>BPLT01000057.1:0-1282282 GCA_019656295.1 Rhododendron mucronatum var. ripense
TGGTACGAGAACGAGGACTAAAACATGGTACATGCACATGCCCTAAATTCTGTAACAATTGTGGTAGAGACGTCTATAGCTTACAATCCAAGAATGTTCTTTCAAGAGAGAACATCCAATGAAGTGGATTATCGTTTGTCGCATTTCTCGAAGCAAAAGAATTTTTCTTGTATCTTGTCATGCTAAGGGCTCAAATATCTCTTCTTTCTAGGGGAAATTTTTTGATCACTAAATTCTATGTGTACCACATTTAGGAATGCTCGTTCTAAAATGTAATTCTCCAGGGTATTAGCGTTTTTTGGTTACATAGAGTCATAGACCACAGTTTATGTCAACAAGAATGGAGCTTGCTTTTATTGGACCAAAGACGCATTTGAATCAGTACTCACTTTGTCTTTCGGAGTTCCGCTTTTTTCTTTTCTTTTTTTCCTGTTGTTGGAGTAATAATGGTTTTTCAAGTGTGCTGTATTTAGTAGCTGTGTTTTACTTGATGGAAGTTGAGGACTACTTTTTTAATAATGATAATGATTAATGAGTCCATGTTGATGAAACCCTGATTTAATTTGTTGATATAATTAATACATGCGGTAACAATTATTGACTTGCAGTGTACAATGTATTTCTTCTTGTCTCATTCATCCAACTTCTGAGTTACTAGCTAAAGAATTAATGGATTGGGCAGGTGCCGCCTCATTTACTTGACATGCATCAGACTAGAATGCCTCTGCCTCTTGAAATGGCACAAGAGCCTGTGTATGTGAATGCAAAGCAATACCACGGGATTCTGAGGCGAAGGCAGTCACGTGCTAAAGCAGAGCTTGAAAAGAAGCTGATAAAAGCTCGGAAGGTCAATTTCCTATGCCAACTCTGAATTTGGGTTTTGTTCCTAACTTGCATTAATGAATTTGTGAGATAGAACTTTCAATATCTCGTAATCTGGAAAATTAGGAAATCCTAGAATTGATATTCAAAATCATTCATGACTCTCACTTTGTTTCAGATCCCGGTAGAGTTCTCAATATCTCGCCTTTATTGTCTTTTTCCATAACTCATCCAGTTTTCAAATGCTTTTGTGGTGGTTTAGTATTTTTTTTTTTCAAGTTAACGAGCAGGTTTTTCACCCATTCAAGTAGCAACTTATTTGTTGCAACTGCAGCTGTGTGCAAAATGCTGATGGTAGGATGGATAAATATTGTGATAGTAGATCCGACTCTCCGGCAACCCCCTCTTGCCAAAAGAGGTTAAAAAACATTGTCCAAAAGCATATCCTTGTGGACCAAACATTTTTTTTTTGGTTTTCACAAAAAAGGGGAAAAAAAACTTATCCTGTTGTTAGATGAATTGAAACCAAAGAAACATAGACATGATAATGTTGCCAAAACATTGTAGCATTTAAGTAGTAATAAGTAATAACTTACCTGCTATCTTATTTCCAAAAAAATCGATAGTTGACAACAAACACGATTTTATAGAGTTTTTGTAGCCAAAGAGGTTTCAAAGGCTACACTTTGAAAATGAAAAGGTTTTCTCACTTGTTTGAATACAATCCGTTCCCTCTTCGGGCAACTTTCTCTTTTCTTATGCATCATCATCTTCTTTTTTATTTTTATGCATCATCTTTTGGTTCTCTTAGAATGCAACATAGCTGATCTGATTTTTATTATTCCTCTTATTGCGTTTTTCCGCTTTTAGTCTCTTTTTTATTTATGGTAAACATGACACTCTGCCCTTCCGCAATCTTCTGGTTCATGGCACAGTGTTTGTTTTCCATTGATGGATTTGTGTATTGTGAACTCATGGATTTCAGTGTTAAGTCTCTACTTTCTGCAGTTTTAATGTCTATTCATTGTTGTAATCTGCCTTGTTTTCCTACAGCCATATCTTCACGAATCCCGCCACCAACATGCTATGAGAAGGGCAAGGGGTAACGGAGGCCGTTTTGCAAAGAAGTCTGATTCTGATGCTTCAAAGTGCACAACCCGAGAAATAGGAGAGCATTCAGGTTCTGAACCTTCGCGTGGCGAAACTGCTGAAACCCAGAATAATCATCAGGAATCAAAAGGGGCTGAAGTGTCAGAAACGTATGAAGCACGAGGGTATACAAATGGCGGTGACCAGTATCAGAACTACAGTAGAGCTTCACACAGGGCACTTGCTATATAGTGAGGCCTACGTTTTGTTTGGATCAGGCATTTTTATAGGGATTTATGGAGGGGGGAAATTTGAGGGAAAAAAAATAAATAAATATAGCTAAATTTATTTATTTTTTGACTCCCTAAATTTTTTCTTCCCCTGGAGAAGTGTCTATACAAATCCATGATCCAAACAAAACGCTAAGGGCAAGCATGGTGCTGGGTGAAGGTATCTGTCTCACCAGTTGGAAAAGATGGAATCATTTGTGACACGTGTTTGTTGGCACGGCAAATCATTCTTGGCTATTTTAAGCTCAGTGCCAAATCAATTCTTGGCTTTGCGTGTGTTCGGTTTAGAAGTTAGAACAGAAGATGGAGAAGTTAGACTCTCTTTGATCTCTTCTGGGTATTGTACATAAAGAACTTGTGAAGAATTAGATCTTGAAGGAAAGTTAGTGAGTGTCCAGATATTCTGCATTAGGTTAGGATCCATGTAAAGTTCGGAAGATATTTGTTTCTGCCTTCTTGTTGCCTTCGATGTTGCATGGGGATTTATATTGTGGTTTTATTTCAGAAGGCAAGGTTTTTTTTTTTTTTTTTTCCAAAAAATATTGTATGGTTGTTCGAGATATAAATAGAGCGACAAAACCTCAGTTTCTTGTAGAACTGATGTGCCTTGACAGGATTAGAAAAGGTATACCTTTAAGATTCTTGAATTCTTTGAAATATTGACCGTGAGTTTTTGAGTGTGGTACCCTATTCTATATTAGTGTGTATAAGTGTGCAAGGTTTTGTGGATCACAAGTGGTTTTTTTGCCTCTAGTTAGTTACACAACCACCCTACTCCAGGAAATTACTTGGGCCGAGCTTTGACTAGCTCGACCTTGGTCCATATACGAAAGGAGGCTGAAATTCTTGCTCAAGCTCGTTAATTAGCTCGACCTTGGTCTATGTACGAAAGGAGGCTGAAATTCTTGCTCAAGCTCCTTTAATTAGCTTGACCTTGGTCCATGTACAAGCGAGGCCGAGATTCTTGCTCAAGCTCGTTTATAAATTTACAAGCCGAAACAGCCAACTTGGCACATACTAGTGCAACGAATGAAACAGGCTCTAACTACTTGTATGAAAATTCTGAACTGTTTAGTTGGAGGGGAAAAATTCAAAATACCCCCCAACCTATACACCCAAATTCAATTAGACTCCCAACTTTTAAAAACTTCAATTTTACTCCCAACGTTATATTCCGTTAATCAAAATGCCCTCTTCCGTCTAAATTACTAATGGACTCCGTAAAGGCTCCGTTAAATAGTATTCGGATCGAATTTCGATGATCCGAGCCGCTCAATGTGTTCAAAACGTGATTTTAAGGGTACTCGCAGAAATCAGCAAAAAAAATGATCAAAGGGCTTCATCTGAACAGTTTTTTATTTTATGTTCAATAAAAAACTGTTCAGATGAAGCCCTTCCGATCATTTTTTTTTGCTGATTTCTCATGAGTACCCTTAAAATCACATTCTAATCACATGCGGCTCGGATCATCGAAATTCGATCCGAAAAGGGGAGTTACAGACCGAAGCAAAATCCATGTCCGTACTTGAATAAAATCCGGATCGATCCACACCTCCCCTTTTCCAATCGAATTTTGATGATCCGAGCCGCTCAATGTGTTTAAAACGTGATTTTAAGGGTACCTGCAAGAAATAAACAAAAAAAAATGACAGGGAAGGGCTTCATCTAACAGTTTTTTATTGAATAGTTCAATAAAAAACTGTTCAGATGAAGCCCTTCCGATCATTTTTTTTGTTGATTTCATGCAAGCACCCTTAAAATCACATTTTAAACACATTGAGCGGCTCGAATCGTCGAAATTCGATCAGAATACTATTTAACGGAGCCTTTAACGGAATCCGTTAGTAATTTACGGAAGGGGGCATTTTATTAACGAATATAACGTTGGGTAAAATTGAAGTTTTTAAAAGGTTGGGAGTCTAATTGAATTTGGGTGTATAGATTGGGGTATTTTGAATTTTTCCCTAGTTGGAGGCCTGAATGAACATATTTGTGCCGTGGTATAAATGAAATGAGAAGGCAAAACCCAAGACAACCAGCGCTATAAAGAAAAGAAAATGAGAAATCAAAAAATTTCCAAACTTCGATCAAAATACTCGTACCACATTTGCGACCAACACTTATTATCATGGTAGATTACACAGTTCTACACTCGAATAAATCAATACCAGAAACCAGGAAAGAGTTCAAAAGAAAGAAAGGAAAAAAAAAAAAACTGTAATCTGTTGCTGCTTCTCATATTCCATGTTCTATAATGTTACATCATTGTGATGTTGACGGTGATTCAGTGTCCTCTACGTTTCGAATATCGTCCTCATCAACCTGTTGCTCTGAAAATATTTCTTCGTCCATGTCATTAGGGTGGACCACTTTTTCGGTACTTTCTTTGGTCCCATCAGTAAAATTGTTGTTGGGATCGGTGGTGTTAACCACGGTTTGCTGCTTTTCCATCATCCCAGACAAAGCCAAACTTGGTGACCACTCGAGAACATCATCAATGATGTTATAAACCCGTTTTTGATACCTGAAAGCAAAGAGTTTCAATTTCAGATCCACGAATTGGTAAAAGACTTTTCGAAGGCGCAAGAGTTCTGTACAGTTTCACATCATGACCCATTTTTAAGGTGTAAATAAATAATGTATCTGTCACTGTAAAGTATTTAGAGGAATAGCGTAGGAAAGCCCAAGTAAATGCAATTTTAACTTCTTCACATGTTCCCATCAGCAGACTATGTTGTGTGCATTGAATAAGTACCCAAATCTCAAATTGCAAGGTTACTAATGACAGCTGAACATTTTTTCTGTCTGTAGACTCTGTACAGCAGAGCAGAACATCTCCCACAATGGGATTGCCCGCATTAGAAACACTATCATCAAATGGTTCTAACAGGATTTTCCCACCATATAATGTGTGTGCGTGTGCGCGTGCCCACACATGCGTGCGTGTCATCAGACTCATGGAGGCTGTGGATGGAGATCTTTAGGCCATTTATAGGTGAGGAGACCAAAGACAAGTCATCTCAATGAGGAAAGTAAATGAATCTTCAAATCCCAAATACTAATGGATTTGCAAGCCCATGCTACACAATGTGATCAGATCCACCTTCTGCTCTTCGTTACCCAAATTGTAGACTATATAGGAATAAACAATCCTTAGGGGGCTGTGTCTATCAGATGAAAATGGTGAGAACGAAGGGTGGTATCAGACACCATAGATTGATTCAAGGTTGGACTAACTTGATATACAACCCAAAAGCTTAAGTGATCACTCATTCCATTCCCAAGCAATATGGAATTGTATTCCTTAACAAGGGGGATGGTTCTTTCAAGATAAGGGAAGGGGTGGATGGATGGATTGGGTTGTTATCAGCTTTAGGCAGAAGAAAAGGGAAGAGAAAGTAGTGGGGACATGTTGCACCTTTTGGCGGAGGAATATCAATTCAAGTAACAAAAGCTTGGCAGTTTGATACCAACAGACAAAAGGGCAGGGGCAGACACGTGCTGGTATCAAGAAAGGTTGATGGGCATGGGGTCGGCTTTTGGAGCCGGGTGGTGGTCATCCTGCATAAGTTTGACCAATAAATATGAAGGTTCAATGGTTGCAGCCAAGGTTTTTTGTTTTTTTGCCTGTTTTGAAGCAGGTGGACCTAACACCGTACAGAGGGAGAACAGCCCAATTTTACGCGATCCCAACTCACAGAGATAGACCAATGAGTTTCTTTGGGCCAAGAGGACGTTGTGTGCCTTTAGACGAGCCTGGATTGGCTTGGCCCAGTAACAAAGGTCGCAATTCTATTTCCCGTTCCAAGAAACAGGACTCCCGACTTAGGTCTGGCTCAGGTTGGAGACAGCTGGAATGAGGATGTAAAGTCCTTGAGCTATGAAAGAGGGGTCATCGAAGCAGCCCAGGCCTAAACCTCAAGATAATGCTCAAGCAGGCCAGACCAAAGTTGAAGGATTTAACAGGCCTAGAATGGGTATTTGGTAAGCATGAAGGGCAATCTGGATCTTCTAAGGTTGGATGCAACAGCAAGCCCTTGGGCTGATGGGAGGCCCAAAATCAAAAGACAGCATAACATCCTTAGACCATGGAAATGTTCTCAGCCTTTCGCTTCTCAACAATAGATTTGCAGGGTTGATGAGGGGCTACGTAGCACAGACACGGACACGGGACACGGACACGACACGACACCGACACCTCGACACGCAAATTTTCAAAAAATGGGGGACACGACACTTTGAGGGACACGTTATATATACATATATATAAATTAAAAAATATAGTCAAATTAGATAAAAGTTTAATAATATTATAACGAGATAGCCCAAAATCTATCACAGAGAGAGAAAGAAAGAGAGAACACATTCAAACAAAGAGAGCGTCCCCAAAGTGTCCCCCAAAGTGTCCCTAAAGTGTACACTTTGATCCATTTTAAAAGTCCTTCTAATTGCATTTTTACCCCCCAAAGTGTCCTGAAAGTGTCCGTAGAGTGTCGGACCCCAAATATTGGAAAAAAAAATAGGACACTCCGGGAGAAGTGTCGGACACGTGTCCGTGAAGTGTCCGGGAGTGTCGGTGTCCGAAAAGTGTCCGACACCGGTACGTGAGCTCCGACGAAGTGTCCGTGCTACATAGATGAGGGGAGATGAGCAGCAAAGCATGCCCATCGATGCAGGGTTGTGCAGGAACTAGGAGAGAGGGGAAACAGGGTAGGAGGGAGAGCAGGGGAGGGACAGAAGCAGGCAAAGAACAAAAGGGGACCTTTTTGTCAATGATGCATGTAGCAATCAGAAGTTATCTGAGCTGGCTGTGATGGCAGGGGGAGAACATACCATGGTGCTCAGGAAGAACCACCGAAGTGGGTTTTGTGAAGTTGGTGCAACAAAATTGAAGCAAAGAATGAGTCTTGAGTGGATAGGTATGACCGTATGAGGCTTGAAGGGGAATGTAATTTTCTTTTTCGTTTCTTGTTTCTCTCCTCATTTTTTCCTTTTTCTTTTCCTTTTTTCCTTGTATAAGGTTGGCCTCCCCCTGGCCAAACCAAACCGAGCCTTGTGTCCTAATCAATTGGGGTCGGCTACATGAAACCTGTTTTTCCATTGAACTCTGTCTAGGGCTACCTCTTCACTTAGATTTAGTAAGCCCAAGTCCTTCCATATCACAGTATTCAAACTCAGTTTAGGTCTTCCTCTACCCCTAGCCAGACTATCCACTACTATCATGTCACTCTTTTTGACTACTGCATCTGTAGGTCTACAGTACATTCTCTAATACTACAACTTTCATAGCTTACAAAAAATGCTTATATGCATAAAAACCAATACAATGATTCTATCATACCCATTGGCAGATTCTCTAATACAACTTTCCTAGCTTATAAAAAATGCATATATGCATCAAAAACCAATACAATGATTCTATCATTAAGAATTACCCGATATCAGCAAACTGTATTTAACCTTCCAAAGTGGGTCAATGTCCATTAATTTTCACAAGATATACTAATTAAAACGGGCCAAATAATCATATATGTCGGGTCTGGCAAGCTGAATATACATGGTACTAGAAATTTTGAGACCCCCAATCATAGTGACACTGACACCATTTGTGCTAGGGAGGGATATAGCTAAATTGTGCAAGCATAAAAGGACAGGAAATTAACAGTTGGTGTAATTAGCTAAAAGGGAAATTGTATTCAACTGACCTGGCTCTGGCAGCCTCATCAGGTGCATGGTGCCTCAGAAGTAATATAACCAGCACAGCCACAACAGCATAGAAAAGCCTTGCTGTCCATTTCGGTCGATCCCCCTCCTCTTTCTTAGGCCAGAAACGGAATAACTCACGGAGTGTAGCTTCCTCTGCGAGGATGTTGGGGAAAAACCATACACTCTTTCCGAGAAGAATCCATATTGCACCAAAGATTGCAGCTCTTACTGCAAACAAAGTTAAATTACCCCTCGACATCACTACTTTAAATGACTCATAAAAAAGAAGAAGCTAAACGCCAAAATAGAAATAGAAATAGAAAGCCAGAAGTGATTGGCTCTGAGACTAGTACAGAACAAACTTCATCACTTTTTCTACTAGTTGAACGTAAATTGTCCTTGAATGTCACACATCAATTGAGAAAGAGAAGTTGGTCTGGTATATAGAACCAAGTGGACCACTAGCTACTACTTCAAACATAGGCTTAGCATTTTGGGACTGCCTTTTATCTTTTTTATTTCTGCAAATACAGCTTAACAAAAAAATTTGGAGAGCCCAATGAAACGCTCTTATAATGAATAGAGACACTTATATTGGTGCCAAAGTGTCAACTGCCCACCACAAATATTTGTCACCAAGTTCACTACAGGGACAGACGAGTAAAGAATGCAAGCTTTTGATACCTTTCTAGCAATAAGAAAACATGGACTCATACTTCTCATCAGTATTCACCACCCAATGGAAGAAATATACGTAGGATGCAAAGTATGGGAAGATAGCTGTCACAAAACTGAAATAGGCACAAATGGCACTGTGAGAATTACATGAAAGCAGAGAAAGTATAAGCAGCAGGATCCCAGCACAGGAGTAGAGTATGAGTAGCTTGGCCTGATGGGGATATACAGGAAACAAGCAGATTGCTAGCGTCAACACAGGCCAGAAAAATGACAAAAGCGTTTGCCACAGTGGTCGTCGGTTTACGAAAGTCCATGCAAAAAAGGCATCATTTTCGGAAAAGATTTGATCCTGGAAGAAAAGGTGAAAAAAAATTATATTCACATTCAACCACAATAATTCAATTAAGAAAACGTGCTCTACAGTACTTCCCAGAAAAATTAGACAACACGCTGAACATGGATTCAAGATTTGTTACTCAGAGACAAGGGCATCCTTCACTGCTATACCAATCATTTCCCTGTTGGGGGCATCCAAAAATCTTGATGCTTAATCATGCCACTTTTGATACTTTCTAAATCTAGGCCATACAAAGCCAAAACAGTATAGTTGCAGACTCCACAAAACATAGCCCTATCCTAATAAGTAAATTAGTTTTGCATCAGCACAATAGTATACCCAAACATTATAGGTACCACACAAAGAAGTGACAAACCCCCTCATTAAAGAAGCAAAGGTACACTAACAATAGAGACAGTGGCAACTCCTACAATTTTTGTCGCTTGTGACATTTGACCATACAAATGCTATTAATCGTTTAGCAAAATTAGACATCATGTCTCTTCAACAAATTTTGCCTGCCTCACTTAACATCTCGATCGCCTGTTTACCTATTTCCCATCAATCGACAAACTAAAATCAAGTTTTGATATGCAGTCACTGTTAATTAAACAAACAGGTATGCAAATACTCAAGCTTTCACAATTGACCTCAATATCGAATTTTTTTCATGAGAACCTATATTATCAATGCTTTAGATTACATCAATCCCTTGTATGCAACCAAACCATTTTCATTCATTGATTTCCCACTCGACTGTGCAATTGCTACATACAAATTTCATTGCCGAAAAAGCGTTTTCCACTGTTGCAGTCACGGCTGCAGACTACACGAGATCAATCTGTAGTCTATATACACACTGGAAAGTATGAAAAATGGATCTAGTGCACAATTTTCTCATAAGAGCTGGTCTGAGGAGGACAGGAAATATGCAGCCATACCAAAAGGCAAAACTACATGTATAGAATACAAATCAAGGCACGTGGAGTCCTTATAATGGACAAAGTCAGAGCATTAGACAAACTCAATTTAAAGGGAAAAGCCCACAAAGCACGTGGCACACAATGATACAAACCTGTGGAACAACTCGACTAGTATAGGGAGTCAAACTCCTAACCTCGTTTCAGGGATGCCAATGCATATAACTAAGTCTTCTTTTTCAGAAATTATTATGCAGTAACCCCCCAAAAAATTATTTCCAGTTAATCAAAGTGAGTCAGTGACCCGCTGGCTTTGCCCCAAATAGAAAGTAGAAAACTAATAAGTAAAGGCAAAATACACATACAGGGAAAATCTCTAAATGTGCAGGCCATGTAGACAATTTTCTCTTCCCAGGCCGAAGAGTTTTCACCACACGATCACATCGCACTAAGAGATTCTTGCTCAGAGAATATTGGCAATGTCATCTATCTCTGTATTGCTATCAGATTCTAGTATATCTTTGAGCTCAGGATGCTTTTTCAGAAAGCTAACAAAATCCTTTCCTCTGAAATATTCCACGCGTGTCTCCTGTAAAACAGCCCACCTAGATTCCAATTCTTTGTGGTTTCTCACCTTCTCTGCAAACAACTGAAATACATCCTTCTTGGCAGCTTGTTTCTGAAACATAGTACAAAAGGAAGTCAAATCAAAATCAGAAGAATGAAAAGAAGACACATCGGATACATTTATCATCTATGAACACAAAAAACACCCAAACCCTTCATTCCTCTCCAAAACCCTACCCACTGAGTTCCAACGCAAATGTACATCCGAAACCTCCACTACGCCCACACTTTGCACCGACCACTATTCACAACGTAGTACCATAAAGGCATAAATTACAATTGAGTGGCACTTTATTCATCACATTGTTGAATGACTATATAAATCTTGATGATTGATAATTCTGAAGATAAGAATAAGAAAACTGAACCTTATATCCACCTCACCTCACCTAACCTACCCAATAAAGAAAGGAACTAACTTGAAAAGGAAAAAAAAAGACACTTTCTTAGTATCGTTCTAACATCTTTATCTTAAGTTCTTTATCTTAAGTTCTGATATTCGGGTTTTTCCACTTTTAGGATGATCATTGATAGGTGCCGAAAAGCACCTATTTAGTCTGACTAATATACGCTTTGTCGGTCCATTTACATTGTTATTTGGTATATTTTAGTGTTTTGTGATGTTTGTAGGCCTTGGAGATCGATGAGTGAGAAAACGTGCAAATTGGAAGGTCTTACAGAGTGTTGCCGTGAGGATTGGCTAACATTTATTCGATGGAGAAAAATAGCAATGAAATTGGGTTTATGAATTGCACTCCTGTCATCCACGTGGGCGTACAAGTGGAATTTTTATTATTGCCAGAATTATTATCCATGAAACAATACAATTAATTAGGTGGTGGGCCCAAGTTGTATTAGGAATTTTGAGCACGAGTTGGCCAGAGAAAAGGTTCTTATTCCCTTGTGCAATTATTCGGTGCATGTACAATTATTCGGTGCATGTACAAGAAAGGAATGACAGTAGGGTATAAAAGGAGGAGACCCACGCTATCACGGGAGTTCGGACGGGAGTTCGGGAGACGAAGAAAAACAGAGGACGACACCACAGAAAAGAAGCACGATCTCGGCTTCCATGGCCGGCTAAACCCCTCATCTAGGGGGAAGATGAAACTTCGCACCAAGTAACTCTATTTATGTGTTGGTTTTAGGTTTATTATTCGGATCGATTGTATAACTAAGAACCCTTTCCATTTCAATTGAATGGAATGATTTTAATGGTTTTAATCTATTGAGTATTTGTATGCATTCTTTCAAATACGAGTTATACGATGGTTTTCATCGATTGTAGTTGGAGTTCTGAGATCGATTATACTTGTAACACAGGCCATGCTGTTAGGCAGCCAAACCATACTTCTGAGACAGTCCGTACTATGGGATAACCCATGCCTTTTAACAACTCAATAATTTTCTTGACGATTATTGCTAGGGTTTGCAAGCCCTCACAATAATCCCTTCTGATTCGAATAATTAATCTCGCCTATGCATGTTGGAGTTACGTGGTCGATGCGGATTCAAACCCCTAGACTTTCTCTTCGATCGTTACAAACTTACCATTTAATTTATTCTCTTAGTTTAATAAATTCTCCAAATTCAAACAACCAAACTTCCTTTGCTAAAAATTAATTGAATTTGTCGTAACTCAGTCATACTGTCTCCGTCGGAATGATACTCGGTCTTGACCACTATTATACGGAGTAGTAGTTAATTCCAAGGTTTTATAAATATATTTTTGACACGGAACGACGAGATCAATCATCCAAAGGACTCCAAATCTCCAGAGAAAAGATTGTGGAGGCTCATCAAACCTAATTAGATGAAAATAAAATTACAGACCTTTGGCATGCTAATTAATCAAAATTAAGACAAAGCATTCCAAATGCTTAAACAGACACAACAATTGCCATCATCAAGAAGGGGGAGAAAAAAAAAAACACAAGTTAAGGTGGCTCGGTGGCACCCCTTGATTTAGATCATTTCAAATGCTATGGCAAAAAACCAGAAACCCTAAGATGACAGAATATAAATGAGAAATGAAGGAAAATTTAGGAAAGACGAGCTTTCAAAAAACCTAATTGGATGAAGTTAAAATGAGAGGCTTTTAGCATGCTAATTCACCAAAATTAATCCAATTAAGACAAAAGAAAACAAAAAAATTAAGGTGGGTCGGTGGCACCCCAATTGATATAGATCATTTCTAACGCTGTGGCAAGAAATTAGAAACCCTAGAATGCATGGATTAGAAATGACAAGTAAAGGAGGAAATTTTATCAGGCAAGAGAGAAGAGAAAATGGCTAACCCTAGGAGGAGTGTCGGTGTTGGGATCTCTATTGTCGGATTTCCGCACCCTTTTCTTTTCCGCTCCCGATTTCTTCATCTCTCTCTCTCTCTCTCTCTCTCTCTCTCTTCCCCTACATATACACGCGTTTGTTATATCTATTCTGCGTTACTGTTTTGCAGAGCCCGAGTGCTTGATTGGGGGTCTCGACTTTTCAAAATATTTTTAGATTTTTCTGGTTTTTAGATACTACTTAAATTAAAAAATGTCAAAGTGACGTCAAATGATGACTCTTTTTTTTTTGGGGGGCCTTGGGAGACGTGAAGTTACCAGATTACCCCCATTTTGGTGTCAAAATAAAGAAGGTAAAAAAAAAAAAAGCTTAATTTTATAGTAATTTTCTTATTCTTATAAAAAACAGAAATTGATTTTCAATCTTTTATTCAGGAAATGATTGGATAATCGTGTCAGCCCTTTATCTGGACCTAAATCGCATAATGGGAGCACAAATGCAAACGTGAAAGCGTTTTCAATTTTTAAAAAACATATCGCGAAGCGGATGGTCGTATTTAAACATTATGTCATGTAACTAAGGGCGTGTTTCCCTAATTAAAATAAGTATTTAGTTTTTAAATTAAAGCCTTAAAAATGACATATTATAAGAGAATGATCTGTATCGTAAAAAAAAAATAAGTACTTTAAAAATAAAAATCTTAACAGAACGGGACTAAAATCTAAACTAATAGAACCCAATAAAGCTCAAGATTACACTCGGCTTAACGCCAAACCCAACATCGAAGCCCATATACGTACAAACATCATTTTATTAATATAAAAAAAGAAAGGCCCATCCTATTTTTGGATTCAAGTTTATCTCAATCGTAAAAATTATTGTCGAATCTGGATAGGCTTTGTTATGTTATATAATATTTTTACCCTTATAAATTATGTGAACTATATAAATTATATATGTGACCCGAGGGGTATTTTGTCCGAAAATAATGAGCGAGACTATATCGGATAGCAATAATATGCGTATGAACTAATTTGGGCCCGGGTCTAATTCAGGGGGCCGGCCTCTAATTTTATTAACTATCAATACAAAAATAAAATCTGGTAAATGCAGTTGCAGATTATCGTTTAGACTTCACTCAGTCACTCCTCATTGAAGTGAATTTTGCTTTGGCTTCCAGATGATTATTCTCCACCAGCAGTTTCTCTCTCTTCAGCCGCACCCACAAGCGCTTCTTCCTCTCTCTCTCATCACCAAGCGTTGCAGGACTATCCCAGTCTCTGGTTTTCGGTTGGTGGGTGAGGATGTTGAAGTACCCGGGAAGAGGGTACGATGGTTCACGAATTTGGATTCACGGCGGCGGCGTGCGGTGGAGAGAGAATCGGAGTTCGAGGTGGACCCGGATAAGGCACGAGAAGCCCTGCGGAAGCTCGACCAACAGCTTGAATCAATCTCTCAGAAACAAATCGACCCACGCCCTAAGATAATCGGTAATTATCCTCTCTCTCTCTCTCTATCTCTCTCTCTCTCTCTCTCTCGTTCCTCCCATTGTGTTGTGCCCTCGTTGGGAAACTATTTTTGTTAAGACATTGGCTCTTTTTTTGTTGTTGTGAACTTTCCAATTTTGCTCCTTAAGAACGTTTCTTGAAATCTCTTAAACTTATTTTCATATGGAATGTTTTGATGAGGGAGAATCTATCCATACATGTGTATTAGTTTTTTTTTTTGTTGGGTAAATGTGTACGTGCAAGTGTTGGGTTTGCGAAGCCTGAATCAGTCTTGATTTGCCTTTGCTAACTATCTCCATCGGGTTTGGCTGCCCGATCGGAGGGTATAAGGTAGTGCCATGGCAAGGAACTGGTGTCATTTGTGGATGTACATGATTGAGAACCAAATAAAAATCTTGTATCCTTTGTTTGTATTCTTGCTTGATTAATTTTGTGATATGTGTGGCGGGTCGAATGCAATAGACGCCCGAGCAACCTCAAATAGAGATCATAATATGTGAAATTAATCCACAATCCAATGTTGCTTATTTGGGAAGGAAGTTATAGCGTATTGCTGGTTTACGGAGTTTGATTTTGTTTTCAAATTGGTTTAGTTTACTATGAAGTTAAATTCTAGTAGCAGTCAAGAACTTCTACATTGACACATACAATGTATGAGTTGCAATGTTGCATATATCCTACCAAAAACAAAAACCTTGCTTACATAATAACTAACATATGGTGAAGAAGAGTTCCATACGTGCTGCTGCTACCTTTGGCTACAGTAAGAGAAGCCGATGCCCATCTCCTCCTTCACTGTCGTATGTTTCTTTGAGCACTATTGCATCAACCAATTGCCGTGATAATTCTGATAGCAGAGATTAGTCGGATAAGAAAATTTGATTCTGAGAGGGAAATCAGAAACTATATATCTGTATTTTACGGGGTTTTTTTATAAGAATCTTGAGCTGCTGCCGGTTTACTTGTTAAGATGGTGCTCTAAACATATGTTTTATGCTTCTTATGGAATGAGTTTGAAACAGAAACATGGATCCGTTTAGAAGCATTTGGAAAATACCATCAAGGTGCATCAAATAGATGGTGCGTGCTTATGTTATAGAGCTCGCAATGGCAGTAATTATCTGATGATACAAAGCTAGTTTGTGTTCCCATTTTCATCTATGCTTGTCTCATGCCCTCAACCTTTTTGAAACTGTTCTGATTTTGAATCGACGAAAACTTGGGAAAATGGTACCCGCATGAATTTACTGAACTTGCAAGGAAAAAAGCGCTTCCGTGACATGTCTTTGAAATAATGGCGTTGAAAAGAGGATTTTGGTTGGAGACTAGGAAAGGGGGTAATGCCTCCTAACTAAAGATCAAAATGGCAATTTTCTATGACTTGTTTTCTGTAATGTTAGTACTTTTGGTCGATGAGCACGTAGGCAACAACTCCTTTGCCTCCCGGTAATTTTGCCCCGTTTATTCTGAGAAAGTGATGAAGGATATGGAAATGAAAACGAGAAACTGAAGGCTCACAATTCCTCTGAATGGTTCCATTACTTAACGGATTTGTATCTTTGCATCTTGTACATAAACGCAAGGCGCCTTTCAATTTTCATGAAACACGGCCATGTCGCCTGATTTGTGTTATTGTGAGACTTGATCGGAAGCCACTGTTGTGTTAATAGTATACACAAAAGGGTGTTTGAAAAAAGATCTTATGGACTGATACAAATTGTCTCCTGACACATTGCAGTTCCGGATCTAGATCTTGGACGAGATCAATGAGAGAGGAAATGCCAGAATACTCGCCGTCTTTTCTTGCGTACTTGGCTTTCACTCTCCTTATCTTACCGTATTCTACAACGTGCTTTTTATTACGGTTATAAAGCCAGCCATTGACGGACCGGAACCAGCTGCGGATACTTCTGTAAGAGAAGCTCCATACACACCGCTTCACGATAGTCAGCCATCAATTCCAGGGGTTTCCAGTTTGTGATTGCTTGTAAACACTGGATGAAATTGTTAATGGACCTTATTCCTATATCTTCCATAGCATTTGAGTGTGTTGGGGATAATATCTGATTGAATGCTCCGCTCTCACATGCTGGACTTGTGATTCAACTAGAAAAGTATATGCCCGTCTGTTTGACACTTGGACAGGATATTGAGCATCGCAGTCTGACTTTATAACCAATGAGATTTTACATATTTGGGGCTGTTCGTTTTGGGTCTCGTAATCCCTGCGCACTGATACCCAATAATTTCTCTATCTAAACTCTCCCGACTTATTGCTTGAATTGAACGACCTGGATTACGCACCCATCGGATACCTAATCCCACAATATGTATGATATAAAATATCATAGAGTATTTGGTACTATTAATCTCATTCTCTATTATCCTTGTGAGATTGTATATCCCATTATATTATATATTTCTTCACAGTCTATCACAGCCTGTTTCACATAGTTTTTGGTGGGATTTTTATATTTTGTCATTATTCTTTTTTTTTTATTTTTGTATTTGTTAGTTTTGTGTCATATTCTTTGAATTATTGGTTTGTCTCAACAGAGAAATTGGAAACGTAAAAATTACGAATTTTAGCCAAATATTTTAGGAATTATCCAAGATAAAATTCCAAAAAATCTCAACTTTTTGCCCCTTTATCTTGATATTTTTCATAATATTTGGATAAAAATAAAAATATCACTTTTTGATTTCTCTTGACGAGATGAATCAATAATCCACTAAATGTTGACGAAAAATTAAAAATTATAGAAAAAAATTGAATAACGATAAAAACTAAAAATTTCCAAAAAACTAATGTACTATTTTGATGGCATTGCTCCCTTACAAACAGTGTTCAACAAAAGCAAGAGGTGAAAATCCCAAGGGGCCAGTTAGCAACGTTTGGCAATTAGGAGTTTCCTCCTTCACAAAGATTTTAAGTTCAAAATCTCTCAGCCTAGCGTTTTCAACTCCTTTGGGTTTAGTCATACAAAAGTTTTGCTCCGGCTATTAATTGAGCTGCACAGAGGTGAGCAGCGAGATTAAGGCTCTAAATTTAGTCGAGATGTTCGTAATGTGACTCGAACACCTGAATTATCATAAATAAAAAAGAGTAAAGAGGTGAAATAGGTATGCCCACCTCCCCATTAGGGTTGGGCGAATACCATACCCTACTCGTGATAGTGAATAAAGGAGAGGAAGACTTTTTTATTATTATTATTTTTGGTTAATGGTATTGGGAGAATTAACTCGATCTAGATTCTTAAATATGTGAAAGGCCAATAACCTTGTATGATAACCTTGTAAAATGCTAATTTCCTTTAATATTTGCTTGGAAATGTGAGAATAAAAATAGGACTGTTCGAAATTATTTATTATTTTTTTAATACATCCGATCGATGCAACCGGTCGATAAAAATCATGAACAATGATAAAATAATCACATTGTAGTATTTTATCCATTTTATTTTTTCTGGATTTGATAGGATTTGTGTCACAATCACTTTTGAAAAATCTTCTGTTCTAACAAGGGAAAATTAGACCTTTAGATGTCACCTTCTTGACTTTTTTGTCTACACTTTGAATAATGCACACCCCAAAAGGTTACTATAATAAAATGCGATAATTGTAGCCTCTTGCACACGTTAATTGCCCATTTTGGATTAGCTTGTTTCCAATTTCAATATTCACATTTTTAAAGTAATACTAAAATTTATTTGGTTTGTATTTTTCTAAAAATTTTGTTGTTGGAATGCTTTTAAACTTTTCACTCCTGCTTCCCAGTTTAGACTAAAGTTCGAGTCAAACCTACGCTTCTTTTCTTTACTGGGGAACTAATTCAAAAAACAACCCAGTTCATGAACAAACGTCAAAAATATTGTGACGGTTTCCAACTTATCTTTTCAAAAAAGTTTTAATAAGACATAAAACATTGTGCATTTAAAGAAATAATATTGGAATCTTTGTACTAAAAGTTACAATAAGAACATCATCCACAGAGGGGTATAAATCTTCGCATGCAAAAAGTTACGAATTTGTCTAACCTCTCATCGGGATTTAAAATAGACCAAATACTTTTCATTTTGTGTATAATGAGAGAAATATTTAGCTGATGCGTAATTATTGTTGTTTCAGTTAATTATTGTTGTTTCAATAAAATACATTAAGTAAAAACTATGGAAGACTGTCCCATAGACAAGGAATCAAAGCATCACGTGGGGATTCAACCCAATGGCTACCGCTATACCCCCAAACCTGACAAACCTTTCCATGCAAATAACGCATACTTTATCATAAGTTTCGATTGAAATTCCGTCGAAAACGTAAAAGAAACAAAAAACCAAGAAAAAAATTCATAACATCGCAAAACATCCTAATCCATCACCAGTAGAAACACACTGTGATCACGATCACAATCACGAATCTCCGATGACCTCGAGATATTACCAAAATCACAGCCATGAACGTCGACCCACTGACGACCACGTGTTGGTGACGATATAGGAGGAGCGGCAGGGGAGCGACCGGTGATGAAGGGAAGCCGAGAGAAAACAAAAAGAGGGATTAACCCAAATAAACTCCTAGAATCTGAAATTGAAAGAGAAATCATCGAAAAGTAGAAGTTATTAAAAGTGAAAAAACCAATACCGTGGAGGAAGAAAACATAACTATCAAGAGTTAAGCCCTCCTTTACCGCCGCCATATAGGGGTGGTGAAAATCCTAGGGTAAGGGAAGAGTAAGGAAGAGGGCGGCTAGAATTTTTTATCTGACAGAGAGAACTAAAATTCGAAAACAAGTGGTCAGGTTAATTTTGCACTTACCCGTTTCAGTTAGAGGTATATTTGTGGTAGCTGTAGGGACAAATTAGAATTATAGGCTTTAGATTCTACGTAGATTCGTGTTGGCAAGAAATAACCTCATAATCTATTGCTAAGAATATTTAGCAATACTCACAAAATTCTTAAAAGCTTAAGTACCAAAATCAGCTTCTAGTATTTTTCGAAGTCACGCACTATTTTTCTCCATTTTGTGCTAGCGTTTTCTCCATAATAAAATCAATTCCACGTACCAAAAGAATTTTCCTTTCTTTTTTCTTCTAAATAAAAAAGAGTTTTAGACTAGAAATCCAAATGTTGAAGATGTAATAGAGGGTGTTGAGAGCCTACTTTTTAGTTTTTCTGTTTTTTTTGATCCGTACTTTTTAGTTTTTCATTTTCAACTTTTTGAATATTTGAAACTATGGTCAAAATGTGGTTTTGAATATGATAGGACTGTTTGAGAGAAATGCGCATAATGTATTTTGAAATAGTAATAGTGTTTGGGAGATATAAGATCAAAATGAGTTATGAGTTGATTTTTTATCATTTTGTATTTATTATTTATTGGTCGTATATAAAAAGGTGTAATGTAACGTCTGTTCTGTAGATAATTATGCCATTGTTTCAAATAATGGTAAGACAATTAAAATTTAAAGCTACTAATTAGATTTAAAAAGTAGATAAACCCAAATAAAAAACGGATTTAAAGATGTGAAAGGTAGATACCCAATAAAAAACGGAATTTGCCTTGTTTAAGCATATTTTGGGAACGAGGAAAAGCAGAAAAACAAAGAACAGCAGAAAGACAAAGGGGTTATTCTGTCTTATTCCCCCTCGATGGATCTCCTGAGTTGAGGCAGAGAGTGAAAAGGGGTTTAGGGGAGAGAGAGAGAGAGAGAAAAGAAGGGATTAGGAGAGAGAGAGAAGCCCTGCAAAAAGAGCTTTGACTCTCTTCCCTCTCTCTCTCCCTCAAGACCATGGTGGATTCGCATTTCACACCTTGAATTCACCTTTTCACATCCTTGTCCCAACAACCTTTTCATTTCTTCCAGTCAAGCTCCTCAACCTCTAACCCCATCTGGGTCTTTCTCAGATTCCTCTTCATAGCACCATATTTTCCAAAGAAGAAATAAAGGTCAAAAGATTTCTCAGGTGGGTTGTGGTTTTTCTTTGACATTTCTTAAGTTGGCTTCATAGTTTCTTCTGGGTTATGTTTAAAATTACATTTTCTTTAATTTCTTTCCCTTTTCTTGTGGCAAAATGTTTGGTGGTAAAATGTTTCTTATGGCCAAATCCTCAAAAGCTCTTGGAGATTTCTTTCATAAAGCCACTTTTCTATTATTAATCTGACCCTTCATTGTCACTTTTCTTCAGATGTATCTATGTTTTACTCAAATCCCCTAGAATTTGAGTTAGTAGCTGGATTTGAAATATTTCTGGGTTTTTAGGTTATATCTTTAATTGGGTTTTACTTCCAAATCTCAGAAACTTAGGTAAAGTTTGCAGATTTGATCCATTGATCAATGGGAAACTGCTGTGTGGCGCCTTCTGGTTCTTCATCTGAGAAGAAGAAAGAAAAAGAAAGAAACCCAACCCATTTGCAATTGACTATGGTGCAACGAAGGCCATCTGGAAGCGGGAACAAGTCTACTGTGTTGAAAGATCCAACCGGTGACGACATTTCGCAGCAGTACAATCTGGGTCGTGAGTTGGGGAGAGGTGAATTTGGGATCACATACTTGGCCATTGATGTGGAAACAGGTGAAAAATACGCTTGCAAGTCGATATCGAAGAAGAAGCTGAGGACTGGCAGTGGATATTGAGGATGTGAGGAGAGAGGTTGAGATCATGAAGCACTTGCCTAAGCATCCAAAACGTGTGAGTTTGAAGGACACTTATGAGGATGACAATGCAGTTCACATAGTGGATGGAACTGTGTGAGGGGGGAGAGTTATTGATCGGATTGTCGCGAGGGGGGCATTACACGGAGAGGGGCGGCCTGCAGCGGTTATGAAGACAATTGTGGAAGTTGTTCAGGTACTGTTTGATCAATATTTTGGTGCTTGGTTAATATAACTACGTTCTTGAATTTGATGCTGCTTGTGCTGTGAATCCACATTTGATTCTTCACGTTGGGTTTTGTTGATTGTCTTGATTTTTTGACCAAGCGATTTTGAATCCTAGGAGAGTCTGTTTCGTAATATGTCAAAATCTTACCTTCTCTATGACGTCCACTTCTGTTTAACCCATGATGACTTTCTTGGTTTTTGTTGAGTTGGTGATATTAAGATCTACGCAGTCTTTGAGGAATTGTAAATTTTCAATCTTGGTCAGTTGATGTGCTCTTAAATTTGATCTCTGTATTGTCTCCCAGTGAATCAGGACGGTTTGAGTTTTCTGAACTAGCCTAATGTTCTTTGGGAGGTATTATTTTGATCGATTTTCAGTGGTTAACCAATCGATATGGTCTGGAATTTGATGCCTATTGCATTAACAATGAATCCAAGCTTTATGTCCTGATGTTTAATTTTCCTGAACTAGGCTTAATGTTCTCTTGGGGTTCGGTTGTTTCTTGTGTTTTCCTTTTAAACTGTGGCTTTAATTTGTTCAACACTTGAGTATTATTTGGACGTGGTGAGTTTGTTGAGATCTTGTTCATTTTGAATTCTAGGTAAGTTTATTTTTTGATGTGTCCAAAATCCGACCTGTCTTATGAAGTCCCTTGTGAATATTCTTAGTGCTGAACCTTGTTTGTGGAGTTTTTTGCTCATTGAGGTGATATTTGGGCAGGGGAAAAGTTCATTTCCTTATTTGTCAAATCTTACCTTTTCTCTGTTGTTGTTGATTGAGTTTACGTATGATACCTTTACAAGTAGACTTTTGTTGCTGGTCTTGTTCTTATGGGTCTGTCCACTATTATCTGTCTGAAGTTCCATAAAGCCTTCCTTTCAAAAAGTTGGGCTAAAAGTCCCCATTAAGTAAATGTTGTGTGTCGTTTCTGTTTTAGATAGTCTTTTTTTTTTTGTGGGGGGGGGGGGGGGGGGGGGGTGGTGGTTGTTGTTCCCCAGGAGTTATTGAACTGTTTATTTTGTGCGTGAATTCTTCTCTGTTGCTTATTTGTCGTGTGTTCAGTGCTTACGAGCTGCATCTTTTCATTGTGTGGTGAATTCTTCTCTGTTGCTTATACTTATCAAAAAAATAAAAAATTTCTTCTCTGTTGCTTATTTGTCGTGTGATTCAGCTTTTACGAGCTGCATCTTCCAATGTCTCTAAGAACATACTCCCAAGGAAATAAAATTACTTTTCCCTTCTGTTGGATCCTCATTATATTTTGTTTGACATTTAGAGCATTGGTTTTTGCATATGTTTTATATGCACTTCCTTGTCAACCTCTCCTTTTCCTTTCCTTTATGTGAAAACTTGTTATCTCTTTCTGTCTGCGTGCATGTTTTTGGATTTTTGTGGATCAATTCACTCACTGCTTCAGGTGTTGCTTCAAGGATACAACTATAACAAACTGGGATAGTAGGGTACCCTGTTAGTTTAGCTTTCCTGATCAATTTTCTAAATATACAATTGACTATGGTTTTGCATTTGATGTGTATGCCTTACTATGAATCGAAAATCTAGGTCCTAAATTGGGTTTTGCGCAAGTGTCCTGAACTAGGATAATTATCTTTTGGGTTTTCTACTTGTATTTTTAGTGTGGTTTATTTTGTTCAAACGGAGATGATATTTTGTGCGGTGGTGAGTTTGCGAAGATTTTTGTAAATGGAAGTTCGAGACATGGGAATCTATCTCTTTAACTATGTGTTCTTTACGTTCGTTTGAAGGGAAATTTGAAGTCTTAGACAGTCTGTTCCCCACTGATGTGTCAAAAACTCAAAAACCTACTTTTTCTAATGAAGTATCAGGAGGATATTCCACTTTTGCTGCTGCACTTTCCTCTGTATATTTAATATGCTGTGTCTCTATATCTAGGCCTTCATATGCTGATAATTGCTTGATGGTTGATCTTGCACTGAGGGGTCTATCCAGTATCCACTATTATCTATCTGTAGCTTCCATTATTAACTGCCTTTCAGAAAGTTGGGATGAAAGTTCCCATTCAGTTCATACCCTAGGTTTATTTTTTCTTCAACTTTTATCTCACTTTTCTTTGGTTCCCCAGGAATTATTGAACTGTCTTACTAGTGGCCAGAATATATTCTTGAACTCTGATACTTAATTAGTGTGTTAGTGTTGCTTACAAGTGCAGTTTACGTTTGCCTAATTTTGAAATTTGAACCTCGTCAAATATTGTGTAGTTGCTATAGTACTAAAAGCATTTTCCTTTTCAATATGCTTTGTATACATGTCTTTTCACCCCTTTTCATCTTTTGCAAAATGTTCTCTCTCTCTCTCTCTCTCTCTCTCTCTCTCTCTGCATGTTTCTAGAATCACTCTCTGCTTCTGGTGCTCCTTCTGATAGTGTTATTTTCATCTTTTTTGGTGATGGGGTCCTTTCGAGTGATGCCTTTTCCTCTAGCATATAGCTTACACTTTTTTCGCTCTATGTGCGTTGCAGGCGTGTCATAGGCAAGAGTGATACATCGTGATCTGAAACCAGAGAATTTTCTTTTTGCAAACAAGAAGGAAACAGCTGCCCTGAAAGCAATTGATTTTGGACTGTCAATTTTCTTCAAACCTGGTATTGCATTCTATTGACTCTTTTTTCTTCTCTCTTTCTTATAACTATCAGAGAGCAATCTGTTGCCTCTAATGTGTTCAACACCATTTTGCTGCCAATTTGGTTTGAGATCATTAGCGAATATGTTTTCATTTTACTCAACCCTATGTGCTTAAGTCCCTGTACCGGATTTCTTCCATTTCTCTCAGGAGAGCGCTTTACCGAGATAGTGGGAAGTCCTTATTACATGGCTCCTGAAGTTCTAAGCGCAATTATGGCCCAGAGATAGATGTCTGGAGTGCTGGAGTTATCCTCTACATTCTACTTTGTGGTGTTCCACCTTTCTGGGCAGGTCTGCTTCGCTATTTGTGATAATCACAATCTTCTCTCTTTTAGCTGTGCCAGGCTAAAAAGCACGGATATGAAGCAAAGGATATGGGTACAATATAACATGGACACGCTGACATGACTCCCCACTACTGCAACACTGTTATTCGTGGACATATTTTACATGTATGCATGAAAATGATAACTGCTTGACTTTTTTACACCACAAGCATATGTAATGTTTATCCTAAACAAGTAATAAAAGATCATTTTGTGTTTCAACCGCCTACGTACAAAAGTTTTTTTAAGATTTGCTTTTTCATTCCGGGAATTTTTCCAGCCTCTCTGGCCATCTGGAGTGATTTCGTGTCTTGATAACTTCTGGCAGTTGATGTACTTGAAGGAAAAAGACAAAAAGTTACGGTTTGGCGAGAAAGATGGAAGTAGTCTTGCTCTTTTTGTCTGTGGTGGTGAATGAGAGCAAAGGTAGGTAGCTGGTGTGTTGATGTGGCTACGAGTGATATGAATGATGCTGGGTTTGTTGAGTCGAAAAGGTTAGATGTAGGGTTTCTTGAGTAAGAGAACCAAAGAAAGTGACGACTGACGAGGTATGGAGTTTGAGGTAGTGTATAATCAGCGGTGACAGTGGCTGTTGGTCGGAGATGAAAGGAAAGGTTGCAGTGGGTGCATTGCTGAGGGGTTCCCCAACCCTTAGCAATTAGGCCTTTGCCTCATGCCCTCCAATTTGTAGAAGTCCTGATATTTTTTGTGGCCTCTTTGAGTCGATAGGAAAACTAGTCCTCGAGAGAAAGCCGACCCGTGAAACATTCCCTGTCCATTTGTTTAGGATAAAGAAATCTCCTTTTTGAGAAGGCCCATCAACCTCAGAAGTGGCACTTCATGTGGTAAGGGCCTCATAGTAAAAGCTCTTAAAGCCCTTGCGTTCCAAGCTTAGTAGCACGAAGCGGGATCGGGAGCAGGAGCAGGAGCAGGAGCGGGAGCGGGAGCGCGGGGGCGGAGGCACCTAGAAGCTCCTAAGGTTGGGAGCGCCTAAGAAGCGTATATAGATTTCATATAAATACGTATATGAAGTATCTTTAAATACTTAACCATTGAAGGAAAAGTGATTACTTATGAGAATTTTCATGATCTTAAAGGGTAATTATAGGAAGTTAGATATTTTCAATTTGTCAAACTTCTTGAGTGATAAGATTTTCATATTTTTATTTCCACAATGGCATACCTCCCTTAAGAATAAGAGAATAGTTGCCTTAACCACCCAATAAGCTCCCATGTTAGTTGGGAGCGAGCTCCCGTCTCAAGGGGAGCGAGCTCCCGTCAAGCTCCCATCTTGGGAGCGCCGATTCGCGCTCCCGTCTTGGGAGCGCACCCATTTTAGAAGAATCCTGCTACTAAGGTTCCAAGTAAGTAATCCTAGTTAATTATTTAACTTATATATTCTCTAGTATAATAAATAACAATAAATATCAAAGTTGTTTCTTACTCAAGTATTTCCTGAGCCCTCATCAAGAATTGGGCTGCAGCTACTTTACCAAGGTAGAGATAGAGGCCTTAGAAGTGCAAGCACATCTACTGGCCATATGTAACCTTGTGCGACATTTTGTCAAACCTGAACACAACACAATATGCTTCTGACACATGTTGGACCAAGCCTAGATATGTTTTCAAAATTTCATTTTCTGTCTTTCTGCTGGACAATCTGGGTACAAGCTAGGACTCAAAGGGTGCATGCTAGGGAGTAGGGACATATTCCTTGTCAAAATGCAATTTCGAAAGTATGGGCCACAGTTGAAATTGCTGTGGATGCTTAGTGTATACTTAGTCAATGGTTGCATATTGTTTTACGTAGAAATAATGCTTTTGATTTACTTACGGGTATGATATACATACACTAATACCCGTACATACAATATTTAACTTGTCCCTAGCGTGTCCGTGTCATAAGTTTCAGTAAAATAACATGTCTGTGTGGAATGAGAATCCCCGCCACCAGAAGCACACCAGAAAAAAGTTGGACATGTTCTATCTTGGGTTCTGCTTCAGTGCTTCTTATGAAACTCAGTGTGTTTTTTGTGCAGAAACTGAACAAGGAGTAGCCCAAGCAATTATTCGCTCTGTAATTGATTTTAAGAGGGACCCTTGGCCTAAAGTTTCTGATAATGCAAAGGATCTCGTAAAGAGAATGCTTGATCCAGACCAAATAAGCGACTTACTGCGCCGGAAGTGCTTGGTAATGTTCCCTTCCAAAAATTGGTTGTTTTATACCTCTTGATTTTGCTCGTTAAGTGTAGTAGACTAAGAAACTGGAGTTGTTCTTCTCCTACCTTTCTGGCATGCAGAACATCCTTGGATACAAAATGCAAAGAAGGCTCCAAATGTCCCACTTGGTGAAACTGTGAAAGCAAGGCTTAAACAATTTTCTGTGATGAACAAGCTTAAAAAAAGAGCTCTAAAGGTAACTATTCTAGTTGGGAATAATTAATTCTTGTTTCAGCACCTATTAGAAATGTCCAACGATGGCAGTTTCATATTTCCCAAAGTTCTTTTTGACATTTCCATCCTGCTCTGCTACATTTTCAAAATGTTTCCAAAATATTTCCTTCTTGATCCTTGTGGTGAGCTCTATGATACATGTTTAAAGTATGAATGTAGCTTCTTGGATTTGAAATATTAAAAAAAAATAGAAAAAAAGAACTTCTTGTTTTTGAAATTGGAGATATGACTATAACCTTAAAATGCCACTTATGCAGGTGATTGCAGAGCATTTATCAGTGGAGGAGGTAGCTGGTATAAAGGAAGCATTTGATAAATGGACATTAACAAGAGAGGCAAGATCAACCTTGAGGAGCTTAGAATTGGGTTGCAAAAGATTGGCCACCAGATCCCTGATGCAGATCTTCAAATCCTCATGCAAGCTGTATGTATCATACTATCTCTATAGAACTCTTTTTTATGTTTGCTACTGGGTAGTGGGTATGCTATTGCTAATGGTAATGGATATGTAATCTGTATGTGGTGCCTGTATCAACGTATAATCTACTGGAATTATTGAAAGATCTACATCTCTTTATGTCTTCAGTGCTTAGCGGCAGCTAACTTCTGTAATCATTCCACCAAACGAGTTGAAAGTTGGTCCTTCTTCTCAAGCTTCCACCTCTCTGACAAATTTTGACTGACTAGAGAAACAGCAAAGTTCTGAGGCTGTCAATACTCAATACCGTCCTCTGCGTATACTGAAGATGACATCCTGTTAGACAAAAAGTAGCTATGATGCCCTTTTCTGGCAAATTAGTATAGTAGTACTTCTACTATCTCATTGGCTTGCAAGTCTGTTAAATGGATGGTTATTAGAATTGAACAATAGGAAAGAAATAGGAGTTAATACATTTAATAAAGCTGAAAATAGCACTGAACACTTCGTAAAAACTACAATAGGTATCTCGTAACACCAAATTAAAACTAAGAAGTTGAAGTCCTTGTAGGATCACTGTTGTTTTTAGAAGACCGTATGCCGCCACTCAGACTTGAACCTAAGGCACTGCTTTAGACCTTCCTACAAGCAACGTGCCTACCAATGCACTATAGTGTCTCACTCTAACTTATAGTAGCCCATTCAAAGTTCTCGTGGCCGATGAGAATTTCCATGCCTGCCAGAAGCCAAATGCCTTTCTCAACCTGAGAGGTTCTAGCTGTATAATATCTGCACTTCCTTGACCCCTTCTTCTCTTCTTCATTCAATCTACAGATGGTATGTAACATTATAACTGCAGCTAGAGCACTCCTAACGACAGTAGCCCAGGAGGGTCCTACCGTACGCCTTTTAGAGATGCTGCTCCTCTCCAATATTCTATCCCAGACGTTTTTGGAGTATGATAGCCAAAGTAGAAGTGGTATTGGCTTCCTACAGCCTGATTGCAAAGCACACAGGAGTATCCACACTCACAGTCCCCGCTTCTTCATAATCTGTCTCTGGTAGCCAGTTTCTTAAGGCAGCACAGCCACAAAACAAAGGCCCGCTTAGGAACACAGTGCGTACATATGATTGCACTTTATCTCTAGGAGTTCTAATAGCATCCAAGCTGTCTTAATTGAAAATTTCCCATTCTTGGAAGGAACCCAAACCACATCATCTATGTTCTACAAGTGAGAATTAATTCAGCAGGCGTATTGTCATTGATATGACCAATAATTCTGTTCCTAAGTCTAGGCCACTTCCAGATTCCATTATCAATAATAGTTGACATTTTCGTTTGAATAGATCTTCCCGAATTACTAACTACATTCTTGCAGAAGGTTTGATATAATGGACCAAGGGAGTGCCAACTATCTACCCCACAAGAAAGTATCCTCACCATTGCCAGTTATTTACGTAATGGAATGTTGGTGTCAGGTCCTTGAAGAGTTTTCTTACTGTCAAAGAGGAGTCTTGTTGTATCCACTCTACCCACAAAGTGTCCATCTTCTTGCTAAAGTGCCCCATAAATGTCTCAAAGTGGCTTCATTCTTATCCTTTTAGAGGTTTAAAACCCAAGCCCCTTCCTCCTTGGGAGAGCAAACCAAGCTCCACTACCTTTGGCACCTGATTGCTGTAAGGCTACTCCAGAGTCCAGACCAAAGAAAATATCTCAAGAGACATCAATTTCCTTAATGATTCTTTTCCGTAAAATGAATACTTTTTTTTTATAAGTAAATAATTAAATATAAAAAGGGATTGCCACCCAAATACAGAAAGAGGCCACAAGACAAAAAGGCACTCCCCAAAGAGTGGAAAAGCTCAAACCAGTCTAAAAATTGGTCAAGAGATGGATTATAATCTCTATTGTCCCAACTATACAAACTATTCACCAAAAAACTTTTTAATATAAAGATGGACTTTTCTACCCACTCAAAGCACCTGGAAATTCCTTTCTCGCCATATGAACCCACATCATGCAAAGAGGAATCATTGTCCATAATTACTTCCTTCTCTTTCCCACTCTAGCACCTCTCCAAGCAATTAATAGTTCCATCACATTCCTAGGCATGGTCCACTGCATACTGGACACCAGTACACCTTGTGTACTTCACATAGCTGAGGCTTATTAGTTGTTTTCTTCACATAGCTGAGCTTATGAATACTGGACACCAGTACACCGGCGTACTTCACATAGCTGAGCTTATTAGTTGTTTTCTTCCCCCATAGTATAACAGCCTATTAGACCAGCTGTCTACCCTCCGCAGAATCATATCCTTCAACTGGTGCCAATTCTCATAATACAATCTAGCTGAGATAAGGGGAACCCTCAAACTATGATTAAGCACAGATTAGAATGGAAAAACCAGGTCAAGCATTCTGTACCGATCTTTCAGAAGCCACAGAGCTTGACCCTACATCAGTCCATTTCTATGCATTAATGTAAAATTTGAACCACGCGAGGATGCTTGCCCAGATACCATCTCTTTAATGTGCAAAAAACTTTTCACCCACAGAGTAAAGGCATGCAATGATTTTTGTCAAATGCTCTTCATTCCTCATTTAAAAAATAAAGGTCTGCACAGTCTTTATTCCAAACAAGTCCATGATTTTCACAGAATAAAATGATGGTTTCCCTCATTCCCAGCGCGCCCCCCCCATCCCCCCCCCCCCCCCCCCACCCCCCCCCCCCCCCCCCCCCCCCATGAAGTAACCAACAAGCATGTATTCGAGTAGAGAAACTCATTATTGCTTACTAGCGGGGAAATGGCGATGATATGGTGTGGACAGATTTTTTGTTATTAAAGGGACAGATGGAGTTTTGTTTTTTTGAATGTTATTGGAACTTGGATTAAAGCAGCTTTATTTCTTAAATGCTCCAAGTCAAATTGTTTGATAATTAGAGACCTAATTATTACAGGCTGATGTGGATGGAGATGGAACTCTGAACTATGGAGAGTTTGTGGCTGTTTCTGTTCATCTAAGGAAGATGGCCAATGATGAGCACCTACATAAAGCTTTTGCATTCTTTGATCTAAATCAGAGTGGTTATATAGAAATTGAAGAGCTGCGAGATGCCTTACGTGATGAAGATGACACCAACAATGAGGAAGTCACTAATGCCATTATGCATGATGTCGATACAGATAAGGTCAGTTATGATGTAGTAATGTACCTTGATGTAGTTAATGTTTGAGTCCTTGAAGCTGCATGGCCACGCTCTTGAGCTTTTTTATACCTGGTGTATCTGTTGGCTAATGACAAATCATCTGATAATCTTTTGGATATTTCCAATTAATTTGCAGCATGTTGCTCTATCTTGGATATTGTCTTTCTTTTTGCATCTTTTTTACCCCAGATATAAATCATCTTTGCGAATCTGTCCTCTTCGCTATGGATATACTCTCTCTCTCTCTCTCTCTCCTGCTATCACAAAGAGAGTTTTTTTTCTGGGTCACCAGCATTTTATGACATTAGCATGACTCTAGATTTTCTTTACATGCTATATAATTTTCTTTATCTATGTGTTATATAGCTTGATATGCATTATATAGTTTGATATACATTGTTCGGCCCAAGCTTGAGCTTTGGAATGCTTGGCGATTGAACATGCTATTGAGCTTTTGATTCTGGGAGATCTTGGATTCTAGTCTCTCCCTAAGCATGTGTTCTCTGTTTGCATTTTGATTATGTTCTTGTTCATTGATCTCGTTATCTTCACCTTGTACGGACATTTGCGTCTCCCACGTGTAATAAGATGGGATTTAATGTGATGGAGTGTTTTATGTAGCCTGATCTACATTGTTGGGCCCATTTCTAAACAACTTTAAGCTTTTGAGAAACAGGGGATCTGACAGTATCTCAATCACAGTATGAACGTTCTCCAAAGCAGCCCTCTACATCTATTTGATTTTGATTACATTTTCATGGCTTCCTCAGTTGTCATAGCTTATATGGTTGAATGAAGTACTTAAATTTCTCTCATTCTTTCTTTGGCAATCTTATCAGTTGTTTCTCTAATGCTACTTGCATTTTAGTCTGAATTGTCTTGAAACATATGGTTCTAGTATTGCATTTTTTTTCCCTGTATAATATGCTGAAAGATTTAGAAAGTTGATTCCAGTCTTCTTTGGTAATGCACAGGATGGACGCATTAGTTATGAGGAATTTGCTGCAATGATGAAGGCCGGTACGGATTGGAGAAAAGCATCCAGGCAATATTCGCCGAGAACGATTCAACAGTCTTAGCTTGAAGTTGATGAGGGATGGCTCGATACACAAAACCAGCTAGGTTCGGTGGACAAGGACATAATTAAGAATTAAGAGTCCAATTGCTGGAAAGAAATAGGGCAGAGGGTGTTCTGTTTTGAAACTCTTTTGCATTTGCCCACAGATCATTTAGTTTCTTGAATTTTTTCCTCCCATTGAAGGAGCCGCGGGGGACCAGCAGGATTGAGGCGAGGCGTCGCGTTCTGCTTATTTCCCAGTAGTCATTTTTAGGTTAATTTGTTGCTTTGAGGTAGTTGTAGTCTTTTTTTTGTTTTGTTGCTTTGAATAGTTGTTGTCTTCGTTAAAAGAGGGGAAAAATCTTGTTGTAAATTTGTTAGTATCAACTAGACCCAAGAAAAGAACAAAAAAATTTGGGACAGCCTATATCTCTTCTTTGATATAACAACAAAAATTGAGCTAGTGATTTTCACACTTTTAAGTACGAGTTTCATTTTGCATTATATTTGTGTCTTTTTTAGTCGTGTGAAATTACAAGAATGTCTTTCCACTTGGTGAAATTTTCGTATATGAAACGACATTGTTGCAAATGAACATGGATAAAGTAAAAAAATGGACCACAAATGGTTAAAAAGAGTGAAGCAAAGTTAGATGGAGTATTTCGTAAACATTGTTACCGATGTCAAATTAAGTTGAATTTTCATTGAGACTTCAAATAAAATGAACCGTTCTGATTATATTTTTGGGACCTGAAATGGGTCCAAGATGGATCCAAGATGGTTCTGTTCTGGCCGGTATTGATTTAGCAGGCTCCTGAAATGGAGTTGGATCCTGTCAAATGGCCCCGAACTTAGTTTGGTCCATTTTTTTCAATCCGAGCCATAAAGAATGTTTCTAAGGCCTCGTTCCAGAATGGAAAAAAAACCCTTAATTTTTAAGAAATCAATTTCAAGTTCAAAAATTATGGGCTTGTTAAAATCTAAAAATATGCAATATGAATCTTATTTGAAACATCTGATTGAGATCTTTTATATAATGCAAAAAAAATTAATTTTTTTTTTCATTTACATTATTTTTAAATTTAAAAATATAAAATAAAATATTTATTTTTTAAGAAGATTTTTAGAAGGGGCCTTCTAAGTAGAATATCGATATTGAAGGCGTACGGTCCATGTTTGACCAACTGTGGACCATAGATGTCCTCGTCCAGATTCAATGTATCACTTTCCAAAGCCCCACTCTTCAAATTTGCCTTTGGCATCTGCCCTATATGCATACCACGCGCTTCAGTCCACGCGCTCTTTGTAGTCTGCATTTAAATGGAGTAGTTTTTTTTTTTTTTTTGAGAAACTAAATGGAGTAAAAATGGCAAAATGAAATAGAACGTGATTATGTTTTCTAAATATAGTTTGATTGCAATTTTTTGTTCTAATGTTTAATCTACTATGTATAATTTGTTCTTCAATTAAGGGGAGATATAATCCCACCAAATATAAATTGGATAACACTCACGCAGATGAAAGAATTCGAGCTCCTGATTAGATGTTAGAGTCTCGGAAAATTTGTTCGATATGATAAAATATGATGTAACATGATGTTCAATAAATTAATAATATATTTTTTATACTTTTTTCATTTAGTATCAAAATTATTACTACAATACTGCTTTAGAATGATTTTGACGGATTAAGTATTTGTATTTATTTTTGGGAATATAGACTTTGTTCATTTTGGTTATCAAAATTCAAGCATAGTAGGAGTATATAATCTTCTATAAGTTTTCTTCAAAATGTCCAATTTCTTTTTTGGGACAAAAATGCCCATTTTCTTTTTAGGAAAGAAAAATAAGAAAATGTGGGGATGAGCGCGTGATTGATGTTCGGCTATGAAGCAAAACAGGTCGTGCCAGGCACGGGACCATCAGTGGGGCGAACTTCATCTTCTCCAATCGCCTCCCATTTCCCACATCACTCCAAAAAGAGCATCCAATTCTGACTCTCTCTCTCTCTCTCTCTCTCTCTCTCTCTAAACCAGAGCATTCTCTAGGGTTTCGCGTCCTCTTGAAACGCCGACGAATCCGGGCGATGACGACGTCGTTTGGGGCCGCGCACGCAGCAGTAGCGAGCGATCCAAAGGTTCAAATTCAGAGGTTTTACGGATTGACGTCTTCGCATTTCCTGCTACTGCACAAGATCCGCAGGCGTGTCTTCCCGTCTTTACCTCCTAATCGTCTCGTCATCAGAGCTGTTTCTACGGTAAAAAAAAAATTTTAAACTCCGGTTACATTTTTTCGAACTTGTGTTGTTTTGCGAGAAGTTTAGTAATTCGCTTGTGAACTTAGGCCTTTGTTTTGTCGAAATTCAATTTTTTTTTTTCGTATTTGTTCATTTTGCGTCTAACTTTTGTGGAAACGGAAGGAATCAGATAGTGAAAAATTATGACTTTTACTCGATATCTTTTGGAAATATCAAAGGATTGTGATTTTGGCACTCCAGAAATTGATGGATGGACTCCAAAACTGAACTTTATTGATACACAAAATGACGTTTCGGAGCCCCTCTGTCAATTTTTGGAGTGCTAAAATCAATTTCCATATCGAAAATTTAGCACTTTTAGTTTTAGCCAAAGAAATGCAAACTAATAAATTAGGAAAAAATTTGAATGAGGACTAAAAAGAAAAAAAGCGTCTTTTGGGAAACTAGGCCATAGTCGAGTAATTTTATGTATGGAATTGGTGGTGTTTAGGTCTTTTCTCATTTCTCCCTTTGTTTTGTTGCCCTAGGAAATTCCTTTTTTTTTTTTTTTTTAAAATCCTTGACCACGTGATATTTTACAATTTTTGTGAGAGAACGTGTGTTGGTCTTTGTTTTCGAAAGTATGATGCATTGTTTCGTGTAAATTTACGGCTGCAAACTAGCGGAGCGGAGCCGAGCCTGGAAGTGTTCAGACTTTGGCTTGTTCAAAGCTGTTCAGACTTTGGCTTGTTCAAAGCTAGTCCAGTTCGAGTTCAAGCCGGAGTAGTCGAGCTCGAGCTCGGCTCATTTATTATTGAGGTGTTCGAGCTCGTTTGGTTTCCCAAACGAGCCTCTATAAACTAGCCAAACTTCTACAAATGAGCTGGAATATGACTAATTTGAGCTCAACTCGTGTACTAAATGAGCTTTAAACTTGAGCTTGAATTCGACTTGTTTACTGATGAGCCTAGCCCACAGTGAGCTGAGTCTCGAGCTCCTAGCGAGCAGCTCAGTATGTTTATGTATGTTTTTCTCCATTTAGCTTGGCTGAAAGTTGATACAAATCGAGAAAAAGGTTTCTTCAAAATGGAGGAAACAACAAAAAACAAAACATCTTTAGCTTAGTATGAATTGATCTATATGTGACAGTTAAACATGGGTGGACAAGAATACAGGTGTCATTACGTTGGCACTGACCTAATGGTCATTGGTAGCCTGTAGCCACTTGTGTAGTACAAAACAAGCCTGAAATGTTGTCAAACACTGGAAGTGAAACATCGATGTAAGTTAAAGAGATTCCTGCTCTGTTCTTTCAGTGTTCAAATGCAAAAATGGTTAAAGTAGGCCAAAATGTTTGTGCCTTCTAATTCATGTGGGAACTTGTATGGCATGTGTTCGTTTGACCTGATTGTCACTTTAAAATGCAGAAGGTAGGGCTGTCTGTACAATTGCAAAGGATGGATGAATTTCTACTAAGTTTGGTATAATGAAGTGTAGTTATCGTAAACATAGTTGTAGGCACCTTTTTATCCCTAAATCATTCACATGTATTTTGGCAGCCAGTCAAGCCAGGTACTTCAGCAGAGCCTAAGCGTAGCAAAGTTGAGATTTTCAAAGAACAAAGTAACTTCATTAGATACCCTCTTAACGAGGAGCTTCTAACTGATGCCCCAAATATAAATGAGCCTGCCACACAATTGATCAAGTTCCATGGAAGCTACCAACAGACCAACAGGGATGAACGTGGTTCGAAGTCCTACTCATTTATGCTTCGTACTAAGAATCCTTGTGGAAAGGTTTCAAACGAACTCTACTTGGCCATGGATGATCTTGCCGATCAGTTTGGAATTGGGACACTTCGTTTGACTACCAGACAAACATTTCAGCTCCATGGAGTCTTGAAAAAGGACCTGAAGACGGTAATGAGTACCATTATTAGAAACATGGGTTCAACCCTTGGTGCATGCGGTGATCTCAACAGAAATGTTCTTGCTCCGGCTGCTCCACTTGCTAGAAAAGATTATCTTTTTGCACAGGAGACTGCGGAAAATATTGCTGCACTCCTAACTCCTCAGTCTGGTTTTTATTATGACATGTGGGTGGATGGAGAGAGAATTATGTCAGCAGAACCTCCTGAAGTTGTCAAGGCCCGCAATGATAATTCTCATGGGACAAATTTCCCTGATTCTCCAGAGCCTATTTACGGAACTCAGTTCTTGCCGAGGAAATTTAAAGTTGCTGTTACTGTGCCAACAGATAACTCAGTGGACATTCTCACAAATGACATTGGTGTCGTTGTCGTTTCGGATGATGATGGGCAGCCTCTGGGCTTCAACCTTTATGTGAGATGCATAATCATTTTCTTACACGGTAATTGATTTTAGCACTCCCATAAAACATATGCACTCCATTCTTTGTTTTTATTAATGTGAATTCACAATATTGCCATTTCATGTGGTTAGTGCTCAATGAAAAGGGCAATATTTTAATTTACATAAATACAGGCAAAAAAAGGAGTGTGGATATGAAAATGGGGTGTGCAAAAATCTCTACCCATCCCATAAAGCATATGCACTCCGTTCTTTGTTTTTATTAATGTGAATTCACAATATTGCCGTTTCATGTGGTTAGTGCTCAATGAAAAGGGCAATATTTTAATTTGCATAAATACAAGCAAAAAAAAAAGGAGTATGGATATGAAAATGGGGTGTGCAAAAATCTCTACCCATCCTACATCTATTTTCTTCTACTATTTCAAGAATATAAGTTCTAGCGAAAGGGCGATGTTGTAAATTTACATGAATGAAGACCATGAATGGAGTTTGGGTACAGAAAGAGGAGTGCAAAAATCACTAACCTTCCTACATTTATTTTCTCCTATTAATTTGAGGACATAAACCTATCCTTTTTGTTACAGGTTGGCGGTGGTATGGGAAGAACACATAGAGTAGAAACGACATTTCCTCGTCTGGCAGAGCCATTGGGTTATGTTCCAAAGGAGGATATATTATATGCTGTGAAAGCTATTGTTGTTACACAACGAGAAAATGGGAGAAGGGACGACCGTAAGTATAGTAGAATGAAATATTTGCTCAGCTCATGGGGAATTGAGAAGTTTAGAACTGTTGTTGAACAGTATTATGGAAGGAAGTTTGAGCCTTGCCGTGAATTGCCTGAATGGGAGTTTAAAAGTTATTTGGGATGGCACGAGCAGGTTGGTTTTATTGATTGAGCATGCAGTCTCCTCTTTTGATTGAATTGTGCAATTAATTCTCCTTGGTCTGTTGTTGGATATCTTCCTTCCAACATTCTGGTTCTTATGTAATATTTGTGCAGTCAAGTCAATCCCTTTTTACTTCCTATGTTGCCCATTACTCCAAGATATTAGAGAGTACAGCAGCAACAATTAAACTCTCATTTATTGTTGTTCTCCTTAAACTTTGCTTTTCTTCTTCTTTTTCCTTTTTTCAAATAAGATATTTAGTTTGGTAAAGGAGGATGTGAGTTTTAACTCTAACTGGGCATCTAGTCTTAACTTCGTGATGCTCATCAGATGATTGTTTGCATGAATTTTGTTTCCCTTTACTTTGATTTTGATTAGTTCTTATTATGTTTCATTCCAATACCATGACAAAAATTTTCCCTCTTAACCTTCTTTCCCTTCGTGCAAAACCAAAATTGAAAAGACAAAAAGCCAAAATTGAAAGGACGTCTCCTTGCTGTGTATTGATGATAATTATATCTTTCTTTTTGGCAGGGCGATGGTCGTTTGTTTTGTGGGCTCCATGTTGATAATGGTCGCATTAAAGGGACAATGAAAAAAACATTAAGGGAAGTTATTGAGAAATATAAGTTGAATGTGCGTATCACACCTAACCAGAACCTTGTCCTGTGTGATATTCGTCGAGCATGGAAGCGCCCCATCACCACAACTCTTGCACAAGTTGGCTTGTTGGTAAGACATTTTGAATTTCCATTAGTAGTATGTATGTCGTAACAATGCGTTCATCCAAATAGAAGTATGCATGTTTCGACTGTTGTGTTGAGAGTGAGGGTCAACATGACTACATGGTTCACATTTGAGTAATGGTTGATAGTTCATGGCATGGATGCAAGAAAGAGGGAAATATGTATGTTTTGTGAGATCAGAAGGTATTGGAAGCTTGAATCCGACTAAGAGTTTCTGTTCGATGAAAATTTCCTGGACTCATCTTTCCATCCATATGTACCATGTCCCAGGCCTCATTTGGTTGTTGGATATGATTTTACGGGATGTGCGAATGAGTAGCATTAGCCATGAGCTAGTTTTTATGGATATAGTTAGTAATGCGTGCAGCCAATTGCGGAAAAGGAGCAAAGATGGGATATCAAAGGAACGTGTTGGCCCCTCGGATGCATAACGTGGTCTCCTCCCCCTATTCAGTTGACAAATATGGCCGAATTGTTTATTTCAATGTAAGTAAATGCCGAGGAAAATTTCTCAAGTTAAAGGTGGATTCTGGGTAAACATGTATTCTTTAGTGAAGCGACTAAAGACCTGTGTAAGTTCTTTCTGTATTCGAAATGACTTAAATCAGGTTACTAAAAGACGCTTTTGTATAGAATTGGACTCTAACACCTACTTCCCCCAAACGTTGTTTGTTTAGCAGCAAAATAAATCTTGAAATAGAGATGCCTTTATTGATGGAGATCTTGAAATTGCTTTGTTCATCTAGTTTTGAATGAGTTCCTTTTGGATTCTCTGGTTTCTTTGTTATGTCCATTGGCTGTTCAAATCAAGGTTTTGAATACCGTACTGGCTATAGTATCGGTCCCATTGGTATGGTATGTACCAGTATCATTGAGATACTAGATACCGTTTCGGATTTATCTCTATAAGTATTTTTTTTTTCACATCAAAGAATTTAGTATAACATATAAATTTAGTCGACGGTATTGACCGGTACCATCTGGTATTGACCAGTACTGTCTGGAATTGACTGGTACTATAAGAGAAAAATAAATTTAAAAGTAGTCTGGTATTGACTGGTACTGACCGGCATAGTTCAAAGAAAAGGATTCCCCTTGTCAAGTTTGTAGACATGTAGAATTGAATTGATTGACCAACTGTGGAACTTCATTTTGCAAATTTTGCTACTAGATTTTTTCCGCACCTTATATCGAAGTCATTTATGGAACATGTAAGTTCTCAGTTCTCATCATGTTTTGTACAGTTATTTGGTTGTGTATCTTGTTGATGATGTGCTCTCTTTCTGTTTTTATGTTTTACTTATGAATGTTTTAATAGCTAATGACGCATATTTGACCAATGCTCATTGTGGGCAGGATCCTAGGTTTGTAGATCCCCTCAACATAACTGCTATGGCATGCCCAGCTTTGCCACTTTGCCCTCTCGCTATAACTGAAGCTGAGCGTGGAATACCTGACATTCTTAAGCGGGTTCGCTCTGTATTTGACAAGGTATTAAAACGAAGCTACAAGTTCTACAAAATCTGATGAGCCACCTGGCAAAATTATGTCCAACTACCGAATTATGTTTGCTCGTGCCTTTGTGGTAATTGTACTTGTTAACCGGATGTTTATTTTTTATTTTTTCCCTCTTCAGGTTGGTCTTAAATACAATGAAGCTATAGTGATACGGATAACTGGTTGCCCCAATGGGTGTGCTAGACCCTACATGGCTGAACTTGGATTTGTGGGTGATGGTCCCAATAGTTATCAGGTTACTTGTAGACTGAAGTTAATGAATTCAATTGCTATTGGGTTTGAGAACTCCTCACTCTAAGTGGGAGATGGTGAAATCAAACTGAATGTTTTCGTTCATGTTTTGAATCAGCTTTGGCTTGGGGGAACACCCAATCAAATGTCGTTGGCAAAATGTTTTATGAACAAGGTTAAGATTCAAGAGCTTGAGAAAGTTATGGAACCATTATTTTACTATTGGAAGAAGATGCGGCAGTCAAGAGAATCATTCGGCGACTTCACAAACCGCCTGGTGAGTCATCAGTTTGAATTTCCTAATATCTAGAAAGATACTTTCCACCTCACTTCCCTTCTGTTTCTTTCTTGTTTTGCGATATCATTTCGAGTTAATCGTGGATTCCTTCCATCTGTTCTTTCGAATTAAACAAGGACAAGTTGTCCTCCCTTCTCCCTTCTCCATTCCTTGGCACAAAACGGATTGATTGTGGGTTTCCATTGTTTGTACAGGGGTTTGAAAAACTCCAGGAATATGTCGATAAATGGGAAGGTCTGCCGGAGTCATCGAATCGATACAACTTGAAGGTCTTTACTGATAGAGAGACATACAATCGTGTGGATGAACTTGCAAAGCTCCAAGACAAGACTGCTCATCAATTAGCTATGGACGTCATTCGCAATTTCGTCGCTTCCCAAGAAAATGGCAAAAGTGAGTAAGGTGAGAAAGAGTTAAACTCATCTCGCTTTCTTTTACCCGTTGCTATTCGGTGAGAGCTGAAACAAGTGGAGACCGGGTTTTTTTTTGGCACTCGTTGTACCTAGTTTTAAGTTTTTGACGAGGTATGGAATTTGTGTTCTGTATGCTTAGATTGTACACGAGTATTTCCATTTTTTTTTCCTTTCTAGAACTGAAACTGAAGTTATGGATCATCCAAGAGGTTTGTGTTTGCTTCTCAAAGGTGTTGCCCCTCCCATTGCTACTATATTGAAACGAAAATACCAGAGAAATAGATTTTGTAATCTACCTGCCCTGGTTTCTCAAATAGAAAAGGTTTAAAAGACCGAAAGATTCTCCGAGGATGAAAAGGATCTTGGTTAGATAAAGAGTCTCTGAATCATCTTCAATATTGTTGACAAAGAAATCACACCTTCGTTGGCTCGTACTGTAGAAAGCCATGAGAAATGGTCAAGGTATAATCGATGATGGTGACTCGGAACCTTTGCTAAGTCGTGGTTTTGTATCTCCTTCCTCCATGGTCTCTTTTCATGTCGAGTGAAGCTCGCCTACATCTACGTTGTAGTGGGAATTACTCCATCTTGCCCACCGAATGAAGTCTTGCAAAATCACTCCAACAGGGTTTGGAGTTATTATCTTTTCCTAAACCTTATAAGTAGCTGGTTTGAGAATCCTTTTCATATTAGATAGAGAAAACAAATAGATGGTACTCTCTCTCTCTAACTCTCTCACACACAGAGACACACACACACACAACCAAATTATACAGTGGCACTAGATATTTGTTTGAGTAGACGAAAAGACGCTAGATACTGTTCTAGCAAACGAAGAACACCCTTTGAATGTAGAAGAAAAACAAAAACTAAACCTCATTCGGCACGTCATGCCTCGAGACAGAGAGATAATTAGTCCTTGATTGAAAATTAAAGATTCTCAGGACATGAATTGAAATGCTACTACCATCAAAACCCAGTTCAAGAACATAATAAAAGCTAAAAATATTTTTATCTGCAATACCTTCAGTGGAGAAGAAATCAACACCTTTAAATTGGAAATAATAAAAACAATACTGCTGAAATCATCCCTACGCTTAAACTAAATATTCATGCATCTAATTCTATATTCCTCATGATCATGCCTTGAGGCTGATGGAGTATGAAAGTATTAACGGTGTCGTCGTCCTCCACCGAAAAGTAAAGTATCGCAAGAGATAAACATGCTACGACCATCGAAACGATCATAACTGCGATAAGTAATTGGAAGCGATTAATAATACACGATACCGCCGGCGGAGACGAAGAGATCACGTCTTCGTTGGAATGTATCATGCGCTCAGTCGTCACCACTGGAAAGATGGCGATAATGGTCATGAGAAATAGTGCCAAAGTGATATAAATGTATGTTTGAGGGGGCTTTCGAAATGGTGGTATGCCGTCTGCTAATTCTGCCACTTTCATATTTTTGATCATAGCTAGCAGAAGCTCTTCTTCGTTGGAAGACTTCTTCATGTTTTTGCCCATCGAGTAAAGCCTTGCAAAATGATCCCCACGAAATTAGTCTCTTTGGCTTGCTTATATAGATGACTTTTTAAAAAGCCTTTTTCCTATTACAAATAGGATCAAACAGTTGTAATTAGTATTCAATTGAGACTCCTCTCTCTCTCTCTCTCTCTCTCTCTCTCTCGGTTTCCTTAATCTAAAGGACTTCCACGCGGTGTCTCAACACCTTTCTTCACTACACATTCACGTGATGCGTGGACGCTGACTCCACAGGAATGTGAGATGGAAAAAGGTGATGGGGCACCATGTGGCGGTACACCAAGACCACTAAATAATTTTAATTTTCCGAGACTCTCCTCTCCTTCTCTCTGTCTTTTCTTTAGACAATGTGTTCTATCCGGATGAGGCAGAAACCCCCGTCCATTCTGGGCCATACCGAGTGTTCACTGCACTTATTTGAATAGTTCATATTTAGGGCACACAAAATTATAAGATGGACGGCCTAATTCTGTAACTAGTTTTTAAAGTTAAACTATTCATGGTCATTTATTTTATAAACCAGAATTTAATTTTTGACATAACTATTGATGAATGATCAAACTGATTTTTGTGTGGCCATATTGTTTTGCAGACCTACAGATGAACGATTCAGATTACTTGCCTTAGCTTTGAATAGACCTCTCCTAGGGTCATTGACATTAAAAACAGTTTCTCCGGCCCACTAATGTATAAGGTTCTGGAGTTGTCCCGCCCATTAAAAATAGCTTGTTCGGCTTAGTAAGTCATTTGATTTTTTTTTTTTCTTATTTAAAAAAAATTCATATTTGTTAGTTTTTGGTCAATTTTTTGAGGTTTATTGCTTCGTGTAATGAGAGGAATTTAAAATGTAAAAAATTAAAATCGAAACTCAATTTTTTAAAATAAAGACAAAAATAAGCCAATAAATCAAATTTTTTCGTCTTTATTAAAAAAATTGGTTTCAATGGTAATTTTTTAAGCCAAACAAGCTAGTTTGGATTGGATGTTGTTTGCCTAAGGAATTCAAGCTTTGCGGATCAAAAAAGGAGGAGGAATTCAAGCGCGCTCTCTCTCTCTCTCTCTCTCTCTCTCTCTCCTATGCCTTTTATGCGAACTGGCCTGTGCCCCATCGGCATTGGGAGGGGGCCTAAGTGCCTATGACTGTGAGCAGATGGCCGAATTTACTGTCTGCCTGCGTTGTAATCTAACTAGTAACTACTAAGAGCATCCAGAATGATATAATCAAAACAAAAATGTTTATAAAGTTAGCAACATTTACTCAAAAAGAGGTCACATTGGAATAATCAAATTTAGAAACATTGCTTGGGAATGGAATAGGTGATCACTTAATAATATTTGAGACCTCTGCACTGAGTTCAAAATTTTGTACTAACGACACATTCTAAATCAAACCCTAAGACATCTTCGCGGCCATGAGCAAAACTTTGCGGTAAGGTGCAATTCTACGCGGCCAGGAACAAAACTTTGCGGCCAAGAGTAATTCTTTGCGATCAGGAGCAATTCTTCGTGGCAAAGAGTAATTCTTCGCGGTCAGGAATAATTCTTATGGCTAGGAGCAATTCTTTGCCACCAAGAGCAATTCTTTACAACCATGAGCAAAATTTTGTGGCCAAGAGCAATTCTTCATGGGCGAATCGATAGGGAGGCTACGCTCCCATAAAAAAGGTATAAAACAAATGCTCTACCCCAAATCAATGGAAACAATTGATAAAACTAAAGCTCAATCTTTGTCCTTGATCGAAATTAACCAACAACCATCTATTTATTTAAAAAAAAAAAAAAAAACAGCAACACTAGAATAAGAACACAATATACCATGTTCGGGGAGGAAGAAATCACATCTTTGGATGGAAAACAAAAACATTGCTTAAATTCTCTCTACATGCAAATATTTCATGTTTTTCTCAATCTTCATCGGGTTCATTCCTATTTATGACGTGCCACACCGTCTTGCCTCGAGACAGATAGACGAAAAATTCAAAAGTCTTGTACTCGATTGAATTGTAAAGCATCGTGAGACAGGCACACGCTACGATCATCAAAATCACCAAGAAAATTGAAAGAACAAGACATCTACGTTTAATCCCCGATAACACCGGTGAGGAAGAAATCACATCGCGGTTGGAGGTCGCCATGGACTGAATCTTCCACAGGATACCAACGGAAATACCAACCACGAAAAATAGTCCAGCAGCGACATAGATATATATTTCAGGCGGGTGTCGAACCTCTGGCACGTCGCCGTTTAGTTCCGTCTCCTCTATATGATCTTGTACGTGAGCCATGAGAAGCTCTTCTTCGTCCAGAAGCTCCTCTTCTTCGTCCAGAAGCTCTTCTTCGTATTCTTCGTTGGGAGCTGCCTCCATGTTGTTGCCCAATACTGAATAAAGATTTTGCAAAATCCTTCCCACTTATTATTAGTCTCTTTGGCTCAGTTTATATGAATAGATTTTTCAAACCCTTTTCCTACTAGAAATAGGAAAGCCTTGTACTTAGAGCATTCGCATTAGGCTATTTAGATTTTGGATCAAATTACACATCAAAAACTCACTTTATTAGTTTATGTTTTCACTTTTAAAATGTTTACTACTGCATCAGGTTCTCTGTATTAAAGCTATCCCATTAAAAATATTGTTTACTCTCACTCTCTTGTCAATTTAATATTTCTTGCCAAGAGTCCTGTTTGGGGCATAACAAATAAGCAAGAACTTGATAATTTTTGCGGGTCACATTATGTATCATACAAAAATGATTTAAACGCTAGTCATTCTTAAAATATTTTTTTATGGGTTCCTAAAAAAAATTAGCTCAATTCGATATCGGCAAGAACTATTTCCGAATTTGTATGACATCCTACGGGTTCAATTCAGAAAAAAAAAAGGGTGAGAGAGACAAAGTTCCGGTTTAAAAATTAATAAAATATTCCTTAACAGATGAATAGTAACTCCTCAGATGTGGAGAGGGACAATTTGAAACTTTAGATTTTGGCAAGTGGTCCCCACCGATGAAGAGGCTGATATGAGGCCAATTCAGTGTCATTGGCTCGGTACTATAGCTTTGGGGTGAAAGGAGTTAGTGTGATTTGGATGCTCTTAGACTCCGTTCGTTTAAGGGTTTTAAATTTTGGATTTTAATTATTATCTTATTTCTTTTCAATTATTTCTCTCAAATTTCTCTTTATCTCTCTCCAATAATTATTTCTATTCTCTCTACCTCCATTACCTAAAAATTCAAATCCAAAATACCAAAACGAACAGGGTCTAAGTGTTTAAATGAGACACCCCCTCTCTTTCTCTCTTGATTTCTTTATTCCCTAGGACTTCAGATTACTACGGTATTTTTTCCTTCATAATATGTGCATAAATTTATAATATAGTTTATCATAACTTGTACTTGGCCGGCTAGCCCCTGGCCGGTATCTTCCGTTGGGTTTGTCCGGTCATCGCTTCACGGCAAGGGTTGAGTGCTTGCGGCTGTTTGATTGAAGTTCCCAGTGTCCGTCCATTTCTGTCCAGAGGTGTTGGCGTGTGGTGCTCGGTGGTGGATGGGGTGGTCGACGGTGCAGTATTGGCACAGTCAAGAGGTTGTGGCAGAAGGTGTGATGCGAAAATTCATGCTGTGTTTGGTTTGGTTTTTGAAATTTTTTTTTTGAAAAATAATAGGTGTAATAATTGGAGCGAGATATAGAGAGAAATATTGGAGGTAGGAGGAATTTATAGAGAATCTAGGAGTATTTTTTAAAAAGTTATTTTTGAAAAGTGGAGAGAACAAGGCATCAGTGTTTAGAGTTAGGGTTTTGGTTTTTTGGGCTGAGCTACAATGTATTATCTGGGATTTTTGGCCTCTTTTTTGGGGCTTTGTCCCTTTTGGGGTGTTGTTTGGATTTCATTATTTGGGCTTATTGACCTTTGGGTGTTATGGGCTTTGTTTCCATTTGGCTGTATTCTAACTTTTTGTTGGGTTTCTTTCCTTATTTTCCTTAATAAAATGTTACTCTTGCCTATCAAAAAAAGAAAGTCATATTATTTGGAAAAAAAATCTTTTTTCCATGTGAAGTTTTTGGGACCAAATCAAAGCCCATACAACCTTTACCTTGAAAAAAGTTCATATAAGATGACACTTTTGACCAACAAGACAGCTATTTGGTATTTTTTTTTCCATCTTTAGTGATTTTTTTTTGCCTTTTGTCATAATTTTGTAGTTTCTAGACTTCTCTCGTCTACATAGACGATTAATCAAAAATATATAATACTCCGTACTAATCTAACAAAAATTCATAAAACAAAGAAGAAATTATTATTATTATTTTTTACAAGAATAGAGCTTGAATGTTAACGGTTGAATATGTAGCATTAGATGGAACTGCAAAAATCAACAATATTGACGTAGGCCGACGAAATTGAAATACCATCGTTTTTAAGTTCCAATTTTATTTCATGACATAAAAAATAGAATATATTTACCAGATCAATTCAAGTTCCATACAGAAATTTATTCTAATAGAACATTAACCCACAAGCATCCAAATGAAGATTTAAAAAAAATTGGTGACAAAAATTCGGTGACTCCAATATTTCTCTTTTCTATCAGCTACAAACAACAAGGTGAAAGTTTAAACTTTTAGCCCCAAGGGTTAGGCCAGGTTTTTTTTGTGGATTTGCTCTCTACATAATTAATTAGAGTTCGATTATTGAAGTCAGGTTGCAAAAAAGTAATTTTGTGTGAATTTCTCAGTTGCGCGCGGCACGGAATGTCTGCCTTTGACCGGACTGGGAGAGGATTTAGTATTGAGATACGTATAAGTTGATCCGAACACCTCTGACAGTCAATAAAAGAGAGTTTAAACTAGGGTTTAGTTGAAATGCGAATACACTAATCCGAACACCCATGATCCCTAAAAAAGTGAGTTCAAACTTTGAACATCCATTGCAAATACGCCATATTGAGCTCCATTGGATAAGACAAAACTGTCCTCTCATTCCTAACTAAACCCTTTTCATAATTGTGATAAAATAAAACATTGACTTCAGTTGTTTGGACTGTAGTTTATGTACTGTAACATGAACTGTGTGTTTTACTGTTTGGTCAGTAGGGTGAAAATCAGATCAGGGATGGGCAGTGAAACAGAATGTTGCAATTTGTGCTGTTGTATTACAGACTACAAATGGGAAAAAACAGGAGTAGTTCAAAAGATAAGTGGGCCCTTACGAAGATAGTATTTGGTTTTCTTCATGGAGTTTCGAATTTTGAATTCTCCTCGTCTAGATTGACACGACGACAACTACAAGCGACAACTCCGCGTTATGCACGTATTGTAAAAGTCCGTAAGATCGATGCATATATAAATACGTAAGAAGTGAATGTACGCAGGTTATATTTTTGTTTAAGATGAATATATACTTCGGTAATGATTTTGAAATCGAATCGCCAAGCTAATCATTGAATGATAATAACGTGTTCTTATAGTATGTAGTATAGATGCGGAGCATTGATGTGTCGAATCGTTGTAGGGGTTTGCCATCGATCCTTTATGGCGAGTATCATCAGTTGGAGCCAAATAGAGAGGTCAATTTCGGCTAGCTGTACAGTGTTGGAGTTGCTCTAGCTACCAAATCCCCGTGGCGTATAGTATCTGGAACAAATTTTGAAACAAAGGTTTGAAAATAGGATACTTGAATTATTTAAGGCCTTTCACGTTTAAAACTTGAGGCTATTTTTAATGTTAAATTTGGTGGGTAAGTACAAGTATGCAGTCTTGGGGAGTCCGTCTTTTGTGTCCCGAAGACAAAATAAATGAGTAATAAATTTTGCAAGGGATCATACGTGAAGGCCAAGAGAGAGAGAGAGAGAGAGAGAGAGACAATCACAGGGACACTGTAATTCACACGCAGAGAGAGAGAGAGAGAGCGAGAGAGAGAGAGAGAGAGAGAGAGAGAGAGAGAGAGAGAGAGCCCCGAGGAATGAAAGTTGGCCAGGACTCAGGACCCTCCAGCCCAATTGGACGCTTACATGGTGGGAAACAGCAAGTCTCCACACACAGTTTTTTTTCACACAAATCTTGTATAGGCATGATGTGAGGTCTACTACGGATCCCATACAAATAATCTGAACTGTTAATTGAATGCAAAACATTTTTTAAGGGCTTTCGAGAAAATAAGCTTAATTCGATACCTGTAAGTGCTCGATATCCAATAATCTAATTTTTCATTATCCGGGAATCTTAATGAAAAGTTAGATGATTGAATCGATTACTTGTACATATCGGATCGATTGAGCTGATTTTTAGCAGGGTCTTTAAAAAAATATTTTACATTTAATGAACGGCTCGATTTTTTTGGGGTAGTGATTTTGCCACACTTTTTTTTGATAATGCCACACCCTGCAAGTGTATTTTTGGTGCAAAAATACACTTGCAGTGTGTGGCATTATCAAAAAATGGTGTGACAATATTATTTTCCTTGTTTTTTGGGACCCATAGTGAGCACACACCCTAATCTGTGTACGATTTCAAAAATCTATGTAGTATCGTGGGAAAAAAAAGAGGGTGTCGTGGGAAAAAGAAAAAAAGAGTGACAATGCATGTGAAAAGATGGATGCTTTGCAAAATCATACTACTATTAAATGACGTCTAAGTAATGTACACTGTTTTCGCTTCAGCGCACGATCCCTAATAAATTTTTTTTAATTATATTTTATTCTTTTTAATCTATTTCTCCCCATTTAATATAAAAAAAACTTCTATCAAAACTCAAACCAAACAAACTGTAATTTTTGACATAGTGTTTAATTTGGGTAAATTCTTAAAAAAAAAAAAAATGATCTTAATCATTTAAATGAGCTCCAAAAGAGCCTATAAAGAACTTGAATTGGACCTTCGTCACATAATTTTTCAAAATACGCATTTGCTTTTATTCTCAATTCTCGCTTTGTGCTTGCGCTCTTTATCCCTGTACTCACGAATTTTAGTTGTTTGAGAGAATTTTTAAAAATGCTTTCACGCTCGAACTCCTACATTTGCACTAGCATGTGACTTAAAAATCGGAGCTCCGGTGCAAGTCGAAGGATAGAGAGAGGATCCAACCTCGATAGAGAAATATAATAGTAAATGAGAACTTTGGAATAACGAATTAATTCCCAAAAAAGCACATTAACCCCGACGGAACGGACCACCTATTATAGTACTATTACTCAATTAACAATGGCCACAACAAAAAGTACTGATGAAGAAATTGAACAATAAATTTTTGGGTGCCGAGCGGGTACCACTTGACGGTATCCGTCGACAATTTCAACCATCCAAACATGTTTTAAACAGACTCAAACTTATTCTTTTTTTCTCCCATCACCAGACCACTCTCTTTCCTTTTTTTTTTTTTTAAAATTTGAATCGTCCAAGACACATTTAAATAACTTAGACACTTGGACGGGTACCTGGCATCCAAAAACTTATAAAATTAAAGGCACTGAGACACCAGACCACCTAGTACTGCGTGAGTCGAAGCTCCCTTTTAAGGGCTCCTAGGTATTGTCAGAATAATTAATTAGTTCCACGAAGGATCGATGTCTCAATTACCGCTCAATTAATACTCCTACTTTCGTTACTAACCACATTCGGTCCAATCAATGACTTCACAATCAAGTGGTTCTGCTGAAAGCACCTTTTTTTTAAATGTTTCTGTTCTGAACACGAGAAATCTCTGCTCTGACTTAGGTTGTGTTTTGTCTCTTTAATTAATTAATTACGCTAGTTAAGCCAAGTCTTCTTCTATGTTCAACGGTCCACTTTTTTGAATTGAACAATTGAGGAGTGCAGGTACGAAGAAAATAGGTAAAGAAAAGATCCTTAAAGTGTGCATGAACGGTCCAGATTCACTGTGCAGTGCATCTGAGCCGTTCATGTACATTTTAAGGGTCGTTTCTTTGCCTATTTTCTTTACACTTAGCATTTCTCTTGAACAATTTTGTGTCAATACTGTTTCAACGAGTGGAATTTATAAAATGAAAACTTTTGACCAAAATCTAAAATTAATTCCCTAAAGACGAAATGATTTTAAAAGACAATTTTCAAATTCCATTTTAGTTTAGAAAAACTAAAATGGGTTATACATTTCATTCTCTTTTGATTTTCCCTTCTATGGGTTACCGTCTGGTGTACAAGAATTCATTCTGGTTGTGTACTTGTGTCCCTCCCTGGCTTGATCAACAAAACATATCAAATCCTTTCTTAGCAAATTGATTAAATCTTGCAATAATAGTGTTGGAGGATTTGAACACATATAATTTGGATCTTCTTAGTTTCCTAGAACTCTAATGTTTTCTTTAGGCTGATAAAAAATGTTTTCTTCAGGGTTGGGAGTCTCACTTGCTCCTGGATTAGAAACCTCTCTTTTCTAGTTTGTGTATCCGATCTACTCTTAATGAACCTACCATAATCAGATATGTTTACTCACTTTAGTTTAAGTGTAAATTGTCACATTCCCTGCCTATTTGGACCAAGCATTTTTCGACAGACAATAACACCCCTTGATTAAATGATACACTAAGCTATAAGTTCTTTTAATGAAAAGACCAAAGTGACCACTAAACCCACAAGCAATATGTATGTGTACACACACACACACACAGAACCATGGAATTCTCTCTCTCTCTCTCTCGTCCGCGATATCTCCATCTCAATTGGGATTTTTTGTTAGTGTACGTATATAAATCAATAGAGAAGAATAGGGTGAGGGAAAGAGAGTAAACGGGCTTCGTCCTGGTGATGGCTTGACTCATATTGGACTTCAGGAATGTTTTCGTGTGGAAAGCGCTCAAACCCTAAGAATTATGCTCGAGATAGCACCCGATATCAAACATATTCCTAAGGGGAGTGATTTTGTTGGTTAACATGGGGAGATCTCATGGTCTATCATTGATACAAGCTAATAAATGAGGGATGTCCGCATAATTTAGCCTTCAAAAGTAGAACAACTTTGGGAACACAAGTACAGTATTTTGAACCCCTGCCTGCTAGCTACATTTTGAATATACTTAATTAATTACTCCATTAACAAGCATTGGAAAATAACCAAAGCAAATTTTCTGATATTGGATCTTGTAAATTTGATTTGTTTTTATGTTAGTCAAATGCTTTTTCCCCTTCTCCATGCAAAAAGAACATCTTTTTTCTTCTTGAAAGTGGAAGCTGTTCACACTTTCACAGTTCTGCTGCATGCCAAATTGCCAATTCATCCTTGGTAAAAGGATTATCTGTACCTGCACAACATAATTTTCTCGGATTTCCACGGAAAATATAATCACCAAGAAAACACTCAAAAAAGGTGAAAGGAAGTGAAATTCCAAGAAAAAGGAAATGCTCGTACTTAGCTTTCAGTTTAAAATCCCCTCCTCTTTCACAAAACGAGGTGTCACGCCTCTGTACATTACATTTCCCACCACTAGGTACATTTACACACGTACTCCTCCTATATTGAGATATCGCAATGCGAAAACAATTTTATTTTATTTCTTTTCGTTTTTGGTTAAGTATGAGAAAGCAATTTTATGTAGAGTACAAATTGGTTCTATGTGAGCTGAGCTTGTGTACGTTGAACGGTTTTGTTTTATGCATGTGTATGTACACATACCGAACGACTCCGAATTCAACTATTCGATGCATGTGCATCTCCACATACGAAACGACTGTGAACAAAACCATTCCGTGATTATGAATTCGCACTTATCAAACGACTACAATCACGTTTGTATCTGGAGTTTATATTTCATAACACAGTTTTACTAATCTCAACTCACCTATGAGGTTAACATTTTTCATCATAGAATTATGATTTATGAAGGAAAGCCTAGGATAAAAAGTGTTAAACTTTGGATATTTTAAAAAAAAATTTGGGTAAAAGTCATAACATCTGTACTTTTGTGATTCTGATTCTTATTGTCAATAAATCATAGAAGTTTGAAGCACAACTAACAAATACAAAAATAAAAAAGAATAAAGACAAAATTAAAAAGAAAAGTCTAATGACACCGCAAACACCACATTTTTTACTTCATAGATACAAATGTAGTGCTCTCTGCGTAAGTAAAAATGTGGGACCACCACATTTCTGTTTATAGAGTAAAATGTGGTGTTATTAGTATGAGATTAAATTCTTTACACCGTTGATGTAAACATTTGTTTCTTCCAAATCAATTATATTGCGCCACGTCGTCATTTTTTATTGATTTTGACAACTGTTTTGCAACGTGGCGCAATGTAATTGATTTGAAAGAAATAAATATTTACACTGGCAGTGTAAAGAACAAATGAGGTATATTCTAAATTTTTATTCTGTATCTATATATGTACACCCTCCACTTTCCCTCTCCACCGTGGAATTCAAACCCGCACCAAGTGAACCCCGAATCCAATTTCCAAAACCCCCATCCCTATCCTCATCTTTTCCCACACCCAAAAAGCACATTCCCCTCACAGAGGAAGAAAACAGAGTAAACGCACATACTCTACACAGAGAGAGAGAGAGAGAGAGAGAGAGAGAGAGAGAGAGAATGTCAATAACAGCAACCACAAGAAAATCCAAATGGCACCCAACACCACCGCCGCCACCCAGTCCCAAGATCCTCAACTTACCACGGCGGACTCGCCGGAAACAGCCCAGAAAGGCCGCCGGAAAGACGACCGGTTGCGCCGGAAGGCTGGACTCACTGTTCGATCAAGAGAGGGCGTTTTCGAGGACTGTTCCCGTGGTTTTGTTTAACTCGGGCGGCGGTGAGAGGAGAGAGAGACTTGAGGAGAGAGAAGAGGGCGGGGGAGGTGGTGGGGTGAATGAGGGGGAGGAGAAGTGGAGGTTTCAGGCGGAGATGTTGAGGGCGGAGTGCAATTTCTTGAGGGTAGAGAGAGAGTTTGCGTTGAAGAAGTTGGAGAGGAATAGAGTGAAGATGGAGAGGACGCTGCGATCTGCAGTGAAGACTCTGGTTTCTGTTAGTGTGTCTCTCTCTCTCTCTCTCTCTGTTTTTCTGATTAAATGCAAATTAATTTAGTTAGTCAAAATCTCTGTGTTTTTTCTTTACTATGAACGGTGGAAGAATGGAAATATTTGAAACTATCAAACAAGGAGTAACTCCCATGAATGGGGAAGAGTAGACACGACCTCCCATATGCAAGTGTACAAGGCTGGCCAACTGAGCTAATTCAGTTGGTTGCTAAAGTTTTTGTTTGGACGCCAAGAAAGTTTTAGGAAAATGAAAGAAAATGAGGTTTTTCGAGTCCTAGAGCTGTCAATACTTGACCTAGGGTAACTTCTCGACTTATTGGGAAAAAAAAAGAGCAATTTTGGATTTTTTCTGAGTTGGGTTTTACATAAATTTGGGAAATGAACAGAGGACTCTGCGATCTGCAGTTCAGACTCTGGTTTCTGCTAGTTTCTCTCTCTCTCTCTCTCTCTCTCTCTCTCTTAACGTCAGGTTAGTCTCTTGTTGTCAATTCTATTACTATATGAGACCGATGGTAACTTTGAAATTAACAGATCTAAAAACATCTATTTTGGGTTTTACACAATTTTGGCAACGGCTTATACCATATTAGATATGTGCAGAAATGGATGAAAGTAAAGGCAAATAAAGATTCTCTGTTCCTGCAGTTTGGATTTTAGATTAACTGACCTAAATACAGCCATTTTGGCTTTCACATAATTTTTGGTAATTGAACATGAAAGATGATATTATAACATTGGAAATTTGCTTACTTCTATTTTGCTCTGTTTTCCGAAGAACGAAATGGAAGTTATAAATATATTAAGTTGTTTTCAAATAATTCTAGTTGGGATTTGTGTTGCATTTTAGGGTAATTCGTAGGGCTACAAATGAACTAAGCGGTTTGCGAGTAGCTTGAGGCTTGGGTTGGTAAGGGGTTGTTCGAGCTCGGCCAATGAAGTTATCAAATGAGCTCGAGCCAGAATTTTAGGCTTCTTTCATAAATGGGCCGAGCTCAAAGTAGCCGAAGGTCGACTTGAGTAAGCTTGGGAATTCATGATAGCATTTCTAAAATTTCATTTGGGTAATATATATACCAATCTCCAATCTACACTATTTTATTGCATTCTTTTCAGAGAGCTCGAATTCGTTTATATTTGATCAACTCGAGCTCGGCATCATGGACACTAACAAGCTTGAGCTCGATTATTTGGGTTCGACTCGAGTTTGAGCTCATGGAATTTTGAACGAGCCAAGCTCAAATACTTCCAAACTCAGCGGCTTGGCTTTTTTGTAGCCCTCTTTTCTGCATGTTTCTCAGAAACAAACATAGCACCTATCTTTCTTCTCTTGAATTCAACAACTTGGATTCTCTGTTTTCTGTTCAAATTCACTTGGTAATGAAAGTATTCGTCTTTACATTGCGATTAATTTAACGTTGGTTGTAGGGACGGAAGAAAATCTACGAAGGAAAGAATGCAAATGTGGTAATAGAGGAAGAGATTAAGGATTTAGAGGAGAAACTAGAAGAGCTACAGAGGAGCTCAGGAATCAAAGATTTTGAGGTCCAACAGAGTAGTAATTTTGACAAAAAAGCATCACTTTTGCAGCGACGGCTAGAGAAGCTCGGAGGGTTGTCGGATGGGAAACGCGTGAAGGAGATCAGAGAGATGGCTGAATCTAGCTTTTCAATCAATACGAAAGGTGAAAATAGTGACAACAAAAGCGATAATAGATTCACGGATGTAAGTAAAAATCTCTCTTATAAGTTGTTAGATCCTTGATTCATATAGAATGAAGTTGAGTTCCTTAGACTTCACTTGGGTTCTTGGTAGTCTTCATTTGGGTTGGTAAGGAAGTGGAAATAAACTGGAAGTAAAAGCGTTGTGGTGGTGGTGGTTGTGGACTAGGGATTTGCTTTAGGCATTGTTTGGATCTGGATTGTAAGTTTTATTCTTAATAGGGTTAGATAATTAACACCCTACGTCACGCCAGGATCTAGAACTATCATGATTATCACAGTACAATCATTAAGTGGAAACTTAAGGAATTAAGAACGGCGTACCCGGATCCATTTATGCGGAACTTGAGCGATCCAGTAATTAATTGAACCAACCATGATATCGCTAGAGCATTAAGCCCTAGGTAGAAAGCAGGTTTCTCTCTCTTGCCTTACTTTATAGCCTCTTTGTATATCACGTTAATTTGATGGAACCCTAGACACTCTTTTATAGGCAGAGAGAGGACCAGTTTCCCTTATTAAACATGATACTAACTTCCCATCAAAGTATAGCGTATTTAGGAACAACTTCTCTATTTGACCAATAGAATAAAATCTTAGGCATAAAGATATGGAGAATCTCATTGAACCAATTATTTGTATGTGCCATACTTAAAACATGTGGGCCATCAATACTAATTACAAAATTTAGTCTTACATGGATTTCTTGATAACAAAGCGAATAAGCTAAATTCTTCAGTTTGATTTCCAGTAGCAAACACAGCCTTAAACGCCGCCAAGTACTTGTTCTAGGTGAACAAAGAAGAAGTTTTCACTTACTTGTGGTGATTATGATTTTCTTTAGGCTGTGTTTGGACCCTGGATTAGTGGATGATGAAGCGAAGAAGCTATGCTTATTTCTTTCGTTTCCACTGCTAGTTAATATCGCGAATCATTGATCCAAACACAGCCTTGAAGAAGGGATAAATTGTGATTATTAGATACAAATGTTATCTGTATCTACAGTTTGATTTGAGAAATAGAGTATGCAGGTGGAGGCTCTGAAAAGGAAAATGGAGGGACTGTCAAAGGGGATGTTACATAGAATGGAGGAGGAATACCGGTCGATGCTTCAAACTACAGCCAACAATTCTGCAACCAGTTCTGCTTCCAACTCCAAGCGAATCGAATTTCCTGATTCTTCTTCTTTCTCTATACGAAGAACCAATGAGGCAAACTTCCTTAACTTTTATCTGCTACTCTTAATTTGACACTGAGAACCGTGGTTTGTGGAACTTAGGAGGGACAATCTTTCCAAAATGTGTTTTCAATCTTGTGAATTTTGTTTTCTATACCGTTATAATGAAGGAATCTGTAAGGTTCTCTTAAAAGGTCTAAAGAAAACCAATAACAATTCCGACTACCCTAGGCAATGAGCAAGTCTTCCATGGGATTGCCCTTATCCTATGCAATGAACAATTCCGACTATCCTATGCAATGAGCAAGTTTTCTTTACCTTTTATTTCCCGTAAAATATAGGATTATATGCAGAACACATAGAGTAACTTGAAATCATATTTTTTAGACAACTGAGGATGCCATTTTACGTGCCATGAAGCTTGAATGAGTCTTTACTAATTTCTTGAGACTTTTTTGGCATTTTATTTGTTTCTGTGTAGGGACACTTGTCTCAATGCTAGAACATAGGGATTTTTTTTTTCGCAGATAAAAAGAAAAATCATAATGCTAATAATATTATATTATTCGTTCAAAATTGATAAAAACGAAGATGTTATGCTTTTACCACAGGAACCAACTTCGAATGAGGAGAAAAATTGCTCGGGAAATTGCAAGTCTATGGTGAGGAGGATTGTTGAGCAAGTGCGAGCAGAGACAGAGCAGTGGTCACAGATGCAAGAGATGTTGGGGCAAGTGAGGGAGGAGATGGAAGAACTGCAGGCTTCTCGCAATTTTTGGGAAGATCGCGCTCTTGATTGTGATTGTGAAATCCAATCATTGCGTTCTAAAGTAAGAAAACCATTACATTTTCTTCTTGTGCATTTCCTGTCCATCTATAATTTTGTCTATTAGAACACATTGATAGGTTGAAATCAAACACTTATAAACAGTGTGAATATGAAGTTTTAACTCTCTTGTAGTAGTTTTTGGCTTTGTTTGTTCTGGACACTAAGACGTTCAGACACGCTACAAACATGTGCGCCCAGCATGTATCTGGTTTTGGCTCTACACTTCTTTTGTTGGCCAAACCAGAACGCGCTACACATGGTGGGAGACATGCCAGTACACTCTGAATGAAGTATGAAGGAAATTCTGTCCAATATAAGTTTGCTAGACTTTTTTCATAGGATTCCATGATAATTAAAGTTTGTTTTCTGTCTTACATTTGTTGTATCAATATTAATTCATCTAATTATATTGACCATCTTTGAGAACAAATTATCTTAGTTAAATTGCTACTTTGGTGCCTTAATTGTTAGGTACGACAATGGAAACAAAAAGCTCTCACATTCGAAACCAAGGCCAACAACCTAGAAACAGAATTATTTTTGCTTAGAGGTGAGCTTGACAAGTTCAGGTCGAAGGAGAAAATCGAGGAAGTGACTAAGACAACGGATTATCCGCCACTTTCCTTGGGTGCTCAAATCGCACAGGAAAAGGAAAAGCGTGTTTTAATTTGTCAATTGAAGGAAAACCATCGTCCTAGCAACAAAGGGAGCAAGCAGGAGATCTTAACTGGTGGAAGAAGAAAAGTACACACAAGCAGCAGCGGAAATTTGGTTCCGAAACGCTCACCGTTTCAAGAAATAGGGAATTCATCACCAAAGCTGAGGCAAAAGAGCATGGCAATATTCCCTTTGCGTTTTGCTGAGCCTTTCGAGAAACAAAAAAGTTTTTGATGCGAGTTAGTATTGGCTAATGCAAGCTTGGTGGGAAATTAGATTTCATATCTGGCAATGTAAGCTTGTGCAGAGTTTGCAACAGATTGAAAATGGAAATTTTACAGTTCTCTGCTTTTAGAAGTTTTATTCGCACATTGTTTCGTTAATCAGTGGGGAAAAGAGCAAGTGCGCAACTAGTCTCAATGATCTTCTTACTGCTTACTACTACTTGATGTACTTGTATTCTCTAGCCTGTTAGCCTGGCATGCCCTGTTTTCGCTTGACCGACTCAATCATCTCCATGTCCTGCTTTCGCTTGACCAACTCAATCATCTCCGGTCTTGGACCGTCCTACTTATAACTCAACCCTACCAATAACAATTTAGATCAAGTGAGTCGCACCGAAACTTAGGTCTGCCTACCACAACCATTTTGAACAGGTTCTCAGATTGCGTGGTCGTGCCATAAACTGGGTCCGCCAACCTTTTCACTTGGGGGGAGATGGCCCAAAACATTTTACTCACAATGGATGTCTCTTGCCTCTGTCTTTCTCACCACTTTTCGCAACACTTTTCGGCCTTCAAATCATTCTTTTTCTTTTATGAAAGGTTACAAGTTTTATGCAATTGTATGGTGACAACCTTTGCAAGTTGCTTGGCCCAAAAGCTAATTTTTTAGAAGTTATGATTTTGATACTTTTACCGATTCCGATAATTACCTCTTGGTCAAGGACAAAATAGACTAATTCACAGGGAAAAAAAATTATTTTGCAGCTTGAATACTACTCTTGTTCTTATGTAAGATTCAATCCATAATCTAAAGCTGCAACCAATACTATTCATAGCTTCTCTAGAATCTAAAAATCCATATCTGAAGCAGAATCAACAATCTAAAATCTAAAAAAAAAGAAGCTGTCGCAATCACGCCCTGAATAAAATTGAAAAGTAACAACTCTTTATTTCAATTATGAACAAAAACCTGAATAGTGTAACAAGTTAACAACAACTAAACAAAAAGGCTTACTTTCTCTAAAAATCTAGTGAAAAAACATAATCAAAACCTAACCTGAGCAAAAAACAACTCTACAGAAATGGGGATGTTGAAGGGTTATTCGGTAAAAGGCCCTGGTAGTATGACAAAGTATCCATAGACTCAAGTTGAGGAAGCTGAGGAGCCAAAAGATTGTCCATTGTTGAAATGCTCCCAAAGTTTTCTTGAATGTTGTACTTGGACATGATGAAGCCCTGCGTGGGATGAACAAGAGGAGGTGTAATGCCGACCGATTGAACCCGATAATTGACAACCTTCTGCTGCTGCGGATGATAAGCTGTGTTGAAGTTGCCGTAGTTCGGAAAATAAGGATCCGAAAACGGGGGCAGCGCAGAAATCAGAGACTGTGGAATGTAGCCATTGCACAAATCGTAATTCTTTTCCACATGGTTGGTATTATATTTGGCACATTGATCAGCGACTTCCCCCGGTGAAGTGACAGTATAGGCAACTTGCTCGTCTTGTTCTTCTTCTCCTTCTTCTTCTTCTTCTTGTCCGCCTTTTTTTGACTTCCCCGGAGCTTTCTTGTAGATCTTGCATAGAACCCAATCATCCAACTGCAAGAACGACAACGTTTATCGATCATCCACAATGAAAAGACACTGGCAAACACTTAGTTAGCATAGATGCATGGGAAATGTTTATATACCCTCATATCGTATTCGTCCTTTTTGATTCTCGGAGGCGCATCGACTGTGTACTCTTGCATGATCCAATTGGTCTTGTCACCGTTTGGTGGCTTCCCTAAATAGAAAACCAAGGACTTCTTTTTTCCAACGGCAATGCCTCGGTGCTCCACAGGCTTATCTGCTCCAGTTGCTTTCCAGTAGCCGTCGCCAGCTGCTCGTTTAGGCCGTTTTCCTTTACGATATTTTCGATCCCTCGGTGAGAAGAAGTACCATATATCATCCCCTAATACTGGGTACTGATCTATAAATCAATCCATTTATAGGTTACGTTAAGAAGCTTTTTAGTAGCTTCAAACAAAATAGGATGATGCTATGGTGTCCCCGGTCATTTTGGGGACACCGTAATTTTTAGCATAACAAAACCATTATGAGCATAACTAAAACCCATTACAAGCATAACCAAACCCAAATAAGGTATAACCAAGGAATATCCAAAAAACCAACCAAGACATAACCAAAACCAACCAAGGCATAACAAACAATATTATTCCTTACTATGGTTTTGTTATGCTCATAATGATTTTGGTTATGCTCATAATAGGTTTTGGTTATACTCATAATGGTTTTGTTATACCAAAAGTTACGGTGTCCCCAAAACTATCGGGGACACCGAAGTCATTCCCAACAAAATATACAAGTTTTGCACTAGAACCCTAGGAAAAAATCATACAACGTAAGAAATAAACTCACCTATGGAAAATAAACTAAACGAAATGAAAAAACATATATACATGGATATATATATATATATATATATATATATAGAGAGAGAGAGAGAGAGAGAGAGAATCAAACAAAATATACAAGTTTTGCACTAGAACCTGGGAAAAAAAATCATACAAAATATACAAGTTTTGCACTAGAACCCTAGGAAAAAATCATACAACATAAGAAATAAACTCACCTATGGAAAGTAAACTAAATGAAATGAAAAAACATATATACATGGATATATATATATATATATATATAGAGAGAGAGAGAGAGAGAGAGAGAGAGAGAGAGGGAGAGAGAGAGAGAGAGAATCAAACAAAATATACAAGTTTTGCTCTAGAACCTGGGAAAATTTCGTACAAAATATACAAGTTTTGCACTAGAACCTGGGAAAAAATCATACAACAGAAGAAATAAACTCACATATGGAAAATAAACTAAATGAAACGAAAAAACATATATACATGAATATATATATATATATATATATATATAGAGAGAGAGAGAGAGAGAGAGAGAGAGAGAGAGAGAGAGAGAGACCTGCAAGGTATTCTGGATTGTGCATATAGAGGTTTACGTTCTGAATTCTGTTATACGGCATCGACTCGTTATTGACCTTCTTCTGCAAGTAATGGACAATGAGCTCGCCATCGAACGGGCAGAATCTGTACCCTGGTGGAAACTCTTCCGTCGAGTTCTTCCTATTATGTTTATTTGACATCACTTTAGTCATATGCAGAAATAAAAGGGATTGCTCTCTACGGTCCAATCACAGACAGACAGACAGACTGCTTCAAGTAAAATTATAAGCAGAAGCCAAAACAAAAGGTGAAAACAGGGTACCATTCAGGATGGCTAAAGTTGCTGTCGATTTGAACTTTGGAAACAAAAGCTTGCTCTAATGTTTCTTGTTGGTGTTCCTTTGTGGGAATGGCTTTATCAGAGTTTTCGGAGTTTGCTTTGGAAGCCGTAATTAGTCTTCTTTTTAGAGGAGGAGGAGGAAAAGACATGGACGCGGGAACAGTGTGGGCCTGGATTCTCTCTCTCTCTCTCTAGATCTCCCTCTCATCTGAGGAGGAGTTTCATTTGGATACAAACTAATGACTTTTACGAAATATATAAAGGAGTTTGTTTTAAAAGATAGAAAGGAGGTTGTTTTCTTTTTATTAATCGATAAGTATGACTTAATAAAGCATATGACTTGATGCATATCAGTTCAAGAAACATTTTCGTTTGGTAAATATAGATAGAGATATACGAATATGGACAGATCTAGGACTCTAGTCTGATGGGGGCACTTTATTAATTATAATCTCAAAAATTTTATTTTCGTAGTTAGTTACAATAAAATCGTACTAAATTAGGACGTGCATATATATAACCAATTATAATGCGTACTATTGTAAAAAGTTCAAGTGGAGTGTAGTACAGTTGATGACTCTTTTATATATTCCAATGCACGTGAGCAGGGTTGGATTAATTTCCGTAAGCAACCATCTTCCTCCCTAAGCCCCCGGGATAGAGGAGATTTTTTTTTGCTCGGCAAACGAAACTTTTTTATTAAAACTTGAAAGGATACATCGAGGAAAAAAGAAAGAAAAAAGCAAACAAAACTAGCCCATCTAACACAAAGTTGGACAGACTCAACCCCTCAACATGAATTACAACTTGAGCTTATGAATGCCATCAAGAAACACCTTGAATTCCTCCACCGAATAAATCTTGATTGCATACTTGGTCTTCATCCACATTGCAACTCTAGTTTTTACCAAATCCCCACTACCTCAACACTCGTGGTAGCATTATTAAACACATAGTCATTCCGAATCAGCCACAGAGACCACAATGTAGCATAAAAGGATGCTTCCCACACATTTTTGTCCAGATTCCTAAACCTGGTATCAAACCACCACAGAGCCAGATCAGATATCGAATTTGGACATACCCATGACATATGCCACCATTCCATAATTAATGACCAAGTATTCCAAGAAAATTGGCAGTGCAAAAACAAATTATCCGGAGTTTCAAGATTCAAGGAGCACAGAGGGCAGGATACCGATTGGCCCTCTTGTAAGATATTCCTGCTGGATAGCACCAATCTAGTTGGAGCCCTGTCTTGAATCACAATCCATGAAAATATTTCTGCTGGATAGCACCGATCTAGTTGGAGCCCTATCTTGAATCGCAATCCATGAAAATATTTCCACCTTAGGAGGGCATAGATTCTTCCGGGATAGAGGAGATTAGGATTAGCGAATGACAAAAATACTCTTTGTAAAAAGTATATAAAACATAGCATAAAATATTAGACAAAATTTTTAGAGTATATTTTACATTGTAATTGACAAGTTTGTAGAATGAAAGAGATGGTTTCACTTATGATTTTCAATAAGATTTTTTTTAGACATAATTTTTAGAGTATATTTTACATTGTAATTGACAAGTTTGTAGAATGAAAGAGATGGTTTCACTTATGATTTTCAATAAGATTTTTTTTGAATAGCATGATTTTCAATAAGATATTTCTCTACGACTGTTAACAAAAAAAAAAAAATCAATCGCGATAAGTATTCCAATGAGGCAACTAATGTAAACCAATAACTATAAATCAACGGAGTTTTTTTTAATCGGAGTAATTGATAGAATTTGATAAGGGCACATCGAATAAGAGTTAAACCTAGATTTAGCACAAGGCCAATTAACCAAGAATTAATTAACAAGAAACCAAGAGGGTAATCCAACGTTGGAATGCTAACAAGAAGAATTAATCTCAATCGAGTGTAAGCATAAAATTACTATTTTTTTTCTACGTACCCATTATCAAATTTCTAATAAAAAATTTTCGCCTATCAAAAAAAATAAAAAATCTCATATCTTTATTCTCTAGATGTATGTATGCTAAGAGCCATACCCGTGCCATGCATGGAGGCAAGAAAAAATACGATTATGCTTAATGTTATTCATAGCTACGGGTAAATTCTTGTTATCTTTTTTTTTTTTTTTACCCCTCATTGATTTTTGAATTGACGTAAATGTAAAAGTTTTAATGGGAAAATGTTTGAGCATAAAACGAACTTTAAAAGCTTTTTTTTTTTCTGTCTTTTTATACTCCATCCGTCCCATAATATTTGTCCGGTTCGCAAAACGGAGACTACAAAATAATGTATTTCTTTCAAGAAAAAATTCAAATTTTTTTCACAAGTTAAAAGAACTCGTCGAGATCTAGTAAGTTGTTGAATTTTTTCCCAACTTTTCTTACAAAAATAGTATTATTTTTACGTCTCCGTTTTGCGGACCAGACAAATATTATGGGACGGAGGGAGTATGTAACTTTTGGTATTTCGCAAAGTGTAGGAAAGATGAGAGACGGAAATGAATTTTATTTGGTGAATGCTACAGAACGGCAAAAGTTATTTGCATGACATTTGTGATTAGCTCTAAATCTTGCTTTCTTCTTCTGTTTTAACCAAGTATACATAATAATCATATGAGACCCTTTTTAATTTCCTTTTAGCAATACATGGGGTTGTGGGTGAGCAGATTAAAGCTAGAGTTGCTATGTGGATAAAGGCAAAGTTCAACATTAAAGTGTACACGGTCGAGGATTTTAAGATTTTTTTGGATGAAATTAGAATGTTGAAACTGTAAAGAGTGTTTACAGTGGTGTATGAGGTGTTCGTTTTTCCTCCAATTTTCTGTTGGAAGTCATTGTAAGGGGCGTGGTTTTATTTTCTGTTTTTGCTGCTTGAATGTGTAAGTTTGTTTAGCTTGTGTTGTTTGAGCCCCTCGATGTACCTTTTGACTTAATATATGTGTTTCGTTTTTCCGAGAAAAAAATACTAATCATGGAATTAGTAGGGCTTAAAAACCTAAGGACTACGCTATTTTTCGTTTTGTCCGACAACACTATTATAGGTTGATTAATTACGGCGCGGGAAATAAGGATTAATTGTTAACCAAAAGCCGGTTATAATAAAAAGGGCATGCATGACTGATTGATTAATTGCGCTTCAGTGCCGGGTGGGTACTAAGTGGTGCTTGTTCGGCGCATCGGGACTGTCTATTTCGGTTTTGGACGGTTTAGATGTGGAGAAAGAAAGAGGAGAGAGAGTGGTGGGGTGAGAAAAGAGAGGATTTCAATTTGAGCCATCCAACACACTTTTGGACGGCCTCGGATGGGTTACTCGGACACCACGTGAGCACAAGCACGTGGTACCCACCCCCGTACCGAAAAATTTCTCCAAGACGAGGGGAAAGAGTCTTCTCGGAAGACTTTGAATTTTCAATCTGGGAACGGCTTCTCTGTCATTTGGGTAGGATTGCACCCCGTGTGGTCCGGCAAGTTCTACTCCCATTTGCGTCTATTTCAATGGGAAAAATTATTTAAGAAAAGAAAATTAAATTAAGAAAAGAAAAGAAAATTAATAAAGGTAAGAGAAATTAAAAAATCTTTCTTTTTCATTGTTTGGTCGGGAGAGAAAATAGACAATTCCAATATTGTGCAAAATACCATTTCCCTCTCATTTTTCGATTTTCTTTCTCCCACTTTTTTCGAGTTCCAAACACAAAGTTAATATAGACAAAGTGAACGAGAGAGAAAAAAATATTATCTACCAAACTAACCAAAGTTATTACTCCCCAATGACACGACATAAAGTAGTAGAAGATGCACCAGAGTGTATGGTTATTTACTACTATCCAACATGTTGAAAAAAATAATTACCAACCAATGTTGTTTCGTTCGTTTTCAATGGCATTAAGTTTAGCTTTTTCTATTCTTCTTGGTTAAATATTAGTGCATATATTACTAATTAGATTACTATAACTTTTTTAAATAGCAAAAGGTATTTATTACTCTTTGAAAAAACAAAAAAGATTAAAGCGATGGTTGTGTCATGCTTGCTCAAACCCGAGACCTCACCATCACAATTCGGTGTTTCGAGACTACTAATCCCAACTCAATCACAAGTCACACCCAATTTTCTTACCCCAACACATCATTCTTTTCTCAAAATAATTTTCAACCCAGTTTTCTTCCCAATGCATTACTATTTTTGCATATAGTTTTCCAAATCATAGGACAAAATAAAAAAAACAAAAAAGAGAAACATTCACGAATTCAACCAAAAACTAAAGAGGGAGAACATCGAGATGCAAATGGATAGTCAGCTCACTCCCTTAATTAAAACTGTAAACCACGAAAAGAAAATGAAAAACATCTACTAGTTGACCTAGGCAGCCGACTTTTCAAACACCGGCCAGTTGATTTTCTATGTACTAAGACTATTTTTTTTTTTTCTTACAGTTGGATGGTTAAAGGACTGATTGTACCATTGTTAGACAGCTACATTATCAGAGTTTTGACTCGGTGCGGGGATTGAGACTTTGAGCTAGCAAGTCGTCCGTATCGAAATCATTGAAATCATTGTCTTCAAAATACTTGTTATCGAGGTGAGCAAGAGGAGCTCTAGCGGCAAGTGGCCAATCAATGCAGCTGAGATTTGGTTGTGAATCGGAAGCAGCGAAGATGTTGCAATACGGGAGGAACTCATCCATGGATTGCGCGATTTTCGGGTGTTGAGGTGATTGGATGTATTCGTCGTACTTCGAGCTTTCTCCCACGAGATAGTTGTCATTAACACAGGGAACACCTCCCTCTAACAAAGTCGCGGCCGGACCGGGAACTGGCTTGTGTTGGGCTTGAACTCCACCCTTCTCCGCTCCTTCTGGAACTTGGCCTTGCACTTCACCATTTTTCCCTTTTGCTGATACTTCTTTCTTGTAAATCCTACATAAAACCCAATCGTCCAACTGCAAGAAAAAAATAGTCTTAGCATATAGAAAATCAAATGGTGTTCGAAAAGTCGGCCGCCTAGGCGTGATCCAACACCTAAACTTCTCCCCGACTAGCGCCTAGCAAATTTTGAACATTAAAAATGAAGTCGTATTTATGAGGACTATGACAACTACCTTCATATCATGTTGGCTCTCTTTGAGCCTGGGAGGCCCCACGACTCGAAACTCATGCATGATCCAATTGGTCTTTCTACTATTTTCACTACGGCCTGGCTTTCCTTCATAGTAAACTAATGCCTTCTTAAAGCCAACAACCTGATTTTTTAGGTCCACAGGCTTATCTGCTCCGGTGGCTTTCCAGTATCCATCGTTGGTTCCTCGATTAGGTCGGACTCCATTCGGATATTTTCGGACCCTTGGTGTGAAGAAGTACCATCTTTTATCCCCCAATGCTGGGTACTGATCTGCAATTAATCAAAAAAACTCGAGTTGAACTAATGAAGAATTCAGATAAAAAAAAAAACTAATGAAGAAACAGAAGGAGGGAAGAAAAAGAAAACTCAAAACAGAAGTTTCATTTAGATCATAGCTCATCAATAAACTAATTTTGAGTTTTTTAGTATCTATTTGTGTCGCGTTAACATGTCGTGTCTAGAATTTCCATTCTAGTCGCATGCTATGTTTTACTATTTTGATTATTCTCCATTTAGTCCAATATATCATCGAAATTACAATTTTTTCTCTGACAGCCGGTTCGAAATATCCACCATCACAAATTAACTACTCTTATTAAGCGTCAAGCAATTGCAAATAAAAGAAATAAAACATGCATTTGTTTTTTTAACATGCATTTTTAACCAAGATACTAAAGATTGATGAACATGAATGTTTTCATAACCTAATCCAAATTCCAAACAGATCCAATACTTTGCATATTTTTCTTAACATGTACGGATAACCAGCAAAAGATCTAAAATAAGCACACAGGATCTAGATGAACCGACGCAGCCAGAGAGAGAGAGAGAGAGAGAGAGAGAGAGAGAGAGAGAGGAAAACCGTAAGGAAATCTGGTTAAAAATCAACAATTATCAATAAATCACATATAATTATTGGGTGGTCACAGGGCAATCATCGCATAATGCCCAACTATCTTCACAATCATACAATCATCTAGGACCCACGTTTAAATATACGATCACCACATAAATGTGTGATTGGAAAGTGTAAGGGGAATTGTCCCATGAACACTAAATAATCACTCATATGTCATACAAAAATAATACTCAAACAACAATTCAAACATAGTATCAAATACAATCTTTCACATATATGTAGGGCCCACACACTTGTGTGAGAGGATGTGTAAATTGTTGTATTTTGATTGCTATGTGAGTAATATTGTTGTAAATCATATGAGTAGATTACTATCATGCTTTTCAAAACCCTAACGTAGTATATCCAAGATTCGCATTATAAACCCTAGTTTCAATAAAACCGATCAAGAACGTAAGAACCTATTCTAAAGGCTAACATAGAACATCCAAGATTTGCATTAGAAACCCTTCAATAAAACCAACCGACGACATAAAGATCGAACCTACACGTTACACGTACAAAGCTACTGCATATGCCCTAAATTTAACCAAACGAAGAAGTTGACGTAGAGAGAGAAGAAGAAGAAGAAGAAGAACCCGTGAGGTGCGCCGGATTGTGATGGTAAAGATTCACGTCCCTGATTCCATGATGCGGCAACGCCTCGTTGTCAACCTTCTTCTGCAAATAGTAGACGATTAGCTCGCCGTCTAGGGGACAGAACCTGTACCCAGGCGGGAAATGCTCGGTCTGGCTCCAGCTTCTTTACGCGTACATGAAAGCAAGACAGATAAAAACTTAATCAAGAAAACAGAAACGAAACACAAAACAAAAATACGAAACATAATAGTTCGTGTCACGGGTTCTTGATTACCGAAAGAACTCTTGTTCTTTCTTGATTACCAAACAAAAAAAAAAAACAACAGTGCAGATATCATATGCCAAGATACTAATTAACCCGACATAAATAAAACGAAAAACAGAGAGCGAAAATCGGAACCCATTGAAGTTGCCGAAAGGTTGGTGTTGTTCTTCTTGTTTTTGATAAACGGCATTACTGGAAATATGGTTAATGAAGGTTGCTGGAGGGGCCATGAGATTCGGCTGGGTTTGCTGATAATTGGAAGAAGGAATAACTAGACTTCTTTTGGGAGGAGGCTCTAGAGAGGAAGACATTGTGCCGAGAACAGTGTGGAATGGACTCTCTCTCCTCTCTCTTTCTCTCTCTAGATTTCTTTGGGATGAAGAGTTCCACTACGAAATTAAGTACTATATATATACGTGATAGGAGAGCTTGGTTTTATAAGATAGATGTGGTTTTAATGAAATTGTACTTTGATATATATCACTTTGATTAATGCTAATCTTCTGGATTAAATCCATATTCTGATTGGAATATACCCGAAGTCCTAATCAAAATGAACGAAGGTTTTTTTCTTTTATTCGGTACGTTAAGTCTATCTACTACAATTTTAAGGCAATTTTTTTAGATTGAGAACTAATGTCTACTCATTTGCAAATTACTAGTTTTTTTTTTTTATACATATTTTGCATTCTCCCTAAATTTTTGGTATTTTTGGTTTCACTGTTTTTGTATTAATTAATGTGAATAATGATAACAACTTGTTAATAAGAATTTTCTCCAAAAAGATCGGAGTGAAGAATGATATCCAATAAGGTTGGTTAACCAATTGAATATTTTTCTAAACCCGAACAGGCTAGGTTTTGAACAAATTAACAACCAAACAACCATTAACTCAAGAGAATAGGAGTATCAATTTTGCTTTAACCACAAACAAAAACACACACCTAGTAGGATTTTAGCTTCGGTGAAGCTCACCAAAACATTCAATAGCAAAATTCAGCATTTACTCACCAATTATAAGCGCCACCTTCCTCTTCTTCAGATTCAACAAAAGGGGCATCAAATTATTCTCCGCCACATACGGCGCGAATCAAGATCATCTCATGTGGTCACTTTTCATATGATCCCTCATTTGATGCGAAATGACACTCACCATAGTACCATTCGATGAACATTTTAATGATCTAAAAATTCTTCAAGCAAAAGTAACAAAAAGTTTCAAAAAAGGAAATAATAAGCCCAAATAAATAAGGTAGGCAAAACCTCCACTAAGAATTCGTAGACCATAATTTGCCATCTGCAGAAACTAATGCTGTGTTCGAATTTGAAATTTTTTTGAAAAATAGTAGAGGTAATTAGTGGAGGGAGATAGAGAGAGAAATGTTGAAAGTGGAGGGAATCTAGAAGAAATTTTTTGAAAATGCTTTTTGAAAACCAAAAAGAACAAGGTTTAGGCCTGAAATCGAAGACAAAGATGGTCTAATTAATTTTGACTCAAATTTAGCCCGAGGAAGTCAAACATTTTACAAAAAAAAGATAATACACAAATCAAGGCCTTAAGATTTAGGTATAACATTGAGGAGGAGACAACAAAAAATGGAAAAACAAAAAATTGACCGAAGTACGCGCAACACACGTAGTATATTTAGGACTACCGGCCATTTCCACCGGTGGATCGAGCTCAGACTCATGAGAGAGGGAGATATGAGAGAAAATCTGGGAAAATATTGGAGAGAAAAACATGAATGGGGTGTGGTTACGTAGTTAAATACTACATATAAAACCACATCCTTAACTAATTAGGCAATTTTTAAGGTAACAATTTAAGTAACTAACAAATTGATAAGGATAGAATGCAATTGAAAAAGGTGAAACTCCTTTCACAAGGCGGAAAAATAATTTAAGCAATTAAAACCTGTGATGAAAGCCCTATTGAAACAACTGTGCTTCGACCACTGCACGCTATATGGGACCTACTCTGGACCCCAGAAAAATATTAAAAAATATTCATAAATTTTAAAATAATGGGCCCCTGTAAAAAAATAAGCTCCAACAGACATTGATATGTGTATTTTCTGACTTTCTAGGAGCGAAACTGCACAGTTTCGCCCCTGCGAATTTAGAAAACATACCTACCAATATTCATTGTAGCTGATTTTTTTTTTTATAAAATTCCATAAATAATTATTTTTGATTTATAGATATTTTTTTTTGTATTTTTGTGGGCCTGAAGTAAACTCCACAGGGCATGCAATGGACTATGTGGTCCTTAAACTTTTGGATATTGAAAACTTTTAAAGGCAAACGGCGGGCTTCTACCTACATCCCACATTGTGAGTTTTGGGGGCCCTTTCTTGGTGGCCCTTTTTGTTTGAACCTTAGCCCAAAATAAAGACTAAATTATATGGGCCTTTTTTGAGTGAAGCGACCGCATCTTGGGATTCTTAAAGGAAGAAATTCTCAATCTTTTTTCATATATGTTGGTGGTGATAGTGGCGGCGATGGTGGACGTAGTGATTGTGATATGGCGAATCGAAAGAAATTGGAATGGAAAATAGTCTCAATCTTGTCGAATTGAGTATATTCTGAATGTTGTTTTGGGTGGTACGTGGTGGTTTTGAAGTGTTGGCAATGAGTTTTTTAACGCTGGAAATATGTTGAATCCTATCATATTCTTTGATAGGCCGGATATTATGTTTCCGAAATGATGGCAGTAGATTTTAACATAGCGATCAATCATTGTAAACTATATATATTTTGTGGTGAAATAAAGGTGGAAGTGGTGGTGAAGCGAATAAAAGATGGTGGTGTAGTACTCCAAGTTTGTTGCGGTGATAGTGTGTTAATTGATGGGGGTGAACTGGTCAAAAATGCAGTGATGAATGGATAGCGGCTGAGGTACTAGTGACTGTACTACTGGGGTGAAAGGGTGGTGGTCAAATGACGATGGTGGTGGTAATGTGGTAGTTGTAGTCGTAAATTGATAGTGTTGGTGGTGTAGACGATCGAATTTGGCTTCTTATATGTACAGCTGCCCAAGCCTCCCTTTTGGCAAATCCTGATGATGAAGCGGGGTTTTGATGTTTCTTTTTTTGGTCAGACGGAATTTTTTATTTTAAAAAGAAAAGTGGTTTTTGATGATTTGATTAAAGTGTGAAAAATCCTATGAACTTTGTGGAACTCATATGGAATGAACGAATACCCGAGAACTAGGGACATGGAGTCCAATGGAAGATAGAACGTGTAGATGGGTGCGAAAATCTATTTTAGTCATTGTAGCTCTGATGATCTATATACCGGTATACTTTCGTCCAACTTTTCATAAAATAAAGTGAATTGGTTTTGTTTGTATCGTCCTTTACTACTTTAAAAACTCTTTAGTGATATACAATGGGTCTTTATTTTTTGAACAATTAATGATTTTTTATTTATTAATCAATGGGTCTTGATATGACTTAAAATGAGGGACATGCGGGCGTTAATTTTACCCAAATAAACTATTTTTGAGCCATTCAGTGTACAATGATCACGTCTATTGATGTACAAATGATTTTTGATTCCTTTTTTTTTTGCCACAGGATTTTTGATCCAAACAACTTGGTTTAGAAAGTAAAATGAACAAGTTTTCCAACAGTTCAAACCACACACAAATCGGAGATCAGGAGTGTCTGAGGCAAGCTCATAAAGTTTGACATTTTGTGCAATGTCGAGAGTGCGCCCGGGGTGCATTGGATGGCGCCTGGGGCGCATTAAAACTGCATAGAACCAATGTGGGTAGTTAAAGAAAATAAGTCACAATGAGTGTGTGCGCAAATGCCGGATCATAACAACGGACAGAGGACTCTTCCTCTCTCTTGGGCGTCAATTTCTCACAAACCATTTCCACTCGCAAAACCTGGAATATCAAGTTTTTGGTTATCATCTTCTACATACTCTGCAAGCTAATAACGAATAACTTTGAAGACGATTATTTCCCAAAAGTGCATTGCTAGCTGCAGGGCCTACGGACATGGATTTAAAATCCAAACCGAGTACATTACTTCTTGATCTAATCAAACACAACTCGAGGGAAAAACTGTAGTCGTCAAATTCTACTTATTCTGTTAGCCCTACGAACAGCTTTCATGAGCACAGGATCGAAAGTATTTAACGGAACGACAATGAGCGAATAGCATGTAGACATACCTTACGTTGCTTGCATAATTCTGGATCAGAAAACCAAGTCTCATCAACTACCACTTCAGGAGTTCGAGGCCTACCATTGTGTACAACTGCAGCAATCGAGGATGTCAACACCACTCTTTTGACAGATGGGGCTTTTGCACATGACTTAAGAACATTCAGGGTTCCCTTCAACGCAGGATCAATCATTTCTGTCTGAAATCAAAAAACAAACAACAAGCGAATAACAAACACGGAACAGAACAAACATAACTCATATTATCACACTTAAAAGAACAATATCTAAAACACCTCTTTCTAAAGAGTCCATAACGACCATTTCACAAACACACGAGGGGTTAACCACATGTTATAACAACATTATTCGAAACCGTAAAGTATGGTTAAGTAGGGTGAACCTGGGGATCCTTGACATCCATGAAGAAAGGAGATGCGGTGTGAAAAGACCCCTACGCAGCCATCAATAGCAGCATCGAAGGAACCTTCTTCAAGTAGGTTTGCTTTGAACAAGTTAAGCTCTCTTTAGCACCCTCAGGCGAAAGTAAGTGCTCTGTCTTCTTAGGATCACCTGCGCCATAATATCAAGTGAAAAAAAAATACTTCTATAGACTTATAATGCAAAGAGACAAGCATGAATCAGTGTGGAAAAAATTGGACTGCAGTAATCCAAACCACTTTGGTTGGAAAGTATAGTGAACAAGCTTTCTAACAGCTTAAACCAAGCACAAATCGGAGTTCAGGAGTTTCAGGGACAAACCCGCAAAGTTGGACATTTTTCTGAAGTGTTCAGACTTGAGAGTGCACCTGAGGTGCACTGAAATGTGTGTGGGGCGCATAACATTGTGCCTGGGAGCATTAAAGGTGCACATAAGGCCAAAATTTGCGGGCTTGCCTCGGACACTCCTAAGATACGATTTGTCCGTGGTTTGAACCATTACAAAACTTGTTCATTTTACTTTCTAACCCAAGTGGTTTGCATAAAAATAATTTCTACATCAAAAGACGTGATCATTTTACCCTCATCGGGTAAAAAAAAATTCAAATTGTTCGGCATGTACATACAGTGGGTTGCACGTTTTGGTGAATCATGTTTTGAAATCCCAAAAGAGTTAGAGGGACTAATTCTTTTTCTTTTTTTTTTTTGGCATAAAAAAAGAACTACATAGATTAATAAAGATTCATTACAGCCCATAGTTCGGAAATACAAAAGACAGCCAGAGTACATGATAAATAATACTACATCATGCATAGAAAAGAGATACAACTTCCTATAATAAAAAAGAACCTTTTAAGAGCTTTATCCATTGTCAAATCGATAAGATATATCAGCTTCTAAATGGATATTGGAGGATGTTGCAAATTTTGCCATTGCATATGCATGATGAATCCTGTTATGATCACATTCTGCAGAGGGACTTACTCTTGAAAGGTACGATTGAGCTCGATCCCCTCAAATTCGTAATCCACACATACCGCTGGACCACAAGGACAATTCAAATTGTTCGGCATGCAGTTTCTACTTTCTTCTATATCTATAAAGAAGAACGTCTCTGCAAAAACAAAGCTTGATCGGATTTCGACAAATGCATGAATAGATTGCGTAAACGGCCTGTGATTGATTGTTAAACTCTGTCGAATTAAAAATCGGTTAAAACGAGTCTGTTGATAGCCAACCAACCAACCTTGCACATATTATCTTCTATGCGAGGCTTACGAGATGAATGGTGATTACCTAGGGTCGTGGTGTGCTAGTTGTGGCTCTGGTGATCATTACATCGATATGCTTTCGACCAACTTTTCATAAAATAAAGTTATTATTTCGTTTTTTGTTTTTATCATCCTTTACTATTTTAAAAACTCTATTTGTTTATATACAATGTGTCTTGATCTGATGTAAAATGTGGGGTATACAAGTACTTTCTAGAAATAAGCTAATTTTTGACCAACGGACGGTAAAATAGTCATGTCTTTTGATATAAAAAAAAATTTTTTGATTCATACTGCTTGGGTTAAAAAGTAAAATGAACATGCTTTCTAACGCTTAAAAACACGCGCAAATCCGAGTTCGGAATTAGTTGAAGCAGGCCGGCAAAATTTCAAAATTTTGAATTGTGCAACGTGCGCCCCGGGCGCACTGAAATGGGCTTGGGGCGCATTAACTTGCGCCAAGGGCGCATTTAAGCTACACAAAAGTTCAAATTTTGTTGGTTTTTACCGGACACTCCCAAATTCGGACATGCACGTGGCTTGAACCGTTGGAAAGCTTATTCAATTTACTTTCTAACCCAAGTTCTAAGGATCAAAAATCATTTGTTCATCAAAAGATGTTACCAATTTACCCTCAGTGGATTAAAAAAATTCATTTCGCTAAGATGCTCGCATATCCCTCATTTCAAATCGGATCAAGACCCATTATATATCACCATATGGAGTACTTAAAGTAGTAAAAGATTGTAGAATCCAACAAAAAAAATATTTATGTTTGCTTTATGAAAAGTACGTAGAAAGAATACCACCACAAAAATCGTCAGAGCCACAAAAGCTAAGACATGTTCTAATTAAGTTTTTATTCGACACTCAAATCCCCTGTTCCTAGGTACTTACTTTGTTCAATGCCATAGTGTTTCAGAGAGTTAGGGATGTGGACATTGAATGGAACTTAGAATGTGTAGATGAGCGCAAAAACATATTTTAGCTATTCTGGCTCCCATGATCATTACATTGGTATGCTTTCAACCAACTTTTCAAAAAATCAAGTTTATTATTTCGTTTTTGGTTTTTCTCATCATTTACTCATTTAAAAACTCTATTTGTTGATATACAATAGGTCTTGATGTGATTTAAAATGAGAGATATACATGCACTTTCTAGAAATGGGCTATTTTTTGACCCACGAACGGTAAAATAGTCTTGTCATTTGATATAAGTATATTTATTAATTCAAAACTCTTGGGTTAGAAAGTAAAATGAACAAGCTTTCTAACGCTTCAAAACACTCACAAATTGGAGTTCCAAATAAATTGGGGCACGCCGGCAAAATTTCACATTTTTGTATTGTGGAGAATGCGCCCGGGGCACACTGAAATGGGCCTGGGGCACATGAACTTGCGCCTGGGGCGCATTTAAGCCACACAAAAGTTCAAACTTTGCTGGTTTGCCCCGGACACTCCCAAATTCGGATTTGCACATGGCCTGAACCGTTGGAAAGCTTATTCAATTTACTTTCTAACCCAAGTTCTAAGGATCAAAAATCATTTGTACATCGAAAAATGTTACCAATTTACCCTTAGTGGGTCAAAAAAAAAATACATTTCTGTAAAATGCTTGCATAGCCCTCATTTCAAATCGAATCAAGACCCATTATATATCAACACATGGAGTTTTTAAAGTAGTAAAAGATCGTAGAATCTAACAAAAAAAATATTTATGTGTGCTTTATGAAAAGTATGTAGAAAGAAGACCACTACAAAAATCGTCAGAGCCACAAAAGCTAAGACATGTTCTAATTAAGTTTTTATTTGACACTCAAATCCCCCGTTCTTAGGTACTTTCTTTTTTCAATGCCATAGTGTTTCAGAGAGTTAGGGATGTGGACGTTGAATAGAACTTAGAATGCATAAATGAGCGCAAAAACGTATTTTAGTTATTGTGGCTCCCATGATCATTACAACGGTATTCTTTTGCCCAACTGTTCATAAAATAAAATTTATTATTTTGTTTTTCTCATCTTTTACTACTTTAAAAATTGTATTTGTTGATATACAATGGGTCTTGATGCGATTTAAAATGATATACATGCACTTTCTAGAAATGAGCCTTTTTTTGACAAAATGAGGGTAAAATGGTCATGTCTTTTGATGTAAAAATATTTTTTGATCCAAGCCACTTGGGTAAGAAAGTAAAATGAACAAGTTTTCTAATGCTTCAAATCACGAGCAAATCGGAATTCGGGTGTCACTGGGGCAAGCTTGCAAATTTTGACATTTTTATACTATGGAGAGTGCGCCCAGGGCACACTAAACTTGTGCCTGGGGCACATTTAAGCTCCACAGAAGTTCAAATTTTGCGGATTTACCCCGGACACTCCCATTGCACGTGAATTAATTAAACCGTTAGAAAGCTTATTGATTTTACTTTCTAACCTTGGTTCTATGGATCAAAAATCATTTGTACATCAAGAGATGTTTCCAATTTTCCCTCAGTGGGTCCAAAAAAAAAGTCATTTGGGTAAAATGTTTGCATATCCCTCATTTCAAATCGAATCAAGACCCATTATATATCAACACATAGAGTTTTTAAAATAGTAAAAGTTCGTAGAATCTAACAAAAAAAAATCTTTATGTTTGCTTTATGAAAAGTAGGTAGAAAGAAGACCACTACAAAAATCAATAGAGCCACACAAGCAAAGACATGTTCTAATTAAGTTTTTATTCGATTCTCAAATCTTCAGTTCTTTGGCACGTACTTTGTTCAATGCTAAAGTGTTTCACAGAGTTAGGGCTATGGAAGTTGAATGGAACTTAGAATGTGTAGATGAGCGTGAAAACGTATTTTAGCTGTTGTGGCACTGATGATCATCATATTGGTATGCTTTCGACCAACTTTTTATAGCATAAAGTTTATTATTTCGTTTCTTGTCTTTGTCATTTCTCTCCTCCAAATTTAGAGAGAGAGATAGAGAGAGAGAGTGTGTGTGTGTGTGTGTTAACTCTTGAGGTTTCTAGTGTTGGAATGCAAAAGCGATAGGTATCATCGATGGGAGGAAGAGATTTTCACACACAATGGTAATTAAGCACACTTTTATTGATAAAGCACACAAAGGATTACACAAAGCTCTCACACTTCTCTCTGTCTTTTACTCTCACTCAACTCCCATGCTTTTCAATACAGATTACAACCCATATATATAGGCAAAACAATAACAAAAACAAAGATGAAATAATCTCTCATTTATTTTGCAAGTCCCAAAACATATCACGGAAGCTCCAAAAGTCTTGAAGCCTGATGAGGAATAGTGCTCCACGTTTTTCTTCTCCCAATCATCCACTTGCCTTTGAAACTTATCACCTCCAAACCAATAGTTCCCCCAACACGTTTTTGTACATCAAGCTTACTTTTCAACATCTAGTTGCAATATTCTTAATAGAGAGCACGTTCAAAAGAAGGTTCCGCAATATTTGGGTAAACATTACAACACAAAGAGCTGAGACACATGAACGGCACAAGTACAACCTGTGTTACGCATCCATTTTGTTTCACTGATACAAGTTTCTGATAGCTGCTGCCAGGATTCAACAGCTCAAAAGTGTCTTCTCCTTCAAGCTTATAACGGTTTCCTTGACGCTCTCTTTGAAGGGAATGTTGTCAATGCCCAAGCTATTTGCTTTTTCACTGGATATGTGGTAAGTTGGTGAATATGGATTGTCATCCGCGCACCTATACAAATACAAGCAATAGAAAAGAAAAAAACGGATTCAGGTTAGAAATCGCCAACTGAAGAGAGTGAGAGAGAGGGAAAGGATGGACTCCCCATTAAAAATACAAGCATCTAGAGTTATGAAAGGATTAGAATCTCTACATTCATGAACTGGCTAAGTTGACAAACCAAAAAGGATGTCTCCAAAATCAGATGATTCACTTACTTTTCTGGAAGTTGGATATCAGGATAAAGCTCATGTAGTATCTTCTCAATTTCCGAGTAGTGTACAACACTCTCGTCAATGCAATATCTTCCATTAGCGGAAGGAATTTCAAATGCTTGAACATGCGCATTGGCAACATCTTTTACGCCCATCCAAACATAAAATTTGGAATTGTTTCCGAACCTGCAAGATAAAGGAGAACGATTATTTTCAAACGAGAAACAAAAACTAAAATCATAACGTTGAAAATTGCTCCCTCATATAAGCAAAGAAGAAAAGGCGACGAAAGGAGAAAAACAGAAAAGGAAACAGAGAATTATGTAAAACGACTAGACTCCTTCGTCACTTGAGCCAGATCCCTTGCGTTTCAGAGGCAGCGTATCCCCCACTTTTGCACTTCCTGATTTCCGCCTCTTGACAACATCTGTTACTTTGAAATTGCTTTTCCAAATTCTCCATCTCTATCCTCTTACTCAAAACACCCTAGGAAAGTGAAGGCTTCTATGAGGGAAGCCTCGTTTTCCTTGTTTCTTTCTTCCTTCTTGAAGCTTCTGACGATCAAACATAGGTCTATCTCCCACAGCCACATGGCCTGCCCACTGCATTTCACCCACCAGTCAGAGCCCCATTGCTTCACCGTGCCCCGAGGAAGAAATAAACTCGAGCACCATGTCTTCCGAAACCTCACTCTTCTGCGACTGTTCTACCCTCTTCACCCCGACCTTACCTTGTTTCCTCTCTTGTTCCTCCACCACCACACCTTGTACGTTCTTGAACCACGACCCAAATTGCACCACTCTCTAGAATGAATCCCGACAGCCCTAACTGCCATAAGGTTACTGTCTGGCAACGTGCCACTGCCTCATTTAGCCTGATTCTTAACTATTGCGGAGAAAAGTGTTGCCAGAATCAGCCGAACAAACCTCAGATTTAGAGGGGAATCCCATCCGGGCCATGACTTCAAAGAAGAAAATCAAAATTAAAATTACGTAACTATTACTTTTTTCAATTCAACAGAAATATAATCTGACATTCAAAAAAAGAACATTGGCACACACAGAATAGAGAGCGCCTACCATTTATGAGGTTCAATATTTCAGCAGCACTAGAATTGAGTGATGGCTGCAACAGAGGACCGATAAATGGCTGGATTTATTGCAACCATATCGATTGTTCGGCATATAGTGGTGAATGTATAGCAGGAGGGACTGACGATTGTACCGGTGGAGTGAAAGGGGCGGTGGTCAAATGATGATGGTTGTGGTGGTGTGATAGTCGTGCTCGTAAAGTGATGGTGTTGGTGGTGTAGACGATCGAATTTGGCTTCGTAAATGAAGAAGCCTTGCCTTGGCCCTTGGCAAATCCTGAAGATGAAACGTTTTTGATGCTTTGATAAAGAAAGCCCCTACGATTTCTGTGGAACTCATAGGGAAGGAACGAATACACTAGAGCTACAGATGTGAAAGTTCAATGGAACTTAGAATTGTGTAGATGGTAGTGAAATATAAATTTTAGCGGGGCAAATTATAGTTACCCTCCTCTAACTATGCCTCGCATACACTTACCCCCCTCTAACTTTTTTTTGGCACTTAACCCCCTCAAACTAACGGAAATTCACACGGTCATAACTTCAAATGGTCATAACTTCTTCGTCCAAAATTGAAAATATGAAAATTATAAATCGATTTCGAGGTCTTGAAGTCAGCTTTCTAATGACACCAAAATCACATCACGATTCAAAGCACACAGAAAGTTATAATCAAAAGAGTAAGGGCTGGTAGACAGAAAGACCATTTTGATCATAACTTTCTGTGTGCTTTGAATCGTGATGTGATTTTGGTGTCATTAGAAAGCTGACTTCATGACCTCGAAATCGATATATAATTTGCATATTTTCGATTTTGGACGAAGAAGTTATGACCGTTTGAATTTCAGTTAGTTTGAGGGGGTTAAGTGTCAAAAAAAAAGTTAGAGGGGGTAAGTGTACGCAAGGGTTAGTTAGAGGGGGGTAACTATAATTTGCCCATTTTAGCGATTGTGGGTCTGATGATATTTATATCGGTATGTTTTCAACCAACTTTTCACAAACTAGGGAGTATAATTTTTGTTAGTGTTCGTATCATCTTTTGCTACTTTAGAAACTCTATTTATTGATCTTGCTTTTGATACGATTTAAAATGAGGGACATGCGAGCGTTTTATCGGAATGAATTATTTGACTTATTAAGGGTAAAATGGTCACGTATTTTGATGTACAAGTGATTTATAATCCAAACCACTTTGGTTGGAAAGTATAATGAACAAGCTTTCTAACGGCTTAAACCAAGCACAAATCAGAGTTGGGAAGTGTCAGGGGCAAACCCACAAAGTTGGGCCATTTTTTGAAGTGTTGAGACTTGAGAGTGCGCCTGAGGCGCACTGAAATGCGTCTAGGGCGCATAACATTGCGCCTGGGCGCATTAAAGCTGCACATAAGGCCAAAATTTGCGGGCTTGCCTTGGACACTCCCGAAATACGATTTATCCGTGGTTTAAACTGTTACAAAGATTGTTCATTTTACTTTCTAACCCAAGTGGTTTGCATAAAAATAATTTCTACATCAAAAGACGAGATCATTTTACCCTCATCGGGTAAAAAAAATAATTCAAATTGTTCGGCATGTACATCCAGTGGGTTGCGTGTTTTGGTGAATCATGTTTTGAAATCCCAAAAGAATTAGAGAGACTAATTCTTTCTCTTTTTGGCATCAAAAAAGAACTTCATAGATTAATAAAGAGTCATTACAGCCCGTAGTTTGGAAATACAAAAAACAGTCAGAGTACAAGATAAATAATACATCATGCATAGGAAAGAGATACAATTTCCTAAATTAAAAAAGAACCATTTGGGAGCTTTATCCATTGTAAGATATATCAGCTCCTAAACGGATTCCAGAGGATGTTGCAAATTTTGTCATTGCATATGCATGATAAGATATATCAGTTTCTAAGCGGATCCCGGAGGATGTTGCAAATTTTGCCATTGCATATGCATGATAAGATATATCAGCTTCTAAGCGGCCTGTGATTGATTGTTAAACTCTATCAAATTAAAAATCGGCTAAAACGAGTCTGTCGATAGTCAACCAACCAACCTTGCACATATTATCTTCTATGCAAGGCTTACGAGATGAATGGTGATTACCTAGGGTCATGGTGTGCCGGTAGTACACCAAAGGCACTACAGGGTTGTAGTGCAATTCGGTTGAGTCCTTGATAAGATCTCGACATCATAATAATCATCGTTCATTTTATAGTGGCCGTTAAACACTTTAGATGTACAAAAAATGATTTCAATCGGATAACAACAACATGATCGAGATACATTTTTTGTGCAATTTCTGTGTTGAAACGTTTGGACCGTTCAATTTTTGAAAATAAACGTTTATCAGATCATGTCGCTTCTAGTATTAGACCAGTCTAATATTTTTTACGATCAAAGTTTAGCCGACCTCTGTTAAAAAAAAAACTGTTCAAATAGTAATGACAAGATCTCAAAGGATCCGATTTAGCCATTTAGGTGCTTTGGAATGGGAGATGTTGCCAAGTACCTCCTGCAAAGTATGTGCAAACCGGCCGATCCAATCGTTCAAAGAGATGCTCGGCAGCATCCCTTGTACTAGGTCCCTCCTCCGATGGTATGTGGACTCCATAGTGGGCCAGAAAGTGAGTATTTAGGAGGGTACATTACATGTGTAACGAGAAATCCATTGTGGTGCATGTTTTGGAGAGCTACAAGAGATTTAAGACCGATGATTTCGGACTTGATCCATTAGATCAACCTACTTTACAGTACCAAGGGTTCACGAGTGAATCGGGATAGTTGGCCCAACAATTGTGTAACTTCGGTACGGTAATTCTTCTTCGTACATGTCATAGAAAAAGGGTTGGTCCATTTGGAGTATAACAAGAAATTGTTCCCGATGTCCCAGGTTCGACATCGGTCATGCAGCTATGATGTAACATGCACTAATTCTGAGGTTATTCCTTTGATCGCTTTTGAGACCGAAAGGAGGGAAGTTCTTACCGTCTGCAAAAAAAAACTCTTAAGACCACTGGACATTCACGAAAGGACTCTGAAATCAATCAATATGAGCGCAAGTTGGCCGCAACATCCAATTGTCAAAAATAAAGAAAATCAAACAATAATTTACCAAAATCAAGGTACTGTACAACAGCACAAAGGGATTTGCTCTAATCAGCCCGCCAAGGATCCCACGTCGACGGCCGAGCTATCCTTTTATAGCGCCCCATTTAGATCTTTCAAAAAAAAAAAAATACACGATCAATCGTAATTCATGTCTTATTCGATTCCATATACTGGTTAATGGGATGAAGCATCACATGACGATCGATGTTCCAGAGTCACCGGTAGAGAAGGTTATTTTGCTTTAAATTTCGACGCCTCCATAGCTTTTATTTGTTGAGATATGTACAATGAAAAACAGCGAAACTTATCATTACCACTTGGAACAGAGAGTTTAAATTCCACAACACCATATGCATGTGCCTCTCTTACACTTCAAAACCAATGCAAGAACCAAGAGAATGATAAGAATCCCAGTAGAAGAACCCCCTACCCTATATATCCAGTAAGCATCAAACCTGGTAAAACTCTGTTCCAAATAAGCCAACAGACTAATAGCCAAGACCAAAACCAACAGCAGAAGAGGCAGCAAGTGGGAAGAGATGTAATGAATCGGTTCCTCGTCAAACTCTGGCTCGATCGTGGGTCTCCGGTCGATATAGAGAGGTGAGAGCACGGCGATGAGGCCCAAGACTATGGCCAGTATCCTCTCATAGGATAAAGATCTTCCGGTACTGGTGTGGATAGCTGATGGTTCCATTGAGGAAATAGATGGCTTAGGGAGAGAACAGAATGAGGAGTGTTTTGTTTATTGTGGAACTTGATCCCATTGATCAAATGAAGGGGGATTTGGAATCACACTTTAATTTAAGCTTCCTGTTGGAAACAGCTTTTAAAGATGCTTCTATTTGATATAGTTGTTGTCAATTCAAAGACGGACAAGGACACGCGGATGAGTCCGGACAACTGCCCTATCCCCCGCTTTAAATTTATGCTAGAATTATTTACATTTTTCCAATTATATGGAAATTATAGGTTTGGTCTGTGGTGGTTCTCCGGACGGCAGATACTTCTATTTGATATAGTTTTTTTTTTTTTCATTTTTTTCTCAAATTATTAGAAGGTATCAAAAGGTTGAAAACTGAAATTTAACAAATACGTACAATGGGTGACTGAAGTTGGCGGTTAACTTCCCTCACTACTGTAGGGAATCCTTCCAGAAGATAGAAAGGTTGTTTTTGTGAAGATTAGGTGCTCGCAGCTTGTTCAGGAAGTTTCAGACTTTTTGATGGACGGTAGAGAATAAGATACAACAGAGAGAGAGAGAGAGAGAGAGAGAGAGAGAGATCATTATTCTCCATTAAACAAACTTAGGAGTTGATAGTAGTATTATTCTTTGGAATCTGATTCCAACAGAATCAAAATGAGTTTCTCATATCTGCACTTGCTGCTGATCACAAACAAAAACAGAGAGAGAGAGAGAGAGAGAGAGAGAGAGAGAGAGAGAGATTTGCACCAGCTGCTGTGAATTTTCACTGTTGGGAAACGAGCAGTGCTACCAACAGACACAACTACGTCCATAGCCGTTCAATACATATAAGTCCACATACATCAAACGGTTACGGACACAGTTGTGTTTCGTAGACTTTTTGAAGGAGAAAAGTTATACGATCATAAAGATAAAAGAATTTTGACATTTCATGTTTTTTGAAGTCAATATAATTGCCGGAGTACCATACCAAATGAAAATGAAGAGAATACAGAGATTGTACACCATGAAGAGGAGATTAGTTGAAGTTGAGGAAGAACAAAAACCCAAATGGTATACACTTCAAAAAAACACAATGGCCTAATGACCACTGTCGGAACCCTTTCTTCTGCTTCCGTTGAGCCTTCTCATCCATTTCTGATGTGACGTGATAGGATTAAATGGTGGAAATTCTTGAGAAATGCCTGTCGATGGAAGTTCAGCAGGTAGTGCAGAAGCGGTGCTTGTAAAGGCGTTTAGAACAAGGAATGCCAATATAGGAGAAAGATCCAAAGTCCCCCCCAGTGGTGGAATGATGCCGCGGAATATGTTCAAGTATGGATCACACAATGTGCTGAACAAGGAACAACCACACGTATTACGAAGGTGCATGGGTTTCCAACCAAATCATAACTTAAAAACTATCAACGAGCACAAAATTTGCACTTCAGATAAAGAGGCAGCTGATCAAACTCAAGCATTTTCAATATGGACATTACATTCCCTGGATTATATATGTTACAAACCTGGGACTTTCTTTCGAGCATCTCCAATGGGTTTCTATATCTCCATCTTGGACACCAAATCTCTACATGGAGGGGGGATTTTGTAATTTATCCCCTCTTTTCTTCAACTTTTTGTACTTTATGGAGAAATCTTGGAGGGGCCTATCATTCTTTTTAGAGATTTGGAGCTTTTGGACAATGGGTCCCTCCAAGATTCCTTATAAAGTACAAAAAGTTGGAAAAAAAAAAAAAAAGAGGTAGTAAATTACAAAATCTCCCCTCAATATGGAGATTTGGTCTCTAAAATGGAGATATAGAGCTTGTGTGGAGATGCTCTGCGTTCATTTATGTGTCCTGGACCGCGTTAGGCCTCTGTCGAAATAACAATATTACAAAATGGACTCAATATATAGTGAACCTTTTATAAACCTAAAATAGACCGACCGTTTTCCATCACACAAGCTTTTTAGGTAAGGAGTTTGTGTAGTGTTCTGGTATTTTTTATGGGACAGAGAGTCTTACCTATAACACTGGCGGATTTGGTATGAAAGAAAGCTAAAAATGATTAGTTACTCTGGCCTCTGGGTGTCTGCGGGTTTGTGGGAGTATGTGTGTCTGTTTCTGTGCATGTTGTGTTTGACACAGAAACCACCAGCGTCTGTCTAGTGTGGGACGATGCCCATGAATTATAGAGATACGGACAACATTGGACAGCAATAACAATCAGATCAAGAGCTCTTATTTGTCAACTGACTCAACTTATAAAAGAAGATAACAGCAGCCTGGTCAATTAACGCATATTTCTTTGCAACATTAAGGTCAATAAAATTCAATGTGAAATACAACAAACAAACTTCAAATATCAAGAGGCGTACCTCAGGGGGCTAACAATGACCGGAGGAGAGTTAGGGAACCATGTTAAAACAAGCCTTACAACCAACAGTGTGTTGTAGATATTCAAGAAGTTGATAACACCATTGGCAACCACAAGCCCTGCCACTGAATCCCCAGGTAAAATGGCTCCAAAATTGTGTTTGGAAAGACAGTTTAAATTACTGTAGTTCTTCTGATGGATCTGGAAGCAAAGTTAAATTGTCAATTCAGGAACAACGGAACTGCCTCATATAGCTCATAGATAAAACCATAATTAAAGAACAACAAACTAAGGAAATAAAACAAAAATCGTCATGAAAAACTGAACAAGCCTACTATAATCATCACACAATTGACAAAAGCATTTTTGGCTAAAAAAAAAAGAAAGAGGCAGTTTGTCTACCACTTTGGTGGTTTGATTTGTTGTTTATAACCCATTTCATTTTATAAATTGTCAGTTTGATAGAGGAGTGGCCCATCCGCTTTGATGGTTATGCATTGTAACGCAGATATCTTGTTATGGTACTGCTAGGGTACCTACTTACTGTTTCAAGGAAAACACAATCAGGGATCCAACATGGTAACAATAATAGACACGATAGAAGCAAAGAAAGCATTGTAAACAGCTTTTGCATTGCGATTGTTTCATGCGGCATTAGATAAATGAAAAACATACGTTAACAGCGGTTATGTGCACAGCAGCACAGGGGTGACAGAAGCTTATAATTGGTGGGTCAGCTACTTGGTTTGTTAGGAAGGGATGAACAATTATTGATTAACACAAAATCTATTTTGCTCCTACAGTATGTGGAATTTGATTTCGTGAATGATCTGGTCTACAAAAACTATTTGTTGTAGATGAGAGAAAAATGGTTCTCAAGTCGGTTTGTAAGTCAAATTGAGAGTCTGAGACTGCTATAACTTATAGATGTATTAGTGGAAGGGGGTATTTACATGTAAGAAATTACAAATTACTCCCTCCCTCCCAAATTATAGGCCCACCATTCCATTTTTTGGGTTGTCCCAACTTCTTGTCCTATGACTCCTATTTGAAACGTCAGTACAAAATTTATACATTTTCGAAGCTGTTCCTTATAAATGGCCACGGAATAAGGACATATTCAACAGGGTATACAAGGGCAAGGATTCAAAATAATGCCTCTGGATTTGAGTCTTAATGCCAATTATTACATGTCTTTTGAAAATTCCCAACAGTTCTAACATTTGGGGATGCAGGAGTACTAAATTAGAACAAATGGTGGAGCATAAAAATCTGCATTGGGAGGACTTTTAACCTAGACAGACTCTACCAAAATCTTGCCCCATAGCAGAACTAAACAAGAGGGTCCCAAACAAGTATACTATACTTCAATTCAACAAGTTATATATGCAAAATCTCTTTTCTCAGATATATACAAGTTCCGCGATTACCTGGGCCAAAAACCCGGGGACTCAAAGGAACCACCGAGAGTAGCAGACACAGATTGCCCCCTGCAAGTTTCTTGAACCAAACCAAATAAAGTAGAACCCTAAGTCCCAATCAATTGGGGGCGGCTTATGTAAACCCATTTTTCCCTATTGAGCTCGAGGGCTTCGTGTTCCATGATATTCAAAATACCTAGATCCTTTCGAACTATAACCTCCAATCCAATGTCAACTTTGATCTACCCCTCCCCTACAAAATACCTTCAACCTTAGCCATATCACACTTGCTAACTACCGAGTCCAAACCACCTTAATCTATTTTCTCTCATCTTATGTCATATTAGTATTACCCCTGCAAGTTTCTTGGACGCAACCAAAAAACAAAATTATATATATGCTAAACCCATGTGTGGAAAAGCTCCTGAAATTTCAAGTTATGATAGCTCGAACAAAATTAAACGGCGTCAACATAAACACACACAATCTCGCCTCTCCCCCCAAACCTTATCCATGTGGTTCGTGCCCCGCAATCACCCATCACGCGTCCGCCCTTGGCAACTAAGCTAGTCCCAGTTGCAAATTATAGTAGTAAATGAAAACTTGGGAATTTATAAACCAAAAAGCATAGAGCAAATGCTGAAATACTTAGAATGCTTGTATGTAGTTACCTGGGAGAAATTACGGAAATGAGAAGGTAAAGAGAGGAGTTTGTCGAAAAGCGGAGACTTGGAAGCGAATGACTGTACAAACCCGAGACACCCATCGGCAGCAGAGACAACTGATTTGTGGAAATCTCGGAAGAGGCGCTCCGCCACTGCTACTTGGGTAGGGACGTGGACGTTGAACTTGGGATACGAGGATTGGTTGAGTAGCAGTAATGGCGTAAAATGTCTGAACGAAGAAGAAGAAAGCAATAGAGCGTTTGACAAGAGCTTGGTGGCCACAAGGGTTTTCTGGGTTCCCGGCGAAGAATCGTCGGATTGATGCACCATTAAAGGAGGAGGAGAAGGAAACGCCATTTTTTCACGTCAAATGCTCTCTCGGATGTGAAAAGAGAAGGGATTGGCCTCTGCTGTTTCTTGGAACAAGATAAGAATTGGGAATTCGCTACGGATGGCATCAAATGAACAACACTCCTGTCTGCGTCCAATGGCACAATCCGTCCCTTCTACACATTCCGTGTTTGGGTCAACTTACTCGCATTTCACATTCTCAAATCATATCCCGGGTCCGTTCTGGCCAAAGTCAGGTCCTCCACGCTGTGATTAGAAAATTTACAACAAAAAAAAAAAAACTTTCTTACGAGTTGCGGCCTGATTGCAAGAATTAAATCTTAGTCAATTGTGTGAGGAACAAACGCACAAACCCACAAGACACCTCATTCCAATTCCACTTCTTAAAAAAAAAAAACTTATTTTTAATTTTCAAGCTCAAAAATAAGGTATTGACGAAATAAATTTTCGATTTTTTTTGCACCGTGCAAAAGATCTCAATGAGATTTATCAAACAAGATTCATATTGTTAAAAAAAAATTATTTGCGTAACATATTATTTTTAAATTTGAAATTACCTTTTTACAAAAATAAGTACTTTGAAAATTGGTGCAGGCCTTAGCTCTTGGGGGCTGAGATTCTTGGGGCTAATCCGTGCCTTTACTAACCCCACATGGCAGATTTCCTTTTCTAATCCTCTCATAGGATATCCATCCTGCAATATACTCGTTCCCTTTCCATATTATTTGCCCATCTCTATTTTTAGACGCCGGAAAATTTTAGTTTCTTAAAACAATAGTATAGAAAATGTGTGCATTTTTACAAATTAACCCTCGTAAATAAAAAAAAGTAGTTTCAAAAGTAGAGGATAAGGATTAGAATTGGTAATCTCATCAAATTTTACAAGGAGACATTCATTAATTGCATGTACCCTCGAGTTTCCGTACATGACAAGAACTACGACGCGGAGAGAGTGCAATTGAATAAATTACATTCTGGCTCAATGATTCGACTCATTCATTTTATCATCGTTGTTAAAAAATATGGAAGGTAGATTCATAAATTCTTACTGAAATAATGCAAGCAAACCATCTTTGCAACTGATAGAGAGCACGTTTGCTGAAAATGAGTACTTCAAACGGAAACTCTATCTGAGATGCATGGCATGAGTTTAGATCGATACTAAAGTTTACTTGAGTGATTTGATTTTGTCTTATGAATTGAGATACTGAAATCATGAGTAAAACTAGCAGCTTGCCGTTTGAACGTTTATGTATGCGCACGCGCTTGAGAGGCAGAACGGACAATATCTGTACCGACTAAATTCCCATATCCGATCTTACATGGCCGATAAATCATTCAGAAGACGGTTCCAAAATTTCGGTGAACATTACTACACAAGATGGGCCATTTCATTGTGTCATTGTTCTTTTGGTTGGGAGAAACAAGAGACACAAACAATGTAAATCTTTCCAGTAGCTGCCTCCACGGTTCACTGGATGAAAAGGTTCTTCTTCAGGCTTTCAACGATTTCCTTGACGCTTTGCTTCAGGGGAATGAAGTCAGCACGTAAGGTTTTTGCTTTTTCCTGGGATACCTGGTATGTTGGCATAAATGGCTTGTCATCCTCGCACCTACACAGATTAGAACAAGCAAGGGAGAGAAACTGGAACGTGTTAGAAACCGTCGAACCATGATCCATGTAGAGCTTTGGCCTGAAAACTTGATCCGGTTAGCTAGCTATGGGTATCGAGATTTTGAATAATAGGAGTGATCCGCACAAAGGTGATGATAGCAAGAGTATCAGTTTAAAAGAAACAGAAATCAATGGTAGTAGTCGTGGTTATTTTTAGGACAACATTTGCCACCCGAGCACTTAAAGCAGCTGTAACGGTCAAGTATTGGCAGTGAAGTAAATGAAAAATCAGATACAACCATATACGTAGCCGGAATTGGCACCTATGCGATTTTTTTAGTATCACCGACATACCAGAGTACAACAGTATCGGGAGACCGAAAAACCAATACTATTTGCAATGAATATATCGATCCCGAATCAGATGATCACTTACTTCACTGGAAGTTGCAAATCAGGAAAAAGCTCGTGCAGTATCTTCACAAGTTGAGAGTAGTGTGCAACGCTCTCAACCAAGCAATATCTTCCATTAGCCGAAGGAATTTCAAATGCTTGAACATGTGCATCGGCAACATCTTTAACATTTACCCATCCAATTGAAAAATTGGGAAACGTCGTCGAACCTAAAAAAAATCAAAGGAGAACATAAAAATATCGAGGCGTTATTCCCTCGACGAAAAATATCATCATCATCATCATCATCAATCGAGGTCGGCTTCAGGAATTTGTTTTCTCCATTGAGCTTTGTGATGGCATCGTGTGTTCTGTGATATTCAAAATAACTAGATCCTTTCAAACTGCCTCATTTAAGTTCACTTTTAGTCTAGTAGTCATTCCCTTATTTACCTTCTACCGACTACCATAACTAGATCACTCCTCGTAACTATTGCATCGGCCAATCTGAGATAGACATGTTCAAATAGGTCCTACCCCCTACCATTGCGCGTATATTTTCATTTCTAATTCTATCTCACAAAGTCTTATTACACCGTCAATATCAAATTCTCATTTCAACTACACTCATCATACATACTCGCATGGTATTTCTTAGTAGACCAACACTCTGCGCAACATAACACGGTTGGCCTAGTATGGTATCATGATTTTATAACTAAGAAAACAGAAAGACGAAGCCCTCTAGGTCATCAAGATACTGTTTCATAAAACTACTCATTGTTCCTCATTAACAAAAGCCTGAAAGGAAGTGGGAAATCACTCTAAAAGGAGACTAAAAGGAGAAGAGTAATTAGTCAGCATTTCCGGAGTACCACGTGGCGTAGCCTACCGATTAAGAACAAGTGGAAGAACACATACCGTTTATTACGTTCAATATTGCAGCAGCACTTGCATTTAGTGTAGGTTGCAACAGAGGACCGATAACCATTGCTGGATTAATGGTGACCATGTCAATACCCTTTTCTTTCACAAAATTCCAGGCAGCGTCCTCTGCTAAACTCTTTGACAGTGGGTACCAAAGCTGGTATGGAAAAGAAGAAAAGAAAAGATATTGGCGAAGGCCGACATTCAACAGGTTAGAAAGAAACAGTCATTTCCTCGCGAAGTATCAAAAAGAGTGCAAGCATATCAAGTAGAAACCAATTGAAGCACTGACACTTCCGTTGGCCTCAAGTATGAGAGTCCTAAGTCACAAAAAGCGCGTGCGAATACGTGACTGGGATCAGTGTGAGCATGGAAGTGCATCTTTTGCCTATTATTCTCCACGTCATGCCCTATCCATGCTTCTTAGCTTGGAACAAAACAAATGCATGAGCCATCATTCAGTTTTTTTGCCAAGGAGCCAAGCTAACTTTTCGACATTATTAAAAAAATGTAGCTAATTAAGTAAACACTGAGGTAATCAAAGAAAACACAAAACAACGGGTTTTATGAGCAACCGTTGTATTACGCTGATGGACACAGGATTCTTTTTAACAATCTCAAGAGATCACAGGTATTCATAGCAAACACTTAAATGTCTCACTGATCGATTTCTGAAGTGTCCAAGCCTGGATGGTCCATTCTAGAGCTTTGATTTCCAACAATAGATCAGCTGAAGGACTTTGGCATGATTTGCCAACAACACACAAATTAGAATGCTGAAAATGTGAGATTAGGAGTTATACAATTTGAAACATGATCTATTACGCAGAAGGCATACATTTCGGTAAAGGAAAGGAAAAAACAGGCACTGTGAACGAATCCTTATGGGATTTTATCAAGACATACCGAACTATCAATGTCAAATCTTCTTGGTAAAGGATTCAGAAGAAGAAGCGAGATTTTGAGTTCCTCTATGTCCAACTTCTGTGCAATAATTCTACTGTTTTTGTCCTAGTTTAAATAACGAATGCAAGTATGCTTCAATTGAAATCAATTGCGTAAACAATAGCAATTAAGTCAGCCTCTCAGGTTGTGATCGTTTTTGTTTAAGTATCGCCCTTGGCTCTCTAGTGTAAGCTTCCGTTCTTCTGTCTGCTTAAGTCTCTCTTTTCCCTCCCTCCTAGATCAGGCCATGTGGGCTTGTTTTGGCCATCTCTGAGACAAATGCATATCTCCTCTTTCAGCAATAATAGACTCACTTATCCACATAGACACAACGAATACAGCTGAGCTAGCTTGTGTAGAAGAACACCAAAAGAGAACAAACCGATGCAACCAAATCTAAGTGATAGATTAATTCGGGATAGAAACGTCTCAAAAGGGATACAAAGAGCCTATATCTCAAAAACTCTAACATTAAAATAACGAAGCTCTGAAATGAAACGCCCTACGGCTGGGATAACATGGCAAAGCAAGAACTCCCATCAAAATGAATGGAACTCTCTAATTTCCTTTGTCATGGAAGGGAAGTCGAAAATAGAAGAAAAAAGCATTCTTCTAATTTCTGTTCATGGAACTTGTTGCGACAAGTTATCCACATAACAAGATCAGTTTGATGGGAAACTAAAAATTTCCAAACTTTGATGGCAACTAACATGTACCACTTCAGCATATGCTTCCACTTGAAAAGGCATTTCCAAGTGTTGGTTCTGCCAATGTTTAAAAGCTTTTGCTAGCATGTGCGCAATGAATTACATCATAGAAGGACAATGAAAAAATAGCACCTATGCATACCTTATTTCGCTCGCATAACTCTTGATCAGAAAACCAACTCTCATTGACTACCACTTCAGGAGTTAGAGGCCTGCCAGCATATACAACTGCAGCTGCAGAGGATGTCAACACCACTCTTTTGACAGAAGAGTATTTTCCACATGACCCGAGAACATTCAGCGTTCCCTTCAATGCGGGATCAATCAATTCTGCCTGACATCCGATTTAAGGACAACCAAGTTACAAACAAAGAATACCAAGACATGCTTCTTAACCAGCAAAGAGAAGCAAAGAGTAGGATACGTCTATTGTTATGGTTGTAAAGATTGCAGTTATCAAAAATATACTCTAAAGGTTTCCCATTGGACCAGGGTGAAGAAGCCCACCGGCCACCGGACAACATCTAGTTGGAACCAATATCACTAATTTTACACTTGAAACCCCTCTTTCTAACAAGAAGAACCTATATTTACTTTAGCAACGTTTTGCACACACTCAAACCATTTGATGAGCACATTTATATATATATATAGAGTCCGGATCAAGTCCAAACCTCTTCCTGTCCACACCGTCCGCACCTCCCCTTTTTAGATCGAATTTTGATGGTCCAAGTCGCTCAATGTGATCAGAACGTGATTTTAAGGGTATCCGCGAAAAATCAGCCAAAAAAAAAACCCGGAAAGGGCATAATCCGAACAGTTTTTGTTTGTATTTTATTGAACGGTTCAATAAAAACTGCTCAAATCAAGTCCTTCCCGGTGTTTTTTTTTGCCGATTTATTGCGGGTACCCTTAAAATCATGTCCTGAACACATTGAGCGGCTCAGATCATAGAAATTCGATCGGAAAAGGGGAAATGCGGACGGGTGTGGACGGAAAGAGGTTTGGACTTGAACCGGACTATATCATATATATATATATATATATATATATATATATAAATTGATCGGCAAAAAAGAAATTTTATTAATCTTTGAACAAGGTACAAAGATTAACCAGACAAGGAGAATGGCACATATGCCGAGTCCGAGATCCAATCCCTTGATTGACAAGATGTCAACCAAAGAATAACCCAATGGGACAACCCCAAACTCCTATAAAAGGCCTACAAGCCCAAATAAAATGGTACAAGCCCAAATAATTAAGATTCAAACACTTAAAAGGCCTAAAAGTCCAGATAATTGGAATGGTCCAATACAATTAAGCCCAAATCAAACCCTAGCAAAACCCTAATCTGCCAACAGCTGCCCCAACCGAACAACATCAACCTAGATCCAAAACGCCGCCGCGAGGACCGCCGTAAACGTATGTCTCCAGCGGGGAGTTAAACGTTCACAGAAAAATAGAAGAGGCTCGTGGGGAGTTACCATGTAAAGGTTTAACATTTATGAAAAAAAACTAGACAATTGTGGAGATTTCCAAATAGGGGGGCAAATAGGAGGCGGCCCTGGCCCCCATAAGCCCACCTATAGACCCGTCTCTGAAAGCCGGCAGAGAGAAAGTGCTAAATCGGGTTGCCAAAAATGTTCCCTTTTCGTTTATGGCTAACCATAATATAAATGTGCTCAGCCATAAACGAAAGCTGAAATAGAGGTCTGTTCTTGTTGTTTTTGGTTTGTTCAGTGCCCCTAGATATTGTTTGTATTGGATATGAGTTTACTAAGCCTAAGTGAACAACTAATGCATGACAAAGCCCAACGAAAGAAAAGGATTCATGTAGCAGATTCTAATTGATCGGGATATAAGGCTTGATTTGGTTTGCTTTGGTTTTTGTTATTCATGTCTTGGCCCCTTCGCATATGCTAAATCCTAGTTCCGTCATTGCTGGCTTTAGCCTGCCCTTAGTTGGCCTATGTCATTACAAACACAGAAAAACATGTATATGTAGAAGGTGGACCTGGGGATCCTTGACAGCATGAGTACAAGGAGATGCTGTATGAAAAACTCCTACGCACCCATCAACAGCCGCATCAAAGGAACCTTCTTCAAGTAGGTTTGCTTTAAATAAATGAAGTCTCTCTTTTGCTCCATCTAGTGAGATCAAGTGCTCTGTCTTCTTAGGATCACCTGCACAATAATAACATGTTTTGCAAGTGTACTAATTACAACTGATCTGCCAAACAGGAACAATTTTCTTGAGCATAAACTCAAAATGGAAAAAACTTTGCTAGGCTGCAGTGAGAGTGTCAAATGAGAAAATCTTGTTTACAAAGCAACTGTAAACAAGTATTTACGGAGCTCAATCTTGGCCGTTCAAAAGTGTTTACCGTTAAGAGATTATTTTTAATCCGGACCGTCCAATGCCGAAACTGATCGCTGAGATCACTCAAATCTGTAAAAAGCCACTTTGTAGCGGCTCCGTAAATAAGTATGTCTCTCTTGATAAATAACTAAAATAAAGGACAAAATACACTTCGAGTATGCAGTTGGTGTTGTTTTGGTTTCAATCATTAAAAGCAGTTTAAAAAGTATAGAACAAGGGGTAGTGTTGGCAATCTAATCAAGTTTTTTTTTTTTATAATGGGACGTGCATTAGCTGTAGGAAAAGTCAACTATCACAACATGTTACACAACCCATTTACGCAGCAAGTATATATGGCATTCTATCATTCTTGAGTAAACAATTTGCATATCGTTTCTTCAAAGCCATTTACCAATGAAATAATATCACATACGCCGGCGTGTTGTATAAATATATGACCGTGTAGAATTTAAGTAGACTTTCGATTCCCCCTACTGGACAAGCAATATGGGACGGATGAAGTACAAACGACCATATAAGGAGCGAGAGAGAGAGAGAGAGAGAGAGAGAGAGAGGACTGACTGGGGTCGCGAACAGAGGCTTTGACAGTGTAACCACGTTGAAGCAAGAGCTTCACAATCCAAGAAGCTATGTACCCTGATCCCCCCGTCACACACACCGTCTTCCCTTCTCCACTCATCTCTCTCTCTCTCTCTCTCTCTCTCTCTCTTTCTCTCTCTCTCTCTCTCTCTCTGTTCCAAATTTCCAGTCATTGCTCTGCTATGCTTATATACTGAAAGTTGACCATTTCCTATTTGGGGGAAGTACACATGTACCCCTGACTAATAGTCGTACTTTATAAGAGGTTCCAAAAGAAGAAAGTAAATGGAGTAGTTTACACACCATACAAAGCTAATTTTACACTAAGTTATAAGAGATCCTACAGTGCATACACAACCACCACCAAGTCCAACCACAATCCTCGCACATGTGTGGTCCTACAGATAAGAGTATGAGGCCTGCATTCATGTGAGACGGTAAGAAAGGCAGACAGGCAGTGGCATAGCCAGGATTATCCTCTCAAACACTACTCTATTGCAAAATTTATTTTGCACATACCTCCCAAATACTATCAGATTCATGATCTATTCTGGCTATAATCTAAGACCAATAACTCACAATCCAAAATCAAAAATACAAAAATAATTAGCTCCCAAACTGGCCCTTAGTTGTGAAATTTTCAGATTGATATGATATCAGAAGCAATATCATCTGATATTGTTTGTTTACAAAAAATGGATAGTCAGTATGTTTCGAATGGTAAATTGTAAGACAAATTTATCTCGAGATGTTGTTGCCATTTTTCGATTAATCATAATTTTTGCTCATCCAAAGTGCTTAGCGGCTTCTATCGAAAAGATCGGCATCGTGGAAGGACTCAACCAACATGCACTATAATCCTGTAGCCTGTTTGGTGCATTAGAGGGAACTCAGGTCCAATAAAAATAAAAAAAAAGACAACAGTAATGAAAATTATGCTTATTAGTTTGAGTTTAGAAAGTCGAATAGTAGTTTGGGAAAATGACGGTCCAGGACGTGTTTTGATAATTAATACCCGTCAAGGACAAACTAAAAACATTTGTTAATGCTGAAAATGTCCTTGACGGGTATTAATTATCAAAACATGTCTTTGGCCGTCATTTTCCCTAGTAGTTTTGAAGCATAGAAGAAAGTGAAATCCCAGCAGATTCTTTACGAATGGATTCCGAAACATAAAGAAAGAAAGTCAGCTACTGGACTCTCTCTTTCCATTTGTTTACTTAATTTGGAAGGTGACGCATTCCATGACAATTGTTCGATGGTGTTTTAAAATGAATGAAAATACTATATACGAATTCTCAACAAACTTGGTTTTTTTGCATTCCATACCCTGTATCTGCTGTGCCGCCAGAGAGAGAGAGAGAGAGAGATCCTTGTTTCAGCAATAGACGACAATCAGAGAGAGAGAGAGAGAGAGAGAGAGAGAGAGAGATCCTTTCAGCAATAGACGACAATCATGAGGTTTCAACTCCATTCTACCCAACCAATACTGCAGTCAAAAGAAAGGTTCCAAACTTTTGGGGCAAATGTTACAACACAAAATGGAGACCTATTAGTTTTCTTATTGCTCTAGTCAGGAGAAACAAGATGGAGACACATGAATGACCCAACCTGTGTCTCACATCCATTTTATTCTACCGATAATAGTTCCCGATAGCTTCCGCCACGACTCAATGGCTGAAAAGTTTCTTCTCCTTCAAGCTTTCGACTGTTTCCTTGATGCTCTCCTCAAGGGGGATGAATTCAATGCCTAAGCTTTTTGCTCGTTCCTTGGATACCTGGTAAGTCGGTGTATATGGATTGTCATCTGCGCACCTAAAAAATTACAAGCAAGCAAAAAAACAAAACACAAAAACGGGTTAAAAATCATCGAGCGAGTCTATTTGCTTAGAAATGAGAGAGAGAGAGAGAGAGAGAGAGAGAGAGAGAGAGAATATGAACATTAGCTATTATGGAAGAATTAGAATCTCTAAGAGCACCAATTTGACAAACTAAAAAGATACAAAGGGAGACATGCGCAGTGCATACATGCATACGACACATGCCCACATATTAAGTAATCCATGGATGTCGATGTTGGAAAACACATCTAATCTAGTGATCATTTGCAGGAAGATCATCGTAGTAGAACTTCAGAAAAAAACGAAAGGGTTTCTCAAGTTTCTATTTCCAAGGTAATACTTACAGCCAAAAAAAAATCTCCAAAATCAGATGATCACTTACTTTTCTGGAAGTTGAAAATCAGGATAAAGCTTATGGAGTATCTCAACAATTCCAGAGTAGTGTACAACTCTCTCAACCATGCAATATCTTCCATTAGCTGAAGGAATTTCAAATGCTTGAACATGTGCGTTGGCAACATCTTTGACATTAACCCACGAAAATGAAGCATTAATAAATGTTTTCGAACCTGCAAAAAGCAAAATAAAGGAGCATATTTCTTTTTAAACAAGGTGAAGAAACACTGAAGTCGGATTAAAGATTGTGGTGGGATCCACACCATTTTAACCAATAGGAAGGAGAGTAATGTTCATCCGCTTAAATGGAGGGTGAACAAAACTCAACTCCTAATACAAGCAAAGAAGAAAATAGCAAATAAAGGAGAAAAACAGAAACGGAAACAGAAACAGGAACTAGAAAAACAACTAGACTCCGCAATCACTAAAGCCAAACCGAAGCACTCTAGCCTTATCCTTAGCTTCAATAAACCTGCAATCATAACCGATATAGCATTATAATTTCTTCAGATCCCTTTCCTTTCTAGAGGCAGAGTAGCACCCACCAGTGCACTTCCTGATTTTCTTGGCCTCTTGACCAAGGCTTACCACCTGTTTCTTTGAATATGCCTTTCCAAGTTCTTCCTTCTTTCTATCCTCTTAGTCAAAGACCCTGGAAAGAGGAAGCTTCAATGATGGAAGCCTCATTTCTCCGGTTCCTTTCTTCCTCTTGAAGCTTCTGACATTGAAACAAAGGTCAAGCTCCCACAGCCAGATGACCCGCCCGCTGCATTTCACCCACCAGCTAGAACTTCATAGCTGCGCCCAGCCCAGAAGTTCAAACTAGCTCTTGGGTCTACTACCATGGCGCTCAAAATAATATTCCCTCCATCCCTTTTCAAGTGTCCCTTACGGAAAGACTTTCAATTTTCGAATGAAAAATAAAGTACGTCCATGCATAATTTTTTCAATTTCTTCGCACCAAATTAAAGATCTCATTGCGATCTATAATTTTGTGCAAGGAAATTTAAAAATTTATGCATGAAAGTACTTTATTTTTTTGGGAAATTTATAGAAATGGTCCTCTTAGTTTCATCTGAGTCTTATTTTCGTCCTTCAAGTATTAATTAAAGCTCTTTTGACCTTCAAGTTTGGTTTTCATACCAAATTGGACCAATCAATAACTTCTGTTAGCCAAACTGGACGCAAAAAAATTAGATTAATGGCAGTTTAGACTTTACAGTTCGTACCAAATTGGTCCAATTGATAACGTCTATCCTCAATCTGATTTTTTTCATCCAGCTTGGCTGACAGACGTTATCAATTGGACCAACTTGGTATGAAAACCAAACTTGAAGGTCAAAAGAATTGCAATTGATACTTGGAGGACGAAAATGAGACTCGGGTGAAACTAGGAGGACCTTTTATATAAATTTCCCTATTTTTTTATCCAAAAATTCATTGTCTTTTCGTAGGGAACACTTAAAAAAAAGTTTTCGGTAAGCGCAAGGCGAAGCTGTGGACCTCTCATGAGGCGAGGCGAGGCCCTCTCATGAGGCGAGGCGAGGCGTAAGCCTCAAGGCAGGCATAAGCCTTTGGAGTTTTTACTATTTATTTATAAAAAAATAAAATTAACTTAAAATACCATTAAAAAAATGGGGATCGTGTTTGCGCCATAGATAGGTGCATGCATCACTAATAACAAGAAAATCGTATATAGAATTCACAAAAAAGCATGTTAAGGCGTATAAACATATTGCATGATACATCCAACATTTAAAAGCACTCTTAAGTCATCTACGGTCTTTGCCCCAACAACTTCAAATGAACCAACTCTTTACTTGCAAAAAGAAAAAGAACTAACAATGCTGAGTCATTCGCCTAGGTCATCTGACCGGAAAGGCGTGAAAAGCGTACGCCTCTATACGCCTCCGACAGACGGGCGAACACCTTTGTGGTTCTTTGCCAAAAATCAATGCCCAGAGGCGTTTTTTATGTGCCTTGCCTCGAGGCGAGCCTCAAGGTGAGCCCCAAAATTGCCTTTGAAAAAATTTAAAAATGGACCAAGAGATTATATTGGAAGATATGGAAACCTATACTTATATCCAAAACCAGAGCCTAGTTCTAGTGTCCTGACTCCTGCCAAAGCCCACAATATATCCACCCGATTTTGCACATAGACCCAAATGCGAACCAGCTTCAGATTTCAGTTTCAAAACATAACTCCACCAACCACCACATACTATGTTCCAACCCAAGTACAAGCTCCCAAATAGCTTCTCCATCGCTGAGCTGAAATTGATGTTGCTCCAAAACATCAGCATATCCAACCAATCAAGTTCAACAATCAACCTCAGCTTCTTGAAGTGACGCACCCAAGTCCTCCATGGGACCCATCATACACAAACCCATAAATCAAGAACAATGCATCTGAAACTTCACTCTTCTGCAATTGTTCTATCTTACCACGCTTTGATGAGACTCCTACAAAACTACTAATCGAAGAGATCTCAATCTACTTGTGCCTCACTCTGTCACCGGAACACTTCTACCATCCCTGTCCCCACCAAAAGGTGTGCTGTCTCGCGACGCAACATTACCTGGTTTCGCCTGATCCTTAACTACTGTGATACCAGAATCAGCCACATGAACCTTCAAATAAATCAAGGAGAACCTAAACAGGCCATGATTTCCAAATATAGAAGAAGATCACCACTATCTTCTAAAAATATCAGGTAAAACTAACTTTTTAATTCAACAGCAATATACGTAAGTCTGATTATGTAAAAGAAAGCCAGAGCCCAATATCCAGCTTCTTACGAGAATAGTTTGATTCAACAGAAATGTAGATATGTTTTTCAACAATAGTATCCACTTTTCAGTCTTAATATCTGAAAGAAAGAGTGACGTCACACATAAACAATAGCAGATAATGTGTATCGGTATGTGTGCTTATGTATATATGCACACATAAACTGAAGAAAATGTACCATTTATTAAGTTCAATATTGCCGCAACACTTGTATTGAGTGTTGGCTGCAACAGAGGACCAATAACCATTGCTGGATTTATTGCAACCATATCAATACCCTTTTCTTTCACAAATTTCCAGGCAGCATCCTCTGCTAAAGTCTTTGATAGCACATACCACATCTGGTAGCAGAAAAATAAAGGATATTGGCAAAGGAAGACATTTAAAAGATTAGAAAGAACAGCAATTGCCATGGCAAATTATCAACAAAATACAAGCATATCAAATTGAAACAAAACCGAAATCATGAGCCATCATGCACATTTGTTGACAACATAAACTTGGACATCAGAAATAAACATAGGTAGTTGAAGAAAGCAAGAGGAAGGGTGGGCCAGGCGCAACAGGAAGGTTGCTCCATTGTGACCTGAAGGTCACGGCTTCAAGTCGGTCAGAAACAGCCTCTCTCTCTCTCTCTCTCTCTCTCTCTCTCTCAACAAAATACGAGCATATCAAATTGAAACAAAACTGAAATCATTGGCCATCATGCACATTTGTTGACAACATAAACTTGGACTTGAAGGTCACGGCTTCAAGTCGGTCGGAAACAGCATCTCTCTCTCTGGAATTGCATTGCGCAATCCAAACTATCAGCTTCTAGCCTTCTACATACTCTGCAAGATAATTCTCTCTCTCTCTCTCTCTCTCTCTAGGGAATTGAACGGCTTCAAGTCGGTCGGAAACAGCCTCTCTCTCTCTGGAATTGCATTACGCAATCCAAACCATCAGCTTCTACATACTCTGCAAGATAATTCTCTCTCTCTCTCTCTCTCTCTCTCTCTCTCTCTCTCTCTCTCTCGGGAATTGCATTACACAATCCAAACCATCAGCTTCTACATACTCTGCAAGATAATAAGAACCAACTTGGAAGACACTAGACAATCAACATGAATTTAAAATCAAAACCCAGAAAACGACTTGTGATCCAATTGAATACAACTGAAGGATCCTTTACATGAAACTGTGTTTATCTTATCAGGGGAAAAAACTCTAATCTCAAAGCACCATACACTGGAACTAGTCCATGCATTTCCCTGATCATGCATACACATCAAAGCTCAGCTAATACTCACTGAAGAAAACTCATTATGAAACCTTCGTAAGACATAAATCAATGTCAAGTCCCACCTCATTGAAGGATTCAGAAGCAGCAGAAAGATATTGAGTTCACCCAATTTCCAACTTCTATGAAAGAAATTTTGAAGTAAACTCTCCTTTGTCATGGAAGGCAAAGAATACAAACATCTGAAAGCATTCTTCTCATCTATTGCTTAATAAACTTCTTGTCATATGTTACCCGGATAATAAAATCAAAATATTTCCGGAGAGACTCTTCTTGTAGAAGCTCCTTGTTTTTCGGGAAACAAATTGTTGACCCACCCCCACACCCCAAAAGAAAATCCCCAATCCCCCCCCCCCCCCCCCCCCCCGAAAAAAAAGAAGAGGCGGGGTGGGAAGTGAAATTTTTGTAATGTACCGGCACATAAATCACTGTTTAAAAGCATACAGTCATATAATTGGATAGTTGGATGAGATTATGTAGAAAAATGCATTTCAAAGTGTTAGTCCTGCCGTTGTTGGTTGACGGTACAAGCTTTTGTTAGCCCAACGTCAAGCTTCCATACGCACAATGAAAGTATTATCAGAAGGGCAATGATTGAATAGCATGTGCACGTACCTTATTTTGCTTGCATACTTCTGGATCAGAAAACCAACTCTCATCAACTACAACTTCCGGTGTTCGAGGCCTACCATTATATGCCACTGCCGCAATAGAGGATGTCAACACCACCCTTTTGATAGATGGGGCTTTTGCACATGACCCAAGAACATTCAGCGTTCCCTTCAACGCCGGATCAATCAATTCTACCTGAAATCAACACACAGAATGATACAATGCCAAACACAGAACAGACGACATGCTTATTAATCAACAAAGGAATTTAAAAAGAAAAAAAAACGCATACATGTAAAGTCATGGTAATGAAGATTGCTTTTATCCAAAATATGCTCTATGGGTTTCCCATTGCACCAGGTGAACAAGCCCACCGAAAAGATCTAGTCAAAACAACTACACAACTGACTGAAAACAAAAAGGCAACTCAAAAAACATCCTGAATATTTTGGACTAAAAAATAGTAATGAGTAGAAAATAGCCTGAGTAGAAAGTCCAATACAAAGATTGTTAGACCCCTCACAATCAATAAGCCGATATGCTCTCACTGATGGTCCATGCTAACTAGTCAAGTATTATTGGTTGCTTTAAATCATATTTTGATATATCCTATAGGCCATAACTCCTCCGTATTTCTTATAACTACAGATCCAAAAGGCACTAGCGTATTTTCTGGTTTAGCTTTAGTTATTGGGTCATCATATCTAATTTTTAGTCAATATTGTGAGATTAAATAATTATTTGGAGCATTCATTGTAGTAAGAAAAAACTACCACCCTTCCAAATACCAATGTGTCTTTCTATTCCACAGAATTGCAATTTGACAATTTGAGCTTGTTCTTGTAATTTTAACTCCCATTTCTGCCCTATCAACTTTCAATGGTAGGATAGTGACCTACTACGGTGGTGACGGGTGACGGAGAATTAGGGATCGATTCCGGAGAGGGAGCCTAGCAAGGCATGGCATGATGTGTGCTTGTCACCGGGCTAGGCAAGGCATGGCACAGCCTGTGCTTGGCGGCACAGCACAGCACTTTGGCACTGGCACTTGGGCACTTGGCTTCAACGCCCACATCAAGGATAGAGCTTAAAAATCCAAGATAAGATAAAAGGATGGAGGTACAAAGTTTAGCCAGGGATGCCAAGCAAACACATCTGTCAGTAAACCAAACCTCTAAATTAGTTTCCCTTGCAGCCACAATTCAGGGAACAGTCTTTGTTTTTCCAGAGTCGAGTTAGCATCTAACCCTTCTATTTTACCATATTTTCGAAAAATTGAAAGAATTTTTGGCAGCATCCCTTAGTCCAAAAAAATCGGGGAACAGTCTTCTATTTTACCCTGTTCTTTTTTTAAAGGTTGAAAGCATTTTGAAAGTTCTCGGATTTGCAGGGTGTTACTGTTAGTGGTAAATGTAATACACATCAGATCGAATTTTTGGTCATATCTCTAAAGGCATTAACAGTTTAACTGTCAAAAAGTATAAGCTTTCTCATTCACCGTCTACATCACTGTTGAAGCAGGACTGTCCAAAAAAAAGAACCTATAGAACTCTATGTAACCTCTCTACGCAACGAGACGAGAACTTAGAAATCGTGCTCTGCATGGAATATTGGAATGCTTACCCTTGAGGATTCTGGGTATGAATCCTATACTCCTTTCTGTAAAAAATTTCTGCACTTTGTATGCTATGACTAGACCATATACTTTCGTATTTTCAACACTTAATTAAAACAAACCAGTAAGAAAAATTCATCTTGATGAAGGATGACTCATAACAAGAAACCTACATCAAGATAAACATTAATGTGGTTAGGTAGGAAGCCATTCAACTTTGGATTCCTGGGAAACCTCCTCCCGCAATAGAAAAACAAATAAAACAGCAAAACACCCAACCTATGTAGCACTGACACTCCAAAAGGGCGCCGTGTCCACGTATTGGACACAGGGACATGCCCAAATACGTACGTGGCGTGTCCAATAATTTTTATTATTTTTTGATGGGGGACACATGGGGGACAGGGCTGGGGACACTCCGGGGACACGGCTAGGGGTCAAAATGTAATATATATTTTTAATTTTGAGGGGTTAATACCAAATTATTCAAAAATATTTAGGTTAAACTGTAATTATGCCTTTATTTGGACCATGGTAATCTTGTCATTCATATAAAACATGTCTTCATCAACAATGGAAGAAAAGAAAAAATATATGTATATATGTATTTATATATACATATTTATTTATTTATACACGTGGCGTGTCCCCCGCCGTGTCCGTATCCCCATTTTTTTAGAATTGGCGTGTCCCGTGCGACCGTGTCCGTATCCGTATCTGTGTCAGTGCTACATAGCACCCAACAGGCGAAGAAAAACAAGTTGGAGAAAAGAAAAGGTAAAGCAGTCTAAACAACTTATAGAAATGTTACCGTACCTACAAAAATAAACATATAGAAAATGTCAGGGAATGGCCATCAAAAAACCTGAATTATATGATTGAACTGATACAACCAAGATATTGCAAAGACACAGGTATCGTCATTTGATAGATTAGTAAGTTGGTGGAATCAAAAAATCGCAAGTTATAGTTTGCCCTAAACGGAATGATGCCATCAAAAGCAATGCTCACAAGTACAAACCATGCAGCATTCTCTGTCACTTCTCTCTCCCCCAAAAGGGCAACCAAAATTTCAACTCATACAGCACTAGAAGAATAATATTCGGAACCCCTTTTTCTAAGAAGAACCAATCGTTACTTTGGGAATGTTTTGCGGACAACAAGACCATTTGACTAACACATGAGGAGTTAACTGTAAACGAAAGAGAAAACATTTATATTTGTTAGAACTACTAAAATACGACTATGTAGGGTCAAGGGTGAACCTGGGGGTCCTTGACATCATGATAAAAAGGAGATGCTGTATGAAAAACCCCTATACAGCCATCAACAGCAGCATCAAAGGAACCTTCTTCAAGTAGGTTTGCTTTAAACAAATGAAGTCTCTCTTTAGCACCGTCAAGTGAAAGTAAGTGCTGTGTCTTCTTAGGATCACCTGCACAACATCATCTAGTAACAAACACTTCTAAAAACTAAACAATCAAAAAAAAGAAAAATTCCGACCATGAACCCAACATGGAAAAACTAAGATTGTGGTAAGTCGGTAACAGGGTCATCTAGACAAAAGAAAGAAAAAAAAAAAAGACGGACTGGATAGTCGTTTGGACCCTAAAATATGCACTTAGTGTCATTTTGGGTATCAATATTCCAATGGTGACAATTTGGTCTCTCACGTACCAAATTTGGTATTAATAGTCCCCTGACTGACACAGTTCACGGCTCCACCTTTCCATAATCACAACAATGGTACTTAGAGATGCAGAAAACAATGTGATGCCTGAATGCACAAGTTAAGAGTTCAATTGCAATATCGTTTTAAATTGAAAACAAATTTCCCTAGCCTCCGCGGACCTGGTGTTGTTAAGTAGACACAAAACCTTGTAGACACCTACCTCCTCCAAAACCAGGCTCGCGTATGCATACTCTTGGTTTTAAAAAGTTCTTAAATGTTCAAGGTTTAAAGTACCATCAAAAAATTTAACTCCTCGACATCACGATTTTCTTAAAATTATCAACATTCAACTAATAAATCAACCAATTATTACTCACTGTGTACAGGATTAAAAACATCTAAAGACGAAAGAACAATACAGTCGATTAGATAATGAACTGTGAAATCTGATAGTAGATCTTGGTATCATTCGATTCACACTAAGACTATCTCCAGCCCTTGATCTAATGCGCACTCAAACTCAACCTTGAATTAACAAAACCTGTAAATCTCCCTCCACTCCTTACTCAAAACTAGTTTTACTCAAGTCAGGGAACACGAAACCCCACGGGTTGGCCTTGTCATCTAGGTCCGGAAGTTTTCACTATAAGTCAAAACGTCCTAAATGCTATGAAACTCCTTTGGGGCCGGTCCATGCAGAGGAGACCCCGTTATTAGATGGTGGGATTTGAGATTGATCCAGGATTAGTCGAGCTGCGCATAAACAGACCCGGATGCGTGAGTTACAGAAAAAAGGGGGACTTGATTCGCATGAAAGGTAATGGTGTGGCCGTGTGGGATTTGGGATTGATCCTAGGATTAGCTGAGGTGCGCAAACTGACCTGGATACCTGAGTTAATCGTGTATCTTCCAAATTTGAAACTCTGGCCATTAAAAAGCTTTTTACTACTTAACCAAAAAAAGAAAAGGCTTTTACTCCAATTTTTTTTCCATAGATTTTATTCTCCCATCGAAAAAAAAAAATCAGAAATCAAAGTGAACGCACAGTGTAAAAAGTAACCATCAGAACCCTAGCTTCCAAATCAGTGAGTGAGAGAGAGAGAGAGAACGGACTGGGGTCGCGAACAGAGGCTTTGACAGCGTAACCGCGTTGGAGCAAGAACTTGACAATCCACGAAGCTATGTACCCTGACGCCCCCGTCACGCACACCGTCTTCCCTACTCCGCTCATTCTCTCTCTCTCTCTCTCTCTCTGTTAACTGTTAAGTATAGTACTGTAGGAAATAGGAATAGTACTCTTTCCTTTCCACTGATTTAACGGATCATTTAGGGTGCGGATCAAAAAAAAAAAAAAAAAAAAAAACGGATCATTTAGGGTGAACTACATATATTACCCCTAAACTTTACAAGACGTCACCCATCAGCCCCTCCTTGTTTTGCTTGCTACAATTGGACCGCAAACTTTTTGAGGAAACATAAACTTATATTGTGATATAACTAAACAAATAAACACAATGGTAAAAAAAAAGAGAGAGAGAAAACAAAGAAAAATACAAAAGGGAAAAACTTAAAAAGCTAGCTTCACTGTTGGAACCCACAAATCTACATGTCTCAGTGGGCGAAAATTTCCTAATTAGCATCAAGCTATGGCTCGGTCTCGTCGGCAGTCGAAACCGCAATGACACCTTTCATCGTTGCTGTTGGAGAGCCTAAGAGTCCGTCATAAAAAATTGATCGGTGCCAAGAGCCAAAAACCCATATCTAGGCCCTCCGAGTTCAAAAAATGTAAAGGTAAAAGATGAGGAGAAGAGAGCTATAAGGTGACTAAAAGTGGAAAAAAGAGGAAGAGAATCAGTAATAGAGGGGGAAAATGAAGTGCGAAAAAAAGGGGTAGGGGAAACTGTGGGGGAGGAGGTGGGAACCCTACCCACACTCTCTTACTCTCTGGAAGACTCTCGCTCTCTGTGTCACTTTGACCACACATTTCAAAGTTCAAATTGTTGTTCGTGAGAGAATGCATTTGGAAGGACACACATGCGATTGTTCTTAGCATTTTTATTTGCTCAACTAAGAAAAATCCACAATTGAATCACATCTTTATTATATTTAAACCGGCTTTGAAACCAAAATGATTGATTCACAAATTGGAGGGAAACGTCTTCTAAGCACTTGCTCATAGACTCCATGAAAGAACATTACAGCCCGTTTGGATGGAAGATTTGATTTTGGGTGGATATATAATTAGGGGTGATGTGTTAAGAAATGTGGCCCCACTTCTTAAGAATGATTGGTTTGCAATGAGGTGTTTGGATAACTTTTTGAGTAGGATGATATGGAAAGTGGATATGATGGGATTAGATGTCATGTGACTGAATTGCCCCCACTTAGATTTTTAAATGATCAAAATTCATTTATTTAATTATAATTACAGTAAATACATATTTACCATTAATTACTGCATAAAAAAGTCTTAAATTAAATTATCTTTAAAATGCTTAAACCTTATTTTTAATTAATTTTGTTTAACAAAATATTTTAAAAAATTTGATTTATTTAAATTTATTTTACTAATTAAAAAAATACATTTCAAGGGAAAGCTAAATTTAAGTTCGAACAAATATTGAAGCTCATTAAAATGTTAAATAAATTTTGGAACAGTTGGTACGTGCAAAGCATATTTTTCCTATAAAACATAATTTTCCATGGTGCAAAGGGTGCAAACTACAAAACATAATTTTCCTATAAAAAAAACACACATGCTAGTCATTCTTATTGGGGCTCCACTGATTCTTTCTTCTTTCTTCGAAACAAAACCCTAGCAAGTTGCAGCAGCCAACAGTAATAGGTACTCTCTCTCTCTCTCTCTCTCTCTCTCTCAAATGGGTCTTTCATCAATCCCACGTGAATAACGAAAGGGGTAACCCTTGTCATTAGCTAATCCGGCTCTTGGTGGATTTGCAATCCCAAGTCGGCAAATTAGGGGGCCAATTTTGGGTATGCTTTTGCCCTCCCAAACACCAGAGATGAGGAGAAGTTGGAGATGAAATCTAGGCGATTCCCATATCCAACTCCAAATCCACCAGCCAAACAGGCTATTAATGTATATGATTTGAGAGTTGGAGGTCTTAAATAGAAAGAGTAAAATTTCAAGCTTCAACTTGGAAATTTCAACAAATTTATAGGTACTAAACTAGTAGTTTTATTTTTTTATTTTATCTAAAAAAGAGAACAAATCTAAATTCACCTCTTCCTTTGACGTACTGCAACCACGGCAGACTCTTATCTTTTCTTTTTCATTTGATTTTGTCGAAAGTCAACAATTGAGACGTTCTTCCCACTAATAATCCAAATTGTCTTTCTTCCCACTATTAATCAAAATTATAATCTTTGTAGAATAGAGAATCAGAGATTGGTATGAAAACAAAAGAATCGCAGAATACAAGACATAAAAAAAGTACTGTTTTCAAGAACTATCAAGATAAGGATTGATTTTCACAACCAACAAGATATTGCATAAGTATATATTTCTCACAGTTTCTCTTTCATGAATATTAAACACTAGAATGAGACCAGTGGCGGAACCAGAATTTTGGCTCGAGGAGGACCGCAATAAGAGAAGGATTTTCATGCAAAAAATGTACTCAATATATGGTATAGCTTTGTGGTATATTAATACATCAGATATAATATCTTTTGCATTATTGTCGACAATTGCAACACTCATTTGTGATTATTTTTTTGTCTATGAACGAATTTGAGAAATCTTTACCTAACAATGTAATATAACTTTAACTTTTGGCTAGATGAAATCAAAATAATTCATAATTTTAAATGTTGGGTGGCCCCGGCCCCTATATATCTCCGCCAGTAAATGAGACCCCTATTAATAAAAGTACATCTATGTATTGAACTCATAAAAAGTATTTCATGACATAACGTTCGTTCAGTTCCCTGAATGTTGAAGGTTTAGGAGGCTTGCTATATCAGTGACCGGATAAAGTTTTATGAGAGCAACTATTTTTTTTGCATATAATGTCAAAAAGGTTAATTAGGTCCCTCCCTATCCGCACCATCATCGAACATAGCTATTGTTATTTTCTGTTCAACTCTTGATTACGTAAATGTAGAGAGCTAAAATGCAATTGTACAATAATGAGGTCAGCCATTACGCAACAAATACGTTTCTTTGATTATTTTATGATGATATTAGGTCAATTGCAATGGGTAACGTGTTTATAAATTTCCCACCTAATTTATGGTTTAGATTTTTTTACGTCTTATTCGAACTTTTAATAGTTTCGGGTACATCAGAATTTTTTGCATTATTTATTCATTTCGACAATGACAATTAAAAGATTTAAAAAATTGACCAAAAACTATAAAGAAATCACTAAATGCCCAAAAAAAAAAAAGGGAGTGAAAACGAATAGATTCTTTTAACTTATTTTCATTTTTTTTTTCAAACTCTTTTAAATTTCGGTTTGTATTTCATTTTTCTTATTTTTTTTGAGAAGAATTAAAAAGTCAAACTCAATCTAATTGTTTCTAGTTCACGAAGACGATCAAGTTTATAGAATTGCGTATAGATATTCAATTAATTAAAGGGAAATTAATAAGTGTGAATGCAACCTCAATATGTAGTATTCAAATCCCCTCACAAGTTACAACAACGTTACTAATTAATTAACCTCCACACCCATGAATACTATTTTGTCATTCTTATTTTTGGACAATGAGAGAATTTGGGAAAATGACGGTTCAGGACACGTTTTGATAATTAATACTACCTTTTAAGGACATGCTAAGAATATTTGTTAATGAACAAAATATCCTTGGGGGATATTAATTATTAAAACATGTCATTGACCGTCATTTTTCCCGGAATTTTTGATAAGATGAATATTATCATACTCCGTATTTTTGGACGATATTTCATTTGATAAGATGTTTATTGGAGTAGTATGGTATAAAAGGAAAAAAAAAAAACTATTTTCCCTTGTGGCACTTCAAGGTGTTGGTGGGGTGCCCGTGCATTATGAGTTAACCAAACTCAAACTAAATTGAGGCTTAAGTCCTAATTAATTGGGATCGATTATATGAATTCGTGTTTTTCATTAAGCTCTGTCGAATGAATCGTGTTCTGTACGTTATACTCCCTCCATCCCATTTTAATTGTTCATTTTCATTTTTCGTATCGTTCTTTTAACGCTTATATCTCTCAATTGATAATATTTTTCATAATTTTGAATTTTTTTTGTTATAGATCTAATCGAAAACTATCAAACAAGATTCATATTGCATATTTTTAGAAATTCATGTTGGAAGATAGAAATGTTAAAAGAACGGGAAAAAAAACGAAAATGGACAAGCAATGGAACGGGGGAGTATTAATATTCAGTAAGCCTAAATCCGGCGGTGACCTCAAGTGACCTTTTGTCTTCTGATGACTTCAACCAGACACTCCACATACTCCGCTGCGCCACCATCTCCGCCGCCCCTGTGCCAACATTAGGAAAGGTTTAGACTTGAGAGAAATTCGGTCATAGTTGTCGGGAAGTTATTAATGTAGTAGGGGTGGAAATCTTGTCTTGTCATCTCGTATTTGTATTAGAACAATCCTAATCAGACTTGTTTAGATTTTTGTGTTATCGTTTCGTGTCATATTCATGTCACATGTTAGAAATAGCCGCTCATAATCTGCTAACTTCGTATCGGTTATTGTATCTTTTTAAAAATACCCATCTCGTGTCGTGTAGCATCATTTCGTATTCGTGTCATAATTTTCTTAACAATAGCTTTTTATGTTATGGTGTCCTGTCACATTCGACATTCGTGTTCTGTGTCAGAAATAGCCGATCCTAATCCGTTAATTTCATGTCAGATTCATGCCTACCCACTCTACCCTCTTGCAAAAACGTTACCGTTTTGCTAAGGAAAAAAAATCTTTATCACCTATTTGCAATCCTATGAAACAGAAACGTGATTATGAGAGCTCTGAAGATAAAATTTGATTATGTCTCTTTAGAATAATATGATCAGAATAATAAGATCTTTACACTTGTTCAAACAGATTAAAAATTAAAGCACTTAATTTTTTAACCATATTTTTTAATATATAAAGGGTCTCAAAAAATTAAGTACTCAAATTTTCACTCCGTTTGAATCGGTGCAAAGATCTTGTTATTTTGATCATATTATTCTAAATGGTTATAATTAATTTTTGTCTATAGGCTCTCATAATCACATTTCTGCTCCACATGGTCCTAAATAAAGAGCATATATTTAATATAAGAGCTCTAAAGATAAAAATTAATTACGACATTTTAGAATAATATGATCAAAATAATAAGATCTTTGCACCGATTCAAACGGAGTGAAAATTTGAGTACTTAATTTTTTGAGACCGTTTATATATTAAAAAATATGGTTAAAAAATTAAGTGCTCCAATTTTTAATCCGTTTGAACGGGTATGAAGATCTTATTATTCTGATCATATTATTCTAAAGAGACATAATTAAATTTTGTCGTTAAATCTCTCATAATCACGTTTCTGTTTCATAGGATTACAAACAGAGGGTAAAGATTTTTTTTCCTCAGCAAAACGGTAACGTTTTTGCTAGTGGGTAGAGTGGGTAGGGGCTGCTGCGCCAGGCGGGCAGCAGAGCCCCCGGGTCCGTTTTTTCCCCCCCCCTTCCAAACAGAGTGTTAAAACTTGAATAACTACGGCACACGCCGCACACTCAACTTCTATCTTCTGCGGTCGTACTCTCGCCGGTGAGCTGGACAATTGCTGCCCGGCCGACTACATGACGTCGGAACGCCATCATCGAACAAGAATGAGGTACTTTCGTTAATAATTTCTTCGATGTTTTCATTTTGAATTTGGATGTTATTGCAAAATGGGCTTGATTTCTTTGGTTATGTATTTGCAAAATTTTATTCAGATTACGTTTATGGATTAATGTGTAGAGTCATTCTATTTTATTTCCTCTAGAAGATAATTAACATGTGGAGGGAGGAATAGAGGATTAGATTTTGGATTAAGGTTTTTAAAAAGGGTATCGGGACACGTAACGGTAATGGTCCTGGTGCCATGGTATTAGGATATCGAACGATACTCGGTATGTGTTTTCTGTAAATCCTGCCCGGTTGGACAATGCGCTTTTTGGACTCTATATGCAAAAGAAACATAATTTGGCAAGGATTCTAACTTTAGGAAGCAATCTGTGGCTATAAATATAATTTTGCTCTCTTGAGTGAATCTCTCTGACCCTAGGGCCTAGGGGGTCTCGTCTGTAGAACCTTAGGGTTCTTTGTTCGATCTTGGTCTTTCTTACTCGTTTTGTTTGTGGTTTCGTTTCTCCGTTTGATTTTTTGGATATGTTTGGTTTGTTGTTTTTCCAATATCATGGCCATCAAAGATCGTCGGGTTGCGGTTGGATCCTTTGGGGGATCTGCCTGTCCGCTGCCACCTGTAAGGGTTGACGATCCGCCGTAATGATGTCCGTTAAACCGTCCATGGAAACTGGCTGATTTTTAGAAAGATGTTCTGTATATGTTTGTCTATTTTATTTTTCCCTTTGGAGATTCAGATAAGTTTCAATTGCTCTACTCGAGTTTTTTTTAAAAAAAAAGGAGTTTACTAATGAAAAATTACCAAACTAAGTAAAATGACCACTACACATGACTTCGCTTGTCTGCAGCCGTACTTGCCAGTGGACCGCTGGACCATCGCACGCTGCCCTGGGCCCCTGGCTACCACTTGATGCCAGAGACACAATCATAGACGGCGACAATGGAGAGAGGAGAGAGAAACAACCACTATCAGCTACACCATAGATGCATACAGAGACAGAATTTGATGCTTAGAGACAACTCAGACAAGTGAGGTCTTTTCATCAAACATTTTCTAAGTGTATTCGTGTTTTTGATGGTTAGTTTTTACATCAAGAATGCTGAGTTTCTTATGCTTTCATGTTGAATTTGGACGTGAGCACCGAAAAAGAACTGTATTTGGATGGTATTTCTATATTGATTCACTTATTTTTTTTATATTGAAATTCGTCTGATGGAAAAAATGGATTTGATTTCTGAAATTCAAACTAAGCATAGCATAGTTAGATACTTCTGTCATTGAGTCTGCCTTTGTACTTCGTACGTGTATGTCATAAATTTTCATCAAATTTGTTATTCTTTACGGTTCTTTTGTATAAATTAGTAACTTGGGCTAACATTACTTGCGTAGGAAGAATATGAAAAGGCAGTAACTAATATGTGAATTGAGAAACAAGGACTACATTTGTACATTTTGCCTGTATTGGTTTTGGTTGGGAGATAAGTTGGATGTGTCTAGTGTAGGGTTATTTACCTACTATCCTATTTCCTTTTGTCAAGCTTCAATTTTATGCTCTGTATGACATATATCCACAGAAATATGCCTTAACAAAAGTTGTTTCCAAGGCGTGGATGAATCAATTTCATGGATTAGGAGCATTATTTAGTGACTTTTTACTGTAGGGAGAAGTCCCTGATCCTTGATTACTTTGTGGATTTTTTGGATTTAAAATCATATATAGATTTGAGGCGCTTTTTGTATATGTCCACGCTTGTTGAATATAGTTTGGCTAGAGGAACCTTATGCTATTCTACGTTAGCATTTAACTAGCATACAATTACTTTTGATAATAACAAAACAAGAAGATAGTTTTGTGTCTGTCCAGCAGCGTGAATCTGTCCCATTCAGATAAACAACGGAGGGGATATCCTCCGCCATTTTATACCAGCTTTTTACTTGGAGATATACAGACTGTGTTGCGGTCTCCGAAACATAGCAAAACAGATTATTATTGGAAAATTGGAGCCAACTAGCTAAGTATGTTGCTTTGGTTTTTCAAGTGACAGCTTTTTCTTTGATCCTTCAGCATAACCTCATACAGACTCACAGAGGAATGTAAATTGAGATAAAAAGAGATGGCAGGGGAGATATAGATACAACTGGATTAAAAGGAAGGAGATGCAAAGCTATGTGCTATGGATCCTTGCAAACGTCCAAAGTGCCCACTTCGGATACTCAACACTTGGACATCGGACAGTTGTATGAGAGCCATGTTCGACATGTTTAGTTGCACATTCACCTAGAAAACATACTTTGTAATTCCGGTTTAGCATGAACTAGGTATAGAATTCATGAAACATGCATGGAACGCCTAAGGGTATCTTTCAATCACCATTTACCCTATCAAATAAAAGTAAAGCACTGAAGAAGTTGAATATTTTGGCGTGTCCCTGTATCATTGAGGTAGAAAAATTGATTTTTATTTGACGCCGGGACGTGTGCTGCACTGGACACACCTACCTGAGTCCATGTTACATAGATATAAGAGGACTCAGAGAGACAGAGAGATATTTATTGGAGGAAGCAAGATTGTCAAGAGTGTTGATATATATACTTTTTTCTAAGAATTAAGTGATATAGGGCTGGAGGGGGAGAGGGATGAATGGATGGATGGAGTAAGAATTTTCACTCGAAACCAATCGCTTGTAACACATTCCTTGGAATGGGCAGTAAGTTCCGCACCTCACATGCTGATGCCTGAGTAGTGCATCATAGATACAGTCTTACAGATGTTGTAACTAATAACCCATTGGTATTGGGAGTTAAATCTTGAACGAGCAAAATTGAGAGTCTCTCTCTTTTTTCCCTTCTGGATTTGAGACACGCCTCGGGGGTTATAGCGCAGATCAGGATGCATGAGAAACTCGACTTTTTTGTTGTTGTTGCTTCCGACTTCCGTTATATTTCTAACGAGGTCGGTTTGGACTAACGTTGAACGTGGCACCTCCAAGATAATAAAGCAGAAGAAAGTTTGTCACGTTTACTGCATTAATGCACTGGAAAAATCAACGGTAGTGGAGGTTGAACATGGACCATATGTTACTCATGACAACAAATATCTTGTGGGCACCATTGTGTCATTCCCCAATCATGGGGCAACCAAAAATATGAAACCACATCACTTCAACCTCCCAATTAGGTCCCAAGGGCACTCCACAAACCCTTAGTGGGAACTAGAAAGCAAAGAGGGTACATCCACTATTTGGAGTTTCTAACCACATAGCTTTCCCATGCCTAGAAATGTTAAAAAGCTCACCCACTCAGTCATCTTTCCCTGTCTTTATCAGTTTGTAGGCTCTTCTTCTTTCCAGAATGTTCATTGTTGCAATACATGCACTAGTTTTCCTTATGGAACTGCTTATACCTAGCTTTGTGAGTATATCGCTCTCCTGAAAATTCCAGTCTCTCTGTTTTACATTACGGTGTACAGCTTATACCCTCTCCCTTTTTTTTCGGTACTTTAGTTTTGATTCCGGTGTAAGTGCAGTGGAATTTCCTTCAGATAGCGGTTTGGTGCGGAAGTATTGGGGTGCCTTTTCTACACTTCCTTTTCTGTAACTGAAAAACAAAATGATATTTGAACCGATGTCGGTGAGTTTTGCTTTCTACTTTTGCTAGTCTTCCCTCAACTGTCTCAAATTTAATATCATAAACATCAAACTAACCTCAGCCTACCACCCTGTATTCACTCATCACGAACCGTAGCTCTCTTTAGAAGCAGTTGTTTCTCTTCCGCAACCCTATTCTCAGTAATATACGTAATTACCAGGAACTTGATCAATTCTCCTTGGTCATAATCACTAAGGTACTCTCTCTCTCTCTGACCTCTTGCAACAACCGGACTTTTAACTCATCTGAAACACGATCAGAGTGTCTCATCAATTCTGCCATCAACTGGGTATTATCCACTATGACTGATCATATCACCTGTTACGTGACGGGATTTTTGACCTCCGATACCTCTGTCTTCTTTCTCACCAACTAAGCATCAATCTCAAATCCACACCCCCCCCTCTAAATCAAGCAAAGCATACTTCATCAAGACAAGAAAACACAGCCCCCCACAAAAACTCTTGATGGCTTCTCTACACCTACATGTCCACGACCCCAAACGAACCCTACATCTTCCATCTCAATTTCTCTCCCCAAGATCAATATTTTCCCCACGAAAAACCACGAATCTCCTTTTTCCACGCAAACCCATTTCACCGAAACTCGAAACATCTCTAAGATGCTCATCTATCACCAGTTTAAGTCCAAACGAGAAAGAAGAAGAAACCCTAGAAGAGGTATTCAATAACGTGGACGACCATGAGATCAGTAGGCCTCTGAGTGATGTTTGGAGACAAATCCAAGGGTGCAGTGACTGGAAAGGGCTTTTAGACCCCATGGACTCTCATCTGCGCCGGGAAGTTATCCGGTATGGGGAGTTTTCACAGGCTTGTTATGATTCCTTTGACTTTGATCCTCACTCTAAGTACTGTGGCACGTGTAAGTATACAGGAGCTCATTTCTTTGAGAAGCTTGACATGGCGGATAGAGGGTACCACTTGAGCAGGTATGGTGAAGATTCAATTCTTAGTTAAGGAAACTTTTCTTTCTTTCTCTCTTTTGTTTTTTTCCTCTGTTTGTATAGCATTAGTCAACAGAAAATGCACCTATTCCTTACCTCTTTTGATAACTCCAGTTTAGGCATACTCTGAGATATGCATTGATATTCGAACTTATTTGAAATTATTGACATATAAGGCAGAAGTTAGTAAGACCGATATAACAATCGTGGTGTCTAAATGGAACAGGTACCTGTATGCAACATCAAACATTAACCTCCCAAATTTCTTCCAGAAGTCCAAAATGAGCAGTGTTTGGAGCCAGCATGCAAACTGGATGGGCTATGTGGCTGTCGCCAACGACGAGGAAGAGATCCGCCGTCTCGGCCGTCGGGACATCGTCATCGCGTGGCGGGGCACAGTGACATACCTCGAGTGGATCCATGACCTAAAAGACATTTTACACCCCGCCCATTTTAGCGAAGACCCTTCAGTCAAAATTGAGTCGGGGTTCTATGATCTCTACACCCAAAAGGAAACTTCTTGCACATTTTGCTCATTTTCGGCCCGTGAACAAGTTTTAGCTGAAATTAAACGGCTTACAGAGACTTACAAAGGGGAAAATCTTAGCATTACAGTCACGGGACATAGTCTTGGTGCAGCCCTAGCCATACTAAGTTCTTATGACATTGCTGAGATGAAACTGAACATTTTGAAAAATGGCGGATCGGGTGAAAGAATTCCGATCACTGTTTTTTTCGTTTGCTGGGCCCCGCGTTGGAAATCTGAAGTTCAAGGAACGGTGCGATGAACTTGGGGTCAAGGTCCTGAGGGTGGTCAATGTGCATGACAAGGTACCATTGGTGCCTGGAATTTTCGCCAATGAAAAATTCCAGCACCAAAAGTACTTTGAGGAAACGATGTCGTTTCCTTGGAGTTATGCCCATGTTGGAGTGCAGCTTGCGTTGGATCATACCCATTCGTATTTTCTAAAACCCACTAGTGATATGCGGTGTGCCCATAACCTTGAAGCCCATTTACACCTCCTCGACGGGTACCACGGGCCTGGCCGCCAGTTCTGCCTGGCCACGAAGCGGGATGTTGCCCTCGTCAACAAGAGTTGCGATTTCTTAAAGAGCGAGTACGGTGTGCCGCCGTACTGGTGGCAGGACTTGAACAAGGGGATGGTGAGGACCGCTGACGGGCGGTGGGTTGTGCCGGAAAGGCCCAGAATGGAGGCCCATCCGCCGGATACGGCCCACCACCTTGAACAAGTGCTCAAATTTGCCAAGTCCTCAGTGGAAACCTCTTTTAATGTTTGATAGTAACTTCTAACAACCTTTTAAATGTCTTGTGCTTATCGAACTGGTTTTGCTTTTCTCATCGTTCTGAGAATCTGTCCTATGCCTTATATGACGTTTTTCATAATTAGGCAATAGGAGGGACCATCTTTCTTTGCTGTTTGCACATCTCTTCAAGAAAAGGACCAGCTCTCTTAGCTGTTCGTTTCGGCAATTAATAGTTGAGATACGTTTTTAAACCATTACTGGTAATAAATATCTATTTACAGTAATAGTTTGTTTTTAATCCGGACCGCACGTCCAAAAATTTTTTGGATGTGCAAAATAGAGCGCCGTAAATTTTATTTACTAGAGGCTTCGTTAAAATGTTTTTCTCTTCTCCAGTATGACATGATTTGTAAACTCGAAGTGTACGACTCCACATAGTCAGTTCTGTGGCTAGCTTAAGTTGCCCATTCTTATACGGGAAAATTTCAAAATAGCACCCGACCTTTCACACAAATCACACACAGGCACCTGGCCTTTTAAAATTATCAAAAAAACACTTGACCTATTTAAAAACTCATCAATTTTACACCTGCCGTTAACTTTCCATCCAAAACAGATGGAAAAGCTGAAAATGTGCATTTTGGCACGAATATTGGCAAAACAAAATTAAGGCTCATTTTGGCAAAACACAATATTATACTCGTAAACAAGATTAAGACTCGATTTGGCTTTAAAAGTCAATTAATAACTTAATTTTTGTCTTTATTCAAAAGAAAAAAAGCGCATTTGTTAGTTTTGCGTCAACATGAATCAATAAGTCACAAAAATTACTTAACTTTTCAATCTAAATCCACGCTAAATAAGGAATCAAGCTTAATTTAGTAATTAAATACTCATAACTATTCAACCAAATAAGATTACTTTGTATTAAACAAAGGAAAAGGCAAAAACAAAAAACATATAATAGTCATGGGTAGGTGTGAAAAGTGCCAAGTCATGGGTATTTAATTACTAAATTAAGTTTGACTATTCTATATTTTTTGTTTTTGCCTTTTCCTTTGTTTTAATAAGGAAGTAATCTTATTTGGCTGCATAGTTATGGGTATTTAATTACTAAATTAAGCTTGATTCCTTATTTAGGGTGGGTTTGGATTGAAAAGTTAAGTAATTTTTGTGACTTATTGATTTGTATTGACGCAAAACTAACAAATACGTTTTTTTTCTTTTGAATAAAGACAAAAATTAAGTTTTTAATCGACTTTTAAAGCCAAATCGAGCCTTAATCTTATTTATGAGTATAATATTGTGTTTTGCCAAAATGAGCTTTAATCTTATTTTGTCAATATTCGTGCCAAAATGCACATTTTCAGCATTTCCGTTTGTTTTGGATGGAAAGTTAACGGCGGGTGTAAAATTGATGGGTTTTTAAATAGGTCAGGTGTTTTTTTGATAATTTTAAAAGGTCAGGTGCCTGTGTGTGATTTGTGTGAAAGGTCGGGTGCTATTTTGAAATTTTCACTTCTTATACACTAAAAGTTATTGACTTTTAGTTTTTTTTTTACATAAGTCTTTCGTTGGTTATTGGTTATTGAAATTGATTTTGTTTTTGTGAACGTCACATAACTGATGTAGTTTTCTCGTATTGTAGATTTTAGAATGTTATATTTCCTACAACTTGACATTACAAATAAAATGGACTTTAAGGTTTGTATTTCGAGATTTTGTCTATATATATTTTGAGGTTGTAGAAAGATTTTTTGCACATCGAGCTGACACGAACCCTGCTTGCTTTGTGTACTTGTCATATATTTAGATGGGCACAAATTCTTCTGGAAGAGTTTTCTTAAAATTCGGACCATCCATACCCCGTTTGATAACGGTGATAGATGGATGAGATTCGTAAGGAGATGAGATTAAGACTGAGATTGGTAATGAGAAGGGATTGATAATGAGTATGTTTGTTTGAGATGAGATTCGATGATGAGATTATTAATATTATGTTTGTTTGAGATGTGATTGGATTGATAGGAGAGATTGATAATGAGAAGGGATTGATAATGAGGAGAGCTTGGGATGAGATTATTAATACCATCTCTAAGATGGTATTGGCAATACCCCCAGTTGGGGTATTAGCAATCCCATCGGATTGATAGTCCGGACCATTTTTGAGAAACCAAACAAGATATTGATACTACCTCCACTATACCAATCCAATCCCAACTCCTTGGAGGATTATCAAAAGGGCCTTAGACAGTTTGAATGGAAGACAACATACATGCTAACCTTTGTGGTGCAGCAGGACCCATTTAGTCACATGATTTATGCAGTCTTATGTTGTTATAATAGAAATAATTTCTGAAAGAGAAACAATTAAACAATCATGAAATAATTACAGAAAAAAAAGTTATTTGGAATCTTGGGTACCTTTTTTAATTGTTTTCTCAAATGTTATTTCTTCTAGTTTGGCCCATCACTTTATTCAGGTCCTTGAATAACCTTAAACAATGAAGTGGCACAAGAGGAAGAGTACGGCCTTTTGTTAAAAAAAACGAAGAATGGGCCCATTTAGCTATTTTTTTTTATTGTTTTGAGGTACTGGTAATTAAAGTTCACATGAATCACATGGGGGGAAAAGATTTCAGTGCCGAGCGGGGACGACGGGACTCAGGGGGCTGCTCCCCCCCTTGGGGGAGCAGCGTGCTGCTGCCCCCGTTTTTCGGGTCCGTCCCGATCTCGCTCCGATGATCCGAATTGTTCACTTTGTAGAGCTCGTCGAGTAGAACAACTATGCAAAAAATCAGCTTAATTGGATATCATTAAGTGCCTGATCGGAGCCTATATAACTCTTGATCCATTGGGAATAATGGATTTGATCTAGTGTTTCGGATCCATTCTTTTCAAAGTAAAAAGGCTCCGATCAATCATTTAATGATATCCAATTAAGCTGATTTTTTGCATAGTCGTTCTACTCGACGAGCTCTACAAAGTGAACGATTCGGATCATCGGAGCGAGATCGGGACGGGCCCGAAAAACGGGGGCAGCAGCACGCTGCTCCCCCAAGGGGGGGAGCAGCCCCCCTGAGTCCGGGGACCACGTGGTATCCGTTCACGCATTGCCGTTCATTTCATTTTTGAACTTCTCAAATTTGGAGAGAAAAAATGAGAGAAAATGTTGGGACGAAAGGAGAGACGTTCAAAAACTTTCAAAGTGAAAATCATTACTATTTCACTTTATTTCTGAGCAAACCTACTCCTTGGTCATTATATCACTTGCATCCCCAACCGTAAAAGACTACGAGACAGGCGACCCTGCGCACAGCCGCATGGTGTCCGGGTTGTTTTTTCACCACACATCCAACAAGGCGCATGGAGCCCAAGACAAGTGTACAGACCTCATGCCAATATGTGGTGGCAAAAAAAGCCTGGATACCATGTGACAGTGTTCCAGACACTAAAAAATCTCTCTTTTTAATGTGGTCCATGGGTTTTCGAAAAATAATTTTTTTTCTGATTCTCACCATCCAAAAACTCTTCCAGGAAAGTGTCAGGAAAGAGTCTTTTAAAAATCTGAATCATTAATTATCGAGATGGAAGGTGAGATAGACGTAACTCCATGCTGCCGTATTTGTCCCACTTCCTTTCCGAAGACAACAATGTGAGTATTTTATTTTTATTTTTATAGTGTTTGTCTGTTTCTGAGCCAACGAAATAAACGATGCAAAAGAATTATTGGTACCATTATTTGATTTCGTATCAATTAATTTGGAGTGGCAGGTATGGGGATCAGGGCTTTCCAGTTTCATCTTTCTGATGTTTTGCTTCGGTTTGGATTGGTTTTCTATGCAGTTTAAGTCATTTTTTTTGTTGGATCCGAGGTTTGGAGCTGTTCGGATTTTTGGTTCGGGTTTTCTTTTTTACCTGTTGTCTTTGTTGTTTTGGTCTTTGTTTTGTCTTCCTGGTTTTAGGTCTTGCGTGTACGTGACGCTGGCCGTTATGCCATTGATCCGTTTAGTCTTTTTTTTTTTTTTTCCTTTTCTTCTTCAATGATTAATAAATTTCTTTCACCACTTAGATGGTTGTTTATGCACCCTAATTAATCTCCATAAAAGGGTTTACAGATGGACATAACGGAAGATTTCTTGCTCACATTCTTAATTATGTGGATGTGGGAGCCTGGGAGGTGTAGAAGCAAAATTCGAGAGGCAGTAGATAACTTCTCCGTCTTAATCACTTTGCTGAGCTGAGTAAAAGTTGGATCCCACTTGCCTAGCTAGATAACTTCTCCGTCTTAATCACATTGCTAAGCTGAATAAAAGTTGGATCCCACTAGCCTTTATGTCACTAGCTAATCTTTTTCCTCTTTCTGCATGAGGCAAAGAAAAGACAGTGAAATTAAAGGTGGATGTTAAAAGCATCCACATCAAGACCAATTAACAATGAGTGGAGAGACCGCTCAGTCTCATATGCTAATTGACAATGTGTTTCTTTTTATGTATTTGATAACTAGAAGCTTGCGCGCACCTCAATTAATTCCGGGACCCTAGAGTTAAAGACCGGGCAAACCCTCCAACGCGTGGTACAAGGTTTGACATATTTGTCCTTTGTATAATTCGAACGTGCGACCTCATTGGAAGACAACCACTTGTTTGCTTTCATATATCACTCGGCCAAATCCCTTGGGGCTATGTGAAAGTGTTTCTTACCTATTGATCAGTTTTCACTTCAGGCCTAAAGTAAACATATTTTATAAAAGCTGTTTGAAAACCCATTTGAGAAGGTAGCATTTTGATGCTTATATAAGAGTTTTATTCTTTGAAGCATCAGTTTTTAGTAGTAGAAAATTTAAGTTTTGACAAACACCCTTGCTATTGATTTTGGCCTTGGAAATTGGCTGTTCTAGGATATTTTCTGTCACTCCACTCTTTTTCACCAGTACAAAACCAACATATGGAATGTCAATTTATTCATTTCTTGAAAATGATCGGTGCACATTATTATTTTCAATGTGCAATTCAATTTTTTTTTGGTCAAACGAAAATACCAATGTGCAATTTATGTGGAAGGCAACGTGCTTTCTTTTTTTTTTTTTTTTTTCTGTCAAACGGAAATTAAAGGCATCGTGCTTTCAACCAAGAGTGTTTGTTTTGTCCTTAACTACCAGTTTTTGGGTCAACTTATTCATTTTTTCCAATCTGCTGATAAGACTTCCAACCATGAGTCTAGTGTTCAATTTTCTTTTCCAATCTCCTAATTAAAGGCATAATGTTGATAAGCCTTTTGAAATCAGCTTTTGAGTAATTGTATTTTAGCTCCAAAGCAGAAACAGAACCTAGACAAAAATAGACTACTAGAATTTTCGAGTTCGATCCCTGAATCTAAAATATGCTCTACGGAAGCAAGCACGCTTGTAAAGACATGCATGACGTTGGGGGCGGAGGTAGCTAGTGCGGGTGGGGTTAGATGCCACCATCACCCCAATCTGAAGTCATTTTTTTGAACACTGAGGTAATTCGGTCGGGACCTTATGTTATTTGGACAAATTCACATTATATACAGATGTTATTGAAAGCTTTCTTTTTTAAAGAACGATCGGTTTGCATCATAGTAATTAATTGTAATATCTCAATAGCTGTCATTTGAAAACTATGGGAGAGTTGGACAAAATTTTTATTTTAAGAAAACAAAGTCTATATGACAATATTTAGGTCAATAAATATACACGTGACCTTTTTCTTCAAAATTTTATGTACGTACAACACGCACCAACAAAATAAGGATATATGAAAAGCGGTAAATTATTCAAAAAGAGATCACAGAGAATTATTTAGTGCCTCTAGGGCACCGTGCCCCAAGCCACTCTTACCAAACAATTTTGTGGGCTCCAAGACCTAATGTGCGCACCCTATATGATTGTATGATGGAAGAGGAGCCTGGGACACTAAGTGATGGGTTCTCAAAGTAATGAATATGCAATCTAGTGATTCCTCGTATGTTTTGGGATGATAGCTGCATATTTTGTAGGTGTTTTCTGGATCCTGTTTGGGTTGGTTTCTTGCCAACTTCTTCCTCCTTTTGGTAGCGGGTGGCATATGATTGCCTGCGGCCTAGGTGTCAATATCGTTGGGTTGTGATGTATTTTTTCTTATTTCTTTTTAATCTTTGTAACTTCGATTTGCTGATTAATAAAATTTTCTTTGCCGATCAAAAAACAAAGTAACGAATATGCAATCAGTAAGCTGTAGGAAGAAAACTCATTTACAGAATTATGAAATTTACCATTGTTCACTTTATGCATTGTACAGCAGTTGTCTGTCCCATGCATATTTGTTTTTGATCTTTAGAATCATATCTGTGAATTACTACCACCTTGTTGGTACTGTACGTACGTAGCTATTAAACATGATTTGGATGGAATCAGGGAGTCTAGTGGCAGCGACCGCCACAACAAGAATTTTAGAAAATGCAATTATTATATGTAAAAAAAAATTATGCCCAACTTATATAGTCTCGCTACCACTAGTTTTTTTAGTATACATTTCGCTACTGCTAGGGTAAAATCCTGGTTCCGTCTTTGCGTGTACCAAAATCTACTTTGTTCGTTTTGTTTCCATCAGTTGGGTAATGCTCTATTCGGATCCTCTTGTTTTGGTGCATGCACGTGCATTGGCTTGGCTAGCTCACAAGTCTTCTCACTGTTTCTACACCCCATAAGAGCATGTACACCAGTTGTGAGGCAAAATGCCTGTGAACAGTACCAAAAATTCACTTTACCGATTCATATTCTTCACCCACGCTACACCAGTCTTCCTATTTTACCTACCAACAGTACACACCACTGCTGCCTACCAAGTCAAGGGAAGAGAGAGAGAGAGGGGATGAGAGAGAAACAACAATATTTTATTTATACCTTTGCTACAGTTCATCTCCAAAAGTACCGAGCAAAAACACTAAATGTATTTTACCTTTGTGTTTACCTAGTCTGCTGTACCCCACTTTTCTCCCTTTGCATAGGTAAAATACCTAAGATTGGGTGTTTAACTAGTCTTGTGCACATGCTCTAAGTACTCATTACTGTTTTAACCACCTACTACCCATGACTCAAATGTAAATGCGCAGAGAGAGAGAGAGAGAGAGAGAGAGCGAGCGAACTAGGAAACTACAAGGTTAGTTCATAGTCGGTTAGAAAATTTTTTAGGAAAGAAATTAATTTTCACATTTTTCTGTTTTATCGTTTGCGCTCTCCTTTTTCTTTGTTTTAATTAGTATAGATTTTCTATGTTATCCCTTTATTTGTGATAAATTAAACCAGTAAAATGGTAACTCTACGATTCACATGAAAAAGAAGAGACTGAAATTAAATTACCGATCAGCTTTTATGAGATGAGTTTTAGAATGGTAACAAAATTTCGATAGAAGTGGTGATGTTCACACTCTGTTTTTTAATAACTGCACTCTTTTTTCTTTTTCTTTTTTCTTTTTCCTTTAAAGTGGTGACATTGTTCATTATTGTGCAAATTCGTTCAACGCATCAAAAGTACAAATATTGCCTTTGATTTGGCCCATTAGGTATCATGCTAGCTAGTCTAGCCCAAGTCCATTGAGCTTGGCCAGACCCTGGCCCAAGAGTATCTGGGCTTCGGGCTGGGCTCATTCAGACCTCTCTTGCTTTACTGGGGATTTGTCTCCCAAGGATACATATTTGCTCTTGCTGTCTATTATTTATACTACTAATTAAGAAAATTATATATATATATATATATATATATATATATATATATATATATATATAGAGAGAGAGAGAGAGAGAGAGAGAGAGAGAGAGAGAGAGAGAGACACACACACACACCAAATTACTAATGGGATGGCTACAATAATATTTCATAATTCAAGCAATAATCTCATGATCCTTGCAATCCCTTAATTTGACCACTGCAATGTTTGAGCCACTCACATGCACAATGTCCCCGCATTCACTTCTTTCAATCTGAAACAGAGATAACCCAGGGTTGGTTAGAACCTAGATAAATAATTGTCGTCTATATTTTTTTATAAGTCGACATATTTGTAAAGGTAAAACAATATGTGTCATAATAATCGGGAAAATAAACGTTACGTAACGCTTTTTTGGGTTTGTGCAAGGGTGCACTACAAGGCTATAATTAATGCACCATTCGTGCTGCCCGTCTCGCAATCGATAAAGGAGAGATTTCGTCTTGACAACGGACAACCCAAATCTGCAACCCATAACATTTTCTATGGTCTGTTTCACACTTACCTCCTTTCGCTTTGTTGCCGATGAGAAAACTTGAATTTTCTTGATGTAATCCGTCGAATTATTCCCCTTCCACTGACAAGGCGGGTAGGCAGGCGAGGCAGATCGAACATAGTTAGTAACAATCTGGTTTCCTGAAGTCTTCCCACCAGATTCAAAGAAGAAAACACTCGGAGTTTCGCAAGGCCACCGCGTGTTGAACATGAACTTTGGCGGCTTCGCGTTCCTAGCCCACGGCCCAAACGTCTCCAGCGGCCTCTTCAGCATGCTCCGTGGGTGAATCTGCTCGTAAATGTGGACCGAGTAGCCCCACGAGACCGAAAAAGACCAGTTCTGGGGTCTGAGGTAGCAGATGGTTTGTTGGAGCAGACGGGATTGATCGATTTTCGCGGCTTCCATCAGGTGGTTTGTGGATTGGAAACGGTCCATTGAAGGGAAAATAGGGTCTACAAAATCTAAGTGGTGGAGGGAGAGTAAGGGGGATTGTGGGTGGGCTGATAAGTAACCTGATATATCCCCAACTAGATCAATCTGCATCCCAATTCTCACAATTTTATTACCAGGAATTTATATAGTCCACAAAAATTCAATATTTTTTTTTGAAGAGCCACAAAAAGTCAATATAAGAATACCAACAACACTAAAACACAAGTGTTAGGGTCCATGAAACCCAGCTCATGAAAATGCCCGTACAAACAAATAAACGGTCCAAATTCACAGTAGAATTTGAACCTTTCATTGGTTTTTAAGGACACTTTCATCTGCTGAGTTTTCACGAAATGTACTATTCCGCAAACTAAAATCAGGTTTAACGATGAATTACTTGCACAATACTTATCGAGGTTATTTGATTAGAAATTAAAAGTTGATGAATCGTGCTTGATACTTACGAGTATTACTTGTTTAATTTTTCCAGGCTTATTTGACAAACAAACAGTGAAATTATTTTATGCTCCATTTCGTACTTGATTCAATTTGATCCTCTACAAAATTATTAAGGTCAATTTAGACATTCGATTGATAAATAAACTATTCGACAAGTTATTTGAAACTGAGACAACGGCTCCGCGGGGTTAATAACATACTACGGTAAGTTTGGATTTTTATTTTTGAATAAGTGGGCGTAATAAAGAGTCGTAAGGTGCACCTTAGCATTGATATGGTAGTATCCCATTCCCTAGCTACATATAATTTTACACATGTAGACATATATAGCGGGTTGGGTCAGGTTAAAGGTGGTTTTACCCGCACTCTAAACTAACCCGCTTAAATTTTGTGTTTTACCCGCCAAACTCTACCCACTTACGATTTTCTTGATTTAACGGCGTGAGTAAACTTTTACGGAGATGAAGTTGACTTAACGAGTTGGAGAATATTCAGTAGTATAAAAGCTTCCAGTGTATGACCAACAAATTAAAATGGAAAGATTTATACGGATCTGTGCTAGCATATATGCACGTAAATGGTAGTGTAATTATAAAATCCATTAAGATTTTCTTGATTCCTGCAAATTCAATATATGCACGTATAAACATTTTCATAACTTTATGCTCTCTCTCTCTCTCTCTCTCTCTCTCTCTCTCTCTCATCCGGCTATGGAATTTCTTCTTTTCCAAAATAAGATATACGAACATGATAGGGTATGATCCTATTTTCCCTATCATCATATCCTAAAATAGTAATATCCAATCATATTCTCTCTCCTCTTCTCTCTTTGGCCTTCAGAAAAGGGAATATCATTATTTTCAACGGATAGATAAAATAGACTAATTTTGCCACCAAACATGCTGTAATATTTTGAGATTGTAGTCTTTTGCGGAGGTAGAAGAAGGATTTTTTTGTTTTATTTTGTTTTGTTTTTTTTGTGTCTGTTTGGCTCTTTGATTGATTGATATTGGGGATTTTGTGTAGAGTCGGTGGTTTGCTTAGGCTTTTAGCTGTTTTATGTAGGTTTTTGTGGGTTTTTGGTGTTCAGTTGGCGTCTTGCCTTCTTTTAGATCTCGGGTGACTTAGTGACTGGCGGTATACCATTGATCATTTTAATTTTTGTAATTCTTTATAAATATTAATAAATTCTTTTGGCCGAGAAAAAAAAAGTTGGAGATTGCATCTTTCTCATTTTCCTTCCAATATCCTTTTGGATTAGCTACCGAGTCTGATTTTGTTCGAAAAATGGCTGAGGATTATTCGTCTTCTCATTGATTAAGATTAACTTATAATGTTTTCAGCTATGGTTATCTTTTTAACATAAGGGCAAATTTCACTCAGACCCCCTGAGGTATCTGACAATGACAGAAAGTACCCCTCAGTTTTCAAAAATGACAGAAACCCCCTTACTTTACAGTTTGGGTTTCATTCCGTTAGTTTCCGTTAGTTAAATGGACGGAAAATGTACGGAAAATGAAATCTTCAATTTTATTTAGTTCTACACCTATCTTAGGGCTCTCATTAAAAGTTCTAGAGTTAAAAATTAATTATGATCATTTAGGATAAAATAATTAAAAAAATAAAATCTTCCCACCGATTCAAACGGATTAAAAATTGGAGCACTTAAGTATCTGTTCTTCATTTGGTTCTATGGTTTTCTTAAAACTCTCATTGAAAATCCTAAAGCGAAAAATTAATTATGACCCTTTAGGATAAAATAATCAGAAAAATACGATTTTCGCACCAATTCAAACGGATTGAAAATTTGAGCACTTAAGTATCTCCTCTTCGTTTAGTTTTACGGCTATCTTAGGGCTCTCATTGAAAATCTTAAAACCAAAAATTAATTATTGCATTTTAAGATAAAAAAAAAAAAGATCTTTGCGCCGATTCAAATAGATTGAAAATTGGAGCACTTAAGTATTTGCTCTTCATTGACAGCTCTAAAATCAAGTGAAAAGCAAAATTTTTAAATGCTCCAAATTTTAATCCGTTTGAATCGGTGTGAAGATTTTATTTTTTTAACTATTTTATCCTAAATGATCATAATTAATTTTTAACTCTAGGACTTTTAATGAGAGCCCTAAGATAGGTGTACAACTAAATAAAATTGAAGATTTCATTTTCTGTACATTTTTCGTACATTTTCCGTCCATTTAACTAACGGAACTAACGGAAACTAACGGAATGAAACCCAAACTGTAAAGTAAGGGAGGTTTCTGTCATTTTTGAAAACTGAGGGGTACTTTCTGTCATTGTCATATACCTCAGGGGGTCTGAGTGAAATTTGCCCTTAACATAATGACAAAGATAACATCGGAAAAATTTGGGCCAGGATACTGCCAAACACTCCTTGCCAATTTGAGGCATGAACGGCCGGATGCCGTTCGACACCCGGGTTTTTTTTGCAGCATCCCGGGTCCCAAAAACATACCTATTTAGTATTTACCTTGGAAACATTACCCATTTAGCCTTTTTAACAACTTGTACGAAAAAAATCCCAAGCGAAAATTTTGAGAGAGATTTAGTTACCTGATGGATGCCCTTTTCTACGGTAAGGGGAACTCCAAACTCATCAACGCAGAACTGAATTATTGTATCAGCTGACCTCACAAAAGGGTATCTCCTAATACACCCTTTCAAATCTTTCACCATGGCTGCAGCCAAAGGGTAACTCAACGCGACACCGCCCCCGCCGAACCCCTGATCGAACGAGAAGAACAAATTCGACAAGACGCTCTCCGAGTAATCCCCGATGTAGTAGTACTTGGTGTGATCGTACTTGGCCAGAACATCGACCCAGTTCTCCACGAAAAATACGGAGTCGTCGAAACCCATCACGTACCATCTCACCCCCTGGTCCCCCTCCCGGAAGGTCTCTAGTATCGCGTGCACCATGCGAACCATGATGGGCGCGACGTGTCTGGATTCTCTCTCGAGCTTGGAGGTGTCGTCGGAGATCCTGTAAGGCGGAGAAGTTGAAGGCCATGGGAGGAATTCCTCGGAGAGAGGCTTATCGAGAATCAAGTATCCGCGCGTTACGTTTGGCTGCCACCACGCATCTATGTAGGGCTTCCTAGGTTTCCATGTTACTACAGCAGTTACAAGTCCAAACACAAGGTGAGAAATATTTGTGGTAGAATCACTACTACCGGGGTAACGGTAAGGGTTAGGGCTAGAGTAAGGATTTGAAGGTGCGAGTCTGGGGTGCAGATATGAGAAGAACTTAGACGACGAGCGATTTGAAGAGTCGAGAAAGATTAGGCAGACCAAGCAGAGGACGAGCACCGAAATAGCAAGGGTTCTGCAAAGATTAATATTCGAAACGATACTGTCGGATAGAACTCGAGTTTTTTGTTTCATTGCACTTAACTTGATCATAGAAGCTAGAGATGACATTGTGGAGGATAACGGTAGTATATTGAAAGGAGACTGAAATATAGCTTTCAATCAAAATATGATGGAGATTGGAGAAGACGAAACACTGGACTTATAAGAAGAACGAAACAAGAAACATGTATCGGACCTGTAGCGTACCCCTGCACCACCGGGATGTAATATACAATCTGAGCCGTTCAAAAGTGTTTTTAATGATTCAAAAGTGCTTCGATGTTAATTGAAATTTTGTAGTGCTTATAGTAAGAAGTTTTACAAATGGAAATTTTGTAAACGAGAATCTTGAAAGTTTTCCTTATGATCACGTGATATTTGCATTACCTAAAGAACATTGAAGTGTAAATGTACGTTTAGAATATGATGATGAAGATGATAAGGTATTTTTAGAGGCACATGTAATGCTTGAGGGGAGTTATGCTTTAACGGTTATTTAGGGTGCTTTAGTTATTGTAGAGTTTTTGATGATTCATGTGATAATTGAAGATGAGGTTTTTGGCAGTTTGAAAATGGTTTGCTAGGGTAAGTATCATGCTGAGTTCACGTTAATAACCAAACTGTCACGCCTTGAACACACCACCTAATCGAATCTGGGATCCTGTAGGGCGGGCTGCCCTACAACGTTGTAGTGTGGTTAATTCAACCATTCATTTCGACAATGGACGGCTCGGATTAAGCAATGGACGATCCAGATCAATAGGACCTCGGATTAAATTTGAGCCGTCCGTACCCAAATGGATGGTCGGATCGGCCACACTACAACCCTATAGTGTGGCTGTTGCACTAAAACCTAACCACTTAAGAAAAGGGAAATGAATCCACTCTGGGTCGTCATTTTGGGTTGAATTGAACAAATTAAATCTTGGTTATTTTTTCAACCATCAATGGTTTAGATTTGCCAATACCGTTCTAGTTGTAGGGTTTTTACCATCCATTGCCAAGAATTGCGTGGAGACTGATTTACTTTACAAATTTTGAAAAAGTCGTCATAAATATTCGATTGAGTTGGTTCTTTACAAATACCCATAATAATTTTTGAAAAAAAAGAGAGAAGTTCATATCAACTTTGTATAATCCGAAGTGTGCCCCCACAAAAATTATGTGTGCTCTTAACGATATATATGTGTGCACACAGCACTGCTGCTGTAGGATTGAGGAGCTTGGGGACCCATAATAGGCATGCAAGTCAAATGGGATTGGATAAGGTCACTTAATAACATCTGGGACCTCTTCACTCATTGCCAATTGGTTTTGAGATGGATATAAAGTTTCCACATGGTATCAAAGCGGGGCCCATTCCACCCCACATTTTGAAAATTCACAATCCACACCCCGCGATGACAGACCAGCAAAAAGGCTGCGCGATGATAGGACCCAAAAGTGGCCACACGTGACAGACCTCAAATGCGGCTGCACGTGAGGGGGGATGTTAAGAAAATGGAGTCCCACATTGCTTGGGAGTGGAATGGGTGATCACTTAATAACATCTGGGACCTCTTCACTCATTGCCAATTGGTTTTGAGATGGATATAAAGTTTCCACAGGGGAAATTCCTGGCCGGATCCCTTTTTTTACATGGGGTTCCATGCAAACCCCATTTTGTAGAACTATGCCATCCAACCCCTTTTTAAATATGCTTTTACTATTTTACCTTTGTCACTATTTCAACACTCCCAGAATTCATACCAAACCCACAGAATTCACATTCCACATAATTCACACTCAAAGAATTCGCACCCCACAGAATTCACACCTCCACGAATTCACACCCCACCCACAGATTTCACACCCCACAGAATTCACACATCCAAAAATTCACACCCCATCCACTGAATTCACATCTCCAAAAATTCACACCCCATCCACAGATTTCACACTCCACAGAATTCACATCTCCACGAATTCACACCCCACCCACAGAATTCACACCTCCACACCTCCACGAATTCACACCCCACCCACAGAATTCACACCCGAAAAATTCACACCTTCAAGAATTCACACTTCCACGAATTCACACCCTTTTGTACTATTCACACCTCTAGAATTCATGCTGATTCAAATTATATAAATTCACAACCCTAAATTCAGAATTCACACCTCTCTAAAATAATTCACAAACAAACACTTAATCTAGATAAAAACAAAAACACAGGTAATTCTCAACTTCTCACATCAACGCCTCCATTCACAATATTCTTAAATTACTCCTATATTCAAAAAATTTGGGAGGAGGTGTCAAAAAATTCACAGAAAAAACGAGGAAGACAGAATTCACATCCCCAAATGAGAATTTACACGCTTGAAAAAACAAAATTCAAACGCAAATGAAGATTTCATATCTTCAAAAAAGACAGATTTTACATTTTTAAAAAAGACACAATTCACCGCCAAATGAAGAATTCACAATTCACAGGCAAATGAGGAAGTCACACTTTCGAAATAGACAATTCACACTCAAACGAAGAATTCACACCTTCAAAAAAAAGACAAAAGTCATTCCCAAATTAAGAATTCACACCCCCCAAATTAACAATTCACAGCTCCTTAAAATCCACTTATTGTACGCCGTAGTGTAGTAGTAGTGGTAATTGTATACAGAGATGGATGTAGGTGTACATATTCTTCTAGATTCTTTCTTAAAAAAAATGTCGTTCATGTGGCATTGGTGGTTTTTGCATACAAAGATGTATGTATACATAAGTTCTACTGTGATTAAAAAGAGAAAAAAAAGAAGAAGGTATGTAGGCATGTACAAAGATTATCTCATCTCTCGCCCCCCCCCCCCCCCCCCCCCCCCCCCCCCCCCCCCCAACTTGAAGAAGTCTACAGCTTCGTCGTCTCCAGCTCCCCCGCCACGCCGACGCCGTCGCCAACCCCAACCTCATCGCCTCCCAAATTAAGAATTCACATTCCAACTACACTTATGATTTATCACATTCCCAAATTAAGAATTCACACTTCCAAGACACAATTCACACACAAATGAGGAATTCACACGTTCGAAAAAGACACGATTCATACCCAAATGAAGAATTTGCACATTCAAAAAAAGATAGAATTCACATTTCAACTACACTTGTCACATTCCCAAAGTAAGAATTCACACCTTCCAAGTTACACAATTTACACCCCCAAATTAAACTCCAAATTAACATTTCACAGCTTCTTAAAATCGTATTGTATGTCGTACTGTAGTGGTGGTGGTGGTGGTAATTGCATACAGAGATGTATGTATGTGTACATATTCTTCTAGATTTAAACTAATAATAATAATGCCGTACTGTAACGGTGGTTGTTTTTTGCATACAGAGATGCATGTATACATATTCTTCTGCTATAATTAAAAAAAGAAAAGAAAAGAAAAGGTATGCTGGCATGTACAAGGATTATCTCATCTCTCGCCTCTTATTGATACCTATGGTCTTGATGAAAAAGTCTACAGCGTCGTCGTCTCCAGCTCCCCCGCCACGCCGTCGCTGACCCCGACCTGGTCGCCTCCCAGTACCGCCGCCTCGCCCTCCTCTTCAACCCCCACTGCAACCGCCTCCCTTCCGCCGCTCATGCCTTGAAGATTGTCTCCGATGCCTGGTCAGATCTAGAGGCCGACGACGAGGATCTGGAGGCGTTGTGGTTCCAGTCGCAACTGATGGTGACGATGACGACGTTTACCAGGGGACGGGCCAGATGATGGGATTGGGGTTTTTAGGTGGGGTTCCGTGCAACCGGTGAATCAGTGGGGGTATTTAGGATAATTTACTTAATACTGGACTTACTTGGGATATGTTTGAAATGTGGTGGGGTTGGACGGATAAGGAGTGACAAAAGAGGGCCGGCCAGTAAGAACCCCATTGGATAATAATGAGCCAGATGGGCTGTCTTTGGGCTATCTGGAGTCCAGTGTGGGGGACTCATTGGGCCCTGAAATGGGCTGTAAACCCATTAACTCTCAGGCCCAATTGGAAAAGGATATGCCAACAGCGGCCATTAGGCCAAAGTTGTAGTTGTACAATTTCTGCATTTGAAGAGAGTAGTATCTCAGTCAATGGACATTTGCTCACCGGCAGTTTTCAGAACCTCTCAGATTCAAGGAATTAACCTCAGGGTGGACATGCAGGCAGAAAGGCCAGGAGGAATCTTGAAATTGTCACAAGATTAATGGGAGCAAAAAAATAGTATCATGTTTAAAGAGCAACTGTCTGTCCAATCCATGAACCAAACCTAGAATTGACAAGAAGCCAATTAAGGACACCTTTTGGGCCGAAGCCCAGCTAAAAAGGCCAGAGCCTAACACCCTTATGGGTCAGATTTTACATTCAGCTCAAAGACGGGCCAAGCCTAACCCGAAAAAACAAGCCAGGCCTGGCCCAATACCCATAAAAAAAACCTAACCCTAAGCGGATAACGTGCGGACCACCCAAAATCGAGAACCCAATTGTGTAAATGGATTTATTGTCGAGTTGAGCTTCGCACAGAGTAGCAAATCAAACGGCAATTCCAAGGTCTTGAATTCCATATCTTTTGCTTCATATACGCCAATCTTTTGCAGCTTGAGCTACAAAGAATACTTATTCCTAATTCTAATTGCTCCATGTTTATCACTTATTCCTTCCTTTTTAGATTTTAATTTATTCAACAACCTTATTTGATACCTGCAAAGTGCAAACATAAAAATAACTAAGACTAAGATGATTAGGATATAAAATAAGTCTAACAAAGTTCTAATTTAATTAATGATTGTAATATACACTAAAACGTGTACATCATTTACATTTATTGTAGCAGTGAGTTAAGAGCACATTCAACCAAGTATCTCATCATCCATGCAGGTTCTATATTTGACCTCAATTGTGCTATTGTCACCCACTTGTATAATGTCGCAACATTCACTTCGATCCATCTGAGAGAGAGAGAGAGAGAGAGGGAGAGAGGGAGAGGAGATAAGTAACATAGACTTTCATAATTCATATTTGGCGCGCATTAAAATGGTAATTTGATTTTCGCACCCTCGACCTTAATTTTATCCTCTGCACTTCTCCGAGGTTACTCATGTGAATACAAATTGTACGTTGTATAACTTGTATTTGTGCAAATGTGAACAAGTAAAAGGGGGAACTAGCATTTTTTTTAACGCAAACTTAGGGGGTGTTTTCGGTAGTATAAAATTTATCAAATTTTATTTGCGGTTGAGAAATTATTAGGTGTTTCTGGAGGTGAATAAGTTGTTGATAGGTTTGTGAGTAAAGTTAGTATAGTAAAAAGGTTTTTGTTGACAACTTTTTTGTTATTGGAAACGAGAAGGTAAAATGCTGAAACTTAATTTTTTGCTAGTGAAAACGAGATGATAAAATGTATTAAGTTTTTAGTATATTTTGTTAGCGGAAATGGGGACTGATTGTGACAAATCTGATTTTCTTGAACACCAAAGATGTGGCACACACAGTGTGTGCGAAATATGAATATATGAAAATTTTTCTTGTAAGAAACTATTTCTTTCAAGTGATAGGCTCACACGTGATCTACTCACATCACTTATGTGTTTTAGGTTCTTTTTTGTGGATGCTAAGGAGCTCCTTTGTGGGGGCGGCGTCGAGGTATATGTATCCTCGTGTCACGTTCGGGCGCCACCACGATTCTATGTAAGCCTTTCTGTGTCTCCATGCTTTGAGGGAACCCACTAGTCCGAAAACAAGGTGGCTAATGTTGGTAGGAGAGTTACCATGGGGGGGAGGGGTGGTTTGGGAAGCTGCAAATATGTGGCGCACGGGGGAGTAGAACTCAGAAGCTGGGAAGTAGGATTGGGTGAAGAAGATTACGAAGGCCAAGTTCAGAAATACCCCTGAGATCAATAGGGTTTTGGTTAGACATTTAGGGATATTAAGAGATGAAAATCTGAGCTTGGACTTCATGGTTAGAACTTATTGATCCGAATCAAATGTGGTGAGAAAACCTTATTGAAACCATTTTATAAACTCATTGTACGTACCATGCAAAAGACCTTACTAATCTTCAGAAAAAAAGATAATGAAAATTAGTCAACGATTTATTTTCAATAAACCTATAATTTTTGAACTTGAAATTGCCTTCTTTAAAAATTAGAACTTTTTTTTCACTTCTAGAACCGGCTCTTATGACCCTAATTTTTTAAAACCAGAATTAAACTCGATTTATATAAAACAAAAAGAAAACACAGTACAATAAAAGCAGACATTACCGTCCGAAAGTACAAAAAATAACAAACAAAACAAAATACACCCAAAAAAAACAAAAGCAAAAAGGAAAAAACGCATAGAGCCAAGACGCAGGAATCGGACCCGTCGATCACACTCATGAAGGGGGAGGTGGGTTGAAGTGGCCAGGTATATATGGACATAGAGCAAACTCTCATGGATGGACTCGTCGCACCAACTTGAGCTCGTTCCCGCCGCAGATTGAAGGCTGAAGCCACTGCAGAGGCTGCCACCGTCGCTGTTGAATTGGTTCCAAGAGATCAGATCTAAACCCTAGATTTGGCTCCTGAGTCCAAAACTGATAGGGAGAGTGGGAGATTTCAGCTTCTTAAGGAGAAAGTCTCAACCACCTCATAACCATGGAAGTAGAAGAGGAGGATAATGGAAGAAAATGGAGAGGAAGGAGGTGGAGGAGCTGCTATGGGGGAGGGGAAAAAGAAGGGGGAGATGGCAGAAGAAAAAGAAAAGGAGGCTTTCTCTCTTTAGGGTAGAGAGAGAAGCTCTCGAGAGACTTCTCCTGGACTCTCCTCATGACCCTAAAATTTGTAACAAAATACCTTCTCGTAAATATGTGCAGAGTAGCCCCATGAGACTGAAAAGGACCAATTGGTTGGCTTGTGGTAGCATATAGTTTGTTGAAGCAGCCGTGATTGGTCCACTTTGGCAGATTTCATTAGGTGGTTTGTAGACTGAAAACGATCCATGGAAGGAAAGATTGGGGCCACTTTGTCAAAGTGGTGGAGAGACATCAACGGTGCTTGTGGATGAGATGATAGAAGCCCTGATATGTCCCCATGAAGATCTATCTGCATCCATATAGAAAATATACTGTAATATCTGCAATTGGTTTTTCTTGAGGGAATTTTATGAAAGGATATTTTAGGTGTGTTTAAGAAAAATTCTAGATTTGTAGGTTGTAACTTGTCAACAAAAAGTTGTTAGTGTTTGTCTAAAATTCTTATAAACCAAAATAAGGCTGAAAACCCGAACTTCAAACAATATTGCTATATACTTAAAAAAAAAAAAACAATATTGCTATATGCCGTTGAAATTGCGTATTTATGTTTTGGCTTTTGTGGCTTAATATCTACAACTTTAAAATCTTACTTCACAGCATTTTTCTTCTTTGTTCTTGCAAGGATCTAGGGTCACTTGATATTACGGAACACAAAGTCCTCGACAGAGCTAAATAGAATACATGAATTCATATAGGCGACCCCAATTGATTGGGAGTTAAGGCTCTGTTTTTAAAAAAGCAAAACAATTCTCGGTTTGGTTTGGTTTGATTTCCTAGAAAACCGATCGAAACAACGTTGACTAAAATCTAAAAATAAGTTCATGAACGCCAAATTAAAAAGATAAGTTTGTAAACGGAAACCGAATGGAGTTACATGTGCAATTTTGAATTGGAATATAAATATTTTTTTTCATTAGCCAAAACTTGAAATTAAATATTCCCTACTCAAATTCGTGCTTTTTCAAACACCTCAAAGATATATTACTATATATTTTTATTTTTTACTCCAAATTAAAGTATTCTTTTATTCATGGATACTTTAATTTGATATAAAAAAATAAAAAATACTATATAAAAAATTATTTTTTGGGGGTTTTAAAAGGAAGACATTTAAAAATGGACAAAGGGAGTAATAAAAAGAAATTAGTAGACTAATTCATGACTATATAAGTCTAGGTCAAGTGGTCATGTATTATCATTTTGTGGCGTACATGTTCGGTTACTGATTTAACTACCTAGCTACTTCTAGAGGATAAACAAAAAGAGGAGAAGCAAAACAAATTAATTAAGCGTAATTTTGGATTTTATGTATTAGTGAGTCAGAAGACATTTAAGTACCTGATGAATACCTCTCTCAGCAGAGAAAGGAACACCAAGCTCATCAACACAATACTTAGTCATCAAGTCAGCTGCAACCAAGTATGGATATCTCATGAGACAACCTTCGAAATCTTTCGCCAGAGCTGAAATCAAAGGGTAACTCAATGCGAATCCAGCGCCACCAAATCCTTGCTCGATGGAGTACTTAAAGTCTGATCCAAGTGACTCTGACTGCCCGCCGATGTATATATACTTAGTGTGATCATATTTTGTTAGAACGTCTACCCAATTGTCAATAAAGAAGATTGAGTCATCGTCTCCCATTACATACCTATTATGGAAATAAGTAAACCAAAATATTCAGGTCCTACAGAGTTGTTGGATATCGTTGAAATTGTTGTCATCTAGCAAGTACTACAGTATAACTGAAAACATAAGCTAGTGCTGGAAAATTTTTCGTACAACGAAGTATATGATTAGGAGTATGATCCACGTAATTCTAAATTTGAATTTTGTGTATATTGTCAATGTACAGAAAAAATTCAACAATACCATCGCACTCCTTGATCTCCCTCTCTATAAACCTCCAAAATGGCGTGCACTATCCGAACCGCCACGCGTCTCGACTCATATAGTGCTATTTTGGAGGTGTCATCGGAGACACGGAACTGTGGAGATGCGGCGGACCAGGGGAGGAGCTCCTCCGTGGGGGCGGTGTCGAGGTACAGGTATCCACGTGTCACGTTCGGGCGCCACCACGATTCTATGTAAGCCTTTCTGTGTCTCCAAGCCTCGACGGAACCCACTAGTCTAAACACAAGGTGGCTGATGTTGGTGGCCGGAGAATCACCACGGGGAGGAGGAGGGGTAGTTTGGGAAGCTGCAAATATGTGTTGCACGGGGGAGTAGAACTGATAAGCTGACCAGTAGGATTGGGTGGTGAAGAAGATTACGAAGGCCAAGTACAGAAATATCCCCGAGATTGCTAGGGTTTTGCACAGACTTATCAGGCTATGAAGAGATGGAGATCTGGGTTTGGGATCCATGGTTACCACTTAATTCTGAAGGAAAAATGGATGAGTCAATTAATTAACCTCATTGAACACTGCTACATATTGTTGGAAAAAATCTCGGCAGTAACGAATAATCCAGAAAACAGTTTCATTCATAATGTAGCAATTACATAATCAAAGCAAAAAAAAAACAGAATACAAAACAGAATTACAACAGTCGAGATACAAACTGAATTTGAACATCAAACCGAGTCCCGTGTGGTACCACGGTCTCCTTAAGAAATGTTCGCCGCCTACCGTGGGTGTTGTAGGTTGCGTCGGCGCCTTTCTCCCAGGGTTGGCTCGGCTAAACCGCAAGCCGCCGGAACACCGCCGTCGACCGCCTTGGCGAACTGACTACCGCCTGCCTCTCTCTCTCTCTCAAGAACGAATTTCTAGAATGTTTTTGAGTGCTCTGATTTGCTGTGCTTTGTCAAAACCGTGATAGTCCTTTTTTATAGCAAATGCCCAAGCTGATAACTCCCATAGTAAATTCAGCTAATGAATTTCGAAATTCAATTCTGCCATGAAGAGGGAGGGGAGGTTACGGGATTAAATCACCATCATGAGGAAGGTTACGGGAGTTACAGATTTCCCACAATCAATACGTCTATTGATTGCGTCCAGGTTCAACGAACCCGAGACTGGTTGCCTCGGAAGACCCTCCAAAATCCCGGTTCCATACACCCGAAATTCCGTAATTTCCAACACATATAAACCATCTTTCTTGGTCATGTCAAAAGAGCCTAGCTACTAATCTTCAGAAAAAAGGTATCGCATATATATATATATATATATATATATATATATATATATTATTGAAGGATTTCTTTAAAAATATTGTTTAGGTGATGTTCCCTCCTTAAAATGACGAGGGGATCGAGAGTTCACCACCTGTGAAGGGATGGAGTGGTGTTATGATATTTGCAAAAAAAAATAGTTTTAAAAAATACAGTTTTTGTGTAACTACAATTTTTTGGAAAATAGTTTTATATAAGAAAAGGTTTTTGAAAAAAACAATCTTTTCTAAAAACAGTTAAAAAAACAATTTCTGAAAAAAAAAACTATTTTTAAAAAATAAAATTTTAGTAAGATGTAGTAGTATATTTTTTGAAAACAATGTTGAAAAAGAAAGAGAGAGAGGGAGGGGAAAAAGGAAGAGGAAAGGTTTTTGTGTAATGATGAGTGTATTTAATTGAGAACATATGGGGTTCAGTAAATTTGGTTGGTGATAAAAAGTTGGTAGGAGAATTACCATGGGGAGGAGGGGCAGTTTAGGAAGCTGAAAATATGCGTTGCACGGGAGAGAAGAACTCAGAACTTTAGTGTTAAATCGGCGTATGGGCAATGGGAACAGTCTCTTCACTCGAGTAACGCTCTTTTGGGATCACTTTGGAAGAATTTGAGCCCCCCAAAAGTGGAAGTGTTCACATGGATGGCTGTCAAGGAGAAAGCGACAACCAGGTCAGTACTTTTGAGTAGGAATTTGATAACTGATATCCAACACGCATTATGCCCTCTCTGTTCCTTGTATCTGGAATCCCATAAGCATTTGTTCATTCAATGCCACTTCTCCTGGACTGTATGGTCTGTAATCTTGGAGTGGTGGAATCTCAAATGGGCTTGCCCATCTTCTGTTCCAAACTTGGCTAGTTGGTGGCTTGCTAATGGGTATAAAAATCGGGAAAAACATATTTGGGAGTCATGCTTCTATGCCACATTATGGTCTATTTGGCTAGTAAGAAATGACTACATTTTCAACAACTCAACAACTCAGGCGTGGGAGGTGGGGGATTTGGTCAAAACTAGGGTCGCGATGTGGATGAAGGCGAAGTTCAACATCAAAGTCTACTCAGTGGAGGATTTTAAGCTTTTTCTAGATGGTATTCGAAAAGTAAAATTATAATGTAGTTGAGGTGTGTTATCCAATTATCTGTTGGATACTTTTTCATTTCTTTTGCATCTAAGCGCCCTATGCCTAGATGCTTTTTCTCAATGTACCCATTTCGAGCTATATAAAATGTTTCGTTTGCCCAAAAAAAAAAAAGAACTCAGAAGCTGGGGAGTTGGATTGGGTGGAGAAGATTACGAAGGCGAAGTACAGAAATACCCCTGAGATTGCTAGGGTTTTGCAGAGACTTGTCAGGCAATTAAGAGATGGACATCTGAGTTTGGGATTCATGGTTAATTAGAACTTCTCAAGGAAAATCGATAAGTCAACCTTATTTAACAATGCTACATATACCGCCTCCACCGGTCATGTTTTAAATAATTTTCAGGAAAAAGGTATTGCACATTAGTCAACGATTTCTCTTTAAAAAAAACATTTGTTTAGGAAGATTTTGAATTAAAGTGGTTCGTGATTGTCTTGCACGTAAAGTGGTTCAGATCTAGTGAAAAAACTTACTACTATTATAGGAGTAATTAATTAATGAGATCAAGAGAATAAGAAGGTTAATGGCTTAACGCTATCCGTTAGTTTCATCCGTTAAAAATTGACGGAATTAGATGTTGAGGACTTTATTGTTATTGGAATGGTCAGTTCAATAGTCTTTTTGTCATAATTACCCAAAAAAAAGAAGTGTCTTTTTGTCATTAGGTAAATTCTAAATATTTTTTATGAAGTTCCTGAAATAGATCAGGTTGTTTTGAAATTTTCCCAAAAGGCATTGTATATTAACCTCCAAGGAAGCAATGGAGTGATGTTAGAGCATCACAGTGGAATAATTAAAAGTGGCTAGTGATTAAAAATTGTCACATCTTCTTTTGGTTATCCATTTAAGAGGATGCTAGGGTTAACAATGTAGATGTCCATAATGACATAATCAAAATTGAATAATCCAAACTTGCCACATCATCTTTTTAACCAATAAAAATTTTAAAATTGTCATGATATAAAATAATTTTTTTAAAAAAAATAGTTTTCGAACTAATAAAGGTTATTAAAAATAGAAAATAATTTTTTGAATTTTTTTTAAAAAAAAAAGACTTTTCGGAAAAAGTTTTACAAAAATAACAGTTTTTGAAAAAAAAAGACAATTTTAAAGTTAGCATTGGTACATGCACAACTTTATGATATATATAAGACTGTGTTCAAAATTGTTTGATGCATATCGACACAATTGTATCTAAAGTTGTGTTGCTGGTGTTGGGTCCAGAGTACCCTCATAAATTTGGTTACACAATGTCAGTTTCTGCTACTCTTCTTAAAAGAGACTTGCTAATTATTCGATGTTGAATGTTATAAAAGACTTAATTGAAGCATTTCCTAACGCCAATTGGTTTTAGGAGAGATAGTTGAAGAGCGGTCCGACAAGTGGTATCAAAGCCAATAAGTCATGGGTTCGAGTACCGAAAGTATCATCGTGAGAGAGGAATTGTTTGGCCCAGAGTGCCCCTATGGATTTAGTTACACAATACCACTCCCTGCAATCTCTCCAAATACAGATTTGAGAGTGCAATGTCAAGAGTGCAATGTCAAGAGTCTATAAAAGACTTAATTGAAACTCTCCCTAAGAGCATCCGCAATGTAATAATCAAAATAAAAAAATTGCTAAAGTTAGCAATACGTGTTTAAAAAAGTGTTCACATTGTAATAATCAAAATTAGCAACCTCCTAACCAATAATCAAATTTGGGCATTTGAATAATCAAAACTAACAATGTGTGACTTCACATTGCTAACTTTAGCAACCCTCTAAATGAATAATCAAAGCTGACGTGACAAATTTTGATTATTCATCACTTTTGATTATTACATTGCGGATGCTCTAACATCAATTAGTCTTAAAAGAGATGGTGGAAAAACAGTCCGACAATTACAAAATAATGATTGCACTTTCTCCTAGTACTCCCCCGTCCCTATTAATTATCTGCTATGATCTTGCGTGTATTTTCAACGGCTTATATCAACTTTTCGTATAACACAATGATGCAATATGAAATATGGATCTTATTTGATAGATCTCAACTTTTCGTATAACACAATGATTTTAAAAACGTAAAACATAATAATATATGTCGAGAAATATAAGTAGTTGAAAATACACGAAAAATCGAACAATGGACGGATGAAGTACATAAATAAGGAATAGGACGCCGAATGCTTCAAATGGGAAAAAAAATAAAATCAGCAAATACACGCAAAGCTCTTTTTTCCCTCCTTTTCATTCTACGTCTCTCTTTAATGGCGGAAAAGCAAGCCCTCCCCACGTTAACTCATCTAACGCTCCTCAATCTTCCGAATCTACTTATATTTCTTATATATATATATATATATGTGTGTGTGTGTGTGTGTGTGTGTGTGTCTCTTCTTCATCTTTCTCTGCATTTGACCGGAATCCGTACGTCTTCGACCCTCCGTTCGCGATTACCGTAAGCTTCATTGCCTTCTCCACTTCTCGTTTTCTTAATTTCAGAATAAGTCAATTTTGTTAGATAATGTTATGACTGATGGATCTGCTTGGGGGCCTTAGAGTTTTGCTTCGACATGAGATTTTTTTTTTCCTTTCCAATATTGTATACATGAGCGAGGTTAGTGGGGGAAATTAGTGAATTGCCCCGTTTTCAGAACTTATTTTTAAAAAAGGCAATTTCAAGTTAAAAATAATGTGTTTACGTAAATAATTTTTTTAGCAATATGGATTTTGTTTGATATATTTAATTGAGATCTTTTGAACGGTAAAAACAAAGAACAAAATTGAAAAATAAATTTTCATTTATATTATTTTTGAGTTTGAAAATGTGAAAATAAGTACTTATTTTTTAATAAGGTGTTCTGGTACGGGCTTAGTCCATAGGGGTTTCAGAGGCTATCCATGGCCTTTAAACCACAAACCGCAGTACCGCACACAATGGAGCTTGAACTCTGAGGGAGAGCTAGCTAGGAGTTAGCAATTGGGCTACAAGCCAATTGAATATGAGATGTTTGGAGCAAATGATATTGTTCTTTATATGTAGCGAATCAATTGGATTAATTTTCAGTCACTTAATGGTGAAATGTGATCAGAATATCATGCTGAGTGCCTTACGATTATCGAGTGAGTTAGTGGAACAAAATGAGTTTTGGATTGCGTTGCTTCCATCTTCAATGGCATCTGAATAACTCGGGCAAACAAGTAGGATGTACACTATGAGCCAACATACGCGTTCCTCGTCTAATTTTGAGGACCAATCTCACCGTTTACTAGCGGGAGCCCAATTAAAGCCATGGCTCTGCCCCGCATAGACCCCAAACGAGTTGATAGTACCCTAGTGGTTTTGAACATGAGGGAGTGAACCCCTAAGTTCCAAGCCTTGACCGCCAATTCCAACCAATGTTGTGCATTTCGTATCGTACCAGTAGGTACATGTACCTAGGTGATCTGTATCGGCCGAAATATACATATGCTCCGGCCAAGACCGGGGGTACCGGAATCTTGGCCGGTACAAAAATACTAAATTTCAAGGGTCAACCACTGCCCGTATCAGTTGGATCACTCGCATGGTTAGCCTTCCATCACATGTTAAGTGGTTGGCCCTTCAAATTTGTATGTTAGATAATAGGCAGACATGTTAATTTTCAACATGAATCCAGAAGATACTGAAACATGGTTAAATTTTAGCTTTACTTGAAATTTAGAGAATCCTTTACTCGAGATTATTGACACCCGATTGTATATGCAGAAAGAACTAACGAATACAGGGGTACGTTCCTTAGCCTAACTTGTGGCAGGCCAAAACTGTGAGATTTTTGTGGATGATAGTTCTTGAAATTTAGAGAATCCTTTTACTGCAGATTATTAACACCCGATTGGATATGCCAGAAAGTGCTTACGACTACAGGGGTACGTTCGATCCTTAGCCTAACTTGTGGCAGGCCAAAACTTTAAGATTTTTGAGGACGATAGTTTTTACGTTAGAGAATATTGTTTTGAACATACATACAAGGTGGACTGGCATGCCCCATAGACATTAAAGAATGACTACGAGATTTTGTTATTTTCTTCACTGTTAATTATGCTTATGCTATTTTTTTTCTTGCTCAGATTCTTGGGGTTATTGCCTAAAGAGTTTTTCTATCCGCACAAGGTCATTTGTTCTTTCTGTTTCTTGGATAAAAGGGATATCAATCTCATTAACATTTAGGACCTTTCCATTCATTACCAATTGGTTTTGAGATGGATATAAAGTTTCTACAATTATAACATTGAAGTACAATATTTCCTTGGTCACAGCTTAGATGACAATGCCTGTTGCTAGCAAGGCAGACTCGAAAGCGACTCTCGATGCAGCAGCATGGGCATTCAATATTGTCACATCTGTCGGAATTATTATGGTCAATAAGGCCTTAATGGCCACTTATGGATTTAGATTTGGTAATTCCCTAAGATATCTACTTGTCTTCCTTTTGTTTTTTGTTTTTTGTTTTTGTCTTATGCCATATGCCATCTTGTGAGGTTACATTGGCCACTTTATGCCATCCAGACGTATATCTTCTTTTTAGTTATATAGGTGGAAAAGGAAAAAGAAGATTAACCTCTCGCCATTTCTTTTTTTAGTTTGGGTTTCGGTTTAAATAGAATATTTATAAGTTTTCCAAGGTAATTGTTATGCTTGGGATAACTCATGGTTAATCTTGCTTGTTTCTAACTTTCTATGTTCATTTTGGATCAGAACTGAGGCGCTTCCCGCATAGTGTTAGAGTGCTTTACTAGCGCTTTTGGTAGCGCTTACTTGTTACTCTCTTATTGGCCCCTTGTACGGCTTTGTACTTGCCACTATATACACCCATTTTCCTCACATTTTAGGGCATGAATTTGAGCAACCATTTTGAGAGAGAGAGAGAGAGAGAGAGAGAGAGAGAGAGAGAGAGAGAGAGAGAGAGAGAGAGAGAGAGAGAGAATTCATGGTTTTTGGATGAACTGAATCCTATATTCAATCATCTTAGTTTAACCTAGAGAAACACTCTAATATTTCGAGTGTTTTCTCTAGGTTGATTTGTTTGCACAAGAATCTTCACTTTTCAAAAATCGTACATACATGCCTTCCTTTCTACATGGCCGGATGATTCTAGAACCGGTGTGATCAGGAGAACGAGGTGGTGACTCTTATAGAGTTCAAGCAATAATGAGGTGTCCGGGGTGATGTACGAAGAGGTGGAGTTAAGAGTCGCAAGTGTCTTGGGGTAATTCCTAATTCGGTGTCTCTTGTAAACCTCTTGATTATTGAAATGAAATGAAAGTAGAAATAGGCCGATTTTATGCCTTGGGTGTGTTGATCCTAAGTAGTTTCTACGTATATCCTTTTGTTTGTGTTCTTTAGCTTATTCGCTGTTTACTTAGATTGCTTATTTGAAATGCTTGGTATGGAAATTAGATAGTTGATTAGTGTGGTTGGTTGCTTTAATTTTAATTTGGTAGCTAGTCCTATTCACCGCCCTCTAGAATTTTGTAGCACATTAGATTATTCCAAAAACAATACAAGTTCATGTAAGTTAGGATTGGCATAAAAGTCTATTGAATGGAATTTGTTTCTTTTTTCCTCTTATCGGTCTCATGACAATAATGTATCCTGAAGCATTCCCTTTGATTTCCTACAGCTACAACGTTAACTGGTCTCCATTTTGCAACAACCACCTTTATGACTATTGTACTTAGATGGACGGGACATATCCAGTCTTCTCATCTACCAGCGTCTGAGATTTTAAAATTTGTTGTATGCGGAAACTTTTCTATCGTTGGGATGAATGTGAGCTTGATGTGGAACACTGTGGGATTCTATCAGGTCAGTTGCAAAGAACCACTGGCCTTGCATCCTTTTGGTATCTTAGAATGTCTACCGTCACTATATGTTGTCTTCTTTTGATATATCCCTCAGATTGCGAAGCTGAGTATCATCCCCGTATCTTGTTTTCTAGAAGTTGTCTTGGACAAAATGAGATACTCAAGGGACACCAAGCTCAGCATATTGTTAGTTCTCTTGGGAGTTGCCATTTGTACTGTTACGGATATGGGTGTAAATACCAAGGGCTTTATAGCTGCCTTTGTGGCAGTTTGGGCCACTTCTCTTCAACAGTATGTAAGTTTATCTTCCACTGAACCTTTGATCTCAGATTATGACATGAAATATTATTGGGTAACATGTCATGTCATGATAATCCTATCATGGTGGAGGAGATCCAGCCTTTTTATGTTATCAGGATAGTTTTGGGCTGGGTTACAAACCTATTTTGGCTTTGGTTGGATTCGTATTTAGGCATCCTTGGTTAGCTCGGTTTTGTTTACGTGTATTATTGGATGTGGGTACGTGTATGATAAACCACATTCATTGGTAAACAGAAGCTGCATTTCCTGTCCAAGTATTGATCATTGTTTTTAGTACTACCATTTTTTGCTTCAGTTTTTCCTTTTGTTCATTTTGAATGGAAAGTATCATAAATCGAGAATTGTGTGATTTTTAGAAAAGAATATGGCTATTGTTTATTTGTAATGTTTGTTTGTTAAGTTCCTGATAATCATCCCCCTCTACATCTGTTGGCTGTCATGTCTAACTCGGTTGTTCTATTTCTTGATCTGTTTGCAGTATGTACATAACCTCCAAAGAAAGTATGCACTAGGATCTTTCGACCTGTTAGGGCATACCGCACCCGTGCAAGCTGCATCTCTGCTGTTATTAGGGCCCTTTGTGGACTATTGCTTGACAAATGAAAAAGTGAACGCATATACATATACTGTAACATCTGTGGTAAGTATATTGGGATTTTATGAAGTGTCATTTAAATAATGAGGCACACCGTCTCTACTTATGTGCATAGCATGGGGAAGTTTGGGTTGGCACATGGAGGACCAATATAGTGAAATACAATCCATTGCATTACCCTTTCATTCTTGATATTCATATTCTTGGATGTCATGCCTAATAGACTTCCCAATTTTAATTCTTGTAGGACTGATACAAGTATGGTACAGTGTGGGGGCGTGAAAATCCGACATCAGCGTTCTCCAATGAGTTGTCTTGTAGCATAGCTCCTGCTTGATCCCATCGTCGGAACAGTACATCGTACTTGCAAACCGGAGGGGGGTTCCTCCGGGTAGAGCCTCCGACGAGCTAGTTAGTACCCAGGGAAGATAAAGCGAAACATAAAGCAAGGAATAAAAGCCGTTTATGTATGAGAGGAGAGTTATGTAAGAGAGGAGAGTTGTGTGTGTACCTTAGGTGATGGGGAGAGCCCTTGCTTATATGGAGAAAAGATGAGTGAAACTTCATAACTAAGTAAAGGCTATTAGTAGAAAGTTTCTATAAATGGAAAGTTAGGAGACTTAGGGAGTAAGCTAAGTAAAAAGTACAAAGGAAGCTTCTAGAAACTTCTAGAAGCTCACAACTTGCCACGTCCACGTACCGAGCAATGGCAGTACGTTCCGAGCAATAGCGAGCGACCGTATATTTTACCGAACGAAAAGATGTCCGTCGAGTTGGTGAAGTACTCCGAGCAATATAAAGAACCTTCGAGCGATACAAAGAGATGCCGAGTGATAAGAAGAATTGCCGAACGGCAATAATAACTGTCGAACAATAATAAGAATGGCCGAGCGATAATAGGAACTACCGAGCGATACAAAGAGCCCCCGAATGTACTTAAGACAAATGTTCGGCAATACTTGAGGGATAATACTTTACTTGTTGAAGTCGTTCGGTTGTCATGATGTGGTTTTGGCAAGATAATAAATAAAAGTCCCAAAAACAGGAACAAAGATAACACCTTACGGTCCTTCCGATATATGATGGTACCCCACTTGAACCTTATGAACTGAGGGAAATTTCGGCCCCCTACATACAGTATACATATTATTGGATAATGTTGTGATATTGTGTGTAAAATGTGTCACATTGGCTCTCCGTTCTTTTTAGGTTTTGCCTTCTGAATTAGGTTCGAAACTGTCAGGCAAGATTATTTGTTTCACACAATTAATCCATGTCATTCAAGGGCCCTTCTTTGTCATATAGGCCCTTTAGTGGGATCTAAGGTCATCCCTCTTAAATAATTTAGCCTGCCCAAGTGTTACAAGAAGCCCCGGAAAGGTTTTGTTCATTGCGTATTTACAATTGAAATGTCGAGTAGACCTGTAGGCAAATTTGTTGATGGCTCCTCCACTAAATAAAATCGAAATGTGTTAATTGCCTTGCCTTGTATTTGATTGTAGAGGTCTCTGTATATATATATAGATACTTTCAAATCTCTACGCACACATACTTATCAACATAAATTCAAACCGGGTATGTAGGTGCACACAACATGGGTATATCTACGTGCACAAACTTGCACATGACCACATATTGCTTGTCTGTTGGGTGCTTTTACTGACATGTCTTTCAAAACTGTGCAGTACTTCATTATGCTATCGTGCACGATTGCGATAGGTACCAATCTCAGCCAGTTCATTTGCATCGGCCGATTCTCAGCCGTGACCTTCCAAGTGCTTGGCCATATGAAGACTATTCTAATCCTGGCCTTGGGTTTCATTTTGTTTGGGAAAGACGGCCTTAACGTACAAGTAGTTCTGGGCATGGTAATTGCAATTATGGGAATGATATGGTACGGCAACGCCTCTTCTAAGTGGAAAGGAACGGAGACTCAGAACCTTTCGTCACCAAACCTCAAGAGCAAAATGGATTATTAGAATCAAGCGAGCTTGATGATGAGAAGGTGTAGCCTGGTCTTTCTGAAGAAAGGATAAACTTGACCAGCTCATAACACATGGATGAACTGTTCAATATCAAGGCTTGAAGATAAAGATTTTTGACATTGGAGATATTTTGGGATTTGCAAAATAAATGAGAGATTATCTCATTTTTGTTTTTTCTTACTATTCCTTCCATTTATAGTTTGTAATCTGTATTGAAAAAGTAAGGGAGTTGAGAGACGTGAGTGAGCTTTGTAATAATCTGTGTGCCCTATAAATAATAGTGCGCTTATGATTTTGCGTGAAAATCTCGTCCTCCCATCCGTGGTTTCAGAGCACGCGCGGGAGATGAATCTCGTGTCCTTTCTGGCAAGAATCGAGAAGTTCGGGTCACTGTTATATTTCGGCCAGAAATCAAAGTGTTCAAAACTCAATTTTGATCACAGAAGTACTTTTTCCTTGACAGGACAAATACACCGGTACCTGTCCGACAACGATCTGACGTTGCGGTGGGTTTCATGCGCCGCTAGAAGTTGAGCGAGTGAGATATCTCTAATCTCACCCACAAGCCAGTCTTCCTCATCTCTGGAGAGCCAAGCCGTGCCTCCCTGCCGAGACGAAGGTGTAATAGCCTAGCACAACTCCAGACGAAGTATTTAAGAAAAGGGTTACTAACCACAACGGTAAGTCACTAGCTATCTTTAAGAGTTAGCGCTTTAGTTTAAATAACTTCTAAAAATATTGGGTTACACGGAGTTAACAGGACATTCAAACAAGTATCTCATCATCCATGCAAGTCCTGTATGTGACTTCAGCTATGTTATTGTCACCCGCTTGTATAATGTCGCAACATTCACTTCGATCAATCTGTGAGAGGGAGACAGACAGAGAGGAGATAAATAACATAACTTTCATAATTCAGATTCAATGCGCTATCAAGAATAGAAAATTTTGATTTTCGCACACTAAACTATCCTCTGCACTTGATTCTCTTCCATAACATATATATATATATATATATATATATATATATATATATATATATATATATATATATATACACACACACACACACACAGAGTTCGGTTCCTATCCTCACCTCTTCCCGTTCGCATCCATTCGCACCTCCCTTTCTCCGATCGAATTTCGATGATCCGAGCCACTCAATGTGTTCAGAACGTGAATTTAAAGGTACCCGCGAGAAATCAGCAAAAAAAACACCGAGAATGGACTTGATTTGAGCAGTTTTTTATTGAACCGTTCAATAAAATACAAACAAAAACTGTTCGGATGAAGGCCTTTCCGATCATTTTTTTGTCGATTTCTCACGAGTACCCTAAATCACGTTCTAATCACATTGAGTGGCTCGGATCGTCGAAATTCAATCGGAAAAGGGGAGGTGCGGACGAGAAGGGGTGTGGACTTGATCCGGACTGTATATTTATATATGTGTATATATATATGTTGTTTTGAAGCCCTAAAGTATCGAATTTCACGAACACAAGCGACAACGAGAGAGAGAGAGAGAGAGGGCGGGGGGGGGGGGGGGGGGGGGGGGGGGGCGGGCGGGGCGCTGTGAAACCCTAAATTATGGGCTGCTCAGCTTTGTTCCTATTGAAAGTGGGGTAAAGAAGTAAAATCACACCCACAGGACTTAGTGAGCATTGGACTTGTACCCCATAGGACTTGGTGAGCTAACGAATCCAAAATTAGGACTGGCCTAGAATTTTTTTTTTACAATCGTCATACATTAGCAGGGGTTAATGGGGTGCGCTGGGCAGTGGTTGTCGACTGGCCTAGAATTAACTCTAATGATAATAGGCATGTAAATCAAATGGGATAGGATAATAATGAGTCAGAAGATCACAAGAATGACAGTCTTTGGGCTATATGGAGTCCAGTGTGGAGGACTCATTGGGCCCTGAAATGGGCTGTAAGCCCATTAGTTCTCAGGCCCAATTGGGAGAGGATGCCAACAGTGGCCTAATGGCCCAAGTTGTAGCTTTAGATGGTCCATTTTCACTTAGGGCTTGTTTGATAACCTAAATTCAGCACTTAATACTGAATCAATTAAGTAATAAGTGATTCAGTAGGTTTGATAACCACATTTCATATTACTTAACAAATTAAGTACCACTTAAACTATAGGCTAAAAAGTTGAAAAAAAATAAGTAGCTTTGAGCTACTTAATTTTTGCTGAATTTTTGTGTACTTATATTCAACCGTCATACCACCACCACAACCACTTTCACCAACACCTCCACCACTCCACCACCACTACCACCACCTCCACACCTCCACCACCACCTCCACCACTCCACCACCACCACCTCCACTACCACCACTCCTCCTCCACCACATCACCACCACTACCACTCCCTCCACTACCACCACCACCACCAACTCCACCACCATCACCACCACCACCACCACCAGCAGCTCCACCACCACCACCACATCACCACCACCAGCTCCACCACCAGCTCCACCACTCCACAACCACCACCACAACTCCACCACTACCATCACTACACCACCACTACTGCTCCACCACCACCACCACCGCCACTCCCCCACCACTACCATAACTACACCACCACCACCACTCCACCATCACCACCACCACTTCCTCCACTACTACTACCACCACCACCACCACATCACCACCACTCCACCATTACCATCATTACACCACCACACACCACCGCTCATACCACCACCTCCACCATCATCACAACCATCACCACCACCGCCACTCCACCATCACTACCATCACTACACCACCACTCCACCACCACCACTACCAGCACTCCTACTACCTCCACCACTCCCCCACTATTATCAAAAATATATTGTGACCGTTAGTAAATTAAAATAGAATTGGAACAAAATTAATTCATCATTTTTTTAATTCAGTACTTAATATATTTATCAAACAGCTTTTCAACTTAAAAATTTCAGCATTCAATTTTCAGTACTTAATTTTTCAGCTTTCAGTTTCAGTTTTCAGTTTTATCAAACAGCCCCTTAGTGAATATCTGGACCAAGCGAATCTCGAGTCTCGACTGTCCAGTTTTCTTTCACGCATGGTTTCATGGATCTCCTATTAAAAAAGGGAGACTTAATGAATCTGAGGATGATATCCAATCACAAAGACTAATTAAATTGATTAAATAAAATATTTAATTTAATTGTCTAAATGGATTTGTTGTCGAGTTGAGCTTCGTACATAGTAGCAAATTAAATAAAACGCCAATTCTTCGCGCTTTTTTTTTTATACTTATCATTGAATAAAAGATATGCAGATTTGTGTACATAAAATGACGTAAAATAAATCACTCAGGTAATTATAGTACTTAAGAATTATATATCAAGATTAAAACAAGTTAGGTAATTAAATATTCGTGGTATAGTTCAAACAAAAGTTGGTAGATGTATTCGAAATGGCAAACGATGTCACAATTGCAGAAGTAACTAAAATGACTCTGTGTTTTAGGTACTTTTTTATGGTAAGGGTATTACCCAAAAAGTAATCTAATCCAATGCAGTTCTGTTTTCCTCTAGAAAGAGCAAAATTAAGTAAACTTGCGTTTTTTGGCCAAAATTGGGTGTAAACAAATTCATTAGCAGAACACAACTTTCGGAGAATTTTTTTTTTCAAAAAAACGTTGATTACCCGTATGAGTTTTGTCGCTGGTGACAAGACTCGAACCATGGAGATGTAGTCAGCAGAATGGTTGCCATTGAAAGAACAAGTTGGTAACCCTCGCGGTGAGTGTCGAACGTATGTTGATACAATTTGGTTTCTTCCGATATTGTCGACGGACTTCAGGAAGAAAACATGAGGAGCATCACATGGATCCTTGAATGGTAGCTGCCGCGTGTTGAACATGTAAAATGGTGGCGTCATCGTTCCCCACGGCCTAAATGTCTCCAGAGGCCTTTTCAAAATGCTTCTAGGGAGAACCTGGTATTTATGGAAATGTTTTGAAATTCCCCAAAGCTCTTTCAATTTCACTTTTGATGTTACAATATGCAACTGATTGTTATGTTTGGACGGTAACACAATCATAAACTATATCGGCAAGTTAGATGAGCATACTTAGTATTAAATTCTAAAATATGGCATTACTCCTTCTCAGATCATATAATAGTTAAAAAAGTTTAATTTGCTAAGCAAAAATGATTCATTAATTTTTAAAAATATTACAAAGATTAAAGGATCGAGGCCACAATGACATACGCCACCCGTGAGTACCCAAAGAACAGGAGAAGGCAAGATGCCAACCAAAACAGCAAGGACCAAAGGAAAAGAAAAACGCTCTAAACCCAACACCTAAACACCTCCAACCCCAACGATATTTTATGTATGAGGGAACTGTACGTATTTTATGAATTAACTTCTACTTTGCATGCAAACACCAGTTTGTGTATATTTCATTTTGACAATCGCATTAAAAATGGAATGTTGTTACGAGTAGAACTTTTTGTAAGAAAATACCTTCTCATAAATATGTGCAGAGTAGCCCCATGAGATTGAAAAAGACCATTTTGTTGGCTTGTGGTAGCAGATGGTTTGTTGGAGTAGCCGCGATTGATCCATTTTAGCAGATTTCATCAGGTGGTTTAGAGACTTTAAACGATCCATGGAGGGAAACATTGGCGCCACCTTGTCAAGGTGGTGGAGGGACATCAAACGTGTTTGTGGATGGGATGATAGAAACCCTGATATATCCCCCTTCAGATCTACCTGCATTCAATATTCAACAAATAATTGTGTTATACTATGATACTATCTGCTTTGGGTTTTTCTTAAGAGAATTTTACAAAAGCCATCTCTCTAACATCTTGCTTGCCCTCAACCTTTCTAGTTATGTACAGCTACAGTACTTAGGAGCAATAAAATTATACAGTATTAATTAGTGAGACAAAAGACATATATAATTACCTGATGAATGCCTCGCTCAACAGAAAGAGAAACACCAAGCTCATCAACACAATACTGAGTAATAAGGTCATATGAAGTCAAGCTTGGATATCTTTTGAGACACCCTTCCAAATCTTTCACCATAGCTGAAACCAAGGGGTAACTCAATGCGAATCCACCGCCACCAAATCCTTGATCAAAGGAGTATTTAACGTTTGTCCGAAAAGTCTCTGAATGCCCTCCAATGTATACATACTTAGTGTGATCGTATTTTGCGAGAACATCCATCCAATTGTCAACAAAGAAGATTGAATCATCGTCTCCCATCACATACCTGTCGGAGAAAATAAGTAAATTGCATGAAATATCCAAGTTCTAAAGAGTTGTAGGATATGGTCGAACGTTTTGTAATCTAGCAAGTAATATAACTACAAAATAAGCTGTATCGAAAAAGAAAAAAAAAATCATAAAACGAAGTATTTTTTATTTTTTTGGTAACGAAGTATTGTTTGTGAACGACTCTAGGAGTGTGATTCACGTTATGCTCGCTTTAGTTTTTAAGCGATTTTCATTGTAAAAATGTGTGTACATTGCATCTTTTGTCACTCATATCGAAGTTGGCGTTCATGTAAGTATCGGTACATGAACGAAATCCGGTTTTTTTAGAGTTCTTATAGATAGAGTTTGTAAAGTTTGCGGTGTGGCAAGGTATGATAGAGCCATATTATAGACTATCAAGATATCACGATGTGCCGTATGGGACTCATCTGATGTTTGTGGTTGGTTGTTTGCACGTCAGTTGCTATTTGAGTGTAGAGTTTTCGGGAGATGTTAGAGATACATCAATTTGTCAGACTTCAACCACATCCCTCTCACATACGTGGGAGAGGTATGGTTGAGGTGTGACACATTGATGTGTTCTTAGCATTTCTCTTTTCAATTCCATTTGACCAAAAAAAAAAGAATATAGAGTGATTCTATTAATTTGAACCCCAAATCGGAAGCTTTTGACCATATATATATATATATTTTTTCTTTTTCTTTCTAATCTTTTCAATTACAAATACGGACAACCACTGCTTAGTGTAGTTGGTAAGTCACTGTCTTCTTTTTATGAAAGGTCTTGGATTCGAACCCCACAGGAAACAGGCCCTGTAGATAGCCTCTAAACCCTTCGTGCTAACCATAACACCCACTCCCCTCCCCCATGAAAGGTCTTGGGTTCGAACCCCACAGGAAACAGGCCCTTTTGGGGCCAGGGCTATGGATAGTCCCTGAAGCCCCCGTGCTAACCATAACACCCACTCCCCTCCCCCTCCCACTAACCGCACTGATGTATATCACTTGAAAGAAAATTAAAAACACGCCCTTCAACGAAACCCGAGTTTCTATTCATCCACATCCCTTTCTTATCTTTCGACCACCGCCATCTATGGCTACCACCAACCTCACTCCGATTCTCACCTGTTCTCTTCCCTTACTCTCCGTTGGTCATTGGTTTTTCAAACATATTTCTGCATATTGTTACGTTGATTACGACGTACGGTTGCGACCTAAGGTGGCGGCGACCTATGACGGGGAAGATATATAGAATAGGGTGGGTGTGAAACAGTGAAAGAATTTCAGAGGTTAATTTTGGTATATTTTGGGTTTGTAGAGAAACTTTTATATTTTCAACGGGTGTAGAAAGTAACTGCTTGGGGCTAGACAGAAAAGATTAAAAGCTTCAAATGTATTCGATCACTTTTGAATAAATATGTAGAGAATATAATTCGAAAGTACAGAAAAAGTTCCAACAATACCATCTCACTCCTTGATCTCCCTCTCGATAAACCTCCAAAATCGCGTGCAACATCCGAGCCTGGACAGGCGCCACGTGACTCGATTCTTTTACTATTTTGGAGATGTCATCGGAGATGCGGTAAGGAGGAGATGCGGCAGACCAAGGGAGGAACTCCTCCGTGGGGGCGGTGTCGAGGTAGAGGTATCCACGTGTCACGTTCGGACGCCACCACGACTCTATGTAAGCCTTTCTATGTCTCCATAACTTTAGGGAACCACTTAGTCCAAACACAAGGTGGCTGATATTGGTTGGAGAAGTATCATGGGGAGGAGGGGTAGTTTGGGAAGGTGCAAATATCTGTTGTAAGGGGGAGAAGAACTCAGAAACTGGCCAGTGGGATTTGGTGGAGAAGAGTACAAAGGTTAAATACAAAAATATCCCTGAGATTGCTAGGGCACTTTTGCTTTGCCTTAATCTCAGGCAATTGCTTGATGGAAATCTGTTTTGGGGCTTCATTGTTTGAACTTCTCAAGGAAAATGGATGAGTCTGTTTATAACCGAATATAATGAGGTGAGAAAACCTTATTGGACGATTTCGTACACATATATTAATACGAATGTCAATGCGCGTATCGAATTGGAACTCCCTTCGAATATTAATAAATTCTCTTTTTCCGTTTAAAAAAAAGAGAGGATATTTTTCATGTCATGGGCTTACTGGCATCAAATTATTGGTCAATATAATTAAAAGAGTATACTTATAAAAGTGTTCCATATTATTGTACAATTTTTTTTAAAAGTTATTGTCACTATTACATTGCTTTTGCCGACATTTACAATGTGTATGTATGAGTTTAAAGAAAGGAAACAGAGAAGAAAATTTGCCCCTAATTAAATTGAGTGACCAATCTGTCTTTCCTTTAAATTTTTTACTTTAAAGCTCCATTTGTTTCTATGTAAAATATTTGTTTAAAATATTTTTTCAGAAAATAAATTTCAAACATTTATTTTCTGGTGTTTAATTGGCACTTGAAAAATACTTTCAGAAAAGGGACAAAATAGTGAAGAGAGACATGGGGGCTTAAAACGGTGGAGAGATTTGAGAATATCGGAATTGAACATAGGTCAAGACTGACGATCGAGGAAATTGAGCAGTGAGAATTGCAGTAAAAGGCAGCAGGTTCATTTCGGAAAATAACTTACGGAAGATTTGAGAGTAAGTCATTTTCATCCAAGTAATGAAAAATGTTTTACATGTAAAATATTTTCCGCATTTTTTACACAATCAAACATCAGAAAATAGGTAAAATATTTTACCGGAAAATATTGTATGTCCAAACAAATGGAGCCTAAATTTTGCTAGATTTGCATCATCTTGCTAATATTTTGTCTTTAAATGGAGAATAAAAAAGTAATTAAAAGTACGACAAAAGTTTAAAAACTTTATTAGAGATGTCATCAAATCAAAAAGGAAAAAATTTGTGAACTTTTTCAAACTTCATTTATATTTTCATATTCTTTTAATTCCTCTCATGGAGACAGATATGTTTAATCCCAAAAATTAGGGCCTTTCTGTCAGCAAATTAAAAAAAGACAAGAAAACACATACCCAAATGCACTTATTACACTTATTTTTTGATCTGCCACTTATTACAATTTCAATACATTTTTATACACTTCTATACACTTTTGATACATTTCAATATACTTTTCAACCCTAATAAAACTCCAATAGGATGTTTTAGCATTTTTCTCTTGTAAATGGCCTCTAAAAATATATAGTAAGTTACATAGAGTTAAGAGTACATTCAACCAAGTATATCATCATCCATGCAGGTCCTGTATTTGACCTCAGCTATGTTTTTGTCACCTGCTTGTATAATGTCGCAACATTCACTTCGATCCGTCTGTGTGATAGAGAGAGAAGAGAGAGAGAGAGAGAGAGAGAGAGGAGATAAGTATCATAGACTTTCATAATTCATATTCCGCTCATATTAAAATGGTAATTTGATTTTCAAACGTAATAAAATACTTCTAAGATCATTTGTTTTTACAAATGAAAAAAAAAAATTTAAAAAAAACCCAAAAGCATCTAGCGGGGGCCTGTGCACTGGTCCCCCGTCCCCGTCCCCATATGCCTCTGCCGCTGTACTGATGTACAGATTGTCTATAAATAGCGTGCTATGTGGTACCAACCTAAAATGCGTGAAGCCATGACGTTTTTAAAGAGAGAAAAAAATAACTTTGTTAGATAAACAAAAAGCATTTGTGGGATGTTTAATTACGTGAGATCTGGAGATCTACATTAGTCTCTCTAAAGGGTGATTGGCATCTTAATTCTTCAACTTGAGAAGCCCTTTGAATGAGAACGTTCATATTAACGTCTTTTGAGAAGCCCTTTGAAATACGACGTTTTTTTTTTTTTTTTGCTAAGCAATTTTTGCTAAGCAATAAGAATACGACGTTTTATTGCTAGTTCTTTTCTATTGCTACTCGTTCTTGTGGATGGATGGCTGTTTCTGAGTTAAACTTAGCAAAGATCTGTGGAGGTGGATGTAGTTATCTAGTTCTGAGAGCTTGTAATCTGTTTTTTGATCAGGATGCCATTATAAGGGTTGTCTAGCTCCTAGCCAACTTGGCAACTTCTGTTTTGGGTGTCGAGCGGCCTATGATTGTAAATGGGTTGGTGTCAACCTAGTTGGGATTCTCTTTTGACGTTTTGATGCCTTTTGCTCTTCTCCATTTAATCTTTGTACTTCTTTCAAGAAATAAAAATCTCTTTATTTGGCTGTACAAAAAAAAATAGAAAATTCTTGATGACCAAATCTGGTATTTTTTTTTTTTTGGGGTTCTTCAATGAATAACCCCAAAGCTTCCAAAGTAGAAAAACATGCAATATAGTTGCCCACACACAAACAACCATGTTTCTCTTTTCGGAAACATTAAATTTTTTTTTTTTGGCACCAAAGTTAGTCAAACTTATTATGACAAATCTGCTTTTCTTGGACACTGTGCGAAATATGAAATATAGGGAAAAATTTTCTAATAAGAAATTATTTATTTGAAGATTGGTACAATACATGTCTCTTGGTCCATGAAACTGTTCATGAAAATAAATAAATAGTCTAGACTCACAATGATGTGAATCCAAACTATTCATTTCTTTTCATGGACCCGAAAGTCATGTATCCTAACATTTTTGTATTTCTTTCAAGTGATAGGCTCACATGCGATCTACATCACTCTATGTGCTTTAGGTTAATTCTTTTTGTGGTATAGTATAAACCAAAAAGTATTCCAATTCAATGAAGTTCATTAGCAAAACAGAACTTTTGGACATAATCAATAGATTTCAAAGATTACCTGAATGAGTTTCGTTGCTGGTGACAAGACTCGAACCTTGGTTACGTATTCAGCAGAATGACTGTCACTGAATGAACAATTCGATAACCCTCGTGGTGAGGATCGAACATAAGTTGAAACAATTTGGTTTCTTCCAAAATTCTCGACGGACTCCATGAAGAAAACATGAGGAGCATCACATGGATCCTTGAGTGACAGCTGACGTGTGTTGAACATGTAAAATGGTGGCTTCAAGCCCCTCGCCCAAGGCCTAAATGTCTCCAGTGGCCTCTTCAAAATGGTTCTAGGGAGAACCTGATGTGGGAAAATTTCAAAATTCTCAAAGCTCTTTTATTGGTTTGATTTGTTATTCTCATCAATACTTTTTTTTAATAGGCAAAATAATATTTTATTAAGAAAACTGAACTTTATCAAGTTGGGGGATAGGGAGGGGAATCCAACCAAAATTTGAATGAGAAAAACACAAAAACAGATGGGACAAAGTCCAAAATACTTATCAGCATTTGTTCTCATGTAGTAATAGTTTCAACTTTTATTACTCCAGTAAGATAGTTTTCTTAATTAGTTTTCTTTAAGTATGAAGGAATTATATTTTATGAGTTAAAACTTCTACAACACTAGTTTCGGCTACCGAAGTCAACTACTTCGTTTCCCACAACGAATATTATGGTGTACAATACGTGTTATTGTAAAGGAATGTAATTTTGGCTCTCCATTTTTTGTTTTGTAGCTAGTCTCACATGATTAAGTTATAAAATAGAGTGTCAGTGACTAAAACTATAATGCCAGAAATCAATTATTTCATTTTAAAAATTGCATTAATAAAAGTGGAATATCCTTATGACCCTAAAATTTGTAACAAAATACCTTCTCAAAAATATGTGCAGAGTAGCCCCATGAGACTGAGAAGGACCAGTTGGTTGGCTTGTGGTAGCAGATGGTTTGTTGGAGTAGCCGCGATTGATCCACTTTGGCAGACTTCATTAGATGGTTCGCAGACTGAAAACGATCCATGGAGGGAAAGATAGGGTCTACCTTGTCAAAGTGGTGGAGGGACATCAGTGGTGTTTGTGGATGAGATGATAGAAACCCTGATATGTCCCCCTTAAGATCTATCTGCATTCAATTCAACAAACACTGTAATATCCGCATGCAATTGGTTTGTCTTGAGAGAATTTTACGAAAGGATATTTTATTGGGCGTGTTTAAGAAAAATTCTTGATTTTTAGGGTGTCAAGTTTCAAAATAAGTTGTTAGTGTTTGTCAAAAATCTCTAGCCTGATTTCAAATTGTTTTGGAATTGAAGGGTCATATTCTAATTAAGCTTTAAAATCTCAGAGGGAGGACCACTAGGAAGCAACATTAGATTAGAGAGATCATCATGTGGGTTGCTTTTTTACGTTTTACAATTATATAATTAAATCTCTCATATATGTAGAGGTAGCACATACACAGGTCTAAATTTATATTGTGTTGGCGAAATATGCGGATCAGAGAAGAGAGAAAATTAAGGAGGGTCACATGGACAACACATGGTGTTGGATAAGGGTTATTTTATTTTATTTTTATGACTAGGTGTACGGGCAGCTTTGGTGCGCATCAACTAATTTTGGAGAACCAATTAATCCAGCCGTCCGCTAACGGGAGTGCCATTTAAAGCCAGCAGTTTGCTTTGTATAAACTGGTTGATGATATATGAGAAGTTTTGAACCTTAGACTTTAGAAGGAAGCAAATAGTCTTAACCGCCGGAGAAGTTATCCGCTGCTCCTAGACATCGCTAAACTTGTTATTGTGACCACAATTTTTTGTGGGTCCTATACCTAAATTCGTAAAATCAAGATGAATGTATGGGTTCCTAGGTAACTTCAAAAATATACCAACTCTTGAAGGCTTTCCGTAGATAGAAAAAAAAAAAACAAAGAATTTCTTTCCAAAGTACCTTGAAGTTTAACTCCAATGGCCCATAAACACATGAACTCAGCGAGCGATTACAAGAATTTTCGACGAACACTAACAATTACCACCACATTTATGATATATAGGTTGTACCCACACCGAAATCGAAGCCCAACCCGATCGATCGATCAATCTCTATACCTAGATTCGAACCAGTGTCTATATCGATCAAACCCGAACTGATCAAACAATGCTATATGCCGTTGAAATTGTGTATTTATGTTTTGGCCTTTTTGGCTTTCTAGAAAGTAGAACTTGTAAAATCTTACTTCACAGTTTTTTTTTTTTGTCCTTCTTTCTTCCTAGAAAGTTGCCTAAAATCTAAAAATAAGTTCATGAAAAGTAAATTAGAAAGATAAGGTTGTAAACTGAAACCGAATGGAGTCACATGAGCAATTTTAAATTGAAATATCAATCTTTTTTTTTCATTAGCCAAAACTCAAAAAGGAAGAAAAAAAAATGTAGTGAGTTTTTTATTAGAGATAGCCTTCTTCTTGTGCAGGTTTTATATTAGTGCTCTTTGGCATTGTCTCGGTCAGTTCTGTCCTTTATATTCACTATGACTCTGCTGTGGACTTTGCTTTTTTAGTTAATTGAATTTTCGACGTACCAAAAAAAAAAAAAGAAAAAAAAATGTAGTAAAAAGAAACAGGTAGACTACTTGACTAAGTTAAGGTCAAGCGGTCATGTATTTCTATTTTTCCTTACACCAAATTAAATTATTCTTTAATTTATGAGTACTTTAATTTTGGGTAAAAAAAATACAAAATAAAAAAATATTTTTGGGGGGTTTGAAAATGCACAAATTCCCGTATGAAACATTTAAAGTGAGACGGATGCAGTAATAAAAAGAACAGGTAGACTAATTGACTAAGTCAAGACGTCATGTATAACCAATTTGTGGTGTGTTCCGCTACTTATTTAACTAGCTAGATAATAAAACGAAAAGAGGAGAAGCAAAACAACTTAATTAAGCGAAAACCTGCTATATAAAAACAATCATGCTACTTGCACATATGTTTGTACACATATCTTGTATATACATTTTTGTGGGGCCCATATCGGGATCCCACAAAATGATCCGAACTGCTCATCTTTTTTAAAATATTTTTTGGAGGGTTCCTGTAAAAAATCAGTTCCAATGGATATCGGTAAAGGCTTTCTTAGAATTCGTAGGGTAAAAGAGAATGATTTGTCATACGATTTCTGAGAAAGTCCTTACCGATATCTGTTGGAGCTGATTTTTTATAGGAATCCTCCAAAAAAATATTTTAAAAAAGATGAGCGGTTCGGATCATTTTGTGGGACCTCGATATGGGCCCTATAAAAATGAATGTGCAAGATATGTACAAAAACATATGTGTGAGAATCGTTACTGATATAAAAACAACAAACCTACTTAGAATGGCAATCAAAGCGTTTGCGTCAATGGTTATGTAGCAGTGAGATTGTAATAGTGAGTCCAAAGACATATACCGATATACATACCTGATGAATGCCTCTCTCAGCAGAGAGAGGAACGCCAAGCTCATCAACACAATACTGAGTCATAAAGTCAGCTGAAGTCAAGTTTGGATATCTCTTGAGACAGCCTTCCAAATCTTTCACCATAGCTGAAACCAAAGGGTAACTCAATGCAAATCCAGCACCACCAAATCCCTGATCAAAGGAGAACAAAAGGTTTGATCGAATAGTCTCTGAATGCCCGCCAATGTATATGTACTTAGTGTGATCATATTTTGCTAGAACATCCACCCAATTATCAACAAAGAAGATTGAGTCATCGTCTCCCATCACATACCTGTCACAGAAAATAAGTAAGCTGAAATATTTAAGCGCTACAGAGTTGATGTGCTCATAAAATGGTGTGTGGTTGGTTGCGTGCACTACATCAATTATAGAATGATTCTATTCGAACACAAAATATTCTCTCTCTTGACCCAAATTTTTCATCTTTGCTTTCTCAATTACAATTATGCCCTTCAACGAAATTATTATAGAAACCAGTAGAAAGTAACTGGGGCTAGAGAGAAAAGATTAATATTCAAATAGATTCACTTTTGAAATATACAGGCAGAGAACATATTGACGATGTACAGAAGAAAACCAACAATATATACCATCTCACTCCTTGATCTCCCTCTCTATAAACCTCCAAAATCGCGTGAACCATCCGAACCATGATAGGCGCCACATGTCCCGACTCTTTCACTAATTTGGAGATGTCATTGGAGACACGGAGCGGTGGAGATGCGGCAGACCAAGGGAGGAGCTCCTCCGTGGGAGCGGTGTCGAGGTACAGGTATCCGCGGGTCACGTTTGGGCGCCACCACGATTCTATGTAAGCCTTTCTGTGTCTCCATGCTTTGAGGGAACCCACTAGTCCAAAAACAAGGTGGCTAATGTTGGTGGCCGCCGGAGAATCATCATGTGGAGAAGGGGTAGTTTGGGAAGGTTTAAATATGTGTTGCAAGGGGGAGAAGAACTCAGAAGCTGGCCAGTAGGAATGGGTGAAGAAGAGTACGAAGGCCAAGTACAGAAATATCCCTGAGATTGCTAGGACTTTGGTTTGCCTTAATCTCAGGCAATTAAGAGATGGAAATCTAAGTTTGGGGTTCATGGTTAGAACTTCTGAAGGACAAATCGAGGAGTCAGTTCATGATCAGAACAAAATGTGGTGAGAAAACCTTAATTATTGAACCATTTTAATTAATTAAGGTGAGCATCATACCGCCTCCACTTCCAATTCTTTTTTGCACAATGCTACATACCGCCTCCACTTCCAATTCTGGTCATTTTTAAAAGAGCGTACTAATCTTCAGAACAAAAGGTATTAATTGCATATTAGTGAAGGATTTCTTTTAAAAATTTGTTCGATTCCCTCCGTACTTTTTAGTCAAATGGGTTTGGAGAGTTGCTATTTTGCACTTTTTTTAATTTTACAATCCAACAATTGCCAATAATTCTCATTCGCGGACTGAAGAAAGCGGGGCTTTGTCCCAGCTACCGCTATCTAGTTACATACGGTTAAGAGTACATTCAACCAAGTATCTCATTATCCATGCAAGCCCTGTATTTGACCTCAGCTATGTCACCGTCACTCGCTTGTATAATGTCGCAACATTCACTTCGATCAACCTGAGAGAGAAGAAGAAATAGATACTTTCATAATTCAGATTCAATGCGCTATTAAAAATGGTAATTGGATTTTGACACCCTCTTTTATCCTCTCCATGTAGGCCACTTTTGGCATAATAATTCTCGAGTAGTAATTTTTTCTTCTTTATTCAATTTTTTTTTCTCAGTTCTTACTTTTGCATCAAAAAATTTTTTTTTGAAGTATAATCGGTCTGTACGGTATGGTGCGGTATTCACACCCTTTGTTGGGACCTTTCTCACCTAATAACATAAGTTTTTCCAATGGAATTCATTTGCAGAAGACAACTTTAGGAAATAGGAAAAATAAAAAGAATTTCAAAGATTACCTGAACGAGTTTCGTCACTGGTGACAAGACTCGAACCGTGGAGATGTAGTCAGCAGAATGATTGCCGCTAGAACAATTTGGTGAACCTTGCGGTGAGGATCGAACATAGGTGGAAACAATTTGGTTTCTTCCAAAATTCTTGACTGACTCCATAAAGAAAACATGAGGAGCATTACATGGATCCTTGAATGGCGGCAACCGTGTGTTGAACATGTAAAATGGTGGCGTCGAGCCCTTCTTCCAAGGCCTAAATGTCTCCAGTGGCCTCTTCAAAATGCTTCTAGGGAGAATCTGGTATGGCAAAATTTATAAATGTCAAGAGGTCAATAAGTTTCAGTTTTGATGTTACAATATGCAATTGGTCGTTATATTAAGAAAGTAACACATTTATAAACTTTATCATCAAATAAGACAAGCATGCGACATTTTATAAACTTATTAAAGGTAATTAATCATGGCACTACTCCTGCCTAGAAAAAAAAATTTGCCAAGAAAAAAAAAATCATGGCACTCAATTTTTTAGGGATCGGATCATTTGCAGTCCAAGTTTTGGGGAGAAACTAGTCCAAATTTGAATTGTATGTTGGGATAATCACTGGGTCGGATTCGTTTAGAAACTCTTCTTAGTCAGAGTCTTTGTACAAATCTAAACCATTAATTGTTAAAAAGGACGGTCTAGAGGATTTGGAACGTCTCTTCCAGTTCAAAACTTGGACTGGTGAGGATCCAATTGTAACTTTTTACTAACCTCTGGCGGACTCCTAATTTTTTTTTATTCTTTTCATAATATGTGTACATTCCCCCCTAAACTTTAAAACATTCTTTTATCTTTCCTATATTTGTAAGTATTTTTTTCTTAAGAAATAACTAAATAAGTATGTCATCACTCCAGTACTTGTTCTCATGTCAAATGATAGTTTGAATTATAAGGTAATTTTCTGAAAAAATAATGTATGAAAGAACTATATTAAAAGTGGAATATTGTTATTAGCAGAACTTTTGTAACAAAAACACCTTCTCATAAATATGTGCAGAGTAGCCCCACGAAACTGAAAAGGACCAGTTGGTTGGCCTGTGGTAGCAGATGGTTTGTTGGAGCAGCCGGGATTGGTCCACTTTGGCAGATTTCATTAGGTGCTTCGCGGACTGAAAACGATCCATGGAGGGAAAAATTGGGTCCACCTTGTCAAAGTGGTGGAGGGACATCAACGGTACCTGTGGATGAGATGATAGAAACCCTGATATGTCCCCCTTCAGATCTATCTGCATCCATTCAACAAATATTGTCATGTCCGTATTGGGTTGTTCTTGAGAGAATTTTCGAAAGGATATTTTGGGCGTGTTTACAAAAAATTCTAGGGGTGAATTGAGGGGTTCTAACTTTAAAAAAAATATGGTTAATTATAAGTGTTAAAAATTATTGTAAACTACAAACGTACAAATTAAATTTTATACTCAAGAAACTGTATTTAGGTTGCTTTTCGATCAAATTTTAGATTCTAAGCAATTTAATATTCGATTTTCATCGTTATACGAAATCACATATCATAATTTTCATAGCTATGGTAGACACTCATAATATCAGAGCAATAGTAAATTTAGGTTCTCCAAATTAGATTTCAAATTTATAATTCAAGCTGTTGTGAGACCTCATATAGGACATTTAGTCCCACATCGGAAAATTGGGAAAAAAGTTAATTGGTATATAAGGCTCCATAAGCAGCTACTGTATAACTTGATGTTAACTTTTAATTTTTTAAACCACATGGTTAAGCAAATGATTTGCAGGTCAACTTGCGTGGAATATATGTACGTAAAAAAGAAAACATTTATCACTTTCTTTATCAATTTAAAGTTTTAGACGAGGTCAATGGTGTTAACAATCTACCAGCTCAAGAGCATCAACAATATAATAATCAAAATCAAAAAGTTGCTAAAGTTAGCAATATGTGCACAAAAAAGTGCTCACATTGAAATAACCAAACTTAGCAACTTCTTAGCAACTCATCAAATTTTGGTATATAACCGGATAATCAAAACTAGCAACCTTTTGTCAATAACCAAATTTATTAAACCCCACATCTTCTCAATCAAGTACAACCATCATGGGAGAGTAAAACTCACTCTCCATAAATCAAATGTTTTATTGGTAGGTAAAATTCACTCTCTACTTTGGCAAGTGGTTGTGTATTTAACAATATTGATCATTTTATAAATTTTAACAAATGCTCTACACTTTCACTTATTTTACTAGAATGCCATTCAATGTAGACCATTAGATTAAGAAGAAAAAAATTAACTGTTAGATTTAAATTTTTGCCAACCCATTTTGATTATGGGCAAAAAGTAAACAATGTGGGATATTACATTGCTAATTTTAACAACCTCTAAATAAATAATTAAAAGATGATGTGATAACTTTTGATTATCCAATTTTGATTATTACATTGTGGATGCTTAAAAGCTACTCCCTCCGTCCCGATTTGTTTGTCCCTTTTTCACTATTTGGGACCTCTTACAAAATTGTCTATATGTTTCGATTTATTATGTTTTTTATATGCAATATGGATCTTGTTTGATAGATCTCAATTAGATTTAAAATGTAATGTTTTCGAAATTATGTAAAACATTATAGATTGTGAGATATAGACAATTTTTTAAACGGCACGTATGTCGAAATTGGACAAACAAACTAGGACGGAGGGAGTATCATTCATTCCGTCTTTAAAACAAGAAAGTTTTTCAAACATACCCTTGAAGTTTCATTTCTTTGTCCCATAAACATTTGAACTCATTGAAACCTCTATTAGATCCCTAAAGTTATATAAAACTCTTCAATCAACAACAACCTCAGCTCTGGCAAAATCCTAATGAAATGGATAGCATGGCTTTGAATTATCGTAAGTAATATCCCTTATTGATTACAAGAATTAAAAATGCAGCACGATGATTTGGCACATATATATGGGTTCCCTAATTTCTAGACATGGTCTAGGGCTCTCCAAAACCTGCAAAGCAAAATAAGTTTTTTTTTTTTTTTTGAACCGCAAAAAGAAACTTATTAATCTTTTCTAAGGATTGGGGGCACGACTGCATCACAGTGAGACATATCCCAACAAATTGTTAGCACCCAAACTCTCGAAACTCTCTCAATGAATTTCTTTTCCTATTGCTAGATTTCATCGTTGATCGTTTATGATTAATGAAATTTTTATTCGTTGCTCAAAAAAATGTCTACAAACATGATCAAAACGTGCTACAGAACCTAAAATGACGATTGGACCATTTCCTTGACAATTGTGTAACTGCACTTAGGAGAAGCATGAAATTATGATAGTGAGTCGTCAGGAGACATATACCTGATGAATTCCTCTCTCAGCAGAGAGAGAAACACCGAATTCTTCAACGCAATACTGAGTAATAAGGTCAGCATAGATCAAGTTTGGATATCTCTTGATACAACCTTCCAAATCTTTCGCTATAGCTGAAGCCAAAGGGTAACTCAATGCGAATCCAGCTCCACCGAATCCTTGATCAAAGGAGATTTTAAAGTTTGACTGAATAGTCTCTGAATGCCCTCCAATGTATACATATTTAGTGTGATCGTATTTTGCTAAAACATCCACCCAATTGTCAACAAAGAAGATTGAATCATCGTCTCCCATCACATACCTGTTCGGGAATTAAGTATATAGAAATATTCAAGCTCTAAATATTTGTAGTATATCATCGAAAGTGTAGTAATCTAGCAAGAAACCACAGAAAAAGCTGGTACCCAGTTTCTTTGCACCCCTAACCCTTTCGTATCTGTAGGCAAGCTGGTACCAGTTTCTTCACTCCGTCTCCCACCTGTTCTCTTTCCTTGCTCTCTGTTTTTCAATGGTTTCACATATGATCTGGATCGAGTTCGAGATTATCTTTAGGTTATTTCAGCATTAGATTTTGTAAAGTTTTATTCATTGATGCGATTCACTATTTCATTAGATAAGGTGATTATAATGGTTGCGACGTGGGGAGTGGTGGTCGTGAGCTAAGTCACATAATTTGCGTGCGTAAACAGGTGCATGAGCACCAACGTGAAAGCATCTGAGAAAAACAGCCTAACCTACTAAAGTTTGCAAGAGAGTGTCTAAACTTGTGAGGGTGGCGAGTGTGGCCGGCCAAGTGAAGGGGCTAGAAGATGAAGGTGGGGTGCGGCGGCCTACGACGGTGAAGCCTGGTAAACAAGAACATGATGAATATCTTGGTGTTTCAATGAGTGTGTAGAGAAAATTTCGAAGAGAGAAAAGATTAAGGTTCAAATGGATCGATTCATTTTGGAATATATAGGTAAAGAATATATTATATATTCCGAAATGTAACGTTACCGTGACTACTTTTGTTGACCATGTTTAGGATACAGTGAGTTGTCATTCTTCTAGGAAACATGACAGGTTGAGCCCATTCCACCAATATAACAACTCACATAATATTTAAAACACGGTCACCAAACGTGATGACCGACCACAATTTTATTGGATTTCGAATGTAAAAAAAAAAAAAAAAAAAAAACTTCAACAATACCATCTCACTCCTTGATCTCCCTCTCTGTAAACCTCTAAAATTGCGTGCACTATCCGAACCGCCACGTGTCTCGACTCTTCTACTACTATTTTGGAGACGTCACTGGATACCCGGAAAAGGGGAGATGCGGCGGACCAAGGGAGGAGCTCCTCCGTGGGGGCGGTGTCAAGGTATAGGTATCCACGTGTCACATTCGGGCGCCACCACGATTCTATGTAAGCCTTTCTGTGTCTCCATGCTTTGAGGGAACCCACTAGTCCAAAAACAAGGTGGCTAACGTTGGTGGCCGGAGAATCGTCATGGGGAGGAGGAGTGGTAGTTTGGGAAGGTGCAAATATGTGTTGCAAGGGGGAGAAGAGCTCAGAAGCTGGGCAGTAGGATTGGGTGAAGAAGAGTACGAAGGCGAAGTACAGAAATATCCCTGAGATTGCTAGTGTTTTGCTCAGACTTATAAGGCAATTAAGAGATGGAAATCTGAGCTTGGGCTTCATGTTTCGTACTTGTGAAAGGAAAATGGGATGAGTCAGTTCATTATCAGAACAAAATGTGGTGAGGAAACCTTATGGAACCATTTTGTATATGAATATATATATATATGAGTCCGGTTTCCATAAGGGATCCTGCACGGGCTTACCATGTGGGACTCTCCTTTCCCGATCGGATTGCTACGATCCGAGCCACTCAAAGTGATCAAAACGTAATTTTCAGGGTACACGCGGGAAATCAGCAAAAAAAATGATCGGAAAGGGTTTGATCCGAACAATTTTTATTAAACGGTTTTAGTACAATATTCTTGCATGATTGTATTTTTTTTTTTATCAGCAAAGAAAAGATTTTCATACCATAAATGATACTCCGTCCCTCCATCCCTTTTTTATAGTCCGGTATTCCATTTTGGGCTGTCCCTTAATAAGTGTCCATTTTGTAAAATTAGTGGGTAAAAGTTGGTGCATTGTCTATTTTGTCCCTAAAAGTAGATTCCATTTTGAAAAGTTAGTGAGTAAAAGTGTAATGATGATAGGTAAGTAGGGAAAGTGGATGAAAAAGTTAATGTGAAAGGTATAATGATGATATCTTTTTAATAAGTCAAAATTACGAAGTAGGATACTTAAAAAGGGACGGATGGAGTACAAAAGAGAAATCTTGTAGTACTAATACACCAGGGAGCATATATCGATCATTGTAATTATTCTTCCTATTTTATCTTCTTGTTTTAGTATAATGCAATTAATTAATGTTGAGTCTCTTTGTTTTTTTTTTTAATAAGCAAAAGAATTTTATTATCTCTGAATTTAATAATTACAAAGATTAAAAGGACAAGGCCAAATAAAAATTAAAAGTACTTAATCTTTAAAGCTACCCGAGACCCAAACGTTGGTCAAGAACTTACAAAATTTGAAACTACCGCAAACTCGAACTCCTGGCCTGAACATCGTGAAACCACAATCATGTTGTCACCTTAACACCCTGAACCTCAATTGATCTGGATCTGAAGCACCGCCGCTGCAGTGAAAACCGCCGTGAACCCGCAATATGTCACCGGTCTAAAAAAAACTCCAAGAGTACTACACGGTCACGCATTGGAATATATTAATCGATCTGTTAATTAATCCAACTTTATTTATCTTTTTTTTTTTTTTCTCAATCCCAGGAGTACACGGTCACGCATTGGAATATATTAATTGCATTTACTTTGCTCTTAATTTATAGTATGTCCTAACTAATTAATTAAGAATCAATAATGAAAGTAGGCGGTGATGAAAGATTAGGAATATAAATAAATAAATAAATAAATAAATAAATAAATAAATATATATATATATATATATATATATAGCATTTTTCGTTGACGAGTAACGATCTTTATATATATATATATATATATATATATATATATAGCATTTTTCGTTGACGAGTAACGATCTTCCCATTTCATACCCAAAACGTGTTTCATCCTTTTCATTGAATTTGAATTTCTTACTTGGCTGGTAAGCTGTAAACGTAAGACTGAAAAGAGTTTCTCAAGGGAATCAATTCGTTTGTTGCTTATTGAGTGTTCTCTCGATGTATCCTTTTCGAGCCAATAAAATTTTCGTTTTGCCGAAAAAAAAAAGAAAGGGAATCAATTCGTTTCTCAATCACCAAAGTCAATGCTTTACAAACATAGTACTCCTAAGTATTATTATATATATACCCCTCAAGTCCTCAACTAATTAACAGATTACATATACAATGACCCCTCAACTCGATCTTCTGGTATTTATATGAACCCAAAAGGCTAGGGTGTTATTTGTCATCAATGGGTATGTCTGCAAACATTTAATCTCAAATTAACGAGTAATTAATTATTCAACGTTCCCGGTTTGGGGTACTACGTACCATTTACGTAGCGACAAAGTACACGATAAGAAATAACAGAGACATTATCATTCGCTTTTGTTGGGTGATTGAGGCCCTGAGGGACAAGGAGTGATCCATGTGATGTGGTGGGGATCTTTTATTTGCGGGAAGTACCCAATAATTTGGCCCAAATTAACCCCTTCAAATCCCTGCCAAATTTTGCACAACGTCATGGATAACATCATAAAGGAAAACGGAATGTCTCCCATAAACCAAATAAACAAAAGATCCTTGTATTCCTCCTAGCATAATTTGTTAATTTCTAGCGAGAGCCAATGGGCAATATTTTACTTAGTATATTAAAAAATAATTAATGAGCTAAGGAATTTCTACTGTAGTTGAGACGCGCGCCAGAGGCCAGGGGCAGCAGCGCCTGGGCGCCCTGGGTGCAACTCGTTGATTGGTTTTGGTCGATTCAGGGCGGGGTATTTTCGGTAGTGAAAATTTTATGAATTTTTATTTTTAGTTGTTAGGTGTTTCCGATAGTGAATAAGTTGTTAAGAAATGTAAAAAAGTTATTTCCGGTAGTAAATAAGTTTTTGATGAGTATGTGAGTGAAATTATAGTTATTGAGTTGGTAAAAACTTTTTTTTAGGGAAAACCAATTGATAAAATAAGTTAAATTTTTAGTATTTATTTTGTTAGTGGAAACGGGCCAGAGAAATTTCAATACTCCTTACCAAGGCTCCAAAACAAGCAACAAAGCCTTTAAAAAATTTACTACACACAGCACAAAGGCAAAAGGACTAAGCCTATCGCAACCAAATGAGCATTTTCCACAAAGATTTCAACCAAACTACTAAAATGCGTTGAAAGTTATCGGGACAAAATGCAAAGAAGAACGTATATATGGTTGTACTTCTCTCGATCGAATTTCAATCATTTGCGAGTGCATAGGCTTCAAGCCAAACCTTCAACCACCGGGCGGAGTAACTAGACTCAACACTGACGACTAGCTAGCCACATCCCAAACCCAAATGGAAAAAGAATATATAGACCCCGATCTTTTGTCACAATCCAACAATTGCCAATAACACTAGCAACTATCTATGAGAGTAATTGCTTTACTCTAAGTAACTTCCAAAAATATCAAGTTACATACAGTTTAAGAGTACATTCAACGAAGTATCTCATTATCCATGCAAACCCTGTATTTGACCTCAGCTATGTTACTTTTACTCGATTGTATAATGTCGCAACATTCACTTCGATCAATCTGAGGAGAGAGAGAGAGAGAGAGAGAGAGAGAGAGAGAGAGAATTAAGTAACAAATATAGAGTTTCATAATTCAGATTCAATGTGCTATTAGAAATGGTAATTTGATTTTAATTTGCACCCTCTTTTATCCTCTGCATGACGTCTCTTTTGGCCTAGTACGTAATCCTCGAGGACTTTTTTTTTTTTTGTCTTTATTCAACTTTTTCTCAATTTTTAGTTTTATGTCAATTTTTTTTTGGTGTGAATTTAAAATGTCTATTGACTCTTTTGGGGATTAGTAAAATGAGTGGTGGGCAGAAATTCCCAAAAGTTGCCAGTGAAGGAGCAACCGAATCTCTTAAAATTAAGGGTGATTGTTCGTCTTCTTCAACTTGAGACGCCATTTGAACGAGCTCAAAGGCATTAATTGGAGGATGATTAAATTACATAGCTTGGAGAATATTTCGTAGTATAAATCAAAGAAATGTAGGTAGAAATGTATTCGAAATGGAAAACGAATTGATGTAACTAAAAATGCATTAAGTAATTGTTTTAGTTAATTTTTTTTTATCCAAAAAGTAATTCATTCCAACGCAATTCATTTGGAGAAGCAGAAACACAGCTTTAGGAAATAAATACAAAGAAAAAGTATTTCATAGATTACCTGAACAAGTTTTGTTGATGGTGACAAGACTCGAACCGTGGAGATGTAGTTGGCAAAATGGTTGCCGCTAGAACATGTCGGTAACCCTCGCGGTGAGGATCGAACATAGGTTGAAACAATTTGGTTTCCTCCGAAATTCTTGACTGACTCCATGAAGAAAACATGAGGAGAGCATTACATGGATCCTTGGATGGCAGCAACCGCGTGTTGAACATGTAATATGGCGGCCTCTGCTCTCTCCATGGCCTAAATGTCTCCAGTGGCCTCTTCAAAATGCTTCTGGGGAGAACCTGGTACGTATCGTAAAATTTTCAAATTTCCAGAGCTGTTTTAGTTTCAATTTTGATGTAACAATATGAAATCTGTCCGTTTATTAGAAAGTAACACATTAATTATACACTTTATCATCAAAAATTAGACAAGCATACGACATTTTGTTCCCAAAATTTCTTTTTACTTTATGTAACCGGCAAAAATAATTACCAAAGCAATAGGGTGTTAGTGATACTTTTCAGTTGTGTGGTGATGATTGTGACATATTTTTCCAATGCAAGGAGGTGTTCATGAGGGGACGAATCCAGTCTATGTTTTGGACCAGAGGAAACAACCTGAATTTGGACCATATATTGGGATAATCAATGGATCAGACTTGCTCAAAAGCTCTTCCCAGAAAAAGTGTTTGAATGAATCTAAACAACTGATTGCAATAATGGACGGTTCAAATTTCGAATGTCTCATTCAATCCAAACGGTCCAAATTTTGAACTCGAGAGGATCCAATTGGAAATTTTTACTAACCTCTAAAGATTTTTATTTTTTCATAATATGTGTAGATTCCCCTCTAAAACTTTTAAACATTATCTTTTCTATATTTCTACGTATACTTTTCTTTCTATAAATATGGCATCACTCCAGTACTTGTTCTCATGTCATATGATAGTTTGAAATATAAGATAATTTTTAGAAGAAAAAAAAAACAATGTATGAAAGAAATATATTTTATGGTAACAGCCAACCGAAGTCCAAGTTCATTATAACCAACTGGGGCTAGCTCAGTTGGTTAGAACTCTTGCATCTTATTAAGAAGTCGGGAGTTTAAATCTTCTTACCTGCATGTGGGTGTTATTCTCTTAGAGGAGCTTTTCCTTTTCTTTCTTTCTTTCTTTTTTTTTTTTTTTTTTGTTTCTAGCCTATTTGGGCTTATTTCTTGTATTGGTTGAGTTGTTGAATTTACCTATCTCATGGATTCTCACAATTGATGTAGTGTCTCAGATTTGTACTTCATACTTCATATATAATGATCTGTTCTATCGATTGACAACAAAAAAAAAAATTCCAAGTTTATGGCTTCGTTTCAACGCACTAAGGTTCATATGGCGTCAAATACGTGTCATTGTGAATATCATTTTTTAAATTGTAATCAGCAGAACTATTGTAACAAAACACCTTCTCATAAATATGTGCAGAGTAGCCCCATGAGACTGAAAATGACCAGTTCGTTGGCCTGTGGTAGCAGATGGTTTGCTGGAGTAGTCGTGATTGGTCCACTTTGGCAGATTTCATTAGGTGATTCACGGACTGAAAACGATCCATGGAGGGAAAGATTGGATCCACCCTGTCAAAGTGGTGGAGGGACATCAACGGTGCTTGTGGATGGGATGATAGAAACCCCGATATGTCCCCCTTCAGATCTATCTGCATCCATTCAACAAATATTGTCATGTCCGCATTGGGTTATTCTTAAGATAATTTATGAAAGGACATTTTGTGCGTGTTTACCAAAAATTCAAAAGGTAGGTTTTGGGGCTCTAACTTTCTAAAAGAAATTGTCACTGTTTTTTAAAAATTCTCAGATGAAGAAAAGCTTTGTCTATTTGGGGAAAATTTCCAATGGAGATGGAAGAAAGTAACCAAACATCAAGCATGGAACTACAACGAAATTAGCAGTAAAATAGTAAAATTGAGTTTCCTAATTTTCTAGACATGGTATAGCTAGGGCTCCCCAAAACCTGCAGAAGTAAAATAAGTTTTTTTTTTTTTTTTGAACAGCAAAAAGGAACTTATTAATCTTTGAAGGGATTGGGGACACGATTGCATCACAATGAGAAGTAAGCATCCCAACAAAATGTTGGCACCCAAACTCGCGAAACTTTCTCAATAAATTTCTTTTCCTATTTTGAGGTTTCATCGTTGCTATTTTATGATTAATGAAATTTGTATTCGTTGGTCTAAAAAAAAAATGTCTACGAACATGAAAACCTGATATCTGAACCTACAACAATAATTGAATCATTTCCTCGACAGTTGTGTAGTTGCACTTAGGAGCAATGAAATTATGATAGTGAGTCATCAGAAGACATATACCTGATGAATGCCTCTCTCAGCAGAGAGAGAAACACCAAGCTCATCAACACAATACTGAGTAATAAGGTCATATGAAGGCAAGTTTGGATATCTCTTGAGACAACCTTCCAAATCTTTCACCATAGCTGAAATCAGAGGGTAACTCAATGCGATTCCACCCCCACCAAATCCTTGATCAAAGGAGTTTTTAACGTTTGACTGAAGACTCTCTGAATGCCCTCCAATGTATATATACTTATTGTGATCGTATTTTGCTAGAACATCCACCCAATTGTCAACAAAGAAGATTGAATCATCATCTCCCATCACGTACCTGTTGGAGAAATTAAGTAAATTGGAATATTTAAGTTCTAAAGAGTTGTAGGATATTGTCGAAAGTTCTGTAATCTAGCAAGTACAGTTAGAACTTAAAAGATTCATAAAACGAAGTTTACAGTTATGCAAACTTTGAATTTACATTATACAACTAGCTTGCTTTAATTTTTAAGCGAATGTGTTTATATTGAATCTTTTGTCATTCATATTAAAGTTGGCTATCAGCCTATCATGTAAGCATCGGTACACGAACGAGATCCGGTTTTAGTAGAGTTCTTATAGATAGAGTTGGTAAAGTTTGCGGTGTGGCAAGATATGATAGGTCCATATTATGGACTATCAAGATATCATACGTACACACTACTCCATATCTTAACAGCCTATAATATGGACCACTGCAATCTTGCCACGTCGCAAACTTCACCAACTCTATCTATAAGAATACAAAAACCAGATCCACATAATAGGTTGATTACATGATATTGCCGTATGGGATTTATTAAATTTGTTTGGAGACTTCCAACCTAAAACCAATTGGCTATAGGTTGAATAGTTTCTAGATTATATTAACCAAGTTTGCGCGACTTAGGTGAACGATGATGGATAAAGTCTAACATGCCTCATCATACAGTGTGCTTGGTTGTGTGCACGTGTTTGAATATAGTTTGATTCTATTTCTTTGAACTCAAAATCCTTCCTCTTTTGACCTTTTCTTTTTTACTTTTGCAATTACAACTACGTCTTTTATTGAAATAAAAAATGCTAACCTCCGTCCGTTAGGCGTGGCGCAGGATAATGGATTAGAAAGTGTATCGATATTCGAGAAAAGTATATTAATATCCGTGAAATGTATAGTAATATCCAAATTTATGTGTCATTATATACTTATTATCCTCTGTCTAGTAGGCAGAAGCTGCAAGACCAATTCAAATTGCTGTTTACACATCCACATCCCTTATTACTGTTTAGCTTATTCCAGCACTATTACACAGGCTCATTCCTTCAATCCTTGATTTAAACTGAGTAAATGGAATGGTTGTGCCCCTCAACTGATTAGCACCGTGAAATTGGTACGTTGATTACGACGTAAGGTGGCGGCAACCTACGACGGGGAAGATATATAATAGGTTGGTGGGTGTGAAAGAATTTCAAAAGTTATTTTTGGTATATTTTTGGGTTTGTAGAGAAACTTTTATATTTTCTAACGGGTGTAGAAAGTAACTGCATGGGGCTAGACAGAAAAGATTAAAAAGGTTGAAATGTATTCACTTTGAATATATCGGTAGAGAATATAGTTTCAGAATGTAAAGAAGAAGATCAACAATACCATCTCACTCCTTGATCTCCCTCTCTATGAATCTCCAAAATCGCGTGCAACATCCGAGCCTGGATAGGCGCCACGTGCCTCGACTCTTCTACTATTTTGGAGATGTCATCGAAGACACGGTAAGGGGGAGACGCGGCGGACCAAGGGAGGAACTCGTTTGTGGGGGAGGCGTCGAGGTAGATGTATCCACGTGTCACGCTCGGGCGCCACCATGACTCTATGTAAGCCTTTCTATGTCTCCATGTCCTGAGGGAACCACTTAGTCCGAAAACTAGGTGGCTGATGTTGGTGGCCGGAGAATTACCATGGGGAGGAGGGGTAGTTTGGGAAGGTGCAAATATTTGTTGCAAGGGGGAGAAGAACTCGGAAGCTGGCCAGTAGGATTTGGTGAAGAAGAGTACGAAGGTTAAATACAGAAATACCCCTGAGATTGCTAGGGTTTTGCCTAGCCTTAATGATCTCAGGCAATTACTTGCTGGAAATCTGTGTTTGGGAAACTTCATTTGTTTGAACTTGTGAAGGGAAATGGATGAGTTCATGATCTCTCACAATAAAAATGAGGTTTTCTAACCTCACTGAACGATTTTATACATAGCTGTTAATGTCGATGCTTACCTCATTGAGAATTTGTCATGTCATGTCTCACATGTATGTGCTTTGGAGTTTTTGATGTTTTAATTTAAAGTCAACCTTATGCTGGCATCAAAGAGAGTACTAAATCCTTGGAACATAAAATAAATTTAAGCAGCTGTCGTAACGCCCAATGCAGACCACTGGCCCAGAACCTAACCAACATCATCCATGTATTTTCTAATGTAGAATGGGGTGTTACAATCTCCCCACGTTTATAGTCTCGCGAGGAGTTGAGCACTAAAATCACCAAACCAACAACCAAAGTCGAAGACGCACATGGTGGTGTACACAGATTGCTCTGATACCACCTGTGACGCTCCAAGCAGACCATTAGCCCAATATCTTAATTTTGATCCACATAGCTGAAAAGTTTAAGCCTAAGATACTAGTAGTAGCCCACAATTTGTTATATACCCGAGATGATCCATGTAAACTTCCGATATGTCACAGTTATTCCCTCCTTGTGGGGGGGGGGGGGGGGGGGGGGGGGTGTGTGTGTGTGTGTTTCAATTCCTACCTTCCGGAAGAGATGGAGCACTGTTGTCAGGATATTTTACTGAGGCGTGCTAGGATCGTGACATGGTCCAATTGTGAATAAGACCGTGGGGTTGATTTTTTTTTTTTTTGCTTCGAAGCGGGAAAATGTGATGCAATAACCTTGGGAAGATTGTGGAAGGGGTTTGTGATTGCCCTGCGCGTTAAAAACTTACAGTAAATAAAGCTACCACAAACGGAAAATTTTTGGTTGTAAATTGGGTATAGTCCATGTGGTACCTAGCAATCCATCCGAGCCGTTCAAGACGGCCCAGATTCGAGCAGAGGGAAAGAGAAGAGAGTGCTCGGTTGAGTAGGAAAGAGAGTGCTCGGATGAGCACTGGGTACCACCACGTGGTACGTACCCAATTTGTACCCAAAAACTTCTCCAAAAGGGCACCGCGGGCAGGATCACTAAACAGAACAAAAGCTAACTAATCCCTAAAATTAGAAGCTTGAACTAAAGGAAAATGAGTTGCTGGAATGGATAATTGTTTGAAATCTAAGAAGCTGTGACTGACTTGTTTGAAGGGATTTTTGGAGAAAGATTTAATAGAGGTATGAAAGTAATAATCGGAGGAAAAAAAAACGAATTGGGAACGGGGGCGGGGGGGGGGGGGGGGGGGGGGGGGGGGGGGGGGGGGGTGTGTGTTTGGTGGGGATGGTGATTTTGCAACCCTAAATCGAACAAATGGTGATTTTGCAACCCTAAATCGAACAAATGTTTAAATCTTGAGGCCCGAAGTTTGTGACATGCCCTTTCTCGAGATCCTCTCATGTGATGCTTCCTCATGTGATCTCTCACGCAACATGAAAACGGAACCGATCACGGGTTTATTCGGCGATCCAAACACTTCATTTAGTAAGGGTCAATGTGTTCAAGGTCCATGCAAATTAAGTTCATGGGACATCGGTATCATTTTTTGACAAATTGTATGTACCATAAGAGAAATAAACAGAGTCTAACTGTTTATTTCTCTTCAAAAAAATATGATTCGACCTAGCTTTTATGGATCTTCAATCAACTTGATTGCATTACATGAACTTTAAACACATCACGACCTACTAGAAGAACGACTCAGATCCTGAAAAATGGCAATAATGAGTTCCATTCCGCATCACAAGAGGATTCACTTTGGGATGATCATCACATGAGAGATCTTGACTCCTCTCTCTGGCAATAATGAACTGATCATCCCTTTATCGCATACTCAAATCCCTGTATCCTCTCTTTCAAACTCTTCGAAGTTTAAATTTAAAATTTCTCTTAGAAAGAAAGAAATGCATATTAGCTCAATGGAACAATTCGCAGAAATCGATCCAGATTTTGACTATATAATCTCGAGCATTTTATTTTAGAAGGCTTTGATAACTATTGGCCGATGCATTGTATGACATTGTAAGTAGATATAAGTGAAGAGGCCAGATGGAAGACTAGCTTGATATAAGAATAGATTCATTTCTCAATCGCCAAAGTCAATTCTTTCTCGATGTATCCTTATCGAGTTTCTGATAATATTTTTTTTTTTGGCCGATCAAAGAATAAAATGACCCCTCAGCTAACTATGTACGTGGAGCATAATACACACACTGGGAGGGAATAATATTTAATAACTAACTTGACAGGGATTGTTCACTGACTGAAAACCAGTTGAGTAAGTTGATGCAGTGCTTCTCTGCTGAGGTAGGTTGATCAGATGATCTGAACATGTCCTTCACTACTATTAGATGAGTATCTGTCGGACCATTTTTCTACTATCTCTCCTAAAACCAATTGGTGTTAGGGAAGGCTTTAATTAAGTCTTTTATGACATTCGACATCGCACGCGCAAGTCTGTTTTAGAGCGGTCGCAGGGAGTAGCATTATGTAACCAAATATATGGAGGGACTCCGGGCCCAACAGTATCAAAGAAGCCACCTTGTGTTTGCGAATGTCATTATGTTTAATAAAATAGAACTTCCAACCCATTGCTAACAACACATATCGAACGAATTTTACTGGGTCTATCGAAGCCAATGGTTCCAGTGTTCATGATTTAGTACTCAAGCTCATTTTATGTCTTGTTATTTTATGTTATGTCTAGTTGAGCTCAATGTCTAACTAAGGTGTCCAGCTAAGGATCATTCACGAGAGCCTTAGTCCACGTGTAGTACCCTCGTTACTTACTCCCAAAAAGATGGTACGTGATGGAGCCAGAATTTCAACCCAGTAGTGGCAAACACGTACACTAAAAACGAAAGGGAAAGATAAACTGCGCTAAAACTTATCGACTTGAAAAAGTCCATATAGAATAGTGAAATTACGGAATAAATGATGTATTCATATGTAAGTAGAGTATTAACTCAATCTATCTGCTAAATATTTAAATTGAGGCAGCTTAAAGTGTGCTCGACTCTCTTTTATGTCATCAAAAGCATCAATAATAGAATACCTGGATGAGGTATTTGTGCCATTGTTTGAGAGGATGAGAGAGTTGAGGTGTCGCTTTGAGATAGAATTCAGCGGTCAACATGTTAGAAGATGATGATGTTGCATTGTAACCATATGTGGCACAAAAGTGGATCGATGGAGGAGCAATTGCATTCACCTGGCGTTGCAAATCAAGTCTTAATCAAAGTTTCTTACTAGGGCGATCAACGTCAAATGCATGTTATTGGAGAACCACACCAAGTACTTCAAAGCAACTGATACACCAAAGCCACCCATGTCCAAAACGCTCTTTCTCAAGAGTTATTTCAAAACAACCTTTTTCATCTTGAAAAAGCTCCTTTAGCCATACACCTAGACACATGTAACATTCATCTCTCTTTGACTAAGGGAACAGAAATAAATACCGATGATAGATCATTTCCAGGATTTCCAAGCCTTGTGCATTTTATTTGCGAGATATCTAACTCCATGAACAGCACCAACAGTCAGAAAACCAGAGACAGCTTGCCTGGCACTTGAAACCATAACCCTATGCCTCACAATCTTCTGCATGCATTCTGCTGCTGCCTCTCTTGAACCAATCACAAGTTCACGTGTGACTTGACCTGCTCCCATTTCGAGTCAACAAAGATCCAGATCCATAAGAGGGAAAGTATAATATTAGAAGTATGCCAACTAAACGATGCTTATTGTTTGGGAACTTATGACTTGCAAAACCATTTATTTTTTCTATGATTGCTGGATCAAATCTCCAAAGCTCAAAAATCATACCAGAATTACTCAGGGGTGTTATATTCCCCAACTTTAATGCCATCTCGCTTCTGATAGCCGGAGGAAGATGAGAGACAAGGGAGGAAACTGCAGATAAACCACAATCCTGGTTTTGAGAGGTTGAAACATATCAGATATTTGGAGCAAAGTTGATAATGAACATGTCATGCCAGAAACCATTGGAATACCATAGGACCTAAATTGCATTGAGAATTAAGCATGACAATTGCCTGGGTACTAAAGACAAAAAAAAAAATCTGTCATTGACATGAAGAAGATTGTAGTGATTCAAAACCCTCCTATAACACACTTGTTTGCCATGAAATATATTGCACAACGTCAGACAACGAGGTGATAAATGAAGTGAAAATAGCGTCGAGAGGCTGGAACACTGTAAAAACCAGACACAAGTAACATTACATGCATTCTTAAGCAGCATGCTGTGAACATGTCGGATCAGAGCTTTATTTGTGGCTGCTCTAATCCTCACCCTTGACGACAAGGGATAATTAGTCTAACCGCTGCTTGTTTGGACCAACACACATACTCACTGTGGTCTCTAAAAGTGGACAAACTGTATCAATTAGTTTCGATTAATGTATCTTTAACGTGTCATATCATGCATCAAAACTATTCAACTTCAACATATATACTTCAACAAATGCACCCCCAAATGGAGCACCTGCCGATCGGTGATCAAAGAAAACTATAGAGAACATGAGCTGGTAATAACTAAGAAAATCTCAGCAATTCTCAGAACTTAAACAGGTTATCAAACAATCCAGAATGTTTCACAGCACCTGTCCCACAAGCAATACACACATGCGCGCACACACACAGAGGAACTGAGAAACCCATATTAACAATGGTGGAATTAGTTGGCCTGTCACATAGAGAAGAAGGCAAAAGAGAATAAAAAGAAAAGTTTGGACAAGGCTATTAAAGTAATCTAGGAATTGCTGAAGTGGTTCAAGCAAAACTGCATGCCTACACAATGCTTGAGTTACACTTGCTGCTACTCCTAATGACTAATGAGTTTCATTGACCGGTCAAGGTCGTAATTAGCTTTATCCGATCAAACAAACCTTGGGTAAATCCATCTTCATAAATCCTGTAAATACGGATGATGCTCATGCTAGGTGCCAATACTTCATGATTAATGGTCAGATTAGTAATTAGCTTCATGTTTTATGCATATAATATTAGAAATTCATGGCCAAGTTACAAGGGCAACAATATGGGAATGAGAAAAGAAGCTTTGCTTACAGAACTGGCCAGTACAAACCTGAGAAACGTGTGCTTGGTTACCAGCAGATGAAGTGAATCTCAACAAATTCTTGGCTGCAAATTCTTCAAGGATTGGTTTATACATTGATTGGAATAATGCAAATTGCCCTTGTACAATCTTGTTCACCTGTACTGAATAAAGTAGATGATAAACATAGAACTAATTGTGGCCATTGGGCCTCCTCAGAAGAGATGATCAGTTTGAGTTTTTACAACCAAATAACTTTTGGCAAGGTAGGCATGTTTTTTATGGTAGACATGTTATCGGTGGAAACAATACAACTTCATAGCACTTAACAAAGCGATCCTGCCTTCCATGCTATTCACCAACTTATACTCCAATCCCTGTCCCACTCCCTAGATCCATGGGTACAGAACTACAGATAACATACATTTTTTTCCTTCCACGCAATAGCCAATAGTTACCTTGTTTTTGTCCTCCGCAAATAACATTCGCAAGTCCCCCATGTACGAGAGACGGCATATCCTGGCATATAAATTTTCCTGCATAATCAATCAAATTTTCTTTAACCAATAACCAGTATAACAAAATATATTGTAACTCTAACTTTGGAATGGAAAGAAGCAAACCTCTGAGAATTTAGATGGAGAAAGCAGCAGAGCAGCAGAGGTTGCTGCCTTCAAATTAACAGAGTTTATATTTCCTATATCCAAGTTATCCACAAGTACACAAACCTAGACGGGAAATAGAGAAGAATTAAGAAGATGAAGAATAAGCTAGACATGACTAAAACAAAGGACCCTACTACCACATTTGTGGAAACAGGAAACAATTAACAGAAGAATAACGCAGACAAAGTATGAAAGCGGACGAAAACTTTAGGGATAAGATAGCTTTTTTACCAGAAGGTTTTTGGTGTTTATCTTCGTACAAGGGTAACATCCCCTGATGGTCGTTAGTAAAGTTTCTTGTTCAAAAAACAAAAAAGAGATGCCAAAGAAGCAACTCGGCTTCTCCAAATGAAAGAAGGGCAATGAAGAAATCTTCCACACCCCTACTGACATCTGCAAGGCTAAACCTATGAGTGATCTTCTAAACCTCACAGTCAATTTTTATTATGCCACTCTGTATTTGCCGCTAATCAAACATACGCCAACTTAATGGGTAAGATAGCTAAAAGGGTCAAGTAAGACTTCTATTATCCTCATTCACGCCATATTTTTTACAATAAGATTATAAAAAAAAAAAAATTTAAAAAAAGGAGAAATAGGAGTTCTAAGGAAGACATACAGGTTTTTGTAAACGACCACTCAAATAGAACCACTCCCAATTGAATATGTCTCGGATCAAGTCATCCATCCGAACCACTCCGTACTTGAACATCTGTCAAATAAGGCATATAAACGTGAAATATTTCAAGGAGAAACCCACCATGCTAGGGTAGAAATGGTTGGATGGTCAGTACCTTGTCCTTCCAACTAACAAATGGGTTGAAGTGCACTCCAACACCAATTTCATCTGCAACGTCAGTCATCTGGCATAACAAACCAATCGAGAAAGAAATCAGTATCACTAGGTACAATATCCGTTAACTAGAAGAAGGAAAAAGGAAGAGAGAGAGAGAGACCAGCTTTGCACCACTGAGGTGAACCATCCACGAGGCATAGTGATCTCGGTTAATTTTCAGATTCTGGGTTGTAAAAAAGAAACAAATATATTATGTATACACATTTCAGATGTTCAAAAGAGTTCAAACATGAAACATATGGGGAAAAAAAGAGCAAAAAGAAAATGGAAGGGGTTGCAATTCAACACTTGCCTCAGTATGCCATTGCAAAGGATCTGCCACACCAAGAATATAATCTACCATTGATGACTAGAGCAAAAACCCACACAAACATTAGCAGTTGAAAAAAAGAAATAAGCAACGCAATCCAGAGACATAATAAAAACAACTCTCTTTAAGAACTTAAACGTGTCTGAAAAGTTCAACCTCATCACAATTGTTTGGATGGAGGGCTGAGCCATACACACAACAGAACTCTACAGGAGGAAGAACTTTGAGCAGTGCCGCAAGCTCAGGTTTCTTCTCAGTTTCCATTGCTACACTTGCATCCAAGCATGCTAGATCACACTGAGAATTTGAGGGAGAAAGTTTTGCACGATAACTAGGATAGCTAAAAGCGCAATTTGCATAGCAAAATTGCAAAATTTTGCAGCACAAATAATTAATAAACGGTAATCAGAAAGGATGAAATCACAAATTTGACAGCACACTGCATACAGAAGCAAATTCAGAACTCTAGCAGCACCTTAATACAATGATGACGACTAAGATAATACTACCTCCGTCTCAAAAAGTTTGACCAGTCCACAAAACGAAAACTTAAAATTAATCCGTCTTTGTCGGGGAAAAAAAATTCAAACTTTTTGCCGGTATTACTAACTATCAATGAGTTCTTCGAGCTTATCACCCAAATTTTTGTATTTTTTTGCCAAAATGGATACATCAGGGGTTAGAGGGGAATTCGAAATTTGTTGTGGCAATTTTCTTTATAAAATTGTTGTGATCTAAAACTCGCTACTCGGTACTCGCTCAGCCAGGCACCTTGGAGTGAGTACTCGGCGTTAATTGGCGAGTAATGCCCACCGAGTAGGGGATTAGTCCCCTCAGCCACCTTGGAGCGAGTACTCCGCGAGGAATACCGAGTTTTAGAACACTGAAAATTTGTCGTGACAAATTTCAAATTTGTCGTGAAAGGAGCACTTGGCACAACGGTAAAGTTGCTCCATTGTGAACTAGAGGTCACCGGTTCGAGTCGCAAAAACAGCCTATTTGCTTGCAGGGATAAGGCTGCGTATATCAACCATAGCCCAGACCCTACAATGGTGGGAGCCTTTGCACTGAGTTTGCCCCTTTAAGTTCTTATTTTGCGGAGCCAACAATCTTTTCGGTGCGGATGGGAGTAGCATCTAGGAACTAAACAAGTGACAACGAAATTAAAAGTACAAGACTACTATAACGAATAAGACTCCGAACTGATTTTCGAGTGATTGAACGAGTCCATCAGAACCCATGTAACATAAAAAGGTTCACAAAAACCAAATCAAGAATCAAGATGGACGAAGGATCCACAGTCGAAATACAGCTAGGAAATCTCCAATTGTAATTCCCAGTTGGGAACAAACTCAAGCCCATGGCTATCAACCGGAAAACCTCATTGCAATTGGTAATATTCATCCACATAAACAGAGAGCGAGATAGAGAGAGAATAGTGCATACCCGGTGCTGGAGGCGAGAGAGGGAGAGAGGGAGGACGAGGAGGCGGGAAGGACAGTGCGAGTTGCGACAAGTTGACAACTCCATTAGAAATTGGGTTGAGAATTAGTCGTTGGCACCACCGTTAACTAGACTAGGTTGCAATCCAGTCGGCCCGCCCAACGCATCCCTTTTATTTGGGCTGTTGACGGACTAGCACAGGAAATAGAAGTCTATTCCTCCTGGGTCCGGCCCAACTTCCAAAATTTTCCACCAAGGTACGGGCCTCTGATAAAAAAAAAAAAGGTTCGGGCCTCACTTTGTACCAAAATTACCCTTGATAGACCAGTGACAATTATCGATTGTCCTCTCTCTGTGGCGACGATCCTAACCCTAGGGCTGTAAATGAACCGAATTGAGTCGAATATTAGAATGTTCAGCTTTGTTCGTTAAGTTTACTAGTGAATTTGAACACAAGCTGAATTTAATGAAAATTTGACGAGCCGAACTCAAGCTGAGCTTGTCTATGTTTGAGTCAAACTCGAATTTATTCACGAGTCTTAATAACCTGATCACATCATATATTTAGGCTTTCATACATATCTAAAACTGCAAATAAAAAGTTTAGTACATATGTACATAAATATGTACATAGATACATAAAGTGATAAAAACATATGCATAAGTATATTTTAAGTAATTGTAAATATTTATACTCGTACAAGTTCTAAAATTTTTATTATGTACATGTGTGTGTGTATACATACATACATACATATATATATATATATAAAATTTCCGTGATATACATAAATTTCAAGTTCGCGAGCCTAATTGACTGGAATACTGCTAGGTTCATGTTCGATTTATTTATGAAACAAGCCTAAAATTGAAGCACAGATTTGATTCATTTAGTAAATGAATCGATAAGTCTTTATCGAGTCAAGTCTCGAACACTTCATCAATGGCTCAGTTCATTTACAGCCCCCTCCCGACCCCACCGTTCGCGACTGCACAACTACGATCCTCCAAAACTAGTTCAAGACTCGTACGTTCTGCTTTGAGTTCGCGCAATCGCTCAACGCAAGATGAAGAAACGTAAGCCATTTACACTCAAATTAGAACCAGTGAAGTAAATATACGAGGTGATGTCGAAATTGTCTTGGAATATGCTGACTTTTGGGGGTTATGGGGACCCAAAATTGGCAGACAAAACAATAATATATTGTAGCATTTTTCATTGACGAGGAGCAGATCTTTTTGTTTTCATTTCGACGGTCTATGGGTTCTGTTTCAGTTTATGCTCACTTCGACTAATCTCTTCTTTGATCTGGTGGTCAAAGGCTTGCTATCTACCCCAGAACTAGAAAATTCACAAAAAATTACTCCGTATTTTTTTGTAGTCCAGCCTTAAGAGTCGAACTCTAGTCAATCTTATTGGAAGCAACTACACCAATCCAGTCAGGATTTGGATATGGGGGTGACATTATAATTAATGTATATAAGTATGTAAATCGACATGTTTATGAATTTAATTTTTATGTCCATACACACTCACTATAATCCGTAAAGAAACATGCAACTAAACTTGTGGAAAAAAAATAATGTTGAAATATGTTATGTTCCTCTCCAATTAGTGGGGAAAAAAATACAAAATATGTGAGGCAAAAATACTGAACTTGTGGGAAAAAAGATAACGTCCAAATGTGTTACGTTCATCTTCAATTAGTAAAAAAAATAAAAAAAATCATGTGAAAATTTATGCAAAAAGAAATGTGGGGGAAAAAATACAAATCCTGTGAGAATTTATGAAAAACTTAAAATGAATGAGAGAGAGAGAGAGAGAGAGAGAGAGAGAGAGAGAGAGAGAGAGTGAGAGAGAGAGAGAGAGTTGATAATATTGAAAAGAGTAAAAATAAAAATTGTGACCCTAGGTTTCAAACTCTAGCACTAGAGATTCAACACCACCCTCGGGCCTAAGGTGCATCATTGAACCACTCAAGCAAAGTAAACATTATGAACATCTTTCGCATTTTTTCTATTTAAAGCTTGTTGAGTAATTTTTTTTTTAAAGAATTTTTCAAACGGGGTGTCACGTGCCACCTCCCCACATATCAAGTCCGCCCCTGTTCTTATCTCTACTCCCCCGGAGCCTAGGAGTGTGCTGCACAACTACGTGTTGTGTAGCATGCTGTGCGGCCTTCGATGCTGCCTTACCAGCTTCGGCCCGACGATCGGAGACGTCCACTACGAAGAGCTCATCGAGTACTACAAGCGTATCAAAAATCAACCCAATCAAATATCGTTAAGTGCCTCATCGGAACATATATAATTCGAAAAGAATAGATTCAGTGGTTTTGATCCAGTGTTTCGTATCCATTAGGATTCATTTTTTTACAAGTTATATGTATTCCAATGAAGTACTTAACGATATTTGATCGGGTTGATTTTTGGTACACTTGTCGTACTCGACGAGCTCTACGTAGTGGACGTCTCCGATCGTCGGACCGATGCACTCCCTCGCCACCCACCCCCCCCCCCCCCCGATTCTTTTTTTTTTTTTTTCCCCAATCATTAATGGTATTATTAATTACTGCATAACGAAAACATCAAAGGAAGCTTCCCTCTGAATCAAGCTCGGAAAGTTCCGTTGCCAAGTTAAAGGGACCTCTAAAAATAGGGCATGTTTGGCTAAAGTATTAGTCACCCTATTACCATCTCGCGGAATAAAATGAAAAGAACAAGACTGAAAACGACTAACAAAAGATAAAGTGTCCCTAACTACGACCTCCAGACATGCTTTAATCTGGCATTTTCCTTGCAGCATATTAATCACCGCTTGGGCATCACCCTCTACAATATAAGATCCCCCAGACAAGCATATCGAACAATCCAAAGCAATGCAAAATCTCTCGGCTTCCACTACCTCTGCAGATGATCTATCTGGAATAGGAACAATGGTAGCACCCAAAAGCCTCCCTTCATGATCCCGGACAACCACGCCCACACCCCCTTTCTGTGTCTGAGCCGCAAAGGCCCCATCCACATTAATCTTCAAAATTCCAAGTTCTGGCGGTTTCCAAATAATATTACTTGACAAAATACCCCCCCTGAGGACTCCGATGGTCGATTTTAGTAGCCTGCAAAAATAGATTGAAGTCCTCGACCGCTTCCTCGATAATCTATATTTCCATCTTCCAGTCATGTTTAAACACCCAATTATTCCTGGCTATCCAAATATGTCATCCAATAACTGCAAAAAGGCCAGTAGCTTCTCTTCCCGTCTCCCCATTGGCCAAACCACCAATGCTTTTCCATATATTCCTTATCTGTGCACTGCTCATTAGTTCAAGTCGAAGTCAGAATGGAGACAGCACCCAAACTTTTGAAGCTCTAGCACAGCTAAGGAGCATATGAGAAGGTGTTTCCTCTTCTAACCCACAAAGAGGACAAATAGGATCCACTAGTAATTGACGTTGGGTTAACACCCTATTAACAGGAACAATATTATGCAAGCATCTCCAGAGAAACATTTTCATCTTATCAGGTGCCCTCATTTGCCATACCCGTTTCCACATATCCGCATCCTCCTCCAACCCACTGACCTGCCCGCTGCTGCAAGTTGTTCTTCTATTTTGGACAATTTCTTTTGCTATAACATAAGCCGATTTAATAGAAAATTGTCCAGAAGCTGTGCCTCTCCAAATACATTTGTCCGAAAGCCATGTGGCGCTTAGAGGAATGCTCTAAATCTGTTCTGCATCTCGCTGAATAAAAGCCTTCTCTATTACTGTCCTCTTCCAAACCATTCGACTCTGATCAACTAAGTCATCGACACATTCCAAACTGCAACCATTAGGTTTAGGTGTCAAAATTTTAGGGACGTGCGTATCATTAAGCCAAGGATCATCCCAAATTTTTTGCCTTATTTCCAGACCCTATCTTCCATTGCCAGCCCTTTTTAATCACGTCTTTACTCGCTAAAATGCTCTGCCAAGCCCAAGATGAAGATTGTTTCAGCTGTGCCTCTAGGAATGAAGTACGACGAAAATATTTTGCCTTGAACACTTTGAAAAATATAGAGTCCTCCCCAATCATCAGTCTCCAGCCCTGCTTTGCTAACATTGCGAGGTTAAAGGCTTCAAGATCTCTGAACCCCAATCCTCCCAACCCCTTTACCTGTGTCATTCTATTCCAACTCATCCAATGGATTTTCCTTGCTTCTTCAATACCACTCCAAAAAAACTTCGCGATCATAGAGTTTGAAAACTTACACAGACTTATCGGAATCTTCACACATGCCATGGCATAGATTGGTAGGGCCAAAAAAACGTGTTTAGCCAGAACCTCTCTACCCGCATGGTTAGTGAAGCTACCATCCCAGCTTTTAACCTTCCTCATGGTACAATCTTTAAGATACAAAAGAGCATCCTTTTTCGATCGCCCATAATGTATGGCGTGCAGTCCCAAATACTTCCCTGCATGTGGGCTATTACTAAAACCTAGAATTTGCTTGCATTCCAACCATTGAGTAGCAGCAGTGTTCGCACTAAATAGAATGGAAGACTTTGCCGTATTAATTCGATTCCACTGTCGACCATATTGAATAACGTCATTGTCGCCTCCCAATCCTTCTCTCTCTATTTGAGAAATTAAAGAACAGATTAACAGAACACCCTGTCTGTTTCTTCAAACATAGGAAAAGGTAAATAAATGATTTTGGCTCACTCCTCGAATTGACGATTCGATTGTTGCTCATCCATATTCCGCTCTAAATTACCCCTTTTTGAAGCTGTGAAAAGCAAATTGGGCTATCTGATTTGGGGTTTCTGAAGTTGTGACCCGGCTGAATATAGGTTTAAATGCAATTCATTTGGTCACCGTAAATTGGTTTGTTTCATCAATTTAAGCTAGTACTCCGTAGTTGACATATGAAGAACAAGTTTTTGATTTTGTCTTTATTCAATTTTTTTTTGCATTTGTTAGTTTTACGCCAAACTCTTATGTGATATAGGTGAGTAAGGATGAGAAGAATCGGAAAAGTAAAAAAAATTTGATTTTTACACAAGTAATTTGAAAAAAAAATCCAAAAATTGACTTTTTGAGCTTTTCATTGAATATTTCTCAAAATATTTGTGTAAAAGTCAATTTTTTTTACTTTTTTGATTCCTCTCATCCTTACTCACCCATATGTCATATAAAAGTTTGGTGTAAAATTAACAAACGCAATATATATATATATATACTCCGTATATATATATATATTTGAAAAAGGACAAAACCAAAAAATTGTGGTGCATAAATTAATCAATAGCGTGAACGGGACCACATTGAATTACACTTTTCCGCTCGAAATACTCTTGTCCGTATCGAATTACTCTTGGCCGCATCAAATTACTCTTGGCCGCATTGAATTGCACGTGACCGCTTCAAATTACTCTTGGCCGCATTAAATTGCACTTGACCGCATCTAATTGCAGTTTGATGCGGCCAATTGCAATTTAATGCGGCCAAGTGTAATTTGAAGCGGCCAACTGCAATTTGATGCGGCCAACTGTAATTTAATGCGGCCAACTGTAATTCAAAGCGTCCAAGTGTAATTCGATGCGGCCAAGAGTAATTCAATGCTGACAAGTGCAATTTGATTCAGCTAACTGCAATTCGACGCGGACAAATGCAATTTTCGTACGTGAATGAGCCTGTTCTTTATTTTTTGTCAACTAAGCTAGCCAATATTGCGGATCAAAAAAAGAATAGAATTTTTTTTCTAAGTCAATATAAAACTTATGTTTTGTTCTCTTTACAATTCAAAAAGAATTTTTCAAAAAAATTTCCCCTACTTCCAACATTTCTCTCTCTACCTCTCTCCACTTATTACCCCTACTATTTTTCAAAAAAAAATTCAAACTCCGATCCAAACAAAACATAAAAATTTAAAAACATAATTTCACGATGTATTGTATCATTCGTAGAATATCAAGGGAAGCACGTAGTAAAATGTAGTGAGATTACAAATTATTTTGGGAATTTGAAATACATGTAATATGTCTTAACTTCGAAACCTCCGAGGCGTTATCTACTCTTATGGGATCAATTCATACGGAGCTTTGTTCCAATTTTTATTGGACTCTCCCTAATGGAGAGTGTGATTGGTCCGAAAAAATTAGTACTTGAAACTAATAGTAGAAGTCGTTTCACAAAATGAAAAGTTCACTTTTTCCGGGAATTGCGCTAATTAACTCGCAAGACCATCCTAGAATGAGAATTCTAATCAGGACAAGTAGCCAAAACTAAATTTTTGAAACGGGGTGACAAGTGCCACCTCCCCACATATCAGCTCCCGAGCTCCGCCCCTATTCTTATCTCCGCTTCACACCACCTCACCGCCGCGCCCACCCCGCCGCCCCCCCCCCCCCCCCCCCCCCCCCCCCCGTTCGTACCGACCATATTGAATAATTTCGTCGTCGCCTCCCAATCCTTCCCTCTGTATTTGAGAAATTAGAGAACAAATTAACAGAACACCCGTCAATTTCTTCAAACATTGGAAAAGGTAAATAAATGATTTTGGCGAGGTATCATTTCACTCGTCACTCCTCAAATTGGCAATTCGATTGTTGCTCATCCTTATTCATTCCGCTCTAAATTGCCCCTATTTGAAGTTGTGAAAAGCAAATTGGGCTATCTAATTTGGGGTTTCTGAAGAAAGTTGTGACCCGGCCACCCGAGTGAATTTAGGTTTAAATGCAATTCATTTGGTCACTGTAAATAGGTCGGTGGCAGAAATGATATAAGTACAGCAATAGCTGTACAAACAGCTTGCACAGATCCATTTTGGACCCGATTTGGGTCCAACAAAAATGATCGGAGCCGCTCATTTTATTCAAAATATGTTTTTTAGGGTCTCTGTAAAAAATCATCCCAATCCGATATCGGTAAGAATGTTTACGAATCGTCCAACTTTGCTTCAAAATTGGCTCAATTCTGAAGCAAAGTTGGACGATTCGTAAGCATCCTTACCGATATCGGATTGAGATGATTTTTTATGTGGACCCTAAAAAGCAAATTTTGAACAAAATGAGCGGCTCCAATCATCTTTTTTAGACCCAAATCGGGTCCAAAACAGATCTGTGCAAGCTGTTTGTACAGCTATTGCTGTACCTCTAGCACCACTGTTTGTTTCATCAATTTACACTAGTAGTTAACATATGCAGAAAAAGTTTTTGATTTTGTCTTTATTCAAATTTTTTTGTGTTTGTTAGTTTTACGCCAGACTCGTATATGATATGGGTGAGTGAGGATAAAAGGAATCGGAAAAACAAAAATTTTGATTTTTAAACAAGTAATTTGAAAAATATCCAAGAAAAATCCAAAAATTGACTTTTTGAGCTTTTCGTTGGATATTTCTCAAAATATTTGTGTAAAAGTCAATTTTTTTTTTTACTTTTTTGATTCCTCTCATCCTTACTCACCAATATCAAATAAAAGTTTAGAGTAAAATTAACAAACGCAAAAAAAAAAAAATTTAAATAAGGACAAAACCAAAAAAATTATGGTGTATAAATTAATCACTAGCGTGAACGGGACTGCATCGAATTGCACTTTGCCGCATCGAAATACTCTTAGCTGCATCGAATTACTCTTGGCCGCATCGAATTGCACTTGGCCTGCAATTTAATGCGGCCAAAAGTAATTCGATGCGGCTAAGTGTAATTTGAAGCGGCCAAGAGTAATTTGATGCGGCCAAGTGTAGTTTGAAGTGGCCAAGTGCAATTTGATGGGGAAAAATGTAATTCGAAACGGCCAAGTGCAATTTGATGCGGCCAAGTGCAATTCGATTCGGCCAACTACAATTCGAACAGCCGACTGTAAAGATGAGGACAAATGCAATTTCCGTACGTGAATGAGCCTGTTATTTATTTTTTGTCAACTAGCCAATAGAATTTTTTTCCTAAGTCAATATAAAACTAAAAATTTAAAAACATAATTTCGCGATGTATTATATCATTAATTCGTAGAATATCAAGGTAGTGAGCTTACAAATTACTTCGGGAATTTGAAATACATGTAATATGTCTTAACTTCGAAACCTCCCAGGTGTTATCTACTCTTATACGATTAATTCATACCGAGCTTTGTTCCAATTTTAATTGGACTCTCGCTAATGGAGAGTGTGATTGGTCCGAAAAAAATTAGTACTCGAAACTAATAGTAGAGGTCGTTTCACAAAATGAAAAGTTACTCCACTTTTTTCTGGTATTGCGCTAATTAACTTGCAAGACCATCCTACAATGAGAACCCTAATTGGGACAGGTAGCCAAAGCTAAATATTCCATGGTGGGTGGAAACACCATTGGGTCGACGTCTATGGAGGGAAGTTACCATGATTGTCCTCCTCCTTGTTCTTCTTTTTTTTTTTGAAAGAGCAAGAAATCCATTGATGAATGATGAGTCGTTCTAATCCTTGCGTGACGTCTATATATATATTTTTTAATAAAATAACGATTAGGGCCGCAAAGTATAATTTCGTTGACCTTTGACTCGAATAATCACCTGTACAGGTGAACATGTGTAAATCCCTTTTCTTGATGTGGATGGACCAAGCATGGGATATGTTGCATGTAACACCAAACTGGTTCCCTTAACTGCCTCTCTCTCTCTCTCTCTCTCTCTCTCTCTCTCTCTCTCTCGGTGGGGTACGTACCCTCAAAGTTTAATGGTTGAAATTAGACGTAGCAATTTCAATTTATATTTTTTAATTCGTTCATATCCATCAATTTTTAACCCAGCTCAATTCGTCCATATTGTAAAATGGGTTGAACCCATATCAATCTATATTTACATGAGTTTGGATGGGTTAAAAATCGGGAAAATGACGGATTAGGACGTATTTTGATAATTAATACCAGTCAAGGACATGCCAAGAACATTTGTTAATGCTGAAAATGTCATTGGCGAATATTAATTATCAAAACATGTCCTGAGCCGTCATTTTCCCTTAAAAATAAGTTCAATATGAGTTGAAATTAAAAGACTCGGTTCTTTCTACTACTAGTTTTTGCGAGCGTGATGCTTGAATATCTCCCTCCTATAATTTTGTACGGGTAGCTGCACATTTCTTGGATTGGGATCGTGTGGAGCTTTAAATCACATAATGCCGCCTCATTAATGAGGTGATCTAACGGTTGAGAACAAGTCAACACGTTAATGAGCAAGCCCCATATAAAAAAAAACGATGTCGTTTGCGATTTTCCCCACTGGCCAAGCTGTGTTGTTCTCTCTCTCTCTCTCTCCCCGGCCTCCCCTTCTTTTGTTTTACTTGAAGTTGAGTCCCTTGAACCAAAGATGCAATCTTCCTCTGCCATAATCAGGGATAAAGCCAGGATTTTTGCGTAGCGGGAACGAATATACACAATCAAAATTTAAAAAAAAACACACACAATAAAGTTAATTTTTACTAACTCATAAAAAAATTACTAGAATCGTAGGGGGATGACCAACCCCTATTAGCCCCCGGCTCCATCCTTGGCCATATTTGCCATCGCCGGCGAGTAAGATATTAGTTTCTTGCCTAATATGTTTTTAATGGCATTATCTTATCAAAACCCAATTTTTTGGGATAGATTAAAAAGATCTAATCAATTTCACAATAGAAAGAAAAAGTAAGGAAATACTTAACTGAAAAAAGATGAGAGATGAAATAGGGTTCAAGTTTCTGGATCGATAAATAGAAAGAAAACAAGAGGAGAGAGAGAGAGGGGATCAAACTAGCACATTTGCATCCAAAAGATACTCCTGTAATTATCTAAAACAAAAAGATAATTTCGATCCAAGAGTATGAGGGGGAGGGGGGGTGGGGAAACGGGACCCGTATATTCAACCCGCCCATATTCAACCAACGACCTATTTCGATCCACCAAAACCCATTCATTTGCCACCTCTAGTTAAAATGAACTATTAGGGGCGGAGCCTGCATTTTTTATTTGTACGATAAGAAACTGGAACAAAGTAGCCAAATTAAAGATAGTTGAAAACCTTGCTGGAAGTAGTATGAGCAGATTCTGGAATAGAGTTTTTTTTTTTTTTAAATTTAATTCTTCTTTTTCGGAAACGAGGACTTCATTCAAGGTAGAATCATTTTCTTGGACCTACATCTGATGCAGAGTCCGCTCTTGGCGCTCTTGTACTAAAAATTAATACAATGTTCTTATTTCACTGCCAAATGAAGCATGACCAACACATAAGAAAATACTTTTAATTTCTTGAACCTTAATGAGCGATCAAATTAGGCCAAACCCAGCATAAATTTGGGAAAATCTTATTTCATCGCCCCATTTTGTGGAAACGGTCTTCTTCAGTTAGAATATGCGCGGGACCATTGCTAAGGTTGCAAGCAATTAGAGGTCACATTTGAACCAACTGGGACTAGCTTCTCGTTACTCCTGCTAGGAGATCAAGGGTCGGAGTCTAACTAATGTGCAAAAAAATCTCAGTGCAGACTACGGCACTTCAATATATCCACACACAAAAAAAAAAGAAGAAAAAGAAAATAGAGGTCACTTCCGAGAAAACATCAATTGAGACAACAATAAAATATTGAACAAACAGGTTATGTATCGAAACTCGGACAAGTTAGACAGTTACCATTATTACGGTTACCGCCATGGAAAGGTCATCGGCAGGAAATCCCAGAATTGCTAGCATTAGGTCACGAAATCAATACACTTTTTGATAATTATGCGAGGGTAATGTTAACCCTTACCAAGTAAAGGTGAACGTAACCACACTTGGCATTCCGACAACGTTGTTTTGGTGTGTGGCTTATGTTTTCCCTCAAGGCCATGTAGCATGCATATGAATTCAAAAGACAAATCACTAATACTACAACGGAAACAGTGTTGATAAGGGCCACCCAAACAATGACCCAACTTAGGTATCTCCACAGTCAAAACCAATTATATAATTAAGCTACGATCGATATTGTTGTAGTAGTAGTATTTCAAAAGCATAATCACGTCACACAATAGTCAACACAACAAATTAACCGGTCCCGACATGCACCGTTGCATGTCAACATAAGTTTCAAAACCAGTGTTCTGCTGATGAACAATACCAATCACATCCTGGTCATGTCCTCGCCATACCAATCGCCTTCGCTGGACGTAACCAGTGTTCTCTTAATGAACAATACATATCACATTCGCTGGTCATGTCCTCGCCAAACCAATGATCACCTTCGCTGGTCACGTCCCCGGCCCGGCCCTGGCCCTGTAAAGAGAGGATAACATACATAAGTCACCAAGACCTGTAAAGAGAGGATAACATACATAAGTCACCAAGGGGTGTTCGGCTAAATAAGCCAAGTGGCTTATTTTTTTGTCTTTGTTCAAATTTTTTTCCTATCACTTGGCTTATTGTCAATTTTTTGGACATTATTACATCTTCATAACAAGAGAAATCTAAAAAGTAAAAAATTTTGAGTGAAATCCAATTTTTTTTGAATAAAGACGAAAAAATTGGCTTATTGACTTAATTTCGTCTTTATTCAAAAAAAATTGGATTTCGGTCAAAAACTTTTACTTTTTAGATTCCTCTTGTCGTGAGAATGCAATAATCCCAAAAAAATTTATAATAAGCCAAGTGATACCAAAAAAATTTGAATAAAAACAAAAAATAAGCCAAAATGGCTTTTTTAGCCGAACATAAACGTATTCCACAGATTACAACCACACCACTTTACAACTATACTCTCTCAACGGAGAAATTTTCCAATGCCGGGTGGTCATCACGTGGCACAGCTACTCTTGTTGCCTGTTGGCGCATCCGAACCGTTCAAATGTGTTTCCACTCGATCTGTTGCGCTAAATTTACCTCCAAAGATTTACGAAAATGCCACCAAATTACCCCACTAGGGGCCCAGATCTGTTGCATTAAATTTACCTCCAAAAATTTATGAAAATACCACAGAATTACCCCAATAGGGGCCATCCAAATGCACTGATGGGCACCAAGTGATGCGCACCCGGCACTAAAAAATTTTCCCTCTCAAAGCTCAAAAATTTTCCCCCTAATTAAACAGTCACACATTGATCGGTATATTCTCACTTTGCAACAACATTGGTAAACGAAAACATAATTTCTCCTAAAGCAATCACACTGTTCAGTTCAAAGAATTTTAAGAGTTCAAGTGTAAACTCCAAATGGCAACACTAGTTGGCCCCATGGTCACGTCGCAATTAATTTTGATGAGGGGTTTTGAATATGATACAAACTTTGTTGATACATACACTCATGGAGAATGATATGAACACGGTAATAACGGCAGTGTCTTGAAAACACAATAGTAGATCTTGAGAAAAAAAGGTCTAAAGAAAAACTATGCACGAGGTAAAAACCTAGTTGAGATATAGTCATAACACCATCGGAGCAATCCAACGGTTAAAAGAAGAAAATCTAAATTACCAAAGTACCTCCTCCAGCATGCAACAGCTGATCATAGTCTGGTCGGGAACAGATACCACATAAATTACGAAATTCTTGTGAGAAGCAACCGAAGTATCCTCAGCCTGGAAAGAGATTAAACGGGAAATATTCTTGCCATTCTTGTGGAAATATACCCTGAGGAGTTTGGTGAACTGGTACGATTTGTGCTACATTTTAACAAAGACGATAAACCCACATACAAAGAAAGACAAGTTAATTAAACAGTAAGAAAAAGAAAGAATCTAATGAAACAAAAGCGGACACCACATACGTACATGTTCGCAGTTGTATTTTTTAATACCAATCTTCGACATATCCTCGTACAGCTTTGGAGCAGGATAGAGAGAACTTTCAGACCAACATGGTTCAAATGCATTGTCGCCATCTAGTACTATGGAAGGAGGAGGAACGTCCACAAAATCAAACCCCTGAACAAAGACAAAGTTAAGACTTGAGATGTATATTGCCGACTCTCTCTCTCTCTCTCTCTCTCTCTCTCTCTCTCTCTCTCTCTCTCACGCACACACACACACACACACAAGACATAGGAGTAATGCATGTAGGATAGACAAACATACACGTCGCTCCTCGATGCGACTATCTTCTTCCCTCAGCAGCTGCTGCCTCTCCTCCTGCTGCTGAATGAATGCGGAACAAACTAGGTCTGAAAGAGTTTCTGTCTTTTTGCAATCGCCATCCGGCGCCGCCACATCCAAACCCTAGATGAAAAGTGGACGATACAACACCAAATTGCCACTCTAATTAATGAAACCATAAATAAACACTACAATCAGGTCAGGTCATCAACAAAAATAGGCAGTCAAAGCTATTGGTTGGTTTGCGGAGGAGGTGCTATCTTCTGTTTTTATCATTCTCCTCTACGAATACCAACCTCACAACCCTTGGATGAAAACAGGACAATACCTTAAACATTGTACTTTTATCATTCTCCTCCACGAATACCAACTAAAAAAAATGGAATTGTGTTTAAGAGTGAAATCTTAAAATTGAATTTGAAGATCTGCTACAAAACGAACACGTTTATTTTGTCATATGATTCATATCCAAAAAGACATTGGAGTAAACATTCACACATTGCTGGAGAACTCGACTGTAAACAAGTTTTGGTAGTACTAGAGCTGTGCCAAGTCTCTTGTACGTGATCTGCGAATTGGAGGCTGCTCACTCACAGAGAAAAATATGAACATGGTAACAACAGCAGTGTCTTCAAAACACGATAGCAGATCTTGAGCGAGGAAAGCACATACCTATTCCCATGCAAAAGGAATGTCTGTGCTTCCTTGTGACAATGCAGAAACGTGAACTCAGCAGATCACAGGAGCCCAGGAAACAAACAAGAAATGCAAAATGTACGTGCAGCCTTGTGACAATGTAGAAACGAGGACATGAGCAAAGTCACAGAACCCAGGAAACAAACAAGAACCCAATAGCTTGCTAACCATGCCTTAAGCAAAAAAAAAAAAAAAAATTTAAAAGATTACCAAAGGCAAAAATATTTCAAGTTAAGCTCAACACTGGAAACCATAACCATTATTAAAAGTTGACTCACAAAAACATAGCCCAATTAGACTTGTATAGACTCCTAAATTATCAACTAAAACAGCAAATACAAAGTTAAACATTTCTTGACCGAACATCAAGGTTAAGTAGGTTGACCTTGTCGCTAATTTTGATGATAATTCTTGAATCATTCCCACAACTGCATGTAGTCTTGCAAAACTAAACTGTTTGAGTTTATAAGAAGCAATTCAACAGATTCATAACCAAACGTTAGTTTACCATTAGAAGTTTGACAAAAATCTTAAGAAGTTAAAAAAAAACGAAGGAATTATGCACCAAAACAATTAACATTGGAGGAATCATACGGATTTCTCATGTGAGACACCAATATGTATCATGAATAATACCACAATTGTCTTATCACAATCGATATACTTTACAAATGAGGACCGACAATAACACAGAATATTATCCACCTGCGCAAATTGAAAAGAGAATGGCATATAATGTGTAGTTATGAATCCAAGATGTAGGAGGGTGAGCACATATAATGTAGTTATGTACCTTCTCCAGCTTGCAAAAGGGGACCACAGTGACGTCACGAATAGAACCAGCTTTAGCTTCAAAATTCTTGGTTGAACACTTATCATCAGCCTGGAAAGTGATGTGGTAAGCAGCATATATACGCTTCTTCAAGGAATATACCCTTAGGATTTTGGTGAACTGGTACAATGTTTCCTACAACATTAAACAAAAGCAAAGATGGAGTTAATTACAGAAGAGTTAGTTAAAAGAGGAGTACGTACGAAAAGAAACAACCACGTACATTTTGGCAGTTGTAAGTCTCAAGACCAATCTTTGCCATATCCTCATATTCCTTCGGTGCAGGATACGGAGAGTTTTCAGACCAACATGATTTAAATTGAAGTTTACCGAAAACAATATTGGGAGGAATGTCCCCGGCATCAAACCCCTAGACATAGACGACAAAGTTAGATCGAGAACCAAAAATTAAGACTTGAGATATGTATTGCGAGATAGATTAATTGAAGGCTTTTAAGCAGATCACCAAGTATATATGATGAGTATGAACCAAACAGGGTTCACACCCACACGCGCGCGCACGCAAATACAAACACACACATAAATACATTGGAGTAGTGTATGTAGGATAGACAAACGTACAGAGAACTCCTGGATGCGCCTATTTTCTTCCTCCTCCAGCTGCTGCTGCTTGGATGCGGAACGGGTCATTCTACAGTTCGAAAGTGCTGGTCTCATCTCCTTCTGTTTACCATTTCCATCATTTCGGGAAGATCTCTTCATCTTATTGAAACTGTCAACTCTAATGAACGTTATTTCGGGGAAAAAAAAAAAACTCAGAATAAACGAAAGAGTACATAAACACTACAATCAGGTCAAGTCATCAACAAAAACAAGCAGTAAATGCTACTCGTCGGTTGCGGAGGAGGGGCTATCTTCTTTTTTATCATTCTCCTCCACGAACACCAACCTCGTCGTTGGTGGGAATAAGAGAATTGCACACAAACAAACAACTCTCTAATTTATAATAATCTTTAGCGATAATACAAACCCAAAAATTAATCGACTCTCTCACTCACTACACTCTCACAGAACATATTATTGGGGGAGGAGGAGGCCCCTGAGCGGCTCCCTACGGTTCTCTCTCTCTCTGCTATATTTTTCTGTTTGTTTCCCACACAAGTCAACACACATATTTACTTATACACAATTGTAGACCTACTCTCTTAACTGCCCACGAGTCAAAAACACAAATACGTTTACTTATATACAATTGTAGACCTCCTAGTAATAGGGTACAAGCATGCAGATAGGGTACAAGCATGCAGGTGGTCTTCTTTGTGAAAACCTCACGCGAAAGGATATTATAGAGTTGCTTTACCACAGGCGAATCGTGGAAAAGCGTGTGAGAGAAGGAACTACATGAAGACTTGATCACGTAGGTTGCGCGGTTGCAGCCACCTCAGTCATCTTCTTCCTTTTAGAGAGAGGAAAAAAAAAAACCACTCTCGATCAAGGACAACCTACTCTTGATCAAATTAGGGCTAACAGCCGGTCAATAGTAAGATATATGGGGCCGTGGTTTTAGAGTTTTATATTAAGCAAAGCCCACACCGGATCAAGTTGGTCAGCCCAATGACCTACCTGGGTTCGGCCGAGGCCCAATTGGAGTCGAATTAAAACCTAACAAGTGCTAATTGAGGGGAAATCAAAATCATTTTCCCCCTAAACGTATTATTTGACGATTTCAATAAAATTGGCTACATATGATGTGAGCTCATTTAAATTGTGACCGGTAACAGGCATTGAAGAATATGGTTTTGATATAGCAATAATTTTTCTAATTTTATTCCTCATCACTTTTCTTGCTTTTATTTCGTAAGTAATTAGTGGAGTTTTTTTTTTGGTACACCAGCTAATGAAAAAATAACTAAACTCTTTCAAAAGCCACTCCTCTCATGTTTGCTTCCAAGAGTGGAATTAAGTCGTAGGGCGGAATGATGTGAAACACCATTTTATCTTCTTGATCAACTCCCATGTTAGCAAGCTCATCTGCGACCTTTTGGTCTATCAGTGGTTGCCACTATTAAAAAGTGGGAATTCGATTTGAAATTCCATTTGAATATGCATTTTTTTTTTCTTGCTGTTTCTATTAGTATTTGTTCAATGAAGAATTGATTAAATGTATTCTCGAGATCAGATAGTTTTGATTTGATTGGTTGTCATTCGTTTAATACTATAATTTGATTCTAATTACGTGAACTCTTTATGAAGCTTACCAGTAGGGGCGGTCGCTCCTGCAAGAATAAAAAGAAACACTACTATTATATGTAAAAAAAAATTTCTATCAAAGTATATAGGCTCGTCCCAGTATATATAGGCTCGCCCTTGCGTGGTGAAATTTCTGGCTCCGTCCCTGTATATATGGTGCAAAATGTGTTTCAATCGTACATAAAGGCGCAGACAATTGAAATGTACTGATCAAGTCCTCCCACTGTGATGGATCGCAACATTTATGCTTGCTTTCTCTCTTTTTTTGGTTGGTTTGGTTAGTTGTTGGGCGAGTGAGATGTTAGATGGGTATGATGTGAGCACCGGTGATTGGCCACTCCCAATGAGATCAGCGGTCAATAGTAGAGAACGATAATTCATTTTAGTTGTCTCGGAAAAACTTAGCTTCGTTAGTTGTTTCTAAGGATTCAAAAACTTGATGTAAGAAATCTACGTAATTTTCTTTTTCGACTAATTGATAAATGTATATACGAGAATTAGAAAGCGTAGCCGCACCGTGGTGGTAAACAAAGGCCCCGTTCAGTTGCCAGGAAAGTACAGGAAAGGATGGGAAAATCAAATTTTCCATAACTTTCCTAGTGTTCAGTTGGCAGGAAAATTCTAGGACTTACCAATTTAAGTTTTCCTGCAGGAATTACTTTCCTGCAAAAGTGATTCTGCAAAAAACACAGGATTTTGCGTCGCAGGAAAAGGAAAATGAGTAAACACTCACAAAATTTTCCCGAAAGTTTCTTTTTCCTGACAAATGAACAACTAAATCTTAATTTTTTTTGCAAAATTCTTTTGTCAAATGAACACTCACAGGAAAATAATTTTCTTTTTCTTTTACTTCACCTCACTTCACTCTTTCTAGGAACCAATTTCCCACACAACTTTCTCAACAACTGAACGGAGCCAAAGAGAGTCAAGCTAATTAAGACCCTACTAATAAGTAAAGAAGAAGAATAACAGAGGTTGCTATAGAATTTAGGTGATTTCCATAACTGAATTTAGAAATAGAAAAATGGTTTATTACCTTTTTGAGCTCCAACCTGTGAAAATCACAGAAGAAGTCAATATCAGTTGTATAAAAATTATTGCATGGGAATAATTAATTATAGAAAGTAAAGGATTCATTACTTTTTTTTGGGGATAACCAATATTACTGAGATTGATTATTGATTTGACCCTCTCCACTTACCTCTTTCTTTATTGGACATGCACTAAATTTTTTAAAAGGTATGTTGCTTAATTATAAATCAATCTCGCCCTTTAGATAACAAATATTACCTTTTGGGCACAACTGAAAGTCAGCCGAAGATTTGTCTCAATCATAGCATTAGCAATCACAATTTTAGGTTTGCTTTCATCCTTCTTCCAAATATTCATCATTTACATTAGGAAACTTTCATTCATTTGATCCAACGGCTATAACCTTATTACTAAGTACGATCGAACGACTGTAAATGCATTTATGCTTGTATGCGTAGATATTTTGGTGAAAAACCGTTCTGTTTTATAATATAGACTACTTGTTCTGTTAGAAACTCAAAAAAATGAACAAATTGACCCCAGTTAATTAGATGGATTTCTTCCTCATTCAATTTGAGACTTTGTCAAATGGTGCGAAATTGGTAGAGGTATCCGATTTGGGGTTTCTGAAGAAAGTTGTGACCCAGGTGAATTTAGGTTTAAGGAAATTCATTTGGTCATCTTAAATAGGTCTCATCAATCTACACTACTAGTTAACACATGTAGAATAAGCTTTTTGATTTTTTCTTTATTCAAAAAAATTGTGTTAGTTTTACACCAGACTTTTATGTGATATGGGTAAGTAAGGATGACAATCATGAGACGAATCGAAAAAGCAAAAAATTTTAATTTTTACACAAGTAATTTGAAAAATATCCAAGAAAAACTCCAAAAGTAGACTTTTTGATTAGTTTTTCTTTGGATATTTCCCAAAATATTTGTGTAAAAGTCAAATTTTTTTACTTTTTCGATTCATCTCGTCGTTACTCACCATATCATATAAAGTTTAGCGTAAAATTAACAAACGCAAAATAAAAAATGAATAAGGACAAAATAAAAAAGTTGTGGTGCATAAGTTAATCACTACCATGAACGGGACCGCATCGAATTGCACTTTGCCCCATCGAAATACTCTTGACCGCATCGAATTACTCTTGGCCGCATCAAATTGCACTTGGCCGCATTGAATTGTACTTGGCCGTTTTAAATTACACTTAATTAGCCGCATTGAATTACTCTTGGCCCCGTTAAATTGCACTTGGCAGCATCTAATTGCAAGCCGCTTCAAATTACACTTGGCCGAATTAAATTGCAATTCGATGTGACCAAGTGCAGTTTAATGCGGCTAAAAGTAATTCCATGCGGCCAAGTGTAATTTGAAGCAGCCAAGTGCAATTCGATACGGCCAAGTGTAGTTTGAAGCGGCCAAGTGCAATTTGAAGCAGCCAAGTGTAATTAGAAGCGGCCAAGTGCAATTCAATGCGGCCAAGAGTAATTCAATGTGGCTAAGTTTAATTCAAAACGGCCAGGTGCAATTCGATGCGACCAAGAGTAATTTGATACGGCCAAATGCAATTCGATCCGGCCAAGACTAATTCGATGCAGCCAAGAGTATTTCGATGCGGCAGAGTGCAATTCGATGCGGTCTCGTTCACGCTAGTGATTAACTTATGCACCACCTTTGATCCATCCCGAAAATGAAGTTGTTGAAGATACTCTGGACTCAAAATTGTGCCGTAACATTATTCTTCGCGCCGTTGAGGGTAACGAGTATAGGGGTGGTGACCTCAGTTTGGACAAAGAAGATGATGATACATGTTTTAGTCACAGTTTCAGCAGCTGCCTATAAAAAGGAATTCACATTTGGAGGAGACAGAGAGAGATTTTGTCCCATTATTGGGCCCAGCTAGTGGTTATTGGATCCCAAAATAATTTGAGAGCATCCCAGTTGGAAGGAATCGATCTCTTGGTAGATTTAAACCCGAAGGAAGGACACCAGGAGAAGAATAAGAAGTCAATCGTACGAGGATAGCATAAATTCTGAGGATAAGAAAACTAGCATCTCTAATGAAATTCAATTACAACTTTATGCTGGTGTTCGTTTGGGATAGACTTTGGGGAAAGCGATGTAAAAATTATGAAGAAAATGATCGAGAGTGAAGCTGAAGAGTATGCCTTATTACAGAGAAACAAGTACGTCGTATTACGGAGAAAGACCGTTGCTTGCTAAGATTCTTAGCTGTGTTTGTGTGGAATATGTTTGGGTGAGTGAGAGTGTTTTGTTGGGATAGGTGAGTGATCTCTTTAAGAGAGGTGTTTGTTGTTTGAAAAATGGTTTCTTAGAAAGATTTTTTATAGTCTTTGGGGCATAAAACCATTTTAAGATGTGAAAAAAATTGGGTCTCGAAATTGATCGTTCCGTATGGAAGGTACTGCCCGTCTCGCTCGGGCTCGGGCTTTGATTAAATAAATTGGGCTTGGCTTGCTTGGGCCAAACTTAATTTACTCTAGCCCAATTTAATTTTCAACGAACAAGTGTGGCTGTTCGGTTTGAACCGAACCAGTGCATGCATATGGATTTGCATCGGTTCGTTTGGAACCGACACAACCCATTTCTTTTGTGACCCTTTGAATAAGTTTTGTACCCCTTGGGACAGATTCTTGGTTGCCTATAATTATAGATTCATTCCCGCCATTTCAAGCGTCCGAAAATCCATATAGCACGCATACACTTTACATATAGCGTCCAATAGAGTTCTACATAGTTTTGTTCGCGGGGCACGCATTCGAAGTGCTGCGTTTGCGTGCGTAAAGATCGTTGCATCCTGGGAAGCGGACGTCCAGAATCGTGAGCACCTTGGCGAGGGCGAAATTAGCTTTAAGGACACAGTGATCCATCGCTGGACTCGATCTATATTTGTTCTTCGTCGGTGTCTGCAATCTGTGAGTTGTAAATTTTTCCTTTTACTGTTATTTTAAGATCACCCTTTCCCATTGGATTTATTAATTTGTTCACACAGTTTGCATTAACTTATGACCAATCTGTGCCGATTACAAACAAGTGTATTATACTAGTTTCTAATCTGTTTTCAGTGGACAAAAGTATTATCTTTTCTTTACCAAGTTTCCAACATTTGTGTGAGCGTTCTTGTGTTGTTTATTTTTTCCGGAGGTCTTGGGATCGTGGAGTCTTTTGTGGTTTTTTGAGAGTTTTGTCTATGTAGGGGCAGGTGTGAGGGTGTGGGGAGTATATTTGGGGTTTTGCAAGCTCTCTACTTGTCTTTTGGGGTGGTCGTTTTTGGGTTTGGTTCCCTTTCGGTGTTTCGTCCAATCTTTTATTGGACACTCAATGTACTCTTTGTTGAGTTTTAATAAAATATTTTTGCCGATCAAAAAAAAAAGAGGGTACCCCCAAAATTGAAGGAAAATTTTTATGGAACTACCATAAAACTAGCAATACAAAATGTTGGTCTATTAAGAAATAACAGGTGAGTAAGATGAGTATAGCGGAAATGAGAATGTTGAGGTGGATGTGTGGTAAAACTAGATGAGACAGGATTAAAAATGAAACGGTTCATGAGATGATAGGTGTAGCACATATACAAAAGAAGTTGAGGGAAAATAGGTTAAGATGGTTTGGACATGTCTACCGTAGATCAGGAGATGCAGTAGTTTAAAAAGCGGATAGGATAGCTTTGGATAGCAATGGTACGGGAAAGGGTAAACCTAAATTGACATTAGATTTTGTTGTGCGCAAAAATATGAGTATAATGGGTTTATGTGAACAAGTGACATTTGATAGATCTCTGTGAAGGAAAATGATTTATATAGCCGACCCCAAATGATTAGTGGGACAGAAGGCTCGGTTTGGTAAATTGACGAATGCATGTGATTTAGTCCTCCCACATCAAGAATTATGCGTTCGCCATTGTCGGTAATGCTGAAAAACGCCGGTAATTTTTTTTTAAAAAATGCCAATAAAGATAAGACGTTTTTAGGGGAGTTTTTATAAATGCCGATAATAGTGCAACTACTAACGGCGCTTTTATAAATGTCGGTAATAGTGCCACATCATTAGGGAGAAAAATGCCACATGGCATCCACGTGTACGCGGCCACATGGCACCCACATGGCGGCTTGATAATATTTTGAGTTGTGTTTTTGTCAAGAATCGAACGCTCAACCTCTTGGACAAGACCCAACAACTTAACCATTGGGCTACACTGAATTTGGTGTAAAAATGACGATTTTTTTGTTTTATCATATATAGAAATTTTACCGCAGTTTCTAGTAAATGCCGGTAATAGTACTTTTTAGCAGCTTTTGTTAAACGCCGGTAAAAGACACTATTACCTGCAGTTGTAATAAATGCCGGTAATCTTCTGACCAGCGGTAATAGAAATACCGGTAAAGGCTATATTTGGCGTAGTATATATACTGTTTGATTGTCTACTACATGTTCATGTTGAAACAGTTGCTTTTATGTGCTTAATGATTAATATACCTGCTTTGATGTGAATCAACGAGTTGATTCTTAAATTGCCATAATCTCTTCTATGAGACAAGCTAACATTTTCCAATAAGTTGACATAATCCTTTTTGAAATTCTGTAATGTTTATTATTTTTTTTTCCGATTTGCTCAATTAGTACTCCTAGCTAGTGAGGTTGTTAGTCTCTGATGCTACCAGCGTCCTCTTTAAAGTTGTCCAGGTGCAAAATGTTTGCCTCCATTCTGGAGAGAGGGGCACAGTTGAAAAACCTTGTTGGAAGTAGCATGAGCAGATTCTGGAATAGAGTTTTTTTTTTTAATAAATTTAATTCTTCGTTTTCGGAAACGAGGACCTCATTCAAGGTAGAATCATTTTCTTGGACCTACAGCTGATGCAGAGTTCGCTCTTGGCGCTCTTCTACTGAAAATACAATGTTCTTATTTCATTGCCAAATGAAGCATGACAACACATAAGAAAATACTTTTAATCTCTTGAACCTTAATGAGCGATCAAATTAGGCGATAGAAAGATAAAATCTAATAAATTCCTCTACGATCCAAGTAGTCATTGTGAAACAGATTTTTTTGGACATCGTAGCTAAGCAGGATCCAGGGAGGGTTTAGAGAACCAAATAGAAAAAGCTCCCAATATAACATGAAGCATTTGGCTGCGTTGGTGGCTGATGGAAAAGAATGAGGTTTAGGATGTGTTGAGAATGAGGGTATTTTATTTTAGAACTAAAAGTGGATGTCTTTTTATTTATTTATTTTCTTGCAATAATGCAATTATTCGATTTGGACCAACTTAGAAGTGGAAAATCTTATTTCATCACCCCATTTTGTGGTAACGGTCTTCTTCAGTTAGAATACGGGACCATTGCTAAGGTGGTGAGCAATTAGAGGTCACATTTGAACCAACTGGGACTAGGTTCTTGTTACTCCTGGTAGGAGATCAACGGTCGAAGTCTAACTAATGTGCTAAAAACTCACTGCAGACTACGGCCTCCAATATACCCACACACACACACAAAAAAAAAAAAAAGGAAAAGAAAATAGAGGTCACTTCCGAGAAAACATCAATTGAGACAACAATAAAATATTGAACAAACAGGTTATGTATCGAAACTCGGACAAGTTAAACAGTTACCATTGTTACAGTTACTGCCATGGAAAGGTCATTGGCAGGAAATCCCAGAATTGCTAGCATTAGTCCACGAAATCAATACACTTTTTGGTAATTATGCGAGGGTAATATCAACCCTTACCAAGTGAGGGTGAACATAATCACACTTGGCATTCCGACAACGTTGTTTTGGTGCGTGGGTTATGTTTTCCCTCAAGGCCATGTAGCATGCTTAAGAATTCAAAAGATAAATCACTAATACTACCACGGAAACAGTGTTGGTAAGGGCCACCCAAACAATGACCCAATTTAGGTATCTCCACAGTCAAAATCAATTATATAATTAAGCTACGATCGATAATGTTGTAGTAGTAATATTTCAAAAGCATAATAACGTCACACAATAGTCAAAACAACAAATTAACCGGTCCCGACATGCACTGTTGCATGTCAACATAAGTTTCAAAACCAGTGTTCTGCTGATGAACAATACCAATCACCTTCGCTGGTCATGTGTCCTCAACATACCAATCAGCTCCGCTGGAAGTTCACAGAGTTCTACTGATGAACAATACGTATCACCTTCGCTGGTCATGTCATCGCCAAACCCATCACCTTCGCGGCCCTGGCCCTGTAAAGAGAGGATAACATACATAAGTCACCAAGACCAAAAACAAAAACAAACAAAAGGATCACTAAACGTATTCCACATATTACAACCACACCACTTTACAACTATACTCTCTCAACCGAGAAATTTTTCAATGTCGGGTGGGCATCACGTGGCACAGCCACTCTTGGTGCCTGTCGGTGCATCCGAACCTTCCAAACGTGTTTCCACCAGATCGCTTGGGCTAAATTTACCTCCAAAGATTTACGAAAATGCCACCGAATTACCCCAACATGGGCCCAGATCTGTTGCGTTAAATTTACCTTCAAAAATTTATGAAAATACCACCGAAATTACCCCAACAGGGGCAGTCCAAATGTGCCGACGGGCACCAAGTGATACCCACCCGGCACTGAAAATTTTTCCCTCTCAAAGCTCAAAAATTTTCTCCCTAAACAGTCACACAATGATCGGTATATTCTCACTTTGCAACAACATTGGTAAACGAAAACATAATTTCTCCTAAAGCAATCACACTGTTCAGTTCAAAGAATTTTAAGAGTTCAAGTGTAAACTCCAAATGGCAACACTAGTTGGCCCCATGGTCACGTCGCAATTAATTTTGATGAGGGGTTTTGAATATGATTCAAACTTCATTGATACATACACTCATGGAGAATGATATGAACACGGAAACAGCGGCAGTGTCTTCAAAACACAATAGTAGATCTTGAGAAAAAAAGGTCTAAAGAAAAACTATGCACGAGGTAAAAACCTAGTTGCGATATAGTCATAACACCATTGGAGCAATCCAACGTTTAAAGGAAGAAAATCTAAATAACCAAAGTACCTCCTCCAGCATGCAACTGCAGATCATAGTCTGATCAGGAACAGATACCACATAAATTAGGAAATTCTTGTGAGAAGCAACCGAAGTATCCTCAGCCTGGAAAGAGATTAAACGGGAAATTTTCTTGCCATTCTTGTGGAAATATACCCTGAGGAGTTTGGTGAACTGGTACAATGTGTGCTACATTTTAACAAAGACGGTAAACCCACATACAAAGAAAGATGAGTTAATTAAAGTGTAAGAAAAAGAAAGAATCTAATGAAACAAAAGCGGACACCACATACGTACATGTTCGCAGTTGTATTTTTTAATACCAATCTTTGACATATCCTCGTACAGCTTTGGAGCAGGATAGAGAGAACTTTCAGACCAGCATGGTTCAAATGCATTGTCGCCACATAGTACTTTGGGAGGAGGAGGAATGTCCACAAAATCAAAACTCTGAACAAAGACAAAGTTAAGACTTGAGATATATATTGCTCTCTCTCTCTCTCTCTCTCTCTCTCTCTCTCTCTCTCTCTCTCTCTCTCTCATAAGACATAGGAGTAATGCATGTAGGATAGACAAACATACACGTCGCTCCTCGATGCGACTATCTTCTTCCCTCAGCAGTTGCTGCCTCTCCTCCTGCTGCTGAATGAATGCAGAACGAGCTAGGTCTGAAAGAGTTTCTGTCTGTTTACGATTGCCATCCGGCGCCGCCACGTCCAAACCCTAGATGAAAAGTGGACAATACAACAACAAATTGCCACTCTAATTAATGAAACCATAAATAAACACTACAATCAGGTCAGGTCATCAACAAAAACAGGCAGTCAAAGCTATTGGTTGGTTTGCGGAGGAGGGGCTATCTTTTGTTCTCCTCCACGAATACCAAACTCGCAACCCTTGGATGAAAACAGGACAATACCTAAAACATTGTGCTTTTATCATTCTACTCCACGAATACCGACCAAAAAAAATGGAATTGTGTTTAAGAGTGAAATCTTAAAATTGAATTTGAAGATCCGCTACAAAACGAACACGTTTATTTTGTCGTATGATTCATGTCCAATTATGTCATGATTCATATCCAACTATGTCAAGAAAAGGTCAGCTCATCAATTGAAAAAGTTACGGAAAAGAAAAGCTTACTAGTACTAGCATGCTGATCGATGGTCTTCTTCTGTTTATTATTGTACTACTCTACCACCAAACCGTAGATGATCGTGTATATATACACACACACAGATGAATGAAAGCATAAATAACTACGACGTGGATCCTCTCAAGGTCATCGACTACAAAAACATGTGGTAAAAAAACAGCAGAAGCAAAATCCAAGATAAATTAAAAAACTTGAGCCAGATAAGTCAAAGGCTTAGGATTGAAATCGGAAAATCCCTGGGGGAACAATAAAGGAGGAACCGCTTGGAATTAGAGACAACCATTCATCAAATCTAAGTTCAAAACTGCTCAGATCAAGACCTTCCCGGTCTTTTTTTGCTGATATCTCGCTAGTACTTTAAAAATCACGTTCTGATCACATTGAGAGGCTCGGATCATTAAAATTTGATCGGAAACTATGAGGTGTTTTTTTAGGTGTCTAATTAGTTGTCCACGGAATTGCCCCGCAAACCGATATTTGAAAAGAATTTTGTTCTATAGAAAAGCATTAATCTGAAAATAGGACTTATAGATAAACAAAAATCATGCCACAAGCTCTATTCATGTTGGTACATTTCATTCAAAAAAGATTGGGTCGTCCTCTAGACACGCTATTCCTAAACATATTGTGAACATTTCTCCCTCTACCTCCCTCCCTCTCTCTCACACACACACACACATAAAGACATTGGAGTAGACATTCATTCATTGATGAAGAACTTGACTGTAAACAAGTTTTGGTAGAACTAGAGCTGCGCCAAGTCTCTTGTACGTGAAATGCAAATTGGCTGCTCACTCATGGCGTAAAATATGAACATGGTAACAACAGCAGTGTCTTCAAAACAGGATAGCAGATCTTGAGCGAGGAAAGCACATACCTATTCCCATGCAAAAGGAATGTCTGTGCTTCCTTGTGACACAATGCGGAAACGTGAACTCAGCAGATTACAGGAGCCCAGGAAACAAACAAGAAATCCAAATGTACGTGCAGCCTTGTGACAATGCATGAGCAAAGTCACAGAACCAAGGAAACAAACAAGAAACACAATAGCTTGCTAACCATGCCTTAAGCAAAAAATTAAAATTAAAAACGATTACCAAAGGCAAAAATATTTCAAGTTAAGCTCAACACTGGAAACTATAACCATTATTAAAAGTTGAAAAACATAGCCCAATTAGACTTGTATAGACTCCTAAATTACCAACTAAAACAACAAATATGGACCTCAGTTCAAACCGGTCCAAGTATCTTGAAATCGGTATTACTCATTCTAGAATGGATGGGGGAACATGAATATTATCTAACAGTCGGATCTAATAAGGTTTTGACACCGGCCAGTCCCAAATGGACAGAAATTGCAGGTTTGTGTGAATGCAGCTTGAAATTCTGAATATTTTAAAGCGGGGCCAGCCCGGGTAATTAAGGATGTGGCTCTGCGCTACAAGCAGAGTACTGGGCGTGCAACAAAACAAAAGAATTATGCAACAAAACAATTAACATCGGAGGGATCATACGGATTCCTCATGTGAGATACCAATATGTATTCCGAATAATACCAGAATTGTCTTATCACAATCAATGTACTTTAAAAATGAGAACCAACACTAACACAGAATATTATCCACCTGCGCAAATGAAAAAGAGAATGAAATATAATGTGTAGTTATGAATCCAAGATTTAGGAGGGTGAGCACATGTAAATTGTAGTTATGTACCTTCTCCAGTTTGCAAAAGGGGACCACAGTGACGTCACAAAAAGAACCAGCTTTAGCTTCAAAATTCTTGGTTGAACACTCATCATTAGCCTGGAAAGTGATGTGGTAAGCAGCATATATACGCTTCCTCAAGGAACATACCGTTAGGATTTTGGTGAACTGGTACAATGTTTCCTACAGCATTAAACAAAAGCAAGCAGAGATGGAGTTTGATTAATTACAGAAGATTTATTAGTTAAAAGAGGAGTACGAAAAGAAACAACCACGTACATTTTGGCAGTTGTAAGTCTCAAGACCAATCGTTGCCATATCCTCATATTCCTTCGGTGCAGGATACGGAGAGTTTTCAGACCAACATGATTTAAATTGAAGTTCACCGAAAACATTGGGAGGAATGTCCCCAGCATCAAACCCCTAGACATAGACGACAAAGTTGGATCGAGAACCAAAATTTAAGACTTAGAGATATATATTGCGAGATAGATTAATTGAAGGCTTTGAAGCAGACAAGTATAATATGATGAGTATGAACCAAACAGGGTTCACACCCACAAGCACGCGCGCGCAAACACAAACACGCACATAAATACATTGGAGTAGTGTATGTAGGATAGACAAACGTACAGGGAACTCCTGGATGCGCCTATTTTCTTCCTCCTCCAGCTGCTGCTGCTTGGATGCGGAACGGGTCATTCTACGGTCCGAAAGTTTTGGTCTCTTCTCCTTCTGTTTACCATTTCCATCATTTCGGGCAGATCTCTTCATCTTATTGAAACTGTCAACTCTACATATTGGAAAAAGAAAAAAAAAAACTGCATGATATAAGTGTATACATTTACTTAATACACAATTGTAGACCTCCTAGTAATAGGGTACAAGCATGCATGCGGGTGGTCTTCTTTGTGGAAACCTCACGCGAATCGTAGGAAGCGCGTGAGAGAAGGAACTACGTGAAGACTTGATCACGTAGGTTGCGCGATTGCAGCCACCTCAGTCATCTTCTTCCTTTTAGAGAGAGGGGAAAAAAAAAAACCACTCTTGATCAAGCACAGCCCACTCTTGATCAAATTAGGGCTAACAGCCGGTCATTAGTAAGATATATGGGGCCGTGGTTTTAGAGTTTTATATTAATTAAGCAAAGCCCACACCGGATCAAGTTTGTCAGCCCAATAACCTACCTGGGTTCGGCCGAGGCCCAATATGAGTCGAATTAAAACCTAACAAGTGCTAATTGAGGGGAAATCAAAATCATTTTCCCCCTAAGCGTATTATTTGACGATTTCAATAAAATTGGTTACATATGATGTGAGCTCATTTAAATTGTGACCGGTAACAGGCAATGAAGAATATGGTTTTGAAATGTACTGATCAAGGCCTCCCACTGTGATGGATCACAACATTTATGCTTGCTTTCTCTCTTTTTTTGGTTGGTTTGGTTAGTTTGTTGGGCGAGCCAGATGTTACATGGGTATGATACGAGCACCGGTGATTGGCCACTCCCAATGAGAGTGGTCAATAGTAGAGAACGATAATTTATTTTAGTTGTTTCTCGGAGAAACTTAGCTTCGTTAGTTGTTTCTAAGGATTCAAAAACTTGATGTAAGAAATCTACGTAATTTTCTTTTTCAGAATTCATGTAATTGACTAATTGTACATACGAGAATGAGAAAGCGTAGCCCGCACCGTGGTGGTAAACGAAGAGAGTCAAGCTAATTAAGACCCTAAAACAAAATAGCAACTAATAAGTAATACCTCCTTTACACACTAGTGTTATTTACCTTGTGCTTAACAAAGAAGATTGAATCATCGTCTCTCATCACATACCTGTTGGTGAAATTAAGTAAATATAAAATATCCAAATAAGAATGACCAACAATATTCCAAAGTGTTGCATGTAATCTATTAGAATCCGTGCATATACTAAAAATTATTATGATTATATTGTGATATTGATATTGTGATTTGATTGTAATTGATTACGATATCATTATAATTGGGATGATTTCCTTTCATGGTTAGACTCATTCTTCTTGTATAAATAAAGGTCTCATTGTACACAATTTCATTATTGAATTCAATAAAATATTTCTTCGCTCATATTTTACATAATCTAGCAAATTATTATACTACAAAAGCAAAATGAGCTACTACCCAAAATAAAAATATATCCATTTTAAACATAGGTTTAAGAACAAATGCTTTCCACAGTTTCATTGCATATTTTGGTACCATCTGTTGTTGCACCATTGATTATAATTAGATTAACTACTTGTTTCGTTAGAAACTCAAAAAATGGACAAATTGACCCCCAGTTAATTAGATGGATTTCTTCCTCATTCAAATTGAGACTTTGTCAAATGGTGCGAAATTGGTAGAGGTATCCGATTTAGGTTTTCTGAAGAAAGTTGTGACCCGGGTGAATTTAGGTTTAAGGAAATTCATTTGGTCATCTTGAATAGGTCTCATCAATTTACTGGTCATCTTGAATAGGTCTCATCAATTTACACTACTAGTTAACACATGTAGAATAAGTTTTTTGATTTTGTCTTTATTCAAATTTTTTTGCGTTTGTTAGTTTTCCGCCAGACTTTTATGTGATGTGGGTAAGTAAAGATGAGATGAATTGGAAAAGTAAAAAATTTTGATTTGTACACAAGTAATTTGAAAAATATCCAAGAAAAACTCCAAAAGTTGACTTTTTGAGTTTTTCGTTGGATAGTTCCAAAATATTTGTGAAAAAGTCAAATTTTTTTACTTTTTCGATTCATCTCGTCGTTACTCACCATATCTTATAAAGTTTGGCGTAAAATTAGCAAACAAAAAAAAATTGAATATGGACAAAATTAAAAAGTTGTGGTGCATAAGTTAATCACTAGCGTGAACGGGACCACATCGAATTGCACTTGGCTGCATTGAATTGTATTTTTTTTTCAACGGAAGAAGCAAATTCATTAATCAAGCCATACGGTATCTACAGATAATTCCGAATACAAAATAGGACATACGGCGAGTAAAGATTTCCATCCAAATAAAGACAAACAGAAACACAATACAAAAAAAAGATTAAGAGACGAAACTAGTGTCTAGCGCCTATGCAAGAGCCAAACGTTCACTTCTTCACACCGTCAACATGGCCGGCTAACGTGGAGGTAGTACCCAGTTACACGTAGCCGTACCGAATTACTCATTAAATTGCACTTGGCCGCATCTAATTGCAAGCCGCTTCAAATTACACATGGCCGCATTAAATTGCACTTGGCCACTTTAAATTACACTTGGCCGCATTAAATTGCAATTCGATGCGGCCAAGTGCATTTTAATGCGGCTAAGAGTAATTCCATGCGGCCAAGTGTAATTTGAAGCGGCCAAGTGTAATTTGAAGCGGCCAAGTGTACTTTAATGCGACTGACCAAGTGTAATTAGAAGGGTCCAAGTGCAATTCAATGCGGCCAAAAGTAATTCAATGTGGCTAAGTGTAATTCAAAATGGCCAAGTGTAATTCGATGCGGCCAAGAGTAATTTGATACAGCCAAATGCAATTCGATGCGGCCAAGACTAATTCGATGTAGCCAAGGGTATTTCGATGCGGCAAAGTGCAATTCGATGTAGTCTCGTTCACGCTAGTGATTAGCTTATGCACCACCTTTGGTCCATCCCGAAAATGAAGTTGTTGAAGATACTTTGGACTCAAAATTGTGCCGTAACATTATTCCTCGGGCCGTGGAGGGTGACGAGTATAGGGGTGGTGACCTTAGTTTGGACAAAGAAGATGATGATACATGTTTTAGTCAGTTTTAGCAGCTGCCTATAACAAGGAATTCCCTTTCGATGTCTTTTATGGGAAGCTCAATGTATTCTTTGTTGAGTTTAATGTTCTGAATACCGTAATACCGTACCGGCGAGAGTACCGGTTTCCTCACTGGTACGGTACGTATCGGTACCGGTCAAATACCGGGTACAGTTTCGGATTTACCGCAACTACAATATATAAAACAATTATAATTCAAAAAAATCCCTCATACAATGCAATTCATCATAAAATACCTAGGTGCAACTCTTGTCCCAAATTGCCTAATTACAAAACTCTTTTCCATCTTAAATAACTTTGCACACTAATGGACTTGTGAATGAGAATCTAAGAAGAGGTCTCGCGCGCTCGGAAAAATAGGCCGTGGCCGAAGGCAATTCCGAAAAATTGATTCGAAAACCAATTAACCGGGTGCACGTCACGTGTTATTTGCGCGCAGGGGGGGTGCAAATCCGATATTTGAGGATGTACTATGATTAAGCCCACGTTTTGCTAAAATAACGGACAAACTGCTTTTTTTTAACGTGACTAGAGACAGAAAAAAAAATCTAGAATTTTTTTTAAAACGTTAGATTTTTTAAAAATCGTTCCAGGAAAAACCAAAAAAAAAAAAAAAATTCTGCAAAATTCTGGCTGGAATTTCCGGTAACCCAGTACCGGCCGGTATTCCCCGAAAAGTCCGGTAAGGGCCGGTATTTGGATCCGGTACGTAAATTTTAATAAAATATTTTTGTTGATCAAAAAAAAAAAAAGAGGCCGGGTACCTCCAAAATAGAACTGCTATAAGACAAGTGATGTTTTATGGAATAGAATGTTGGCCTATTGAGTAAGATGAGTGTAGCGGAAATAAAAATGTTGAGGTAGATGTGTGGTAAAACTAGACAAGACAAGATTATAAATAAAACGGTTCGTGAGATGGTAGGTGTAACATATATAGAGAAGAAGTTGAGGGAAAATATAGGTTAAGGTGGTTTGGTCATGTCTACTGTAGATCAGGAAAATGCAGTAGTTAAGAGAGCGGATATGATAATTTTGGATAGCAATGGTACGGAGAGGGGTAGACCTAAATTGACATTAGATACTGTTGTGTGCAAAGATATGAGTATAATGAATTTATGTGAACAAGTGACCTTTCACATAACTTCATGGAGAAAATGCCAAAAAATGCCGGTAATTTTTTTTTTTAAAAAGAAAAAAAGGCCGATAGAGGTAAGACGTTTTTAGGGGCGTTTTTACAAATGCCGGTAATAGTGCAACTACTAGCGACACTTTTATAAATGTCGGTAATAGTGCCACATCATTAGGGAGAAAAATGCCACGTGGCGGCTTGATAATATTTTGAATTGTGTTGTTGTCAAGAACCGAACGCTGAACCTTTTGGACAAGACCCAACACCTGATGCAGAGTCCGCTCTTGGCGCTCTTATACTAAAAATACAATGTTCTTATTTCACTGCCAAATGAAGCATGACAACACATAAGAAAATACTTTCAATTTCGTGAACCTTAAAGAGCGATCAAATTAGGCAATAGAAAGATAAAATCTACGGTAATAAATTCCTCTGCGATCCAAGCTGTCATTGTGAAACAAATTTTTTTGGACATTGTAGCTAAGCAGGATCGAGGAAGGGTTTAGAGAACCAAATAGAAAAGCTCCCAATATAACATGAAGCATTTGGTTGCGTTGGTGGTCGGCTGACGGAAAAGAATGAGGGTATTTTATTTTTTTAGAACTAAAAGTGGAAGTCTTTTTTTTTTTCCCTTTCTAATAATGCAATTATTCTATTTGGGCCAAACCCTGCATAAATTTGCAGAAAATCTTATTTCATCACCCCATTTTGTGGAAACAGTCTTCTTCAGTTACAATACAATACGGGACCATTGCTAAGGTTGTGAACAATTAGAGGACACATTTAAACCAATTGAGACTAGCTTAGTAGCTACTTGTTACTCCTGCTAGGAGAAGATCAAGGGTCGGAGTCTAACTAATGTGTAAAAAAAGGGAAAATTAAAATGGCACATGAGCTTTTACTTAAATATCACAGAGGCATTTAAATTTAAATTTATTTCAATTAAACACATGTATTAACAAAATCTCCTAATTTAAGCCCCGCCGTTATATTATGTCCATTTCGTTCACAAAATTGTTGACGTGGCATCTTTTACCCGTTAAGTGGTCCCATTACAAATGGCAGGAAGTGGGGAAGCTGCACACAATCCAAATCCCACCCTTTTCGACCCACACTTCTTCTCCACCAGGAACGAAAGGGACCCCCGCCCCTGCAACTGGACCGGAGTCACACGCATCTCGATGACTCAGTCGGTCAACTCATTCGACCTCTCCTCTGCCGACATCTTTGGCCCTTTCCGCCTTACCTCTCTGCCGCATCAACACCCTCCTTTCTTATCTCTTTACAACAACTCAATCAACTCCATCCTCCGATTGCCAAAATCTAGAACACCTCGACCTTGCTCAAACCCTACTCACTGGATCCCTACCCATTACTCTCTCTAACCTACATTTTCCAGGGAGCAAAAGAGAGAAATAGAAGAGAGAGATGGATGACAGAGGAAAAAAGGGAGGCGGCCTGAGGGCCAAGCCGGTTACCCGGTCCATCAAGGCCGATTTGCAGTTCTCCGTCGGTCGGATTGGCCGGTACTTGAAGAAGGGCCTCTATGCCCAGCGCGTCGCAACCGGCGCCCCGGTTTAATTGGCTACCGTCAAATACCTCGCTAACCAAAGTGCTAGGGATATTGCTGGCCAGAGTGACCACAGGCCACAACTGTGCGCTTCCAGACATCCACCTGGTTTTTGTAGCCGAAGAAGTCTGACAAGGCGACCAAATTCCCAAGAAAGTTTAGTTATTGAGATTAGACTAGGCTAGGTTACCAATGAAACTCCCTTCTATATTATGTTCTTTGGTGATTTTCGGTTTTTAAACTGTTTTCCTTTTGCGTGGTGAAATTGCGGGGCTCCGGCGAGAAGTGGGGGTGGAAGAGGGTGGTGGGAAGAGGATGGGGTAGGTGACGTGGTCAAAGAAAAGATGTGGGACTTTAATTCTCTATAATTTCTGGGGCTATTTTTGTGTGGCGTAGGGGTCACTTAACCGACATCACCAAATTTCTTTGCCGAAATAGACGGAGTGTAACGGTGGAAGCCTAAATTAAGAGATTTTGTTAGTATATGTGTTTAATTGAAATAAAATATCAATTGTTATCTCAATTGATATTTTCTCAGAAGTGACCTCTATCGAATCTTGGACAAGTTAGCTAGTTACCATTGTTACGGTAACTGCCATGGAAAGGTCATTGAGAGGAAATTCCAAAATTGCTAGCATTAATCCACGAAATCAATACATTTTTTGATAATTATGCGAGGGTTAACCCTTACCAAGTGAGGGTGAACATAATCACACTTGGCATTTCGACAACGTTGTTTTGGTGCGTGGCTCTTATGTTTTCCCTTAAGGCCATGTAGCATGCTTATGAATTCAAAAGACAAATCACTAGTGCTACAACGGAAACAGTGTTGGCAAGGGCCAACCAAACAATGACCCAACTTAGGTATCTCCGCAATCAAAACCCAGTATATAATTAGCTACGATCGATAATGTTTTTGTAGTGGTAGTATTTCAAAAGCATAATCACGTCACACAATAGTCAACACAACAAATTAACCGGTCCAGACATGCACTGTTCAACATAAGGTTTCAAAACCAGTGTTTTGCTGATGAACAATACCAATCACCTTCGATGGTCATGTCCTCGCCATAAGAATCACCTTTACAGGTCATGTCCACGACAGGGCCCTGGCCCTGTAAAGAGAAGATAACATACCTAAGTCACCAAGACCAAAAACAAAAACAAACAAAAGGATCACTAAACGTATTTCACAGATTACAACCACACCACGTTACAACTATACTCTCTCAACTGAGAAATTTTTCAATGCCGGGTGGGCATCACATGGCACAGCCACTCTTAGTACCCGTCAGCGCATCCGAACCGTCCAAATGTGTTTCCACCAGATCTGGTGAGTTAAATTTACCGCCAAATATTTATGAAAATGCCACCAAATTATCCTAACGGGGGCCCAGATATGTTGCGTTAAATTTACCTCCAAAAATTTATGAAAATACTACCGAATTACCCCAACAACGACCATCCAAATGCGCCGACGGACACCACATGATGCCCATCTGGCACTAAAAATATCTTCCCTCTCAAAGCTCAAAATTTTTCTCCCTGAACAGTCACACATTGATCAGTATATTCTCACTTTGCAACAACATTGGTAAACGAAAACATAATTTCTCCTAAAGCAATCAAACTGTTTAGTTCAGTTCAGTTCAGTTCAAAGAATTTTAAGAGTTCGTGTAAACTCTAAATGGCAACACTAGTTGGCCCCACGGCAATTAATTTTGATGAGGGGTTTTGAATATGATACAAACTTCGTTGATACATACAATCATGGAGAATGATATGAACACGGTAACAACATCAGTGTCTTCAAAACACAATAGTAGATCTTGAGAAAAAAGGTCTAAAGAAAAACTAAGCACGAGGTAAAAATCTAGTTGAGATATAGTCATAACACCATCGGAGCAATCCAACGTTTAAAAGAAGAAAATCTAAATAACCAAAGTACCTCCTCCAGCATGCAACAGCTGATCATAGTCTCGCCGGAAAAAGATACCACAGAAATTTGGAAATTCTTGGGAGAAGCAACCGAAGTATCCTCAGCCTGGAAAGAGATGACTCGGTTAATTGCCTTGCCATCCTTGAGGAAGTATACTCTGCGGAGTTTGGTAAACTGGTACGATTTGTGCTACATTTTAACAAAGACGGTAAACCCACATACAAAGAGAGATGAGTTAATTAAAGAGTAAGAAAAAGAAAGAATCTAATGAAACAAAAGCGGACACCACATACGTACACGTTCGCAGTTGTACTTTTTAATACCAATCTTTGACATATCCTCGTACAGCTTTGGAGCAGGATAGAGAGAACTTTCAGACCAACATGGTTCAAATGCCTTGTCGCCATATGGTACTATGGGAGGAATGTCCATAAAATCAAACCCCTGAACATAGAAAAAGTTAAGACTTGAGATGTATATTGCCGAGATTGATTCAACGAAGCAAATATGATCTCTCTGACATAAGACATTGGAGTAATGCATGTAGGATAGACAAACATACACGTCGCTCCTTGATGCGCCTATCTTCTTCCCTCAGCAGCTGCTGCCTCTCCTGCTGCTGCTGAATGAATGCAGAATGGACTAGGTCTGAAAGAGTTTCTCTCTGTTTACGATCGCTATCCGGCGCTGCCACGTCCAAACCCTAGATGAAAAGTGGACAATACAACAACAAATTGCCACTCTAATTAATGAAACCATAAATAAACACTACAATCAGGTCAGGTCATCAACAAAAACAGGCAGCAAAAGCTATTGGTTGGTTTGTGGAGGAGGGGCTATCTTTTGTTTTTATCATTCTCCTCCACGAATACCAACCTCGCAACCCTTGGATGAAAATTGGGCAATACTTGAAGCATTGTACTTTTATCATTCTTCTCCATGAATACCAACTAAAAAAAATGGAATTGTGTTTAAGAGTGAAATCTTAAAATTGAATTTGAAGATCCGCTACAAAACGAACAAGTTTATTTTGTCGTATGATTTATATCCAATTTTGTCATGATTCATATCCAACCATGTCAAGAAAAGGAACCTTTTTTTTCTCTATAAATACAATCAGCTCATCAACTGAAAAAGTTATGGAAAAGAAAAGCTTACTAGTACTAGCACGCTGGTCGATGGTCTTCTTATGTTTATTATTGTACTACTACTCTACCACCAAACCGTAGATGATCGTGTATATATATACACACACAGATGAATGAAAGCATAAATAACTTCTACGTGGATCCTCCCAAGGTCGCTACTACTAAAACAGGCGGTAAAAAACCAGGAGTAGCAAAATCCAAGATAAATTAAAAAACTTGAGCCAAGTAAGTCAAAGGCTTAGGATTGAAATCGGAAAATCCCTGGGGGAACAAAAAAGGAGGAACCGCTTGGAGTTAGAGACAACCAAAATTAACACTTAAGATGTATATAAATGAAGCAATCAAACTCACTTAAACATAATTGGCAAGTTTATAAGGAACTGAAATATGACAAGAAGAACAAAGCAAATAGAAGTCCAAATTGATAGTGCTTAGCAGTCGACACATTGTAACTAAAATATGTGACGTAATCAAGACCTTCGACGAATTATACGAACACAAAAATCGGTCCGATAAATATAATTTCTTTGGTGATGTGTGACTAACTAAAAAGTTTCATGAAATCATGTTCACTCTTGCACTTTCTGTGGCATGTTCCTTGATCACTTCTGCTGTATAAAGATATAATCTAACAATTTGCATAGATTTTCTATTTAGTTTGTTTGTTCTGTTCTAACATAAATTAGCTGCCTCCATAATTTAGTTCAAATTAATTGGCATCCTCATTGGGTTTTTGTCTTTAATGGAATATATATAACACCCCAAATCTCAATCTCATAGTTTCCGATATAATTTTTATGATCCAAACCGTTTAATATGTGTAAAATGTGATTTTAAGGGTGCCTACAAGAAATTAGCAAAAAATATGACCGGAAAATGCTTGTTTTGAGCAGATTGCAGGAGCCCAGGAAACAAACAAGAAATGCAAATGTACGTGCAGCCTTGTGACAATGCAGAAACGAGGACATGAGCAGAGTCACAGAACCAAGGAAACAAACAAGAAACACAATAGCTTTCTAACCACGCCTCAAGCAAAAAAAAATTAAAAAAAGATTACCAAAGGCAAAAATATTTCAAGTTAAACTGAACACTGGAAACTATAACCATTATTATAACCATTATTAAAAGTTGACTCAGAAAAACATAGCCCAATTAGACTTGTATAGACTCCTAAATTACCAACTAAAACTGCACATATGGACCTCAGTTCAAACCGGTCCAAGTATCTTGAAATCGGCCTTACTCATTGTAGAATGGATGGGGGAACATGAATATTATCTAACAGTCGGATCTAATAAGGTTTTAACACCGGCCAGTCCCCAAATGGACAAAAATTGCACGTTTGTGTGAATGGAGCTTGAAATTCTGAATACTTTAAAGCGGGGCCAGCCCGCGTAGTTAAGGATGTGGCTGGGAATGTGTTAGAAGAAGGAAGTTGAAGTTTCGCATACTTACATATACTTTACAAAAATATCAGTGCATTGTTCCCATATTTTCCACTACTCTTAATAGGGTTTTTAGGCATTTTCTATAACCAAAAGAAAAAAAAAATACAAAGTTAAACAGCTCTTAATAGGTCAAAATTAGTTGACCTTCTCGCTAATTTTGACATTCCCACAACTGCGTGTAGTCTTGCAAAACTTAACTGTTTGAGTTCATAAGAACCAATTCAAAAGAATTGTTCATAAACAAATGTTAGTATACCATTAGAAGTTTGACAAAAATCTTAAGAAGTTAAAAAAACAAAGGAATTATGCAACAAAACAATTAACATTGGAGGGATCATACAGATTTCTCATGTGAGACACCAATATGTATCATGAATAATATCACAATTGTCTTATCACAATCAACGTACTTTAAAAATGAAGACAGAATATTATCCACCTGCACAAATTGAAAAGGGAATGGAATATAGTAATGTGTAGTTATGAATCCAAGATATAGGAGGGTGAGCACATGTAAATTGTAGTTATGTACCTTCTCCAGCTTGCAAAAGGGGACCACAGTGACGTCACGAAAAGAACCAGCTTTAGCTTCAAAATTCTTGGTTGAAGACTCATCATCAGCCTGGAATGTGATGTGGTAAGCAGCATATATAATCTTTTTCAAGGAATATACCCTAAGGATTTTGGTGATCCGGTACAATGTATCCTACAATATTAAACAACAAAAGCAAAGATGGAGTTAATTACAGAAGAGTTAGTTAAAAGAGGAGTACGAAAAGAAACAACCACATACATTTTGGCAGTTGTAAGTCTCAAGACCAATCTTTGCCATATCCTCATATTCCTTCGGTGCAGGATATGGAGAGTTTTCAGTCCAACATGATTCAAATTCAAGTTCACCGAAACCCTTGGGAGTAATGTCCCCAACATCAAACCCCTAGACATAGATGACAAAGTTAGATCGAGAACCAAAATTTAAGACTTTGAGATATATATTGCGAGATTGTTTAATTGAAGGCTTTGAAGGAGACAAGTATATATGATGAGTATGAACCAAACATGGTTCACACCCACACACACGCGCGTGCAAACACAAACACACACATAAATACATTGGAGTAGTGTATGTAGGACAGACAAACATACAGGGTACTCCTGGATGTGCCTATTTTGTTCCTCCTCGAGCTGCTTCTGCTTCGATGCGGAACGGGTCATTCTACGGTCGGAAAGTTCTGGTCTCATCTCCTTCTGTTTACCATTTCCATCATTTAGGGCAGATCTTTTCATCTTATTAAAACTGTCAACTCTAATGAATGTCATATTGGGGAAACAAAAACTCTAATAAACAAAAACGTACATAAACACTACAATCAGGTCAGGTCATCAACAAAAACAGGCAGTAAAAGCTACTCGTCGGTTGCGGAGGAGGGGCTATCTTCTTTTGTTATCACTCTCCTCCACGAACACCAACCTCGCTGTTGGTGGAAATAAGAGACTTGCACACAAACAAACAACTCTCTAATTTCTACTAATAATCTTTAGCAATAATACAAACCCACAAATTAATCGACTCTCTCACTCACTACACTCTCACGGAACATATTATTGGGGGAGGAGGAGGCCCCTGAGGGGCTCCCTACGGTTCTCTCTCTCTCTGCTACCTTTTTCTATTTGTTTCCCACACAAGTCATAAACACACACACATAGACATTTACTTTAATACACAACTGTAGACCTCCTAGTAATAGGGTACAAGCATGCAGGTGGTCTTCTTCTTATATTTTACTCCTTTGCCCCCGAACCCTAGATCATCGTAAATTAATATAATATACAACCCTAGGTGATCGTAAATTATTAATAAAATAAAAGAATGTAATTTTACAGATGAATAAAAGCGTAAAAAAATTTGACGTGGAACCTCTCCAGGTTATCAACTATTAAAACAGGTTGTAAAAAAAAAAATAGCAGAAGCAAAATCCGAGATAAACAATCAACTTGAGCCAGATAAATCAAAGGCTTATGAATGAAATCGGAAAATCCCAATGGAAACAAAAAAGGAGGAGGAACCGCTTGGTGTTGCCGTCCTGATCTTCGCGCTGTTGCAGCCACCTCAGTCATCTTCTTCCTTTTCGAGAGAGAAAAAAAACAAAGCCACTCTTGATCAAGCACAGCCCGCTCTTGATCAAGTTGGCCGCTTAAATTAGGGTAACGGCCGGTCAATAGTAAGATATATGGGACCGTGGTTTAGAATCTTATTAGGGATAATGACAGGCGGGTCCTATTTTTCAGTTTTATGGCGGGAAATCAAATCAAAATCATTTTCCCCCCGGACACTGAATGATATAAGCATATTATTTGACGATCCGAAATGCTTCTGGTACAATAGTTGGGACACAGACAGTGTATACAATGCGTGTTTGGACCCGTTTCGGGTTCAACAAAATTAATCGGAGCCGCTCATTTTGTTCAATATATTTTGCTCAAAGTTCCTGCAAAAAATCAGCTCCATCCAACAACGATAAGAGCGTTTACAATGTGTCCAAAATTGCTTAAGAAAATTTCTAAAGCTATTTTGGACGCTTCGTAAATGCCCTAATCAATGTCGGATGGAGCTGATTTTTTATAAAGACCTTAAGCAAAGTTATATTATATTGAACAAAATGAACCGCTTCGATTATCTTTGTTTAACTCGAGACGGGCCAAAACGGGCGCTATACTCGCTGTCTGTGCCCAAGCTGCTGTACCAATAGTAGCATCTATGATTTCAATAAAATTGGCTACATATGATCTGATAGAATTTTAATTGTGACCGGTAACAGGCAATGAAGAATATGGTTTAGATATAGCAATAGTTTTTCTAATTTTACTCCACATCACTTTTCTTGCTTTTATTTCGTAAGTAATTGGTCTATCAGTGGAATATTTTTTTTTGGTACACCAGCTAATGAAAAAACAACTGAACTTTTTCAAAAGCCACTCCTCTCGTATCTGCCTCGAAGAGTGCGATTAAGTCGTAGGGCGAAATGATGTGAACACCATTTTATCTTCTTGATCAACTCCCAGGTAAGCAAGTCCATCCGTGACTTCTTGGTCTATCACTGGTTGCCACTATTAAAAAGTGGGAATTCGATTTGGAATTCCATTTGACTACGCTTTTTTTTTCTTCTTGCTGTTCCTATTAGTAGTATTTGTTCAATGAAAAATTGATTAAATGTATTCTCGAGATCAAATAGTTTTGGTTTGATTGGTTGTTATTCGTTTAATACTGTAATTTGATTCTAAATTTGTTACATGAACTCTTTCCGAAGCTTGTATGTTTTTTTTTTTTTTTTCCAGAGAAATTGAGTTTGTTTGCTGGGGTATGGTGCAAAATGTGTTTCAATCGTACATAAAGGTGCAGACAATTTAGATGCACTCAAATCCTCCACTTGTGATGGATCGCAACATTTATGCTTGCTTTCTCTCTTTTTTCCTTTGGTTTGGTTAACTGTTTCATGCAAAATCAGTTTAAATTTATCTGTCAACCAAAGAGTGGCACCAATGGTACAAACAGTTCATGTCGATCTTTCTAAATATATTATACTGTAATTGTTGGGAATGACTTCAGTGTCCCCAGTCATTTTGGGGACACCGTAACTTTTAGCATAACAAAATCATTATAAGCATAATCAAATTCATTACAAGCATAACCAAAACCATTATAAGTATAACCAAAACCATAACAAGGCATAACTTGGTTGGTTATGCCGTGGTTGATTTTTGGTTATGCCTTGATTGGTTTTTGGTTATACCTTGGTTCAGAGACGGAGGGAGGTGTGGGCATATGGGGGCCAAGGCCCCCGCGCGGTTTCGGGTTTTTTTTTAAAATATATATATATATATATATATATATATATATATTGTTTGGTGAGAACATCTAAGTATTGTATTTGGTATTGGATGTTATTTAGACATAAAAATGTGTTTGTTTTTTGTCCCAAAATCTAATTTTTCTATATGTGCTCGGCCTCCCATAAGTTTTTCCTTACATTATTGATCTCATTTTTTTTTTCAATCTCTCTTTACTTACTATCCAAAAAAAACCTCTCCCAAAATCTAAACCAAACAAACTATTAGATTCCCGAACCTTCAAATTTCAAAATCTTGTTCATAGATCGGCCCCCGTGTTTACAAAATTCTGGTTCCGTCCCTGCCTTGGTTATGTCATGTTATGGTTCTATTATACTTATAATGATTTTTGTTATGCTTGTAAGGGTTCTGTTATGCCAAAAATTACAGTGTCCCCAAAATGACCGGGGACACCATAGCATCATCCGTAATTGTTTATTTTCTTGCCTGCATCATTAAGTCAACAAATTTACAAATAACAAAATGGAAAATATGATCTACCTATAACTACTTACTTGTTGAATAATGATTAAGTATAACCGTACTATACATTGCTTATGTGGCATCTTTTGTATATATACATACTAAGATTGAGCAAGTTTACCGGTCTATCTAAACAAGAGAAAAAGCTATTTTAGCAAATACAAGAGATAAATTTTCCCCTACCCCAGCATAGCTAAACCACACGGTAAAATTCCTCCCGCTACAGTCGTTCGGTTCTTCTACCGAAGAACTGTTCACACGCGATCCAATTCTTTATCATTTTTTCTGGCGCTTTCTTCCTTCTCCGGCTCAGTCCTTTTCCGGCGCTATCTCCCCCTCCCCTCTCTCTCTCTCCCTCTTCTCTTCTTTTTAGTACCCTATTTGTGGTAAAGATTTCCTGTCAATCCCCAAAATTTGAGTCAGCCGCAACACAGGTATGAATTCCTAACTTTTATTGTTTTTGTGTATGAGTTTGAGATTGAGAAATTATGGTGCGAAAGTATGGTGCAAAGAATGCATGATTAATGGGTTAGAGCTTGAAATACTTGCTTATTTTTTTCATCAGATAAGATTGGAGCTTTTGTGGGGAGCCATGTCTATGAACAAACTTGTTGGAAAAAATTGCTCACAAACTGTTTGAGAAATTTACTAAGTGATTTGTTTTCAAGGGATTCATTATAGAAAGAAGTGAAGTGAAGCCACCACACCTTAATTGTTTTCAAAGGATTCATTTACAGAGTGATTTGTTTTGATTGATTCAAACTTGAGGATCCTCTCTTACAATAGCCAAGCACAGTATGCTACGGTAATGATAATGTCACCTGTTAGCTGATCCCTAGACATAGGAATGCAACAGTTTGTTGGACTATAGAATATGGGGTAGAGAATATGAAGAAAGATTGCCACGGCTGCCTCGGCTAAAAATAAAAAAGACACGTTCACTGAGTGTTGGACTCGATTCGAAAGTAATAAGGTATTCTACTTGCCAATACAGATGGAGAACACGTGAGAATTTTTTGTCTTGAATCCAGTGCTTATGCAAATCCTTCACTGACACTATGAGTTCTTACTGTATGCATTCAAGTTGAAGTTCTCGTGCTTTCATAGTCTCGAGCAAGTTTACAAATGATAGGTTTTCTATTTGTGCCATCTAGTCTAGTTTAAAGATTGTCGTACGCTTTGCACTTAGCATCTCTAACAGTTCTCCTAAACTCTGTGCAAGCCTATAACTTTTAACTTTCTCATTCTGTACAAGCCTAGTTTGAAGATAGTCTCGAGCAAGTTTATAATGTTGTTTTGGCTTTTTGTTGACCTGTTTCCATTAGATAGGATTAGAATCATACCTTGACGACACACATGACATGCATTGCTAAGAGTATAAGAAGAATACTGCAAGCAGGTTGATATAGCCTTGGGAATGAACACAACTTCAATTTTGTTTCACTTATATTTAGCTATTTCTTGGATAATACATTGGGCTATATGTTTTTTCGTTGGCTCAATAAGCTGATTGGCAATGATAGTAGTTGGAACCCGTATAATTCTTATGGAATGGTATTGTAGGGATGGATTAGCGGCATGATGGGTACTTCACCAATCTTATGGATTCGGATTCGGATTTGCATGAAGAACAATTTGTGATGGAATCACAATGTTTGAATCGAAATGCTCAAGCGTTCACCCAAGAAACTCAATTCACCGCTGAAATGGAAGGGTAAAGTAATCTGTTTCTATCTTAGGGAAGCAAAAACTTATTTTGAAGCTGCAAATGGATAGCTAGTTCTCACTTTTTGAAGTCTTCAAAGGGATATATCTCAGTTTTTTTTGTTTAGATGTTTGAACACTATGGCAGGAGTTCTATCTTTTGAATTGTCTAAAGGAAGCCTTGAATGGCAAGCTGGGGAGCTTATCCATTTTGTAGTTTGATGTGTGGGATTTTATGTATGTAGTGCAAGTAATTGTAAAAGAACCAACTTTTTGGCATATTTTGTGTGCTCATATTCCTATGGTTTGCCTCTACCTGTTGAGTCTTACAGCTAATCAAATATATTAGGTAGCTTATTGTTTTTTTCAAATAGAAAGCATACAATTTTTGTTCAGGAATTGTTCCTGCTCACTTTCTAGTGGGATCTCCCAAGGGTGTGTTGCCCCATTGTTATGGATTTCTCTTCCAATTGCTGGTGTGAGGAGTAAATCTTGGAAAGTTTTTGTTGTAATTCTCATTTTCTAATGTGTCCTGGATAGGCTGTGCACCATTTGTTTCTGTCTCTGGATAGGCTGTGCACCATTTGTTTCTGTCTCTGCTATATCGTGCTTATGGTATGATGAGTAGCAATCATCCTCTATTAATTCAATCTCTAGCCATAACAGCTACACCACTTGTTGTTTGCCTTGCTTGCTGCTGTCTAGTTTTGAAGTGTGACTACCAGTAATCGCTTTTGTTGCTGTTTTGCTGTCCGAAAAATGCAATTCAGTAGTTGAGCTGTTAGCTTTGGTTGCTAGGTTCATTTTGAAGCTTCTCTGAATATAGGGCAAAATGGCGACAACCCGTTGTTCTGTTTCTATTTTGACCACATTGTTATAGCTTTGTTCTAGTCTCAATCTCATATCTCTGCTCCATTGTTTCCTTTCCCTCTTCTTAGATGGAACGGAAACAATTAGTTTCTTCTATTTAGTATCTTGTAGCCAATGGGCTTAAGTCTCACTTTTCTTTACTCTTCTTTTCTTTTTATTTTGTTTCCTCCTGAGGTATGCCCCTTGTAGCTAGGTTGTACATTCGATTATCCTTTTTTTTATTTGAAGCTGATTTACCCAAAAAAAAATAGAATAAACTTAATGAAGATAAAACAGATTCGTTCAATCTCTGTAGACCTAAATAGACTACTGGGACTCCAAATTAAAGTACATTGTACACAAATGAATTCAAATCAAACTACAAGTTACTACGATTGGCCGTGCATTTGCCAAAGGTGTTCAATTAGGTCTGCTTGGAGTTGAGAATGAGTTCCCCTATCCCTTATTTGATGATTGCGTCGAATGAATTCTACAAGGTCAACAGTTCTCTCGTGTGAAACTTCTACAAGAGGAGTATGCTCCAATGGATCATAGTTGAGATCGGCCGCTTCATTATGATCTCGTTCATCCTCAATGATCATGTTGTGTAATATTATGCATGTTAACATAATATCTTTTAGTGTTTTCTTATCCCACAACTGCCTCGGTCCTCGCACAATTGCAAACCTTGCTTGAAGCACTCCAAATGCCCGTTCTACATCCTTCCTTGTGGATTCTTGTTGTTGAGCAAAAAAAAATTTCTTATTCCCTTGCGGAGATGGAATTGTTTTCACAAAAGATGCCTACGGTGGATATATACTATCAACTAAATAGTATTCCATATTATATTCATTTCCATTGATGGTATAATTGACTGGAGGAGCACGTCCTAAAGAAACCTCATCGAATAATGAAGACCTATCTAACACGTTAAGATCGTTATGAGACCTGGGCAGTCCAAAATTTGCATGCCATATCCAAAGATCGTATGATGCAACGGCCTCTAAAATAATTGTTGGTTTATGGGCATGACCAGTATACATACCTTGCCAAGCGGTTGGGCAATTCTTCCATTCCCAATGCATGCAATCAAGGCTCCCTAACATCCCCGGAAATCCCCGTAGTTCACCAACCGCTAGCAATCTAGCTACGTCAGCGGCGTTAGGTGACCTCAAATACTCCTCGGAGAACACTTCATTTACTGCTCTAATAAATCTTCTTAGGCTCTTTAAGGCAGTGGTTGCTCCAATCTTCACGTATTCATCCACGGAATCGGCTGGTGCACCATAAGCTAGCATCCTAAACGCGACAGTCATTTTTTGAAGAGATGATAAACCAAGCTTTCCTGCTGCATTTCTTTTCTGGATAAAGTAAGGCTCATGTGCTTTTACGGCATCATGTATACGAAGAAAAAGAGAACGGCTAATTCGAAACCTCCTTTGAAAATAATGCAGAGGAAATATAGGAGATTCAACAAAGTAATCATCAAAAAGCCGGTTTTGAGCTCCAAAAGTGTTGCGATTAATAACTGTGCGACGATTGCGGCTTGAGCTCGAGTCCCTTTCACTTTCATACGTAGCAACTGCTCGAAATATCTCCAACTCATTATCCGAGTCAGAAAAATTTGAATCGTTTATAATTAGTTAAGTAACCGATTGGGAGCCATTATAAAAAATGAAGGGGGTGAAAAGAATGAATTGAACAAAGAAGTAGTTTTTTTTCTCCTACAATATGAAAAGAGATATGAGGTTGGCTTGAAGTGGCAAAAACTGAATTTATATTGGAAAAGTTGAAAATTTACCGTTACTTTTTTGAAAGAATTGCTTTTGGTTCACACCAATTGACTGTTGGCTACAGAGACCGTTGGCTAGAGATAAGAAGACCGTTGGCTGGTGCAATAGTTGGTGGAAATTAAATGATAAAAATAAAAGGATAAAGGAAAAGATTGAAGTAATATATATTTTAATTGATGTTAGGTAAAATAGATAGCGTTGGTGTAGCTGTGGAAGAAAAAGCTGATACCTAAACTAGATTTGTGCACTGTTCACAATGTAATTTACATAAACACTGATGTACTTGCTCCAACAGAATTAGACTAGTACTTTACTATCATTGATTAATTAAAAAAAATCATTGCATCCAGTTTAATATTCAATGGTATTGAAATTATCAATGAAAATCTGATACATAAGGGCTGTGGCAAAATGAAAACAGAAACCATAAACACAATAATGAAAGAAATGTTTCCAGAAGCCCAGCCTCTTTAAATGAAAGAATGGCCTGTATATCAAATGGACAACAGGGTCCCGAATTCAAGTGTTATATAAGCTTTAAATAGTTGTTCAAAAAAAAAAAAAAGGCTTTAAATAACCTGGAAAAGAAACAAACTTACTAATATCCAGTTTAGTTGGCTGTATCCCGAAGCCTAGTTCCACTCATAACTAACCCGAACAATTCCATCCAGGCATCCATAATTCGTAGCTGAGCATCCCAAAACTCTCACTAGTAGGAGTCTTTCGAGCGATCTTACGGGCCTCCGGTTGAACTTGGACAGAACAGAGGTACAGATGCAATCTCGGTACAATTGAATTGAACACACAGACACAAGATGGTCCCATAATAAAGGATGACAACTTCTTTACTCCTGTCCTTTCTTTTTTTCCTTTTTAACTTACTATTTAATAAATTCTTGTGATGATGTGTATCTTAAATATACTTAAAAGGAGAAACGATTAGGTATGAATATTAACGTGCCCACTTTCCCGAGCGCAATGATTCAGTTATTTTAAAACTGGGTTGTAGAAGAAGGTAACAAACTGATATCCAGTTTAATTATCTGTGTCCCAAAGTGTAATTCCACTCCTCGAGGAACTACTCAAACAATTTTACCACCCACGTGCCTATACATGTCGCAGTGGACATGTTAGGATCGACACACATATACACGATCTACGAGTATAAACAGTAAAGAATAAACACAGAGATATACGTAGTTTTTCAAAACCGGGTACGTCCACGGGAGCGAGAGCGGCTGCTGTTCTTTATTATAACAGTAATAAATTAGTGTTTACAACATTGAGTATTTATAACTACTCTATTCTAACCCTCATCAGATTTGGTCTGTATCCCAAAAATACCCTTGTACGAACCGAACCGTGCCGCGGGGGGCAACGCCCCCCAATTACGGAACGCCTGGGCCTTCGGCCCAGTCTACTTGCACTGGATTATCAGTGATGGGCCAGATGCCATCGCTCTGCTCCGCTCCACTCGTTTCGCTCCGCTACACTCCGGCATCTGGCCTTCTTTCTAGAACTCTATGAGCCACAGTTCTAACAGGACACCTCCTGGTTCACCCCCAAAATATGCAGCGTTGGACCTATGCTGCTATGCAGTGAGTGAGTCCCCTGAATTAGGTGCGGGGATCTACTAAACTACGGTGTGTATCCGTAACCAAATATCCAGCAAAGAGGCGTAACCTACCACATTCATTCATACTTTATATGTTCAAATGGGATCAAGAGTTTGCATTACCAAGCCATCACTACAATCCCTTTACTGCAAAGACAGCTTACACTAAGGCATTAGTAAGTGCTTATTTCTGGCACCAAACCAAATTAAAGGCTAATTAACTAAAGAAAATGGTTCGGCAGTTCCTACAGCCTACAACACTTAAACTGTTAGGTAAGTCTAGCTGCGTGAATGTGATGTGATCTATGCTACCCTGTTACTACCTACCACTGCATTCTAGCTTATAACCTCTTAGATGCTGAAATCAAAGATTAGCACCCTGGCCCGTGACGATTTCAATAGTGATTAACATTAAGATTCATGATTTCCCATCAAAGCAGAATCCTTGAAAGTTCTTCCAACAATGTAAGCACATTTTGAGCAATTCATGTTCATATACAAATTTCCATATAATTTGCTCGCTAAACTCCTATTATGGTTTGTCTTATATTCAACTGGACTAGCAAGCCAAGCTTCTTAATCGGCAAGTGAAATTAAAGCAGCAACAATAACAGCAAGTAAAGACACTTGAATTGATGTATCCATATATTCCTGAGCATTGGAAATAATTAATGGAAAAACTGGGTTGCAAAAGAAACAAACTTACTAGTAATATCCAGTTTAGTTGGCCATAATCCCAAAGCCTAGCTCCGCTCGTTTAGGAACTAACCCGAACAATTCCATCTAGGCATCCATGATTCGTAGTTGAGCATGCCATATCTCACCAGAAGGGACTCATTACCGCCCATGTTTCTATGAACAATTTCACTTAGGAACTAACTGATTGGTCTGTTTTTTTTGGTTTCAGTTCGGCTAACTAGTTTTTCGTTCACCCCGACTTTTTCCTATGACGGGGCTGTGATTCTGTGCATTAGAATTCCCCTCAACCACACACACACCACGACAAAACATTTCCCTGTTCCAGCCTTCGAGTCATTTCCTATCGTTGGATTATCTTCTCTATTTTAGCTACATTCATATTCTTAGAGTGCAAAGAATTCCATCTTCTACAGCAGGAAGTTTTCAACAAATTCTAACAGGCAGGTATTTCGTAAGAATCTCCATTTGAGGATCGTGAAGTTTACACCATTAGGAAGAGCTGAATGTTACGGATCGTGAAATATCACACCCCATAGAAAGAAGTAGAAAAGGATAGTTAAGGCACAAGATTAGTTTTATTACTCATTTTCTTTTCTTTCTTTCTTTTCAAATTTGTATAACCAACAATTTCCTTCACCTTCCCCTTCTTGTGGTCGAACAGTGAGGAAAATCAACACGTCCACTGTCCTGAGCACTAGAAATCAGCAATGGAAACAAAACTGGGTTGCAAAAGAATAAACTTACATCCAGTTTAATTGTCTGTATCCCCAAGCCTAATTGCACTGATCTAGGAACTAACAGAACAACTCCATCCACGATTCGTAGTTGACCACGCTATTTCTAACCAAAAGAAAACTTGGAAAATACTGCTGCTTATGTGACTTAACATGTCGCAGTCGCCACCTACTAGATCGGCCCCTAAAATATGAAGTGACGAACCTGTGCAGTGATTGGATATCCCAAAATAATGTCACAAAAGCCAAATATCCACCAAATAAGCGAAGGATCCCTTAATTTTAAAATTTGCATCGGTTCAAATGGGTTCAGGAGTTTGCATTAACAATTGCATCCTTTTACGATCTTATAACTTGCACTAACTGTAACTTCTTATTAAACACGACATAAATTAAATGATTCTTACATAAAATCAATGGTTCCTGGTTACTCTAGAATACGTGAATGTCATCTGTGCAACTATGTTGCCACCACTACTGCATATGAAAATAAAGAAACAAGATATCCAACAACCACAAGATCAAGCAGAATCCTTCAAAATTCTTCTAACAATGTGGGCATACAATCATATTCTAATTTTCATACACTTTCATCACTGTCCTAATATGGTTAGTCTTATATTCAACTATGTAACATTGCGGGCGAAACTTCTTTGAAGGTAAGTGGAAGTAAAGCAGTAACAACAACAGCAAGTAAGCCATACTAATTCATATTTAGCATACTACCGAAGGAACATTGCTCTGTTCTTGCGGGTTAACTAGTGCCAGCCACCTCATCCACCAAAGGGATGACGTCCCAAGTCAAATATCATCCCATTGGGGCCCGTCTCAACGAGGACCCAGTCATAGTCATGTCCTCCCAGGGCCAATGGAAACCCACTAGCCTCCGCGTTGCGTCGGATGCTCGGAATGTTTGTCCCGGCGGTCCGGCCCGCGCGATACCAAAATAGACTCCCATGTAAGACACGCCGCATAGCTCTGTGGATGGCACGAACATTCGCGCCATGGAGCAGAACGGCGTTGCGTTCGTTGAAACGGGCACGGTGAATCCTACCCCAAAACTCCCGCCGTAGTGCCACACGTTGTTGCACTACAGCGTTAATGAGTCCTGAAGAAAGTCTGCTGGAGGTTGCTGATGAAATCGTAACAAACTAGATTCCCTCAGCAGGAGAGCATCACAAGGGGCCTCCACCTCGTCCAGATGCTCGCTACACTGTTTCAGCAAAGTCCACCACATTTATCTAAAAAATGTAAAGCATAAATAAGCAAGATGATAAGAATAGACCATAACAAGTATTTAGCAAATGTTACGGACTGTTCTTATCATCCTGCTTATTTCTTTACATCTTTCAGAAAAATGTAATGGAATTTGCTGAAATAGTGTGGCAAGCATCTGGACGAGGTGGATGCCCGCTGTGATACTCTCCAACTGAGGGAATCCAGGTTGTTATGACTACATCTGCAACCTCCAACAAACTTCCTTCAGGACATTAACGCTGCAATGCAACAGCATGCGACACTACGGCGGCAATTTTGGCGTATGATTTCCCGCATCCGTTTTCACTAAAACAACGCTATTCTAATTCATAGCGTGGATGTCCGTGCCGTCCACAGAGCTATGCATTGCGTCGGATAGGGGATTCTATTTTGGTACCGCATGGGCCGGATCGCCGGGACAAACATTCCAAGCATCCGACACAGCGGGGAGGCTCGTGGGTTTCCACTGGCCCCACGAGGACATGACTATGACTGGGTCCTCGTTGAGATAGGCCCCAATGGGATGATATTTGACTTAGGACGTCATCCCTTTGGTGGATGAGGTGGCTCGCACTAGTTAACCCGCAAGAATAGTATAAGGCAATGTTCCTTCGGTAGCAGTTAATGGCTGGCACTAGTTTCCATTTCTTTTAGCTATTAACAAATTATCACAATTTTGCTTAAAATGTTTCATATAGCAGTATGCAGAAAAACCACAATATTTGGGGATTTAAACCTCATGGTTTTCAACAAAAGTACAAGGAAATAGTACAAGAATATTTGGGGATTTAAACCTCACGGTTTTCAACAAAAGTACAGGAAATAGTACAAGGAAATTCTGCTCTAACCATGTAATCTACGACTTTCCGACGAGCAACTGACTGGTCAAAATTAAACATGCCAATTTTCCTTCAGCGTCTTTACCTAATTGCATTTGTGTTCTGATGTCTGCTTGATTTCCATGTTTTTTATGAGTAGTTCCATCATTTGCACTACCAGCCAACAATTTACCACATAAATAATGTTTGGCTTCCTCCAATATAACACCATCAACAACAATTTTTTCACGTTTAAAAAACTTCCACATTTCAGATTTTTCTTTAGGATTTGCAGAAGATGAATCAGGTAGAGTAGAAAAAGTGAGAGATGTTGGTGATCCTATAGATTCAATTTCATGTATCTCATTTTCTTCCTCTAGGTTCACGGGAATTTGATGGTTAGCCATACTAAATAAAAAAGACTAAATAACAAGTAAATAACAATTAATAAGTACGAGAATGCAAATAAAAGTTGAAAGAAAGAAAATCTGCTACAGATCACGAGAGAATAGTGGAAATCGGAGAGAGTTGAGTGAGAGAGGCGGAGGAGGTCGTCGGATAGGGCGGAGGAGGTCGTTGAACTGGTGGTGGTGGTGGAGGCGAGGAGTGGTGGTGGAGAGATCAGCGGAGCCTCGAAGGAGAGATCGGAGAGATGGTCGCTCTCGTCTCGTCGGACTGTGGTTGTCTAGTTGACATCGGAGAGAAGAGAGATGATCGCTTTTCGTTGTTTGCGTGTGAGAGAATGGGAGGAAGAGTAGAGGATTACGGAGAGATGGAGAGGCGAGAGAGAGACGATGGGTTTTGGATCAAATCTCAGCAGAAAAAGAGTATTTGTAGCTAGGGTTGGAGAAAGGATTTGATCCTGTGTTGTTGCAGCCCAAGTTCATCTGTTTGTTGGTTAGATATAAGCCTTTGATCTCTGCTAAATACCCGTTGTAAATTACAACGGGCTTGTCAGCACTCGGCAGATCCAGAAACCAAGGGAAAAACTTTTGTGGGATTTCGGGCTAATGGGCGGGTACCACGGGCGGCCTGATTAAAAATTCATAGGTTCAAGTCCGGCCCATTACAAACTACGGGCTGGGCTAGCTTGCCCGTTTCACGAGCTCGGGCCGGGTAAAAGCCCGATGGGCCAGACGGGTCGCGGGGCTTCGGGTTAATTGATGACCCTTAATTTAGGAAAGACAAAAATGGGACACCCCTTCCTAAATAAATATGTTTAGCGGTAAAGCGTTTTTTTATTTCACATAAAATGCCTGAGTTCAATTCCTGGTAGGGTACTTTTTTAAAGTGTCTCTTTGGCTTTTAAAGTGTCTGTTTACCAAAAAAAAAAAAATTTCTCTAGTCACACAAATTATAGCAACCACACAAGCCATTAAGGCCGAAATATTTGCCATGTTGAATAGTATGAACGAAAATACTATATAAATAAGTATTTTTGTTTATTGTTTTTAAATGTAGGACCCTATTTCACCATTTAACTTAGGGCATTCAAATACCTTGGACCGGCCTTGAGTCCGTTCCACCAAACGATAACGTCGCGCCCTGTTTGAATCAAATATGGAATAGGGGAAGGAAATGGAAAAGTTGCAAGATTCGACCAATTATCTGCTTGTCAGCAATCCCATATGTTGTAAAACTCGTCAAGAACTACAAGCATATCAAAAATCATGTTAATTCAACATTGTTTAATACCTAATCGGAGTACATTCATGTTCTGAAAAGGGATATGGCCACACTATATCAAACCCAATAAAGCAAGAAGTCACTCCGATTAGGTATTAATAAGTACTCCCTCCGTCCATTTTTATTGTTCATTTTTGTTTTTCGTGCCGTTCTTTCAACGCTTATATAAATCTTGTTATATGAATCAATCTTGTTTGATAGTTCCCGATTAGATCTATAATACAAAGTTTTTAAAATTATGAAAAACATTGTAGATTGGGAAATATAAGCGTTGAAAGAACGGCACAAAAAACGAAAATAAACAATATAAACAATAAAAATGGGACGGAGGGAGTATCTGATTAACATGATTTTTTTCACGTGGTTCAATTTTTGACAAGGTCTTTGACATGAACAGTTTCGAGCATAAAAATAAGATTTGTACAAGCCAATAATCGGCTGACTGCATGGTGTGGTGTAGTTCCCATATGGGGCCGACTGTCTAGTCACCTATCCTGTAGTATCTTCCAGTTTTGAGACTTTATGGGCCCATTTTAGACTCGTAAAGATGGTATAAATTGTTTTGTCTCATAAACGTCACTAAGATAGATGGCCTGCTTAAAAATGTGTGTACGATGCATACTTTTGCCATTTTGCAAGAAAAATGAACGGTTAATAGTGCTAATCATTTTTTTTCATAATAGGGGATGGAAATCAGGTTGTATACCTATAATACAACCCATATGCAAAAAAACATGCTCCAATGGGGATGCAAAATGGCACAAATTGGATTCTAAAATGGCAGAGATGAAAAAGGAAATGGATATTTCCATCCCCATATGACTACCGTTATAATGGACAAGTCATCAACCCAACTGATTCTACATTTTTAGACAGCAAGAGTTACCTGATTTCGTCAGAAAGACGCCAAAATCCGCAAGAACACGCCGGAATTCACAGGAACACGCTGGAAGGTCGCCGAAAACTGATTTCAGAGAAGGGTTCGATTGTCGTCGCCGTCGAAGGAAGATCATTGACATCGAGGGCTAAGGCACCGAGGGGGTGACGGTGGAGAATTCCAGGCTATGCGCCTTCCGAAACCCTTGTTGAGTCCCTTTCCCTTCACTAGATCCACGATCAAACCAAAGGAGAGAGTTTGAGAGAGAGAGGGGTCTGGTTCAGGGGGTGAGAAGGGGGGATCTGGTTTCTCCGTTTGTAGAGAGAGAGAGAGAGAGAGAGAGGGAGAGTAAAGTTGGAATGGGGATGAGAGTAATCTCAGCCAACGGGTCTTTTGATCCGACCGTTGGCTGACCCAACGAATCAAAATAGCAGTAGTCTTCTTTTTCTTTTTCTTTTTTCCTACGTATAAATGTGTGTGGTTTGAACAGCATTTTATGCAACAAAAATTCCCTCCCTTGTCCACAGACACCTTCCAAAAACTTAGTGCATCAATTATGGCGGAGGGAAGTTGTAGTGTAAAAAATAGATCAATTCCGATAAGATAAAGCAATTTATCATGCTTACTTGTTCGTTAGTAAATGGATGAAATAAATGGTGTAATTGAAGTAAATGGTGTCCAAATTGCTCCTATTTTCTGAGGGAAGTAAAAAAAAATTGTGAAATTAATTTTTTTTTTGTAAAGTCCTCGATTACCGGATACCGTAATTATTTTTAACAGAAGTAGTACTTGAATTTGAATTAGGGTTGAGAAAGTTGGGTGAAATAAGATAGAAGGAAAATTAGTTAATTATTCATCCCTATTTTACATCTCACCATTGGAGAGGGGTAATCATAGTACGAAAGCGGATGGTTCGGGTTAATTACCTTGCGAACTTTAACCGACCTTGGTGTAGATGGATTACGAACTTTCGATCACTTACCAAATCAGCGACAAATTCCTGCAATGGAATGATACTACGAGGATCGAGTATCACTCTCTATTCCACAGTGCAAGGCTCGGAGTGCTCGTATCACTCTCTATTCCACAGTGCAAGGCTCGGAGTGCTCTTTTATAGTAGAGAGAGAACTATCGGAGAGAGAGAGAGAGAGAGAGAGAGAGAGAGAGAGAGAGAGAGAGAGTTTTCTAGAACTCTATTTCATTTTTGTCTATATTCTTGTATGTTCTTTACGAACAGCTTGCAGGAAATAAATAGGAAGGGGGAGATAGAGGATTCTAGATGATTTAGAAGTCTTCTAATTAGAGGATTCTAGATGCTTTAGAAATCTTCTAATCCTAATAGATTAGAATTACTTCAGCTTCTCCTATCTTTTCTCCAAGTTGAGATATGACTTTCTAATATATGGGTCATCGGGGCAAGCTCACATGGGCGACCCGATTTGGTCCCGGACCAGCCCCAAATTCCAACATCTCCCACTCATCCATGCATGAGCATGACAAGTTGTATCAACCTCTCTTCCATCTACCCAACTAAGAAGCAAAGTCATGCCCGCTAATGAACCGCGCAATCACCGGAGCACCTGCAAGTGGTAGCTTTACACTAGAAACTCTTTAAGAACCAGCATAAAAAAATCAACCCATAAGAGTGTTTACATCCAACTAGCTTTTAACCATTTTTTTCATCTAAAATAACTATCCATCCGGATGTAAAAATACATCTCCATTGGACTTGCTTTTAAGGTAGCTACTAGCCACTTACATCTCATTCAAACATATTCTTTATAATATTACATAGGTACTTCTATGTAAGGTCTATAAGTTGCAACAATTTAAATCATCATTGTGAGCTCTAATGGGTTCACAAGTCGCAAAACCGGAGGAGGCTGTCGGATAATTGACTTCGATGAGAGCTTAACATCTGTAAGTAATTCTCTCATTCTCATATTTGGATCAATTCAAGAATCTTACCAGGAATTTACATTTTCTTACTAGGTTAGAGTATGTCATTCAGTATCGAATTAGTTCTGAGAAATCACTTCTCTTATTTCAACCTTTTTAGTTGTAAAAATTATAAGAAAATTAAAATCACCATCACCTTATCTAACGTACCCTTTATACACTCGATAAGTTAGAATTACAAGAAACCTAATTTTCAAAATGAAAATCAAAATAGCCAAAATATGCTATCCAGTTTCAAGGTATCTTGCTATTTCCTACTCTCAAGGTGTGCAGTGTACTCGGAATAACGAAACACATAGCATGGGTCTTTGTTGGGCTGTCTGCCTTCTCCTCAGTTGACCACAGAAACGACGTTTCAATCTCCAGGAGAAGAGATAAGTCAAGGATCCGCCCTTCTTCTCCTTCCCGAACCAGAAGCTTGGCACAACCAAAAATTCCATCTCCAGAATCAATTTGCCTCATCAAGGCCACCAACAAGCCATCGATCCCTATAGCTGAAACAGAAATCATCTCACTAGTAACCCAAATCAACTGAACCTTTGCTGTATCTACAAGTTTTGGGTACAAATCATTAACTACCTTTGTAAGCATAGTGGTGAAGAAACTATAATTGTCTGTTATTTTCCCATGTAAATGCTTAATATGAACTTTGGCCAGATGGGGTTCATTTAAAATTCCATGAAGGATCGCCCGATTAAGGTTTATGTTCTCCGGTGGAGATGGAATTGTGAGAGGAAATGGGGGTCTTAGCTGAGTTTGAGGCCAAAGGCTTCTCGTAGACAGACTCCAATGGTGTTCTCCGCTTCATGGCTTGCTGTTTGGATCAGCTTTGAAGCCATTGGTACCCATAGGTTAAGCCCCTTAGGGACAACTTCTTTGGGTCCCTTGAAGGTTCACATACTCCTCTTAATCCTGTTCGCGTTGGGAAGCTGCAGAAAGGAATCAGAAGGACTTCAGTCCCAAAAGACTGTCCTTCGCACCTTGTGGTGTCATTTCTTTGTTCTCGCTGCTGGTCACTTTTATTTTGAGTCTTACCCCTTCTTTCTTAATCCTCTACTTGCCTGAGCCAAACAAACAAAATATTTCACTGGAGGGAAACATATAACGAAGATTGCACATATATGAAAAGTTCAACCTTGTCACAATTGTTTTGATGGAGAGCTGAGCCATACACACAACAGAACTCTACAGGGGGAAGAACTTTGAGCAGTGCCGCAAGCTCAGGTTTCTTCTCAGTTTCCATTGCTACACTTGCATCCAACCATGCTATATCACAATGAGAATTAGAGGGAGAAAGTTCTGCAGAATAACTAGGATAGCTAAAAGCACATTTTGCACAACAAAATTGCGAAATTTTGCAGCACAAATAATTACTAAACGGTAATTAGAAAAAGATGAAATCACAAATTTGACAGCACACTGCGCACACAAGCAAATTCAGAACTCTAGCAGCACCTTAATACTATGACAACTAAGATAATACTACCTCTGTCTCAAAGATAGCCCAGTCCACAAAACAAAAACTTAAAATTAATGTGTCTTTGTCGGGAAAAAAATTCTTACTTTTGCCGGTATTACTAAATATCAATGAGTTCTTCCAACTTATCACACAAATTTTGAATTTTTTCGCCAAAATTGATACATTAGGGGTTAGAGGGGAATTTGAAATTTGTCTCGACTTTTTTCTTTCTTTCTTTAAGTTCTCGTTTTGTCGACTGGACAATCTTTTCGGGACGGATGGGAGTAGCATCTAGGAACTAAAGAAGTAAGTGACATTAAGACTCCGAACTGATTTTCAAGTGATTGAATGAGTCCATCATAACCCATGTAATAAAAAGGCTCATAAAAACCAAATCATATTAAGAATCACAATGGGAAAGCTGCACGAAGGATCTACAGTCGACTTACAGCTAGGAAATCTCCAATTGTAATTCCCAGTTGGGAACCAATTCAAGCCCATAGCTATCAACGGGAAAACCTCATTGCAATTGGTGATATTCATCCATATATAAACAGAGAGCGAGATAGAGACAAAACAGAGAATAGTGCATACCTGGTGCTGGAGGAGAGAGAGAAGAAGGAGGAGCCGAGGAGGAGGCGGGAAGGGCGCTGCGAATTGTGACGAGTCGACAAGTCCTTTAGAAATTGGGTTGAGAATTTTTGGCACCACCGTTAACTAGACCAGACTAGGGTGTACACAGGTCGGGTAGCCCGCCCAACCCATTCACGTTTTTAGGGCAATTGACGGGCCGGTACAGAAAATAGGAGTCCATTCGTTCCGTGTCCAGCCCAACGTCTAAAATTTTCCATCTAGGCACGTGCCTAACTTTGTACCAAAATTACGCCTGACAGACCATTGACTGTCAGCAATTGCATAGTGGAGTGATAAGTGGAATTACTCTCTTACTATTTTATGTTAAAAAAAAGACACCGACACTCATCAACGATCTTCTCTCTCTGTTCGTGCAATCACACAAAATGAAGAAATGTAAACCATTAGCACTCAAACTAGAACTGTTGAAGTAAACATTACCCCGATATAGTATATGGTATACGAACTGGAGGAAGGTGCTCTGTAGTGTGCTGTGCATGGCAAAACGTCGTTGCCCCAGTCTCACTCCAACGATCGGAAACGTACACTTTGTAGAGCTCATTGAGTAAATAATCATGTTCAGATGAGGCACTCAATGATATCCGATCGAACTGATTTTTGGTATACTTGTTCTAATCGACAAGCTCCGAGCTCTATGAAATGAACATTTTTTCGATCGTTGGAGCGAGACCGGGGGGCGTTTTACTGTGCACAGTATGCTGTGCAGCACCACCTTTCCCCAATCCATAGTATACTAGGTGATGTTGAAGTTTTTGTCTTGGAATATGCTGACTTTCGGGAGTTTTTGGGGATTAGGGCTTTGGCTTTTTTTTTTGGAAATTGAGGATTTGGGTTTCTTCTTTTTTTGGGAAGTTTGGGGGAATTTGTGGGTTTGTTTGAAATTTGCATGAATCTGTGGGTTTGAAGGAAAAAGGAAGAGAGAAGTATGATAAGAAGAATAAACAGGAAAATTGTAAAAACAACCATCCTTATAAAAATCAATACATGCAAATAGGGGTATAAACGAGCAGAGCCAAACCGAATATTGGCATGTTCGTGCTTGACTCGATCAGAATTCGTCTGGCTCGAGTTCGGCTAGAGTTCGAATTGAGCCGGAAAAGTTCGGCTCGAGCTCGGCTCGACAAGCATGCACAAAGCTCGAGCTCGACTCGTTAGAATTCAGTCTTGAAGAAACGAGCCGGCTCGGCTCGAATTCGAGCTCGAATCCGTCACCTTTTCGGCATTAATATTGAAAAATTGGCTAAACAAGTTGAGTCAAACCGAATATTGGCATGTTCGAGCTGAGCCGAGTCGAACCTATATATTTCGAGCTGAGAGGAACATGTTCGTGAACATGTTCGAGCCGAGCCCTGCTAGGTTCGAGTTCGGCTCGTTTATCAAACTAGCTGCAAATCGAGCTCGAGCTTGGCTCATTCATCCTTCAAATCGAGCTTTTACCGAGCTGAATCGAGCCGAACTCGCGAGCTACTCAGATCATTTACAGCCCTACCTGCAAAGGGACGAAGGAACCGTGCTGCGCACCGTGCTGTGCGGGGCGAATCGCCGCCGCTTCGGTCTCGGTTTGATGATCGGAAACGTTCACTTTGTAGAGCTCGTCGAGTAGAACAAGTGTACCAAAAATCAACTTGATCGGATATCATCAAATGCCTCATTCGAACATTATTATCTTGAAACAAATGGATCCGAAACACTAGATTAAAATGCACTATTTTTTGGTACACTTAATAATTTCAAGATAATAATGTTCGGATGAAGCACTTAATGATATCCGAATGAGCTGATTTTTGGTACACTTATTATACTCGACGAACTCTACGAAATGAATGTTTCTGATCATCAAACCGAGACTGGAGCGGCAGCGATTCGCCCCGCACAGCACGCTGCGCAGCACGGTCCCTCAGTCCCATGCAAAGCCACTTTCAATCCATATTTGTATTCTGTTTTCGCCATCTAATATGTTGTTCATTTCTGATCATCTATTTTAGCGTTGGAAATAAAACGTATATCGTGAGTGAGATCATTATACATGGGAATTAAAGACTCATCATTCGACTTCAAAGTACCACAAAAAATGCACCGCTGACACACAAAATGCACCGCTTAATGTTCTCATCATCACCACCTCCACCCCTGGCACCAACAAGTATGGTAGAGTGCAAGAATGCAGAGTTCCCATTCTCAACCGTAAAAACAATTCAGGAACGTATTTATATATATAGGCAAAATAACCGACCTCGTGAGGTTGAAAGCCTCGCCGGCTGCTGGCCTTGATCAGGCTTCACGCCTAACAGGGTCTTTTGGTGCAATTTGGGTATCTTCCAATGGGTCAAATAAGTATTTTTGTTTCCATGCATGAAACATAAGGGGCGCGGCTATTCGCAGTCACGTATTTTCTCCCACAGCCCGTTAAAAATTTTCAATTAGACTCGACAGCTAGTTACCGAAATTAAGATACATTTTCAACATCAAATTACCGAAATATGATATTTTTTTCAATAGCTATTTACCGAAAATGTCCGAAAATGCATGTTTGGCAGTTGTCTACCGAAAGTTGAATATATTCTCGACATGTAGTTATCGAAATATAATCTTATTTTCAACAGCTATTTACCGAAATATTATTTATGATTTTCAATAACCACTTACCGAAATAGAGTGGGCTATGGGAGAAAATACGTGGCTGCGAATAGCCCAGCCCACCATAAGTCGATCACGTTCTTAACATAATTTGTTTAATTACAACATTTAAAATAGGGAGATCGATTTGCTTTCCAGTCCACTACTATAGCTATTTACTAACCTCTCCAAAGATGTGTTTAGAACGAGAAGAATAGAGTAGAGATGTTTCGTTACATTATTATCTTAAGATTGCATTTAACCAATTATCTCATCAATTTTGCAAGTCCTGCATGTATTTGACCTCAATGATTTTACTGTCACCCGCTTGTACATCGTCGCAGCACTCACTTCAATCAATCTGAGAGAGAGAGAGAGAGAGAGAGAGAGAGAGAGAGAGAGAGAGAGAGAGAGAGAGAGAGAGAGAGAGAGAGTCAGGTTTGCACATAAAAGTTTCTGTGAGGTTATGCAAGGTTACATGTTTGATAATGATTTATGAAACGGATCGCAAAGAGTTAAGAGAATGCTTGGCTGGATTTTTGTACAAATATTGAGGTTAATACTACTAGAAAATAGTACTTGGAATTTCTACATTAATATTATACAATGTGAATATTTCATGTTAAAGATGGAACACAAATAGGTAAAAATATTTTCAAAATATCTTTAATTTGATGTCAAAATCGCCGAAATAAAAATACATCATAAAAAATTGTTTATTTTTAGGTAATAGAGGCTCACACAGGATCCTCATTACTCAAAATTTTTATTTCTTTCTAATTGTGTAGTATTACCCAAAATATCATGCACCTCATTTGCACATCACAACTTTTGGAAATAAGAACAAACAAAACGTGTTTCAAAGCTTACCTGGATGTGTTTTGTTGCTGGTGACAAGACTCGAACCTTAGAAATTTGATCAGCAAAATCGTTACCACTGAAAAAACAAGTTGGCAAGTTGGCAACCCTCGCGATGAGGATCGAGCATAGGTTGAAACAATTAGGTTCCCTTGTGAACTCTCCATGGTTTCTAAGAAAAAAACGTGAGGATCATCACAAGGATCCCCGAATACCGGCCACCGCGTGTTGAACATATATAGTGGTGCCATCCCCTTCATCCACGCCCTGAATGTTTCTCATGGCCTCTTCAAAATGCTTCTAGGGAGAATCTGGGAATGGAAAACTTTAATTCCAAAGCTCTTTTAGTTTTCTTTAGCTGTTACAATATGCAATTAGTCGCTATGCTTACTCGTTCAGAAACCTTATTACCAACACTAGCCACACATAACAAATTTTGTTTTCGATATAAACACATACACCTATGAATACCATTTTGCCATTCTCATTCTCATTTTTGAACAATGAATAGCGTGTCTCACAATCATTCACGTGTAGCCCTTCGATTTTTCTTTTAACCTTATTTTCCATTTCTAGCAATGATTTGAAGCCATTTGGCAAAAATATTTATTTTGACTTTATTCTGAATTTGTCAGATTTTAATTGATTTTTTTTCTAATTTTTCAATTTGTCTGGACAAGAGTGTGATCAAAAAAGTATAAACGAAATATAATCAAATGTTTAAAAAATTCACTAAATAAAAAAAATAAGTCAAAAAGTTAAAAAAGTTGTTTTTATATTTTTTCAATTTTTTCTAATTCAATCTATTTTCTTCTGGTTTTCTAACTTCAATCGTCAAGAAAATCTGACAATTCAAATGTTTTTATTAAAGTTAAAATAAAGTTCACTAACAACAATATACACCGACTAAAAAGAGAATAAGTTAAGATATAGTCCGGACTAAACCTTATTAATATTATGTCCAATGTACTTAATTATAAATCTTGTCTTTTCAATTCCATTACAAATGTGGAATAATAGAGAGCATAATTATTTAAAACAAATACCTTCTCATAAATATGTGCAGTATAGCCCCATGAGATTGAGAAGGACCAATTGGTTGGCTTGTGGTAGCAAATGATTTGTTGGAGTAGTCGCGAATGGTCAACTATTGCCAATTTCATCAGGTGGTTCACAGACTGAAAACGGTCCATCGAGGGAAAGATTGGGTCTACCATGTAAAGGTGGTGGAGGGACATCAATGGTGACTGTGGGTGCGATGATAGAAACCCCGATATATTGCCCCTTAGATCTATCTGTATTCATTCAACCAGTATTATTGTGTGCACCAAAAACTCCAAGATATTCTACTGCAACCTGAAATCTTATTACATTCAACCTTAGCTTCGATTCATAAATGAAGAAGATGAGTCTCGTGAGGGGGGATACGCTGGAAGATGATTCAGCCCGAGAAAATCATAATGAGGAGCTTTCTAATGCTCAAGAGGAAGGCAACCAGTTCGTCCTAGCAACTCTAATTCTCCTATAAGAAGGTGCAGCATATCAATAAGGATATCAACGAGATATTGGTTGTTGACTCTGTGATTCATGATCCAACTACGAATGGAGTGGAGTTCGATACAGGCTTTTGTAATCTCTCAGAAGTGAGGTTTTTAAATCATGAGGATGTGACTGTGGATGATCTTAACCCAACCCAGGTAAATTCTTTTGAGGGCATTAAGTTAATTGTAGACCTCAACCCATCCAACAAGGCTAGCTAAGGATACAGGAAAATGGAAACAGAAGTCGATCTATGATATGTATGATATGTTGGGTATTCTGAAGTCCAAGAAGAAGGGCGGAAGAAAGAAGCAAAAAAGTGTATTGTCTATATCTATTGTTGCAGGCTTGCAGCTAACTGTTGATCTATCTCATTCTTCAAATGGCTTTAAGAGGTTTTATCTCAATGAGTCTTAGGCGGTTTGGTCTTTAAATAAGATCATGGGTATCAGTTATGGAAGCTGAAAATGAGGAAAAGGGTAAAAGTTCAGTTTCTCCAACATGTTGATTTGATCAATCCTTAAGAGTTTCTTAATTGAGAATTTTTTTTTTTTTTTTTTTTGCCTTGGTTAATTTTGGAGTTTGGTTTTCTAGCTACAAGATGCAGTTATCAAACTCAATAGTAAAAAAACATAATTACCTGATGTATACCTCTCTCAGCAGAGAGAGAAACACCAAGCTCGTCCACACAATATTGAGTTATAAGGTCAGCTGAATTCAAGTGTGGATATCTCTTGAGACACCCTTCCAAATCTTTCACCATAGCTGAAGCCAAAGGATAACTCAATGCAAATCCAGCTCCACCAAATCCCTGATCAAATGAGAAGTGAAAGTTTGGCAAAAGTGTTTCTGAATGCCCTCCAATGTATATATACTTAGTGTGATCGTATTTTGCTAGAACATCCACCCAATTGTCAACAAAGAAGATTGAGTCATCATCTCCCATCACATACCTGTCGGAGAAATTACGTAAATTGAAATATTCAAGTACCTAACACCCTTTAGTAAATTGATGTTCATGTAAGCATAGGTATAAGAACAAATGTTTTCCATAGTTTCAATGTTTCATTGCATATTTTGGTACCATCTGTTGTTGCACCATTGATTATAATTTTAGATTAACTACATGTTTCGTATGAGACTTGTCAAATGGTGCGAAATAGGCTGCACGAATGTGAGCTGCTGTCTAAATAAATAGGTCAAGGATCTATTTTGAATATTGTACAGAAAAACAAAAATTCAACAATACCATCTCACTCCTTGATCTCCCTCTCTACAAACCTCCAAAATTGCACGCACCGTCCGAACCATTATAGGCGCCACGTGTCCCGACTCTTCTACTATTTTGGAGATATTACTGGAGACACGGAGCGGTGGAGCTGCGGCGGACCAAGGAAGGAGCTCCTCCATGGGGGCAGTGTCGAGGTATAGGTATCCGCGTGTCACATTCGGACGCCACCACGATTCTATGTAAGCCTTTATGTGTCTCCATGCCTCGAGGGAACCTACTAGTCTAAAAACAATGTGGTTAATATTGGTGGGAGAATTATGATCAAGGGGAGGAGGAGGGGTGGTTTGGGAAGGTGAAAGGATGCTTTGCAAGGGGGAGAAGAAGAACTCTGAAGCTGGGTAGTAGGGATGGGTAAAGAAGGCTACTGCATAGATTGCTAGGGTTATGCATAAGCTTGTCTGCAGGCAATTAAGTTTAGGCATCATTTTAAGAATAAAATGAGGTGAGAAAACCTTGTTGGGACCTATTTATATATTTTCTACTTGAGTTTAGGTCTCTTAGTACTTTTTTTCCTTTTAAAAGAATCATGTTCTCAATTAGTACTTCAATGACAATAAAAGAGAACAGGTCAAATGGAAAATTTAGAAACATACAAGCATACCATAAGCCATGTGTCGGAAATTCGGATGCATAAAATCGAGGCATTCGAAGGGTCTCTCGAGGCAATCGATAGACCTCTATTTGGTTCAACGAATCTAGATGAGACTCTTGAAGCTCCATCAGTTTCAGATGGTTAATACCCCCATGAAGAGAGGGTAATAGCAGAATTCAATTTGGCATCTACATCCGTTTAATCTTTGTAACTTTCTGTTCGGAGATTAATAAAATCCTTTTGCCGATAAAAAAAAAGAATTCAATTTGGCATGCAGTTACGAGAATTCATTACTGGAGTGCAGCTCATGGGTCATTCTATTGCCTATATAATGTTGTATCCCATTTTTGTACAACACACCAGAAATTCCTATTGTTCCAAAGACTCTGAAATACATTCTTCGTGTGAGAGAGAAGCAGGCAGTAGTCAGTTCGCCAAGGCAGTCGACGGTGATGTTCTGGAGGCTTGTGGTCTAGTTTACCCAACCCCGGGAGGCAGACGCCGTCGAATCCTGCAACACCCTCTGTAGGCGGTGATTTTTTTTTGAAGGAGACTGTGATGTGGTATCACACAAGATTCGATTCCAATCCTTTTGTCTATTAAAAAAAAAAAAAAAAAACATTAGGCCTGCAATGTATGATTTCGCTGACCTTTGCCTCGAATGCCCTTTTCTTGATCATGTGGATGGACCAACCTTGGGATATGTTGCATTTTCCTATCAACATACCATGCACGTAATTCAAAGTTTAATGGCAAGATGTATTGTATTATTGAATATCTCCACACTATTACCTTTAGGCCCCGTTGCGCTAATGTTTTTATTTTTTATGTACTTATTTTTTATTTTACAAGACAGGTCATTCTCTCACAATACATCACTTTTAATTCAAAAAATAAGCGCTACTTATTTTCCTTAACAGAACGGGGCCTTCACTAGAATTGTAAAAAAAAAGTATTCGAGCTAGAGAGTTTCAAAGAGTACACAAAACTCACCCAGTCGCAAAAATCTCAACTTCCCCCTCCGCTCCTTGTATTTTTTATAATTGAACAACCACAGCATACTCAACACAGCCAAAAAAAAAAAAAATGGAGTTGCCAAGGTGCTAACCAGAAAACAAAATAAATACTTGAAACTCAAAACACACAAATACTCTCAAACAAATAATTTTTATAATCAGCAAGATTTGCAATATGTATACATGAATTTACAAAAGACAAAAAATAGAGTGTAGATGTTAAGTAAAGATCACATTTAACCCAATTATCTCATCATTCTTGCAAGTTATGTATTTGACCTCAGCTATGTTATTGTCATCCACTTGCACAATGTCGTAGCATTCACTTCGATCAATCTAAGAGAGAGAGAGAGAGAGAGAGAGAGAGAGTAACAACGAATTTTGTACTTCAGATTCCAAGCGTTATGAGCAATGTGAATTGATTTTCGTACTCTTCTTTATATCATCCCACTTATTTTTGTGTAGTAATTCCTATACAAATTTTAGGATGGTAAAACATGTTTGAAAGCTTACCAACTACCTACCTAAGCTATTTGTCGCATTTAGCAAGAAAAATCAAAGAAACTGAATTTGGAAATTCGGAAAAATGCCGGTAAAGGCTATATTTGGCATAGGATACTGTTTGATTGTCTACGAACATGTTAAAACAGTTGCTTTTAAGTGCTCAATGATTAATAATACCTGCTTAATTTGATGTGAATCAACGAGTTGATTCTTAAATTGCCATAATCTTTTCTATGAGAAAAGCTCACATTTTCCAATAAGTTGACAACTCCTCTTTGAAATTCTGTAACGTTTACCTATCTTTTTTCCGATTTGCGCAATTAGTACTCCCAGCTAGTGAGGTTGTTAGTCTCTGTTGCTACCAGCGTCCTCTTTAAAGTTGTCCAGGTGCAAAATGTTTGCCTCCATTCTGCAGAGAGGGGCACAGTTGAAAAACCTTGTTGGAAGTAGCATGAGCAGATTCTGGAATAGAGTTTTTTTTTAATAAATTTAATTCTTTGTTTTCGGAGCTCTTCTACTAAAAATACAATGTTCTTATTTCATTGCCAAATGAAGCATGACTAACACATAAGAAAATACTTTTAATTTCTTGAACCTTAATGAGCGATCAAATTAGGCGATAGAAAGATAATATCTAATAAATTCCTCTACGATCCAAGTAGTCATTGTGAAACAGATTTTTTTGGACATCGTAGCTAAGCAGGATCCAGGGAGGGTTTAGAGAACCAAATAGAAAAGCTCCCAATATAACATGAAGCATTTGGCTGCGTTGGCGGCCGATGGAAAAGAATGAGGTTTAGGATGTGTTGAGAATGAAGGTATTTTATTTTAGAACTAAAAGTGGATGTCTTTTTATTTATCTATTTTCTTGCAATAATGCAATTATTCGATTTGGACCAAACACACCATAAATTTGCAGAAAATCTTATTTCATCACCCCATTTTGTAGAAACGGTCTTCTTCAGTTAGAATACGGGACCATTGCTAAGTTCATGAGCAATTAGAGGTCACATTTGAACCAACTGGGACTAGCTTCTTGTTACTCCTGCTAGAGATCAACGGTCGTAGTCTAACTAATGTGCTAAAAACTCTCAGTGCAGTCTACGGCCTCCAATATACCCACACACACACACACAAAAATAAGGAAAAGAAAATAGAGGTCACTTCCGAGAAAACATCAATTGAGACAACAATAAAATATTGAACAAACAAGGTATGTATCGAAACTCGGACAAGTTAAACAGTTACCATTGTTACGGTTACTGCCATGGAAAGGTCATTGGCAGGAAATCCCAGAATTGTTAGCATTAGTCCACGGAATCAATACACTTTTTGGTAATTATGCGAGGGTAATATTAACCCTTACCAAGTGAGGGTGAACATAATCACACTTGGCATTCCGACAACGTTGTTTTAGTGCGTGGCTTATGTTTTCCCTGAAGGCCATGTAGCATGCTTGAGAATTCAAAAGACAAATCACTAATAGTACAACGGAAAAGGGCCACCCAAACAATGACCCAACTTAGGTATCTCCACAGTCAAAACCAATTATATAATTAAGCTACGATCGATAATGTTGTAGTAGTAATATTTCAAAAGCATAATCACGTCACACGATAGTCAACACAACAAATTAACCGGTCCCAACATGCACTGTTCAACATAAGTTCCAACACCAGTGTTCTGGTAATGAACAATACAAATCACCTTCGAGGGTCATGTCCTCGCCATAACAATCACCTTCGCTGGTCACGTCCACACCCCGGCCCTGGCCCTGTAAAGAGAGGATAACATACATAAGTCACCAAGACCAAAAACAAAAACAAACAAAAGGATCAGTAAACGTATTCCACAGATTACAACCACACCACTGTACAACTAAACTCTCTCAACTGAGAAATTTTTCTATGCCGGATGGGCACAAACGTGTTTCCACCAGATCTGTTGCGTTAAATTTACCTCCAAAAATTTGCGAAAATGCCACCGAATTACCCCAACAGGGGCCCAGATCTGTTCCGTTAAATTTACCTCCAAAAATTTATGAAAATACCACCGAATTACCCCAACAAGGGCCGTTCAAATGCGCCGACGGCACTGAAAAATTTTCCCTCTCAAAGCTCAAAAATTTTCTCCCTAAACAGTCACACATTGATAAGCATATTCTCACTTTGCAACAACATTGGTAAACGAAAACATAATTTCTCCTAAAGCAATCACATTGTTCTGTTCAGTTCAGTTCAGTTCAAAGAATTTTAAGAGTTCGTGTAAACTCTAAATCGCAACACTAGTTGGCCCCATGGCAATTAATTTTGATGAGGGGTTTTGAATATGATACAAACTTCATTGATACATACACTCATGGAGAATGATATGAACACGGTAAAAACGGCAATGTCTTCAAAACACAATAGCAGATCTTGAGAAAAAAGGTCTAAAGAAAAACTAAGGACGAGGTAAAAATCTAGTTGAGATATAGTCATAACACCATCGGAGCAATCCAACGTTTAAAAGAAGAAAATCTAAATAACTTAAGTACCCGCTCCAGCATGCAAAAGTTGATCAAAGTCTCGTCAGGAACAGATACCACAGAAATTTGGAAATTCTTGGGAGAAGCAACCGAAGTATCCTCAGCCTGGAAAGAGATGATACGGCCAATTGCCTTGCCATCCTTGTGGAAATATACCCTGCGGAGTTTGGTGAACTGGTACGATGTGTGCTACATTTTAACAAAGACGGTAAACCCACAAACAAAGAAAGATGAGTTAATTAAAGAGTAAGAAAAAGAAAGAATCTAATGAAACAAAAGCGGACACCACATACGTACATGTTTGCAGTTGTACTTTTTAATACCAATCTTTGACATATCCTCGTACAGCTTTGGAGCAGGATAGAGAGAACTTTCAGACCAACATGGTTTAAATTCTTTGTCGCCATATGGTGCTATGGGAAGAATGTCAATAAAATCAAACCCCTGAACATAGACAAAGTTAAGACTTGAGATGTATATTGCTGAGATTGATTCAATGAAGCAAATATGATCTCTCTCTCCTCGCACTCAGACATAAGACATTGGAGTAATGCATGTAGGATAGACAAACATACACGTCGCTCCTTGATGCGCCTATCTTCTTCCCTCAGCAGGTGCTGCCTCTCCTCCTGCTGCTGAATGAATGCGGAATGGACTAGGTCTGAAAGAGTTTTTGTCTGTTTACGATCGCCATCCGGCGCCGCCACGTCCAAACCCTAGATGAAAAGTGGATAATACAACAACAAATTGCCACTCTAATTAATGAAACCATAAATAAACACTACAATCAGGTCAGGTCATCAACAAAAACAGGCAGTCAAAGCTATTGGTTGGTTTGCGGAGGAGGGGCTATCTTCTGTTTTTATCATTCTCCTCCACGAATACCAACCTCGCAACCCTTGGATGAAAACTGGACAATACCTGAAACATTGTACTTTTATTATTCTCCTCCACGAACACCAACTAAAAAAAGGGAATTGTGTTTAAGAGTGAAATCTTAAAATTGAATTTGAAGATCCGCTACAAAACGAACATGTTTATTTTGTCATATGATTCATATCCAATTATGTCATGATTCATATCCAACTATGTCAAGAAAAGGAACTTTTTTTTCTCTCTATACTAATACAATCAGCTCATCAACTGAAAAAGTTACGGAAAAGAAAAGCATACTAGTACTAGCATGCTGATCTATGGTCTTCTTCTGTTTGTTATTGTACTACTCTACCACCAAACCGTAGATGATCGTGTATATATACACACAGAGAGATGAATGAAAGCATAAATAACTTCGACGTGGATCCTCTCAAGGTCATCGACTACTAAAACAGGTGGTAAAAAAACAGCAGAAGCAAAATCCAAGATAAATTAAAAAACTTGAGCCAGATAAGTCAAAGGCTTAGGATTGAAATCGGAAAATCCCTGGGGGAACAAAAAAAGGAGGAACCGCTTGGAATTAGAGACAACCAAAATTAACACTTAAGATGTATATTGCGAAATAGATTAAATGAAGCAGGGTAAGTATGAATGTATGATGAGTATGAACCAAACAGGGTTCACATCCACACACTCAACAGATACACACAAGTTTTACGAAATATTGCTGAAGCCCACTGCATATTTAATTTGGTTATTCTTATGTAAAAAATTGAATGAACTTGACAAACATAACAAGAAAACTGAAATGCATGGAGGTGAGCAACTCTAATGATTCAAGCAATTAAACTCACTAAAACAAAATTGGCAAGTTTATAAGGAACTGAAATATGACAAGAATAACGAAGCAAATAGTAGACCAAATTGATAGTGCTTAGCAGTCGACATATTGTAACTAAAATATGTGACATAATCAAGACCTTCAACGAATTATATGAACACAAAAATCGGTCAAATAAATATAATTTCTTTAGTGGTGCGTGACTAACTAAAAAGTTTCATGAAATCACGTTCACCCTTGCACTTTCTGTGGCATGTTCCTTGATCACTTCTGCTGTATAAAGATATAATCAAACAATTTGCCTAAATTTTCTATTTAGTTTGTTTTTTCTTTTCTAACATAAATTAGCTGCCTCCATAATTTAGTTCAAATTAATTGGCATCCTCATTGGGTTTTTGTCTTTAATGGAATATATATATATATATATATATGTATGTGTGTGTGTGTGTGTATAGCAAAAGCAGAAGCCAACATGGTTTGAAGCCCACTATATGCAGAAGTTCTTCATTTCGTACCTAATTAACAAAAACTCAACAAAAAATGAGAAGAATGTATTCTGCTTGGACTGCAGCACAAGTATTTGCCTTCACTGGGTGCCCTCTCATCAATTTCAGAGACTCTTTCAAATTCGTCATCACGTATATATTGACGTCATCAGGTTGGAAGACCTAGAGAATACTAATTATAGACTGCTCTAATGTGCAGTTACTCTAGACAAATAGATCATCTTTACAATATTTATTTAATGGGAATAAATTTAGTTAATATAGTTTCTCTATCTCTAGAGGCTTATACCGTCAATAGTGCTGAGGTGGTTTTCAACAAAAAAAAAAAAAAAAAAGGGACCACAAAACCGGTAGTTTAAAAGGTCCGGAAATTATTGCACTTGTGATATAAGCTAAGAACCTTACATCCATTACGCTACAACAATATCCCTTGTGAAATATAAACTACAAGCATATGAGCAAATTATCAACCATAAGGGCTTCTGAATAGAATTAAGCCAAAATTATTTCTTGAAACGTACAGAACTATTATAATTGAAGTCCATTCTTAAATTTTGCATACTATAATGTGCATAGCTCATTAATCATGTTTGCCTTGAATATAAATTGATATTTGAAAAGAATTTTGTTCTATAGAAAACTATTAATCCGAAAACCGGACTTATAGATAAACAAAAATCATGCCACAAGCTCTATTCATGTTGGTACATTTCATTCAAACAAGATTGGTTCGTCCTATAGACACGCTATACCTAAACATATTGTGAACATTCTCCCTCTACCTCCCTCCCTCCCTCCCTCCCCCTCTCTCTCTCTCACACACACATAAAGACATTGGAGTAAACATTCAATACTTCACACATTGATGGAGAACTCGACTGTAAACAAGCTATGGTAGTACAAGAGCTGTGCCAAGTCTCTTGTACGTGAACTGCAAATTGGAAGCTGCTCACTCATGGAGAAAAATATCAACATTGTAACAATGGCAGTGTCTTCAAAACACGATAGCAGATCTTGAGCGAGGAAAGCGCATATCTATTCCCATGCAGAAGGAATGTCTGTGCTTCCTTGTGACACAATGTAGAAACGTGAACTCGGCAGATTGCAGGAGCCCAGGAAACAAACAAGAAATGCAAATGTACGGGCAGCCTTGTGACAATGTAGAAACGAGGGCATGAGCAGACTCACAGAACCGAGGAAACAAACAAGAAACACAATAGCTTGCTAACCATGCCTTAAGCAAAAAAAAAAATTAAAAGATTACCAAAGGCAAAAATATTTCAAGTTAAGCTCAACACAGGAAACATAACCATTATTAAAAGTTGACTCAGAAAAACATAGCCCAGTTAGACTTGTATGGACTCCTAAATTACCAACTAAAACAGCAACTATGGACCTCAGTTCAAACCGGTCCAAGTATCTTGAAATCGGTATTACTCATTCTGGAATGGATGGAGGAACATGAATATTATCTAACAGTCGGATCTAATAAAGTTTTGACACCGGCCAGACCCCAAATGGACAGAAATTGCAGGTTTGTGTGAATGGAGCTTGAAATTCTGAATACTTTAAAGCGGGGCAGCCCGCGTAATTAAGGATGTGGCTGGGAATGTGTTAGAAGAAGGAAGTTGAAGTTTCGCTGCTCACTCTGCGCTACAAGCAGAGTACTGGGCGTGCTACCAAGGGAAAAGCAGACATTTCTTCAAGTCAAAGTCAAGGACCATATAGAGACACTAGAGGACGGAGCATAAAAGTTTCTGACTTATTTTCCACTACTCTTAACAGGGTTTTTAAGCATTTTCTATAACCAAAAGAAAAAAAAAATACAAAGCTAAACATTTCTTGACCGAACATCAAGGTTAAGTAGGTTGACCTTCTCGCTAATTTTGATGATAATTCTTGAATCATTCCCACAACTGCATGTAGTCTTGCAAAACTTAACTGTTTGAGTTTATAAGAAGCAATTCAAAAGAATTGTTCATAACCAAACGTTAGTTTACCATTAGAAGTTTGACAAAAATCTTAAGAAGTTAAAAACAACAAAGGAATTATGCACCAAAACAATGAACATTGGAGGGATCATACGGATTTTTCATGTGAGACACCAATATGTATCCTGAATAATAGCACAATTGTCTTATCACAATCAATGAACTTTAAAAGTGAGGACCGACAATAACACAGAATATTATGCACCTGCGCAAATTGAAAAGGGAATGGAATATAATGTGTAGTTATGAATCCAAGATATAGGAGGGTGAGCACACATAACGTAGTTATGTACCTTTTCCATTTTGCAAAAGGGGACCACAGTGACGTCACGAAAAGAACCAGCTTTAGCTTCAAAATTCTTGGTTGAAGACTCATCAACAGCCTGGAATGTGATGTGGTAAGCAGCATATATAATCTTTTCCAAGGAATATACCCTAAGGATTTTGGTGAACCGGTACGATGTAACCTACAATATTAAACAAAAGCAAAGATGGAGTTAATTACAGAAGAGTTAGTTAAAGAGGAGTACGAAAAGAAACAACCACATACATTTTGGTAGTTGTAAGTCCCAAGACCAATCTTTGCCATATCCTCATATTCCTTCGGTGCAGGATCCGGAGAGTTTTCAGACCAACATGATTTAAATTGAAGTTTACCGAAAACATTGGGAGGAATGTCCCCAGCATCAAACCCCTAGACATAGACGACAAAGTTAGACTGAGAACCAAAATTTAAGACTTGAGATATATATTGCGAGATAGATTAATTGAAGGCTTTGAAGTAGACAAGTATATATGATGAGTATGAACCAAACAGGTTTCACACCCACACACACGGGCATGCAAACACAAACACACACATAAATACATTGGAGTAGTGTATGTAGGATAGACAAACATACAGGGTACTCCTGGATGCGCCTATTTTGTTCCTCCTCCAGCTGCTTCTGCTTCGATGCGGAACGGGTCATTCTACGGTCGGAAAGTTCTGGTATCATCTCCTTCTGTTTACCATTTCCATCATTTAGGGCAGATCTCCTCATCTTATTAAAACTGTCAACTCTAATGAACGTCATATTGGAAAAAAAATAAAAAATTCTTAAACGAAAGCGTACATAAACACTACAATCAGGTCAGGTCATCAACAAAAACAGGCAGTAAAAGGTACTCTTCAGTTACAGAGGAGGGGCAATCTTCTTTTTTTATCATTCTCCTCCACGAACACCAACCTCGCTGTTGGTGGGAATAAGAGAATTGCACACAAACAAACAACTCTCTAATTTGTACTAATAATCTTTAGCAATAATGCAAACCCACAAATTAATCAACTCTCTCACTCACTACACTCTCACAGAACATATTATTGGGGGGGAGGAGACCCCTAAGGGGCTCCCTACGGTTCTCTCTCTCTGCTATCTTTTTCTCTTTGTTTCCCACACAAGTCATAAACACACACATATTTACTTATACACAATTGTAGACCTACTCTCTTAACTCCCCACGAGTCATAAACACATATACATTTACTTATACACAATTGTAGACCTCCTAGTAATAGGGTACAAGCATGCGGGAGGTCTTCTTCTAATATTTTACTCCACTGCCCCCAAACCCTAGATGATCCTAAATTAATATAAATATACAACCCTAGGTGATCGTAAATTATTAATAAAATAAAAAAAAAGAATGTAATTGTACAGATGAATAAAAGCGTAAAAAAATTTGACATGGAACCTCTCCAGGTTATCAACTGCTAAAACAGGTTGTAAAAAAAAAACCGGCAGAAGCAAAATCCGAGATAAACAATCAAACTTGAGCCAGATAAATCAAAGGCTTATGAATGAAATCAGAAAATCCCAATGGGAACAAAAAAAAAAGGAGGAACCGCTTGGTGTTGCCGTCCTGATCTTCGCGCAGTTGCAGCCACCTCAGTCATCTTCTTCCTTTTAGAGAGAGAAAAAAAAAAACCCACTCTCGATCAAGCACAACCCACTCTTGATCAAGTTGGCCAATTAAATTAGGGTAACAGCCGGTCAATAGTGGCCGAGGTTTAGAATCTTATTAGGGATAATGACAGGCGGGTCCTATTTTTCAGTTTTATGGCGGGAAATCAAAATCATTTTCCCCCTGATACTGAATGACATAAGCATATTATTTGATGGTTAGAAATGCTACTGGTACAGCAGTTGGGACACAAATTAATCAGAGTCGCTCATTTTGTTCAATATATTTTGCTCAAGGTTTCTGAAAAAAATTAGCTCCACCCGACAATGATAAGAGCATTTACAAAGCGTCCAAAATTGCTTAAGAAAATTTCTAAAGCAATTTTGGATGGTTCATAAATGCCCTTATCATGTCGGATGGAGCTGATTTTTTACATGGACCTTAAGGAAAATATATTGAATAAAATGAGCGGATCCGATTATCTTTGTAGGATCCGAGACGGGTCCAAACGCACGCTATACGCGTTATCTGTGCCCAAGCTGTTGTAACAGTAGCAGCATCTAGGATTTCAATAAAATTAGCTACATATGATGTGAGCTATTGAAATTGTGACCGGTAACAGGCAATGAAGAATATGGCTTTGATATAGCAATAGTTATTCTAATTTTATTCCACATCACTTTTCTTGATTTTATTTCGTAAGTAATTGGTCTATCAGGGGAGGGGTTTTTTTTTTTTTTAATAACTCCAGCTAATGAAAAAACAATTAAACTCTTTCAAAAGCCACTCCTCTCATGTTTGCCTCCAATAGTGTGATTAAGTCGTAGGGCGAAATGATGTGAAACACCATTTTATCTTCTTGATCAACTCTTATGTTAGCAAGCCCATCTGCGACTTCTTGGTCTATTAGTGGACAGTGGTTGCCACTATTAAAAAGTGGGAATTCCATTTGACTATGCTTTTTTTTTTTCCTTGCTGTTCCTATTAGTATTTGTTCAATGAAAAATTGATTAAATGTATTCTCAAGATCAGATAGTTTTGGTTTGATTGGTTGTTATTCGTTTAATACTGATATAATTTGATTCTAAATTTGTTACGTCAACTCTTTCTAAAGCTCATATGATTTTATTTTTTTTTAAGAGAAGTGGAGTTTGTTTGTTGGGTTAGGTGCAAAATGTGTTTCATTCGTACATAAATGTGCAGACAATTGAAATGTACCAGTCCTCCCACTGTGAATCTGTGATGGATCGCAAAATCTATGCTTGCTTTCTCTCTTTTTTACTTTGGTTTGGTTAACTGTTCCATGCAAAATCAGTTTAAATTTATCCGTCAACCAAAGAGTGGCACCAAATGGTACAAACAGTGCATGTCGTCGATCTTTCTAAATATTTTAATTGTTTATTTTCTTGCCTGCATCAATAAGTCAAACAAATTTACAAATAACAAAATGGAAAATATGATCTACCTATAACCGCATGCAATATCATTCACCAATGGACAGCAGATAAATGCAGATCATTCAGTAATACAAAGCACTCCCCATCTTTGCTTATACAATGGATCAAAGATTCAAAGTGGTAAAGAAGTAACACTAGAAAGCACTCCCCAGATACATAGTATAATCAACATAAGAAAATCAAATGTTACATCACTTATTTCCATGAGAAGAGCATAAGAAATGCACAGGTCTTCCAACTGCTGTTAAGCACATAAGAAAATCAACTGTTACATCTATCTACTGTGAACTCCACCATCACTTATTTCCACGAAGAGCATATTCACACTAAACCATGAGGTAAGATAAGCACGTCAAGAACCACCAAAATTGCTCTCCCGGCCATAGCTCCGAGTATCAAATCAGCCCTTTGAGTAGGATCTTTGGTATCTAACGCAGCTGGACTGCAATGTTATGGAGAAAGAGCCGAGCAAAAAAATGTTATGGAGAAAGAACATTAAGGGACTGGATGGGATCTGCTCCCCTGATGGGGAGAGCAGCCAGAGATACCCACCAAATGGGTTGGTGATTCATGGCAGTAAATTGCAAAGCTCTCCGAACACATCTTGGTCTGTAAATTTAAAATTTTGGTTATTATTAGCAGGAATTGTAGGCAGACTAGTAGTTATTACTCATCAAAAAGTGGAATAATCATTGTGTATTTCATCAAGACAAATACAAATATCAACTAACATGAGCATACATAGATCCATAAGCTCATTCTATACTTTTTGTAACACCAACTCGAGGGATTTGTACGCTGATATAGAAAAACTTGAGGGAATTTATGTGGTATATCCATGTTTACCTTGTGCTAATATTCGATAGTATCGAAATTATCAATGAAAATCTGATACAGGAGGGCTGTGGCAAAATGAAAACAGAAACTATAACACAATAATGAAAGAAATGTTTCCAGAAGCGCAGCCTCTTTAAATGAAAGAACGACCTGTATATGTATATCAAACGGACAAAAGGGCCCTGAATTCAAGTGTTAAATAAGCTTTGAATAGATGTTCAAAAAAAAAGCTGTAAATAACCTGGAAAAGAAACAAACTTACTAATATCCAGTTTAGCTGGCTGTATCCCGAGCCTAGTTCCACTCATAACTAACCCGAACAATTCCACCCAGGCATCCATAATTCGTAGCTGAGCATCCCAAAACTCTCACTAGTAGGAGTCTTTCGAGCGATCTTACGGGCCTCCGGTTGAACTTGGACAGAACAGAGGTACAGATGCAATCTGGGTACAATTGAATTGAACACACAGTCACAAGATGGTCCCATAATAAAGGATGACAACTTCTTTACTCCTTTCCTTTCTTTTTTTCCTTTTTGACTGACTATTTAATAAATTCTTGTGATGATGTGTATCTTAAATATACTTAAAGGAGAAACGAATAGGTATGAATATTGACATGTCCACTTTCCCGAGTGCAATGAATCAGTTATTTTTAAAACTGGGTTGTAGAAGAAGGTAACCTACTTATCTCCAGTTTAGGTATCTGTGTCCCAAAGTGTAATTCCACTCCTTGAGGAACTACTCAAACAATTTTACCACCCATGTGCCTATACATGTCGCAGTGGACACCTCCTGGTTCGCCCCCAAAATATGCACGTTGGACCTATGCTGCTATGCAGTGAGTGAGTCCCCTGAATTAGGTGCGGGGATCTACTAAACTACGGTGTGTATCCGTAACCAAATATCCAGCAAAGAGGCGAAACCTACCACATTCATTCATACTTTATATGTTCAAATGGGATCAAGAGTTTGCATTACCAATCCATCACTACAATCCCTTTACAGCGAAGACAGCTTACACTAAGGCATTAGTAAGTGCTTATTTCTGGCACCAAATTAAAGGCTAATTAACTAAAGAAAATGGTTCGGCAGTTCCTACAGGCTACAACACTTAAACTGTTAGGTAAGTCTAGCTGCGTGAATGTGATGTGATCTATGCTACCCTGTTACTACCTACCACTGCATTCTAGCTTATAACCTCTTAGATGCTGAAATCAAAGATTAGCACCCTGGCCCATGACGATTTCAATAGTAGTTAGCATTAAGATTCATGATTGCCCATCAAAGCAGAATCCTTGAAAGTTCTTCCAACAATGTAAGCACATTTTTGAGCAATTCATGTTCATATACAAATTTCCATATAATTTGCTCGCTAAACTCCTATTATGGTTTGTCTTATATATTCAACTGGACGCAAGCCAAGCTTCTTAGTCGGTAACTGAAATTAAAGCAGTAACAATAAGAGCAAGTAAAGACACTTGAATTGACGTATCCATATTCCTGAGCATTGGAAATAATTACTGGAAAAACTGGGTTGCAAAAGAAACAAACTTACTAGTAATATCCAGTTTAGTTGGCCGCAATCCCAAAGCCTAGTTCCGCTCGTTTAGGGACTAACCCGAACAATTCCATCCAGGCATCCATGATTTGTAGTCGAGCATGCCATATCTCACCAGAAGGGACTCGCTACCGGCCTACCGCCCATGTTACTATGAACAATTTCACTTAGGAACTAACTCATTTGGTCTGTTTTTTCTTGTTTCAGTTCGGCTTACTAGTTTGTCATTCACCCCGACTTTTTCCTATGACTGGGCTGTGATTCTGTGCATTAGAATCCCCTCAACCACACACACCACGACAAAACGTTTCCCTGTTCCAGCCTTCAAGTCAGTTCCTATCGTTGGATTATCTTCTCTATTTTAGCTACATTCATATTCGTAGAGTGTAAAGAATTCCATCTTCCACAGCAGGAAGTTTTCAACAAATTCTAACAGGCAGGTATTTCGTAAGAATCTCCATTTGAGGATCGTGAAATTTACACCATTAGGAAGAGCTGAATTCACCTCAACCTCACGACGACCTTTTTTTTTGGCTACTTCATTGCATATAATACAAATTGTTCCACGGGAAAGACAGAATAAGCAAGTAGCAAACGGAAAATTCCCAAAATAAACTAAATCTGGTCATCATAGGTTGAATACAAGGGTGGAAAAAGTCGAGATGTTAAAATGTATGCAGTTTCCTGGTCGAAGACTCAAGCAGGCCGTGAATACTTGGAAGCTTCGGTGAAACGGGTTATGGATAAAAATTCAAGAGTCGAGCATCTTCAACCCTAATGGTGAAAGAGATCAAGAAGCTTAAAGTGCAGCCAATATCCTAGGCCGCTCATGAATCTTTGGAAACTTCCATCAAACAAGCATTGGATGAAGACTTTTAAAGTTGAATTTTGAACAAGGTAAAAATTGCAAGTTAATGCAATCAACAATACTAGATATATTAGTGCCAAAGTTACAACATCAAACAGGGACGAAAAGAAGTAAAAAGAAGTAGAAAAGGATAGTTAAGGCACAAGATCAGTTTTATTACTCGTTTCCTTTTTCTTTCTTTTTTTTCAAATTAGTATAACCAACAATTTCCTTCACCTTTCCCTTCTTGTGGTCGAACAGTGAGGAAAATAAACACGTCCACTATCCTGAGCACTAGAAATCAGCAATGGAAAAAACTGGGTTGCAATCCTGAGCACTAGAAATCAGCAATGGAAAAAACTGGGTTGCAAAAGAATAAACTTACATCCAGTTTAATTGTCTGTATCCCCAAGCCTAATTGCACTGATCTAGGAACTAACAGAACTCCATCCACGATTCGTAGTTGACCACACTATTTCTCACCAAAAGAAAACTTCGGAAATATTGCTGCTTATGTGACTAAACATGTCGCAGTCGTCACCTACTAGATCGGCCCCTAAAATATGAAATGTTAGTTGACCACACTATTTCTCACCAAAAGAAAACTTCGGAAATATTGCTGCTTATGTGACTAAACATGTCGCAGTCGTCACCTACTAGATCGGCCCCTAAAATATGAAATGTTGGCCCTGTGCAGTGATTGGATATCCAAAATATTTTCACAGAAGCATCCCTTAATTTTAAAATTTGCATCAGTTCAAATGGGTTCAGGAGCTTGCATTACCGATTGCATCCTTTTACGATATGATAACTTGCACTAACTGTAACTTCTTATTAAACACGACACAAATTAAATGATTCTTACATACAATCGATGGTTCTTGCAGCAGCTGACTGTTTGGTTACTCTAGAATACGTGAATGTCATCTGTTCAACTACCACTGCCGCATGTGAAAATAAAGAATCAAGTTATCCAACAACCACAAGGAAGGATTCTTCTAACAATGTAGGCATATTTAGAACAATCATATTCTAATTACACTTTCATCACTGTCCTAATATGGTTAGTCTTATATTTAACTGTAACATTGCGGGCGAAGCTTCTTTGTAGGTAGATGGAAGTAACAACAGCAAGTAAAGCCATACTAACAAAGGACCATTGCCTTGATACGGTTAACTAGTGCCATACGGTTAACTAGTGCCAGCCAACTCATCCACCAGAGGGGATCATCCCATTGGGGCCCGTCTCAACGAGGACTCATGTCCTCCCGGGGCCAGTGGAAACCCACGAGCCTCCGCGTTGCGTCAGATGCTCAAAATGTTCGTCCCGACGGTCTGGCCCACGCGGTACCAAAAAAGACTCCCCTGTCCAACACGCCGCATAGCTCTGTGGACGGCACGGACAGCTGCACCATGGAGTAGAACGGCGTTGCGTTCGTTGAAACGGGCGGAGTGAATCCTACTCCAAAATTCCCGCCATAATGCCGCACACTATTGCATTGCAGCGTTAATGTGTGCTGAAGCAAGTCAGCTGGAGGTTACTGATGAAATCGTAACAACCTGGATTCCCTCACTAGGAGAGCATCACGGTCGGTGGGCTTCAACCTCATCCAGATGTTCACTACACTGTTTCAGCAAATTCTACCATATTTTTCTGAAAAAGGTAAAGCATAAATAAGCAAGATGATAAGAACGGACCGTCCTGCTTATTTATACTTTACATTTTTTAAAAAAAATGTGGTGGAATTTGCTGAAACAATGTAGTGAACATCTGGATGAGGTGGAAGCCCACCGTGATGCTCTCCTACCGAGGGAATCCAGGTTGTTACAACTACATCTGCAACCCCCAGCAAACTTGCTTAAGGACATTGCTGCAGTGCAACAACGTGCGACAGTACAGCGGCAATTTTGGCGTATGATTCCCGCGTCCATTTTCACAAACACAACGCCGTTCTACTTCATGGCACGGATGTCCGTGCCATCAACAGAGTTATGCGCCGTGTCGGACAGGAGATTCCATTTTGGCACCGCATGGACCGGACCGTCGGGACGAACATTCTGAGCATCCGATGCAATACGGAGGCTCGTGGGTTTCCACTGGCCCCGGTTGACATGAGACCTCGTTGAGACGGGCCCCAATGGGATGATCCTTTGGTGGATGAGGTGGCTGGCACTAGTTAACCCTATCAAGACAATGGTCCTTTGTTAGTATGCTAAAATTAAATTAGTATGTTAAAATTAGTATGGCTCTCCTTGCTGTTACCTACAAAGAAGCTTCGCCCGCAATGTTACAGTTGAATATAAGACTAACCATATTAGGACAGTGATGAAAGTGTAATTAGAATATGATTGTTCTAAATATGCCTACATTGTTAGAAGAATCCTTCCTTGTAGTTGTTGGATATCTTGATTCTGTATTTTCACATGCGGCAGTGGTAGTTACACAGTTGCACATATGACATTCACGTATTCTAGAGTAACCAAACAGTCAACTGTTGCAGTAACCAAATAGTAACTGTTGCAGGGACCATATGTAAGAATTGTGTCGTGTTTAATAAAGAGTTACAGTTAGTGCAAGTTATCAGATCGTAAAAGGATGCAATCGGTAAATAAAAAAGACTAAATAACAAGTAAATAACAACTAACAACTAATAAGTGCGAAAATGCAAATAAAAATTGAAAGAAAGAAAAGAGAGAATAGTGGAAATCGGAGAGAGTTGAGTGTGGAGAGGCGGAGAGGCGGAGGAGGTCGTTGAACTGGTGGTGGTGGTGGTGGTGGTGGAGGCGGGGAGTCGTGGTGGGAGAGATCGGCGTAGCCCCGGAGGAGAGATCGGCGAGATGGTCACTCTCGTCGATGATCGCTGTTCGTTGTTTGCGTGTGAGAGAATGGAAGGAAGAGGAGAGGACTGTGGAGAGATTGAGAGGCGAGAGAGAGCAGACGGGTTTTCGATCTCATCTCAGCAGAAAAAGAGTAGTTGTAGCTAGGGTTGGATAAAGGATTTGATCCTGTGTGGTTGCAGCCCAAGTTCACCTGTGCGTTGGTTAGAGCGAGTTTATCAGTCCATCTAAAATAGCTTTTTGGGTATTTTACCTAAGCAAAACCTCAAAATGGGCTCTGCACCAGGTGAGGTGAAGAGGGAGCTATTGGCTATGTTTGGTTGAGAGTTTAGTTTAGTTTAGTTTTGGTAGTGGATGGAGAGAGAAATAGGGTAATGATTGAAAATAGGGGTAATGATTGGAGAAAGATAGAGAGATGAGAAAGTAATAATTGAAGAAATATGATAATGATTAGAAAAAGAAGTAGGGTAATGATTGGAAAACAAAATGAAAACAAAACAAAATAGCCAAACGAACATAGCCATTATCCCTTTCGCAGAAGAGGTTAGCTAGAAATACCTACCAACTATTCATTAGGTACCGTCGTACCAATTATTGTATTACTTTTTCCTTTCTCTCTCCTCTTCTACTTGTCCCATCCTTCCCTCCTTGTGTACAAACATGAAAAAGAAAATTATTATTTTAATAAAGAATAGGTAAAATAAATTGTGTTGGTGCAATGTTGAAAGAAATATGAGTAGGTAAAATAAAAAATGTGCATTGTTCAAGTGGTTTTTTGGCAAACGACTGGTAAACTTGTTCTTAGATATGAGCCTTTGATCTCTACTAAATAGCTTTAGTTGTATATTACAACAGGCGTGTCAGCACTAGGCAGATCTAGAAACCGAAAAACGTAAACCAAAGGGGAATACTTTTGTGGAATTTTGGGCTAATGGACGGGCTATTAGACGGGTACTCCTGGAGGGTTTGTGGGGGGCCTCACGGGCCGGGCTTACGGGTGGACTGAGTAAAAGTTCTTAGGTACAAGCCTGCCCATTACAAACTACGAGCTGGGCTAACTCGCTCATTTCACGAGCTCGGGCCGAGCGGGCTTTGAGCGGGACATGGGTCTTCGGGCAAAATGATGACCCTTAATCTAGACAGGTGCCCTACACATTTTGGGACAAAAATGAAACATTTCTTTCCAGATAAGTATATTTAGTGGTAAAGTTTTTTTTGTTTCACATAAAATGTCAGGACCCAAATCCAGCTAATTTGAATATCGTGACTGGCCAGTGAGTTCGTCTCTTTTGCCCCTCTTTCCTTTACTTTTTTTGTCAACAACAAATAAAAATAAACTTAACATTTGCGGAAGCGATCCCTAAAAATACAAGTCACTAGATTTTCTTTTTTTAATAACGGAGACATGAGCGCTACATTTTTTCCTTTCCCTTCCACTAAAAAACCGTGACATAAGCTTAATGGTTTAGATACCTGGTCTAACCTTCTACTATTTCGGATTACCTGAAAATGAAATATTTCAACAACATAAGCCATTGCTTGTATGAGATTATGAATTATCGGAGTTACATGAGCTATCATGGAATCTTTTTTATCATAGAAAAGTATGAATCATAACTTCAGTTTTTCATGACTTGAAGTGTAACCAATACCATAACCCCAGCTTTTTATGGCGTGAGTTGTAACTAAAACAATTCTGTGTATACATAACATATCAAAACATAATAATATGATACCATCCAACGATTACCGCCGGTAATGAAGGAGCTACCCCCAATGCACATACCTTGAATTGATCAATTCAGTTGGACACCCGACTGTGCCCCTTTCCATTCTGCCCTTATAACACCGTTCCACTAGTATCTTTAACATCCCCTAGATTCAAGGACATCGTTCGGATGTATCGATAATACTTTTTCCATGAACTGTTCAAAATATCATAATCCCATAGTTGCTACAAAAGAACTTTGTTGCTAAATAATCATAATTTAGTAAGCTAAAAATATAAAGTTTACAAAAATTCATGTAACAGGGATAATTCATATCTCACCTTTCTGCCTTCAAACCGTAAAATCTAGCGAGGCGTAATGGGTCCTAGAACAACGCATTAACAATTAAAAATAATTAAAATTGTAGTTTGAATTATTAAAACCTAACGAGAACTTCATCATAAATTGTGTTGATTCCTATGTGGCATGAGGAGTGTGTGCATACAAGAGACTTTCTTTTGTTCATAGTTACTGGTACTAATTCATCAATTTTAAAAACTAATAATATTTTATATCGTGTCTACGTGGTGGCAGTGAAGGAGGGTTCTATGCTTGGTGTATGTTTGTGAAAAAAACAACTCTGGCATGTGTACGCCCATGTTCCGTGATTCTCTCGACTAATTTTATAATAACATGTGTGCGTGTGGGATCCGTAAAATGGAGTGTGTGAATATTTATATTTTGGAAAGACTCTCTTAGTACCAATTTACAAATTGGGCAAAGAAACCCATCCCAATTTTAGTGATATCAATTTGCTTGGTAGACTAATATTTCTTTTTCTTTTTTTTTCCCTTTTCTTTGCTTCCCTCTTTTTCCTACCTTATATGGTATTCTTACGGGGTATCACTGTTATCCAAAATGTTACAATCGGGAATCCAGAGAACGAATTTCTTTACATTTACAAATGAACAGAATTACAGCAAAACGAAATTACAAACAGAAATGCAAACCGAAATACAGAACGGATTTGTGAACCGAAACCCGTGTTTCACATGGTGTCCTTAAAACAGATTCACCGCCTACCGGAGGGTGTTGAGGTTACTCGGCGTCTGTCTCCCAGGATTGATCCGGCTCGGACCACGAACGTCGGAACACCACCGAAGAACGTCTTGGCGAACTAACTCAGCGTCTGTCTCTCTCTCACACTATATCAGAATGCTTGTGGATTTGTTCTGTGAATTGGTGCAGAATAGTGCTGTGAAATGCTCCTTTTATAGGCAGAGCTAGACCCTTGCATTGCTGCCAGCCTTCAATTCGTGGAGTAAAGGCAGAATAATGGAGGAATAACCCCCACAATGAATAGAGGAAATCCCCACAATGAATTAGGGTAACCCCCACAATGAATCTGGGGAAGTAATGACCCCCCCAATCCATTCAAATTTCCAACAATCACAACCCAAGCCTAAGATTTGAGCTCGAGTTCGATCCGGCTACATAACGAGTAAAGGCGAGTCACAAGTCATGCGAGAAACTCGATTTGTTTAGCACTAGAATAAACCCGGTTACTATTTAAAGGAATGAACCATGTATGATCAATTTTTGCAGCCTATAAACTGATTTGATTCCGAATAATTTGACTTGAGTAATACTATGGGTCTATCTATTACGTACTTCCTGGTTGTGTGAATTAGTGTGAATTAATTAGGAAAACACAAGTGCAAGTGCGTGCCTGTGTTCGGCAGTAAGGAAAAAAGAAGACTTAGCTTTTGCAAATTAGCCCCCTTCTCCTGTTTTTCCTCTCTCTCTCTCTCTCCGTTGGTGGTGCGTTGAACGTAGACGTTGGGGAAAAGCGTATTTATAGGAGGCTTGATCTTATCTAAAGAATATCTAGAATAATCTAGGACTATCTAATAAAATCTTATAAAATATAAATAGAATCTAAGGGTTTCTTTCCAAAATCTAGAATGTTCTTTGGGGATTTTTATTCGATTCGTCCTATAATAAGACGTCGACTCTTTTTCGGATTATTCTGTTTGAGACCCATGGTTCTCCATCTCGCAGAAATTCGTGTCTTATTCTCGTGTTGTAATGATCTTAACGTGGTGAGGCGGTATTGACAGAGCTTAATACAAATTAACACATAAACAGAAAAATACTCTAATTTTTTTGTAGACGTTACGTCATAACGGAGTACTTTCTAAATCCTAACGGCAAGCGACCACTAAATGTTATATTGCTTATCATTAGCATTGAATATATATATTTTATCACCTTATTTATTTATTTATTTATTTATTTTAAAAGTCGGGGTGTTACATAAAATGCCTTAGTTCAATTCCTGGTAGGGTATTTTTTTGAAGTGCCTCGTTGCCTTTTGAAGTGTATGTTTGCCAAAAAAAAATTTCTCTAGTCACACAAATTATAGCAACCACACAAGCCATTAAGGCCGAAATATTTATCATGTTGAACAGTATGAACGAAAATATTATATAAATAAGTATTTCTATTTATTGTTTTTAAATTAGAAAATTTATGTAGGATCCTATTTCACCATTTGACCTACGGCATTCAAATACCTTAGGCCGGCCCTGGATCGGTTCCACCAAACCATAACGTCGCGCCCTGTTTGGATCAAATATGGAATAGGGAAAGGAAACGGAAAAGTTGCAAGATCCGACCAATTATCGGCTTGTCAGCAGTCCCATATATTGTAAAGTAGTCCCATATGTTGTAAAACTCTCAAGCATGTCAAAAATCACGTTAATTCAACATTGTTTAATCCCTGATCGGATTATATTCATGTTCCGAAAAGGGATATGGTCACACTAGATCAAACCATCCAACCTAATTTAATACACCAAGAAGTCACTCCGATTAGGTATTAATAAGGCCCCGTTCCGCAACGCAAAAAAAATTCCTTATTTTTTAAGAAGGTAATTTCAAGCTCAAAAATTATAGATTTATTGAAATTTAAAAATATGCAATATGGATTTTATTTGAACGATCTCGTCAAGACCTTTTATTCGATGCAAGAAAAATTGAAAATTTATTTTTTATTTACATTATTTTTGAGTTTGAAAATGTGAAATAAGTTGCTTATTTTTTAAGAAGATATCTGGAATGGAGCCTAAGTATCTGATTAACATGATTTTTCTCGTGGTTCAATTCTTGACAAGGTCTTTGACATGAACGGTTTCGAGCATGAAAAAAAGATTTGTACAAGCCGATAATTGGCTAACTGCACGGTGTGGTGTAGTTCCCATATGGGGCCGGCTCTCAAGTCACCTATCCTGTAGTATCTTCCAGTTTTGAGATTTTATGACTTTATGGGCCCATCTTAGACTCATAAAATAGTATCTTCGTTTTGAGTCTTTATAGGTCCATCTTAGACTCGTAAAGATGATCTAAATCGTTCTATCTCATAAACGTCACTAAGATGTATGGCCTACTTAAAAATGTGTGTACGATGCATACTTTTGCCATTTTGCATGCATACTTTTGCCACTTTGCTAGAAAATTGAACGATTAATAGTGCTAATCATTTTTTTTCCGTCCACCTTTTATGCAGTGGATCATTAAGGTAGCTACTAGCTACTAAGCTTACATCTGATTCAATCATATTCTTTACTAAGGTCTATAAGTTGCGACGATTTAGATCATCCCTATGTGCTCTAATGGGTTCACAAGTCGCAAAACTGGAGGAGGCTGTCAGATAAATTGACTTCGATGAGAGCTTAACGTCTGTAACTTAGTAATTCTCTCATTCTCATATTTGGATCAATTCAAGAATCTTACCCAGAAATTTAGTAAACACATTTTCTTACTAGGTTAGAGCATGCCATTCAAGATCGAATTAGTTATGAGAAATCACTTCTCTTATTTCGACCTTTCCAGTCGTAAAAATTACGAGAAAATTAAAATCACCATCACCTTATCTAACATACCTTTTATACACTCGATAAGTCAGAATTACAAGAAACCTTATGTGACTGGCTCGTTTGAATATAGAGTACGTAGCACCTTTATGTGACCACTCCATCATTGCTCATGCATGTTCCCTGCAACTGTGTTTCGTGCTTCCACACTGGATACTTTTCGCAAATCCAAAGAGCATGCCTTTAAGACTGGCTGCAATTCCTTGGAAACAGTTGCTTTCATACCAGAAAACAACTCCACAACCCTCTGTTTGAGAACGGAGACACAACTCCACAGGGGGAAACATATAACGAAGATTGCACATATATGAAAAGTTCAACCACAAATTGTTTGGATGGAGAGCTGAGCCATACACACAACAGAACCCAACAGGGGGAAGAACTTTGAGCAGTGCCGCAAGCTCAGGTTTCTTCTCAGTTTCCATTGCTACACTTGCATCCAAGCATGCTATATCACAGTGAGAATTCGAGGGAGAAAGTTCTGCACAATTACTAGGATAGCAAAATTGCGAAATTTTGCAGCACAAATAATTACTAAACAGTAATTAGAAAAAGATGAAATCACAAATTTGACAGCACACTGCACACACAAGCAAATTCAGAACTCTAGCAGCACCTTGAGACTATGACAACTACTACCTCCGTCTCAAAGATAGCCCAGTCCACAAAACAAAAACTTAAAATTAATGTGTCTTTGTCGGGAAAAAAATTCTTACTTTTTGCCGGTATTACTAAATATCAATGAGTTCGTCCAACTTATCACACAAATTTTGAATTTTTTCGCCAAAATTGATACATTAGGGGTTAGAGGGAATTTGAAATTTGTCGTGACTTTTTTCTTTCTTTCTTTAAGTTCTCATTTTGTCGACCGGACAATCTTTTCGGGATGGATGGGTGTTGCATCTAGGAACTAAAGAAGTGAGTGACAATGAGACTCCGAACTGATTTTCAAGTGATTAAATGAGTCCATCATAACCCATGTAATAAAAAGGCTCATAAAAACCAATTCATATTAAGAATCACAATGGGAAAGCTGCACGAAGGATCTACACTCGAAATACAGCTAGGAAATCTCCAATTGTAATTCCCAGTTGGGAACAAATTCAAGCCCATAGCTATCAACGGGAAAACCTCATTGCAATTGGTGATATTCATCCATGTATAAACAGAGAGCGAGATAGATACAGAACAGAGAATAGTGCATACCTGGTGCTGGAGAGAGAGAAGAAGGAGGAGGAGGCGGGAAGGACGCTGCGAGTTGTGACGAGTCGACGGCTCCTTTAGAAATTGGGTTGAGAATTTTTGGCACCACCGTTAACTAGACTAGACCAGGGTGTACACCGGTTGCCGGTTGGGTAGCCCGTCCAACCCATTCACTTTTGGAGAAATTCCTGGCCGGTCTCAAATTTTACATGAGGTTTCATATAAACCCTTTTTTAAAATGCTATCTCATCTAAACTCTTTTTAAAAATGCTTTTACTATTTTACCCTATCACTTTTCATACCCTAAGAATTCACACACTCAAAAATTCACACTTCTCAGAATTAACACCTCTTAGAATTCATACCCCGCCCAGAATTCACATCTTTTTCACACCCCCAAGAATTCACACCTCACAGAATTCACACCCCACCCAAAATTCATACCCCAAAAATTCACACCCCACAGAATTCACACCCCCAAAATTTACACCCGTTTGCAGGAATTAACACGTCTTTACAGAATTCACACTGTTTACAGAATTCACATCCTTGGATCAAGGGTGCATTCACACCACTTTGAAGAATTCACATCCTTCTGCAGAATTCACACCCCCCAGTATTCACATCTCATACCCCTTTGTAGAATTCACACCCTACAGGCTACAGCCCTTTGCAGAATTCACACCCTCCCAAAAACTCCAAGAATTCACACCCCACACCACTTTGCAGAATTTACATTCTCAATAATTCACACCCTTTTGCAGAATTCATAACTCATCTGCACTATTCCCACCCCCTAGAATTCACATCTAATCTGCACAATTGACAACACCAAATTATACAATTTACACCGCTAAATTCACCGTACGGAGGAAAAAAAACCCAAAACAAATACAACAATTCACATCTCCTTAAAAAAAATTCAACACATTTTAATAAAATAAAAATTCACATCCTCCAACAAACCACCTACTTTTTCAACCTGCGTCGAGCTCGCTTTGCTCTTCTTCACTTCCTCCGCCGCCACGTTGTCCTCCAATCACCACCCGATCCCGAAGCACAAAACACCGTTTGAACAAACTCTCATCGTCTCCGTCTTCGTCTTCGAGGGCCATCTTGATTCGCCGATTGTGCAATTGTGGACTAGGAGCTAGGGTTTTGGATCGATCTGGACTGGACCAGGTGTGCGCAGCGGCAGCGCTGGTGGTGCGGCACTCGGCAAAGGCGATGAGCTGGTGTTCCAAATCTCGTCAATGGAAGCAACCTGTATCTACAACACCATTGCGGTGGACCCAGGCCGTGTCTCGGCGCTTCTAACAGCAACTGGAAAAATCCACCACGTTCGACCTCCACCGATGGCTCACGTTTGCCGCCGCGCAAAACACCCACGCCGTGATTCCATTGAATCCGTTGACGACAACTTCCCCGTCCTCCATCCTCTGCCCCTCCGTCATTCTGTTCGCGTGTATGTATGTGTGTGTACTGGAGTAACTACTAGATAAGGGTAGTTTGGGTACCTCACTTAAAACAGGATTTATGCGGAATAGATTTGACAAGGAGTGGGGCTGGACAGATATGTGGAGACAAAAAGGGGCCGGCCAGTAATAACCCCATTCACTTTTTTAGGGCTATTGACGGCCCGGTACAGAAAATAGGAGGTCCAGCCCAACTTCTAAAATTTTCCACCAAGGCAATTGAAATGTACTCAAGTCAATCAAATTTATAATTTGATTCTAAATTTGTTACGTGAACTCATAGTGAAGCTCATATGATTTTTTTTTTTATTTAGAGAAGGTATGTTTGTTTGTTGGGGTATGGTGCAAAATGTGTATCATATGTACATAAAGGTGCAGACAATTGAAATGTACTCAAGTCCTCCCACTGTGATGAATCTCAACATGTATGCTTGCTTTCTCTCTTTTTTTCTTTGGTTTAGTTATTGGGCGAGCGAGATGTTACATGAGTGTAATATGAGCACCGGTGATTGACCACTCCCAATGAGAGTGATCAATAGAGAATGATAATTCATTTTAGTTGTTTCTTGGAAAAAATTACCTTCGTTAGTTATTTCTAAGGATTAAAAAACTTGATGCAAGAAATTTACGTAATTTTCTTTTTGAGAATTCATGTAATTGACTACGGAGTAATTGATAAGTGTGTATACGAGAATTAGAAAGCGTAGCCCGCACCGTGGCGGTAAACGAAGAGAGTCAAGCCAAGACCCTAAAACAAAATAGCAACTAAGACGTAATACCTCCTTTATTCAGGCTCAACATCATTCCTTTCTCTATCTATTTAACTTTGGGAATTTCATCGATGAATATTACTATTTAGATTGTTATTCTACCAGAAAAATCCTATCACATAAATTTTCTCTAACAGGGAGCAGATCCAATTTTCAATGTGGTTAATATTCTCGGCAACCTCTAAAAAGTGAACAGTTCGGACCATTGTTGTGGGCCTAAAAAGGGTTCACAAATGCCCCGAAACTGGACCATAAGGGACTGGACAGGATCTGCTCCCTTGATGGGGAGAGCAGACAGTTACCCACCAAATGGGATGGTGATTCATGGCAATAGTGTTATTGTGTAAAATGCAAAGCTCTCCGACCACCATCTTGGTCTGTAAATTTCAAATCTTGGTTATTATTGAGAGTGATCAATAGACTGCTACAAACATATTACTGTAGTAGTTATTACTCGTCAAAAAGTGGAATAATCATGCGTATTTCATCGAGACAAATATCAACATCGACTAACGTGAGTATAGATCCATAAGCTGGTTCTGTATAACACCAACTCAAGGGAATGATTTGTACGCTGATAAAGAAAAACTTTTGACGGAATTTATGTGGTATAGACTGGTAGCCATGCATGCTTTATCCATGTTTACCTTGTGCTAAAATTCGATAGTATCGAAATTATCAATGAAAATCTGATCTGATACAGATGGCTGTGGCAAAATGAAAACAGAAACTATAAATACAATGAAAGACTTGTTTCCAGAAGCGCAGCCTCTTTAAATGAAAGAACGGCCTGTATATGAAATGGACAACAGGGTCCCCAAATTCAAGTGTTAAATAAGCTTTAAATAGCTGTTCAAAAAAAAATAAAAGGCTTTAAATAACCTGGAAAAGAAAAAACTTACTAATATCCAGTTTAGTTGGCTGTATCCCGAAGCCTAGTTCCACTCATAACTAACCCGAACAATTCCATCCAGGCATCCATAATTTGTAGCTGAGCATCCCACAACTCTCACTAGTAGGAGTCTTTCGAGCAATCTTACGGGCCTCCGGTTGAACTTGGACAGAACAAAGGTACAGATGCAATCTCGGTACAATTGAATTGAACACAGACACAAGATGGTCCCATAATAAAGGATGACAACTTACTATTTAATAAATTCTTGGGATGATGTGTATCTTAAATATACTTAAAGGAGAAACGATTAGGTATGAATATTGACGTGTCCACTTTCCCGAGCGCAATGAATCAGTTATTTTAAAACTGGGTTGTAAAAGAAGGTAACCTACTTATATCCAATTTAGTTCTGTGTCCCAATGTGTAATTCCACTCCTTCAGGAACTACTCGAACAATTTTACAACCCATGTGCCTATACATGTCGCAGTGGCCTGGTTCGCCCCCAAAATATGGGGTGTTGGACCTATGCTGCTATGCAGTGAGTGAATCCCCTGAATTAGGTGTGTGGATCTACTAAACTACGGTGTGTATCCGTAACCAAATATCCAGCAAAGAGGCGAAACCTACCACATTCATTCATACTTTATATGTTCAAATGGGATCAAGAGTTTGCATTACCAATTGCATCCTTCCAACACTACAATCCCTTTACCGCAAAGACAGCTAACACTAAGGCATTAGTAAGTGCTTATTTCTGGCACCAAATTAAAGGCTAATTAACTAAAGAAAATGGTTCGGCAGTTCCTACAGGCTACAACACTTAAACTGTTAGGTAAGTCTAGCTGCGTGAATGTGATGTAATCTATGCTACCCTTTTACCACCTACCACTGCATTCTTATAACCTCTTAGATGCTGAAATCAAAGATTAGCACCCTGGCCCATGACGATTTCAATAGTAGTTAGCATCAAGATTCATTATTTCCCATCAAAGCAGAATCCTTGAAAGTTCTTCCAACAATGGAAGCACATTTCGAGCAATTCATGTTCACATACAAATTTCCATATAATTTGCTTGCTAAACTCCTATTATGGTTTGTCTTATATTCAACTGGACTAGCATGCCAAGCTTCTTAGTCGGCAAGTGAAATTAAAGCAGTAACAATAACAGCAAGTGAAGACACTTACTTGAATTGACGTATCCATATTCCTGAGCATTGGAAACAATTAATGGAAAAACTGGATTGCAAAAGAAACAAACTTACTAGTAATATCCAGTTTAGTTGGCCGTAATCCCAAAGCCTAGTTCCGCTCATTTAGGAACTAACCAGAACAATTCCATCCAGGCATCCATGATTCGTAGTCGAGCATGCTATATCTCTCCAGAAGGGACTCGCTACCGCCCATGTTACTATGAACAATTTCACTTAGGAACTAACTGTTTCGGTCTGTTTTTTTTTTTTTGTTTCAGTTCGGCTTACTAGTTTTTCGTTCACCCCAACTTTTTCCTATGACTGGGCTGTGATTCCGTGCATTAGAATTCCCCTCAACGACACACACCACGACAAAACGTTTCCCTGTTCCAGCCTTCGAGTCATTTCCTATCTTTGGATTATCTTCTATATTTTAGCTACATTCATATTCTTAGAGTGCAAAGAATTCCATCTTCTACAGCAGGAAGTTTTCAACAAATTAACAGGCAGGTATTTCGTAAGAATCTCCATTTAAGGATCGTGAAATTTACACCATTAGGAAGAGCTAAATTCACCTTAACCTCATAACGACCTTTTTTTTTTTGGCTACTTCATTACATATAATACAAATTGTTCCACGGGAAAGACAGAATAAGCAAGTAGCAAACAACGGAAAATTCCCAAAATAAACTAAATGTGGTCGTCATAGGTTGAATACAAGGGTGGAAAAGGTCGAGATGTTAAAATGTATGCAGTTTACTGGTCGAGGACTCAAGCAGGCCGTGAATACTTGGAAGCTTCGGTGAAACAGGTTATGGATAAAAATTCAAGAGTCGAGCATCTTCAAGACTTCAACCCTAATGGTGAAAGAGATCAAGAAGCTTAGAGTGCAGCGGCTCCAGCCAATATCCTAGGGGGCTCATGAATCTTTGGAAACTTCCATCAAACAAGCATTGTATGGAGACTTTTAAAGTTGAATTTTGAACAAGGTAAAAACTGCAAGTTAATACAATCAACAATACTAGATATATCAGTGCCAAAGTCACAACGTCAAACAGGGACGAAAAGAAGTAAAAAAAAAACAGCCAAATATCACACCCCAGAGAAAGAAGAAGAAAAGGATAGTTAAGGCACAAGATCAGTTTTATTACTCCTCTTTTTTTTCTTTTCAAATTAATATAACCAACAATTTCCTTCACCTCTCCCTTCTTGTGGTCGAACAGTGAGGAAAATCGACACTTCCACTGTCCTGAGCACTAGAAATCAGCAATGGAAACAAACTGGGTTGCAAAAGAATAAACTTACATCCGGTTTAATTGTCTGTATCCCCAAGCCTAATTGCACTGATCTAGGAACTAACAGAACAACTCCATCCACGATTCATAGTTGACCATGCTATTTCTCACCAAAAGAAAACTCGAAAAATATTGCTGCTTATCTGACTAAACATGTCGCAGTTGTCACCTACTAGATCGGCCCCTAAAATATGAAGTGTCGGACATGTGCAGCGATTGGATATCCCAAAATATTGTCCCAAAAACCAAATAAGCAAAGCATCCCTTAATTTTAAAATTCGCATCAGTTCAAATGGGTTCAGGAGGTTGCATTACCGATTGCATCCTTTTACAACCAGATAGCTTGCACTAACTGCAACTTCTTATTATACACGACAAAAATTAAATGATTCTTACATACAATCAATGGTTCCTGCAACAATCGACTGTTTGGTTACTCTAGAACAAGTGAATGTCATCTGTGTTACTACCACTGCCGCATATAAAATAAAGAATCAAGATATCCAACAACCACAAGCAGAATCCTTCAAAATTCTTCCAACAATGTAGGCATATTTAGAACAATCATATACTAATTTTCATACACTTCCATCACTGTCCTAATATATTCAATTGTCTAGCATTGAAGGCGAACCTTCTTTGTAGGTAAGTGGAAGTAAAACAGCAGCAAGTAAAGCCATACTAATTCATATTTAGCATACTAACGAAGGAACATTGCCTTGATACCGTTCTTGCGGGTTAACTAATGTCAGCCACCTCATCCACCAAAAGGGTGATGTCCTAAGTCAAATATCATCCCATTGGGGCCCGTCTCAACGAGGATCCAGTCATAGTCATGTCCTCCTGGGGCCAGTGGAAACCCATGAGCCAGTGCGTTGCGTCGGATGCTCGGAATATGCGTTCCGACAGTCCGGTCCACATGGTACCAAAATAGAATCCCCTATCCAACACGCCACATAGCTCTGTAGACAGCACGGACATCCGCACCATGAAGAGTAGAACGGCGTTGTGTTCGTGGAAACAGACGCGGGGAATCATACGCCAAAATTGCAGCCGTAGTGGCGCACGCTGTTGCACTGCAGCATTGATGTCCTGAAGCAAGTCTGCCGGAGGTTGCAGATGTAGTCATAACAACCTCGATTCCCTCGATAGGAGAGCATCACAGTGGGCCTCCATCTCGTCCAGATGCTCGCCACACTCTTTCAGCAAATTCCACACATGTTTCTAAAAACTGTAAAGCATAAATAAGTAGGATGACAAGAACGGTCCGTAGCAGGTATTTAGCAAATGTTACGGACCGTTCTTATCATCCTGCTTATTTATGCTTTACATTTTTTCTGAAAAATGTGGTGGAATTTGCTGAAACAGTGTGGGCATCTGGACAAGGTGGAGGCCTCCTACCTATGGAATCCAGGTTGTTACGACTACATCTACAACCTCCAGTAGACTTGATTCAGAACATTAACGCTGCAGTGCAACAGCGTGCAACACTACAACAGCAATTTTGGCATATGATTCCCTGCGTCCGTTTCCACGAACACGCCGTTCTACTTCATGGCGCGGATGTCCCGTGCCGTCCACAGAGCTATGCGACACATCGGACAGGGGGTTCTATTTTGGTACCGCATGGGCCGGACCGCCGGGACGCACATTCCGAGCATCCAACGTAACGCGTTGACTCGTGGATTTCCACTGGCCCCAGGAGGACATGAGTATGACTGGGTCATCGTTGAGATGGCCCCAATGGAATGATATTTGACTTAAGACATCATCCCTTTGGTGGATGAGGTGGCTGGCACTGGAAGAGAGGGAGAGACTCACCAATTTGGAGACCTAGATTGATGATCTCACGAGCAAGAAAACGAGAAAACGAGGAAGATTGGGAGGAGAGCGAGCTAAGGGCGGCGTTCGTACATGGATTACAACATTGCTGCGGAGTTTTGTTGTTTTCTGGATTTCGGCGGTAAAATGTTTTGAATTACGCTACATCTGAATAGGTGCCCTACACATTTAGGTGCCCTACACATTTTGGGCCATGGATCTGTACCTGCTACCCGAAAACTTCAACATACCCGAATCTGCCCCAATACCCGCCAGGGAGGAGACCAGCTACCCCACAGAAGAAAAATCAGATGCATTGCAGATCTTTATAGCAGACAAATTTATATTGAAGTACAGATTGAATTTCTTGCCATTTGAGATGCATATATACAGGAGTAATAAACCAAAACAGATCTGATCGAATAAAACAAATAACGAGGGAGGAGAAACTGATATGCTGGAGATGAGAGAGTGACTTACGGCCAGGGAGAGCAAGATTGACGATGAACGGCGGACGGCCATGATGATCGACGGTGGAGGGGTTATGATCGACGAACGGCGGAGGGGTGAGGCCGTCTGGCCGTGAGGGGTTGCAGAGGAGATCAGGAGAGGAGGGGGTGGGTTTGAGAGGTGTTGGCTGCCTAGAGTGGAAGTGATGCGAGTGAACCCTAACGGGGTGTTTGGATGGCGGAGATGAAGGGGGGATATGTGAGCCGGCCGGATTTGTAGTCCTGGTCCCCCTCAAATCTGGTGTTTGGTTGAGTTTTTGAGCAAGACGGAGATAAACACTGTAGCGGATTCATCTCCGTCTGGCGGTGGATTTGTGAAGGTGAGGTCAGACCCCAGCATTGGCAAATCCGGGGTAAAATCCCTCCAAATCCCCCATTGAACCAGAAGACAGAGAAAAAAATTTAAGAACAACGGTTACAGAGAGGGACGAAGACAGAAAAGATTACTATCCGTCGACGGAACCTCCCTCGTCGCCAGAGCTGCTCGTTGTTCAGTTTGGTTGGCTCCAATTCATAGAGTTGGGCTCCAGTTTGGCTGGTTGCTTGATGGAGAGGGAGAGAGAGAAATGGGGGAGAAATCTGTGGGTGATTGTCAGCGGCGGTTCTGATCTTATAGGCTGGGTTCCAGAACAACAAAAAGTTTTGTCCAAAAAGAATTCCCGTTCCAGAAAGTGCTGTCTTATTTTGGAACTTCTCAGAATATGAAGGGTCATTTGACAAAATTCAAATAAAAAATTTATTTCATTTTTTCAAACTTAAAAATAATGTTAATGAAAAAAATTAATTTTTTTGCACCATATTAAAGATCTTAATGAGATCAATCAAACAAGATCCAAATTGATAAGAAAATTATTTGCGTAAGCACATGATTTTTGAGCTTGAAATTGCCTTCTTAAAAAATAAGGAGTTGTGCTATGAGTAATGGGCGCCGAGAAGGGAAATCGTACCGACAGCAACGCCGGGCCGTCTCCGACCACTAGACGGCCGATCCGAGCCGTCCAAAAATTCTATAAAAAAAAATTGACGGGGTCGGCACGGGAATCAACGGCATCCGAGGAGTGTAAGGTGCTTGATCCAAGCACCTCTTTTTTGTGTGAAATCATATACGCAAAAAAGGTGTGCTCGGATCAAGCATCCTATACACCTCGGATGCCGTTGATTCCCTCTATAGCCCCCTCGGGTTTTTTTTTATAATTTTTGGATGGCTCGGATCGGCCGTCCGGTGGCCGGAGACGGCCCGGCGCGGCCGTCGGTACAATTTTCCTCCCCAACGCCCATTACTACCTATATAAATTCTGAAAAAATAAGTACCTTCTTCTTATTTTTTTAGAAAAACCTTATTATTGAACAAAAAATAAGTTCTCATTCACGTTCTAGAACGGGCTCTTAATCCCATACAATTCTCATCTTTCTTTTTATGATCAGAGGGCTTTGATCCAATACGTGGGATGCCACCCCTTTTTCCTTTTCTTGATCCAATGGGTGGGATCCGGCCACCCCCTTGATACATACGGTAGTTTTCTTTTTCTTCTCTCTTTTTTCTTCTTTTAGTTCTCTATTAAAATTGAACTTTTTTTTTTATAGTATTCTAGAGTCTTCTCACAAATTTTTTTTAAAAAAAGTTACTGGTATGAAATGAGAGTCATATGAAAAAAAATTCCAATAAAAAAAGGTTTAAACATTTTAAAGATTTAATGAATTTATTTTATCTCCCAATTAATAATAAATATGTATTTACTTTAATTATAATGAAATTAATCTAATTTCTCTCTATTAAATAACAAACTGTGAGCAATTAAGTCATTTGATAGTTTATCCCATCATATCTACCTTCCAAATCCCCATTCTCAAAAAATCATTCAAACACCCCATTACAAATCCATTTTTCTTAAGAGATGGGGCCATCCTTCTTAACGTATCACCCTTCATTACATATCCACCATCATTCTATATCCACCCAAAACAAACCCTACGTCCAAACGGCAGAAGCATTACATATTTACATATATATAGCTTGGGTATTTTCGTAATTTATATATTTCGGTTTGGTTCGGGTACGATTCGGTTCTGGTATCAGACAAACCATACCTGAACCGAACCCAAATGGATATTTCTTACACTCCACCATACCTGTACTTGCGAGAAAATTTTCTATTATAGTTCGGGGAAAAATTTCGGTTACGGTTTAGATACCCATCGATTCGATTCAAATTGCCATCCATCCCTTTCTAGATAAGTATGTTTAGTGGTAAAGTGTTTTTTGTTTCACATAAAATACCTGAGTTCAACTCCCTTCCTAGATAAGTATGTTTAGTGGTGGAGTGTTTTTTGTTTCACATAAAATACCTGAGTTTGGTAGAATACTTTTTTGAAGTGTCTCTTTGCCTTTTGTAGTGTCTATTTGCCAAAAAAAATTTCTCCAGTCACACACAAATTATAGCAACCACATAAGTCATTAAGATCGAAATATTTACCATGTTGAATAGTATGAACGAAAATACTACTCCCTCCGTCCCTTATTTATAGTCCGGTATTCCATTTTGGGCTGTCCCTTAATAAGTGTCTATTTTGTAAAATTAGTGGGTAAAAGTTGATGAATTGTCTATTTTGTCCCTAAAAGTAGATTCCATTTTGAAAAGTAAGTGAGTAAAAGTGTAATGATGATGGGTAAGTAGGGAAAGTGGAGGAAAAAGTTGATGTGAAAGATATACTGATGATGTCTTTTTAATAAGTTGGAGTTACGAAACAGGACACTTAAAAAAGGACGGAGGGAGTATATAAATAAGTATTTTTCTGTTTATTCTTTTTAAATTAAAAAATTTATGTAGGACCCCATTTTACCATTTGACCTAGGGCATTCAAATACCTTGGACCGGCCCTAGGTCTGTTCTACCAAACCGTAACGTCGCGCCTTGATTGGATCAAATATGGAATAGGGGAAGGAAATGGAAAAGTTGCAAGATCCAACCAATTATTGGCTTGTCGGCAGTCCCTTATGTTGTAAAACTGGTCGAAAACTTCAAGCATGTCAAAAATCATGTTAATTCAACATTGTTTAATACCTGATCGAATTACATTCATGTTCTGAAAAGGGATATGGCTACTCTAGATCAAACCCATCAAACCTAATTTAATAAAGCAAGAAGTCACTCCGATTAGGTATTAATAAGTATCTAATTAACATGATTTTTCACGTGGTTCAATTCTTGACAAGGTCTTTGACATGAACGATTTCGAGCATAAAAATAAGATTTGTGTGAGTCGATAATCGGCTGACTGCACGGTGTAGTGTAGTTCCCATATGGGGCCGGCTGTCTAGTCACCTATCTTGTAGTATCTTCTAGTTTTGAGACTTTATGGGCCCATCTTAGACCCGTAAAGATGATCTGAATTGTTCTCTCTTATTTCGACCTTTCCAGTCATAAAAATTATGAGAAAATTAAAATCACCATCACCTTATCTAACGTACCCTTTATACACTCGATAAGGTAGAATTACAAGAAACCTAATTTTCAAAATTAAATTCAAAATAGCCAAAATATGCTTATCCAGTTTCAAGGTATCTTGCTATTTCCTACTCTGAAGGTGTGCAGTGTGCTCGGAATAACGAAACAATTTGATCGAGAACTGTAACACATAACATGGGTCTTTGTTGGGCTGTCTGCCTTCTCTTCGGTTGAACACAGAAACCACATTTCAATTTCCAGGAGAAGAGATGATGTCTAAGGCAGTCCATAATCCTCTCTGCGCATCGACCGGCATCAATGGCCTCAATCTTGGACTTGCTACGTCCCAGCGTTGCGACAGACTTCAAGATGAGTCCTCTAAACTCTGTCCAATGGGAATCAAACCTATCATAGCCAAACAACATTGTGACATACACACATTTCAGAACTCACCCAGAGTTAAGCAATTTGATATTGCTGAGGTAAGAGCTTATTTAACTAGCCAAAGCAGAAGAACCAATTTAAGCAACTGAACTCAAAATGTTGGTCTGAATGTCGCATATAAGTTCATGATCACAGAACTGCTAGTTAACATAATCCATGCAGAACAAAAATAAAAACTTCCAAAATTATCATGGGCCGATAAAATGCTTCAGATAACCAATTAATAAGAAAAAAAACAACCACGTACATAACATCTGCAGCAAACCAAATACTCCGAAGGATCAACCTGAATTTTGCTAGTCTTGTGCAACAGACGGAGAAGCAGTGACGGGCTCATTAGAATATAGACTAGCACCATTATGTGACCACTCCATCATTGCTCATGCATGTTCCCTGCAACTGTGTTTTGTGCTTCCACACTGGATGCTTTTAGCAAATCCAAAGAGCATGCCTTTAAGGCTGGCTGCAATTCCTTGGAAACAGTTGCTTTCATACCAGAAAACAACTCCACAAGCCTCTGTTTGAGAACGGGAGAAATTGCATCACAATTAACCAAAATATCAAGCGAGCGAACCACTCCTTTTCTAACAAGCATACAGAAAGCTGATAAGACCCCATGATTAATTATATCCTTCCTCCCAACATCATAGTTCTCGATAAGAAGGAACAAGAACTCAAGAAGAGTGTGAGCCACGTCAATGTATTTTGGAATTGAGTGTACAATAGCTAAGATTGCAGGCTCAATATTCATAACGTTTTCCAATCTTTCATCAAAGAACAGCCAATCATAAAACAGGGCCAGCTTAGCATTGGCTTGAACATAATTCCTCCCGCAAGATTTCAATAGCCATCCTATAATAGACCATCTAGGGATAACACCTGATTGGATAATTCATTGGGTGGATGGTGTGAACAACAAATAAAATCGAACAATGTCAGCGACAAGAATCTCTCTCTCTGGAAAGCTACAAATCTTCCTACCAAACCAAGCTCAGTACCTCTTTTGACTCCCTAAATTCACATGTGCAAGCAAAAATCGCAATTGGGTTTCCATTTCTGGAGTGATGTGGAGCAAAAAGTACCGACTTGAAGCCCTTGATAGGTAAATCTGTGAAATATCACGGTAGTCACTAGTCTTGAATTCACCAAGATTGAACAACAAATCCTTCCATATTGCTTGAATCTCAGGTATATGAACCAACTCTTGTAAAAGGCGAACAAGATCTCTTCCTATCTTGAAACACAGACGGAATTGCTCCCTAAACATTTGGATACAAAACTTGATCTCCAGTTGCTTCAAGACGTCTAATTTTGAATTACTTGATAACCTATACTGATCAGCCAATAACCGAATAAATGTATAAAAAGCACTTGTGAAGACTAATGGTTCTTCTAATAAGCAATCCCATTTAGCTAAAAAAAGACCGACCAACTCTGAACACAACCAAAACTTCATCTCCAGAAACAATTTGCCTCAGCAGGGCCACCAACAAGCCATCGATCCCTATAGCTGAAACAGAAACCATTTCACTAGTAACCCAAACCAACTTAACCTTTGCTGTATCTACAAGTTTTGGGTACAAATCATTAACTACCTTTGTAAGCATAGTGGTGAAGAAACTATAATTGTCTGTTATTTTCCCATGTAAGTGCTTAATATGAACTTTGGCCAGATGGGGTTCACTTAAAATTCCGTGTAGGATCGCCCGATTAAGGTTTATGTACTCCGGTGGAGATGGAATTCTGAGTGGGAATGGGGGTCTTAGCTGAGATTGAATAAGGCCAAAGGCTCCTCGTAGACAGACTCCAATGGGGTTCTCCGCTTCGTGGCCTGCTGTTTGGATCAGCTTTGAAGCCAATGGTACCTACAGGTTAAGCCCCTTAGGGACAACTTCTTTGGGTCCCTTGAAGGTTCACATATTCCTCTTAATCCTCTTCGCGTTAGGAAGCTGCAGAAAGGAATCAGAAGGACTTCAGTCCCAAAAGACTGTCCTTCGCACCTTGTGGTGTCATTTCTTTGTTCTCGCTGCTGGTCTCTTTTATTTTGAGTCGTCTATAAAAATATTTTTACCCCTTCTTTCTTAATCCTCTACTTGCCTGAGCCAAACAAACAAAATATTTCACAAGAGGGCAACATATAACGAAGATTGCACATACGTTTCATTCACACAAATAACGCATCACAGACAAACACACAGATTTGGATACCCACACAAGTACACATTATAAAATGCCTGTGAGTTGTTTCTCGTCTTTAGCATAGAAACCATTGCTATAGTAAACAATGAGAATACTGTCCATTTAACTCATCTCTGACAGCTTGCCAGGATAAGAATTGAAAATTCTGAAAATCAATATGCCATAAATTGCTGTATTAAACCTTTAAATACTTATGAACAGCTTCAAATTCCTCTAATCTAAACACCAGTTGAGCAATGCTTATTTGTTCCAGTGGATAAAACAAATCCATATTAAAGTGCTCATAACTATCTGCTGTTCTAGTGATTAATGATTATTTCATTCAACTTTCAGTACTAGTAGACTGCTGGAAAGAATAGAGAAGAATCAAGCTTTAGGGCCAGAGGTTGAATTGTCAGGTCAACCACAACATGACACTCAGTTCATAATCAGATTATAATCTAGAGCAGAATTATATATCACATAAGTAAAAAACCAAGACGCTTTTTCTTTCGTGTATAAAATGCCCAAAACTCACAAAAACTGACAATTACATAGTCAAGAACTCTTAGAACCTAAAACATTACTTTGGCCACAACTGCTACTCTGTCTATCCACTCTTTTTCTTTTTCTTTTTCGTTTTTTTATGTGAGTAAGTTAAAGTTTTATTAAATGAACCCGTGCATTCTTGCAGGTGCTAAGGGGCATACCCCAGAAACAAGGGCAGAAAACAGACCAATTACAAGGAGGGCTTACTTAGCCACTCCACAACTTCAAGCAAGGAGGGCTTACTTAGCCACTCCACAACTTAAAGATCAAACAAGACAGCCAGACCTCAAAACACTAATCTAATTCCTTGGCCCAAAACCCTATGACTAATGGACCAATTAAAACAGATGAGACGATTGGCATCAGATCTCTTGATTGACCTCCAAGAATCGAGCAAAGCTCTAAATTGGCAAGGGAATAATAAACTATCGATCCCCACAAGTCTATGACTAATTCCACCACAATTTTGAAAATATATATTTTTATTTTTGCTCGGCCACAATTTTGAATGTTATATAGAAACCTAATACTGAAATAACTCAAATGAAGAGAATAATAGAGAAAGATGAACTACAAAGGCACTCACTCCATATAAATGATGAACAAAAAACACTAAGATGATAGTTCAATACTCTGTGAATGTGTATATGTATTTGCGCATACATAATCCGGGTGAAGGTGCATAAACAATAGAGAGACCGAGAGATAGAAAGAAGAAGAAGATGTGAGGAGGAGAGGAGAGGGTAACCATCAAGCTATCAAACTGGATTCCCATGGCCCAACTAGAGCATTTTGGCACGCACTTACAATCATAATTACATCTCCAACACAACATTTGGAAACCTACACCATTAAGGAGGCAGAGGGGTCACAAGTAATAGACATCTACCAGAACCAAACTATGAAAATCACAACTATAATACAAATTTAACGACGACAATAAGATTACTGCCTCATCCCTTAGTATTGGTCCATTTTGAAGAATCCAACTATATATGAAAGGAAAATGCACTCAAACGGTTGCAAGTTTCCAACAATACCCTTTAGTCACCCATTGTGAGTCTGAAGTTCTGATTTGAAATTCAAAGGAGCAGGGTACATTGGGCGTAATGTCAGGACTTGTCTATTGAGTTTTCAACGGGACAAACAAAATGGGACGTCCCAAAATGAAATAATGGGCTTCAAATTAAGGGATAAAGAGAGAGTATCAAATTACAAATGGAGAAATCCTAATTTCTTTAACTATCGATAGAAATGCTGCCTTCACATCTAGGGCATGCCAAGATATCCCAAACAAGCACAAAAGCTTAAAGCCGTGTGGTTGACATAGAATTTTCATAAATTTTGACCGATAAAAATGATTTTTCACTTGCTAAACACTAATCGAGCTATAAAACAAGTTGATGATCTAATAAGAGGATGATAGTCAATAACAAGTCAACGAAAGCACAGTGTACGACTTCAAGGCACAAGAATGTCACAAGAACTCACTATTATTTCAATCTTCAAGATCAAAGCACCAAAATAGAGAAAAAGGAAACGGGTGTTAAAGTAACATTGGTTCCTCAAAATTGTCCAAGTGGACCCAACACACCCAATCAGCATGTGTATGCGAACACTGTTATCTTCTACAATTCCTTTAGTTTAACACAAAATAACTTTATTTGAATTGGGTCTCTAGGTCTGTCATCTCTGATGCCATTTGGCTTTGATTTGGGGGTATGGTCGGCAGCAAACCAGGTATAAGGGGGCCAATGTTTTAAGTGGTATGGTGTGAGCAGCTAATAAGCATACAATAATTGTATATTCTTGTGCTTAATATCTTTCATTTATCATATTATTATATTTATTATTTATGTTTTTAGATGATATTGCGCGTGAGGTACGTTTGTATTATTTTTCAGGTAATTTAGGATAAAGTGTATCAGTTGGCACCCAAATTTGGCTTTAACTTCTCGAGTGCACAAAAATGACCGCACCCGGACGTGCACAAAAGAGAACATAAAGGAGCAAATTCGGTGGAGATAAATAAATCTAAAGGAACAAAGAATGGGCCAAATGTACATGCATTGGACTTGCTGGCTGCTGAAGAACAATAATGCACTGGTCTCCATCTAACAATTACTGGGTCCTAGCCGAACAAAGGCACGTACATGAGTTTATCAGAAAAAAAAAAAAAAAAAGGCACATGTGGTAGTGACATGTGATGATGTCATAATGCAACCAAAAGAAAAGTGATCCAATGTGGCTGCTTATGATCCATCCGATGCTCTATCTTTCGAGCTCACCCAAGCGTGTAACACTCAATCATTTTCCAGTCCTGGGGTCTACGTACAATTGCGAATCAGTTTACATAGGCCACGCGTTGGCGGTTGGAACGTCTGATCGTGCTTTGGTTTGTATCTCAGCTGTTGGATCTATATCTCTCAATCCAATGTGTACACCACACCAGATTTGGACTCCCTCTCAGCCATGTAATAAAGACCCATGTAATGTAATAAAAAGGTTCATAAAACCAAATCACATCAAGAACCACAATTGAAAAGCTGCACGAAGGATCTACACTCGAAATATAGTCCCAATTGTACTTCCCAGTTGGGAACAAATTAAAGACCATAGCTACCAACAGGAAAACCTCATTGCAATAGGTAATATTCATCCATATAAACAGAGGGGGAGATAGAGACAGAATAGAGAATAATGCATACCTGGTGCTCGAGGAGAGAGAGAGAGAGAGAGTGACGCAGCGAGAGAGAGAGAGAGAGAGAGAGAGAGAGAGAGAGAGAAGGAGAAGGAGGAGGAGGAGGAGGCGGCGGGAAGGACACTGCGAGTTGTGGCAAGTCGACAACTCCGTTAGAAATTGCGTAGAGAATTGTTGGCACCACCGTTAACTAGTCCATTGATGGGCCGGTACAGAAAATAGGAGTCCATTCCTTCTGGGTCCAGCCCAACTTCTAAAATTCCCCACCAAGGCACGCACCTCACTTTGTACAAAAATTGCCTGCTAGAGATAATAAGTGGTATTACTCTCTATTCTTCTGTGTTGAAAAAAAGACACCGATAGTCATCGACGGTCTTCTCTCTTTGTTTGTGCAATCGCTCAACGCAAGATAAAGAAACGTTAGCCATTAACACTCAAACTAGAACTGGTAAAGTAAATGTTACCCCGATATAGCAAAGGGTATATACTAGGTGATGTTGAAGTTTTTGTCTTGGAATATGCTGGCTTTTGGGAGTTTGGGGGATTAGGGTTTCTTGTTTTTTTTTTTTTGCTATCTTATAGTACTTCTTGTTCATTTCTGATCATCTATTTTAGTGTTGGAAATGAAACATTGAGTGAGAACATTATACATACATGGGAATCAAAGACTCATCATTCGACTTCAAAACCACAAAAAATGCACGGCTGACGCATAAAATGCACCGCTGAATGTTCTCATCATCACCACCACCTCCACCCCTGGCACCAGCAAGTATAGCAGAGTGCAAGACTCCAGAGTTCCGGTCCATGCTCAATTCTCAACCGTAATTAAAAACAATTTAGGAACGTATTTATAGGCAAAATAACCGACCTCATGAGGTTGAAAGCCTGGCCGGGTGTTGGCCTTGATCAGGCTTCACGCCTAACAGGGTCTTTTGGTGCAATTTGGGTATCTTCCAATGGGTCAAACAAGTACTATTTTTGTTTCCATGAAACATAAGTCGATCACGTTCTTAAGCAAGCACATAATTAATTTGTTTAATTACAACATTTAAAATAGGGAGATTTGCTTTCCAGTCCACGTACTATAGCTATTTACTAACCTCTCTAAAGATGTGTTTAGAAAGAAAAGAGTAGAGTAGAGATGTTTCGTTACATTATATTCTTAAGATTGCATTTAACCAATTATCTCATCAACCTTGCAAGTCCTGTATTTGACTTCAGTGATGTTACTGTCACCCGCTTGTATAACGTCACAGCATTCACTTCGATCAATCTGAGAGAGAGAGAGAGTTAGTTAGTTAGTTAGTTTTGCACATAAAAGTTTATGTGAGGTTATTTAAGGTTACATGATCGATAATGATTTATAAAACGGATCGCAAAGAGTTAAGGGAATGCTTGGCTGGATTTTTGTACAAATATTGAGGTTAATACTACTAGAAAATAGTACTTGGAATTTTTACATTAATACTCCATTATACAATGTGAATATTTCATGTTAAAGATGGAACACACAAATAGGTAAAAATATTTTCAAATTATCTTTAATTATCTTTAATTTGATGTCAAAATCGCCAAAGTAAAAATGCATCATAAAAAATTGTTTATTTTCAGGTAATAGAGGCTCACACAGGATCCTCATTACTCAAAATTTTAATTTCTTTTTAATTGTGCAGTATTACCCAAAATATCATGCAACTCATTTGCACAACACAACTTTTGGAAATAAGAACAAAAAAAACATGTTTACCTGGATGAGTTTTGTTGCTGGTGACAAGACTCGAACCTTAGAAATTTGATCAGCAGAATAGTTACCACTGAAAAAACAAGTTGGCAACCCTCGCGGTGACGATCGAGCATAGGTTGACACAATTAGGTTTTCTTGGGAACTCTCCACAGTTTCTAAGAAAAAAATATGAGGATCATCACATGGATCCCCGAGTAGCGGCCACCGCGAGTTGAACATGTATAGTGGCGCCGTCCCCTTCAGCCATGCCCTGAATGTTTCTCGAGGCCTCTTCAAAATGCTTCTGGGGAGAATCTGTGAACGAAAAACTTTAATTCCAAAGCTCTTTCAGTTTTACTTTAGCTGTTACAATATGCAATTGGCCATTATGTTTACACGTCCAGAAACCTTATTACCAACACTAGCCACACATAACAAATTTTGTTTTTGATATAAACACATACACCTATGAATGCCATTTTGCCATTGTCATTCTCATTTTTGAACAATAAATAGTGTGCCTCACGATCATTCACGTCAGCCCTTCGATTTTTTCTTTTTCTTTTAACCTTATTTTCCATTTCGAGCAATGATTAGACGTCATTTGGCAAAAATATTTATTTTGACTTCATTCTGAACTTGTCAGATTTGAATTGATTTTTTTTTCTAATTTTTCAATTTGTCTGGACAAGAGTGTGATCGAAAAAGTATATACAAAATATAATCAAATGTTTAAAAAATTCACTAAATAAAAAAAAAGTCAAAACGTTAAAAAGTTGTTTTTATATTTTTTCAATTTTTTCTAATTCAATCTATTTTCTTCTGGTTTTCTAACTTCAATCGTCAAGAAAATCTGACAATTCAAATGTTTATATTAAAGTTAACACAAAGCTCACTAACAACAATATACACCGACTGAAAAGAGAATAAGTTAAGATATAGTCCAGACTAAACTTTATTAATCTTGTGTCCAATGTAATTAATTATAAATCTTGTTTTCGCAATTCCATTACAAATGTGGAATAATAGTGAGCATAATTAAAACAAATACCTTCTCATAAATATGTGCCGAGTAGCCCCATGAGACTGAGAAGGACCAATTGGTTGGCTTGTGGTAGCAGATGGTTTGTTGGAGTAGTCGCGATTGGTCAACTTTTGCGGATTTCATCAGGTGGTTCACAGACTGAAAACGGTCCATTGAGGGAAAGATTGGGTCTACCATGTCAAGGTGGTGGAGGGACATCAATGGTGATTGTGGGTGGGATGATAGAAACCCCGATATATCTCCCCTTAGATCTATCTGTATTCATTCAACAAGTATTATTGTGTGCACCCAAAACTCCAAGATATTTTACTGCGACCCGAATTAATCTTAATACATTAAAGTATTAAACCTTGGCTTCGATTCACAGGAGTCTTCAACATCCTATTGTTTGCTTTGATTTTTGTTCCTCAAGTGTTAAATTCTTCAAGTTTGATATCGAAATCTCAAGTTTTTCTTAGTCGTAGTCCTATTATATTTTTTAATTTAGTTCATTATTTTTCTAAAATTTAGTTTTTACATATCTTGCTTAACTGAAATTGGAGATCACATTGGGGAAGAAGATGAGTGGATTAGTCTTGTGAGGGGGGATACGCGGGAAGATGATTCAGCTCGGGAAAATCATAATGAGGAGCTTTCTAATGCTCATGAGGAAGGCAACTGGCCAGTTCGATGTTGACTTTGTGATTCATGATCCAATTACGAATGGAGTGGAGTTCGATACAAGCTTTTGGAATCTCTCAAAAGTGGGGTTTTTAAATCATGGGTTCGATGTGGCTGTGGATGATCTTAACCCAAACCAGGTTAATTCTATTGAGGGCATTAAGTTAATTGTAGACCTCAACCCATCTGACGAGGCTACCTACGGATACTGATAGGCGCGTAAATTAATGTTCACATACACGCCCCTTAATTTATCATTGCTATGTTTATTTATATTATTACTTGGAGTTTTATGCATTTATTTTGTGTTGTAGGTATTTAAAGGCTTACCATTGTAATGGGCTTTATTATGGCAAAATTCAAAATTGGCATATGAGTTGGCAGATTGGTACGTGGAGTTCTAGCACGGCCAATGATACTAATTTAATTGATGAGTCCATTCATATTTTATGGGTTTAACTCCCTTGGGAATAAATCGGTTATGTCTTGGCTAAGCCGATGGAACTTGTAACGTGTACTGCTGAAGTAAAAAGGGAATTGGGTCAAGCCCCAATTGGGTAGAAATTAGTTTGCCCAATTATTGAAGGAATTGAATGGGCCCAAGTTAATGATATCGTACAAGGGTTTGTGTAAGAGGAAAATAAGGGGCTGTTAAGAGCATCTACAATGGAATGAGCAAAAATCAAAAAATTGCTAAAATTAATAATGTTTGTTAAAAAAGTGTTCATATTGGAATAAAAATTTAGCAATTTCTTATTAATTCATCAAATTTTGACCTTTGAATAATTAAAACTAGTAATCTATTGCCAATAACCAAATTTAGTGATTTTCATATTTTCTCAATCAAGTACACTCGTTATTACACAAAAATCTTCTCTCTCTCTCTCTCTCTCTCTCTCTCTCTCTCTCAACAATATTTTCAAAAAATAATTTTAAGAAACTATTTTTTTTCGGAAACTTTTTTAAAAAACTGTTTTTTTATGATTTTCTTTTATGAAAACTATTTTTTTAACACAATTTTTTTCATAACCTATTTTTTTATACAACTATTTTTAACTTAAACTGTTTTTTTTTCCTTCCAAAAACTGTTTTTAACATAAACTATTTTTCCAACTATTTTTTCCCCCTTCTCTTTCTCCCTCTCTCCTTCTTCGATGTAGCCATTATCGAGTTTCTCATTAATAATAGTTTTGCCGTTTCAAAAAAAAAACATATATAATATGTTTTCGAAAACTAATTTTTCAAAAAAATATACATGAAATGAAGGGGAAAACTTTGGAGGAAACTCAGGGAAGGAAGCAATGGACCAATTGGTTTTGATTATGAGCAAAAAATAACCAGTGTAAACTTTGACATTACTGATTTTAGCAACTTTTAAATGAATAATTAAAATTTAATGTAACACATTTTAATTATTCATTTTTACTTATTCTACTGTGATGCTCTAAGCCTGCTATCCCAGATACATTGTCGGCTATATGGCTTTATAAAAGGGCAGCAGCACGAAAGAAAGGACAACTTTTTTTTACACAGAAAAGAAACGAGGAACTGCGGCAGCTTTTGAAAAAGGGTTTTTCTTCCACGGACGAAACAGGAGAGGACGGGGCTGCCGAGTTTATGTTCCGAGGACCGGGCTGCCGAGTTTTTTTTTTTTTGGAAAGCGGGCTGCCGAGTTTATGTTCCGAATATTGTTTACTTTTCTTCTGAGTTTTTCCTTCAAGTTTTGAAATTTTGTAAAAGTATTCATATTTTAATAACTCGTTTTAATTTCTGTTCTTTATAAAAGTTGTTCGTTGGTTTTTGTTTAATTTAGATATTTTATTTATTTTTCATCTCCAGCAACAAAAAAAACATGATTAATTCTAGGGTTTTATTCCTTTTATTTTTAATAATGACTGTGTAGTTTTTCTGAAGTTTGGTCTCTGAGTAAAGACGCGCCGCGACCCAATTAGGATTCGTCTCGCAATTTTTCCGTACATTAACGTGATTAAATTAATAATTTTAGTTGGTGAAAATTACGTCTGTTGGACGAATCCGAGAGGCATTGCGGGGACTTATGTGAGCGGGGACGGGGGACCAAAACCTATTCGCCGCTCTGTGCGGGACCGACAACCTTAGGATTTGCATCTTTCGGAGTTTCCAATTCTTCTTAAATTTAACCGTTTTTAGAACCTTGAAAGTGAGCGGATTCTGATTGGGTAGCGAGCGCTGGATTCTCTACGACTGTTCCTCTCTTTTTATCATTTGAGCAAATTATCTGTTAATATTAGTTAATTAATCAATTAAAAGATAAGGGATGGCTACCTAATAGCTAATTTTAATACTACAACCCTAGGTTCCACAGCACACACTTCACCGTCCTTAGTGGATTCGACTCCGGTCTTACCGGGTATTGTGCTATACCGGTCCCAACTCTACGCTTGGGGCAACCTATTATTTTAGGTCTAGAAATCGGTTAAGTAGATAAAAGACAAGGAAAATGGAAACATAAGTCAATCAATGATATGTTGGGTTTTCTGAAGTCCAAGAAGAGGGGCGGAAGAAAGAAGCAAAAAGTGTGTTGTTTATATCTATTGCTGCAGGTAGCTACTGCTCTATCTTCTTCTTCTAATGGCTTTAAGAGGTTTCATCTCAATAAGTCTTAGGCGGTTTGGTCTTTAAATAAAATCATGGGTATCAGTTATCAAAGTGATGATGAGGAAGTCATAAGTAGAATCATACTTATGCATGGATGCTGAAAATGAGGAAATGGGCAAAAGTTCAGGTTCTCCAACATGATGATTTGATCGATCCTTAGGTGTTTCTTAATTGAGAATTTTATTATTATTATTATTATTTTTGCTTTGGCTCTTTTGGTTCGATTTATTCATGGCTCAGATTTATTCATGTAATTCAATCAATTCATGAGATCATGGCTCGATTCATGGTTTGAGGACTCTTTTGGTTCGATTTATTCATGGCTCAGATTTATTCATGCATGTTTTTGTTTGATTCATGGTTTATTCATGTTTTTTTGATTAAATTATGGTGTAATTCTAAATTCATCGTGTATTCCCTTTGTTCATGAGATCATGGTGTATTCATGAGATCATGGCTCAAATTTGTATTTTTAAATAAATTATGGTGGATTCATAAATCATAATTGTTTTGGTCCAATTCAAGTTCAAATATAAAAGTAGGCAATCATATTTTAAATTTACATGAAATCATGAATTATGATTGTTTTGGTTTGATTCAGTTTGAAATATAAAAGTAATAGGATAAAAAATATAAAAGTAACCAATTATTTTTTTTGAACAACAAAAGTCATCAATTATATTTAAATTAGGAAAACAATAATATTAAAATCGCATTCCATGTCAAAAAAAATCCCATTGAATTAGAAAAATAATCCAATCTAATCCCATTAAATTAGGAAAATAATCTAATCCAATCTCACTAAATTAGGGAAACAATACAACATAATTAATATATGTATATCATAGTAAAAAGGGTAAAAGAGACAATTCACACACTAAAAGGATGGAAACATAAGCACGAAAAGTGGATGGAATGGAAACTTACATGGCATGACGGATGAGAATGAATATTTAAAAACTTCTTTAGTTTCTAGCTGCAAGATGCAATTATCAAACTCAATAGTAAAAAAACATAATTACCTGATGAATACCTCTCTCAGCAGAGAGAGAAACACCAAGCTCGTCCACACAATACTGAGTTATAAGGTCAGCTGAATTCAAGTGTGGATATCTCTTTAGACACCCTTCCAAATCTTTCACCATAGCTGAAGCCAAAGGATAACTCAATGCAAATCCAGCTCCACCAAATCCCTGATCAAAGGAGAAGTGAAAGTTTGACAAAAGAGTCTCTGAATGCCCTCCAATGTATATATACTTAGTGTGATCGTATTTTGCTACAACATCCACCCAATTGTCAACAAAGAAGATTGAGTCATCGTCTCCCATCACATACCTGTTGGAGGAATTATATAAATTCAAATATTCAACAAAGAAGATTGAATCATAGTTTCATTGCATATTTTGGTACCATCTGTTGTTGCGCCATTGATTATCATTAGATTAACTACATGTTTCGTATGAGACTTGTCAAATGGTGCGAAATAGGCTGCACGAATGTGAGCTGCTGTCTAAATAAATAGGTCAAGGATATATTTGGAATATTGTACAGGCAAAAAAAATAAAGAGTCAACAATACCATCTCACTCCTTGATCTCCCTCTCTACAAACCTCCAAAATCGCGTGTACCATCCGAACCATGATAGGTGCCACATGTCCCGACTCTTCTACTATTTTGGAGATATCATCGGAGATGCGGAGTGGCGGAGATGCGGCGGACCACGGGAGGAACTCGTCGGTGGGGCCGGTGTCGAGGTAGAGATATCCACGTGTCACGTTTGGGCGCCACCATGATTCTATGTAAGCCTTTCTGTGTCTCCATGCCTTGAGGGAACCTACTAGTCCAAAAACAAGGTGGTTAATGTTGGTGGGAGAATTATGTTCAATGGGAGGAGGGGTGGTTTGGGAAGGTGAAAGTATGCTTTGCAAGGGGGAGAAGAAGAACTCTGAAGCTGGGTAGTAGGGTTGGGTAATGAAGGCTACTGCATAGATTGCTAGGGTTATGCATAGGCTTGTCTGCAGGCAATTAAGTTTAGGCACCATTTGAAGAATAAAATGAGGTGAGAAAACCTTGTTGGGACCTATATATATATTTTCTACTTAAGTTTAGGTCTCTTGGTACTTTTTCCTTTTAAAAGAACCATGTTCTCGATTAGTACTTCAATGGCAATAAAAGGGAACAGGTCAAATGGAAAACTTAGAAATATACAAGCATACCATAAGCCATGTGTTGGAAATTCGGAGGAATAAAATCGAGGCATCCGGAGGGTCTTGTGAGGCAATTGATAGGCCTCTATTTGATTTAACGAATCTGGACGAGACTCGAACGAGACTCTTGAAGCTCCATCAGTTTCAGGTGATTAATACCCCCATGAAGAGAGGGTAATGGCAGAATTCAATCCTAGAATTCAATCTGGCAGTTACGAATTCGTTACAAGAGTGCAGCTCATGGGTCATTCTCTTGCCTATATAATGTCGTATCCCGTTTTTGTACAACACACCAGAAATTCCTATTGTTCCAAAGACTCTAAAGTACATTCTTTGTGTGTGAGAGAGACAGGCAGTAGTTACGTACCAAGGCAGTTGACGGTGATGTTCCGGAGGCTTGTGGTCTAGTTGACCCAACCCTAAGAGGAAGACACCAACAAATCCTACAACACCCTCAGTAGGTGGTGATTTTTTTTTTAAGGAGACTGTCACACAGAACTCGATTCCAATCCTTTTGTCTATTAAAAAAAAAAACATCAAGCCTGCAAAGTATGATTTCGCTGACTATTGTCTCGAATCCCTTTTCTTGATCATGTGGATGGACCAACCATGGGATATGTTGCATTTTCCTATGAACATACCATGCACGTAATTCAAAGTTTAATGGCAAGATGTATTGTATTATTGAATATCTCCACACTACTACTTTTAGGTTCCATTGCACTAATGTTTTTATTTTTTATGAACTTATTTTCTGTGTTTTACGAGACATGTCATTCTCTCACAATATATACATAACATTTAATTCAAATAATAAACACTACTTATTTTCCTTAACGGAAAGGTGCCTTCAATACAATTGTAAAAAAAAAAAAAACATATTGAGAGAGTTTCAAAGAGTACACAAAACTCTCCCAGTCATGCTACTCGCAAAAATCTCAACTTCCCCCTTCGCCTCTTGTTTTTTTTTTAATTGAACAACCACAGCGTACTCAACACTGCCAAAAAAAAAAAAGGGAAAATGAAGGCTAAGGACGTGTTTTGATAATTAATACCCGTCAATGATATTTTCAGCATTAACAAATGTTCTTAGCTTGTCCTTGGTGGGTATTAATTATCAAAACACATCTTGGACCGTCATTTTCCCAAAAAAAAAAATGGAGTAGTTGCCAAGGTGCTTACCAGAAAACAAAATAAATACTTGAAACTCAAAACACCCAAATACTCTTAAACAAATAATTTTTATAATCAGCAAGATTTGCAATATGTATACATGAATTTTCAAAATACAAAAAATAGAGTGTAGATGTTACGTAAAGATCACATTTAACCCTATTTTCTCATCATCCTTGCAAGTCCTGTATTTGACCTCAGCTATGTTATTGTCATCCACTCGCACAATGTCGCAGCATTCACTTCGATCAATCTGAGAGAGAGAGAGAGAGAGAGAGAGAGAGAGAGAATGAATTTTGTACTTCAGATTCCAAACGTTATGAGAAATGTGAATTGATTTTCACACTCTTCTTACTTCATCTCACTTGTTTTTGTGTAGTAATTAATTCATATACAAGTTTTACTGTGGTTATGTAAGTTTATATCGCAAAGATAATGAAGTGGAATGCTTATCCTAAAAGAAATGTCTGGGTTTCTATAAAAATATATTGAGGTAAAATACTTGAAAATAGTATTTGGGAGTTGGGATTATTGCATTAGGATTGAACAATGTGAATGTAATTCTTTTGCACAACACAACTTTCGGAAATAAGAACAACTAAATAGAACAAGTTTCAAAGCTTCCGTTACCCGGATGAGTTTTGTTGGTGGTGACAAGACTCGAACCTTGGAGATGTGCTCAGCAGAATGATTGCCACTGGAAGAACAAGTTGGTAAACCCCGCGGTGAGGATCGAGCATAGATTGAAACAGTATGATTCCCTCTGGCATTCTCCACAGTTTCTAAGAAGAAAACGTGAGGAGCATCACATGAATCATTGAATGGCGGCCGCCGCGTGTTAAACATAAATGGTGGTGACGTCCCCCGCACCCATGCCTCGAATGTCTCTAGTGGCCTCTTCAAAACGCTTCTAGGGAGAATCTGTTAGATTGTAGCATATCAAATTTGTATGCAACTCAAAAAAAAGAGTATCGCCTATGGGTTGGTTGGTTTATATTTAGCTAGGTTGTTAGCTAGGTTTGCATTACTTCTTGATTTAACTTGTTTTCAACATTCATGGAGAAATAATCAGGGAAATACATAAATAGAATCATCTCATTTTGAAAACCTTAATTCTAAAAATCCTTCGAGGCCAATAGTTGAAAGATAGTTTAGAAAATTTATCGACAAAAACCTGCAGTTTTCCCAAAAAAAAAAATTGTTGTTTAAAATACTTATTTATAAATCTTGTTTTGACAATTCCATTAAACATGTATTAGCATTACTGAAACAAATACCTTCTCATAAATATGTGCAGAGTAGCCCCACGATACTGAAAATGACCAATTGGTTGGCCTGTGGTAGCAAATGTTTTGTTGGAGTAGTCGCGATTGGTCCACTCTTGCGGATTTCATGAGGTGGTTCGCAGACTGGAAACGATCCATGGAGGGAAAGATTGGATCCACCATGTCAAAATGGTGGAGGGACATCAACGGTGATTGCGGATGGGATGATAGAAATCCTGATATATCCCCCCTTAGATCTATCTGCATTAATATTCAACAAGTTTTATTATATATCTTATTAATTTATTAGGATTGTTTTCCTACTTTATTTGAGAGAGTTTACCAAAGGATATATGTAAATAAAGTTAAACGCAATACTAGAGTACTATATTAGTATATATGAACTTTGCGGATTTCTAAGGATGCACTGGTACTGATGAAGGGCATGAAGGGCCATAAACTGGATAGCCTCTATATATGAGCTTTAGGGCAGCACAATTGTGTGTGCTACGTACACGCAGCAGGATTTCATAATCAATTGTAACAATTTTGCATTTGACTAAATTGTGCGCGTGGTATGTGCCGTCGGCTAGCTTGAACATATGAGTCATGTTGTCAAGTTTAAGCGCTGTGTACGTGGGCTTTATTGGTGTTTGCAAATGTGATCGATCGCCCCTTGAGGAGGTATTTTGAAGAAGAGTGTTTGGCTAGAGGTTGGCTCTATGATGTTGGATTCAATACTGGAATCGAAGCCGGGGGAGATTTATTGAAGTTTGCCTTGAAAAATCCGATCAAGCTAGCTCCGTCCAGACAGCCTTTGAAGAAGAACCCAAGTTGCGCAACCTCACTTTTTCACGCTGCGTACGTTTAAGCTCACGTTTAGGCAGAATCCCATAAAACTTTGTGTGTGCTTTATTGTGTGATTTTTGGTCTGTTATTTTCTTCTCGTTTGTGTCATTTTTTGGAAGTAGTTCCTACCATTTTCTGATTTTTTTTTTTTTGGTAAGACCATTTTCCCATTTTTGTGATTGTAAAATTACTCTACAACATTAGTCACGTATTCAAAGATTAACAAATCCTTCTTTTGCAGTTCAAAAAAAATTACTCTACAAGATGCAATTATCAAATTCAATAGTAAAAAAAAAAGAAAAAAAGAAGACATAATTACCTGATGAATACCTCTCTCAGCAGAGAGAGAAACACCAAGCTCGTCCACACAAAACTTAGTTATAAAGTCAGCTGAATTCAAGTGTGGATATCTCTTGATACATCCTTCCAAATCTTTCACCATAGCTGAAGCCAAAGGATAACTCAATGCAAACCCAGCTCCACCAAATCCCTGATCAAAGGAGTAGTAAAAGTTTGACATAACAGTCTCTGATTGCCCTCCAATGTATACATACCTAGTGTGATCGTATTTTGCTAGAACGTCCACCCAATTCTCAACGAAGAAGATTGAGTCGTCGTCTCCCATCACATACCTATTGATAAAATTAAGTAAATATATATCCCAATACGAATGACCAACAATTAATCCAAATTGTTGCATGTAATCTAGCTAAATTATACTACAAAAGCAAAATGAGCTACTACCCAAATAAAATTAAAAAAAAAAATTATCCATTTAATTAAGCATAGGTATAAGAACAAATGTTTTCCATAGTTTCATTGCATATTTTGGTAACCATCTGTTGTTGCACCATTGATTATAGGTAGAGAATATATTTTGAATATTGTACCGAATTTTTTTTTTTTTTAAAAGGGTCAACAATACCATCTCACTCCTCGATCTCCCTCCCTATAAACCTCCAGAATCGCGTGCACCATCCGAACCATGATACGTGCCACGTGCCCCGACTCTTGTATTATTTTGGAGACATCATCGGAGACACGGAGTGGCGGAGACGCAGCGGACCACGGGAGGAGCTCGTCGGTGGGGGCGGCGTCGAGGTAGAGGTATCCGCGGGTCACGTTCGGGCGCCACCATGACTCTATGTAAGCCTTTCTGTTTCTCCATGCGTTGAGCGAACCCACTAGTCCAAAAACAAGGTGGCTAATATTGGTGGGAGAATTAGGGTCAAAGGGAGGAGGAGGGGTGGTGGCTTGGGAAGGTGAAGAAAGTATTCTTTGCAAGGGGGAGATCAGGAAGGATGAAGCTCCTGGGTAGTAGGGTTGGGTAAAGAAGACAAGTGCATAGATTGCTAGGATTATGCATACGCTTGTTTGTAGGCAATTGAGAGTTGGGAATTTGTATGTGGGCATCATTTTAAGAACAAAATGAGGTGAGAAAACCTTGTTGGGACCTTTATGTATATATATATTTTGTCAAGACTTCAGTTTTGCTTCTTTGAGTTTGTCCAAGTCATGTGATTAGCTGTGCTGGAATTTATAATGTTCTTTAAGGTCATCGAAGTTAATTTGGAGTCTTTGGAATTGTATACGAGGCATGATCCTTTGCGTCGAAAATTCCGGTGTCCTTGTGCAGAGAGATTTTTTGATCATTGGATTTTAAAAAAAAAACACAATTCAATGGCAGAAAAATCTCTCGGCACAAATATCAGACCCCATGGTATATCCCCAACAAATAATTTTCAACTACACACAAACACACAAATTCCTCACGTGAGAAGTGCGGCCCACACATTTGCACATGTGTGGGCCCCACTCCTCATGTGAGAGGAGTTTGTGTGTCTAAGTGTGTGTGGTTGTAGAAGAATGGATCTCTCAATCCTTAATTGGCAGTCCTTTGCAGAGATTGTACCGAAAAAAAAAGGTGTAATGGAGAAGCATCGATCGGATTCTCGAACGGAATCCGATCAAGCTTGATTTTGGCATGATATATATTCTCGAAATGTTCTAAAATGCGAACGCTTTGGATCATTTGTGTATAATTTCAGATATTCTTATATAGCATATAATATCTGGATGATTTGGTTTTTCAAAAAAAAAATTGGGCATTCTTTTCCAAAAAAATAATTACGGTGATTAGTACACCTTTGCCCCTTTGGGTGGGTCTTCTTACTAATGGTCCCTTAACTACGGTATTACTTCTTCTTTTTTAAAATAATGGTCCCTTAATTAGAAGTTCAATGAAGATAAAAGTGTGTATCGCTGGTGACAACGATATGCCACGTGCTGACGTGCAAGAATCTGAAAAATGAATAAAATATATTACACGTTTATATATAATACTACTAGCGAATGCCCGTGCCTGAAGGTACGACTCGAACATTCAGCACACGCAAATAAATACTGAACAACAAATTTAACCAAGTAAGATGCATAGAACAAACACAAATGCATAAAACTTGATCAAATAAAAAAACACCATCCAAAACACTGATTAAAATAAAAAACGATATACATAAATGAACATGCATGCCTCGAGTAGACATCTTTAAAAAAACATGAAACATGTCAAGACTAAAAATCTTCAAGCATATTGATCCTTTTGAGCTTCTCGGCTTCTCGATCCCAATCCTAAAAAAGAATGATATGTCTACAGAACGCCAACTCATATGTTTAAGGGATGATATATAATAACAGAGAGAAACTAAATTATAATACTCTTGATAAACATAAGTTAATACCAACCAATCTCGTTTTATAAACTGGATCATAATCACAAAAAAACAAAGAACTTCTACATAAATTAAATTCATGCATAACGGTGCTTTGATGAAGGTCTATAACTAAGGTTTGCTATTGACTAACTGATAATTTAACACACACATCAAAGTTGTCTCATGAGAAAAAATATCACACAAATAAGGAAAGAAATGATCCTTGAAAGACTGGTTCACTTAGCATTAGTGTGAGGAAAAAAAATAATATTCACCTCAACTGAATATGAGACCATCAATCACATTAAGCAAAAAGCTAAGTTTATTGGACCAGTCTAAGGAGAGGGACAGGTCCATGACAAAAACCTCTAACTTCCGGAAAGAAGCTGCCATATAAAAAATAACCCTCTAGCCAGGATTTCCATGAACCCATATAAATGACAGTTGAAAACGGAGCATATAATATCAAAGAGAGGTATTCTCTTGTTACCTTGATATACACTTTGTCGAGTTCTAATAAAAAAAAATTTCCTCATCAAAAGAAAAAAAAATAAAGAAAACCGTCCAATCCATAAAAAAAAGAAAAGAAAAGAAAACCCTCCAAATCCAAAAAAAATATTATTCACCTCAACTGAATACGAGGCCCGTAATCCACATTAAGCAAACAATTAAGATTATTGGACCAGTCTAAGGGGAGTGGAACAGGTCCATGCCAAAAACCTCTGACTTCCAAGAAGAAACTGTCATATTAAAAATAACCCTCTGGCCAAGATTTCAATGAACCAGTATAAATGATAGTCGAAAACGGAGCAGATAATGTCAAAGAGACGTATTCTCTGGTTACCTTGATGTACACTTTGTCGAGTTCTAATAAAAATTTGTTCCTTATCAAAAAAAAGAAAACCCTCCAATCCAAAAATAATAATATTCACCTCAATTGAATATGAGGCCCGTAATTCTCATTAAGCAAAAAGCTAAGCTTATTGGACCAGTCCGAGGGATAGGTCCATGCCAAAAACTTCTGACTTCCAGGAAGAAGCTGTCATATAAAAAAATAACACTCTGGCCAGGATTTCAATGAACCCATATGAATGACATTCGAAAACGGAGCAGATAATGTCAACCAGATGTACCCTCTGGTTACTATGATGTACCATTTGTTGAGTTTTAATAAAACTTTGTTGCTTATCAAAAAGAAAAAGAAAAGAAAACCCCTCCAATCCAAAAATAATAATACGCACCTCAATTGAATATGAGGGCCGTAATTCACATTAAATAAAATGCTAAGCTTATTGGACCAGTCTAAGGAGGGATAGGTCCATGCCAAAAACCTCTGACTTTTGGGAAGAAGCTGTCATATAAATAATAATCCTCTGGCCAGCATTTCAATGAACGCATATAAATGATAGTCGGAAACGGAGCAGATAATGTCAACCAGATGTACCATCTGGTTACCACGATGTACCCTTTGTTGAATTCTAATAAAAATTTGTTGCTTATCAAAAAAAAAGAAAAAAGAAAAGAAAACCCTCCAATCCAAAAATAATATTACTCACCTCAATTGAATATGAGGCCCGTAATCCACATTAAGCAAAATGCTAAGCTTATTGGACCAGTCTAAGGAGGGATAGGCTCATGCCAAAAATCTCCGACTTCCGGGAAGAAGCTGTCATATAAAAAACAACCCTCTGCCCAGTATTTCAATGAGCCCATATAAATGACAGTCAAAAACGGAGCAGATAATGTCTCTGATTACCTTGATGTACTCTTTGTCGAGTTTTAATAAAAATTTGTTGCTTATCAAAAAAAATGAAAACAAAACCCTCCAATTCAAAAAAAAAAAAAAAAGTACTCCGTAGTACCTCGAATTTAAGCTCGAAGCAAGAATTCTCTAAATATATTTTTGCTGATCTTTCCTGTAGTAAAATATTAGAAAGTAAGAAGATGGTAAAAAAACAACAAAGTTGGGATTAACGTAAAAGACCCAAGGTTGTCAATTTGTTTTTCTGTCACACTCATATTTTTTCTCTCAATTTTCGGCAAAAGAAACCCAATTTGAGTAAAAATTGTTCAAAAAAAAAAATTGAACGTGCTTGAAAACTACAAAAAAATCCTTCGATGTTTAAATTCCTTGCATGAGAACTAAAAAAAAAATCATTCAAGAAACTCCCATTTTAAGGCAAAAGAAACCCAATATGAGTAAAAATTATTCAAGAAAAAAATCAAATTTGCATGAGAACTGAAAAAAATCCTTCGATGTTTGAATCCCTCCTAATTTTCTGACAAAGGTTATTTTATTTTTTGTGACTTGTTCCTTGAAACCTAAGACTTCAAATTTAATGACATAGATTAATTTTATAGTTTAATCAACTGTGAAAAAAAATTATTTGATCACCCCCTAGTGTTGCAGAAACAATTTTTCCTTACCGGCTTAAAAAATTGTTCAAGAACCTCCCAATTTCAAGCAAAAGAAATCCAATATGAGTAAAAATTGTTCAAGAAAAAAATCGAACTTGCATGAGATCTAAAAAGATTGAACGTGCACCACCATCGGTAATGGTCGTTCATAAATCGCTTTCGGCAAAAGAAACCCAATATGATTAAAAATCATTCAACAAAAAAATCTAACTTGTATGAGAACTGAAAAAATCGAACTTACCTCACTATGGTAATGGTTGTTCGGAAATTAGAGGATGTGGAAAACCTATGCATGTGATAAACAAACCAAAAAAACGTAGACCTTCTAAATAGAATATATATTCAAAATTTAAATCTTTTATGATAAGTTTCCCAAAATCATAGGGAACCAATAAAAGGCCGAAAGTTTTAGGGTTCCTTTAGTCCTAAATTGGAGGTATATTCATTATAAGTTTCCTTGTATATAGGAGCCAAAAACGTTAGCAAAAAAATAGAAGCCGAAAATATTTTATCTAATGCCTTAATGGGACCCGAAAATTGTGGGATAATCTTCCTGTTGTCTTATATGGATATTTTACCTAACGCCTAGATAGGAGCCGAAATCGTGTGATAATCTTCCCTGTTATGGTAGTAAGCATCATCAGTCGGACTACGCCCACCGTATGAGCCATCCATCGAGCTCTCTCCGGCTACCGTACAGGTGATCCGAGCCGTTAAATAATTTAAATAAAAAAACCGAGTAGGTCAAGTGAGAAATAAGCTCGATCCGACGTGTGTATATCCAAGCTTCATTTCACTGAAAAATCGAAAAAATTGAAAAAGTGGGTTTTTTTTATTTTGCAGTTGAGGAAAGCTTGGATCGAGCACATATACTTATTGGATTGAGCTGATTTCTCACATGGCCCACATGGTTTTTTTTTTTAAATTATTGAACGGCTCTAATCACTCGTACGGTGGCCTAAACGGGCCCAGCACGGCATGCGGGAGCTGGCCCATGCGGTGGGCGTAGTTTTATTGTAAGCATCATATCCATCCTGAAATTGTGGCCGAAAATGCGGCACATTTAACTGCATGGCCGAAAATTAATGTGGCATTATAGTAGCAAGAATGGCTTCCAAATATATCGCTAGGTTTTGTATCCATAAATTTCAACCGTTTAAAAAATATGTACCAATCTAATGGTCCAAAATATACGAATTCAAAAACTTCCCTATCATATTATATAGATGTGGAACTTGGTGGCGACGGTATGCCATTTGCAGCCAATATTTAATTAACAGGATACACATGTCAAATAGAAAACAGTTTTGCTAGAGATATATACACATAGGTATACACATCGCGTATATACGCATTTTTGACCTATATATTTCAGGTTCCAAAAAATTGATTCGAGCTGTTCTTTTTATTCAAAATGAGTTATTTTGGACTATAAACTCTATTCAAAACTGATAAAGGCATATATGAAACATCTAATTTTTTTTCATAAACTAGTAAAATTGCACGTGCTTTGCACGTGGTATTGTTCAAATGAAGTGAAATTTTTTCTCTGTCAAAATTTGATTTGTCTTTACCTTTTACAAATGATGACATTTGTATACGACTTCTCTTTCTTGATTTTATAATGGTAGTTTAGGTGTTCCTCTTTTACTTAATGAGAAGATTTTTTGAGTATAGTTTCAAAGAGGTTCTAGGGGTATATCACCTCAATCACACATCTCTCACATACAGGTGGGATCAGTGGGATCAATGGGACTGATCCCATTGATCCCACCTGTATGTGAGAGAGGTGTGATTGAGGTGATATGCCTCTAACATTTTCGATAGTTTCATTCTTAATAGCAAAGTATTAGTCAATCTATTTTCCCTCTCTACATTACGCATGCGGCTTTGGGATCTTCAATATCTTCGTCCAGTCCACGGATACATCATCATGTTTGTGAAGTCTACAGTTTGAAAAGTCAAATTTTTACCACTATATAGCACCGGCCAATAACCCACTGTTTTAGGATCATTCAGTACAACTTTGTTTTCCTGAAACATCATTACCGGAATTGATCAACAAAACTCAACAGCTTACCAATTTTAGCACTATTTCCCTATGACGAATTCTGATCTTTGATTCTTTCTTTTTTTTCATTTCAGATTCTTTTCTTTCCGTGGTAGAAAGTTGCAGTATGTGTATTTTGATACGACTCCTGGGTATATTACTGATTCTTTTCTTTTCTGTGGTTTGACTGTCACGAGGTTGTTGAGTGAGTACTCACGTTAGAAGTTTTGAATAGCGTTAGATTTTGATGGAACTTCCTTTGTTGATTTCATTGGCCGTCTAAACCAGCGTAGGATTAAGTTGTTTGTGTGCAAGTCCAAGTAGTTTATTTTTTTCTCTGGCCGAGACGGACGATAAAGAAAATTTGATCACTAAGGCTCCGTTCAGTTGTCAGGAAAATACAATAAATGATGAAAAAAATCAACTTTTTCATAATTTTTATAGCGTTTAGTTGCCAGGAAAGTGGTGAGAAACATGTTCTTAAGTTTTCCTGCAAGATTTACTTTCTTGCAAAAGTGATCCGGCCAAAAACATAGGATTTTGCGTCATGGGAAAAATTTTCTCCATTGTGGGGCCAAAATAATTGGCGGGTAAGAAAAAAAGCGAATGACTCCAATACCAAAAAAATACGAATTAGATTCTTAGAAAGGCACTATGAGATTTACGTGACTAACAACAATTTCGACGACTATGGTGCTTTATGAGATAATTGTTGTGGAAAAAATTGGTAATTGATTTTTTTTAAAGTATTGATTTATCTTGTCATTAGTCTTTAGTTTTGTTTTTTGAGTTTTTGTATCAGCAACTAATCAAACATAATTGTTTAACATTTTGTTTATTTAAGTTAAATCCCAACCCAACCGTGCAATATACGTGATCAACAACAACAATATTCATTATCACGAAAACAAAATACTCTAGTTAAAGAGAGGAAAATGAAAAGATGCAAATTAAAATTCACTGGTAGAAAATTCGTAAATTCAGTCATTCAAAATGGATGAATCAGAATTCGTGTGAAACCTTAAGTTTTTATTAATGCAATGGGTACAGTGACAGACATTTTGCTATTGCTACTCAGTGGATTTCAAAATCAGAATAGTGTTGCCGTATCCAAACATGAAACTGACCAAGAACACACACATAATCATCAACAATATTGGTATCCCTGCCCTTTGAAAGCGAACCTTTTCGAGACAGGATTTCCGCCGCTCTATTCGGCTACGAAACGCTTGAGATTTGCCTAAGCTTTGTCCAATTTGGAACCAACGCTTGCAAATGTGCACCTTACATTTATAATGGCCTCCTCAAGGACTCTATCCATCGTTGCAAAAAGTTCTTCCCTACTCGATTCCTCCCCATCCTCATCAGCAACCCTATCGGTGTCCACGAAACCAACCCAAGTCTAGGGCAAGGGACAACACACACAAAAATTCCAAAAATCAAATCAGCAAAAGGAGAGAGATTGAAGAACCCACACCTGAGAGAACCAACTTTGATTTATTTGGCGAAATGATATTCATGGAGAGAGAGAATAACCGCCACTTGAGCGTCAAACTTTGTTTCTTCCCACTTGCCTATTGCTCATCCTTGAAAACAGGCTCACCGCGCCAATTGTGGGATTTGTTACTTAAGAGAAATTTTCCATCATAGAGCTCGAGATTTTGTTTTTATCATCGGCCAATTCAGTTAAATCCGCAAGTTTCTCCTCTCAAAAATTTTCATGGTCCTCTTCACTATATGCGATTCAATCTGTCTCCCGCCAAACAAAAAGACTAACAAGTGCTCGGCACCTCCCTTGGCCGGTTAGTAGGCCGAGAGACTAAGCCATGTACATGTTTCCGAGAAATACATTCTGGAACATGAGGGAAGTCCTAAAAGAGACCTCGCCATCGAAAGGGCTTTGAGAGGATTGCCTAGTTGTAACTCTACGCATACCTTGTCAGCGAGAATGCCTCCCTTCATCATCTGAGAGAGCTTCATCATCTGATTCTCTCTCCGACAGATCTCTTTGTCATCTGATATGGGCCATTGGAAGGTGAGTTACTTATGAAAAGTCAATGCGGGCGTGTTTGTGGCTGTGTATTTGAGAACTCTAATTCTACTGCGCCGCATCCTGAACCGCAGGATCATCTGCCAGCCATCTGGTTTACAACCAACATCAGTGTAAACGAAAAATAGAACTCAAACTTTAAGATACTAAGCGCTTGATAATGCTGGAGCTGGAATTGGTAGCAGTTAAAAACTTAAAAACAAGCAATGTTGCCACTTTGTGCTAAAGATTAGAAGATTTTAGTTGCATGGGCCGAATTGACTATAAGTAGAAGACAATCCAGTAAAAACAAGGGGACAAAGAAACTTAAAACAAAAGGGCAATACTAAAGTTTTGTTACTTTAGAGACTTTGGAACCCTAAACGGTACACAACTTTTTTTTTAAAAAAATAAAGTCACTCTAGATGGTGGCATGATGGAATCACAGGAAACCCTCCTATTGGTTACAAATGAGGACACTGTAAAATAACAATCAAGAAGAGTATAAAAGAAGAGATCTCTAAGGAATTCCAGTCTGCATGTTGACCTAATGAGCTAGCGAACCTTAGAGAACCTATTAGTATCCGCTCCTAATGCAATCACTTCCAAAAAAATGGAACACCTAAGAATGTCTCAATGTCCATATATTGGTGTGAATCATGTCCTTCTACTCACAGAAATACCATTGAATATCGATTACTTTTTTCCTTTTCCTTTTTGTTTCATAGAAGTACCATCCTAGTCTATGAAACCCACAATGGATCAGCTAATAAAATAAGCACATCTTAAGGTAAAGTTTGTAGAAGTACTGAAAGAGAGCCTCATCGTGGTAAAACATTTCCCTCTGCATTTTTCCTCAACATACAGCTATGTGGATTTTCTATATTGGTGGCCATGGGTTTATTTGCCCCATCACATTAATATTGACATTTGATTTGTCTCGGTTTTTCAGGTCTAACAAATTTACATTTGATTATTTTTGGCAAATGGCCTCTGCCACGATGCATTTTGAAGGATTACCTCAGCATATGCGTTAAATCCCTTTGCCTATGAGATCAAATTTCAAATATACCCATCAATCCATGCCTAGGACCCAATATAACTGACATAAATATATGACATTGACATCATTGGAGTTTAGCCCCACCATTCGCCGCATGTTTTATGGTATCTTCCCTCCTCTTGCATATCCTTTTTGTCCAATGGATGTGATGCCCATTTTGCAATTCATCCTCTCTATTGACATATACCAACAAAATTTGATTTTGATCGTAGGATTGAAAGGAAAAAACCAAAGCCGGGAAGTTTTTCTTTCAAAATTATTTAGGAATTGCAAATAGAAATGGTTCAATCAAGAACAGTAATTCTAATTCGTAGTTGCAAAATGAATAGGCCAAACGGTAACTGATGGGTGGTTGCCAGTTGTTTTACTGTTTTGCGAAATAGTCATCTAAGACGAAAACAATAAAAGTGTGAAAAAGATAAATGGCTATCCATACACCCTTACCTCACACATTTCGTCGAACATGTAAAATGCAAGTACAAATGGCAGCATATGGAGGTTCACGGAAGGACATGCAATCACGGATTTTTGTTCCCAACAATTGTTTCAAATAAGAATTTGATGGAAGTTTTGTAAAGGTCATATAGTTACCGATTTTGGCAAGAAAAATAAGTGCGGTATTCGGAAGGTATTGCGGACTTTGGCTAGGGAAACCGGTGTGATGTTCGGAAGGTCTTGCATCTGACTTTTGAATGTTTCGGAACATTTGAAGATTGGAATGCTGTGGGGTGCTGCGTAGCTTAGCTGCCTTAGGCATTGTTGCCAGAGATAGTGGTGGACGGGCTCAGGTGTGGCGATGTGGTAGAGTAATGATATCTTCGGCTTTGGCTATCCAAGCTTAGGCTTTGAGGATTGCCAGCAGTGTGGCAAAAGAGTGGGAGTGGGAGGATGAGGAGGTTACCTTTGAGTCTGACTGTCAAGTTCCTATCAACTGTGTAAAGGACCCGCAAGTGCAGTGCCCATGGGAAATAGGAGCCTTCGTCGCCGATATTCAGGAGTCTTCGTCGCCGATATTCAGGAGTGGGCGCGAACAAGGAAATGGACGTTTGGATGGTGTGCTCGAGAAAACAAGAAGGCTGTCCACTCGATTGTGTCTCAGTGTTTAAATAGGGAAATTATGTTTTATACGGATTTGTATTCCGCCCGATTTGAATTTTGTTTTGCTTAAAGACTTGTACTGAGCAGTTTGTTTTAATCCAATGACATATTAAAAAAAAAAAAAAAAGGCGTGAGCTGCTGTGATCTTAATAAATAGGTAGGGAATAAATTTTGAATATTGTACAGAAAATTTAAAAAAAAAAAGAAGTCAACAATACCATCTCACTCCTTGATCTCCCTCTCTATAAACTTCCAGAATCGCGTGCACCATCCGAACCATGACAGGCGTCACGTGCTTCGACTCTTCTACTATTTTAGAGACATCATCGGAGACACGGAGCGGCAAAGATGCGGCGGACCACGGGAGGAGCTCATCTGTGGGGGCGGCGTCGAGGTAGAGGTATCCGATTTGGGGTTTCTGAAGAAAGTTGTGACCCGGGTGAATTTAGGTTTAAGGCAATTCATTTGGTCATCTTAAATAGGTCTCGATCACTAAAATATGGCGACGTTGCAAAATAGTAGTCCTAATCAATAAAACATAACGACGTGACGTAATATAATTGATTTGGAGAAAACAAATGTTTATACCGACGGTGTAAAGAATTTAATTGTCATATATATTTTGTTAAGACTTAAATTTTGCTTCGTTGAGTTGTTTGTCCAATCATGTGATTAGCTGTGCTGAAATTTTTAATATTCTTAAGACTCCATTAAACAGAATCCGCTAAATTTGATTTGACGTGATATATATTGTAGAAAATGTTCTAAAATATGAACACTTTGGATCATTTCAGCATGCCCAAAAAGGACCCACGTGGATGTATGAGCCCAAAGCTATATATATACATATATGGTAGGTCTCCTTTCTTTTTTTTCAAAATAAAAATCAAGGTCTCTTGGAACTTCAATGAATATAAGTGAACAGGTCAAATGAAAAACTTATTTGTCCCCTAAAAAATTGCAGACTTGTGTATATGAATGTGCGCATAACGTTGGTGACAACAATATGCCACATGCTGATGTGGAAGAATTTAAAATTGAATATATTTTATGTATATATATAGAACTTAGTAGCGACGATATTCAATGGTTACCTAAGGAAGACCATTCTGTAGATGACAATTATAATCGGGACAAGTAAACTTGGGAACCCCGTTGGTCACACCCACGAAGGGAAGCAACACTAGTGACTTCTTCTTGTCTTTTTTCCCAAAAAAAAAATTAAATAAATTTGTTTCTTCAAGTCAGAAAATGACCTTTAATTGAAGCAAATTTCTTACTTGCCACTTGGCAGTTGAAGTTGTTGAATGGCATTCTTGGAAGAACTAAACAAATCATAACTGAACAGTTTCGAGTTTCGACCAACCTAAGAAAATGAATGGTTTTGCACTTTGTAACATTTTTTTTTTTTTGGTACATCAGTTTTCCATGGCTTTACACTTTTAATGTTCTTCGTCACACTTTTACATACAACATGAAACTCCATAGGTAGATTCTCATCAAACAGTCAGTGGCACTCCCGTGTCCAAATCCTCGCTCCTCCATTGAACCACTTGATCGTACATACCATTTCGTAGCATTTCGGTAGTAACGTTCTATGAAGACAAAAGAGAACTAGATTGCTTAAAAAGTGTTTCTATATGCAAAATGAACGATATGTTTAAACAGTGTATGTAAATCTCTTTTCTTGATGCGGGTAGACCAACCTAATTAACATATCATGTGACACCTAGTTAACTAGTTCTCTTACTACTAACTCGTAGTGGTTAATCAACTTGCCTCGGCGGCGCTTACCATCCTTAGATTGATTCCCCTCGATAGCGATTTGTCCTTAGGCCACCTCACCTCAGCTATTCCCCTCATTGAAGCCAATTATTGACCACTCACATGCCAGAAATAGGTTTTCCACTGACCAAGCTACGCACTCTAGCTCAAAAATCCAGGATATATATTTATCAAAGTTACTGCATATGCATGAAACTTACTAGGGATTGTACCAACAGTCATAACAATTTTCAAACCAAATCAGTTTCAGTTCTGTGTTTCAGTTTCTTCGTAACATTATAAAGACAGAAAAAGAGATTCATATGAGAGAGAGAGAGAGAGAGAGAGAGAGAGAGAGAGAGAGAGAGAGAGAGAGAGAGAGAGCATATATTGAAGGGAAGGATGTATTTTATACACTGAAGAGTATGAGTCCCTTTTATCTATTATCTATTATCCTGAGATAAAAACAACACTACTCTTTCCTACATACACAACCTTGACCTTCAGCAGAACACAATGTGCATGAAAAACTCTCCTTATTGGGGATGTAATAAACAAAAACAATTATCAATACGAACATAGGGAGAGAGAGAGAGAGAGAGAGAGAGAGAGACAGTTACCAAACAGAATTCTATTTCCTTCAGCTGAAGACCAGATTGGGGAGAAAAAACAGAAACATTACGGATCAGAGGGCCCATCAAAAGATTGAGTCTTCCTCAAATTCCAATGGAGCCCATCGTGGATGCTTCGCAAGAAATCACTGGTGGAATCGGATTGACATGCTGTTGGGACGGGCCATGAAGCCATGCTGCAGACAAGCGCATCTCCAGGTGCTAACCTTTTCCTGTCTTTCCCGTCGAATGAGGCCCAAGCATGGCTTCTGCTGTTGAAAGGTACCTGTACTCTGAGTGTTACGTGCTCAGGTAGTATCAGAGGACGGAAGGACAAAGAGTGGGGGCAAATTGGTGTGAAAAGGATGCCCGGAACCTGCAATTTGGTGGAGTTATATAAGTTAGGGGTAAATATATCAAGAATTTTTTTTTAAAAAGAAAAATTGCAAAATACTTCATTTTAGAGGAATTTTTCCTATATATCAATCAGCATTCACACATGACATGAATGGTTCATTCATGCATGAGACTAGTAGGCATGTGTCTAAATGAAAGAGACATGCATGTATGTATGTGAGGACTGAGGGGTCATGGATGTGGTTGTTCATGTGCATGGCTAGCAGTCTATTTCCTTCTGCGCTCTAGAGATGTTTAGAGGATGGCCAGGAGAGACGGAGAGCGGTGCCAAGAGAGGAGAGGTAAAGAGGGAAGAAAGAGAAGGGAGTGGAGCGACCGAACTACTATGATAATACATAAGTGTAATGAAACCTACTGAAGCATTTAGCCCATCACAAAATTTCCAGCAGGAAAATATGCCAAAAACTCAATATTGGATCTCAAAAACATTGGCAACATACTGTGATTTTATATTATTCTGAACCAACACTCATTTAAGGCTCTGTTCAATTGCCAAGAACTTGATGCGAGAAAATTATTTGCAGGGAAAGCAAAAACAACAAAGTGAAGTGAAAGGAGAAGGAGAAGGATGTCTAATTTCAAGAGTGTTCATTTACGAAGGAATTCCGCGAGAAAAGTGGACGATGGTCATTGAATTGCAGATGGATGCAGTTAAAAATAAGATTTCGCAGAAATCTTGTTTTTGTAGCATAAGTTTTGAGGGAAAAGTAAAACTAATCCTACTAGAAAAGTTAAGGACATAGTCTTCACGAGTCCAACTTCCCTGGTAAGTGAAAAAAAATGCACGAAACATAGTGTTTCCCGTATTTCTCTTCCTTCTCTGGAAACTAAACAGATCCTTAATTCCTTACTACAAGAAAGAAAATAAAGGGTTATGCGATGGGACATAACTTCAAAACATACTACAACCATTCAAAAGATAGGGGGTACTCAAATGATTCCCATAGAGAAGCTCATCAGGAAAACAAGCAACCAAAGGGGGAAAAAACAAATAATTGTCACTTCAACTTAACGACATGACACGAAATGTAAAAGAGATGAACTGACACAAACAGTAAATCAGATCTTTCATCAGCTCCAACTTTATCCTGACCCAACTTTCAGAATACTAGAAGGCAGGCAGAAAATGGATATGTACCTCACCTCACTGTTATGTTTCCCAGGTGCCATAGTTACAAATTCGTTCTCATGTAACTTACAACATATGAGATATCAGCTACTCTCTAGTATCAACAGTTGCAGCTCTCAAAGCAGACGGACTAAAACCACTCCCAATAGAACAGCTTCTCAAACAATGTCCTATAATAGACGGGCTGAATCCCAACAAAAATGACAGATAACAAAACCTTTCCCATTGGTCTCCTACTTTTTCTGCACTTTTCATAAAACTACAATCTGAAGATTATTACAAATTCAAACTCCAAGGCCTCGTTTATTTGTCTGGATATCCTACTTTTGGTTGCGGTGAGATTTTTTTTGCATTAGTTATCCCTCAAAACATGAAATACACAGCACCCTCAAACAATAATTCCAGGGGATGACTTACCCTATGGCATAATATGTACTTTCACTTGGATTAAAGCATACTAGCAAAGGATTGGACTACAAATCCAAGGGGTCCATCTATGCTCCGTTTGGTTAGAATTTATCCTGACAGGATTAAGATAACCTTTGGATATTAGATCCCACAAATCATAGCATATTTAATATGGCAAGATGTATGGTATTATTGATCTCCCCACTATTCGGCTAATTGAATTCCAAATCGGATTAATGATTATATCCCCTTCACTATGCGGCCCAACAAACACGGCCTATAGATAATATATTTCAATCACGTACTGATATAAACTAACTTAATTTCTGTCCTTGCCGATAAAATAAAATAAAAAACTTACTTTCTCTCCGTTTGATATTTAAAAAAACATACATGGCACATGGACTCCACTAAAGTGGGAAAACATATACTCCCTCCGTCCCTTTTTTAGAGTCCGTTATTCTATTTTGGGCTGTCCCTTAATAAGTGTCCATTTTGTAAAATTAGTGGTTAAAAGTTGGTGCATTTTCTATTTTGTCCCTAAAAGTAGATTTCATTTTGGAAAGTTAGTGAGTAAAAGTGTAATGATGATGGGTAAGTAAGGAAAGTAGAGGAAAAAGTTGATGTGAAAGGTATAATGATAATGTCTTTTTAATAAGTTGGAATTACGAAGCAGGACAATTAAAAAGGGACGGAGGGAGTATCTTTTACACTTTAGACTGGGATTATAGATAGTTGCACTATTAGTCCGATTGATAGGCGTGTAAATGTTTACAAAAGCGCCCCTTAATTTATCCTTGCTAAGTCCATTTATGTTGTTACTTGAAACTTAATACTTGATTTTTGTGTTTTAGGTATTCAGAGGTTTTTACATTTGAACGGGCTTTAATATTGTTGCTCCTGCGCGCAGTGCACGTGTTTTTGGAAGTGAAAGTGTAACAGAAGAACACAATTGAGTATTTGTCTTGGTGGCCAATTAGTATTTTCTTATTTTGGCTGAGACTTGGACTTCTACTACATGATGGTGGGCCCAATGTTTAATTGGCCCACCCAATGGTTACTTGTCTTGGTGGGCCAAGGCTTAATAGGAGTCGGCTGGGATTTGCAAGACAAAAGGAGGGTTTTTATCTGTGGCATCAGCAGCTTGTAAAAGGCACGCATGAACGGAAGCACGGGACACGTTCAGAAGAGAAAAGGGGCTGCGCAGATTAGTCACTATTGCGGAGAACGGGGTTTCGGAATTGGAGGCCATCAGAGGCTGCGAAGACAATTTTTCAATGTCCGGCTAATCCCTTTTCTAGGGCGTAGATGAAGCTCGAACTCTAACGATGTTTATGTTTTGATTTAGCGTTTTTATTATTCGAATCGGGGTTGTATGACTTGAGAATTTATTTGCGGTATTAATTTTCTCTATCAAATCTTGTGTATGATTTTCTAGATTTTCATGCACGTTCATATAACGGTTCTTAATTGTTTTATGATAATTGAGTAAGATAGGTTATGCACCGTAAGACGCGCCGTGCTATTAGACGATCCATGCCATAGAGACGGGTTGTACTAGTAAGACGGTTCGTGCTAGGCGGCGATACCCCATGCTATTCGGTGATTCATAAATATTTTTAGGCGATACTGTGCGGGCCCGCGAACCCTAACGATATCCGGATTGATTCGAGTAATTAAGCTTTATCTTTGCATGAATATTGTTACAACGGGTTGAGTGGATTCAAACCCTAGATCTTTTCTCTTATAAACTCTCTCTCACTTTTATTGCTTAATTTACTTTAGCTTTTAATATTTTCGAAATCCAACAATCAATCCTTTTTCTGAATTAAGTTAGAAATTAATTAGAACGACTGCAATTTAGCCTTCGTAATCCCTGAGGACAAAACTCGGAGTACTTACCGCTATCTTTAAGGTAGTAGTAATTATTCTGCTTTATTAATTATTTTTGATACGGAAACGACCCGATCACCGATAAACAAAAACTCTTATCAATAAAACCAACTTCCATTTTTCTCTCCGTTTGATATCTAAATCTCATATATGGCACATGGACTCCACTAAACTGGGCAAATACCTTGTCTTTTACGAATTAGGCCACAAATACCTTGATCCATGCATTGTGCAAACATACCTGTGGATGGACCATTGATCCTCCAGCAGCTAAGGAATACGCAGTGCTCCCAGAGGTTGTTGACAAAATCAAGCCATCTCCTTGAACGCAAGTGACAAAGGAGTTGTCGCAATAGCATTCTAAATTCGTAAGGAATGATGAAATCCCACGGTCAATTGTAACCTCGTTCAAAACAATAACAGATTCTTCAGTGTCATATTCATTTTTAGCAGCATCTCGAATAACATGGCACAGCAACCGATGTCGTAATGTGATACTGATGGGACCCCGAAGGAGAGAGTCGAGGCATTCTCTGTAATGTTCACTATCTGAATAATGTTAAGCACAACTTACAGATAAGAAAAAAGTATCCAGCACAAATAGTAGCTAGTGTCTTTCTAAGTGTAATTTGCCTTCGGAAAAAGGGAAATGATAAAAAAACACTCCCTTTTTTTTTTATCCTCTTTATTCATTTGAATCTTATTAATTCTTCAGTACTTTCTTACTCATGGAAGGGCAATTTGTATTTTACGTGAATAGGGACCAAAAACATGTTCACGTGCAAAAAAAGGAGTGCTAAAATTAATTCCTGAAAAAAGTTCCCTTTTGAGTATTGAGCAAAGCTTTCTGGCATAGAAACAAAAACAGCCAGCTGAGAGCTGGTGTGGGTTCAAATGTAACTGCAGTTGAATCAGAAAATAAGGATTGAAACACCCTTCCAATTGTTACTGACGTTGACTAAACACAAAAGAAAATTCTTGCTAAACAAAGATGGAGGATACGGAATGGGGTCATAAAGCCCAAAGAACCTAAAGAAAACGGGACAACTGGAGGAACTGGCCCTTTGAACATCGATGCTGCCTGCATATAAAAAGCAAAGAAACAAAAGCAACCTAGGTTTTAGTTCAAAGAAATGTAACAAAAGCAAAATAGTCGAAAAGGGAAGGAAGAGAACCAAATTTCACTAAAAAACAAGAAGGTAGCCTCTCTTCTGTTTTTTCTCATGTCCTAGAAGGAAAGGATATCCTCCACCAGTCTGCCTTTTACCCTCTCATTACACTAAGTTGTACACTATCTCATACCATAAATTACTCTAGATGAAACATAAAATCTCTTTCAGTATCACTGAAACAAAAAAAAAAAACACAAATATACCAGGTTCTAGACATGAAATGAATGCAACAGTAATGAGATTTGATTATATTGCTCCAGATGACTTAATATGCTGCAATTCTGAGATATATGAAATCCTTTGAGTTAGTGAAAACTGAAACCAAAAACATACCCAAAGTACAGTTCCATCCCCACCAAGAGTTACAACAAGGTCAACTTTCATGTGTAGGAGCACAATTTCCTTATCTGCTAAAACACAAATGATGACAGAAAGATTTATCATGTTACTAATCAATCTTAATCCATAAGGTGGAAAAGAAACATAAAAGATTCATCCAATCAATCTATGAAATTCCATATTGGCTCCATTCAAGAAGCAGAAACTCAAAGTCTTCAAAAGAACGGGAAGGCATCATATACCTAAAGCACCTTGATTTGGTAACTAAACCCTTAATTGTTAGTAATAGAGTACAATTGATGACCCATACCACCAATGATTGGGGACTAGATGGATTCTGTTATTATTGTTGTTGTTGTTGAACCCCCATACAAAGACGATATGATTCAATAGCCGAATCATTTAGGATAGAATCAGAGATGAATCATACCATTAGTGGTCCCAAGCTCGATTCACAATTCATTTCCCAATCAATGATTCATGTTATTCTTGGAACTATCGCATCCAGAGAACTCATAATCCATTTTTCCTCTCCCTTTGTGAGAAAATAAGAATATGATTCTGTACACCGCTAAGTACAAACAATATTCGATACCGATGCATAATTTGTTCAACATTAAAATGTTAAGAGAATTAAGAGGATCCGGACCAAAGCCTTGAACCAATTTCTTTTCATTTTTTCCTCAAAAATGTTTAAAATACATCTAAATAATTTTAAGGCTAAGGTAACATGTACTCATGTATATCTTACTGCCATTTGAGGAAGGAAATACTATATTAAATATGATACAGGGAAAATTAGGACTCAACTTTTATGAGCAAATTTCTTTATTTTATGTTAACAATAATTATTTAAGAAGTTATGAATCCTTGTGGCATAGAAATACATATTCCCGAAGTTTATAGTTCAAATTCTTATTTTCGCTATTCATATATCATATATCGATGGGCACCCAAATATTTTGCCATACAACCAAGCCTCTTACCTGTTAAACTACATGATCACCATACAAACAAACTCATCATTGTGTTAATCCAAAATTTCTCACATATTTATGTTGCGGTATAATTTATCTTTAACATCAAAATGACTTAATGGATGTTCTACAAAGTTCGAAGATTTTAACTGAATCCTGTTCAATTCGAATCATGAGGAAAGCAATTCTCATTCAGATTTGCCTAGTCTGACTAAATTACATAGCATCTTACAACCACAATACAGATAAAGCCGTTGGAACACTTGCAGATAACAGACATTACCCAGCCATTGCTGATTCTTTTGGGAAACAGTCAGAAACAAAGCAAAAAACAGTGATTAGCACCTCCACATCTTCAGAAATTTCCAAATTTCAAGCACAGGAATATAAATTGATTAGGCCTGTAACAGTGACACGTCAATAGAATACATCTGGCCACGACTTCATAGTTGATACCAATATCCATCAACTAATCATTCTGGTTATCAAGCTATAATTTTACAGCTATGGCTTTTACAACACTGACAAGCAGCAGTAATCTCTACCTTTGTCCATTGGTGTTTTTAAAAGGCAAATGAGCAATGCAAGGCATTTTATCCCTCATGAGACGATGCGTAAGCATTTAGAAATTTCAATTAAATACATAATAACATATAGTTTTATAAAAAGAGAGAGACAACAACGTAAAGGAACAGTTACAAAACCTCCTCTAAACCTAGAAATTTTATATGAACATAAAGTGTTTAAGTAAAGCACATACACCCTTTCAATCCAAAGTTATGTCTATATGTCAACTCTGTTTTGTACACCAGTTTTTATTACAAAAAAGTCCTATAGTTCCATACTATATTGCAGTGATGACTTTAGCAATTCTCTCTCTCGCATAGGGTATTCTATCAGTGATCAAATAGGTAGTCTATCTCTCGCTTCGAGCAAAAATTGAGAGGTTGAGAAAGATGGTTAGAGTGTAAAGATCTATCGGCCATATATTCCAAACAAATATAAGCCTCACATGAATTGCGTTAACATGCGCAAAAGACGCATTTTGTGCGAATGCTGCATGGGCAAGGCATAGGCTTTTGGAGGGAAGGTATAAATTTGAAGGCCTCGAAAAGTTTGTCAATAGCATAGCCCTGATGGGATCCCAGAGCCGAACCTCAGCTTAGCCTTTGAAACCATTTTTTAGTTGCTTATTACAGCAAATACCTCTAAAAAGTTAACAGAGAGAACCAATCATTTTTCTCTCATCTCTACAGGAAGAGGAATGGATATTTTCAGCTGATGTCACATATTTAATTCTGGCTGCAACTATAACTTCCGCCAAATCTGAGAAGAGGAACCCTAATGAGCGATGATGTAGGTTTAGTCACAAGAAACACCAAAGAGAGAACTTATTAATAATATTGCACTAATTGTATGATGTAAAAGAGGTGCTTAAACTAGCATTAACAGAGACATGAACAAGTTATTAACTTATTATAACTGGTGATGGGTTTATAGCATTCAGTTAAACATTTCAATTTCTAGAGTAAAGTTGTGCCAAAGCTCACCATCTTGCCAAGTTTGTACGAAGTTGTAGTATGAAGACTCTGTTAGAAGTTCTATCCTCACTCGTGGTTCAACAAAAATGTTCAACTTTTTCTTCTCTTTCAACCATCTGGGAAAGAAACAAGAGGAATGAGGCATCTCCTATGGTATGACCCAAGATTCATCTGATCCAGCTACAAAGGTTAGAAAACCATGACAAATGCAAATAAATAAATCTCGCACTGTAAGCTCCAAGCTATTTAAACATATACCAAAATAAGAGACAATAATGGAGATATAAAAAAATTGACAGAACCTATACATATAATGCACATAGAAAAATATTCCAGAGGGGAGATTATGTCAGCACACACTATTTTCGTGCTGAATAGCCAATGCAAAATTGGTTAGCCAGCAATAAGATGTTCCTGACTGAACAGCATAACTTTAGCATCACAAAGCCCATTTAATGACTAAAACCTATAGCCTTCAACCTCAATGCTTCTTTTGATACAGAGGCCAAGTTGAGGAGAAGGAGAAGAGAGTCAAATTTGTAGAGACAAATTCTGATTTTTCACTTAGTGCATTGGTTAGGAAGGAATGGGAGGTGGAGAGTCGGGTTTGATGATGGATGCTCTTGTGGCCGATGGGTTGAGGTGATGCCTATGCCTAGCAAACGATGCAACACATGCTACTAGAAGACCCTGGTCCATAAATCTCCGGTGACCAAGGCTCTTATAAAATCCTAGATAATCAATTGTCCAAAAGCTTAAGTTGTTAGGAAATGGGTTTAACAACCGATACTAAGCTATCTCATAGCAACAAAAGTGGTGCAACAAAAAAGTCAAAAAGTTATTACACCATCATAGGGAGACATGAAATTTCAGAAGGCTCAACGATAGCATAACTATTAAAAGAATTATAGAAAATTATGATTTGTATAGTTTGAATACCAAGGAACCTTAATGTCCATACCTGACCATTTCTGCACATAGAATACGAACAGAAGTTGAATTTGGTTTTGTCAAAATAAGTACAGTCTGTGGCTGAGATTCCCACTTCAATGATATCTGACATTGAAATTTGAGTGTTCAACTAAGCACTATATGGAATAGAGATGTTAAGACCAACAAACTGTGAGAATTTCTTACTTTATGCAAAGAAAGATTCTTGGGTACTGCAATGTAGGCACTAATGCAATTCAAAAATTTGTATAGAAAACAGCAGTTATACCTGCTTACTGCTACGTTCAGCAGTCGTTATATTTCCCCTCTCAAAAGAAACAATGTCGTGTTTTGTTGATCACTATTATCGCCATTGCAACACCAAGATAATTTAAATGATGCCTGTGACAGAGAGCCAAGTTTCAATAGCATTTCAAACTTAGTATCCAATTAACCCACAAAAGTCCTTCTCTTTAGAGCCAAGTTTCAACCATTACCAATGGAATGAGCAATGCTCTGTTGCAGATCATCGAAAATAAATTCAACATAAAGACACTGCAGTTTTATTAGACAATAACTCTCTGTTATTTAGCAGCCACAAAGAAACTACCTTTCTAGTCATCCTATTCTGAACCACATTGCAATCGGAATCAGGGTCCCCATCCCGAAGCACCTCATGGGAACAAAGTCCATGCTTCCCACAACACACCTCAGATTGCTTGTAGGTCTGACTCAACAGCACAGGTTGGTCTGCTGAGCTATCTGCCCCCTCGCCATTAATATCACCATTACTCTCCCCCGATGACAGCACTGTAATACACATCAGAAATCTCATAGTAAGATGATAATTGTTGAAATTACAAAATTGATGACGATAAAGTTCCACTGCCGATAGAAGCTGAATGAATGAACCAGAACCAAGCATAATCAGAGATGCAAAGGACATAGATACGCTGTGTTATGGCTATGGATGAAACAGAACCAAGGGTAGTCTAATAGAGCTGTAATCAGAATTGGTTCTCCGCTCAATTCATTCTAAACGAACTACAGATTTGGCAAAGAAACCACTGCAGAGAACTGCGGCTCCCAAACCAGCTAGGTCATGAAGATTCGGGTAAGGTATCAACGATCTCACCCTGCAGCCCTTACCAATCCCTCCGTAGCTGTATGCCTGAAGACTAGCAAAAGCCGTCCCTTGTACCATAATCATTTGTTTTAAGTTGATTAAGTTCGAACTTGGAGGTGAGATTGTGAGAGAAGGCATGCCAGAGTTAGTATCAGCATAAAAGCCATAAAATAAAGTTCAAAATGAACATCAGGGCAGCATCTGCAGAACTAGGCACTGAGAGCTCAACTCTCCATCCTGGGGGGAGCTAATTCCCCAAGCTTACCTGGGGCATGAGTGTGGGGACAAAAGCATTCACTCTGGAGATAAGCCTCATATTCAAGTGTGAAAAAGTCCGTTACAAGGCAAATAGATGGACCATTTAGACTTAGACCTGAATAGCACGATTATTTAATGTCCCAACTTTGAGTAGTCAGGATAGCGTCTAGATGAATCCCACAAAAAGAGAAAATTTAAGTCACATGCAAAATGCTTGAAATAGAATCAAAACTAATATCATATTCACCATGTTAAATCCATGAGTTATGAATAGTTAATACATGCTTTTTGCTCGTTACAACCTTTGTGCTCCAACGTAAGATTCCGTGCCCTCTCCAATTCATATTTACGTTTCCATTCAACTGCCTCAGCTTGAGCAGAAGCCTTCCCTTCAGCAGCTCGTCTTAATGCCTTCGCAACAGCTAAAAATGATAGGGAAAGTATACAAATAAGTATCAGCGTCAAGTTGGAGACCAGATTCATCGGTAATGACAATAGCTCCCCTAAAGATATGCACGGTTAGAGGGATCCAAAAAATAATCGTACTTCTCATTGCCTCTGAGAACTCTATCAGGTTATCCTCAATTCCCTGCATAAGTGGTTGCTGAATAATTTCCTGGACTGCCTTCTCAGAGTTCAAGATTGACAGCGAATCGGAAAAACCGTTCTCCTGAAGGGAAGCACTTGCATTTCCCTGTTTACAATAAAGGAGATTTTAGGCATATGAGTAATAAGCATGGTAAGTTGCTCAACGTGAACAAGAAACTAGTTTGCTGCTCTTGAATAAAAGTTGTGAATGCTACTACCCACTCCAAATAACGAGACATTGTTAAAGTTTGATAATAGAATAAACAACAGACGCATTTAATGACATAATAAAAGCATACTCCCTTAGGAACTTCATCTTTTTTCACTTATCAAAAAAAAAAAGGAACTTCATCTTTTTTCAATCCAAAAACATCTGACTCCTTCCAAGAGAAGTTCATCTCATTAAACATGTAATCTTTACTTGGGAAAAATAAAGTTAGCCATAAGCGCATAGTAACATATTAAATAGTAATCATTTTGAGAGAATTGACATTACTTAAACTTCAAAAAAAGAGGCCCTTGGAAGTAAACAATGGTTGGAGTGGATAATGTAATGCATTCACCCACCAAACCTTGTTTAAGAGATTCTTACAAATGTTATCAGACCCACAGATGGAAAAGATTGTAGAGGTTCACGCATGTCGAATAGGTTCAGTTTTATCTCTCCTTTGTTATTATTTTGTTACTATCTAGCTTTTGGACTTCATCTAGCATGATTAAGCATCTTTGAGACTGAAGATAATTCAAGGAGTTCTGGAAAATATTACTTGAAAATCTTTTTCTGCTGAGATTATAAGAAAGTTAATAGAAGATGGACAAAAACAAACATCAGCTGGCATGTCTCCGATGCAAGAGAATAACCAATTCATGTTCATCAATGATGGAATAGTGTCATTGGGATGATTTGAAAATCAGAGTCAAAGCCTTAAATGTTTTGACTTTAAGAAGATCGCATGGTTCCATCTATGTCCGTGAAAAAAAAAAAAGAAGTCATGTGAAACCCGAAATGAAAAATATTCAAGAGAATAGACCTGGTTATTGAGGTACCCCAAAAAGCCTAGAGAAAAGATTTTTTTAAGATAGCGTGGATATTGAGAACCTATATTGCATGAGGAGTAAGTCATTACTCCTTCCGATTGAGTTCAGAGTTTTGGAATTGCCAATTAATGATAGAGATCCAGTGAGTTGCTCAGAATCTACCATAAATACAAGACGCCACCAACTTTCAGCAATTACCATTGTAGATCTTGTACTGATCTCATACATTCATAACAAGCTTAGGACTCATTTTAAGTGTTCCCAATGACAGGGATGCATATTTTACACAAGAACTGCTTTCCTCTTTCCTAAGATCAGTTGATATTTGATATTATCTAAGTAGAGAAAAATCATCACCTGCAAAACCTATACATGGGATCTGCACTAATATACCCTTAAGATTGGTTATAAATGGTAAACTCTAAAGTCTAAACACAATATACATTAACTACACAAACTTATAACACAAATTGAACCAGCACACCTTTCAAGTTGTTTGAGTCGCACGTCAACCAAAGTCATAAATAGAAGTAACGGATTTCTAGAGTGTCTGGGTACTTTTTAGCTCGTTTCTGTCCTACCCCACCTTGACACTCTGCCAATAGCTTCATTTGTAATCTCCCAAACACATGCACTATTTTGTCATATTTTTTAATGAAAATCCATAGCTACCTTTGACCATCCCATCTTCCATAATGACTGGAGATAAACTGAATGTAAATTCTCTTAAACGTCTGACCACATGAGGACACTGAGACCATCTAAACAAGACCCTTCATTAAAGAGAAACCCATCATCCTTGAGTGGCTGAAGTACCATAAATCCAGTAAATAAACCTACAAAAATGGGATTAACTTGTTCTCTAAGGAGGATTAAACCAAAGAATACTGATTGGCCAGATTCTAAAACCAATTAAACCCTAAATAACAATTGCCCCAAATCTCCTGAAAAGGAACCAAACTGCTCTCAACAAAGCCTTCACTGAACCTTCTCCACCAAACCCAAAAAACGACGCAACATTTTTTCTCATGCACATCAGGAAAACCCCCAGCAAGGAGGAGATTTAAGCCAGAATCCAAGATTACTTATAGGACCTCTTGAGGATCAGAGATATGGGGGTTCAAGGGGAATGGTTAGGCATGTTCCAGAATACCAAATACATTACTTCCCCAAGTAACACATTCGGTAGGCCCAATACAGATGCTAAAAGATACAAATAAATAGGCTTCGATAAAGCAAGTCTTACACTGTGTTTCAGAGTTCTTAACCTGTCACTACATATCAAGCTCCATTTTATTTGGATTACTCCCACAACTGGGTTCTATTCATACAGAATTTAGTCGAGACAGTGGTTTAGATATCATAACAACCTGAAAGTGAACTGTCAATGGCAGGCTTCCATGCAAATCTCTTCAAAATTAACAATTCTAAATTTGACAATTTCATGCTAACACATTACAGAGTTCAACCAAGTGACCACAGTTCTTCTAAATTTAGCATGAACAACAAAATTCTAGACAACCTTTGATTCTTCCATGCGGAGCTTTGCTTCAGCTTTAATTGAGCTCTCCGCAAGTGGCTGGGTGGAACTAGGCCCCAGGATTAGTCGAGGTTCGCATATGCTCACCCGGACACCTGAGTTATAAAATAAAATAAAATAAAAACATTTGATTCTTTCATAGGTTCACTAAAAGTTTCCCACAATATCTACCCAACACATGTCAATTAAAGTTTTGCATAATTGGTGAGAAAACCTAGACAAGGTTGTGATCAACTGAATATTAGTTGAAGCCAGAAAACAAACCCAAATTGTTGTTACAAAGGTATAGCCATATTCAGAAATACATGATTGGCATTGAACGACAGCTTCTGACTGATTAAACATACAGACCAATAGTGCAAAAATCGAAATCACTAAACAACTTGAGTTAAGATAAAGTGATTAATCCAACCACCAATTGTTGTACAACAACAAAATCCAAATTTGAGAGAGAGAGAGAGAGAGAGAGAGATCATACGTTACAGTCCAGCTGGCTAGGAGACATGGCTCTGATGTAGAGAGAGAGAGAGAGGGAGAGAGAGAGATTACTAAAATCCCCTCACAACAACAGTGATAGAAATTGGACAATTGAGGAGAGAATGTATATATGTGGAGACATGAACTATGTAGGTTAGCAAGAACTTGGGGAGAGAGAGAGAGAGGGTCCAACGGGAACGCGTGGCGGGTGATGGAGATACAGATTCATGTACGTATAGGTCAATTGAACAGAAGAGAAGAGACACTTGACGAGTCGCGTGGAAAAAAAAAAAATCAGGAGCGGTGCGGGCCACGGTGGTCCTCTGACGACGTCATGGATGACCCGCGTATCAACTCCGGGCTTTTTAGTGGTCAAATCCCAATTGGCGGGTGGTGGATAACGTGCTCAAGTCAAACATGGAGGCAATCGAGCATTAGGTAAAGGTGGGCCCGGAAACAAACCAAGTCGCTCGCGAACAGTGGCTCGACTCGTTAAGGCAAAGCAAGACTTACTCGGCTCAACTTAGTTCAACTTAATTCAAAAAAGTTCAGCTCATTTTATAGGCTCAACCCATTAATGGCTCAGCTTGTTTTTCAAATTTTAGGCTCGTTTCATTTAATAAACGAGCCGAATTCAAAGACTGATAAAACTCGACTCGACTGATTTGCAGGAATACACAAAGGAGCCATACAAAGAAAAGTTTTGAAGACATGGTGAGATTTTAGTACTATTTTATCCTCCATTAATGACAATTTGATACTTTCCCTTTTGGATCTGATTCTACCCCCTTTTTCGGTTCTTTATTTATGATGAGATGAGATGAGATGATTTGATTTGATTCGATTCTCTCTCCCTTCCCGGATTTCCCATTACTCATCGAAAAAACCCACCATCAAATTTCAAGCACATCCACCAGTGGCCTGACGAGCTGAGAGACGGTGCATGCGAACCTGCATGGAGTGGCTCGTGTGGTTCGATTTGTACGATCTAATTATCTAACTTACAGGGAGCGTTAAGAATGACGGAACCTATGAGATATATATAGTATCTCACCTGCTATTAATGTTTCTCTCCTGATTTTGTTTTGTAGTATCTCACGAATCAGATCTCTTTCCCTTAATTTCTAGCAAAAAAATGCTTTCTATAAAGGTATGTTTAGGTTAGGATTAGGAAATGTTCTCCTGTAGTATCTTGTAAAAAAGAATTGATAGCTCGGACGAACAGAAGATTATAATTTTGACATTAAAATATGATCAAACGGCTAGAGAGAAGTTCTTGTTTGTAAGTGTAGGTATTTTTTCATCAGTTTTATAATATTACTATCGGATACTCATGTCTAAAGGCACGTCGAAATATATCATAGTCTTAACTTAAATAAATTGTCCGTACTACCTCTACAGGATAGTTGTAATCTCTGCAAAGTGTCATTATATAACCATTTTGATATATTTTCATATTTGATCATATAAGGGAATATTACTTTTGTAAGTATACATATTTTCCCAATTGTTTTATAATATTATATAAGAACATATATTATGAAATATTCGATCTCTTGTTTTTTGTTACTAAAAAAGAATTGATCGGATGGATGGCTTTGAATTCAACTTTAAAATATGATCGAACAGACGGAGAGATATATGCTTCTGCATATATGTGTAGGAGAATATGCTCTTGTATTTTTCAACTTTAAAATATGTTCTATTTTTAACGTAGGTATTTTTCGATCTGTTGAATTCAAAGTCCATCCATCTCAAGACAAATGTTGTGATCATGTATTATTTGATATCAGATAAACATGATTTCTGGTAAATATCCTCGAGAATCTCTAAAATATGAACATTTTCAATCATTGAGCTGTAATCCAGAAAAGAAAAAATCCAAATTAAGGTGTCTCCAAACTGGAGTACTTACAATGAAACTAATGAGGATCCTTAATAAAACGGGTCGTATGTATTGAACATTAAAAAAATAATAATAATAATGAGGGCTTGTTTCCTTCTTGTTCGTCGCTTGTTACTCGTAAATAACGTGGTGTTCCACTTTTTAAAAAAGTATTTTTTTTTTTCAAACGAATGTAATTTCAAATTCAAATATGATGAAAATGAAAATTATTTTTTAATTTTTTTTGCACCGTTTAAAAGATTTTAATGAGATCTATTAAACAAGAACTATACTGGTAAGAAAATTATTTGCGTAAATACATGATTTTTGAGTTTGAAATTACCTTCTTTTTTTAAAAAATTCTTTTTCCACCAAAGTGGAACACCCCCTAAAAGTAATAAGCCAAATAACTCCTTATCCACCTTGCACAATTATAAGAGAGAATTTTGAGCAATGCCATTTTCTTTTTCTTTTTGTCAACAGAAGAAGCACATCCATTTAATCAAATCATACGGCATCTACAGATTAGCACTGAATACAAATTAGGCCATACGACAATTATGAAGGGAAACAGACGCACGCCCAAGCGGACTCTCTCTCTCTCTCTCCCTCACCCTAAACTTTCTGCTTCACCACACTTTCTTGCCGCCGGGGGGAGGCGGTGCCTCCCCTCTCCTCCTCCCCCTGGGCTTCCCTCCTCCTCCTCTCTGTACCTCTCTCCCACCCTAACCCTCCCTCTCCGCCTTCTCCACCTTCTCCCTCTCTGATTCCTTTTATTTCTCTTCTTTTGTTATTCACAAAACGAACGGCTAGGTAGCGAGATGGCAGCAACGACGGTCCTCGGTGCTGCTAGCGGCTGGGTCTCTAGGTTTGTTTCCTCTTCCTAGTTTTGAGAGCCGTTTCGGCGGATGGTGGCGGTGCTATGCGGGGTTTTGGTCGATGCTTGTGACTGACTATGGGTGGGCTTCTCCAGATTTCGGTCGGAGGGTCAACATTGGGGTTTCTTGGTTGCCAATGAGTGGTATTGGTAAAATCCGATTTTCCTCCGTCTCGATCCTCCCCTCCCTTTGCAGCTCGCATTAGGGATTCCGATCCAGTCCCAGCTCTGGTATGTCTCGTTTCTTTCTTCTTCTCCATCTCCGATCTATTTTTTTCAACCCCCTACGTACCCTCCTATATTTAGTCTAACCGTGGTTCCCAATTGGAGTTTGCTGCTGGGCTCTCTGATTATTGTTTAACGGCTAGGGGTCTTCGGGTTTGGATGGAGCGTCCAGCGTTGGCTCCCGCCGTGGCCGTTGTTGGATGGCCCGGTTGGAGTTTGCTGCTGGGCTCTCTAATTTTTGCTTAACGGCTAGAGGTCTTCGGGTTTGGATGGAGCGTTCGGCGTTGGCTCCCATCGTGGCCATCGTTGGACGGCCCAGTTCTCGCCTAACGGCTTGGTGCAACGTCTGCGGCAGTTTTGGTTGCTCTGGGTTTTGGTTTTCACTATCGTGGGTGGCCTGTGGTGGCTTGGTGGAAGTCGGTGGTGATTTTCTGGCGGCGGTGGAGGTGGATCTTTCTGATACGGAGGGCGGCGACAGTGTAGGGTTAGGTTTTGGATTTTCTTTTGGGTTGTGCTTCTATTGTTGTATTTGGGTTTATAAGTCTTTTGGGGTTTGTGCTGTTATTACTTTATCTGGACACTTTCGACCCCTAGGTGTTATATTGGGTTTTGTCCCTTTACTGTGTTTCTAACTTTTGGTTGGAAACTTTCCCTCTTTTTCGCTATTAAATTGCTAATTCGCCATTCAAAAAAAAAGTCATACGACAATTATAGATTTCCATCTAACTAGAGAGATACAGAAACACAGCTAAACTCTAAAACTAACAAAAAGAGACGAAGCCGATGTCTATAGCCTAAGTAAGAGTCATTGCTCATTCCACGCCATAATCAATAAGGATCGACTTAAGTGGAGTTAGTACCCAGACACCATATGCCTCATGATAGAAGCAACACCAATATCAAACGAGTTTATTTAATCGATCATTGCGTGAAAGATAGTAAAGCTTAAAAAGTCTTGTTTGACAATAAGCAACTAGGGTGATTCTCGCGAGAAGTTTTTGGGTGTCAAGTCGGCAATCCGGAGACCAGATTGTCCAAACGTGTTTCGGATGGTCCAAATTTATTCCATCTCTCTTTCCTCGCCTCACCACTCTCTCTTCCTCTTCTTCTTTCTCTAAAGTTTGGACGGTCCAGATTACTGCCAGAGCACCACGTGGTGCCCAACCGGCACCCAAAAATTTCTTTTTTCTCGTAGGGAAAGCAGGCCTTGGGTGGGTACCATAAAAAATTCTTTCTTTACATTTGAGTTCAACAAAAAGGTCAACACACCCAATCGAAAGAAAAGAAGTCAACACAAAAATTCAACAACACAAAAATTCAACAACGGCGATGCAATAATAACCCCAAGGAAAATGGCCGGGTGTCAAAGAAGCTCGGAAGTCTAGCTTTTTTTCTTAGATCTCGGGTTGAAACTTTTCAGGTTCTATCAATTCTTTTAATTAGAGTAAATCCATATAAAGTTTTGCTTGGGCTTTCGACGGTGGAATTGGACTTTTCGAATTAGTTGAAATGCGTGAAAGCTGACCCTGAACGCCTGAGTTACTGAAAATCAACAGCCATGCAATAAGATTGGGAACAACATAAAATATGCTTGCGTACAACTTTATATATATACTTATCAAAGTCAGGTGCTGAATGCCAATAAACTTCCACGAGGTTTCCCACAAGTAAACAATGGGGTTTATTCTACTGTTACAGTAAGAGATAAACTTATTTACGGGGGCCGCTGCAAAGGCCCTTTTTACGGAATTGAGCGATTTCAGTCATTTATTTTGGCAATTAATGATTGAGATATGTTTTTAATCTTTGACCAGTAAAAAATATTTCTTATCGGTAAAAGCTTAACTTTAATCTGGATCATCCAAAACATTTTTGGATAGTCAAGATTCCGTGTCTATTTACGGTGCTCCATAAATAAGTTTTCCTCGCTGAATAAACCAAATTCAAAACAATATTTAAGCTCATACGGAATATAGATTAGCTGTCATATGGGTACCGTCCTGATAGTGAAGAGTGAAGGCCCATCAATAATTCATCAAATGAAATATCACTGGTCCATCAAAATTGTGTCACTTCAAAAATACAGGAAATAATGTTTCATTTCCATTTCTATATTTGGCAGTCATTTTCTCTGTCTCGGGGGAAGTTTTTGGGTGAAAACCCAACGTCCATCCGAGCAATCCAAACGTGTTTTGAACAGCCCAAATTCAAGTATTCTCTCTCTCTCTCCTCTTGTTCTCTACTCGGATCTAGACCGTTCAAAATACATTTGGAAAAGTCGGATGGGCTACTGGATACCACGTGGACCCAAAATAATTTACAAGTTCTTGTAAGTTGTTAAACTTCGAATATTTAACAGGAATTGAAAAGCTAATTAATGTCTATTTGTTGGACAACACCTAAAAACAAGGCGTAGATAGATTTAATTTATTATTTTAACAGTAATATTAAGGTACCATTTATTATCTTTGAAATAAGTTGCATAGATTAAAGGGATAGAGACAAAAAAAAGCATCGCAACAAAAGCTAGCTAGCGTTCCAACTAAAAGTTGACACCCTAAACTTACGATCATCATGTGTTGCATTCCCCGGACCCAAGAGCACCGAAAAAGACAGGCCCGGCCCTGAGAATTTCGGGGCCCTAGGCGGAGTTTTGAAAATGGGGCCTTACGTTTTAGTATATTAATTAGTTGTTTGATAAAAAAAGCCCAGGCAAGCTTCTAGCTTGGTGGCAATGCTGTTGGATGAACCTTTAGAACCACGGGGTCGGGAGTTCGACTTCTATGGGTGATTTTTGAAACATGTTTAGGTCAAAGACTCCAAAATTTTACATTAGAAAACGAAAGGAGAAGGAATCGAACTCACAATCAACTGTTCCCATCAAGCGCAGTTCACCACTAGGCTGCTTCATCCTCATTGCAAATTATTTCACATACTTAATATATATTATACTTTTCTATTTGGGGGCCCTATTATTCGGCCCGAAGGGGGAGGCCCTAGGCGGCCGCCTGGTGGGCCTGCCCCCAGGGCCGGCCCTGGAAAAAGACGGACAAGAAGTCAACCCAATAAGGGTACAAGCAAGAACAAAACGTAACCCAAATTCAATGACAAAAGAAAAACCTATCAATCCATCCCAGTATTCAAACACAAGAGAGGTTGATAGATAATACTACTATTATTTAAGCAACAACCGGTTATTTTTAATTGGGTTCATGTATAGAACAAGCAAGAGGTTGAAATCATTTTTGATGATAGGGAGGTTCTTAACAAGGATTGAGGATTCTTGGAGTTGGACATAATGTATATACGTTACTTGATGATAGTGACTTTTTTCTTGAGTCGGCAGATGGTGTTGAGCACATTCGAACTATCCGTCTCGGCAATTAATGGTCCAGATTGCTCTGTGTTGGGCTTAATCTCGATTAGCCATCCAACCAGCTCAGCAATCCTTACCATTGATTGTCGAGACGGATGATCCGATGTGCACAGCACCATCCCCTAGTTCTTTTACTGGTGTGTTTATTCCCTTCTGATCAATTTGTTCTTGCATACTCAAATGGGAAGAGAAAAATTAAGTTAAGCAGTTTTATATCCAATCGTACATTATTTATTATTATTAAAAAGGGCATGGTCAATGCATATATAATACTCCTATTAGCTAAAATCGTAGTAACAGCAATCCTATCAGGTTTTTTTTTTTTTTTTTTACAAATTCTTAATTAGAGTGTGAATATCAATTTCCTAACTTACAGGATGTTTCCGGTAGTAAAAAATTTATAATTTTTTATTTGTGGTTGAGAAGTTATTATGTGTTTCCGGTAGTGAATAAGTTGTTGAGAGGTTTATGAGTAGAGTTACTGTACTAAAAATAGTTTTTTGTTGACAAATTTTTTGTTGGTGGAAACAAGATGATAAAATGCTAAAAAAAATTTGAAAATGAAAACGATATGATAAAATACGTTACGGGAAAATGACGGCCCAGGACGTGTTTTGATAATTAATACCTTTTAAGGACATGCTAAGAACATTAATTAATGAACAAAATATCCTTAGCAGATTTTAATTATTAAAACCCGTCGTTGGCCATCATTTTCCCTTGTTTTTAGTGTTTTTTTTTAGTAGAAACAGGGCCGTAGTAGTGTTTTGTTTATTTTCCTGTTTTTTTGGGCTAGTCTTTTAAACGTAATAATATGAACGTTTCAGTTCTAATAGCCCAAATAAAGGGAAAAATTCAAAATACCCCCCAACCTATACACCCAAATTCAATTAGACTCCCAACCTTTTAAAAACTTCAATTTTACTCCCAACGTTATATTCCGTTATCAAAATGCCCCCTTCCATCCAAATTACTAACGGATTCCGTTAAAGGCTCCGTTAAATAGTATTTTGATCGAATTTAGATGATCCGAGCCGCTCAATGTGTTCAAAACATGATTTTAAGGGTACTCGCGAGAAATCAGCAAAAAAAATGATCGGGAAGGGCTTCATCTGAATAGTTTTTTATTGAATGGTTCAATAAAAAACTATTCAGATGAAGCCCTTCCGATCATTTTTTTTTCTGATTTCTCGCGAGTACCCTTAAAATCACCTTCTAATCACATTGAGCGGCTCGGATCATCGAAATTCGATTGGAAAAGGGGAGGTACAAACCGAAGCAAAATTCGGACGTCCGTACTTGAATAAAATCCGGATCGATCCACATCTCCCCTTTTCCAATCAAATTTGATGATCCGAGCCGCTCAATGTGTTTTAAAAACGTGATTTTAAGGGTACCTTCAAGAAATCAACAAAAAAAATGATCGGAAGGGCTTCATCTGAATAATTTTTTATTGAATGGTTCAATAAAAAACTATTCAGATGAAGCCCTTCCCGATCATTTTTTTTGCTGATTTCTCGCGAGTACCCTTAAAATCACGTTTTAAACACATTGAGCGGCTCGGATCATCAAAATTCGATCAAAATACTATTTAACGGAGCCTTTAACGGAATCCGTTAGTAATTTGGACGGAAGGGGGCATTTTGATAACGGAATATAACGTTGGGAGTAAAATTGAAGTTTTTAAAAGGTTGGGAGTCTAATTGAATTTGAGTGTATAGGTTGGGGGGTATTTTGAATTTTAACCCTACCTACCTCAGGCTCAAGGAAGTGGGCTCTTCAAAAGCCTCTCCATCGACTTCCACCTGCCTTATCTGGGCTCCATGGCATATATAATTCCTTATTATAATATAAACTTCTCTCTCTCTCTCGTACGAAAAAAATTTCAGTGTCGGATGGATACCACGTGATGCCAGCTCGGTGAATCCAAGCCGTCCATTGCATTTTTGGACAGTTTGGATTTTGGGAAAGAAAAAGAGAGAGAGTGTTGGGGTGGGAGGAGAGAGAATGTTTCAATTCGAGCCGTCCAAAAGTGTATTAGACGGCTCAGATGTACCAATGGGGTGCTACGTGGGATTATACCCACCCGGCACCGGAAAATTTCTCCTTTCATACATATATGTTTGTTAATTTGACACAAAACTAATAAATGCGAATTTTTTTGAATAAGAACAAAATAAAACTCTCAAAAAGTCCAAAAAAAAACTTAGTGGAACTTAGCTAAGGCCCCGTTCCACTAAGATTTTTATTTTTAAAAAGCACTTTTTTTCCGTTTTATGAGAAGAGTTATTCTCTCACGATACATCACACTAAATTGAAAAAACAAATACTACTTCTTTGGAAAACAAATGTTCCAGTATAAGTAAAAATGATGAGAAAAGAGAAATGAAAAGCCGGTTTAGAAAGAAGTTGAAGAGGTGGTGACTGGTGAGCTTTAAATTTTATGGTTTGGCAGTAGTAGTAGAGAAGACATATAAGTTTGAAATTGATAAGACCTAATGAACTCTTAAAACCGAGGGATTTTTCAGTGCCATGCGGGTATATCTCAAGTGGTACTCATTCGGCGCATCTCAGTCATCCATTTTTGAATGATTCGGATTGAAACTCTATCTATCCTCTCACCCCCAACAATTTCTCTCTCATTTTTCTTCCTCTAAATCTAAGCTGTTCAAACACACAATATATGACTCGGATGCGTTAGAGCACACCATGTGATACCTGCTCGGCATTGAAGATTTTTTCCTTAAAACCAAACTAAACCAAACCAACCAACTACTTACTCACTCACTCACTCAGCATTCAACGCCAGAATTTATGACGGCTGCAAACGTTCACCTACGCTTGTCTACGGTTGGGTAAGGGCATTCAATTTTCCTTCACCGACTGCCATCCTTTTGCCACCAAGGCCCCTCCAATTGGCTGGACAGATTGAGAGATGCTACAGGCACCTGCCGAGCACATCAGGACTGTCCAAAAGTGTTTTCAACGGTTCAAATTAAAAAAATGACCTTCTTTAATCCGGACCATTAATTGCTAAAATTGACAATTTGGATGCGTTCGACAGGCGCTTCACAGGAATTTGCTTGGCAGGGTCCCCGAGTCCCAGCCTGTCCTCAAGTTTGGTCCAATTGTGGGCTTACCAAGGACTCTCATCCTTGACTTTTCAAAGGGAGGTTTGAGGTTCAAGTCTATAAAGAGATGTCAAATCTTCTAGTTAACTCACTAATTTTTCGCTAACCCTCCATTAATGTATACAAAATTCGCGCAAAAAAAAATGAAGAAAAAGAAGAAGGACTCTGATCGATATTGTTCATATCGAAAGCCTTGCAATGCAAATCAATGAAAAGTTAACCCTATCAAACGTCGGTAATTATTATATAGTGTTTGGATAAATAAGTCAAAGTGGCTTATTTTTGTTCTTATTCAAATTTTTTTCGTATCACTTGGCTTATTGTCAATTTTTTGGAGATTATTGCATCCTCATGACGAAAGGAATCTAAAAAGTAAATTTTTTTGACCGAAATCCAACTTTTTTTGAATAAAGACGAAACAAGTGGCTTATTGGCTTATTTTTATTTTTTTTTGTGGGTTTGTTTGGCTTATTTTTTGAGGGAAAGCCAGTGGCTTATTAAGAAGAACAACCCTGTTACAACAAGTCACATTTGAAAAACACAAAAATAGACAATTTAGCAATTTCCAAATCTGCACCGCCTATTTTCTCTTTGACAAATGTGACTATTGGTATATAACTATAATGTCGGGCTAATTTTTGGGGAAAATGACGGCCCAGGACGTGTTTTGATATATAATACCCGTCGAGGACCATACTGAGAACATTTGTTAATATTGAAAATGTCCTTAACAGGTACTGTATTAATTATCAAAATACGTACTTGACCATCAATTTCCCTAATTGTATAACAACGCATTTCTGTACAAGCCTCACGATTTGAATGACTTCCAAAACTACTGCATATCTCTCAATATGTTTTTCAATAAATTTTATTTCCACTTATTACGCTCGACTCTCTCTATATCTTTGTGCACTTATTATCTCAGAAACCAGCCTCCTTAAAACATTTATCAAACAACCTCTCTAATTCTCCAATCTTCGTTCAATTTTCAAGATTTGTCATTTGTGAGCACCTACAAAAATAATTCCAATTGTTCACATTGTAAATCTCAAATATTTACCTTATCCATACTTAATGATTGAAAATCGATTGCTTAAAAAACACTTTAACAAGAAAAAAGAACGACGGTACCTACTACAAAAAAAAAAAAAAAAAAAAAAGAGACCTTTCGCAATCATTTTTCCTTGCACAATTACGTTCTTATAACCATCGATATCTAACCAAGTTGATTTTTAAAATTAAGTGTTCGGCTTTGCATTTATCAGATTAACTGTCTCAATTATGTTGTGCGTCCGAGATGAACTCACCGATCCCGAAAATTTAGGCCACCGGAAGATTCAAGACCGCATGGAAACCGGTCTTTTCCTCTAAACTAGCTAGCCAACAAATTTGCATTCCTACATCTTACATGTTCTATATATGAGATATACTTATTTACGGAGGTGCTGTAAACATGTTTATATGTTTACAGCACCAACCAATTATAATCATTCAAAAGTGTTTTGAGCGGTCCGAAATTTAATAAAACTCTTTCCGAAAAAGTTATATTAATATCCCAACCGTCCAAAATCACAATTGTACGGCAGCTCCGTGAACGAGATTTTCTCTATATATATAACCAACATTCAGAAGATCAAACTCCATAGTCCATATCTCCATCTTGCTCTCTAAAAACTTCGCGACATGGCGCCGGGGGGAGAACAGGACATGCTATCCACCGAGATAGTAAACAAGGGAGTCATCGAGTCCTCGGGCCCGAACGCGGGCTCCTCACCTTCTCTGTCCGCGTCCGGAGACGCCTGCCGGACTTCGTCCAGTCGGTGAACCTCAAGTACGTCAAGCTGGGCTACCACTACCTCATCAACCACGGCATCTATATAGCCACGGTGCCGGTGCTGCTGGTACTGGTTTTTGGGGCGGAGGTGGGGAGCTTGAGCAGCAGCCGGGAGGAGATTTGGAGCAAGTTCTGGAACAGCACCAGCGCCGCCCATGCCCGCTACGATCTGGCTACGGTCCTTGCCTTCTTCGGTGTGCTGGCTTTTACGCTCTCCGTTTACTTCATGTCACGGCCGCGATCCGTGTATCTCGTTGATTTTGCTTGTTTCCGACCCGATGATGACCTTAAGGTACGTAACATAAGTTTAAGCTTTAGATTTTTAGTTGGCTTCTGTCAACTATTTTACTCTTCGAAAAATCGAGAGGCTGAGTAGTAGATTAAGTGATACGAGTTGCAGCACTAGGATGATATAATACTCTTCGAAATTCTCTCGAGACATTTGCTTTTTCTATTGGCATCTTTTTGATTAATGGAAACTTTCATACTGTTCAAAGAAAATCATAATCTTACCTATGAGCAGTTTTCGGTCATTAATTCCAGTCTTTTCCTTGGACGATTAACAAAGAATCAGAGAGCAATACTAACCAATTACCGAATTGCATTAATCTTGATATTAAGGTGTCTAAGGAGCAATTCCTCGAGGCAGCACGAAAATCGGGGAAATTCGACGAAGCCAACCTCCAATTCCAGAAGAGAATCCTTCAGGCTTCCGGGATTGGGGACGAAACCTACATCCCGAAGGCCATCATGGCAGGGGAGAACTGCAGCACGATGAAGGAAGGCAGGGCGGAAGCCTCGATGGTGATGTTCGGGGCGCTCGACGAGCTGTTTGAGAAGACGAAGATCAGACCGAAAGACGTAGGAGTACTGGTTGTGAACTGCAGCATATTTAACCCGACCCCTTCGCTCTCGGCCATGATCATAAACCACTACAAGATGAGGGGGAACATCTTGAGCTTCAATCTGGGAGGGATGGGGTGCAGCGCCGGGATCATCGCGCTGGATCTGGCCCGCGACATGCTGCAGGCCAACCCGAATAACTACGCGGTGGTGGTGAGCACGGAGATGGTGGGGTACAATTGGTACAAGGGGAAAGAACGGTCCATGCTTATACCCAACTGTTTCTTCCGCATGGGTGGTTCTGCTCTGCTGCTGTCGAACCGCCGCCGTGACAGCCGGCGGGCGAAGTACCGCCTCGAGCACATCGTGCGCACGTCATAAGGGCGCAGACGATCGCTGCTTCAGGTTTCATTTCGTCCCTCCCTCTTTTAATCTTCGCATCATTTACTGATTTACTAGATTATTAGCAGTTGGATCATTTATGGGGTAGGATACGTAGCAGTATCGACTATACTGGCATGTATCGCCCGATGCGTAAAAACGGTATCAGAGGTCCATAATCCCATTACGTAACGGTTGATAAAAACGGTATCAAAGGTCCATAATCTCATTACGTAAGGGTTGATGCAGCGGGGATTTCTAAAACCATGCCGTGGAGGGGGAAATGTATGTTTTCCCCAACCAAAATTTGTTATATTTAAACTAATAATACGAGTTTGTGATTGTTTCATGATCATTGTCAGCTAGGCTAGACAATCTAAGATGGGTGTTCGTTCATTTAGCGTGAGTTTGGCTTAAATGTTGTAAAATGTGTTTTTATTTGCTTGTTCCGAATTTTAATTAGATTTGCGTAAAAGTTTTTGGGTTAATAATTTGTTTTGGACACCTAAAATACCCCACTTCTTGCATTACATAGAGCACAAATGCAGTATTTGAGATTTATTTTTAGGAATGGAAAGAAACTCATACAATATGAATTAGAAGATTAGCAAGTTAGTTAACATTTGTCGCTCCACAGTGAAAATCGGACCTTCTCGAATGGAAGACCTTGGTGAACTTGGAATAACCACACAACCAACTTAGCCGGACCGACTCGAAACTTGAGACATCGGTGAATTTAGAGAGAAACTTTCAGGTATACTGGAGATACCAAGCCCCATAGTATCCCTTTCGGTTCATTTCTCATTTTTTCGGCCATTTTCCCAATCACATTTGGATGATCGGCTCCGTTCATTTTGTAGAGTTCGGCGAGGACCTTAATATTTCAAAAACTTGTTCATAACGAACTTTATTTGATACATGATCGGCACATGTGAAAATCGCAAAAAAAAACTAAAATTGGGTTTTGATTCAGTGTGTTTTTGGACACAGTTTTGGTTTTCTTTTATTTTCACATGTGCCAATCACGTATCAAATAAAGTTCGATGAACACAATTTTTTGTATGATTATGGTCCTCACCGAACTCTACAAAATGAATGGAACCGATCATCCATATGTGATAGAAAAATATCCGAAAAATGAGAAAGAAACTGAAAGAGATACCATGGACTTGGTATCCCGGTATACCTAAAAGTTTCTCGAATTTGGAATAAGCAACAAACAAACTGGGCCAGGCTGAGGATTTGAGAATTAAAGACGAGAAATGAACTGGAACCCAATTAAAAGGTGGCTATCTAAGAAAGGGCTATAATTGATGGCAGGAGTTATGGGCATATGCATGGTTTGGGGATCCCAATTCTCTTCCGGTCCAACATCCTGAACTGGACGAGACACACCTCAACGTGACCTTTCATTATGAATGATTGGGATTCGTTCTAAAACTCTTCTTCGACGAGACAATCCAAACTCTTAATGGACGATATAGTCCAACAAAGAGTTTTTGAACAAATTCAAACAATTAATTATCCCATTGAACGGTCGTGATGTGGACTGTTATCCCGTCTAATCTGAATGTTGGACCGGTGAGGATCCAGATAGGGGCTGGCATCATTTATTTATTTCTGGTGGACGTACTAGTATTTCGCAACCGTCTAATTAATGGTGTTCGAACCACTTTTCGTTGTTATTCATTAATGTGGTGTGGCTACGTGATCTGTTCTACCTCACTCTACCACTCAACAACTAGTATTAAAAGCAGCAGTAAATCCCCACACAACTGGACTCTGGAACGAAATTAATTCTCAAAACATCACAAAAATGTTTCAAAAAGGTGTTCATTTTTAATGAGCATACTTTGGTGGACAAAAACAAACTTTTACCCGGTACGTTTTCAAAATAGACACTTATTGAGAGACGGTCCGAAATGAAATACTGAATTATTAATTCGGGCCCGAAATGAAATACTGGATTATTAAACGGGGGACAGAGGGAGTAATTTTTTTTTTTTTCATCCATGAATTAACCAGGTGTGTTTACCAAGAGGAAGATGAGCAAAGGTTCAAGGGAATAAGGGTGAGCAAAGATCTGATGGAAGTTGGTGGGATGCTCTCAAGACCAACATCACTACACTAGGCCCCCTAGTTCTGCCCTTCTCCGAGCAGCTCCAGTTCTTCGCCACCTCGTTTGGAGGCACTTGTTTGGGGGCGGCGGCGGTGGATCCAATTCCAGTACCACCGCCACCGCCAACAAGCCCTACATCCCCGACTACAAGCTCGCGTTCGAGCACTTTTGCGTGCACGCAGCGAGCAAGGCGGTCCTGGACGAGCTGCAGAAGAACCTGGAGCTCAGTGACAAGAACATAGAAGCGTCCCGGATGACCCTGTACCGGTTCGGCAACACGTCGTCCAGCAGCATCTGGTACGAACTGGCTTACTTGGAGTCCAAGGAGAGCGTCAAGAAAAGGCGACCGGGTCTGGCAACTTGCCTTCGGTTCCGGCTTCAAATGCAACAGCGCTGTTTGGCGTTCGATTCGCACCATTCGGAAGCCTTCCACGAATAACCCATGGCTCTAAGACCGAACCCAAGTGAGATCCTGTCCAGTTTGGACCGTTGTGGGCCAGCTAATCAAGACCTAAAACGATAATCCAAGCAACTAATCGTTTTGGGTCTAGAAAACGGCCACAAATAGCCCAAACTGGACCGAAGTGAGTCGAGATTTAGATTGGACGAAATCTCTGTCCAACTGAATCATCATCATCATCTCATACCTGCATGCCTTGTTATAGTTGTCTCTCTAAATTAAAAGAGGATTTGGATAATGGATTTGGAATTGTTTTAGCTTAATTTTTCTTTATAATTTGAACTTGAGCAGAATTTCTTTGCTATAATTTAAGGTGGTTTCTTTATGACTGCCAACTTGATGTATTTGGATTAATCATCTTAGAATTAAGACTACTATTTATTTATTTTTCCCCCTTTTAGAATTATATCCCTTCTTCACATGAGACCTTTTTTCTCTCTTTTGATCCTCACTTGACATGACACTTAAATTTTTATCATGTGACTTCGTTAAATAAATTATGAATCCCTTTCTGTAAGTACCCAGCTATCGGGCATCCCAATTTTTCTTCACGTTACTCAGGAACCGATCGTTCTAGAGTCAACTTTAAGTTTCGTGGTCGCACTGCAAACCGAAGCCTCCTTCCACTACTAAACCTTATGTACGCTAAGGCTAGCGAGGAGATGAATTAAGAAATTAATTTTGCACTCTCTTTTCCTATATTTAAAGGAGCTTCGTTTTTGCTTTTATAACGTGAATTAGGAAACATACTCATGAACTTCTTGTTCATTCTATCGTAACGTGAATTAGGAAACGTCTGCTCATGAATTTCTTGCTCATTTTTTTTTTCGTACCGTGAATTAGGAAACGTCTTCTCATGAATTTCTTGCTCATTGTTTTCGTATCGTGAATTACATGGTTTGGTTCAAAATACGTGCAAGCAACTTGATAAATGCAATATCTGTGGATGATTAGTTAGTGAAAAAGTATTCAAAACGCAAACACCACTATCCACACCTTCTTGGTGAAGGATAACTGACGGTCAGCTTGAACTTACTTTCAATGTATTTTTGTCTCAGTTTTTTGGTAGTTTTTAAGATTAATAATTGTTTGCCACGGCAAACGGAATTTATACGGTAAAAATTGGGTAGTGATTTCACACTCCTTTTTTATTGGTAATTGCACTCCATTTTTTTTGTCTTTTAATGAAACTTTTATGTGCCTATAAAAATTTAATCTCGATAGACTTCACATTTTCAACCTGCGAGGATAACTTTAACTACAACTCGTGCTCCAACTACGGGAGTTTAGTGATAACACGGGGTGTGAGTGATATTTACCCAAATCTTGCGTCTTCAACGAGGTCGACTTTATAGGGATATGAGGAGTAATTTCAAAGAAATTGAGGGGATATGAACCTCCGGTCTCCAACCCGCAAGGTAATTTATTTATTTATTTTTTTTTTGTATTCGTTAAATCTCATCTACTCTATCTTAGGGGACTTCGAGAGAAGGATGAGTGCTTACAGAAATCGAACATTATCCATGTGCATGGGGCACCAACTGCACTTACTTGTCCAACTTGCGAGGTTGATTCACTCGTGATTTTATAAGGCGAGTTTCAGGGGGGAGCGTGTTATTTTTCCTTGATGCCACCTCCGATCTCCACCCGTGAGGTTGACTATGACTAAAACTCGTGATTGATCAACGCGAGTTTTGGGTAGCATGTGCAAGTTATGGTAGTGTTTAGTTTAGTTTAGTTTTGGTAGTGGGTGAAGAGAGAAATAGAGTAATGATTGAAAATATGGGTAATGATTGGAGAGAGATGAGAAAGTAATAATTTGATAAATAGGGTAATGATTGGAAACAAAACTAAAACTAAATCTTAACCGAACAAAGCTAATATTCTACTATCTACAAATATCGTACATCACATATACGAGAATATATATATATATACACTATATATATATATATGAAATTCTTACGGAAGTGATTTCCGCACTTTCTTTTTTTTTCTTTATCCCCTAGGATTTACTATATTGTCTTTTTTTTCAATATATTTTTTCACACATCTAAAGATAATGTTGTAAATACATAAAGAGAGTGAATTCTATAAATAAATAAATAAATAAAAAAGAGCATGAAAATCATTTCCCAATCGTTGAACTTAGGATGTTATTCGGTCGATTTGGTTCGGTTTGGGGTGAATTTGCCGCACTTTGATCGGGTTCGAGGTATATACTCTGGGGACCCGACCCCGACCAGTATTAATTTCAGTTCAGTTCGGGGTGAGTTCGGTTTGGTCGGGGATTTCGGGGAGTTCAGTCTGCCTGAAATGGGCCTTAGTTGGGCCATTTGGGCCATTTTTAAAAACTAAGAATAGACTATAGGGCCATGTTTGGGCCATTTTTCTCCATATTTGGGCCATTTTCACATGTTTCTTATCAATATTTGGGCAATTTTCAACCTTAAGTCAATCACCCATGTTTGGGCCATTTTTTCACCCAAATTTGAGCCATTGTACCTGTTTTTTTTTTCAAACACCAATTGAAAAAAAAACATACAACAGGCATGCTCAACAATTACAACTTTTAACATGTACTCTTCCATCTTTTTTTTCCCCAATCGATTGGAAATATCTTCTACACTAGTGTATAAATCTTGGAGGAGTTATAGTAATTTAGAATAGAAAGAGCAATCGATTGAAAATTTTTGCAAAAACCGTAAACAAATCAAGCAATGAAATCCAAAAAAAAAAAAAAAACGGGTAAGAGCCAAAAGTTAACAATTCAAAATTTTGTTTGAAGTTAACAATTCAAAACAATAAGAGCAAAAGATTAAAATAATTTATATAAAATATATATAATATATATGGTTCGATCGATCGATCGGGTCGGTTCGGTTCGGTCCCGCATTCGGTTTGATTTGGTTCGGTTCAGTCCGTATAGGTTTCCAGAAAACCGAGACCGAACTAACCTAGGTTCGGTTCGGTTCGGTTCAGTCCACCCCGAACCACCAAAAAAATGCCCCTGGACCGACCGAAGACCGACCGATCGGTCGATTTTTTTCGATTTTTTCAGTCCGATCGGGTTCGTAACAGCATAGTCTAAAATAGGCTCAAATTCAGCTAGAAGTTGAAATCTAACTCGAACGATTCTATATCGAGTCAAATCTTGAACAATTCACAAATCGGATACATTTACATCTATCTATCTATTTATTCTACCACATAAAGAAGTTATCACTTTTGGTGTGAAACACTTTGTGAAGTCGTGTCACAAAAGTGATTTTCACTATTTACCCCCAAAGAAAAAGTTTTCTATTGTCATGACAAGAAATAACTACTTCTCTCGTTTCAAATTGAAAGTTCCTTATTCCATTTTAAGATGTTCCAAAATGGTTATCCCTTGCCAAAAATATAAGTGGAAATTTGATAAAATTCCAAAAGTATCCCTTTTATTTGAATACAAAATGTGGCAAATCGATAGAGTACAGGAGTAATGGGTGAAAAATACATGTAATGATTACATATTCCTTAAAAATGTTGAAATTTCAAAGAATGACTCTCATTTAAGAACGGAGGAAGTACCGGTGTAAAAAGGGTAAAAACACTTTCACCTCAACTACCCCATCCCTCTTCTCCCTCAATTTTCCTGTGTAACCTTCCTCCTCAAATATTCTGCTTACACGCAAGAACTGCCTCATCCTGTCTAGTGCCTGTCACGCATCGTATGTACCTAGCCTCATAGTGAGGAATGACAACTTTTTCCCAATCCCTTCCCATTTTTTCTCATCCTGTCTAGTGACTGCCCGTTTAGATGGTGAGTTTTTCAGGAGAAAAGAAAAGAAATGGAGGGGAAGATGTTTCTCTCCTTTGTTTTGTTTGGATGGTAAATGAGATGAGAGAGGGTGAAAGACGATGAGAATCAAGAGAGTTGAGTTTGTTTACTCTCAACCCAGAACGGTGAACGTTATCTTTTTTTATTGATTGAAATAATGTGGATCACAATACAAAGTTAAATCATGTAGATTTCATCACAAAGTGATATCATGTTTACCTTAAAAGTGTATTGCAATGATGTGGATTCCACTACAAAGTCAAAGTGTGTGGATCCTATCACAAAGTGATGTCATACTTATCAAAAAAATGTATTACACGGAGACATCTACACAATTTCAATCAATAAATAGGAGATAATATACACTCTATTTAAATAGGGTAAACAAAATTACATTCGAATCAATAACTCTTTGGAGAATAATTTTTGTTTCCTACCAAAAGTGATAGAGATTGGTAAAAAAAACTACTCCTAAGTCTATCTTATTTCTTTTACTATTTTCTCATCAAATCAACCCCCCCCCCCCCCCCCCCCCCCCCCCCCCCCCCCCCCCCCCCCTTCCTTTTTTCATTTCGCCAAAGGGGCTGTGAGTTCACAGAGACCCGGTACTAATACACAGACGCTCTCTTCCATGGCGATTTCTCTTCCCAAACCCTAACAAAATTCTCTCTCTCTCTCTCTCTTCCTCGTCTCTCTGCTCTCTCTCCAAAATGGACAGCCTTCTGGCCACTTACGGAGACGACGACGCCAACGATTCATCCAACACCACCAAACCCACGACCCCACCGACCCCACCTTCCCCATCCCAACCACCACCTCCTCCACCCCAACCCCCGACACCGAAACCCGATAACCCATCGCCTTCGACGACCTTCTCCGAACCCCACCTCCGAACACTCCCGAAATTCACCAAAGTCCTCCGAAGAAGACGAAGACGACGACGATGAACAACTAGAAGAAGAGGAGGACGACGAACGACCTCCCCCGAAGAAACAAAAACCCCTCTCCTCCCTACCAACCGATCAAGAACAAGCACCGGGTCCGAAAACCAAACGAATGTCAACAATACAAGTACAACGACGGCAATTGCTAATAAGAAGTCGAAGAAGAAGGGCAAACAACGTGTGGGCCTACTCGACGTCGCGAAAAGGTAAAAAGAAAACCAAAAACAATAACCACCAAATTGTCCAAGCAGAGGAGAACAAGACCGTTTTGGTCACCCCGTCCCTCGGTTTCCCGATAAGACGGACGATTCGCCGGACATGGAAATCCGGCTATCGAAGGTTTACAAGGCGGAGAAAGTCGAGTTGAGCGAGGACAGGTGAGTGCTGGCAGCACCAAGGGTTACAGGATGGTTAGAGCCACTAGAGGGGTAGTGGAAGGCGCTTGGTATTTCGAGATTAGGATTGTGAGTTTGGGAGCGACGGGGCATACTAGGCTCGGGTGGTCGATGGAGAAGGGGGATTTACAGGCGCCGGTTGGGTACGATGGGAATAGTTTCGGTTATAGGGATGTTGATGGGAGTAAGATACATAAGGCTTCGAGGGAGAAGTATGGGGAGGAAGGGTACGGGGAAGGGGATGTGATTGGAGTTTATATTAGTTTACCTGAAGGGAGTTTGTACGCACCAAAGCCGCCCCATTTGGTTTTGGCATAAAAGGGCAGAGGTATGCTTGTGCGGCAACAGATGGGAAAGAGGATTCCCCTAAATTGGTACCTGGTATGTGAGATGCTTCTTTGAATATATATACACCCTTTAGCTGATCGGAGTTGGGTGTGTGTTTATGTGTTTTATCTGTTTGCCTTGGTTTTGCTTCTTATTGCCATTACTGTTGCTTAGTCACTGGGGTTTGTTGTTAGTTTTGTGGTGAACATTCAGTTTTTGTCTAAGCCTTCAAAATTTACAGAACTTGGAGTGATATGCGGTTTAGAATTTAAATTGCGGAGTCTTAATTTGAAGGATTATAGTTTCTTGCACTCTAATATTTAGGTATGTCATTATGTGTCTATTGTCTCTATTGTGTTTTTGAGATATTATAGTTTCTAGCACTTGATGATATAGGATGATGCTATGGTGTCTCCGGTCATTTTGGGGACACCGTAATTTTTGGCATATTATAACCCTTACAAGCATAATAAAATCATTACAAGTATAATAGAATCATAACATGGCATAACTAAGGCATAACCAAAAACCAATCAAGGCATAACCAAAAATCAACCAAGACATAACCACCAAGTTATGCCTTGTTATGGTTTGGGTTATGCTTATACTGGTTTTGGTTATACTTGTAATGAATTTGGTTATGCTAATAATGGTTTTGTTATGCCAAAAGTTACGGTGTCCCCAAAAGGACCGGGGACACCGAAGTCATTCCCGATGATATATATATATATATATATATATATATATATATATATATATATACACACACACCACACACACACACACACACGCGCGCGGCGCACCACAGCACACACACCCCCTTGGTGCACATCTAAGATTGAAGTTTCTTGCACTTGGATTATCATTTCAAGTACTTAAGTAATGTTTTCCAGCTATCTCTTCCTCTTTTAGGTCCAAAGTGTCAGTAAGAATGGAGGGATTCATTGTCATTAATAGTCTACTAGCCATGGTCCATGTAAGCATATTTTTCTGCTTCTGGCCCCTGTTCTTTTATTTTTCTAGATTCAGAGGTTTCTTTAGGCAGAAGAAAGCCAATGACGATATAGTTTTGGCAGATGTTTATTTCTTATGGGGTTCTCTCTCTCTCTCTCTCTCCTCTCTCTCTCTCTCTCTCTCTCTCTCTCTCTCTCTCGATCAATCGATCGATCGATATGTAGGGAAACAATGTAAACGCCTAAACTGGAATAACCTCAGCAAAAGATGCAAACAGATGAATGGAATTAATGGCCTAAACATTTAAAAGGGCCTACAAAGTCACCTGCAATTTGGTCAGGGCATGTGAGATTTACCTGTATCGCAACTATGCAAAATGAACAAAGAGCTCTTCAACACCTTGGAGGGTCCTGTTGTCGCACTCGCTCAAAAGAAGCCACATCAAGCATAATGATATCAACAACCAAACCTACCCCATCTTTCGAATCTACGCCTTACCTCCCATACAAAATACTAGCCTATGTTACATTGACTTGGGTATGAGTGTTGGCTGCAAGTAAGTGATTCAAAACTTCCATGTAACTCTTACAAAGGAAGCATTGGCTAAGCTGTAATCTGAAGCTTCTTGATAAAGCTTTTAGGCATCAAATTTTGCCGTGGGCGATTTGAGAACCATTGGAGGTTGTGGTCGTGAAAACAGGGCTATTGTTAAAAATTCTTAACAGGATCAAGATATCTGGGGTGAGTGGAGGCGAACACTTAGTGCCTCTAGAGGTCTGACCCCTGAGGCGAGTGCAAATGGTTAGGTGAGCTCAAGGTACCTTAGGCTCTGCTTCAAAGTTCAAACTTAGGCATGAGGTGCTCAAAGTGGTGCCTTTTTAGTTTTTGGGTTGATTGTGTTAAGTGTTAACTGGTAGTAATTAATTGCCACTCATGGTAGTTTTGGCTTGATTGTGTTAAGTGGTGCCTTTTTAGTTTTTGATGCTTTTAACGTGTATTCAGTAGGATTCATTATGCTTTTTGTTTATCAAGTCTTTGTCTATGTTTTTTTGTTGCCCAGAAAAATAAGTAGCATTGGTTCAGGCCTTGGGAGGACTTGGTTCGGTTTTCACATTTTACTTTAGCGTAACACTTTACCAGACTAATCTATGTATCTTTTTGAATCTCAGTTGAGTCAAATACAGCCAAGCATTATATGACGGTGTTCTATATTAGACAGGTTAAAGAACCAAATTGTATGTGCTATTCCAGTTTCTTGAGAATTTTTTATTGCTTGATGTGTAGCTGTTATTTTTATTTGGTTGTGAGAGTTTTTTTTTTTTCCCCTTGTAACTGTTAAGTGTCTGATGAGATACTATATTAGTGACAGTGAGCCTTGTTTTTTCTTTGCAGGAAGTGAAATATCTTTCTTCAAAATGGGATATGCCAAGGTGTTGCTTTTCAGAATCTCTATGGTGGCCGATACTATCCTGCAGCTTCAATGTATACACTTCCCAATCAACCAAATTGTGTGGTCAAGTTCAACTTTGGCCCTGATTTTGACTTTTCCCCGGAAGACTTTGGTGATCGCCCCATCCCAAGACCCATAATTGAAGTTCCTTATCATGAATATGATGGGAAAGTTGAGAATGTTGTGTCAAGTGAGAAGAAACATTAGCAGAGCATCATCTTTTTGATAAGTTCGGAACATAGCAGAAGTCGGGGATGGATTCATGTTTGATTTCTGTTGTAATCTTTGGAATTTATTTCTGACAAAGGAACAGTAGAGTGTTGTAAGTTGTAACTGCAATTTTCCCGTGAATGAGTAGAACGGCTTATAGTGGATTGGCATGTCTAGAATGATGTTGCATTAGCTCAACTGACAATTTTGTCTCAAGGTTCATGTAGTAAACCCACTTATGTAGATGTTTTGATGTCTTATCTTGTACTTTACTCTTGATGTTTCTTTGAGTCGATTGGCACTGATTTCATTAATTTAGCTCATTTGAATCCCCATTATCCGCTTTTCCGCCATTGAGTTTTCCTGTGCAGGTGTGATATTTCCTGTTATCTGTTTCAAGGAATTTGACCAAGAGAATTAACATTTCTTTCTCAATACTTAAGAGAAGCACTAGTATTTTTTTGTGCTGTTGCGACTAGTTTTATGTACTGTTAAATGGTAGTTATATTGTTAGTTGATAGAATCTCTTCTTTCATGAACATGTTCTCCGTATTACATGATTTGATGCTATTTTCTTTGTGCATGCAACAGTGTCCATGCTTATGATCTTACTATTTGGTTAAGATGATGGAGGGAGATGTTATGGCTGTTATTGTCCTTCGTGATCAATTTTGATAAACATGGTTCCCTAAGAAGAGGAAACGTGAACTTCTCATCACAAAGCCGGTGCCCTAAAATCCAAGCCCCATAAATTGTTTCTCTTTCCTTGTTGCCTGGTTTTGTTAATTTATTGAAATTAGGTTTCTCTCTTTGGTGGTGGCCATTTCCTTTATAGACTTAACTTTATTCCCGGTTGCAGGTAATCCATGGGCTTCCATCAAAATGAGCCCTATGCTGGAGGAGCATGGTAATGAAGTTAAGGAAGCTACAGATATGGCCCGTTAAGCTAAAAAAATGTTCAGGTTGGTTGATTTTAATCCATGTAGAAACATGTCTGACAATGCTTGTCTTTTTATTGTGGTTACACATTTGCTATGCATTAAGTGGATTTATTGGTTAAGATTCGGAAAAGTGTATTGTATGCCTAATATTGTGTAGTAGAGATCCATCATCAACACTGTTTTTCCTTTTTCCACTCATCCTTGAGTTATCATGGGTAATGCTGCATTTGCATGTAATTCGTAGAGTCGTCGTAGCCAGCTTTGAAAGAATGTTGAAGATGGTCCTAATTTTGATTGTATCTCATTAATGTTTTAAGGTTGTGTTGGTTGGTAGCAATTGTCGTACATGAATCCACATATTCCCAATTCATTGCCTGAACTTTTAATGTTTCACCAATTATTGGCCTTTTGATAACCATCACATTTTGTATACTCAGTTTTACTGTTGCACAAGTACTGCCACAGGATGTAAGGGTATAATATATGCGTATGACCTCATGCTCATCTTTCATTTGTTCACAATATGTTATGAAAATAAGCTCACATAATCCCTTGATACCATTAAATTCCAAGTACAATCGTAGTAGTAATAGAATCCTACTTCTAAATAATTTACACTATACAGTACCGCTAAAAATCTAGTAACGTTAACATCTTTTATTGTTTGATAGGAAAAAAAAGCTAGTGCTACTTTTAATGGATTGGAGAGTTAAGTCCCTCTTGAGAAGATAACGAGTGAATAACTTGGTGCCTCTGTGAGGGAAAAGGTGGTGTCTTCCTAAAAGAAGGCCTCTTGCTGAGATAATGCACAGTTCTCTTTATATAAAGCTTACGAAACAGCGGTGAAGCTCTTTCCTTGAACTTGAGAATGATGAAGAAGAGGAGTCTGTAAACTATAAGAATAATTATAACAACAGCTAAGTCCCACCACTTGGAATGGTCCAGCGAAACACCTAGTACAGTGTTGATGATAACCTTGCCCTTCAGTTTCGGATCTCCTGGCTGTAAAGGATGAAACTCGAGCCCAATCATGTCGTTCTTGTATTCTCCCTGTGATTTTAACATTATATTCAAATCTACCTCTTCCAGACATCAACTAATGGGTACTAATTACCGAGTGTGATGTTCTTAATTCTTACTTGAGCATTTTTTCACCTTCACGTTTGGTGTTAAACTTGTTAGATACAAAGTTAGTGTAGTTTTATAGACTTGTTGAGTTCTCATTATAAAGGGCAAATTGAGTAGGAGAACATACTATAAGGGTTTTTTCTATAATAAGGACATAAATATTTTTCCGTAAAGTCTAAAGCACATTCTGCCCAGGAAGTACAAAAAACCCTCCCAAGGTTGACCGGCGTTGAAAGTGCCTAAAACCATAGGGTACCATATGAAAATGCTTAAAACCTTAGGGTACCCTATATATGAAAGTGCCTAAAATCCTAGGGTACCCTTTGAAAGTGCCTAAACCGCTAAAACCTTATAAAAAGAAAATGCACCCTAAAACCCTATGAAAGTGCCTAAAACTGTAGGATGCCCTATGAAAGTGCAACAAGATTGAAAAACACGAAAAAAGACATTTTGTGTTAGCCAAACAAGGCGCTTGTCTCATTTAATACAATTTAAATGAAAAAAGACATTTTTTGTGTTAGCCAAACAAAGCCCTTGTCTCAATAAATACAATTTTATCGTTTCATGGACTCTAGACTCTAAAATATTTTTATTAATGGACTCTACACATCACAGAAACTTAGGTTCGACTGAAACTCCTATGGGGTTGTTTCATTTGGACGTTAGACTAATATGTTGCATTATAAAGTTGGCTTCTGTTGAAAGTATGCCGCTTATCTTCTCCTCTTTTCCTTTTAGGTGCTCCATTCCGCTCATCAGACTTGTTTTTTATGCAAGAAATATTTGAACACAATAGAGTTTTTTTTACCTGTAACGCCCATGCCATATAGTTGATATATGACATTGGGTAGCGCCAAAATAGCTTTGGAAGATCGGGAAAGAATCGGAAAAATCCGGCCGTCATCATCATAACTCCCTGCACGAAGGTATGGGTATCAAAGAATGATGAGCACAAACTTCTGATAATGATAGGCAGTATTGCCTTAAACCTTGTTGGTGGTTCCATTTTCAGCATCACTTTTCGAAAGAAAAATTCAGAAACTTGTTTGGTTGGTCTTTTTAACATGGATTCTTTTGAAAAGAGTCAAACTTCTCAAGAACCAACTTCATGTACAAATGAATGTGATATGAGAGTGATGAGTATTTGTATTTTTAAAAATAGTTTTTGGACGTATTCTGCAAAATTGAATTTGGAAACTGTTAATGAACATAACAGGTCCACAAAAACAAGCAACTTAAAATGGCACAAAACACTCTCATGATACGGGCGTACACAGTATTGAGTTTTGTATACATTTTAGAATTGGTTTCTTTATAATTAGGAGTGTTGTTATGGTAATTTGTGGTGTTAGAGCTACCCCAACAAGAAGCTCATTTAGGAAGGAGACTTACAATGATTCCAGCTCCGGTAATGAGTCCCATTAGGAAGTTGGGAACAAGTGAAGCGACAACCATCATGCAGCTCTCTATGACAGCAATGGAGCTTAGAAGGTCAAGGTAGGTGTAGATATAGTGCGAGAAGCTGGGATGAAGTTTCACCATGTAATACGTAATGGTTACCGTACTTAGCGACATCATAGCCAAGAATGGAAATGAGGAAAGGAAGTTTGAAAGAATAAATACACCAACTCCGTAATGCCCGTTGAGCCTCTCCTTGTAGAAGATCTGGTCAAGAGTGAAAAACAAAGCACTGAAAGCTCAAGACCACAAAATACCAGTATCAGGTGCAGGTATGCATATAAGTGTCGCATACATTTCATTCTCGTTTTTCTCTGAGGAAATACATTTCGTTTTCATGCTGAAGGGTAACATGGACACGCGTGGAGTTCATACTTTTTAACTACTTCTTTAACTTGTACTTCCTCTTTCCAACTTTCTTTGTCCATTTTTACTATTTTGGACATCTCAAAGTACTTTATATCACACGTGTGTGTGCGTTTTACAATATATTACTACGCATGTATGTCTGTATGTATGTATGTGTATGTTTTGATGATTTTGAGAATTTTATCTACAAGATTGAGTAATTGAGATCTCTTGATTGTAAAAGAAAAAAAAAATCTTTGTCGATTTATTTAAAAAAGGCACGACTGTAGAAAGTGGACGAAAAAGTTTAAACGACGAAAGAACTTCCTTGGAATAAAATAGTATTTACAAGCTAACAGAGCTTTTTATGCATGAGAAGATAGTATCATGATCGCGATATATTAAAATTGACTATTTTGAGTCTTTGACAATGCTAATGGGTGCATGTCTAGTTTGGCACATATATCCCCTGAAACTTGCAAATCACAAATTTGAAAGAGTCTATTCGCGAAACAGCTTCTCAACATTTCTAATTTTTAATTGCTTGATTTAAGTTCATTTACCTTCATTTCTTCGATGAAGGAAGGGAATCCTCCAATGGACATCATTATCATGTATCCTGATATGAATCCACCGCAAGCTCCACGTGCCAGAATAGATGAGTAGCTGGTGCCAACGTCAAAGAAGATGGTTCCAACGCAGATAGATACAGCTGTATATGTGATTAGCCTCAGCCAGTAATACCCGATGTCCCTTGACATGTTCAGAAATGATCGTCTTGTTAACGTCGAAAGTTGCTTGCACCATGCTGCTTGGCTACCTGTTTTTGTCTCCACTGCAAGTCCTTTCTGCAATAATTGGTTAGTTGAGCCACTGCGTTCTGGTATGGTTGCATTAACTGTTCCGTTAAAGTGCATCTGGAATTTTTTTTCTCTATAATTGTGGTATCATTTTCAGTTTTAATGTCTACATGGGGAAAAATTAATGAAACGTCCGGAAGCAGCCATCTTGTTCGTATCAATTTTTTGTGCAAAAAAAGAGCATTTCAACCATTCAGAAAAATGTCTTAAGCCATCAGCTGAGAATGGGGGTTCTCGAAAACAGTTGTCCAAACAAGTTTTCCATATCACTTCCTGTTTCTTAAGAGATCAGAAAAGTTTTGGGAAAGGATAATAGACATTTTCAGTAGTTGTTTCATTCATCACACTAATGTTTACAAGTGAGTCCTGATAGCAAAAGGCAATAGATGTAAGAATGGTTGGTTTTAAAATCATAAGTTGAATATGAAATGATTACCATGATTGAGATTTCATGAATCCTTGCTTTAGCTCTTTTTGCATATTTTGAGTACTTGTATTTCTCAACCAGCTCGTTTTTTATCTCTGCTGTTGTCATTTTCATCAAAGTTGATGATTTTTGTGTATCCTGTCATAAGTTAACCGTAAATAATGAGTAAGATATAAGATATATGGGTTCATGGTGAAACATATTATATCTTAGCAGTGAAATGGTAATAGATATGTACCAATCAAAATTTTTTTATTTGGGTGAGTGTTGACAAAATTGAATCAAGGAGGAGAAGGTGAAAGTGTATCAGGAGTCCGGGTTGTAAAACGAACTAGCCTGACTCGTGCTTAGCTTCACCCATCTATTTTGAAAATTAGCTAAGCTGGAACCTTTCGGTGCTCTTGAAATTGTGTAAAGTCAGCTCAGAAACCTTATCTGCATTGTAGATTGTACAAAAATGGAATGCAAGAAGCTAATGAAGCTCACTCTTAATTGGTCCAAATGAAGCTCATTTGAAATTGACTCAGAACTCAGAAGACATGACGTGCTCAGAACTTGTCCCAGTCACTCAATCCTTTTGCAGCTCCGACAATCTATTGTCCTCCTCCCCTTGGTAAGTACTAAGTAGTACCCATTTCATTTTGTCTGCCCGCTTTCATGTAGCGACCAAACTCGTGTATTATTTCATTCTTTACCTCATACCATAGGACAATAATCTAATGGTATATACAAATCAACTTCCTGTGATAATTAAATAAAAGACACACGGATCCCTACGGTAACTTATTCCTAGCTAAACAGATGCAACACTAAATGTCACCTTAGTTAGGAGTTGATAGGAATGTGTTAGAGCTTGTTCCACATTGGTTAATTATCATTGATATGAGCCTCTCCACTCATTGGCAATTGGTTTTGAGTTGGATGATTTAACAAAAAGTAAGGAGAGTAAAGCTGCAAGAAGCACACATACTAGTATATGAGACTCCATGAGAGAGGCTGTGACATTGTCGAAGTCTGAGTTTATACACCGAAGGAAGTGATCCGAGGGGTTTCTTCTACCAGGGCATGGAAAACCCACTTCAGCAAAGAACTGCAAAAAAATCACCACCAAAATACATGCTTGGGGTGATATGTTTTGGGATTATTGTGCTTCCGATATACTTATTAGTTATTCACTAAGTATACTAAAACGAGGTTTAGAATTTAAGTGTATGGTGTAGGTCCATTTTGTGGTGGTGTTGATTGCACCAGTTAAATCCAGTTCAATTATTTTTGGATTGTGGAGAATATTCTAGATGACTGCATTCTTAGGGGGTTTCAGACACCTCTCGATATGCTTAGGAGTAAAGTTGGTGCGACTCCATTCTCTTCTCATGTGGAAGATTCAAATTGGTGTCCTGTGATTTTATCCTCTGTTGTGTTTTCACGTATAATTGGTGTCTAGCAGCTTTGATAACTGTCTATTTTTGTGTTGTTTTCGTTTGAATTGATCCGATTTGACTGGAGAAGATGATTTATTCCTGCATGTTGTTTTCACAATATATGGTCACAAAGTAAATTGCAATCCCTTTTATTGATTTTTGGAAAACTAGAAAAACTATAATGCTATACGTCATTGGATTTTTTTCCATTGTTCCATGTCACTTTGTTATATACATGTATGTATCCGAATACATATATAGGTATCTGTTAAGTATCTAGTTATGTATGTATTAAGTATATCATACTTAGCCATGTAGGCTAAGAAGCACGGACACGTCTACCGGCCTCACGTGTTGGACATCACAAACTCTCGAGACGGACACGTATTGGACATGCCTAAATACTTGTCTAATGATTATATTATATTTCTTTTAGCATTGTGTATACTCTAGACATGTTGGCAACACTCTTTGAACATGCTAAGGACATATTAAAATGTCTCTGACGTTTATATGAAAACAGAAACTACCTCTATATTTCAAATACACTTTATATTTGACATGTCCCCGACTCGTCTGTGTCCTAATTTTCGGAGAAATGATGTGTCCGCGTGTCCAAGTTGTGTCTGTATATCGTATCCGTGTCCGTGCTTCTTAGCATGTGGGTGATAAAATAAATGACGTGCTCTTAACTTACCTCCACAGCCATCTTTGCTTCTCCAAAGTAAACAGTCTCACCTCCAGATATCAGGAAAAGGTCATCAAACAGCGCAAAAACCTCACTGTTTGGTTGGTGAATTGAACAGACAACAGTCCTGCCATCACGCGAGACGTTTCTTAGGACCTGAGTGACGAAGAAAGCTGAGGCGCTGTCGAGGCCGGTGGTGGGTTCGTCGAGGAAGATGAGCCGCAGCCGAGTGAGGAGTTCTAGTGCAATGCTGAGTCTCTTCTTCTCCCCACCACTTATGCCTCTCAAATGCCAGTTTCCTATAACATGATCACTACACCCTTGAAGGCCCATTTCCATTATTGTTCCTTCTATTATTCCATTGAGATCATCTTTTGTTAGGGTTGTTGGGAGCCTCAAATGGGCTGAGTATGTAATTGTTTCTTTTACTGTTAGGGTTCCCATGAGTGCATCCTCTTGGGTTACGTAAGCCTGTATAAAACAAGAAAAGGATGTGAAAAGCAATAGCCAAATTGTACATGGTGTGTTTGGAGCTTGAAGAAGAATGGGCAGGAATGAAAACTATTCTTTTTGGGTAATTTCTTAATTAAGGTGTCTCGTTTTGAGTTAAATGAAGGATCACAAAACAATGGATCATCATGTGGGGAAGATCTTTTTCCCTCTTTTACGAATTCCAAAAAAATACTGGCCCCTAACAAATGGCTTTTCTTTCCTTGATTAGTACTCCTTTCATCCCATGTTGTTTGTCTATTATTCTATTTTAGGATGTCTTAGAATGTTTGTTTTTTGAAAAGTCAAAGAAAATGTACATTTCAACAAATTAACTAGATTTAAGAGTAATTTTGAATGTAAAGAACAAAGGGTAGTGGTTGTAGTCTCATCAAAAATTTTAATGGGATATGCAATAATTGCATGTTTTATATGAAGTTGATTCCTCTCCATGACAGAGCAATACAGAACGGATGGAGTAATCTAAAAATGATTGGGAAGTCCTAAAAGTTAAAAGAATGTTAATCGAAAATTGTAAAATAAAGTCGGAAGAGCACCTCAAACGTTTGGTAATTCAAAGTAGTAGTATTTAATTTACAGAATTCATTATGAAATGGAAATCTGAGGATTCAAGAAGTAAATGACTTGAGGTTAGTCAGGTGCATGCATGCGTACTTGTGTAGAATAGTGCTACATAAATATATGTTATTCAAACGCAGATATGTTTGAAACCGTTAGTGCATATGGGATCCAAACAATTTATGTGGTACTCACAAACATTAAACAATTTCGAAGATATCTGTAAGTGGATCTGAGTCCGGACATCTTTATTTAAAGCATTTGCCATTTTTTTTATACATGTTATATCTAGTAATTTACTTACAGCAACACCATAGGGAAGCCTCCTCTTGCTTCCATTAAGGAGAACATTTCCTGTCATGATAGCATTTCCTGAGACTCTACCTGTACGTTCAATTAAAGTTTGTACTATGGTTATTCCATGTTTCATGCTCAATAAATGTATCAATAACTAGATAACTTACCTTTTACCGATCCAGATAACTATAGGCGAAATTAAAGATACCGATTGAGGTGCACAAATTTTTTGTATCGACGGGATATGTGGAGCTCACACTGTCATACAGATAACTGGAGCCGTTGATATTGTAGAGAAAATTTACTAAAGCATTCTTGTTGAAAACTTAGCTTTTAATGACCTTTTCATATTTTTTAAACCAACAAAAAAAATAGAGAGAAAAAAGAACCTAAATGCCAGATAATCTTATTAAACATCTTTTGTTGTTTTCATAACAAGATTGATTGCACCAAAAATGTCAAATAACCTTACTTGATGGTAATTAAGCTCTAAAAAATTGTTCTAATAGGTTAATGGTGATCTAGGGGCATTTTTGGCATCCAAAAAGACATAAGTATGGTGACATCATTAAAGCAGACACTGATTTGTAGTGTCCGCTTAGTTCGCTGGGGGGCTGCTGTCCTGATTTTGGGGCCCACCCCGGTCTCGCTCCGATGATCGGAATCGTTCATTTTGTAGAGCTCGTCGAGTAAAATATCTATGCCAAAAATCAACTTAATTGGATATCATTAAGTGTCTGATCGAAACCCATATAACTCTCGGTCCTTAGGTTACAGTGGATTTGATCTAGTGTTTCGGATCCATTCTTTTCAAGATAATAAGGTTCCAATCAGGCATTTAATGATATCAATTAAGCGGATTTTTTGGAAAGTTGTTTTACTCGACAAACTCTACAAAGTGAACAATTCCGATCATCGGAGCAAGACCGGAGTGGGCCCCAAAACCAGGTACAGCTGCAAGGGGACAGCAGCCCCCAGCTTGTTGATTTGTAGTTAAGTTTTACATCTAAAAAAGCCAAACAATATTCATCACCACCACCTTCCAGGCTCGTACGTGGAAGATGGAACTATGTCATGAACTATAAGAAAAATATTGAAGATGGTCATACGAGAGAGAGAGAGAGAGAGAGAGAGAGAGAGAGAGAGAGAGAGAGAGAGAACCTGATAAGGAGTCAAGAAGGGTGGACTTGCCAGAGCCAGAAGGACCCATAATAGCCATGATCCTACAAGGCTCCGCAACTCCCCGAACTCCATTGATCAACCTCCTCGTGGGTCGCTTGCCAAAACTTGGAATCACAACCGTCAGATCTTCCCACACCAGGTACATCCCCGGGCCTTGATCATCATCACAAGTAGTTGATAATGCCACTCCCTTCTCGAAATCAGTACTACTATTTGATGCTGCTGCCTCTTCTATCTCCATTATTCAGTTTGAACAGAGAGAATATTGAGATTAACACAGAGTAGAATATTGAAGAATAAAGTCTGTTGTACTACTATTTATAGACCAGTATAAGTTTTGGTAGTAGTAATTGTATCTGTTTCCAACAAACCTAACCCTGCTTCACCGTTGATTGCCAATAGAAAGCTGCGAGCTACTGAGCTAGGCTGTTATCTACAGAGAGAGAGAGAGAGAGAGAGAGAGAGAGAGGCTTCATTACTCTTATTAATAGAGCTGCAGGCAGTTATCCACAGAGAGAGAGAGAGGGAGAGAGGTGGCTTTGTTTGGTTTCCATCTTTAGGTATTTTAGTTTTGGTAGTGGATTTAGAGAGAAATAAGATAATGATTGAAAAAAAGGATAATGAGTAGAGAGAAAAATAAAAGTAATAATTGAAGAATTATGAGAATGATTGAAAAGAAAAATAGAGTAATAATTAGAAAACAAAAACAAAACAAAGTTAAAATGAAAAACGAACAAAGGCGAATTCAGTACTCTTACTCCCTCCGTCCCAAATTCTTGGTCCTCTTTCCTTTTTTTGGAAGTCACAAAAGATTGGCTCTATCTTTTAATTTATAATTTTTTAGATAAAATTTGAATCTTGTTTGATAGATCTCAATGAGCTCTATTATACAAAGTTTTTAAAATTACCTAAAAGATTATAAATTGTAAGATAATTAATTGAAAATGACACGCACTCTCAGAGATGACCAACATTTTGGAACGGATGAGTATTAATAGAGCCGCAGACAGTGTGAGAGAATAGAGCTACAGACACACAGAGAGAGAGTGCATGTTTTAACGTTTAAAATTTTGGATGTGCAAGAAATCGTCTTTGAAGGGATTTTTGTTGAGTTTTGAAGCCTAATTTGCCACTTACAACAATTTCCGTCTGAATAGGGCTGAAAGCCGTTCGGACGCTCGCGAACGGGATCAAAAAAGGAGACTGCAGTATTTCCTGTCCTGACGGGATTCAGGACCGTCGATCTGGAAAGAGGTGTTTTGCGTCCGGACAAATGCATCGCGAACATAATTGTTTTATATAAATACCCTAATTCACCTTTAAGGGCAAAGAACATACAGTAACAATATTGAGAGAGGCTACTATAATTCTAGAGAGAAAACTTGTGAGTGTTTTTCATTGATTCAATAGTAAACTAGTGTGACTCCTGAGGAATAGGTACGGTGCCGAATCTCAAATCTTTAAGAAGAAAATGAATACTTATACTTTTCATTCTTAATATAAATGAACATTGTAATCATTTGTATAAACCTATCCGATTAACTCTTGCATAGTTAATTACTCTCTTACCCTTCCGTGTTCATAAAGGTCGCTAATTACTTTATTGAACAAAATATCACTTTAATCTAATATTGAAAACCACGTGATAGATATATAGACGGAGATAAATTTCTCTTGTAGTTCATTCTCAGAATCACATTGAATAAATAGTATTCCAACCTTATAAGGTACCATCAATAAGTAAAGGAAACTATCCAAAGGGCAAATTATAGTTACCCCCCTCTAACTATGCCTCGCATACACTTACCCCCCTCTAACTATTTTTTTGGCACTTAACCCCCTCAAACTAACGGAAATTCACACTGTCATTACTTCAAATGGTCATAACTTCTTCGTCCAAAGTCGAAAATATGCAAATTATATATTGATTTCGAGGTCTTAAAGTCAGCTTTCTAATGACACCAAAATCACACCACAAGTCAGCTTTCTGTCTACCAGCCCTTACTCTTTTGATCATAACTTTTTTTGTGGTTTGAATCATGATATGATTTTGTGTTATTAGAAAGCTGACTTCAAGACCTCGAAATCGATATATAATTTGCATATTTTCGACTTTGGATGAAGAAGTTATGACCGTTTGAAGTTATGACCGTGTGAATTTTCGTTAGTTTGAAGGGGTTAAGTGCCAAAAAAAATAGTTAGAGGGGGGTAACTATAATTTGCCCCTATCTAAATCAGTGTTGGTAATTTTAAAAACTTTGTAGTGTTTACTAACTCCCAAAGAGGACCAACATAATTTTAAAAACTTTCATCATCTTACAAGGTACCATCAATAAGTATTACAATCAAACACAATAGGTTAGCTTAGTGGGTTAAGACTTACGGGTTTTACTCCCTCTTAAGGTTTCTGGTTCAAACGCAACTTCTAGAGAGAGAAGCTCTGGGGTCCGGTTACCCCCCGCCCCCACCCCAATTCCTCTCCTCCTCTCAATTTCTCATCTCCAGACTTCTCCTGTCTTCCTGTTTTCTTTCTACGCTCATGGTTGTGAGGCGGTTGAGACTCTCTCCTTAGAGAGCTGAGATCTCCAACTGTCCCCTATCATTTTTAGACTCAGGAGCCATAGCTAGGGTTCTAGATCTAGCTTCTTGGAACCAGTTTACCGGCACCAGAGACGGCGTCTGCGGCGGCTTCTTGCTTTAGTCTGCAGCAGGATGAGTTCGAGTTGGTGGGGCGGGTCATCCAGGAGGATCTGCTCTGTGTTCATATCTGGCCTCTCAACTTCGGCCTTTGCAATCCCTCTTCACGAGTGTGTTCGATGAGTTCGGCTCTGGCGTTGTGGTTCCAGGCGGCTTTTCTTTTTTTGGTTTTGTTGTATTTTATTTTATTTTGTTAGTTTCTGTATTTTGGGACCGATAGTGTCCCCTCTTATTGTACTGTGTTTACTTTGGCTGGGTTTGTTAATAATATTGGGTTGATCGGGTTCAGTCGAAAAAAAAAAAAAAGGTTTCTAGTTCGGAATCTCCTAGGTGTGATCAACTCTATTGGGGTCAGTCCATTCGAAGCTTTCCTCTGATTTTAATTGGGACTCCGCAAGTGAGCGATGAAATTGGACTCCTAAAATTAGTCGAGGTGCACGTGAGCTAATCCGGATTCTTTGAGTTATAGAAAAATAGAGAGCTGCTACTGGTACAACAGCTGTTGCGCGCACAATGTGCTTTTGGGCCCATCTCAGATCAAAAATAATAATTTGAGCCACTCATTTTATTCGAAATATTTTGTCAAGGATCCCCATAAAAAATCAGTTCCATCCGAGATCAGTAAGAGCGTTTACGAAATGTCCAATTTTGCTTCAAAATCTAGCCTTGCAAATATGAACGGTTCGCAAATGTCTTTTAACAATATCGGATGAAACTGATTTTTTTACGAACACCCCAAACAAAAATATTTGAACAAAATGAGTGACTTTAATTATTTTTTTTAGACCTAAGACGGACCAAAAAATGACGCTGTACACGCTATTTGTACATTAATTGTTGTACCAGTAGCATAATCACATCGTGCATTAGTGCGCACTAGTACAGGGTTCTTCCTCCTCGGTTGGCTACCCAGGTTGCAGCCCATGCTATTTCTGTTTTCAAACCGGCCAATTTAATACTACGAAGCCAACTGTCGACTGGACTTTGGGTTGATGTTGTGCCACGCTGCGTACCTTGAGTCGTTGAATCATATATTTAGCAGTTCGGATCTCATCTCAATAATTAATGATTCTCGATCATTAATTGTTGAGATGAGAGCTGTCAGATGCATAATCCGACGGCTCAAAGGTACGTAATACAGTATTACGCGCACTACTACACAACATCGTCCCCATTCGTGTTGACTAGGTATTTATCTAATTTTGGTTGGGATGTGTGAAGAATCTACTCAATCCCTTGTTTTTGGCTACCATGGAATGAGCATGACACGTGCTACCACATAATTACTACGTGATGTTGAAGGTCCCCTTCTCTCTGTAGAATCTGGATCATGCAATATTTGTGGTGAAATTTGTTGAGAGAAAATAAAAAAAGAGAATTAATTTGCACTCTTTTTTGTCCTTACAATTTGTGTTTCGTTTTGATAACTTGGGTGTTCAGGCCAAGCTTAATTACTTGCACTTTGACTAATTACGAACTGGCAACATCAATTCACTTCTCTCAATCGGTCCTGGAGTTCTATTTGGCTAAAGTGTTTGACTGCTCAAACTCCTTACTCTTTGCCTGATATGGTTGCATGGTATATATTTAGACCATTATAAAGGGTCAAGTTTCAAGACTTGGATTTTAGAAAGTGTGTTAACTACTTGTGTCTACAACCATTGGATGGAACGAAATCGATCATCAACACAAGGTTTCTTTACATAATCAGGTTATCCTGAAAACTATAATTGCTATTCGGGACTTGTTGAACCCAAAAAGGGGTGTCAAGCTTATCTCATAAGAGCATAGAGTAGTATTGTACTTGGGGCTCTCAACTTGAATTTTGGGAACACCGGGATAGTCGGACCATTTTTTCAACACAAAGTTTCTTCTCATTTAAGTAGATTATTGGTGAGTCATGTCATATTGTTTTGATAACCGGATATTCGGACCAGTTTATCCTCATCTCGACTAATTTCTGAGGGTTAAAGTTAACGACTGACCAAACCTTCCCGTAGCTCTAAGGTTTAAAATAATGTTTGCTTTCGTAACGAACATGCCCAAAACTAGGGATTAATGTTGTCACTTGTCAAATCCTGCCCCCCAAACCAAATTCCTTGTCCCTGTGTTTAGGTTCATTCTTCCTCTATGCATGCATGGGTTTGCATGTTATTTCAAAATACTATGAATGTATTCATATTTCCATAATGTCATGCATGTGTCGACATGGCCATTCCCATCCTCACATTAATTTTGTCCATGTTTATGTGCCTAAACTTTAATTATAAATGTGGCTTTCAACTATTTACTTATGGGTTGCTTTATGTTACTCTCCACGACTTGTGGGCCTCTTGTCATGTGACTTCAACCATTTTTGTGAAATCTGTCGCTCTTCTACTAGTTAATTTTGGGGTCAAACACATCTATTGTTAGACGTGGCCAAAACAAGTGACGACAGCTTTTGATATTGTTACACTCTGATATATATATATATATATTCTCAGACTATCATGCCGCAAAAGAAATTAAGTGAATTGGCTATTATTTCAATTGAAAATGAGTATTTAGATAAGGTAAACTACGATGGCTTAATTAATTGAAGAACTTGCTTCAAAAAATATAAAGACAATGTTTTCTCTATCCCCCCTGTGTTTGGTCCATTCTTCCGCCATGGGTTGCATGTTACTCCTAAATGGGTCTTTTTTTAAGGGAGATCTCACTATCCTAGTAGTCTTGGGGTCACATATTTATGTAGGGTTGGTTTATATAAGTACTGCACGAATTTTGGGCCTATGTTGCCGCCTTGTTTGCTTGGGGGTTTTAAGGGAGATTTTTGGGAGCAATGAGTGGAGAGAGATGAAAAAAATTTATTGAAAACCGTGCCTAAAAATTTTGAGACCTCCAAACAAACAAGGAAACAACTATGGATAGTTTTGATTGGTGGTTGTTTCCATAGACTTCTAGGTTGGCTTCTTGCTGTTTTTCTTGTTCAAGGGATGCCCTGTCGATTTTGTATTAATTTCTTGTGAAAAGAAGGGACCCGATTCCTCTGCCGTCCGAACCTAGATTGCAGGAAGCAGTCGCATCTCACTTATCTATCTCGACAATCCATAACTCAAGTTTGTGAATGATATTTATCAGTAATATACTTTTCTTATCGGTCAAAAAATTGTTAGCAAATCTTGACCGTTAAAAACACTTTTGGATAGCTATGATTAACCTCAGCAGATAAAAAATGGCAAAGAAGCCTAACTCTTTTTCTTTACCTTTTCCATTCGTCTATCCAAAAATGAGAACCATACAATATGTCCATGGCAAAGGAAAAATCTTCTCTCCCTTTCTCTTTACTTCCCTGGGTTCCAATCAGGGCAATGAGAATGGCAAGTAATATCTATTGTCTTGCAGCTGGTATGACAACTTAAATATAAGATATTATTGGCTCATTAAGGCATATGAACAAGCTCGAATTCGACTCAAATCTAGGCAAGCTCAGCTTGTCAAATTTTCATTGAGTTCGGCTCGAGTTCGAGTTCACTTAAAAACTTAACAAACAAATATGAATATTGTAATATTCAGCTCATTTACGGCCCTTAATATCCCACACACACACACATATATATAAACTACCACTAATTATTGAATCAAAACAGATTAACAATGTTTATTTCCACCTAAAATCACAGTATTACAACATCACTTATCATTTTTCATTGTTCTGATACAAATTTACAGCATCAAGAAAAATAGTCCTATAAAACTCCACCAAAATGAAGGGAAGGAAAAATGGTGAAATTCGTCGTCGGAGCGTGAATTTTGTCTCATAATAATAATCTGTAAAACAATCAATCACTTTCACAGCATAAGCTGCAGAAAAGGAGCTATATATTAAAGTTGATACTTAAACCGTTGTCACAAGGGTCAGATTCATGCGAATCTTATGCATGTTCCTCCATCTGAGCTGCACATAACTTCGCCGTGGACGTTCCCAGCCTGGGGCATAGACGTCATCGACAACAACGTACCATGGATTTTACGGAATAGGAGAGCTAAGGCCTTCTTGAGAAGACAACGAATGGAGAGGTTGATGCCTCATGGAAGGAAAAGACGGCCTTTTCCTGAGCGAAGCCCGCTTGCTGAGACGGTGAAGAGTTCTCTTTGCGTGGAGAGACCAAAACCACGGCGAAGCTCTCTCCTTGATCTTGAGAATAATGAAGAAGGTAATTCTGTACGAAATGAGAATGACTAGCAAGGCAAACAAGTCCCACCACTTGTTGTGATCTAGCGGGATCTTGAACATGTGTTCGATGATATATGAACCCTTTAGTTTTGGGTCGCCGGCTACCATAGGATCAAACTCCAGTCCTAGCAAGTCATTCTTGTATGCACCCTGCATTTTGCATCGGAAAAAACACCGATGAACTCAAAACATTCGATTCACTGGTAATAATGCTCTAAGATAGACCTGTAAAATCCTAAATAAGGCCATATAAATAGCCATGCACATGTTACGTTCACAGAATTGGTGTATATGTGATGGTAAGACTTGCATATTTACGGCATGTCCATGGTTCCAGAACTGCATCAAATTGCCTTTTACGATCATCTTGTTCTGGTGGAAAACATTCTCTTGACGAATGACTGATCTTCCGAAAAATTGCAGAAACCAGAAAATGCAAAATCTGATTTCCAGAGTATGTTTTATACGATATCCGTGATTGAAGTAAATACCTGTAGCGCCCATGCCCCATAACTGATGTATGAAATAGGGTAGCGCCAGAATGGTTTGGGAAGGTCATCCAGCAAACGGAAAAAAACCAGCGGTCATCATCATTATTCCCTGCATACAAAATTCTTGATCGTGTCAAAGCATGGCGAAAGATGAAAATTGAAAACAAATTTAGACTGTGTTTGGATCATAATCAGAGGGAATTGTGGATGAGAAGCAAAAAGCGATGGAAAGGCTGAGAACATAATGAAGTACAGAAACTAAAAGCTTCTTTAGCCTTTCCATATTCCTTTCCTTTGCTAAATCACTCTCCAAATCTGTTATCCAAACACAGCCTTAACGATGAGTAGGTTTCCTTACAATAATTCCGGCTCCTGTTATTATTCCCATCAAGAAGTTTGGAACTAATGAAGCTACAACCATCATGCAGCTCTCTATGACAGAAATGCAGAGGTAAAGGTTGGTGCAGAAGTATAAATAGTGAGAAAATCCTGGCCGGAATTTGACCAAGGAATAAGTAATACTCCCGGTAGAGACAGCGATGGCGACCAAAAATGGGAACGAAGATATGAAATTTGAGAGAATAAAGACAGCAACTCCATAGTATCCGTTGAGCCTTTCTCGATAAAATACCTGTTTTTAGAATGAAACGTCAAATCCACCATAACCTTGCATAAAATCCTTACACCAACTACACTATACATACTAACATATTTTGGCAACCTCGAAAACTTAAACATGAGTGAAGCACTATTATCCTCCGTTGCACATGACACGAAAATGGAATTGTTACCTTCATTTCTTCTATGAAGGACGGGAAGCCTCCGATGGACATGAATGTCATAAAACCAGATATAAACGCGCCACAAGCTCCCCGAGCTAAGATTGCCGTATAGCTTGTGCCAACGTCGAAATAGATTGTACCGACACCAAAAGAAACGAGTATGTAGATGATTAGCCTTAACCAATAATATCCCACATCTCTAGACATGTTCAAAGAAGATCTCCTGATCAAAGTTGAAAGTTGCATCCACCATCCAGCTTGGCTTCCAGTTTTGGTTTCAACCTCGTGTGTTTGCTGCAAGAAACCAAATATACGCGTTATCCCGTGACTAGTAATGATGCAAGATATCCATCCGATTAACAGGCAGAGAAACTGAAGCTCCCAGTCACGAAACAAACGTCCGCTCACAAACTTCTGAAGTCTTTCAATTACTCCTCCAAAACCACTTTTTTCTTTCCAAGTTTCGCATGTGCTACGTATTAGAAGTACCATATATTGCAGTTCATGGATCCTATTATAATCTAGCACTTTGGAGTATAAGAAAATACATGTGTGAGAAAAAATATGAGTGGATGAGTGAGATGAAAAGTTCCAAGTTCTAGTTCCAAATCGTTTGTGTTAATATATAGCTCTCTGCTCTCCAACACTATCTTCTGAAAGAAAGTTTATGCTATGGAATGTTCCAAATTAGAGAGCAATTTTGTTAACTAGTTTGGCTTTCGGAAGAATGCCTAGAGCAGCATGATAAATTTAGGAAAACAGAAAGATACATGAATTCTATTCCGATTACAATCATGAAAAGGGTGACTTTGGAATGCTTACGATGTTAGATAGTTCTCGGACCCTGGCTTTAGCCTTCGCTGCATACCCTGACCGCCTGTGCTTCTCAACAAGCATGCCTTTGATCTCCACCGTTGCCAAGTTCGCGAAAGGGTCTGATGGTTTAGGAACTTCCTGTTGTGAAAGAAGAAAGCGGTGTGCGTGAAAATACAGAACTAATTAAGAACGTATCTTAATGTTTAACCATCTCTAAAATAAACGAATTTTTCATTTAAGTACTTAAGGAATGTAGCAGATGGAAGTGATTTTTTTTCACAATAATCCAACAGTTAAGAAGTTCTGGACGTTTTGTAGGTTGCTTCGAAGAACAGTAAAATAAGTGGATGAAACAAGAAGAAGAGCAAATAATGTATACGTACACGAAGCCTCTGCGATCCTTTCAATGTGGCTGTTACAACGTCAAAGTCCGAATTAATACAACGTAAGAAATGATCAGAAGGATTTCTCCTACTTGGGCATGGAAATCCTGCCTCGGCAAAGAACTGCAGAGAAAAATATCAGAGGATATTACGCGCATCACAGTTGTCAAACCGTGAAATATGAATTGGATAGAAAATCAAAATGACTCTTTTCCAAATCATGAATCGAATGTGCATCCGATTCGATTCCCTTGCTTCGAATTTCAACATGACCAAAACCAGGTAATATCAAAATCCGCATTCGAATTTTATCCTTGCTTTGTAATGACTTCAATTATTCCATACCTGTACAGCCCTCTTTGCTTCTCCAAAGTACACAGTTTCACCCCCAGATAGCAAAAAGAGGTCGTCAAAGAGCGCAAAAACTTCGCTGCTGGGCTGATGAATAGAAGAGACGACTGTCCTTCCATCCCGAGCGACATTTCTAAGTGTTTGGATGACAAAGAAGGCCGAAGCACTGTCAAGGCCGCTTGTGGGTTCGTCCAGAAACAGCAGATTGGGGCGTGTGAGAATTTCGAGAGCAATGCTCACTCTCTTCTTCTCCCCACCACTTACGCCTCTCAAGTGCCAGTTTCCAATCAGGCGGTCAGAGCATTCTTGAAGGCCCATTTCCGTGATTGTTCCTTCAACTATGTCATGGACCTCTTCTTTGGACATGGTACTTGGAAGCCTCAAATACGCTGAGTACGTGATGGTTTCTCTGACCGTGAGAGTTCCCAATAATATGTCGTCTTGTGTGACATAGGCCTGAAATTTCCAACCAAAGGAAACGGTAATTCATACTTGGAAAGAGAATGCTATGTGTTGAGACACGGAAAGGAAACGTTCATTGTGCACTGTGTGGACACACGTCCACGCAGCGCACTCTTCGTACAGTGCAAGACAAGGCTTTTTCCAACGAATCGCGCTAATCTGCGGCTCAAAGTTTTAGTACATGTTCTACGCCTTTTTTCTTAGCGCAAAGCATGTTTAAAAATTGCTTACCACAACACCGTACCCAAGTCTTCGCTTCTTTCCATTCAGTAAAATGTTTCCAGTCATGACAACATTTCTTGATAGTCTTCCTGCAGCAACGCCAAGCATTAGTTACCACAGGAATACATGTAAAAGTCCCATAATTTGTAAGGGTTCCGCGTAACACAAGACAAACAAAGCTAGATCCAATCAATCCATCAATGAATGAACTTGAATTAAACATATCGATTTCAGAGGGTTATCCTGACGAATTTGAAAGGGACTATTTTACACTGCCGATCGAAAATTCTTCACATTTCCAGTTGTAGTTATACAGGTTCCATATACTAATGTAGATCTTCTCTGAATCCAATGAGTCCAATCCATCCTTCCAATCCTTTTGTTATGCTATTTGAGAATTTAACTGATGCACATGCAGATGCCATTTGCGGAAAGATTATCTTAGGCATTTTAAGTCTGGGATGGTAAAACCGTAAATATGCGACTGTGGAATTAGGATTTTAAGTCTAGGATGGTAAAACCATATGGGTTCGATCTGAAACGGCCCAACAGTCCGTGAGTTTTTTAGCAGTTTACGGCCGTTTAGGATCCCGAAAGATCAAATTTGCCGTTTAAGGAAATATTTGACTTGCTTATAACTTGGGAAGGAATATCCGAATTAAGCAATTCTTTTGGGAGAAGTCTTAGAATTTCCTCTATTTTCCAGTTGGCTATTATTCTGAATTTTTTCATTTTTTATAATTTTCGTCTTTAATTGATTCGGTTTCTGGTTTGGGGCGAATCAATTAGGGTTAGGATTTTCTCTACTATATATAATAAGTTGTAAGCCTTTCGGGGCTAGATAGTTGTTGATTATTATTGAAATTAAATGAGTCTAAAGAGTATTTGTCTAACTTTACAGTTTGTGTCCATCTTTGTTACACAATTATTTTGTAGTTCATACGGCACCCTGCATCATTAACAGAAGCACATACGTATCCAAAAGGACCCTAATTCTGGCAACTTAATAATGGAATTGAACATTGATATTCTACATGTTACTTGAAAAAAGCCTCTAATAGGGTGGGTCACTGTTGGTCGCGGACCAGGATATCATGCCCATGTGGTTGAACCGTGGCGCTTGGGGTCTGCTATGCTTTAGTATAAGGAAATAGAGTTGCGCCTTTACCACAACCTATGGATTGTGGGTTTTAGTAAGATGATAAGCACTTGATCCAAACAATCGTTGTACCCTGCTTCATCTCATGATGGCAGCCTCCACCAAAAAGGATGTTGACAAATTAAAAATAGCTTCAGTAAATTCACTTGATGAACTAACTTGTATCCCTGGAAAGGAGTTGAGCTTAGCTCAGGATGGCTTGTTGTGCCAGTTGGTTTTCAAGGGTGTTGGAGGTTTAGTTTACAGAGAAGCATTGAACGACTACTACCATATTTACTTTTCAAAAACAGTTGGGTAAAATAGAATTTTTTTTTTTTTTTTACTTTTCCAATTTCTCTCGTCAAAACAAATTGATAATCCATAAAACTTTGGCATAAAATTAACAAACAAGCATTTTTTTTTAAAAATAATGACAACTCTCAAACAGCCCAAAAAACTTGGCAAAACATTGCCTAAACCTACCTATGCCCAGAGCCAATCCTCACCACAGAGCCGGCCTTAAAAATTTTGAGGCCTCAATTTTAAAGGACAGTTTGAATATTCCCCTATCCCCCCCCCCCACAAAAAAATTAATAATTATTTAATAGAAGTAATCGAAATATATTAAACAAGATTCATATTTTATACAAAAAGAATTATAGAAAAATTTTGAGATGTCCAAAAACCAAAATAGTGAAAGTGAACAATTTGTTTGACACAGAGGTAGTGTCTAATCGGAATAGTAATGAGGGACAACATAAATATATACCAAGAGAAACCATATTATCCCAATGACTCAAATGATTTGTATTATTTTTCCGAGATGAATTTCTGGACTCGCGGGTTATCAATAAATTTGATACGTAAGGGAACAAGGGTGCAGTTGGCTCGTAAGCTCAAATTCGAAAATTTCAAAGGGTAATTATCGGAAGTTAGACATTACCGATTTGCAAAACTTCTTGATTGATATGATTTTTATATTTTTATTTTCACAATGGCATTTACTCCCTTAAAAGTAAGGGAATAATTATCTTAACTCCGACAAGCTATCATCTTAGTTAGGAGCGAGCTCCCATCTCGAGTGTACCAAGCTCCCGTCAAACTCCCATCTTGGGAGCGCAACCATTTTAGAAGAATCCTACTACTAAATTCCAGACTCGCGGGTTTATCAACAAAACATTTGACACAACACTCATCGGAACCCCACGCGAATAATCGGAGCTGTTTAATTTGTTTAAAACATGTTTTTAAGGGGCCTCGTAAAAAAACAACTCATTTGGATATCAGTAAGGGCTTGATCAGCCCATTCAAAACTATGTTGTCAAATTTGACAGGAACCAACTGAATGAACCGATCAAACACTTACCGATATCTGAGTGAGTTGATTTTTTTGGGGCCGAAAACCCTTAAAAATATGTTTTAAACAAATAAAACGGCTCTAATCATTTGTGCAGGACTCCAAAATGGATCCCAAAAAAAACTTGTGTCAAATATTTTGTGAACGGAACTGACCCCTGAATGAAGGGGCCGGTTGAAGTACTAATTTGGCACGCCCGGCAATTATAGGGAAAAAATAAAATAAAACAGATTTCAAGAAAGTAATTTTTTTTTTTTTTTCCGTTAGATTGATCCCTAACTAAAATGGGGCTATTTGGAATTAATTCTAAGCATTAAATGGACTAGGGTTTGACCATTGGCTAGCTAGTAGTAGCAGGAGTATTAAAGAGTGAGATACTTTTTTTCTTTTATTTCTTCAACTGCCTTTTGCTGTCCAATTAATGTAAGGCCTAACCTTTTGGACCACAAAAATTATATGGACGGCCATTATCATGTAAATATCTTTTTATAAATCAACATATTTATTCGGACCGATTGATCCCGTCCCGCTAAGAAGAAAAAAAAGTACTTATTTTTTAAAATTAATTGAATGTGATGTATTGTGAGAGAATGATCTGTCTCTTAAAGTAAGAAATAAATACTTAAAAAGTAAAAACTTTAGCAAAACGGAGCTGAAGTGAGTCAAGCCTATTGGTGACAAAAAGATTTTTACAAGGAGGAACCACAGGACATTTTTTTTCCTTGAAAAGTTCAAAAAAAAATCAAGTCATAGATAGTATATATCCATTCTGGTCTATGAAATGAAATTATATGGAAAATGTGTATTGGAATTTGCTATTATTAACTTTCCCAATTCGAGAAAAAAAATTGATTCCCTACTAGAATTACTATAGTTAAAAGATTGATTCCAAACTAATAACCAAAATCAAATCAAATCCTAGAATAACGTACATGAAAATTTAGATTGATCCCATATATATCTTAGTTTTCCAATTTTTTTACTTAATTTAACGGGATAAAATGAGCAATTTCATTCAAATTAATGTGCCTGTAAAGCTGGGCTGAACACTTAAATAATCAAAATAAAATAAAAATATGCATTAACATCTGAAATTGAGAGGTCAATATAATTGACCCATCAGTCGTAACAATAATGCATGGGCACAACCATCTTCGTGTTGTTTGGTCAAACGATTGCCCTTGAGATTGCTAATCTAGTATTTTTCAATGGAATTCTTCAATTTTGTTCCATATTTTTTTGTACTTTTCTTATTTTCCTTGTCAAGAGGAATAATTAATCCCCAAATTTACGATGGAAAACTACACAAAATGTCACAAAAAATAAAAAATAGTATAACAGAAACTGAGCCAGTTAACAGATTCAAATTACCAGTGTTTTTGAATATGTCTATAGCATTGCTCTTATTCAAGAGAGAGAGAGAGAGAGACCTGCCAAGCAATCAAGAAGAGTAGATTTCCCGGATCCAGAAGGACCCATGATAGCCATAATCCGACCCGGCTCAGCATATCCAGTGAGCCCACTAAGCAACCTCCTGGTGGTTCCATTCTTTGGAAGCACAACCGTAAGATCTTCCCAAACTAAAAATGCCGGAACCCTATCTCCTCCGTTAAACCCCTGCACTCCATTCTCCACATCATCACCACCACCACCACCAAAACTAGCACTTGCTGCCTCTATCTCCATACAAGCTTCACTTCAAGTAGGATTCTAACTAATAAGAGAAAGAGAGAGAGAGAGAGAGAGAGAGAGAGAATTAACAACTAGGTCGAACTAAATAAGAGTAGAGATCGATAAGGTCAAGGGGAAGCACATTTTCGTGTGGGTATCATGAAGTCTCAATGAATGAAATGAATTAAGTAGTCTTAATAAGTCACCAAACAACTAATAACCCCTTTTTTGTGCCATGAGAGAGAGAGAGAGAGAGAGAGAGGTTTTGGAAAGGGGAACCATATAATTCATGTGGGTGGCAAGTAGATGTGCTGAGAGAGAGAGAGAGAGAGAGAGAGAGAATTGAATGAAGACAGCTACTAGTATGGTTAACGGTTGCATTAAACGAAGGTTGGCCCATGTAGACATGTATATGATCCGTCCCTTCAGAAATTGCTACAAATATCTATACATATATGAAGAGATAAACTTATTCACGGCTTCACGTAATTTTAGTCGTTCCTTTCGATAATCAATTTAGGCTCCGTTCCAGAAACCTTCTTAAAAAATAAGTACTTATTTTGCTACTTCTCAAAGAAAAATAAGAAGGTTTGTTCCACAAAATCCAAATAAGCAGATTATTCACATTTTCAAACTCAAAAATAATGTAAATGAGAAATAATTTTTCAATTTTTTTTTGCACCGTATTAAAGATCTCAATGAGATCTATCAAACAAGATTCATATGAATAGGAAAATTATTTGCGTAAGCACATGATTTTTGAGCTTGAAATTATCTTCTCAAAAAATAAGTAATTGTTCAATCTTTTGTGGAACAACCCTTCTTATTAGACAAAAAATAAGGACTTAAACCCGTTCTGGAACGGAGCCTTAAAAACTATTCACTAGATTTAGCTCTTCTAGCGAATAATTTTTTTTTAAAATCTAAACCGTTCAAAACGCGCACACAATTGAGCACTAGAAATACTATTTACGGCCGTAAAGAAGTCTTCTCTGATATGAATTACTGTATGAAGGAAGGATAAATTACACTTTCTAGCTACCGTTAAAAAGTTGCCTGGGTCTGACTTTCACATTCTACGTGGGCCCCGTTTCAGAAATCATTTTTAAAAAATGAGTATTTATTTTATATTTTCAAACTCAAAAATAATGTAAATAAAAAATAATTTTAAAATTTTTTTTACACCGTATTAAAGATCTCAGTGAGATCTATCAAATAATATCCATATTGGTAGGAAAATTATTTGTGTAAGTACATAATTTTTGAGTTTGAAATTGCCTTATTAAAAAACACTTCAGCCACCCCATAAAGTTTGGCACTTTCACTATTTCAGCCTTATGAAAAAATTAACAATATATTTTAATCCGTAATATTTTTTAATAGCAATATAGATCTTGTTTGATATTACTTAAATTTTAATTTGTTCTATTAAACAAAATTTAAAAAATTGCCTAAAACATTATAGATTGAAAGATATATGGAATTTAAAAATGACACACATTCTTGAAAATACCAAACTTTATGAGACAAAAGGAGTAAGTACTTATTTTCCTTTCGAGAACGGGGCCTTACTTATCCTGTTACGATGTGTGCTCAACTGGACTCCAAACCTCATGTATTTCTACATTGATAACAAAAAGTGTATACTTTTGTAGCTATATAATTTTTTGGCCCGACAAAGAGATGAGACTGTGGGAGCATTTTTTGTAGTGATGGGAGCATTTTTTGTAGTGATCGAATAAATTTTGAGAAAGCATTTATTGCAATAAAGTTGTTAGCTGTTTTCCGTAATAAATAAGTTGTTAAGAAATGTTAAATTGTTTCCGATAGTGAATAAATTATAAATGAATATGTGAATGAGAAGTTGTTGACAAATTGTTTGTTAGTATGAACAACAAACTAAAATACCAAAACTCGTTGATTAGTGTGAATAAAATGGTGAAATGGCCTATGTTTTTTTACCAAAAACTTACAGCCCCTTTGAATGGTAAGAAGGGTGAGATGAACAAAACCTCGTCATTTTTGGTGAGATTGGGTGAGAAAAGGGAGAAGTCGGTCAAACATTTTATTTTATTTCTGTACTTTTCTCTTCATTTCTCACCAAAATAGTCAATCCAAAATTTGGCTAAAAACCAAAACCATTTTTTTTCTTTTCTCTTGAAATGAAATCACTCTATCCAAAGGGGCTGTTAGGAGTGGAACTCTACTATGGGCTTGAAAGAGCTCACCCAAAAAGCAAGAGTTCACCCAGCTGAAGGAAGTAGCTAGCTTTGGAAGCTCACGTACCTTCTTATTACGAAAGGGCCAGACTATTCGGATCAAAAAAAAAAAGGGGCCAGACTATTTGCAACTGCAAATTTGCTATATGTAGCCAATTCACAAGAAGGAATCCAAAAATTTCCTCTTATGAATTAGCTACATGTAGCAATTTCGCAGTTGTAAAAGGGGAGAGATAGGCAACAGGTAGCTTGCTTCCAAGCCGGCCGGCCCGGCCGCGAGGAATCAAGACATCTTTGCCGGTGCAGACTTGGATCTCGGGTGACGGAATAAGGCGGCCAGAAGCGATGAGCAGCCGCGGTCGAAGATTGGCTGTAGCAGATAGGCTAGCAGTAAGCTTGGCTACAACGGAGCGCTTACCAAGCGCGAAGAAAAGGGCCTTCGCCACTTGAGCCGTATATGTGTGTATATATGTAGTCGCTATTTAAATCTCTATTCACGATCTAAAAGATGGTTGGTGAATTCAAGTTTTAATAGTTTTTTTCCCACACGTATATAGGAATTTTAAGAAATTTTTCACCAAGGGCCTTGCTCGCATAGGCCAATTTTTTTCAAATTTATCCCCAAAAAAAAGTCTTACTCCATTAGTTAAAATATTTGAAGTTGGACGGAACCCTGGATACGCCTTGTGTCTTGGACCCTTCGAGCATCTCCAATACATTTATGTGAATTCAATTTCTCGTTGTCTGTTCTTTTTTGACGAACAAGCTAAATGTATTCGTTGTCTGTTCTTATATGCTGAATACAACGCTCCCTAGCGCGAATACGAACAAACCTATTTTCACATCTCCTTTCTCAAAAAAGAAAAAATAAGTAATAGTAATAATGAGGTAAGGCATCCCGTGGTCAGGTTTTTTTTGGATACAACCATTAGAGCATGTACACCAATTGTGAGAAAAAATGACTATGAACAGTAGATTTTTTTACTTTACCTATCCATCTTTTCCTCTCAAACTGCACCAGTCTCTCTACTTTACCTACACCATCCCAAGTGGTAGGGAGGAGAGAGAGGAAGAAATATTATTCTAATGGTTTGTTGATGAATAGTTCCTCGGTAGTTTTGGAGAGGATTTTCCGTAAAGGGAAAATACCTCCATGTTTCCCGAGTCTGCTGCAGCCTTGTTTTTGTGCATTAGTTAGGTAAAATACCTAAAAAGGTTCTTTTAACTACTCTGGTGCACATGCCCTTACTTCGCTTGCTTGCACGACCGCCACTCCACTCCGCTTTGCTTGAAAAAAACATTATACTACTTCGCTACCGTTTTCCGAGCTCCTAGGCAACAGATCCTACTCCCTAAGAAGAGTCATTAAGAGAGCTTTTAAAGGAATTCGTGTGGATTGCCTAACTTCGAGGTACTCTCAAGGCTCACACTACAACAGGGTAGCACCACTAGATCTTCAACAAAGTGGAAATTTTCGTAATTCCGCGTGTACATGTTCCTGGACAGCAGAACCAGACCGCTACCCTACTCCAACAAACCAGAGCACGCTATCCCTCCATCTGTAACACCCTCTTACATGAGGTACGTGAAAATCACATTCTATGTGAGAGGAGCGTTTCAAATTGCCGTTGGAGTATTGGAAATTTTATCCAGTAACCATTATTAATAATTGGCTGCTTCGGCTACAAGTCTATAAGGAGTACAATTCAATGATTCATCAGCCGAAGTAGAAACTAGTCAGTACTCAAAAACCACTGCTTCATCTCTCCAACTTAAAGAAAGTATTATTATAACACAACCACTTTCTCACTAGTAGTTTTTTGAGTCGGCCCACACACTCATGGTGGCCTCACAGGCCCAGGCAGCACAGACTGGTCCACATAGAGAAGCCAGCATCCCAATCATATGTCTGGAAAAGTCTATGCCCACCGCTCAACATCTCACCGCTCGTCCCGGATCGTCCCAAATACTTTTGGACGGTGAGATTGAGAACGGTGGGGGGAACGGTAAATGTTGAGCGGTGGGCGTAGCGCCGCTGCATATGTTTCTCCTCACAAAAACAACTATGGTGTGAAGAGCTTTCCCAAACCTTATATATAACCAGCATACTCGTGAAACAGAAAAACACACCACAAAACTGACTTTTTAAGGGATTTTTGAGAAAGTGATTCTAATCTCTATCTTCGTCGGTCAATCTTTGGGCCAGCAAATGCGAAAAATATAATCCCCAGATTCCCAGAGCATTGCCTTAGTCATCTAGCAAACAGGGCCTCACGAAGCCTTTTTCGTTTGTAACAGATTTTGCTCAGCTAACTCGCACCAATATTGGAGGATGACTTCTTTTTTCTTTTGTGCTTGGGTTTCACTGCATCTTTTAATGTCTTCACTCCGATAGTTTGTCCTCCGGTACCGATTGCCCCGTCCTCTGGTGTAGGAGCCAACTTAATATCAGCAAGCAGTTGGTCTTTTCCAGTTTCAGAGGGCTTCTCGTGTTTTGATTCTTCCATCTTCTGATGAGATTTTAATACTCCTGCAAGTAAGGTCAAATCACATCTTAATATAGCACCTCACCGCTGTTTGTTCCAATGCTAGTTTTATCTAGTGAATACCTAATGGCGTCAGCAGAACATTGAAATAACTATAATTTCAATAACTCGTCATCATAGTTCTCACAAAGCATAGAAAAACAATTGACAATAACTATTCCAGAACTGACGCTGCACATTGGGCCTATCAATCATAGTTGTCAAATCGGGACAACAATTCCGTATTACTTCCTATTTTCTAAATCCCGTATAGCATCAACCGGTTCAAAATAAGCATTTTTATAAACAAAACTAAATGCGTATTGTACCAAAAAAAAAAAGATTAGCCTATGCTAATTAACACCATCGTGAAAGTAACGTACTCCAGATTGAGGATAAGCATGCATCAGTACTTTGACACCTAAAACTAAACAAAAATAATATACCCGTTTATATACTAATCTTCTGTCCCTTAATAATATGTATTTCCGATACGCAAATAACATGTACGTATGCCATCAAAGCGAATATATGTGTTTCATAGTTTTTCAATCAATTTATATTTTCGTGGATCAACCATCAATTAGCAGAGGCATATGTAAATATAATCTGACATCGAAGGTAGTACCATTCAATTCTAAAAGCATGATAAAATCATTCATAATACTTTGGCTTGTGATGTAAGCATGACAAAGTGTTTATGTGGGAACTGATAGGTTGAGAACAGAGACGTGAGAAGTCAAAGGAGTCTGGGGCAATGTTTAAAGCTGAGATATCCGGGTTTCTCTACGTGATCCTCTTCCATTTGCCACAAACCTTTTGTTTGCTGATTCGTTATCTTACCTGAATGAATCCACAAATTCCCTCCGAATTGTTTCACAGTACCCTCCTTTGACAATTATGTGACATCAGGCATAACCTTAGTCCTTCCGCTACTAAGAAATAAGAATGACCAACCAAATCAAAGAACTAAGGCTACAGATCATCATGAAGCAGCTGTTAAAGATGGAACAGAAGCCACTTATAATTCAAGGAATTATCATAAAATTTAGGTACCATGTGACGCTAGAGAAGCTTTCAATGCATCAGAATCAACGCCCTTTGAGTACGGATCCCTGAAAAAGACGAATCACCATGTCATGCAACAGATTTTCATGAGACCCAAATCATACATCTCATAGGTTACCACCCATTATTGTGACGAAAAAAAATTGTCCGTAAGGGATCAAATGCATGAAAAATATAAAATTGGGAATAATTTGAGATTTGATCAAATAGGTGATGAAAAACCAATAGATTAAATAGCCTGAGTCATGGGACACATGTCATTTTATCTCCAAAAACAAAAAAATATGAGTACTCGTACACAAAGATATATAGTTCTGAGTATGTTGTGGTGGAATCTACTATTTATGAAACTTAAGGGGACAATAGTGAAATTATTCCAACATTATGCTAGGCATAGATGCGGAGATTGACACCTAAGGTGTCTGATTCCTCGATTTAGTCATCTATAACAATTACCTGGTAACTAGCCTGCTATCACAAGCCCAATGAAATCATTGGTTAACATGGGAATCCAAGATGGATTACCCTAGTTCTTATGTTGGTACACATATTAATATGATGTTCCTACGATTTTCAAAATTGTATTTAAATAAAACTTTACTCAAGGAGCTGATAAAAATAAAAAATCAAAGAAGATTATAAAGTTCGGTAAGTTATCCTGGCCTGTTCCACTAAGAAGGAAGGGGCCCTACGATCATACACCCACCCTTGCTCTTTGTGGAGAGGAAGGCTAGGGAAGGTTGAACTCATACACCTACTCATGTTGGGTGTCTGATTCCTCGATTTAGTCGTCTATAACGATTACCTGGTAACTAGCCTGCTATCACAAGCCCAATGAAATCATTGGTTAACATGGGAATCCAAGATGGATTACCCTAGTTCTTATGTTGGTACACATATTAATATGATGTTCCTACGATTTTCAAAATGGTAATTAAATAAAACTTTACCCAAGGAGCTGATAAAAAACAAAAAAACAAAAAATCAGAGAAGATTTTAAAGTTCGTTGTAGGACTTATACCAGCTTGAGGGCCCACCAATGAAACTCCTAGCTTGGCCATCTTTCCTGGTGGTTCTGACTTGTTCAGATAATTGGCTTCCACATTCCATGTTATTGATGTGGCACACACCACTTTCCTCTGATGTCAACTTTAACCTCTCCAAATGATGCCCCGACAAATCATCGACCCCCTTCTGATCGACAGATTTTTCTAGCGTCTCCCACTTTGCACAAGGTTCACAAACATCCAAAGCAGGAGAAGATGAATGACGCTTGATCTTCCGCAATGCCCTTTCAGTGTCATACGATTCAACCTGCAGAGCTTAAAACAGGAAATTTAGGCATGAACAACATCCAGCAATTCAATATAGATAAAAGCAGGGGCGAAGACAAGACAGCATAGGCCCAGGGGGATCATGTGCCCCCCCTTCACCTCCTTTTTGTACACTACCAGTTGTACCATTGATTGTTTGAACTTTGAGCATCAGTACTTTGCCCTTCAAACCAAATCTAGCATCAAGTATGACAGAGAGGAAAAAGATCATTCCCAGCTAGACAATTACCAAACACTTTTACAAGCCGTAGATGCAAAAACAAGAGCATTAGAGCAGCCACAAAAGGCAACTCAATATCCGCAAATTATTTCATAAGGAAAAACTCACAGAATTCTTAATCTTGCTTGTTATATCAGCGGCCTTCACAGAAGCAATTCTCAGACACTGCATGATAAGACTCTGCATGACGCCCACTCCTCCAGCTTTTTGAATAGCACAAATATCACCACTTGTATTGACTGTAGCCGTCATTCTCCCCCTCATAACAGCCTCTTCATAATGTGTTGGGTCAATTACCTAGACACGTTAGAAAACAGACTTGATAACTGAAACTCGGCAATTCCTTTAATGAACAGAAAGTAAAAATACCCTATAGTTTGCATACCACTATATTATCCTCACTGAAAAACCCAAAGGTCACCGCTATAGGGAGATGATGTATTATCAAAGGAAGTGGCTCCCTCACCTGTCAAAGATCACCAACTGATAAGCCACCACCAAGTTGAAAAAAATCAGTCAACAATTTTAAGAAGAAAATTCCATAAAAGTACCAAAAATGATTCACCAGCCTACTGGGAGAGAGAGACTATTGGTACCTAAATGTACCTAAAGCATGCCAATGATAAAGCACCCAACTAAACAAAACTGAAAAAGGAGCAACTGCATAAGAAAGGTAGGTCGAACTGAAATTAGTTTTCATTGACATTAATGGTTGTAATGACATAACGCAAAAAGTGGAGTATCCGCACCAAGGAAACACAGCAGCGAGATAAGGAGAAGGTCGACGAGACAAAATGACCATTTCATGATTACCTAAAACTCATATCAAACACAAAAACGCTGACACAAAAAAAATACCATTAACTTTTGGAATGATCCTGCAAACAAGGAATACCTATAGGCCCCGTTTGACAGATAAATGGGATTCGTAAGGAGATGGGATTAGGATTGGGATTAATAATGAGAAGGGATTGATAATGAGTATGTTTGTTTGGGATGGGATTAGATGATGAGATTATTAATATCATGTTTGTTTGAGATGGGATTAGATGATGGGATTGAATTGATAGAAGAAATTGGTAATGAGAAGGGATTGGTAATGAGAAGGAGTTGGGATTGGACTATGAATACCAAGTCCCACGGGGTATTGCTAATACCCCTAAAAGTCCAGCTTCCTCATCCCATGGGATTCATAATCCGGAGCCATTTGTGTTACGAAACAAAGAATTAATAGTCCAAAGGGACTATTAGTCCAATCACATGGCCGAATCAAGTAATCAAACGGGGCCATAACTCATATCAAACACAAAAACCCCCGACATTAAGGTGAAGACCACAATAATTATCAAAAAAATATAACCTAGTTCTACATAGCTTCATAAGCCATCCAGCCAAGTTGCAGGATCGAGTAGGGACATTCCAACTTTAAAGTTTTGAACTTCAACAAACATTTCGAACTCTGTGAAATAGTAGTGTCATCTATACACATGTACACACACAGACTGACAGAGAGAGAGAGAGAGAGAGAGAGAGAGAGAGAGAGAGAGAGAGAATATTTGGGGGCTACAATCGTGGCCATGTCTTCTGACCACGCAAGTTCCTTAGGTATTTGGAACATCATTGAGGGCCTAAAGTCCAAACATTCTTGTCGATTTTTACGAATTATCTTTTGAGAAGCAAGCTATGAAGCACCAACACATGTAAGTGGTCACCGTGTGCGTGTACATGTCCGACATGCTAGGGACATGTAAGGACACGAATGGGAAGCAACAAGTAGTGGGCGGCTTGTGCCCAATTATACACAATAACAATCAACCAGGAGACAGGTCTGGGGCACGCCGAGACAACGCGTGTCTCAAGGGATTAAAAATTATAGCAAAATCGTCACTTGTACCTCGTGGTTTGATTTTTTTGATGGATCTATCTCAGCAGAAACAGTGTTAGTTTTATTTGTGCTAAGAGAGTGTTGATTTCTATTAGCTTTGGGTATTCGTGGATACAATACTTAGTCGCAACTAGAAATGTATAATATGTGTTTCTTCTTTTTTTTCCATGTCCCTCGCCATGTTGTGTCCCAATTAATTTAGAATTACCCTGTCACGTGCAAGTATCAGTGTCCATATCTTTGTCCGAGTTTCTGAGCAAGGATCAATGTTCACAAAAACAACATTTCAAACCTTCAATTCCAAAAATGAAGGTAAGTACATAAAGCAGCTAACCTCAGGTTGATGTATTATCAATTCTTGACCATCTTCTCCACCTAATGTACATTCAGGCCGCCGGAATGTCGAGAGAGCAGCCAAAGCAGCAATATTGGCAGCATCAACGAGGTTTCTGTTCCGATAATAAAGATGAGAAAAGTTCACATCGGACATATCAGCCACAAAACTGGAAAAATAAAAATAAAAATAAAAAAGAACAATAGACTCGGCTTTTAAAGTACATTACGATTTACCCCCCATTGTCTAGAATGTGGAGATCAATGCGAATTGCCCATACTAACTTCCCAGCAATGACACACAGTGACTCCATATCTACTGCCCGGCTTTCCCTGCAGCATGTATAATATCAAATCAATAAAAGCCCGCCCATAATTTGCTTGTAATTCTATAAAAAAGAGCATCATATAAAAAAATGACAATGTGTAACGATCCTTTAATGAGAATCACCATGAAAAGAAGTCTAGCTTAACAGCAAGTTTTTCATTTCTGCCATAGTAATTACAACCATCACAATCATAATATGTTCTAAAAACTTTCAAGAGATTCATAAGTGCAATTTGAGCACGGAAAAAGTAACACTCCTAATTTTTTTTTTTTTTAAAAAGTGGAAATGAGAGACTCCGAATGTTCTTAAAGTAAAGCGCATGAACAAAATAATGAGAGTTCTGTCAAATATGACATTTTCTATTATGAGTGTAGCATACTCAAATCTGATATCATTTCATTACATGAACGACTCAGCCATTGAAGTTCCTACAATTTTGAGGTTTTACTAAACCATATCCGTTCGATAAGTTCCCACGTTCAAACCATTATAATAAAAGGTTTAACCACTGAAGAATAACCGATTTTACTTCTATGAGATAAGAGCAAAAGACTAAAATACCTTAAACCACGGTCTATTATGCGTCCCAACTCAACAGAAGATTCTCCAGGACGACCTACTTCATACGAAGGATCAGCCATTGGAGAGAACTCGGTATAGATCAAAAGAGACCCTTCATTTGGCCTGTCGCGATAAGGTTGAACTAGTTGGGAAGTTACCAAACCCATAACATGAGTCTGACCAAGCTGCACTTCTGACGAACCATCTTCTCTGCATGTTGTAGCAAAATCTAAAGTCTATTTGTTCCAAAAACGTTCATCTAGAAAAACAGGAAGGATGAAAATGACTACAGCAAAGCAGCAATATCAAATGCTATGATCATGGACTGCAAATCAATCCAATTAAAGTACAAATCCAATACGGACAACCCCATCCTTTTTTTCCAGGAAATACTATTTCATTTCAAGCTGTTCACATGCATCATTGCATAACTACATCTTCATACAGGATGGAAATTGAAATGTGTGTCCATACTTTAAAAAAAAAACTATAAATTATCTTAGTAGGCCTTCATGAACCCATACCTAAGCTTTGAACAGTTAATGCTAAATCATTCCATTCTTAAATTTGCAGCACAGAAGGTTGAAGATCAAGAGAACTGCTGGTCATGCATGTTTAAGAACAAAGACAGTAACATTAAGACTTCTTACCTACCGAACTTGATAGTTACCCGTCTATAATCAAATGGACTTCGTCCATCAACTCGGAGATCTGATAGTAGGGCAGTCTCAATGAATTTCTTCTCATTCACAGTCATCCTCAAGGCATTAGCCAACCTTTGCTCCATTTTATCCTGCAGAACAAAGGTATACAGCATTTACAAAAAAGGAGATGGAAAAAATACTATGACTACACTTTTCCAATGACATTTCCCTTTCATGATTTAACCAATCAATTACAGCCTTACAAAACGAGCCTAATAAATAGTCATGTAAATATAAGATAGATAACCAAATATAAAGCAAACACCACACATGATTCAGGAATCTTTCCCAAACACTCCTAGAAAAACCATATCACCACCTCAACTGCTTGAAAGTAAATTCAATACACAAAAATGTACATTTGCCACCGGTTAGATAGACATGTGCATACAAGTAGTGGGGGAGGGGGGGGCAAGCACGGCATATCAAAAAGATGACTTTGAAAAAGAGAGGATGTACTTAGGATAAACTCACAATGTAGTCGGAAAAATTACAATCATTACACATTTCCGCTGACATTTCCCTTTCATGATTTGATAAACTCACATGGTGCACGCTAACAAGTACATTTATAGATTTCCACTAGGACATTACCTACCCTAAAAAAAATACTAGGACCACTCAATATGTCGTTAAAAACTAGAGAGATGACAATCAAAGAAAACCGACTAAAACTGTCAACCCTTGTAATCTACAGTCGTAAAACATCTGAAGCAACCAATTGAGCCCCGTGGAGATCAACATTCATAAAAGAACTTACAATCACTAATTATGCCACTTATAGTTCAAATTGGTCTTGGGTTGCTGATTTCACTTTAGAAGTTAGAACACTTGTATGTCAGCATATCCCTAAAAGTGGCATCATGTTAGTTTCTCAGTATATATGGTTTGTTTCAGACGCTGAAAATCACGGGACGGTATAACAAAGCACCCCAAAACCCACCCATGATGACATTATATTAATAACACAAATACATCGTACATGTCAATCAAATTCATGTGCATTACTGATGCTCTGGATTTCGAATGAAGAGAGAGGGAAATGAGCACGTAAATCAGTGTCTCCGGGCAAGTCCTCTAGGATGCCCTTTGGCTATGATTTGGGGGCATGGTTCGAGGTTATAACGTCCATTGAGTTTCTGGGGTTTTGGCAGCACAAGGAGCCGTTATTTGGTGGTAAAACTTTCTAAGAGCAGCCACGTCGTAACCGTAAACTATATCTCTCTAATTTGCACCACAGTAACCAGGAAACAGAGTTTTGATACAACTTTAAAACCCTAAATATGTGTGTGTGTGTGTGTATATATATATATATATATATAGAGAGAGAGAGAGAGAGAGAGAGAGGAGAGAGAGAGAGAGAGAGACCTGGGGATGAGCTTTAGGAAACCCTAATGGCAAGTGGAAGCATTGTTGTCGAACAATTTGGGACGTGAACGTTGAAAACAACGACGGGGCAAGTATAAATCGCCTATTCAAAACGCGAGTTTTAATTGAAACGACGACGTCTAGACTTATTATGACTTCGCAGCTTAGAAGTCCATTAAAACACCGTAATTGGTAAATTGTGAACTCATTAATGATTACTTCTACAATCGAAACTGTTCAAGCTGTAGATCTTGTTGGTAAGATAAATTATTGTAAATTTCACAGTGATATATTACTGATTAGTATATTATCGAAGATGATTTAAGTGAATTTTTTCTAATGAAAATAGATACGGCCACACTTGATAAATTGCAAACTACTTCAAACGTCGTCGTTCCTAACGATATCTTAGTTCTAAGAACCCTTGGGAGACTCCAAGGACGTTTTCTACCTATCTGAGTCATATTTCAAAGATCTGATACATTCAATTTCAAGATTATTTTAAACCAGTTGTTATGTTTAAAAATCGTGTTGATTAGGTACGTATTATTACTTAATCGGGGTTAATCTCAATGCATTTCTGTTTCTTAAAGTGGGATTGGGTTCACTGAATCAAAACCATCAAACAAGTCTTCTGCTCGGCCGATTAATTGGACAAATTTTCCGAGAATTACATTAGCATCCCTTGAACTTAATCCGTGTCACAAATTACTCCTCTCAACTTTACCTTGTTTTTAAAATTCCCCATCATTTTTTGGCTGGGTTAATTTTTTCACTATTTTTTTGTTTGTTTCAGCATATTAGTCTAAAGTCCAAATAAAATAAATCCATAGGATCTTTAGTTCAGTCTAAGTTTCTGTAATGTGTAGAGTCCATTAAATAAAATATTTTAGAGTCTAGAGTCCGTGAAAAGACAAAATTGCCATTTAATGGACTCTACACATTTTAGAGTCTAAGTTTCTGTAATGTGTAGAGTCCATTAAATAAAGGCTTTGTTTGACTAACACAAAAATGTCTTTTTTTCATTTAAATTGTCTCAAATGAGACAAAGGGCAATTAATCAAGGAAATACTACCAAAGTTATGGAAACGAGATACGAAAGACTCAACCAGTGATTTGGTTCCACGTGTGAAGCTATGTTTTTTTAGACTGCAAGATTCCGAACGCAGTCTCTATCGTCACCAAAATATCCGTAAAATATATAAATAAATAAATAGAGAGTAGATAAATACAGTAAATTAAATGAAATACATCACGATCGAGGTCAATTTTCATTTCTTCCACCGTTCATTAGGAAGACCAGAATCTTCCCAGATATTTTTCGTTTTCTACTCCGTAATAACAACGGAAATAACAAAGGTACAGCAAATGCTGTACAGATAGTGCGCACATCGAGCTTTTGAGCCCGTCTTAGGCTCTAATAAATGATCGAAACCGTTCATTTTCATTTGAAATATTTTATTTATGGTCCCCATAAAAAATCAGCTTCATCCGATGTCGGTAAGAGCTTTTAAGAAATGTCCAACTTTGCATCAGAATTCAGGCCAAATTTTGAAATAAAGTTGGACATTTCATGAACTTCTTTAACAATATTGGATGAAGCTGATTTTTTACAAAATCCAAAAATATAATATAATAAACAAAATGATTGGCTCTGATCATCTTTGTAAAATCTGAGATAGGCCCAAAAGCCAGTTGTACAAGCTGTCTATAGAGAATTTGTTGTACCCATTAGCAGCTCTCGTAATAATTACAGTAAAATAAAAGTTCATTTAGATTTCTGGATAATGAAAAATTATATGATTGGATCGAGTACCTATAGGTATCGAATTGAGCTTATTTTTTACTGAGACCCTTGAATAAAATATTTTACATTTAATGAACGATTCGGATAATTTGTATGGAACCTGTGGTGGGTCCCAAAACAAAATCTGTTGTGTGCAGACTTTCTGAAAATAAAAACAGATTCCATTACCCAGCCCGGATTCTGTGGATCCCTTTGGGAACTGGGCCCACGATCGGTGCGATCCCGAGGCCCCATCAGCCACGGTGGACCCTCACTTCTTGCATAAAATCTATAGCTATATGCCTATATCCACGCACAAATCCATTCAGATTCATATTGGGCCCACGTACAGTATACCTCTAGTCTGTGTATGTCCCACCAAAAGATGTGAGTATATGTATAAAGTGTTTGTGATTGTATAAACACTATCAAAAATGTTAGAGGCACATCAGTGTGGCACATCTCAGCCATACCCCTCTCACATACAGGTAGGGCCCACTGGAACAAGTCCTACCCATATATGAGAGGGGTGTGGTTGGAGAATGATTGATAATTTGTCCCTCCTAATTTAGAGGAAAGTACTTAATTTTACTCACTCCTTCGACCCAAAAGATTGTCCAGTACCCAAGACCAGAACTAAGGCTCCGTTCCAGAACATCTTCTTAAAAAATAAGTACTTATTTCACATTTTCAAACTCAAAAATAATGTAAATGAAAATAATTTTTCAATTTTTTTTGCATCGTATTAAAGATCTCAATGAGATCTATCAAATAAGATCCATATTGATAGGAAAATTATTTGCGTAAACACATGATTTTTGAATTTGAAATTGCCTTCTTAAAAATTAAGTACTTATTTCCTTTTTCGGAACGGAGCCTAATAATGCATTATGCATGTTAGTCAAGAAAAACTTTTTCCCCCTGGTTACTAAATGTCAAAAAGTTCTTTTAATTTATCAAAAAAAGGTTGAAAATTTTTTTGACCAGTAAAAGACATTATTTTAAGTTCTCGTTTTACATACCGTACAATCTTTTTGGGACAGAGGAGTTATATTTTTATTTGCGATACAACAAAACTATTCATATATAGTATTTAAAATCGTGGGTCGAATCCATTCAATCAGAGGTGTCTCGGATTGAAGTAAATGGTGCTACGATCACTTGGCTATTGTAATCTAACTCGCTATCAGCCTATCACTGATGCAATTTATGACCAAAGAAAAGGAAGACAATTTCTTCACTCCAATGTTTGTCTTTATTGTGTTGTTCATACTTTTAAAAGACAAATTTTAGAGCATATTTATAACAAGAAAAAAATGGAATGAAAAAATAATTTTCAAAAAAAAAAATACTAATAAGAAAAGTGACGCTGATCACAAGTGGGCGATGTACAGTATATCAGCCTCGTGATCGTCCAAAAGCGAAAAGGATAGTGTACGTGCATATATCAAGCGCCACTTGTGTTCTGTCATTTTCCAATCGCGATGACTTTTCCAATGGAAATTAGTGATGTCTTACCTCAGCTGATAACTACCCTTCTCTCGCAAAATAGAATTCAACCAAATGAGTCTCAACGTAACTGCTACGGCCCAAGTCACATTTATTCGCGTGGAAAGAGCATGAGTGGGAGCTCGAGCGTAAAAATGTATTTGATTCGCATCCTAACCTAATAGAATTTTGCGAAGGTTGAGATTGCAAATACAGTGCGAGAGTTAAGAAATAGAGTGCAAAACATTGCGAAATTTGTTCGTTTATGGGACTTAAAACCCCTACCCATGATCCTCAATAAATTTTTTTTTTTCCGGTCTTCTCAATGACTTTGATTATATATTTATCTCTCTCCATCTATTACTGTTAAAAATCACCTCAAAACACAAACCGATCTTGGCCTAAGGTTATAATCGGAAAAAAGAAAATTGCTGCATGCACCTGAAAACACCTCTAAAGACCCACTTGGCCACTTACCTGTTGGGTCCCTCGAAATTACACATCAGATGGTTCCAAATTCCAATTGTTTTCAATACTTTCATCCCTCGATTTTGGGGTTGGGATTTCACCTAGGTGGGCCCCAAGCGGACGATGAATCCATTCCTTTTGTTGGTGCTTGAATTTTAATAAAGCAGTATTTCTCTTCTTAATATTGTATGCATCACCAGAAATTAGCGAAGAGTTAGTAAGTTAGTTCACAGTAAATTTTAAAAACTATCTATAATTCTGAATCTCAAACGCTCACGACGGGACTCAAACCCTAACCTCTCGTGAGGGAAGGACTGAGGAATGCTAACTCGACTAGAGCCCGCTGGCATCATTTTAATAAAGCAGTACTTTATATACGAAAGTAAAAAAAGGAACAATTCTCCACAAGTACTTCGATTAGTTTTGATTAAATTACTTGACACTGTGCACTCAGAGTCAAGAAAAGTAGGCAAGAAAGAGCTATGCAACCTCCTGAGAAGTGTGACAAACAATTTGAAGCACTTACACCCGAGTTTGTCAAGTGGGCATGAAAAAATAATAAATGTTTGTCTTTCATTAGGTTGTATGTTCGAATTCTATAAAGGTTAAATCTTTCAAATCTTATGGCCACTGGAAGGTGCATGATCATCAACTTGAAGGTCTCAGAAATAACTAAAGTGCACGCATGTTGGCCCGAACATCCGATTATAAAAAAAATATTCAAGCATTATTTCAAAATAAATACTTATTTTTTAAGAAAGTTTTTGAAACGGGACCTTAATCTACCCCGTCAAGAGGGAAAACTATTCCATTGATTTTTTGACACTCTTGATCAAATCATGACCTCTACAGAGATGGAGATGTTGCATAGTTGGGACCCATGCACATTCTTTCTAACAGTGGAAAAACCCTCAATTGAGAAGTTGAAAAAATACATAATATCTCGACTCTTAGTTTTTCGTACACAAAAGAGATCACGCGTAGTCGTGCAAAACAACTTTTTAAATTCCGATTTGTGGCCTTGTTATCTCCACCATGCGATTTTTCTGAAGCACTAAACGAGGGCTAAACACATGATCAGTTCTCTTTCCCCTTGCCTTCAAATTATTAATTTGTCAAATAGTAGTACTTATCTTTTACTAATGAATTTTTTTTCTAATCGGGATGCGTAATTGCAGAGAAATATTTAATCCATGGGAGCTCAAATTCAACGTTATAGTGACCAGTGACCGAAGGAGAGTTGACAAAATGCATGTGTACTATTTTGGGTCGGTAGTTATGATCTTATAACCTGTCCCAACAGGCAACTACCCTCTCCTGACTCCTCCAGTCCCCCTTCTTGTATGGCCGGATGGACCCCCCGCCAGGGCTGCCTAACCTCCTCTCTCTCTCTCTCTCTCTCTCTCTCTCTCTCCCTCCCTCTCATACTTGCTCAAGGAATTGGGGAAGCTGCTATGCAGCTTCGTGCTGCGCAGCCGTCGGCACGCGTTGCCGGCATCGATCCGGCGATCGGAGACGTTCAACGCGTAGAGCTCGTCGAGTTTTACTTGTGCGCCAAAAATCAGCTCGATCAAATATTGTTTAGTGCCTCATCCGAACACATATAAGTTGAAAAAAATGAAATCCAAATGGATACAAAACACTGGATCAAAACCACTGAATCCATTTTTTTCAAGTTATATGTGTTCGGATGAAGCACTTATCGATATTTGATCGAGCTGATTTTTGGCGCACACAAAAAATTCGACGAGCTCTACGCGTTGAACGTCTCCGATCGCCGGACCGATGCCGGCAACGCGCACCGGCGGCTGCGCAGCATGCTGTGCAGCACGAAGCTGCACAGCATCTTCCCCAAGTCCCTTGCTCAATAGGTCTACCTACCCCATCGCACGGTCCCTAATATATTTTCTCTGTTTCTCTCTCTCCACTCATTATACTTTAAAACCTCATTTAGAATCCAAACCAAACAAGCCTCAGTTTGGGGCAAGTTCATCAGAATCGGGACAGTAGGATACTTTTAGAAAATATGAACCATTGATTGTAGAAATGAACGGTTCAAAGTTTTGTACAGGGATGCACCGCAGAATCTCTCATTCCAAGTTTTCGACCAGGGGCCATTTAGGTGTCAAAATCATTATTTGATATCTATCTCTTTTTGTTTTTTGTTTTTTGGTAAAATTCAAATCCATCCGTTGCTCTTTTCTGCTGTATAAATAAACAAATTCATCTGTGGAGCCAAAATTATCACAAACTTTGGTATTGTTCAAAATCCCACATCAGCCAAACCAATTGATTTGCTATCAAAAAAATGAGACGAGTTAAGTCAAATGGTTTGAATTCGAGATCATGTTGTAACAACACCAAACCAGCGCACGAAAATAGTACTATTCTTATTTTATTTTATTTTTGATGAACTTGCTCTTTATGCTCGCACCAATCAGCTACTGGGAAAACAATTCATTAGCTATCAAAAAAAGTTTAATGAAGGGTAAAAAACGTTTTCCAAACTTTTACTTTCACTAGTTACAGGTCTCACCCAACTACCCATGTCAACCAAAATTACAGTCACCAATGGGCTCTTGTCCCCGGTTGGTAACTCATGTCCTCTCCTCTCGTCATATGGGAGGTCAAGATTCGAGTCCCGTCATGAGCGTTTCAGATTCATGATTATGAATAGCCTCTGAAATTCCTTGTGAATTAACCTACTAACACTCCCGCTAATCCCCGCTAAGATATACAATATTGGAAAAAAAACAAAACAAAATGACAGTTAGTACTATATATAGAGAGAGCACCCAAAGTGGTCTATTTCTACCATGGCCCCTACATGTGGTCAGCCGAAATAAAGACACCAACCAATGAACTTGTCCACAACACCACCACCACCATATCTTTACTCCCAAAAAGTTAAAATCTTTAAAAAAATAATTACCTGTATATATATATATATATATATATATATATATATATATATATATTTCTGGTGCCTGGCCCATTTTTCTGGTTCTCCCCCCACCATGTCCATATTCAATCCAATATTTTCCATCTGGGTTTTCTCAATCTTGATCCTTTTCGTCACTTCCAACTCCTCTGTTTCGCTCTGCCCTCACCAATTCCTCCCCGGAATCGACCGGAAGTTCGAGCAGAAAACCGACAGGTTCTGGGAGTTTGAAGAGCAATCCAACAGTTGGGTTGAAGTCGAACTACCGTACGATCTAATATCCTGTGTCAATGATAACTGTACTAAAGTCGGCTCAATCGGTAAGCATGATCATCAGGGGACAAAGCAGGGGAAGACAGAGAAAGTGGAGAGAGAAGCTGAGGAGAGGGAGAGGATGAAGAAGGATGATGGTATTGGTTTGGCGGTTTTGCCCGTCAGGAAGAGAGTTCGTTTGATTAAGATGTCGGAGAATTCGGTTTGGGTGGTAGGGGTAAGTGGGTCAATCTACGAAAGGTATTGGAATGGAGTTCAGTGGGTGATTGCTCCTCATGATTTGCCTTTCTCGGCTGGTCCTGCAAACTCTGTTTTTATCGTCAATCACACCATATTTGCTTTATCTGAAGCTGGGAATCTCTTTCAGGTAATTCCCATATTTATTCCATTTAGATCTTTTTTTGTCTTTTTAGTACAAGAACTGCTTGGAAAGATACCAAAAATAAACCGAACCGATCATGCCAACCGCAACTTCAGGTCGCTTGGCCGCAGGGTAAACCGAACTCTCCTTCCTATAGCTATTTTGCACAGGCTTTTGCTTGCGGAGAGGGTGGCCAGTTCTCAGTTTTTTACCTTAATTTTCTTTTTTTTTTGGTACCAATTTGGTTGTTCTTAGTGTTATTATGAAAGGATTTTTATAAGGAGGGGCGGGTGAATAAATTGGCCGAAAATTGAATCGGGTTTTTTTTTAATGTTATAGTTAAATGATTATTGGAAATATTTGTACTATTTTTTTTAATTTTTTATGTGCAGCATTTATTCGATAAAGATATTTTACGGAAATCTCATTCGGAACGAGGTCACGTGCAATTTCCGTCATTGAAAGTCAAAAAGTCAATGGCTTTGATCAGGATTACATTATTCTAAGGCCCCTTCTAGGGCCCGTTCTCGAACGTCAAATCAGTACTTATTTTTAAGAAAGCAATTTTAGACTAAAAGATGATGAGCTTATTGAAATCTAAAAATATGCAATATAGATCTTTAATACGGTACAAAAAATTGAAAAATTATTTTTCGTTTATATTATTTTTAAGTTTAAAAATGTGAAATAAGTACTTATTTTTTACGAAGGTGTTCTGGAACGGGCTTCTAATTGCCTAATCATTTTGTATACTCATTTTCCAAAATTCAGTTTCGAATAATTTTTTCTTTTTCGTTTGACGATCACGGTGTATAGGACAGCTTACGCACACCCTGAATAATTTTCTTCCCGATCCGGTCAAACACAGACCATCAACGCTGGGACTAAGGGGTTGATAAGAAATTACTTAATTTCCCTTCTTTTAATGAAGTTGAGTCTACCACCTCCAATGTTAATGACCTTGGGAGAAATATTTTTCATTTTGTTAGCTCTCTAAATAACAAAGGTTTTATTTTCCATTGTTGGGTAGGTCAAATGTGGAGCAGCTTATAAACAACCTTTGACATAAATGAGGTTTTTCCCATCCAATTTGCATGTTTCAGCTAGTCATGCAAATTCAGTTGTTATTGTCAATCGGACAATTTTCGAGACCCCCGTCATTGGCGCAATTTCAGCTCCGATGTTTGGGTTATTCAAGTCCAACCTCAAAATTGGCAACTATTAAGTCATAAAAAATAAAAAAACATACAAATAAAAATAAATCATACACCCTCCGTTCCAATTTGAGAGTCCCTCTTGGGGATTCCAACTATTTTAGGGGATAGCAATGATTACACCTATATTACCTATTATTTCCACAATTACTCCTATATTTTACTTACTTATAACACTTATATTCAATTGTGAGGGACACTTTTGGAAAATTACCAAAATTTTCCTTCTATTTTTGGAAAAGGACTATCATTTTGGAACAACCCAAAAAGGAATAATGGACTCTCAAATTGGAACGGATGGAGTAACAATTACATTGTGCTTTTAGCTTGAATTATATTGGAGTTTATAAAATTTTTTTGGTTGTTGCTCCATAGAGGGGTGACCCAAATCCGGGGGATTGTGGGGCTTACCTCATGACCAACGGGGCCGGCTCTGGTTATTACAGCGCTGCAGCCACCGCATGCCGTGTGGGGCCCACTCCGGACCCCGCACGGATAATCCGAACCGTTCAATAATTTTTTTTTTAAAAACTAAGTGTGTCTCGTGGGAAATCAACTTGATCCGATATGAGTAGGTTCTCAGATCAAACTTCTCATCTTTGAAAAATCGGAAAAAAATGGAAAGATAGGTTTTCTGGTGTACAGGAAGATGAGAAACTTGATCCGAGCACCTACGCATATCTGATCAAGTTGATTTTTCGCGTGCCTCATTTTGTTTTTATTTTTTTTAAATTATTGAACGACTCGGATCATCCGTGCAGAGCCTAGAGTGGACCCCACACGGCGTGCGGTGGCCGTAGACTTTTCTAATTTGAAGATAGGACCAGTCATCATGCCTGGACACATGAGACTATTTTTGATCTGTGCGTATTATTTTGTTTTGTGGTTAATTTTATGGCCTTGGATTTTGTTCCGTTGACGGTGAAGATTACTATGAAAAAGATACTCCACCAAACTAAAAGAAAGTTCGCTAAAGACGGACGAACCAAAAATTACATATTTTTATTTCCTTTTAATAATTTCACCGATATGAATGATTAAGTTCAATATTTTTCAATTCACTAGACACCAATAATACCGAGTGTTTTAAGTCATTAACCACCGCGCACCCAAAACCGTTTGGAATTTTTTTTTTTTGGCAACACTTTCCCAAACCTATAGGCCCGTAGGTTTATAAAGGTCGTTCGTCTGCTGCCAACTTCTTTTAAAAAACTCTACCACCAACCCACTTTTTTTTATTTAAAAAATGTCAATCACGGCCATCGTAAAATTTTAAAAAACTTAACACTGGTCTTCGACCGTCTCTGACGTGTCTTACTATTATTGTAACGGAAACAACACATGTGCTACGTTGTCGCAACTTTTACGGTTTGAGATAATTTTTTAAGGGCATTTTTTGCACACTAGTATTATGTTGATGCGACTTGTACATTCCTGCTGCAGATGCAGCTGAGTGAAAATTCGCAGCCGGTTTGGGTAGATTTCACCCCAACAGACAATCAGAGCACAAGTAGAGAGGAAGCTCAACAAACTTCTTCTACCCTGTTAAAGTCCGGAGTTATTTCATATGATGGGCTGTGAGTCAAATATTTACTACTACTACAATTTTCCCAATGTATAGCATATGATAAAGTTTTTTTTTCCCTTGACGGTCAGGGCTTCTAGCCAGCTTACACGCATCTCGACTAATCCCCTTCTCAGTCCGGTCAAAAGAAGACCATTCATGTTGGGACCGGGGATTCACAAGAAATTACGTTCTTGTTGTCTGTCTCCGAGAATTGAACTTTGTCAATTGTGTGGGGAATAAACCAACCAACCAACCAACCGGACTAACCATTTGGGCTTCGTTTATCATAAAGTCTATAGTAGTTGTTTGCATGAATCAATTGCATTTTCGAAAACTTACTTTAGTTTTGAATTTCTGCTGACCAAAACAGGAGACTTTATTTCTGCACCAAGGATGGGTCACTGTTAGAACTCAGTGAGATTGAGCCTCCAAGGTAAAAACTTTTACATCACCCAACAAAATGCCATTGTGTTCTGGTATTGTTATACTATTCTGTTATTTTTCGATAAACTTTTCCAAGCCAGCTTGCGCGCACTAATTTCTGGGGTCCTGAAGTTAACGACCGGGCGATACTTCCAGTGGCCCCATATTTGAAATGTCCAGCCTCTGTGGGATTCGTTTGAACATGTGACCGGAGGCTAAAGCTTGTGGTATTCGGAGGCTAAAGCTTCATCGGATGCAACCCAGTCGCTGCTCATCGGACTAATAGTGATGAAACTAATAATGTTATATCTCCATGATATTGTATATCTCACACTTTATATGATAGTAATATAACTGATGTTTTCCCCTTGGATGTTTTCCTCTGTGCAAATGCAAATAGGTGGGTGACTCATGGCCGACCTCCCGGCGCAAATGTTGCAGCAATAGCTGATGCTTGTAGCGTTAGAGAAGAAGTAATCTTCACGATAAGGTGCACTCCCCTCTTTCCATCAATTCAAGTATCAGGCTGTCAAAGCGAGCGGGATAATGTGTGTAGCGTATCGCTTTTTTCGTGTCAATGTCCCGCATGACCATTCGTCTTGCCTGTCGTAAGATGCATTAGCAAGAGTAAATATGAATTGAAGCAACAGCAATATATATCCAACAGCAAAATATGTATCGTATCGTAAGATTTTGACGACACTGTCAAGAATTACCTAGTTGTTCTTTTTTTCTTCATTAGTGTTTCAACTCAAGCATGGAACTGTTTGTTGCAGTTCAAATGGGGGACTCTATGAATATGACAGAAACTCAAAGCCATCATGGAAGAAGCATATATGGAGAGAAGGAATAGCAGAAAACACTTCTCTGATACCATCGACAGGATGCCCTTTGCATGGCCTTGGTGGAGCTTATTCTGTTTCCCTATTTCTTTTGACTAAGGTACCATGTTTTTACTGATTGCTGAATGTTCCTTTTTTTTTTTTCTTTTGCTCGGCAAAAGAAATTCATTAATCTTTGAGAGAAGAAGACATGAATGTTTCGTTAATTAACCTGTATAGAACAATCTGGGGAAGGGAACTGCAGTTATTGAGAATGGGTAGTAAAATGCAGGAACTAGATAAGAATCTTTTAGTAATGCAAGTGTTGTGCACAGTAGCCAGTTTCTTATGATTCGCTAATAGATTCGAAGTGCGGTCTTTGATTCATGCATAAGTGCGAATCTACGCCCGAACCTATTTGGCGTAGAATTGGTGAATCTTACCATTCACGGTATGACTCATTGTTCATTGCAATTTGGGTTCTTGTAGTTCACCTTTTTTGGGGAGGCAAAAATGCCAGAACGCGATTTCGTAGATTGTCCAAAGTAAAAACAGCCTTATACACCCATGCATAATTTTTTTTGGCATTTGGTAGGTATAAAGCCAAGTTCTGTTATGTTCTATCACATAGGAACTCTTTGCCACCATTTTCTTTAGCTTATGCTTAATCTTACCGTTCCAATGTCGTAGCTTCTAATGTTTTTTTTTTCTTTTTCCCAAACGGTAGGAGAAGTACGTTCATATATATGCTGATGACTACAAGTATAAGATACTACATCAATCGTGTGAGAAGTTGTATCAACTCTTCCAATGTTTACGTCAACTACCCTTAAAACCGAAGAACTTGTTCTTGTTGGCTATTGTGGGGGGGGTTTTTCAAAACAAGAAAGTTCCTTTGTCCCACATTACTTGGAAGCAAAACATTTTTGCTTGGGTCGACCATAATGGCCGGTGATATTGTTTCTTTTCGCAGCAATATACATACTTTTCCAGCAGTGTTGGATACAGATGTTCTGCACCTTCATAATTTGTTCCCTAGTTTTCATCCATTTTACTCTCACAAAACTGGTAGACATGCAGGGTGGGAACTTGGTCGAGAGACGATTACACCAGAGGAAGTGGAAATGGATAGTCCATGGAAGTCCAGAAGATCACATCTTGTCTTCCATCACACCCGTCTCGCAAGACGAATTAAATGAAAAAACATCCTCCTTGTTTCTCTCAACAGCTTCTGGAACACTTTTGGAATATAGAGTTGCAAAATATGCAGGTAAGTGAACTAACAGATTGTGTTTCCAACAATGACTTGTTTCTTGTTTTTTTAGCCAAAAACTTCAGATCCAACTGGTAAATTGTGTTTAGGTGTGACTTTCTTACATATATTATAGGAGTTTCATGCATAGTTTTGCAGTTAAGTTGAATATCTAACAAGTTTACATATCAATGTTCGACTAAAATGTCAGACACGTATCACCTATGCTAGTCCCTTGTTCGGGTGTAAATGTCTGGATACTTCATTTCAAAGAGAAAATGTAACACAGCCATACACAATTACATGGAGAGAGATGGCAGTTGGTGAAAGCTATAGATGTGTATAATTTCTGGAATCATAATATGTGAAGGAGTTTGCATGGGGAGGTTATTGAAAGAACCAACATTCAGGCAGTGCACTATGTGTGTGTGTGTGTGTGTTTAGGCGCGCGCGCTTGATAGTGTCAACACATTTGCGACTTAGGATACTTCATTGTCGATATGAGGAAATGAACTTCTTGATTAAAATCAGTTTACTTATCTTCTAAATGCGAGTTTTTTACATGAAGACAGGTTCTGCTCAAGACAACCAAATTCAAGAGAATTGGGTGAGTCATATGCATCCCCCACATGCGAAAGTTGCAAGAGGAATTTCAGGACAACAATTTCAAGTTGGGAGAATAATTTTCCCTCTGGATGATGGTAGGCTTGCAGAACTGCATGTCCCGGGCCTTGGTGGTGAAACTGTAGGCCCCACTTATCCGAACAATGTTCGAAGAAAAGCCTCGTTCCAGTATGTATGGTCGATTTTAGATGCCCCCGAGAGTGAAGGATGGAATGCAGAGTATTGCACAGAAGAGCGCAGCCCTTCAAACTGCATGATGGGGATAAAAGATGAACCAAACGACGTGGAGATTACAAGATCAAGAGGGCGGAAGGGAAGCAAAGCACAACAAAATTACTTATCTCCTGATGTATCAGGTACGCGAAAACTGAAATGACACATTAGTGGAGTATTGAAAAGTCCATTGTTCGCGTTGAAAGGATAGGAAACATTTTTCATACCATTCGAAATTCTTTTTGTCATTTCCAGAAACATTTCCAAGCAGTTTTCCTAAATTTATTGTTAGAATGCTAGTTTAAACACCATACTGAAAAGAAAAAGTTGATCCTTGATCAGGTAGTAATCTGACTGTGCCTTCAGAAGACAAGTATAACATGCCAGACAATTGGATCAATACAAACTTCCGGCTACGAGTGATGCACAGTGGAAGATCGTTTTTCCTCATCACCGACAGCGGTTTGACTTTCGAATACCTAAATACTGAAGATGTATGGCTTTGGCTGAGGCACGAGCACTCGACAGCAATGAGAGGTGCGGTGGGACACTACAATGGAAGTTTGTTTTTCGTTGATGAGCATGGGAGTCTGCTCATTAGAGAAAGAAGCAACGATGAACTAGCATGGATAAACTGCACTGGTATGAGGAGAGGAAGGCAGATTGTCGGAGGCCCGCCGTGGGATAAAGTTCCCGGAAAAGCCTTTAAAGTGACAGCAGAAGATGCAATGTTCTTTGTGAGCAAAACTGGAAGGCTGCTGCAGTTCACAGTAAGTTGCAAAACCAAGCTAAGTTAACTGTGCTTCAATCATCACCAGGAGATGTTTTTTTATTTATTTTGATCGGCAAATTTTTTTTTTTATTAATCTTCGGAAAGAAAATGAAGATTAAAGGGATCACGGGCACATCGGCATATGCCACCAAAGAACCAAACCCAAAAGAAGGCAGCTGCCAACTAAAACACCACAACAAACACCGAAAACCGAAAAACCACTAAAAACACCCAGCAACAGGCTATGTTTTGACCCGGATTATTGGAAGGTTTAATCAAGGGGAGGGAAAAGATAAGAAGATCGTGAAGTGAATAACCTAAATCATTTCTTTTATTTTTTTCTTATTATATTGTCCTGCCTTCGTAGCAAATCAGTATCTCAAACTCACCCTTTTGTACCACATACAAGAGATGCACACATGCCAGACTCTAGACAAACACAGTTTGATTTCAAAAATCAAACTGTAGATCGAGAAAATTTGCTTCCAGGTACAAAAAAATTTGCAGCCGTGTGCAAAAGGTTGCGGCCATGTCCAATAGTTTGCGTCCTTGTACCCAAAGTTTCCAGAAACGTACTCAAAGTTCAAGGCCAGACGCGAATTATCCAAACAAGTGGTAAGGGCCAAGAGCAATAGTTTGCGGCCAAGAGCAATGTTCACAGCCAAGAGCAATAGTTGGCAGCCAAGAGCAATGTTTGCAGCCATGTGCAAAAGTTCGCGGCCAAGAGCAATAGTTTGCGGCCAAGAGCAATAGTTAAGTTTGTCATAGGGCTATCATTTCCATGGTAATGTGGTTAACGTCGTCAATTATTGGTCCAGTTTACCATTGCAATATGCTTGAAGGAAAGTTTGAAGAGACTTTCTGGTTTTGCATGAAAAACTTCCATGTATTTTCTCAAGTGAAATAAGAACACAAAGGGTACTTTGTGAACTGTTAACCTCTTTTTGTTTGATTTGTTTTCTCTTCCTTATATCTGCCTGTGGAGGCATTCCCATTTTTAACAAAAACCTTTTCTCTCAATTTCTTTCAATGTCTCTCCTTTGTTAGTTGTCCAAACAATTGGTAAGGGCCAAAACAGTCCACTCTTCGTTTGCTCTCTAAATCACCCAATCCATATCTACTGAAAACCCCCTATTTGACTATTTGTGTAGGTTGCATTGAGGAAGTTCAAATGGAAAGATTGCCGGAACCCTCCGAACACCAAAATTGCCAGTATAGTGGATCAGGAAGGTTTCAGGGAAAACATAGTATTTGTCGTAGGAAGGAACGGCCGTCTATATCAGTATAACAAAGTGACTGAAATATGGCACGAACACCGCCAGTCTCAGCACTTGGTGCTGTCAAGACTTCCTGGAACTGCCATGAGGCAATCTTCGCTAGCCCTCACAGGCTCTCTTTTCATATTGTCTGAGGATGGTGGACTTGTTGAATATCATTGGAATGCCTTGGATGGGTGGCACTGGGTGGAACATGGAACACCGCATCGCAGTGTGACCTTGGTTGGTTCCCCTGGACCATGCTACAAGGGGAATCAACTTTTCTTGATTGGTTCGGATGGGAATGTGTATTTGAGGTACTTGGATCAGACAACATGGAAATGGAAAAACTGCGGTTTCCCGTATGTTGGTCAAATACAGGTTGAAGAGAAGCTCGGGAATGAAGGGGTTTGTACCAGTGAGGATTTTGCTGCTGGATTCGAGCAAAGTGAAGAGGAGATGAAAGATTTCAAAACAAACTGTGACTCAAAGGTTGGCATGTCGGTCGGTCAATGTAATATTAGCATCTTGGCAATGGTCGAATCAATGCTGATAGTGTTTTGTTTTGTGCAGGTGGCCCCTATACGACCTATTCCCTTCACGGAGGATTCAGTGATTTTTGAGCTGAAAGATGGCAGGGTAAGTAAATCGTGATTTTACTTTTCAAAATCTGACTTAAAACGCTCTAAATGCTAACTGTCATTAGTAATCAAATGCTCAAGTTCAAGCTCTGAAACACCAAAATTCTCGTCTGCTGTATAACACTCCCAACTGTACGATGTGGTTAGAACTCGAAGTAAATCTCGTGATACGATCGTGAGCATGAGAGTGGATTGGGATTTGGGACGGGGCATGAGTTTTGGGAATGAAGAGTCCGAGTCCTGTTCCAAGGAGCTTGGGGACCGTAAAGTGTAAAACATAGAGACCAACATTGGGGTGCCAGGTGCGGGTACGTGTCTCAGTATCGAATAATCTAATATGGTGAGTAGAGAAAATTTCCATATGCCTTAATGTATAGCTTGGAAGTTTCTAGGGTGAAATGAAGTTAACAAGACGCCGTATAACCTTCGTCCCTAACATGCTACTACTTTTATGCATAACTATAGTAAATTCGAGTTACTAAAATTTTTTGCAAGGAATATGTCGAAATGCACGTTCAGGACAAATATTCTGTACATCATGGAGTGTCCGACACATTTACTCTTATGTAACATAATCGACATTATATGAGAAGTGGATGTTTTTTGCAAGCCAAAACGGAAATGTAGCAGGAACTTCCAAAATTATGTTGAAGGAACAACAATGGTACTGAAATCAAGAATTTAGAAAAAAGCAAATGAGAATGCAGGAAGGACAGTATTACTAACATCATCATCTCATGGCAGTTGGCAGAAATGCAACACAGTGAGAACATCGGTTGGGCATGGATACGGATCATTGGAACTCCAACGAGCTTATGCGCAGCCCAGTTTTGGACTGGTTTGGCATCTTGATGCTAAACACAATCCCCAAAACACAACGGAAGAATTAGAAGCAGAAGCTGATACTGAAGCTGTACAGTATGAAAGATATACTTTTAACTAAAATAGTTCTGAGGTAGTTCTGACTGCCAGCTCAGCATGTTGATACGGTGGACGTTCTGGAACCAATAAGAGCAGGAGTCGCGCGGGTGGGTGGGTGGAGCCGACCAATAAACACATTAGTCACATAGTATAAAGAGCAACTCAGCATGATGATATTGTGAGACACCTTTGTCTCATAGGTGGGCTACAGGTTGAGTACAGGGGATATAATCAACAGATGCCCAGGAGCTATTATCAACTTGAGATTGAGCTTTTGAGCCGTGTTTGAAGGAGCCAGTGGTGCAGGTTGGTGGGCCAGTTACAGATTTGGTCCTCGAGCACCAATAAGAGCACTAGCAACGATGATGGAAGCAGACTTGACTCACCTTGGTCGACTTAGCCAGAGACATGGACGGCCCCAATTATCCTCCATCTCCTTCATTGGTTGGGAGCACCACGGAATTGTATAAGTCGGTGAGGGTTTGAAGAACAAGAGGGCAAGAAATGAGCCATTAGATTAGCACAGCATTTTTAGTGTTGTTAACGTAACAGAGCAAAAGTCAACTATACATGAATACATCAGTGCAAAGAAATTTCCTTTCGATGTTGTTTCTTTCCTCGAGTTCCAGTCATACCCTTGAACAAGTGAATGATATTATGTTAATTGTCTTTACACAGTTCTACAAAATTCTGCAGAACGCCGTTCAAAAAGGAAAAAAAAAAATCTGCAAAGGCCCTGTACTTCACAATGTTTTCATATGGTACTAGTAATCACACATTTTTCGGAAATATCAGAGAATAATCGCATAAGTAGAATATGGCACGACGAAAAACAATTCTACTCAATCGTCAGACTCACCAACTCGGACCAAATACAGAGGAGGAAAACGTCAAACAGAAAAGAAAGTGAGAGAACATTTTTCCATTTTTCTGTTTGCGTGAAGAACATTAGAAGATTAGTAGTAGAAGATTATAATGAAATATGTTATTCTTATTTTCCCATTGACAATAAATCTGTTTAAACAATTCCATTTCCTTCTCATTGTTCTTCGGCTTGACAAATCAAACATTGCATACATAAGATAAAACCATAGCTAGAATTGTTCCATATTCTAAACAACTACCAACATTTCTAAATATCAGTTCCGAGAATTGAAGAAACCCATCGTGATAAATCCAGCAAATGGCACACATCAAGCCAAATAGAACATTGAAAAACAAGAGTCACAAGTGAATGTGGCAGCCTCTGAGCCTCATTAGCTACTAAATGTCAATGGACATGGTGATTTCATGTTGGCGTGACGTATGATGTTTAAAGAAGAGGCCTTTAGTTATCTGCACCTAAGGAATCATAAAATTTCACATTAAAGGGAAGTAATGACATCGACACCAGTGTTAAAGAGAAATCCATTCCGTACCATAAACTATTCAAAGCTACTCTGAAGAGTCCTTTAAATAGGCTATTTCAAATGTTAACTACAGACAGATAAATCCTAGAATAACAACTAAAGCTACAACAGATAAATATCCTCCTAAATCAAATACGAATAACCTAACTTCTTGATCACTTTGCAAAGATACCCACTATTCACGGGAAGGAGGTTATCAAGTAGACTATTCTAGACAACATAACTAATCAAACACCACCTCCATTGTTGCTTTGTACAAGTCCTCAAAATGACTAAGGAGAGTTCCTGTCTGGAAATATTTGCTCAAGCGCTTGAGGCAGATTCAACACTATCTCTGCATATGCTGGACAAAAAAAGCAGAAATGATGTCGATATAGGAGTAAGGCATAACCCCTCAAGAAAAATAAAGAATTGAACAGGTATTTTAAAAATCAACCCAAACCTAAAGGTTTCAAACATGACATACCAATTGTCAAATGATAAGCACTACTTCATACAATAAAAGAAATTTCAGTTACATAAACCATAAAATGATGAGTTGCTAGAAACAGGTTGCAAGTTCTTCCTTTTCTTTCGTCAACACTTTCCTGAAACGATTATTGGTGACAGAGGAAAAAAGACAAATGATACAGAAACTAGAGCTGTAAGTGGGTATTATGTAAAGAAGCAAAGGAGAAGAAAATGGTAAATGGAAAGATAAGAAGTTAATGAAGTGAGTCAATCCATGATCCCCACACAGCCTAAAGGATCTGTTTACATCCGGAAGCAAAGCCAGATGAGCATTTCCCATGACAAACTGAAACAGAAGAATTAACAAAAAAAACTTTGTTGCTGAGACAAAGTTGGTCTCATAAAACCATCTTGGCTAGTGAGACATTTTTGAACGCATAATCTTTCTGTCAACAAACCAAGAGAGCTTCGTTCAGTACTAGCAATACCTTCTGGTAAACTCATAGTTCGTAGTGCATCCTCAGCATAAGATAGACGTGCTGGAATGGACTGGCCTCCCGATGCTCCGTTTCCCTTCTTGTTTGTTGTTGCTGTACTTGTTAAGGATTTCTTGGTTTGGTGCATTGGCCATGCCAGCACACTGACTCTAGTTGGAAGCACAGAGATGAGTTCTGCATATCTAAGACTGACGGTTACCTTGCTGCAACAATAAGCTGGATTCAGATAACGGAAATTTGTCAACTTATAAGGGCATGACTATTGTTAAATAAGTAAATCGATTCTTTTCTTGTTTTTGTGGCAAAACAAGGATTTCGATTCTTGTACCACTTGTACCGTAAGAGCATGCATCTATTTTGCACAAGAAAACTTAATAATAGATTCCTGGGGCTGAATATGTTTTCACCTCGTAAGATGAAGGTAATATATATTGCATGGGCATGCATCAAGCAGTGCACTTGACATAATCAGGGCATATACATGATAGACAAAATATCCTAGTTTGTTTTGACTTAGATGAACTATGTGCTGACTACGGTTAAACAACACGTCCAACGGAAGATGTTAAAGCATCCGACTCACAATCAATTCGCTATGAGTGGAGAGGCTGCTCAAGCTCATATCCTTGCTTGGAGGAAATAATTAGCTAATGTGGAACAATCTCAACCACTCCCCCACACGTGAAGAGGTAAACAAAGGATCGATCATGACAAAACAAGTTGCACTTAAGGCACAAATGACAGGAAAATCAATGAAGAGAGTCTTGTCCCAAGCTCTAATACCATGTTAAACCAAAACCAATTGGCTGCGATTAGAGAGGCCGCCCACGCTCGTTTCCTAGTTTTGACGATGGGAATTAAGCCAATGTGGGACAAGCTCTTAAGAAAGAGAAACAAAACAAAAATTCTTCAAGCTAGATGGAAGTAATAACAAATAACTAAAACAAAAACATTATATAGTTCGTATAGAATACAAAATACTAACAAAAATACACCTACCAATCAAAATCCTCTAGCACAAATTCAATCATGTGGTAAGGAAGACTATGATAAAGCTCTCCAATTTGATTCCCATATATCTCCTTAATAATTCGAACCTGCATGGAAACAGGAGTATCAAATGTATGGTCATCAATCTTGTGTTTCCACAATAGAGCAACCTATTTACAGATACTCGTTAGTTTGAAGGCAAGAGAAGGACTATTTTTGTTAAATAGGACGAGCTCAAAGCAGATTGGCTCCATTTTCGCATATCATGTTTTATAGAACCTGACACAACTAAGAGTGTCAAATATCCATTACTGGCCCTCTTTCCGAGTGAAGTTCTTCAGAGATATTGCTGTGAAAGTCTAGAAAATGTACACCTTATCTATTCGTGATTCAAGGTGTAACACTTCAAAAGCAACCAAATGGAATCACAAATACGAAACAAAGAGTAAACATTTCCCAAGAAATAGAATGTAAATGTCATGCAAAATTGAAGATCATGTACCACGTGGTTAATATGGGAAGATAATTATGCTTGACATTTCACATCGAGAACTGAATAATTAATACTTCTTCATTGAAATTGTGATAGTTTTATGATTATCGTTCAAAAAATCCATGTGTCTACTTTGGTTTCTCTTTATTGGCGAGTGTTCAAAAAATTATTAAACTTCTGCAACAAAAATTCAAGAAATCAAACCCACAGAAATTATTGAATTGAGGAAAATAAGATGCACACTTGATGATAAAGGTTATTAATTATAGCGACTATTGGTTGCATGAGCTTATCTACATCAATGATTTCTCTAAAATAAATATCTATTGTGATAACAAGTTTTAAATTCAAAAATATATAATAGAAACCTTATAAAGTTAAAACACAAGTCATTGGAAACACTTCAGCTAAGATCTTCCACATCTTTTTTCTCCTCCTTACTCTTGTTATTCATGTCTTTTTGGGTGTCTCAATCAAATACTTCGATTTCCCTATTCAAGACCGAAAATTGCCACCACCCCCATCACACTCTGTAAATTTTGCCAGCAAAGACATTAACTAACCTTTTTCATCTCACATTTCAAGTCTTATATATCCCATGTACTATTTTAGAAGATTCGTTAGATGTAAATAAAAAGCTAGGAACTGTTGAAGCAGAAAAGTTTTCGAGTTTCAACTGTTTTGCCATGCTGGAGTTACTATTTTGCAGGGGAACCTGCCTGCTGTCCAGAATACATTATGATACCAACGTACCTGCTCCCTTCTATCAACATAAGCCTGCAACAGATCTCCCACGTGATCAATAAATTTCTGAAACAAATTGTCAAGATTCTAGGTTGAGCACAATTTTGTTGTAAGCAGCCTGTAACAAAGAATGATGCTCCAAACAACCAACCACACCATTGCATTTGAGGAGAGAAGATCATTTTCTGCTTCACGTAATGGCAGAAAGAAAGGAACAGTGTGCTCAAGAACAGTCATCTTTTCAAGAAAAGACTTGCTCTCTAGCACACAGTGATACGTCTCACAAGGTTCCCCTGCAAAATTAAGTAACCAGATGAAAAAACTACCCATCAAACCATTTTATCATCTCAAAGTTTCAACTAAGAAGACAAAGGAAGAAGGATCCATCCTTGTAATCAACAGCAACAATTACACTTGTTTTAAATGTTTTTATCCTCGACCCTCACTTTTTGAAGTAGAAGCCAAAGCAACGAAAATTACATGTATCCTGCCTCTGAATGAGGACACATTGGGTAGAGGATGAAGACAAGGAATGAACAACTGGCTTGTGTAACATTCCTTCAAAAGCAAATAGGGAAACAAGAAAAAGAAACCAAGATGTCGGCCCTTTAAATCTTTAATGTTGTTGCGAAGTGCACAATACGTCCATGTAAGTCGAGAAATCTTGAAAGGGAAAAACATCTCCTTATTTTTGTTTTTCCCCTTGTACAGGCAGAAGAGGACAACATGGACAAGAGGTCTTCCAACTTAGGTAAACACACCGGAAGAACTCACAGAGAAACCTGGGACAATCTTGAAAAGACCACTAAAACGAACAGCATGCATTATTTTTGCTCAGGAAATAAGGCACACAAACAAAGTAAACACATGTATGTTGAAGCTACATTTTGTAGCCCAATTGTACAATATCTCTAGTTCATAAGAAAGGTTAAGAAAGCTACTGCTATCCACGAGGACAATGCTAACAGAGTTAAGCATACACATGCGTTAGTGAAAAAGTACAAGTTACTCATCATGTTCTTAAGTGGTCCCAAACAAGGCCAACTTGATAGGAACACTCTACCTCACCTTCTATTTATCTAGACATATCACAAATTGATTGCAATTCTTAAACATAAATGAGAACAAAGTAACATTACACACTTCTGGACCTTTGAATCAGTAAACAAACAGAAAATGACTTTCTATGAGTTACCAGCAAAGGATGTCTCATACTGTATGCCAATCCGTGCCCCTTCCAGACAACAGATCACCTGCTCAAAAATAAATACAAGAGTAAAGCTCAAAGAAAGACTTATGCAACTCTATCACTTATAATGATAACAGAAGAGCTAAATTGAGCATCCTTGATGCAGTGGGAAATTTATACATATGTTTCTATTATTTCTGGACTTCCTTGTTAGGGATATTTCAGTTTTTAATAGCAGTTGCCCAGATCATTGGTTTCCTACTTTGAGTTGATTTGATCTCCATTTTCTATTAGTGGTTCGATCAACTACATTAGAGGTTATTTGGTTTTAGTAGGAGTATTTTACTTTGTGCTTCCAGGGTTTCTAGGACACCTATTACAGATAAGGTTGCAAGTCTTGGCCCCTTAGGGATGATTAGTAAAGTTCAGTTGATATGATTGTAAAACTGAGAGAGTATCTCTATATTGTGTTTGTTATAAGAAAGTATATTTAGTTCAAACAAGTTCATGGAGTTCTCGTTGCTCAATGCTTCCGGTTGTATGTAATGCTTCCTTGTGCCACGCTCCATTATGGATGATGGCATGACGGGCAGTTCATGGTGATCATGGTGGTGGTGTTGTAGATGTATACAAATGCAATGAGGCTGCACAAGATGCCTGAGCAGATGAAACAATTCAGCGGGTAGAGGACACTGTGGCTGCTTACATGTCTGTTTCGTCTGAAAACAGAGCCACCCTAACCGCTCCACTTCTACAGCGCAACTGTCAGCCAAACCGACTTCTCGTGGAGGAGGAGCGTTCAAAAGAAGATTTCGCTGCAAATCCTTGTGTTGGCCGACTTCTTGTGGGAGTTTGGCATGAAGGTTCAGATTCCAATGTGTAACAGATTTCTCAGTTCTCACACTAATGGCGTTCATTGATTCAGTTGCCATTGAAAGACTCTACCGTGGTGTTTCACGGAAGTATAAGGGAGTCTCAAGACTCTCAACTGCCATCGATAGTGGCTCAATCTCCGCCAAAATAATCATTGGAAATTAGAAACACAAAGCAGTTTGCTCCAACTCAAAGTCATCAATGCGACCAATTCAAGCCTAACAAGAAGCAAAAACGAGTGTCTGCAGATCGAATATCCTATAACAAATGGTGACACACACAGACTACACATCCTTTTGGGATATGTAATTTATATCCGGCAAGAAGCTTAAATGCTTTACAGGCCAGATGGTAGGGCTGGTACCGGAAAGCATGTTTCTTGTTCTTCTCCCAAAATTTTCTAAATATGGACGTTTGGTTATGTTCCTGAAAAATAGATCATCTGACAAAAGAAATTCTGATCAAAGAGTAAAAAGTTATTCCAATAATAGATACCTTTGTTCCAACTTTATAGGTAATTTTCTCATGAAAATGAAGACCTGGTAGAATGTCTGTGTCCCCTGGCATTGCCTTTCTTTCAGCCTCCATGTGAACCTGATATAAACTCCAGCGAACCATTTTAACTCTTATTAAGTGAGAAAATGCAGATATGGAACAGATAATCTTATTTTAACCAATCAGTAGCATAGGAGGAGGAAGAAAACTAATTCTGATTCTAAAACATGTATAGGGCACATCTGACTGCAAGATTATTTTTGGGGAGGATTGGAAAGATGGAATTACAGATGACGAGTGGGATTGACCGGATAGTAGATAGGAATATATGTACAATGGCATAACTAATAGTTTGGTTCAAGCAGGACAGGAACTCATAGGACATCAGTCCTAAGCCATTTCAACTAACCTACACTCAAAGTACCATGAGAGAGAGAGAACAAGAAAATGAAGCATGCAATAGAAAATACCCGCTCCCTTATTGTTGCTAACAACCCGTCATTCCATTGTTCACCATGCAAACAAATTTCTGCAACAAAAACAGTTTCTTACTTAAAGCAGCAATATGTCGCATTTAATTACTTGTATGCAACAGGGATCCAAACTGAGCAGTCAAAAACTAATATCTGAGAGAGAGAGAGAGCGAGCAAGAGAGAGTATACAAGAAGCAGAAAGCCAAATATGTTAATAGTAATACATCAAGATGAAGCATCTACGCAGCACCTGGCATATACCAGCATCACCCATGCAATATAGGCAGCTCCAGTGTGGTGATCATTCTGACGCTAAATGTAAAGGATTGGAGTTGTGATGAATAGTGAGTTGTTTAAGCTTGGCTTGGAAGCTTAACCAGTTTTTAAAAAATTAAGCTTGACTTGTTATCTTTGAGTCAACCTTAGTCGAGCTTCAGTTGATACTCCAAAATTATGGCCATCCAACACAATAGGATTACTTGATAGAGACACAGTTTTTTCTTAGTAGCAGTGACCTTAACATTTAAAGATCGATGATTGAAATTAAGCGTTCAAGTGGGCATTTATGCTAACAAGTCAGCATCAATGAGTCATAGTCTCATAAAATGTAAAATAGGACGCAGCTGAGAGAAAGAGTTGCTTTGTCTCATGAAAAAGATTGTTTGAAAGAAAGATTTTGCAGAAGAAAGGAAGAAATTCAAATTGACAATGTTGACTGTGGGAGTGTTTATCTGATCCTACTTCGGATCTCCGGTTTGGATCTGGACGGAACACACATACATCAATTACAAAACATACAGAAACCACACATTTCTATACTGCGAAGTACTTACAAGTGTCCAGGAAAAGTGTCTGGACATCAACAAATCAAAACGGAGGAACTCCACAATCTGTCTATCAGCATGCTTATGTCGACAGGATCAATGGTTCACATCAAAGGTTACCTACTATGAGGAGCGTCCCAGTATGAGGACTGCACGTGGTACGCCATAAATTGTGGTACGATAGGGGTAGGCCTCTATACATTATAACACGATGTTGTACTCCTTTCAAATGATATAAAATATGACAAACAACACACTATTGTACTATTCATGTAAAACACCTTAGTAGGAGTACTTTTGGCCAAATTTTTAAAATTAGCGGAAAAACCTATGCTCAGTCGATAGGTTTATTGAAGTACATAGTAAAAGTTGTGGGATCACCGAATTCACCGTCTTGGAATGGAATCATGCACCATGTTTCCAAACATGCGTTTCAATATGGAAATCGCTAGGTTATAAGTGTTTTCCAGTAACAAAGGTTCGCACTTCACACTAGTGAACCAATCATTGCAGTGACGATAAGAAATTTCATATGAGAACACAAACATGCATTGGGAGATAGAGGAAACAGAGAACTATCTTCTTTCTTCTTCAAATATAAGTAACAAAATTACTTTAAGGTCTACAAAGAAATCACAGTCAATCGTGACGACAAATTAACAACACAAACAGAACAGAAGCACAGTCACTCACACTAGACAAAAACTTATCAAACACCATGATTGTCAACAATGAACTCCCAAAGGTTATCTTGAAAGCTACCTTGAGTTTGAGCAGCACGTGCAGCTTCAAACTCCTTCTGTAGACGCTCAAATATCATCTTATCAGAGTCCCTATGAAATCCAATCATTTGCAAAAGCTTCACCCTCCAAGAGCATGATATTTCTTCCATCAATAAGCACTCACTTCTCAACATTTGAGATACAATTATGCATAAACCGTAAAAAAATAGATTTAATGACCGACTCATTGTCATAACTCCTTGTATATGTCTGGTCGTCAGCATGTTTTGAACTACAGAAGATCAAGGGAAAATTTAAATTACATAGAGCATGCCTTGCACACCATGTAACCAGGTTTGGGGTTACATGATCTTCATTCTAACTTTCAATTAAGCTATACTTTGCTGGACATATCAGAATTTCTACAAAGATTGAGTCATTTCCAAATAAAATTAAGAGAAGCCTTGTAGCCCATAAATATCTATGCTAGCTGTGTTTAATTATTGACCAGGGAGTCGCCTTGCCAGAATTTGATATCATCTTTCGGATGAATTTGTGTAACCTCTGCAAAACAAGTCTACCCCTTTTTCTCTTTGGAAAAAGACTCAAATTATTGTTCAAATTTCCCAGAACAGCCTCTCTTTCAGTTACAAAACCCTACCATATAGAAAGTTCCAATCAACGTTAAGCCCTTCCCAAACCTTGTGGCTTCACTCCAGGCTTACAAACTTTAGAACTCAAAAACTTCAAATTAAAGCAGTCTAAAGGTTTCATTATTGCCCTCTCTCCAATCTAGAAACATTCCCTTTTCCAAATCAGGCCAAAAGTCACACATTCCAATGAACCCTAAATTATTGGTCATTTTGTGTCTTCTGGTATAGTCATCCAGCAGAAAGCTCACAAAGAAGAGGGCAGTGGAATTCAAAAATCACAGGGAGGTTTGTATAACTAAACCCTGTGACTTATCGGAAACTCTCTCGTGGAATTTTACCTATAAAATTACATCCTATCATCATAAATATTATGCTTACTACTGCTACTGCAGTTTTTTGCAATTGTTCGACCCAATGTAAGATCCAGAAACCAATGGCTCAAAATCAACTACGCACTTTGGATAGCACCCATTGCAGATATCAATTTGTGCATATCATAAAACATGTTGGGGATATCATACTTACTAACCAGGTTTGCAAGAGCTGCCAAAGTATCTAAAACGCCTACACCACTAGTTTAACCACTTTTCTAGGGCTATCAAGAAATGCAAACTGCCCACAGCTACTAATTATCAACCTATGAGATACCTTACTTATTTGGTATTGCCTACGGAAAAGAGCCCTAAGCAAACGCACTGTACAGTCTGCTTTTACGGAATTAACTTGACACCGTAAATCAACAAGCCGTTGTCCCAGTTACGGTATACATCATGTAAAATATAACAAATGATATGGCAAGATTTTGGGACATGGCTTCTAAAGCAAAGATGTAGGCTGAAAATAGTCTCTGAGTGAACGAAAAAGAGCTAAACCAAATACGACTACCAAACGAGTCACTGGCTAAAAATATAACACATAGATGCTTTAACCCTACAAGGACATCTTTTAAAAGACAATGCCATAGTGCAGTCTATAAGCATAGTTTTCCTAAACTCTACACTCCAGTATTTAAAGCAGCAAAACAGTTTAAGGAGATAAGTTTAAGTAACACTATACCTCGATAGGCGCTCCGTTAATTCTCCATGCCTACGGAGGACATTTGAAACTGCAAAAAGAGTTATACAGCTTCAATTTAACTGCCAGATTAAGGATTTCAGTGTACAAATTCAGAGGGGGGGGGGGGGGGGGGGGGGGGGGGGGGGGGGGGGGGGGGGGGGGGGGGGGGGGAGGGGGGGGGGGGGGGGGGGGGGGGGAGGGGAAGTTTCTAAGCTCAGATCAAGTACATCTAGCCCGTGTAGTCTCCAATCGTACATCTTCCTCTTGTACAAAATGCTGTCACACAGCAGATTAGAAAATCAAAATCAGCTAATACTTAAGTGCAATAATCCATAAAAAGTGTATGATATGTGGTTACAATCAAAATCCATACTTTTCTTTTCACGAAGGGGCAAAATATCAATGTAAAGGAGATCAATAAAAGGAAGCCCATACTTTGATACGTGCAAACAGGAGGGAAAAAACGAAACCAAGCACGACATGCAGATATAAGAAACACATGACTTCGTTCAGGATGACATATTTAACTCGTAAATCATAGAGACTCAACTCGGATGGGAGTAACTTTATAGAGAGAATAATACTTCAGTCACTACTGTATCCCATAGCAGACCATTTACCAGAAGATCATAGATCTAGCAAAATGATAGTGTTAAAGCATCCAACTCAAACCAATTGGCAATGAATAGAGAAGCCGTCCGGGCTCAAACAGTAGTTTTGGAGATTATAATCAACCAATGTGGGATGATCTCTAACACTCCCCCGTACATGTGTCCCTTGACTCAAAGTGAAGAGGTGAACAAAAGATCCATAACCTAGGGGATCAGTACGAATAAATGCAGAATAAGGTGCACTTAAGGCAAAAACAACCGGGCAATTGATCAAGATAGTCCTGCACAAAAAACACTGAAAGCCTAGATTTGACAACATATTAAACCATCCAACTCCAAATTAATTGATAATGAGTGGAGAGGCTGCTGCAGGTCAGGCTCATAAACACCCTCCGTTCCTATTTGTTTGTCCGAAATTGAGAATCCACACTTTTTTAGGAAACAAAATTATTACACCTAGAAATAATTAAGATTCCAACATTTACCCTTCTATTTTTTCAGAAAGTTACTCTATTTCAAAAAAACAAGGGCATAAATGGAATTTGATTCATTCAAAATCAAATGGACAAAACATTGGGGGACATACAAAAGTCTAAAATTGGACAAACAAATTGGGAGGAGAGATTACTAGTCTTGGAGAGGATAATGAAAGATGTGGGATAAGCTCTAACTAACGACCCGTTCCTACGTATGACCCACCGCTGGAAAAAGGTCAAAGACCTTTACCTTGGGGAATGTTGGTGGCGAAGGGAAGGACATCATATAGTATATACGGGATTGGAGTGTGGCAAGGGAAACCCTAGAATTTGTTTGTTGTGACATTCATCGGTGGGAGTCGTGTGATTGACTGTTTAAGCATAAAAAAACAGCAAACAGATACACACCCACAGAGAGAGAGAGAGAGAGAGAGAGAGAGAGAGAGAGAGTGGTTACCTGCTCCATTGTAGGCTGGTTCTGATCGCCGTAGAAATTGGATGCATACGGAGTTGCAACTGACTTATGAAGAAAACCCTAGAATTTGATTCTTGTCAGAAATAAGTACATACTACTCCCGTTGATGGAACCGCTCTGAATTCAAATAACCCTAGAATTTGTCTTGTCTATGTGGTTCTGTTTCGTTATTTCCTTCTTGTTTCTATTCTTTCTAAATTATTTGTCTAGTATTAGTATTCTTTTGGGTATTTTTTTATTTTTGATACTTTTTGTTTAGTTTTTGTCGTAACTTTTTGGGATTAATAATTGACACGACACTTTAGAAAAAAATTTGCTCCCAAGAGTAATAGTCTGCAGCCGTCCAGGTATGCAAAAATTTGCGGCTATACGCAAAAGTTCACGGCCTGGTGCAATAATTTGCTATCGGGTACAAAAGTTTGCACGTAACGTGCAAAAATTTGTGACCAAGTGCAATAATTTGCGGTCAGGTGCAATACTTTGCGACTAGATGCAAAAGTTTGCGACCAAGCTCAAAAGTTCGCTACCAAGAGCAATAATTTGCAGCCTAATGTAATAGTTTGCGGTCAGGTGTAAAAGCGAGGGAGAACTTTTAAGTTCTTTTCCCATTCAGAAATCTTTCCAAAATCCAAGCCTCAAATGCCATGTTGGCATGTTGAAAGGACAAGAAATCATGCAATAAACACCAAAACAACCAAAATCAAACACCCCAAAACAATATGCTAGTCCAAAAGACATCCTAGAATATCAACACAGTATCACGACATATTACAAAGTTCGGAGGAAAAACATCCTATTAATCTCAGCTAACAGATTAATAATTGTACAAACGCTCGGTCAAATACATAAAAAATTCCTGTCCAAACATGTGGTTTCTCATCCCCAACAGTAATGCACAAAGCCTTGCACAACTAGAATCTCCTCCTTGGACTTCTTGAACGACGACCATGTGGCGATCTGCAATAATAGAGACAAGAAACCAAGACCATGCTTAGGGGAGAGAGAGAGAGAGAGAGTAGATTAATGTAACCATTATCAACAGAGTATATTGATTATTAGTCAAATGTACTCCACAAATAGTAAGAATTATCACATCACAAGGCATTCTTCTCGCAGTCTCATATTTTTTACTCACGAGTTTAGTGTAATTCGAAAAAAGTCTTCTACCCGTTCACTACATTCCATTGTCCCAACGATCATGCCATCTATTTACAGAGATTTTCAAACAAACCTTTCAAATGTGTAAACTAATAGGCAGAAAATGTGTATCAAGGACATACCTCCTCCTCAAATTCCTCCTCCTAAATGGACCTTTGCTGAATGCCCAATCAACATTGATGGTTTGAGTGAGCAGTTCAGTTCCATCCATTTCATGTATAGCTTTCTGTGCTTCTTCAAAGGTCTCGTATTCAATCAATGCATATCCCTGTCAAACAATAATTCCAAATCAAGCAATTCTTGGTTAGTTTATTGCTATACCAACTACTTGAGGGGTCTCGGAAAACATGTGCCTTTCAGAACATTTCTTCCATGCTCAGAAGTTAGAATATTCATTTCACTTATTAGTTCCCTAGATTAAACAATACCTTGAAGAGCATCTCAGACACTGAATATCCAAACTCGTGTTTCTTACAATAACATTTACACAAAAAAATCTACATGTTCCTAAATGCATAGAGAATTTTTTTTTTTTTTATGTCAAATTGTTCGAATGTAGTGTTTTGGCTGGCCTATAGATTTGAGAAAGAACGAAATATAGGAGAAAATCAGATGAAAAGCAACAAAGTGCCTCTACCAGTGTCACGCGAAACCAAAGCAAACAATTGCCTCAGAAGGGCAAGCGGTACTGATCCCATTGACAGTAATGCAGAGAAAATAAAACCAAAATCAACAGGGGTCAAGATAGTACAGAAAGATATGATAGTGAATCAGTGAATGCTCAACTGAGACTAGGACCTTGATACAAAAGAATAGCAAAAAACCAGAAGGCAAGAAAACTTCTGTAGATATATTTGTTGAGGTAACCACATTCCTCATTAAATCTCTATCTATTTCCACAGGTCCATGAGTTTGAAGGGTCGCAACTTAGTTCCATTCATAATTCAGGAAAAATGGAATTTTCATTCATGACGCATATCTCTACTAGACGAACATAAAATTTATTGAGCAAGATGGTTGGCAAGTTAAATATCGAGACAAGAAGCAAATTTGTCTTTACGACGAGTATAGCCTAGATTATACTTCCATAGTGATAAAGATGTAGGTATACAAGGACTATGAAAGAAAGAAATCAAAATATCATCTTTCAATAGGCACAACTCACAAGGATTGTGCACATAAAACACATGTGAATACTCTCGCAATGTTTGCTACGTCATGCTGTGTCAAAATAACATATCACGAGATTCACGTCATCTTGTGTCATTGCAATATCGTGTTACGTGACTTTTCATATTGGCAATAACTCCTTGGAGGAAAAATTTTCTAGTATGCAATATACACTGAATACCTGACAGGGTTATTGCAATAAAGTTCCACGTGACTTTTTCTTCAGAGTGAGCAATACATTGTGCTTTTTCATGTGAACCCACTTGTGTCCTTTGGTTGCACCTTCTCTCGTCGTTTCTTTTATATTTCTACGCCCATCTATCCACCCACCCACATATTTGACTAGCTTGTGCAGTTATGCTCCAATGATAAGATCCGATGTTTGCACGTTGATGTTAGCTTAAACAAGTTCTACTAATTGACTAAAACTGGAGCATTAAGAGAATTTCTGACACGATATAGCAACAACTTTCAGCTTCAAAAAAAAAACTTTTTTTAAGTGGAATAGAGAGTGATGAAGCATCAAATAACAGATGAAGCACCCTTCAGTATGTAACCCGCACCTCAATGATACGGTGCCAATACCAATCGTTAACTACTCAACCACCAGCATGCAATTATAGGAGCATGACAAAGCTTTATTTTTCATGTTACCCATGCTAACAATATTCTTACCTTGACAAATCCAGTTCGACGATCAAGATTCAGATGCAAATTCTTCATCTCCCCAAATTCACCAAATGCATTTTGCAGATCATCTTCTTGGGCCTCTTCATGAACTCCAGTAACCAGAATTATCCATCCTTCAATGGCTGTGAAAATCAATCTCATTAGGAATAACATGAGGATTTCCAACCTTCTCTACAATTTCAATTTTGAGTCCTAGAAATTTAGCTAAGGTGGTTTGGGCATGTCTACCGTAGACCAGAAGATGCAGTAGTTAAGAGAGCAGATATGATAGCCCTAGGTAGCAATATCCCGGGGAGGGGTAGACCTAAATTGACACTAGATGCTGTAGTGCGCAAAGATATGAGTATAATAGGTGTGTGTGAACATGTGGCCCTTAACATAGCTCAATGGAGGAAACTTATTCATGTAGCCGATCCCAAGTGATTGGGACGCAAGGCTCAGTTTGGTTTGGTTTGGTTTGGTTAGAAATTTAGCTTTCATTAAATCCCTACACAACAAGGCAAATACATGTACATCTACAACTACAATTCATAGCGACCTCAAGGTCGCCATTCATTGACACTGAACACTAAAAGTCATCAAGAAAATGTCAATCACAAAAAGAAGTGTAATACAGAACTTTTTTGTGATTTATCATGTTCCACTTTTTCTATTAGTTTTCAACTAGATACCTGCAGTACCGGCAATCCATGGGACTCCCAATCCCCATTCTTATTTAACAAGTGCATTCGTGATAACAGCAGGTTTTCTGTGGTTAGAAACAGCTCTCTTTCAATACTTCCGATCCCGCGAAAAGACTTCAATTTCAAGGAGCTGAACTTAAGTCACTGAACAAATGCAAGAAAAAGGTTTATAGCCACAATCTTCGCCGAACCGTGATTACCTTTCCAACCCTGCTCTCTGTTTCGTTAAACGAATATTTGAAGGCTTGTTTTGCTCTTCACAATTTACTACTATGCCAAACCTTCAACAGGTTCATACCAAACAAAGCTTTTAATCCAACATAAACACGAAACCACACTTGCACAGAATCAAAACCCATTACAATTACGGAACAGAAAGGGGAAAAAAAAAAAAAAAAAAAACCCTAATTCACAGAGAGGAGAGAGAGGGAGCTGACATCGTTCGGCGCCGGGCCCGCCTTCGGAGTCGAGTGCGTCGAACCGACCGGCGAGGCGATTGTTGCGATCGGCTTCGGCCTCTTCTTCGCGGAACCCACGGCCTTTCGTCCTCTTGGGACCTCCTCCGGTGATGGCGGATTTGAGCTTGGGAATGATGGCCGCCTCGGCGTCGACGGCGCCGTCATCGTCCATCAGATCGTCCTCCTCCGGCTCGAAGTCCACTGCTTCCACGTCTACGTTCGCCATTCTCTCTCTCTCTCTCTCTCTCTCTCTCTCTCTCTACTAGGTTAGTTAAAAGGGTTTTTGTTTACAGGAGGGATCCGTAGATCGCGGGGTTTGGGTGAGTCCTAGGGGTGTGCACGGGGCGGGCGGGCGGGTATGGCCCGGCACCCGAACCCGACCCGACCATGTCGGGTAAGAGATAAATCAACCCGAACCCGAACGATGGTATATATCCGTCCGTGTGCCCGATTTTTTGGTCGGGTCGGGTCCGACCAAACCGAAGTACTTTATATGTTTTTTGTTCTTCTTCTGGTCGGGTCGAGTAACAAAAACAGCACCCCGAGCCCCGAACCGAAAACTGATTTTTTTAGAAATGTCAACCCGTACCCGATCGAACCCCATGTTCGGACCCGCCCGAAACCCTTTGGGTCGGGCCGGGTTGGTCGGGTCTCGGTTTTTTTTGCACACCCCTGGACCTGTTTTGTGGGTCGGGTTTGGCGAAACGAGTTTTATCGAACCGAAAACCATTTCATCGAACCTTGCGGTCAGGTAACAAGTTAGCGTTCATGTGCAAACGTTTGTGTCCATATACAAAACGTTTGCGGCCAAGTGCAAAAAGTTTGCGTCTGCATACTAAAATTTGTAGCCAAGGACAAAAGTTTGCGGCCAAATGCAACAATTTGCATCCAAGTACAAAACTTTGCGGTCAGATGTGCAAAAGTTTGCGAATAGGTGCAAAAGTTTGCACCCAAGTACAGAAGTTTGCGTTCACGTACAAAAGTATGCGGTCAGGACACAAAGTAGTTAGTGTGATCTTCTTTCATAACCAAATAAATTAAGGTGCCGTTCCGTTTTCTTTTTTAATATTTTTTTTAAAAATAAGATAATTTCAAATTCAAACATAATGAAAATGAAAAAAAAATTATTATTATTTTCACCATTTAAAAGATCTCAATAAAATCTATCAAACAAGATTCATATTGTTAAGAAAATTATTTGCGTAAACATATGATCTTTGAATTTGAAATTACATTCCTTTTTTAAAAGTTTTCTTTTTTAGAAACCGGAACGGAGACTGAGTCCATCTCAAAATAGGAGATGCAAGTAGTTGTTGGAATATCTGAATAAGAGGAACGTAATGCTTCCCACTCCGATAGCTATTTCATAACAATTCAAACGCAATGAAAATAACTCATACCAATAACGAAGATGGGGAAAAATTGGGAGAATAGAGCATACTAAATTCAACAACGCAACACATTGGATCCGCGTATAAAGCAAAAACTATGACCAAAAGTTTTTAAAAAATGTACAACTAAAGAAAAAAAGAAAAACCAAAACATTGGTATTTTTCATATATTTGTCGTTTTGTATTTTTCATATATTTGTCGTTTTAAATGAACTTTATATCAACTTTGGTTCACATTATTATACTTCTCTGATTCTTCTCATCAAAACAAATGATTATTTTTAGAGATTACGACAAAAAGCTAAACCAAAAAAATTATGAAAAGCAAAGAATATTGAAAAAAATACCCGACCAAAAACTAATGGGGAATTTTTATAAAAGTACAGTTGAGAGGAGTAATTTGTGACACGGATTAAATTCAAGGGATTCTAAGGTAATTCTCGGAAGATTTGTCCAAATTCTAGGCCGAGCAGAAGCTGTTTCAAATTGAGTTAGGGCTCATTCAGCTAAATACGTTCTTTGGTTTATTTTTTGTTCTTATTCAAATTTTTTTTCACATTTGTTAGGTTTTGTCGATTTTTTAAGGATTATTGCTTTGTCATTACGTGAGCCGAGAGGAATCTTAAATAGTACAAAAATACGATCAAAATTTAATTTTTTTAATAAAGACAAAAATAAGCCAATAAGCCAATTTTTCTTCTTTATTTTAAAAATTGAATTTCGATAGTAATTTTTTATTTTTTAAATTCCTCTCAGTCATGATAAAGCAATAATCTTAAAAAAATAAACGAAAAACTAACAAATGAGAAAAAAATGAATAAGGAAAAAAAAAAAAAAAAAAATGAGGCCTAATAACTGTTTGATGGTTTTGATTCAGTGAAACCCATCCCATTTTAAGAAACAAAAATGCATTGAGATTAAGTACAGTAATAATCTGATTCCAATCAACACTGATTTTTTACATGATAAGTGGATTAGAATTATCTTCAAAGTGAATGTATCATATCATCGAAATAATGGCGAGCTATTTGCAACCACAAATTCCCTAAACGTAGCATATTCTAAACCTAACTCACAAATCTTATAACAATTTGTTATACGTAACTTAACAAATATCCATGAACTTTCCAAATTGCCCCTGCATACCCAGATCCTCCATAACCGCCGCCGCCAAATCGTCCATAACCACTGTGGCTATCTTTGTTTTCATGGAAAAAATTCCCTCAAATTATCTTCAATTATGTGCTAATCAGTAATACATCAACATGATATTTACTATATTTATGATCTTGACAAAGATCTACAACTTGAACAGTTTAGATTTTGAAAATAATCATGCATGAGTTCATAATTTTTCAATTACGTTGTTTAATGGGACTTCGCATGTTCGAGATGCAAAGTAACAATAATACCAGACGTCATCATTATCAAGAAAGCTCCCGTGTTGATGCGAGGTCTACATAACACCCGACGTCGTTTTGATAAACCTCGCGCTTCAGAAGTGCGAGTCTTTACCAAACTCCGTTTAGCTCATCTAATCTAAGAACTCGGAGCTTCAAGCAAGGTCAGCTTCTCTCTCCATTCTCTCTCCTCAACAGGTTTCCCATTCACTAATAATTTTGATGCTTACATAGAATACGTAATCCACACATCCGTCGTAAGTTCTCAGGTTCGAAACATTACATGTGCTATCAACTGTTTTGAAATCAGTTCATACGGAGCAATTACTTCGGCTTTAACTGGGCTTTCCCCACAATTGGGAGGTGGGATTGGACGGATGCTCTTGCTAAATCCATTGTCGTTAATAGCTTTGTTATCCTTAGTTCAAATGTTTACTGTTTTACAAGTACGTAGTAGTACCTGTTTAGCCAAAAAAGAAAGAAAAAGATTTGACGTGTACAAATTACTACTGTAATTATTTTTAAAGAAACATTAATTTAATCAATGAAAGTTATGAATATTCTGTTCTTGTATTATTTCTCTTAGTGGTTTGTCATATTAAAAGTCCGCTTGAACTATATATATAATATTTCGTTCTACTTTGTATTTGTTGAATTTTTATTTAAGTCTTCATCTAGTCTCTCTTTTTTCCCTAATTCTAACTCGTTGCTTACGCTGACTTTCACGAATCATCACTCAATGTTAGGACTTAGGAGAATTAATTTAGGGGGCGCTCCTTGATTTGTTGATATCTGTTCGTCTTTCTAATTTTTTGATTAATCATTCATCTTTGCTAGAGCAGAGGAAAGACCAAAAAAAAATAAAAAACAAATAACTGTTTTTTTTGTTGTTGAATTCTTGTCGTTATATAAACTTTTTAAAATTTTGGTTCACATTTTTACATTTTACTGATTCCCGCTCGTCGAAACGAATGCTTAATTTCCAGATCGAAAAATTACGGGGGATTTTAGTAATTTGTGACACGGATTTTGGTAATTTCTCGGGAGAGCAGAGCCACCACGGTTTTGAGAAGGCCTGTACGCGTTTGATGGTTTTGATTCAGTGAAACCAATCCCATTTTAAGAAACAGAAATGCATCGAGATCAAGTAATAATCTACGTCCAATCAACACGAAATTTTTACATGATGAGTGGTTTAACATTATCTTCAAACTGAACGTCTCAGATCACGGAAACATGAATTTATATCAGTAGAAAACGTCCTTGCCAGTCTAAGGGTTCTTGGATAAGACATCGTTTCGGTACGTCGCCGTTTGAAAGGACTTGGCCGTTTATCAAGTGTGGCCGTTCCTATTTTCGCAAAAATAAATTCACTCAAATCATCTTCGATTATGTCTAAATTAGTAAATAATTAAGGTTTTTTATATCAAGGTTTATGTTATTGACAAAGATCTAAAACTTGAACAGTTTGGATTGTAGAAATAATGAGGCATGAGTTCGCAATTTACCAATTACTTCGTTTTGATGGACTTCTCAGGTTTAAGATGAGAAGTCATAGAATAACAGGACCTCGTCGTTTTTATTACGATGCGATTCGTGAAACCCGGTCGAACAAATAAAGGGAAAAAAGAAGAGAGTTTATAAATACAACTGCAAATTTACTGTATGTAACGTTTACTAAGTAAAGCCACAAAATTTTATAAGAATTTGTTACATACAACCCAATAAATAATCATGAACTTCCAAAATTACCATGAGTTATCCCATTTAACTCTCCCCATCACCCTTTTCTCTCACGTCATCATATTCAAACTCTATAGTTTGAAATTTTGGCAGCATTTCAAATTTTAGAATATGATATTGTCAATAAGTTTCGACCTCAAGAGTTTGAAATTTTGTTATAATTTCAAGTTTTAGAATATGATATTGTGTATAGGTTTCAAACTCTAGAAACTCTAGAGTTTGCAAACTCTAGACAATATGAAGGAGTGATAAGTTTCAAACTCTAGAGTTTGCAAATTTAGCATAATTTTAAATTTTAGAATCTGAAAATATTGGGACAGAACCAATTTAAACATGGAGGAGTAATTATTGTCTACAATATTTAAACTTTAGAGTTTGAAATGTTGGCATAATTTCAAATTTTATAATCTGACAATATCGAGCCAGAACCAGTTAAAAAATGGAGGACTAATTATTGTCTACAATTTTCAAACTCTAGAGTTTGAAATTTTGTCAGAATTTCGAGTTTTACAATATGATATTGTCGTCAATTTTCAAACTCTAGAATTTGAAATTTTGGCATAATTTTAAGTTTTAGAATCTGACAATGTCGGGGCAGAACCAGATTAAAAATGACGGAGTGATGAGTTACTTGTTGCTATGATTTCGGCTCTGAAACTACAACATTATGGCTACATCTTCTTTGTCAATTTCCATTTCCATTGCAAATATGGACTGGGTTTACAATGGGAGATGGGAAGTGGGAGCTCCTGGAATGGTGGTGGTGAATCTGGTGATTGGTGAACCTGGAACAGAAGTAGGAAGATGAAACCAGGAAGAAGAAAATGGGAAAATATGGAGGGAAATATGGGTTATGGGGTATATGTTTTAGATGTGGTTATATCTTTGTGGTTATGTAATAAAAGTAAGAGTATTTTTGTAAGGACATTTTTGTCCAAATATTATTTCCTTTAAAAACAAGTTACATGCAGTAAATTCGCAGTTGTATTTACAAACTCCCAAGAAGAAAAGAACTCGAAGCTCCAAGGTCTGCTTCTCTCTCCTCAAATCAGACTTCTCCATTCTCTCTCCTCAACAGGTTTCTCTCTCTCCTGTTCACTTTTTGTCATGGTTAATTTTGATGCTTAAACACAAATGTATATGAGGATGCATGGGGTTTGAAAATCTCGCCGATACTGGGTTTCGAAATCCCTCTCTTCTCCTGTTTGCGGTTCAACGCGGCGGTGGTTGACTGGTGGCGGCGGTGGGTCCGTACGTGAATGAGGTAAATTGGGTTTCTGATTTCACTGATTTGAAGATGGTTTTGGAATTTCATTCATAAATCTGTAAATTGGGTTTCATAGTTTGCTTGGCTGCTTCTGGCTAATTTCACTGATTTGAACTTAGTACTGGGCTGGTCGGAACTGGTCTGATCACAAATCTGTTGGGAAAAAATTATTTCTAGTTGTTGAAATTTGGTCCGATCAGAAATCTGTTCAAAGTAATGTGGGAAGAAGAAGAGGGGTAATTTGGTAATGTGGGAAGGGGGGGGGGGGGGGGGGGGGGGGGGTGGTGGTGGTGTGGTTTAAAAGTTATCCAACTGCAGGGGGATATAGAAATCCCAGGAGAAACTTATCCGGCTTCAACAGTGTAAACAAACAAGGGATATAGGCACCCCGGATATGTATATCCGGGTTCTCCCTATGTCCCCCTTCCATTTCCTTCTCCCAAGCAGGCTGTTAGGGGATTTCTTTTGATGCGTACTTAAGACTAGGATATCTTTCATCATATCAAATGGATTTCTTGATCCCAAGGGGATCGCCCGGTGGTCAAGGGACTTAGGTCTCCGGCTCAAAACGTCCCACGTGCTATCAACCGATGGTTTTGAAATCGTACGATACGCGGTACAAATCGTACAATGAAAAAAAATGATATGTATCCTGATTTGAAAACCTTGCTATCAACTCAAATAAGGGCCGCTAGTGAATGGTAGGATTGGTCGCCCAGGATTGGTGGAGGTGCACGTAAGTTGACCCGGACCCCTGCATTATGAAGGAAAAAAAAAGTATTTCTTAAAATAATAACTAGGCAATGCATTCATTGTTTGGGATGAAATATAGAGATATTTGCCATTATAGTTTGTAACTACTGCTATAAGAATATTTGATCTTTGTTGAAGCAATTAAACCATTGTCCAATGTTATGTTTGGTATGACATACGGCATTGTTGTTAGTAAACACAGGTGGACAGTGATACTATGTGTCAGTGGATGATATAATAGAAAACATATCTCGAAATTAAATGAAAACTCCAATGACTAGATTTAACTTTGGAAACTTGTCCTACGAAATTTTTTATTGTGTTGATGGCTGCTGCAAATCCCAAAAGATTGGTTTTGGATTGCCTCCGGTTCAATGTGCCTCCTTCGTTGACTTTTGATGAATCCATGTGATACATAGGTGATTCACTTGTGATTCTCTTTTGCCTTTATGAAGCTCCTTTTCTTGTGACTCACAACTCACAAGTTGTAACTTGTAGCAGAAAAGGGAGGGTGGGTTTTGTTGTTTTGGTCTCCAGTAAGCGAAAACCTTTGTAAAATTCCTCTTCAGTGTTAAATTGTGTTGCCCGTGGAGTAGGCAATTGCTGACTGACTGTGTTTATTTGGGTACTTGTGTGAGTTTCTGGCAACAATAGTTAGGCTCCCTCAAGTTTTCCTGGCTCCGCCCATGGGTATAATTTCAACAGAAAAGAGTTTACAACTGTAGAAACACTCTTTGTGAGTGCAGGACGATGTGTATTGTATATGCTTGGAGTTCTTCCTTGGGTATGTAAGGCTAAGACAAAGCCAAGGAAGCCCATTGAGCTTTTCACCTAATAAACTCATGTCATGCTGTGGCTAAATTATTTTTGTAAATTATGTGGCAGTTATATAGAGCACAAGATTGCTGGATGGTGTTGTGATCAAGAATTGTGTTAAAACAGTCAGTGAGTTTAGATCAAAGAACTGATGCAGTGAAAGAATACAGAATTTCTCTCAGTATGTTGCCTCCAAGGACAGAATTTCGGGGCTGGTTTTTCCTCATATTCGGATGTGTTTCCTTCTCGGGGTTCTTCTATGCTGCCATCATATCGAAGTTTCTTCCACCATCAGATAATGCTCTCATATCTGCCGTACAAAATGACAGGTAACCTTTTGGTGTATGAGAGTAAGTATGTTCCATCTCTTGTAAATATCACCAAAGTATTGACAATTTGAAGTCATGTTTTAGGCCTCGGGATGGTCTATGGTTTACAACTTCTCTAATAAGTTCATTAAATTGACATCAGTTGCTTAATGCTAAGTAGTCTTGACCTACTGATATAGCTGTGTATAGTTTCTTCTCTAAATATCATCAGTTACTCTACCTGTCTGTGAGATGATTAGTGTGCATTTGCATTCGAAAGAATTGTAGAAGGGTTTTGATTTATAACTATTATTGCTTTCTTGCACATTTTTTTCTTTGGAAGTATAAGTTGAATCTTTTATACATCCTTTAGAATATTTGGATGAACTAGCCTACCGAGTGAAAGAACACGTGTATTTGTTCCTCTGCCTCTTTGCTTCATGAAACCGCAGTTGCGAATTTTAGCCCAGGTGAGCATTGTTAAAGTGGATTAAAATGTGTGGAACAAAATGTTATTTGAGGGTGCAGATCAAAAAAAAAAATGTTATTGAGGGTTATATGCTTTGAAGGGGGTTGGGACAAAGACAATAGGGGGGGGGGGGGGGGGGGGGGGGGGGGGGCGCGGGCGCTAGTTGTTATTATCTTCCCTGATCTCTGTAAGAATTCAGTATATGATCAAACACAATTGAAGTGATATTTAACATGACATCAATACCTTATAGTGTCTGATGGTGAAGGAGAATCCTATTTCTTGTCAGTCCCATTTGCACGACATTGCCTTAGATTTTACCCCCATTGTGTAATAATTGCTTCTCTCTCTCTCTCTCTCTCTCTCAGTATGGAATATGGATGTCTGATTGCTTAACTATTATGAGTACCAAAAGCTGATAGGGAATTTCTGTACAATAGGAACCATCTCTATGTGCATAACTGATTATAAAACGTTTGTAAGAGTCGTTAATAACATATACGTCTCTACCACTCTCCATGTTCGGTGGCTTATATGCATGACTATTCATATTTATTTTTTGTCCATGTGTAAACTCCTGTGCCTTTCAGTGCACATGGAGGGGACATACCTCAAGGGGATTTTCCATAACCAGTTGCCGGGCAGATGGAAAGAGCCTTTGAATTGCCGAATAAAGACGACTTTTTACAGCATCTATTAACATTATATAGCTCAGCCTAGAAACTATATGATCTGTTACGTCATTGGTATAAAAGGAAAATAGTTTGCAGAAGATATACAGAATGTGACGTGTAATTCTTCTAGTAAAGAAAGGTGAGCCTCCCCCCAATGAGCCTAGCCCGAGAGACCGAGTTCTCCAGTGTGGACCGAAATGGTCTCGCAAAGTTACTCCCTTATGTTCAGTTTAAATGTGATACGTGGATGGTCTTGTGGTAGGTGGCTTGGTTTGGGTTAGATGGACCTAGGTTCAAGTCACCTAACTTTGAATGGATCAGTTCCCACACTTCTCCCAAATTTCATTATTTCTAGTAGGAATAACATATTGGAATCCATTGTTCTTGTAGATATTGGCCTGATTTTATTTTATGTTTTACAACAGGTATTACTGCTTCTTGGTGCCCTTGACACTTCCTATTCTCGTTGTGGCCGTATATTTTCATTGGTTGAGCATGAAATTTTTTAAGCATGCGTGATTTTATCTTTGGTAGTCAAAGGCGATACATTGTAAACTGACTTCATAGATGGAAATCATCTATGTATCTTGTACAATTGATTTTATCTTCGGTAAAATCAGGTATTACTGATTTTTATCTTCGGTAGTCAAAGGTGATATATTGGGTCTTGTTCATTGGAACATTGCAGTTTGTACTCCTTTCTGTCTTGCTCTAATTCATGCATATATGGATGTACAAACCCTCCAAGTTGCTTCCAGTGATTTGAGGCAAATGCATCGATAAGCTTCCTGCTTTCTCTTCATTTATCCCAAGCCACGTGATTCGTCGAAGTCCCTGTAATCTTTGGCACCTACTCAGTAAGCACAAAGTATGTTATGATTGGATTACTATTCAGTCTTCTGAAATAGCTTGTCAAGTACAAATGGAAGTAGGATGTCAAAACCATTTCAACATTTTTTGCGTTGCTACCGTGGTCGCGGAGTTTCATTTTTAATTTCATTGTATTAATTTATGTGATCATTTTAAAGAGGATGTCCCTGTTGTTTTTTGTGCCTTAGGAAGACTAGGTGTGTAGGTAAATTATCGTAGAAAGCTACCGTCCTTTCTTGCTTACCATTTGAAACACCGCCTTTGGAAGTAAATACAGTTTGATATTATATTCCTTCCTTGAGCAGAGTTGAGTGAAACTCACTTAAGGGATAAGGTAAGAGCAAGTCCACCTTTGTGCCAAATGTCCTGCCAAAGTCAAAATGTCAAGAATGGAGTAATCGTATCCACCCTTGTGCCAAATTATGACAATGCCATTCTTGGTGCCAAAATTTGGCAATTGCCAAACTTGCCACATCACTTTCAAAGTGTGGGAGAGGTGGTTGCAAAAGGGGGAGAAAGATGGTTATGCCTCAATGACATTACACCTGTGGAGCAATCTTGCCATTTTTGACAGAATGGCACTGTAGTCGCCCAAAAATGGTCAATGGTTGGACTTGCTCCAAGGTACTACATTTTCTTCAGCCAGAAAAAAAGAGGGAAAAAGCATGTTATATTAATGAATTAGTTTGTTATTTATCCTTAGTATGTAAATAGTTAATTAGTTAGGACCTCATTGTAATTGTTGTATCTTGCGTTGTATATATACCCAGTTTAATGAAAGTTAACCCTAATTTTGGGTTTCCACAAATCGATATTGTCATCTCTCAACTGTACATGGTATCAAAGCAGAGATCCTAACCCTAACCCTAACGTGGGATTTCCCTTTCACCAAATCTTGAACAGTGTTGAGTGAACAGTAACCCCGTGAACAGTGTCGCCGTGAACAGTGTCGCGTGAACAGTGTTTTGTGAACAGTACCGATGAACAGTAGCATACTACTATATCAACCAGTTTCAGCCCTATTTGCCACTCAGATTTGAAACCTAGGGTTCACCGACAATCTTCTGGCCCTGTTCGGACCTCCGACCACTGCTTTTCCGGCGTCGCCTTCCCTCACCGGAGCTCGCCGGAGTTTTTCAGGTCGTTTCACGTTCAAGTCAGGTACTTTCAAGCTTCCGTTGCTGCTATTTGAGTTCGACCGAGTCAGTTTGAATTAAACCTAGTGAGTTTGGCTCCTGGATTGTTCTTACGGCATTTTTTAGTAGATTGTTACTACTATCTCCGGTTGTTGGTAGTTGATTGTTCGTGGATTGTTGAAGTTTGGGGCCCCAATTGATTGGGTATTGCTTATTTTGAGTTGATTCCCTTGATTGGAGTTGTTTTTGGGAATTGTTAGTGTCTGGTACTTGTTCACTACCTTCTGTTGATATGGCGGGTAATCCCAACCACGTTCCAACTGGCCCTCTTTCTCGGGAGGAGATACAAGCTCTCAAGCACCTACTGGCCAGGCTTGATACTCCATCTACTATAGCTCCTACCTCTACTGCAGCTTTCTCTACAAGTATTCCAGCTAATGCATCCTCTTTTCCGTGGATCATAGATTCTGGTGCCACAGATCATATGACAGGCTGTTCTTCATTTTTTGATTCCTACTCTACATGTTCTGGTAAGGATAAGGTTCGAGTGGCAGATGGATCCCTATCTGGTGTTATTTCAGGGAAAGGTTCCATTCGATGCTCTCCAACCCTTCCTCTTTCTTCAGTTCTTCATGTGCCAAATTTTCCTACAAACCTTCTCTCTGTTAGTAGTATTACACAATCCTTAAATTGCTCAGTGACCTTTTTTCCTACACATTGTGTCTTTCAGGAACTGGGTACAGGAAAGGTGATTGGCAGTGGTAGATCATGTGATGGCCTTTATTATCTGGAGTCTGCTCCTCGTCCGTCTCCTTCACCCATGCCAAGTGGTCTGGCTCTGCAAGTAGATACGAGTCCAAGTCTCTCTATGTTACATCAGTGGCACCGTAGATTGGGTCATCCATCTTATGGGATTTTAGAAAAACTTTTTCCTCATCTAACTAAACATTGTCATCGGAGTCAGTTTTTTTGTGAAGCCTGTGAGCTTGGAAAACATAAGCGTTCTTTTTATGCACCTATTAACAAAAGAAGTGAGTCCCCGTTTATGATTATTCACACTGATGTCTGGGGGCCCTCTCCTGTTACTTCTATTAAGGGGTATCGTTGGTTTGTCACTTTTATCGATTGTTATTCTCGTGCTACTTGGGTGTTTTTACTTAAATCAAAGAGTGAAGTTTTTTTCTTGTTTTCAATCTTTTCATGCGATGGTGAGTACTCAGTTTGATGCAAAAATTAAAATTCTCCGTAGTGATAATGGCACTGAGTATATTGATAAAGGTTTTAGAGCTTTTCTTGATGAGCGTGGTATTCTGTTTCAGACGACTTGTGTTGACACTCCACAACAAAATGGAGTTGCTGAACGTAAGAATCGTCATTTGGCTGAGGTTGCTCGGTCTCTTTTGTTTACCATGAATGTTCCAAAATTCTTATGGGGAGAAGCCATTTTAACTGCCGCTTATCTTATCAATCGTATGCCATCCAGTGTTCTCAACTTCAGGACTCCCATAGAGTGTCTTCCTAGCAGTTATCATACTATCACTCTTCCCCCGAGAGTTTTTGGTTGTGTGTGCTTTGTCCATGCACCCCACCCTTCCGGAGGTAAGTTGGGTCATAAAGCCCATAAATGTATTTTTGTTGGGTACTCTCCTACCCAGAAGGGATACAAGTGTTATGATTCACATTCTAGAAAGTTTTTAGTCTCCATGGATGTCACTTTTTGGGAAAGAGAGTCTTTTTATTCCCTCTCCAAGTCATCTCTTCAGGGGGAGTCTAATCAGAAAGAAGAGATGTTTACTATGTATAATCATGGTGAGGGGGAGCACCTATTTTATAATCATGTTGATGGAGAGAAAGAAATAGTATTTTATAATCAAGTTGAGGGAGAGAAAGAAACAGTATCTGCTGAAGAGGCAACACATGGCATGGGCGATGACACTGATGGACTTCCAGCACGGTTGCAAGGCAACTTAAAGACCTATGCTAGACAGAAAGATGGGAAGTCCTCCCATGTGATACCACTCTGTTAATCACCATTGCCTACTCTAGTTCCAGACTCCTCAGCTGATTCATCTGGTAATGATTCTCCTCATGTTAATGATTCTCTCAACTTTACAAAGCAGAACATTTGTTGTTTCTTTTTCATTCTGTTGATGAAGCAAGAGGGAGGCATGATTTTGACAAGTAGATTTCCTTGGAATACTTTTGGAAACGGAAGTAGATGTCTGACATTGTTTTGGAGAAGAAACTCTTACTGGTGTAGAATTTTTTGCTAAGCTGGTGAAGAACAAAGAATGACCAATTCCATTAAACTTTTTAGGTATATACTAATAACTTATGGTAATCAAGCTCTTTAAACCTGCAATTGCCTTGTATTCCACCCAATTCCGGGCACGGTTATGTGGTGTGCCCAACTAATATCGGCCAGTCATGTAGTTTTCTTTATCTTGTCGGGAGAAAAGGAGAAGTGCACACTTGACTGACTGGTATTTGTTGGACACAACATGTGACTGTTTTCCCGGAAGAATGAATAATTCCTCACAACTAGGAGTGGTTAAGTGATCCAATTGGAGACCTTACCTGTACAGTAGTACACACAAGTGAGGAGGTGCTAGGATGAAAGGGTAGACAGATGAAACGTATGAAGTCAACAGTTCCTGAGAATGAAGTGCAGAAGTAACGGATTTGTAAGGCAGTAGCTTTCCTCCTTCCCTCTGCTGATTCTAGATGTTATGATTCTTATGATTTGGTCTAAATCCCACATTTCTGAACATCTCTCTCACCATTTACTATTAGTAGTCTGATAATTTGTTCCATTATTGTTGGTTGTATTGGAGGGTGGTAGATTTTTGTCCAGTCCCCTTGAAGAAATCAATAGGTTATCAGGCCTGTGTTGTTTGTTCTTTTATGTATCTGGTGGTTTGATGCTTAACTGGGGAAGTTACTGTCACTGAGAGGAATGATATCAGCATGAGGTTACAAGGCGTGAAAAAACATGGACACTGGTGAAGTCAACACAGACGATTGTGAAAACTCAGTGGCTGGTGATGTGCTGATGAAATGAATGAATAATAGCGTAGAGGATTATGAATGTTGCTTTCTGTAGGAACTAGGAAGGTCAAAGTTTAGAACGGGCTTTCTACTTCCCATTCTGCGTAACTGTGCGCGAATTAATTGGTCGATGTGGAACCAAGAATTATCACCCGATGAGTTAGTCGTATGTGATCCTGGAGGATATGAGATTTGTGCTAAATTTTTTTCATATTTGGAGTTATTGTTAGGTCTTATATTTGTCATGATGCTGTTGTCCTGCATCTTTGTTGCTACCTAACTGATTCACCAAGGTTGTTTAAAAGATGAATTATCAGACTAATGTAAACTGAGTTTTGCAAAGGTGAGAACAAAGAGTAGCCCAAATGGTAAGGTGCTCCCTTTACGGGATGTGGTCTTGGGTTCAATTCTCATCATAGGGTTCCATTCACCACCTCCTTAGATTAGGCTAGTGTCAGCTTCATCTTGAAAAAAGGGAGTTTTGCACAGGTTAGTTGAAGCTTGTCAAAGTCTTTCTTCTGGCAAATTTTGGCTTTGCTTGGTGATTTCTGATGTAAATTACTTTCAGCTTCTTTCTTTTCTTTTCTTTTACCCTTCCTATAAGGTGGATAAATCATGCTGCTTTGGGAATGGATCAGATTGCATTGCTTGCCGGTGATCTTGTTTGAGCTTTGGTTGAGGAACTGTAAACGAAATGGACATACTACCAACGAAATGGACATCCTACCAGCGCCTACTGGCGAGAACTGGGCTTCGTTTGGTTAGTAGTGCCCGCCTCATTCTGTCTCGCTTGCTTGCTGGCCCATGAATTTTAATAGTTATTCGATTTTTCTTTCCCGTATTCTATCTATTCTAAAAAGAAAAAGAAACAAAATATATAAGAAGGAAAAAGGAGGCTAGGTTGATTTGAACTATCTACTCTTGTCTCAATGCGAAAGGTAAATATGATTACCTAATCTTTTATATTTGGTGCTGTTAGTATTATTTCTTATAAAAATAGTAAAATTTTTGGATTATGATTGTTTTGATTATCTATACCTATTATAAAAACGGGAGTAAAGTTTCTCCCGCAACTTGCGAAAAGACTTTAATGCCCTCGCTCTTTCTTTGACATGTGTTCTTTTCTCCTTGTTTCTTTAGGGGATCATCAATATCAACTAACTACCCAAAAAAAATAAAAAAAAGCTATGATGTTAAAAAAACTACCAAGTAGAAGTCAAATATAAAAGTCCATTTAGACCCAATTGAACGCAGAGGCGGGGGAGTTGCTGCCCTGGGGTCCGCTTTGGTCTCGCTTTAATAATCAGAAACGTCCATTTCGTAGAACTCGTCGAGTAGAGTAAGTGTACCCATAATTAGCTTAATGGGATGTCATTAAGTGCCTGATCGGAACACATATAACTTGTCAATAATGGGTTCCAATGGATTTGATCCAGTGTTTCGGATCCATTCTTTTCAAGAAAAATTGTTTTGATACGGCTCTTAATGATATCCATTCAAGCTGATTTTTGGTACTCTTGTTTAACTCAACGAGCTCTACGAAATGAACGTTTCTGATCATCAAATCGAGACCGAAGCGGACCCCATTCAGCCAAGATAGCAGCTCCCCCGTCTCCATTGAACGCATCCATAATAGGTTAAACATTAACACAAAAGTGAACCGGACGTATCCACGCTAGTTAAAAGTTGTGGGTTCACTATGTGAGCGAATTATTGGCGAATGAAGGCCAGAGACCATGCTATGGAAGTGTCAGAGCAACTCATAATCACAGTACAGAAAATGTTTCTAATATCGAAATGATTCTTGATAAAATCAGCTTTTTTGGCAATAAGAGAGTTTTTGCCATTGATGGAAAGAATGGGCCTTTAACCAAAACAAACACTCCCTTAAGATTTTGTCTGACATTAGGCCAGACCCATTTCCAATAATGCATGTCTTTTGGAGTCTAAATTAATTGCATGTGAAAGAGAGTGGGTGGGCTTAAAATATTACCCCATGGAGATCCCAGTCTACATCCCACATTTTCCTTTGTTCAGTTTGCTGTGTACAATTATGCAAAGGTGATCCACAAACATAATGAATGAGAGAGAGAGAGAGACTCTCCCCGTGGCTGCAGGTTGCACTGCCCCCAAAAGCTGTGTTTTTTTTTTACCCTGGTCAATGTTTTAAGTAGGTGTGGGCCGTGTGGCATCACCAACAATGGTACTTGCTACTTGAAAGCATGTGCATCATGGGGATTGGGAGATGCTACTAAGCGGCCGTTCGTCTAGATACGTATAGTTCATAATCTGAGCACATAAAAATTTGAACTGTTTGTTGCTTGGATTAAGATTCGAGCCACTGATTGCCCAGATGAACGGTTGAATTGGCCGCTTGACACTGCTGCCAAGCACCCCCTTGGCATCATCCTTGGGTCCACATCATGCTAGATAAATGAGCATTTCAGTCATTTACCTAGGGAATTATTATAAAAAAAGGTAATAAGTGATACGGGAAAGGGAGATATAGATGAATAATTGCATTTTCGTAAATTTTGGTGGCATTTTCGCCATTACAAGTTGGATACAGAAAATCAAATCACTTCTTATCGGGTAACCTTTTGTTACAAAGACCACGAGAGCAGTAATTTTTATCATTAAAGTCGATTTGAGATGAGTTCACAATAACCCAAGAGAAGATGGTCCAATCCCATTCGAGCATTCTTTGATGATATATTTCTAGTATTTGTTAATTTTTTGTAACTTTAACTCTAAATTTTCTATGATTTCAATTAGAAAAATTCTGAAGGATAAATATTTTAAATAAATATTACAGATGAAAAAGTGAATCTTTTTCTTTTTTAAGTTTTACTTGTTTAGACAATCAAATTATGGCAAATTTTTACCAAAAGAAGAAAAATCATTAAAACGAGAAAATAACACTATACAGAAAGAGACCTACTACGGGTCCCACTGTACTTTTTTTAGTAATATAAATCGTTCATTTTGTAGAACGTGCAAAATAGTACATTCACTCAAAAAATTATGTTTATCGAATATCAAAGTAGCCGAAGTTGCCCCATTAGATTTTCTTTCCACCCATCTACATGGCATATTTATCTGCAGAATCATTACAGATGTGACACCAGCTCATCATTATCTTTTATTCAATTGAAATTAATTCTAAACCACCTTCTCCTAAAGACTGTAATTATTCAATGCAACTAGAGCACTGTCACGTTGTATTCCTAACCATTTTTGCACCTTACAAAAGATTCACACTCTTTACTTGGTAAGAAAAAGGCTTGGGCACGGTGCCCGAAAAAGCATTGAACAATTTTTCCCTCCCAAGAGGGTTTAGGTGCTGTTTCATTTTCTAAAAAAACATAGGTTTTGGAAAAAGAAGATAATTTCAAGGTTAAAAGTTATGTGTTTATGCAAATAATTTTTCTATCAATATGGATCTTGTTTGATAAATCTCATTAAGATCTTTTACATGGTGTAAAAAAATTGAAATTTTTTTTTTTTTTTTATTTTCGTTATATTTGTGTTTGAAATTATTTTTTTTTTGAAAAAGAAGATTTTGGAAGAAAGCGGAACACGGCCTTAGCCCATCTTCATACCATTTTTCCCCAATTACTTTTGAATTTTAGTTTTTTTTTTCTCATAATATTGATTCAAACCATTCATCACACACAATTTGCGTTGGACAACATTCGTGGAAAAATTAATTTCATCGAACACTCGTAGACACAAAACAAATCGGTAAACTTGTCTGTTTTAATTATTATAGACTCTAAAGTCTAAACCCTTGAATTTATATGATTTCTTTCTGTATCTATCAATGACCCATTACATTGATAGATAAGACATTCTCCAATTCGGTTCAAATTATTACTGTGCCCCGAGGCGTGGGTTCTGATTTCCTGTGTGTTGAGAGACTTTTTTGGGCATTAGATTGTGTAAAATTTTCTTATATTTTAAATTAAATGGCCGGAAAATCCCTTGATACGAAGTCACAAGAGCTTGTTCGTTTTGAATTTTTGGATTTTAGATTCTCTCACAGCGCATAATCTCTAATAAATTTTCTGACAATCATTACTCTTATTTCTCTCTCTACTCAGAATCCAAATACCCAAACGAACAAGCCTGAATTTTCGGCACAGAAGACCATACCTCCCAAGATATAGCCAAAACCATTAATGGTGTGGGGTGAACCCCTTCTAATAACTCCCTTTAAATACCACTTACAAACAATAAAACCAGGGGCACACCATCTGGCACACCAATGCACACTGCATTGTGTGGGATCATATTGGAACCTTGCACAAATAATTGAAACCGTTTAACTTTTTAGAATATTTTTTAAGGAATTATGTGAAAAAACAGCTCAGTCGAATATCGATAATGACTTGATGAGTTTTTTCGCTCAATATTTTGATAGGAAATTGAGCTCATAATCAATCAAATCCTTACTGATATCTGATTGAGTGAATTTTTAACAAGTATTCTTAAAAAATATAGAAAATGATATTGACATTTCAAAAATTGATACAGATACTTCAAAATCAATATAATTTCAAAGTCACTTTTCTTTAATTTTTAAAATGTCAATATCATATTTCAAAAATATATTAAACAAATTTATGTGTCCGATGATCATTTACGTGGGATTCCAATATTATCTCATACTGCAAGTCTGCAACGGGTGTGCAAATGGTGTCACAGTATAGCCACAGTTTTGTTTAATTCGGTGTCACTCACTCTCACTCTCACTCTCACTCTCTCTCTCTAATCAAAGGTTTTGCACACTATTTAAAACCTTTCCTCTGCTTCCCATCCTCTCTCTTCAACTGATGGACTAGTAACCGAGGCGGTGGTCACTAAACTTGAACTGTCACAACCCACTACCGCCGCCGCCATGGACTCATCCGTAGCAACGAAAACCGTCTTCTCAAGAATCCAATCTCTAGATCCAGAAAACGCCACAAAAATCATGGGTTACGTATTCATCCAAGACCATGGAGAGGAAGAGATGATTCGCTTGGCATTCGGCCCGGAAACCCTTCTCCTGTCCCTCATCAACCAAGCCAAAACCCATTTAGGACTTTTATCAAACACCTCGTCCACCACACCTTCTACCCCCTCATCTCCTTCACTCTTCAACCCCATTAGACCCAACCCATTTCCCCATTCTACCCCCAGAATCGTTATCCCTAACAACGGGTTTCATTCCAACCCTTCTTCTCCTTCTGGGTTTTCCGGTTTCAGAAGCCCTAATAGTGTTTCTGGGTCTTTTTCTCCTTCCACTAGGTCTTCCTTTTCACTGCCCCAGTTCTACAGTAACAGTAATTATTCTAGCAATCTTAGTGATGAGTATAATACTCTGCAAAACCAGCTTTCGTTTCTAGACGAACCGGATGGTGATTTTGTGTGCTTTGATGATAGAGGTTTTGGTGAGAATGTGAACAGTTGCAAGAAGCTGTTGCATGGGGGGTTTGGGGGTTGTTCACCTGAGAGTAAGGTTAACAATGGGTTTGATGAGTTCTTGAGAATGAAGGCGATTCAACAGCAGAGATTTGCAGCAGCTTCACAGCTTATGATTGGTCGAGGTCCTTTCCCCTACAACAAATGCATGAACTTTGTGAATGACTCCCCTAGGTATATGTTGTAATGACATTACCACCCATTTTGCCTAGAGTGTTGAATAGATTTTATGGGTTTTTGAGTTTGATTTTGTTGTCTTGATGGTATTTGGTGATAGTGCTACTATTGTCTCGATGGTATTGTTGTATGAATGTGCTCTATCCTGAGGGAAGGTGTGTTAATGTAGGATACACTCTTGTCTATATGCTGTCTGGAACTAAACAATTTTTTGCCCAAGATTTGGTTTTGAAGTGGGATTTCAGCTTTGGAGTTGGACATTGGGATTATTTTGACTCACCAAGGTGTATATAAACGAAAATTACCACCGCTTTGGCTGGATTGTTGAATTGGTTTATGGGTTTTTGAGTTTGATTTTGTTCAGGTTATTTTGTGTGATAGTGCTTTAAAATTTAAATGTCTTGATGGCATTGTACTATGAATATTCCTTATCCTGAGTAAAGGTGTGCTATAGTAGGATACACTTTTGACTATATGCCTGTCCGGAACTAAACAATTTCTTACCCAATATTTGGTTTTGAAGTGGAATTTCAGCTTTGGAGCTGATCTTTGGTCTATCTTCCCCTTTTTTCATGGCATTACTGATTTAAAGTTTAATTTGGTTCTGGGACTTTTGTGTGTAGTGTTTTTAATGGCTTGATGACATTGCAAATATGTGGTCAAGTATTGTTTGTCGGAGTAAAGGTGTTTTAGAAAAGGTTATATATGGCTGTTGCACCAAACTATTTTTTTTTTTTCTTTTTCTAAGGTAGTAAGGCTATGTTTTGATATTGGGATTTTCGTTTGGAGTTGACTGCGAGTTTTTTTTCTCCATGGCACTGTGCAATATTTTAGATCCGCATCTGCAGCATTGGTGATGGGTGAAGAATTTCACAGCTTTGGTCGTCATCTATCCGAAAGGAGTGATTTTTCAGTCATGGGATTTGAAGGAAGTGCTGATTCGGTATCTAGGCAGATTTATTTGACATTTCCGGCTGATAGTACTTTTTTGGAAGAAGATGTTTCAAATTACTTTAGGTAATTGGTACCTGGTTGCCTGAATCATTTAAAATTCTGCATTTTTTTGACGGTTTTTTGGTATGATAACATTGTCTATTGGTTTTGAAGCAAGTTTGGACCAGTGCAAGATGTAAGGATACCATACCAGCAGAAGCGAATGTTTGGGTTTGTATCGTTTGTGTACCCAGAGACTGTCAATATCATCTTGGCCAAAGGCAACCCTCATTTCGTATGTGATTCTCGTGTCCTTGTTAAGCCTTACAAGGAGAAGGGGAAAGTTCCAGACAAGTAGAGACTATTGCTCTAATTCTTTCTTTTGTTCAGTTTGTAATGTCTACTCTACTACAATGTGTGGAGCTTGAATTATTGTTGGAATTGTATACAGGAATCATCGCCAGCGTCAGTTAGAGAGAGGAGGGTCCTTTGACTCTTTGGAGCCCTATGACCTACCCGTTGGTAACCAAACAAGAAACTTGCTTTTCTTCCCGGGCCAAAATGTAACTGATGTGGAATGGAAAGATAGAATTGTGCACTATGCTTGGCAGAAAACAGATTCTGTTTGGATAAGGAAATCCTCTAATTTTGTTTATAAATTTCCTTTGGAGATTTGATTATCCTAACATAATCTCTTGTTATGAAGATAGCATTGCGGATTCTCCAATTTATTGATTTTTTCTGCCAAGCATATTCCGTAAATCTGTCTTCCCATTCCACATTATTAATTCTATATATTCAAGCTCCTGTTTTCATTGTTATCTTTTTATACAGGACCAAGGATGTTTTCAAATTCTAAAGAGATGTTGAGAAGGAAATTAGAGCAGGTTGAATTGCAGCAAGCCATTGAACTCCAAGGAAGAAGAATGATGAATTTCCAACTTTCGGAATTGAAGAATCATCACCACGGGCATCAATTCCAGCCAAACCGAATCCCTGGAATTCCCATTCCTTCTCCTGCTCCTCCTCACCTTCGTATCAATCAGAGTCATTTGCTTCGTTCCAATAGCTTTAATCAGGAAATTTTAGAAGGTTAACAAAAAATTATCTGTGGTTGGCAGTTCAAGATTATTATTATTATTTTTTTCACGGAAGAGCAGTTCAAGATAAAAATTTATTTATTTTAGGTGGTTGATCTCTATTTTCTGTTGCAGATAATAACAGCTCAGCTGCAGCTGATTCTCCAACTGTTACTGCTGATCAGAAGCAAGAAATAAAAGAAGCTTGTGATGACAGCAATGGCAATGACAGTGGCGACAACAACGATAGGTATGAGTTTTTCCTTTGAGATGAAAATGTAAGGCTTTCCAGTGAAAAATTCGTAGTTTTTCTTAAGTTCTATGTGAGTTTAGCTGTTCTTTTGCGTCAGTATTGTAGGCTGCTTATCTTTGGATTGTTTTGATTTAGTTCCTGTAGTTTAGTTTCTTTTTCAATTTCTAAATTAGATTTTTTTTTTTTTTTTTTTTGTTGAGAGCAGTTTAGAGCACATCCTCCCTGATAACCTCTTCGCTTCACCTAGAAAATCGGGCGGTGATCATCGATCTGTCTTCTCTACTTCTTCAGCAGAAGCTGATGATAGCACCTCTGCAACAACTACATCTTCACCTAACAATAGCCCAATGCTGCCTGATAGTTCTACCCTCAACATTGCTACTCCGAAGTCATGTTACTTCTAACTGCCGAGGTTCTCTCTCTCTCTCTCTCTCTCTCTCTCTCTCTCTCTCTCTCGCCATAAGAAACTTAGCCATAAGAAACTTGATTCGATTTGGCATTGTTGTTTACAAGGTTCTCATATGGGCAAGAGGCCATTCAAATGTTGCATCTCTTGGCTAGGACACTTAAAATGTTGCATTTCTTGACTCTCATGCTCAGGCGTGGGGCCATAAATTTTATCATTGGATGCAAAACTTTTCATATGCAATTTATATTTTTCTCCAGCATTTACTGTATTAGATTCCAAACTGCTTCAAATCACGTCAAAGCGGATAAACAAAGAGAAACGGAGAGAGACGGGAAACCAAGGATGGTAATGTTGTATATCAACCAGACAGATGGAAATTCATCAAATGAGTAGAGATTTTCAAGGGGGCAAATTCTTAGCGGTATACAAAAAGAATTTTAAACTATGAACACAGAAGTACTCCACTATTTTTTAAATAGTTAACCGGAAAAAATCGGTAACATTAAAAACCGGAGGTACAAATACTTTTTGCAAATCAGTTGTCCTAGCGTAACCGACCCCAAGTGATTGAGAAATAATGCTCGGTTTGGTTTGGTTAGTTTTCCTTGTGTAGCTCTGCCCTTGATCATGCGACATTGTTTTGGGATTTCTAAGTTTCTAGTTGAATATATTCTTTTGTAATATTTTGTTTTTTTTGGTTCATCTATGCAGAAAGGTTGAGTAGGGCATATATGGCGTATGCAAGGGAAAAAAACCTTGTAGCTGTACAGCCAAACCATAACCACCACAACTGAAGAAAAGATCTGTAAGGAAGATCTCTCAAGATTATTGTCATCATCAATACCATAATAGTTACAGCAGTACATAATGTATACATAAAGGATGGATGAACTTATTTATGGGAGTGGTGTGTCTCTCTCTCACTCTCTGTTTACCTTTGTACCCTATCTGTTGCTTTTTGCTGGACCACACAGAACAATGGTATAACCTAAAAGCTTTCCATAAAAGCTAGTAGTAATTAGTACCTCCTGTTATATTTGCTAATTTACCTTGCTTACCCTTTTCTTAGCACCCTATTTTGAGGTGAAAGAGAAGGGAAAAATTTTTGGGTAAAAAAGAGAGGAGAAATATCTGATGTCTGTGTGGAGGAGGAATGGAGTATACTTGTATTCAGAAAAGCAGGCCCAGCAAGTGTAATAGGAGGTGAAACAGACATACAACTGGACAACTGATAAGCTACCCCATATGGGTAAGGATGGGAGTGTTGAATAATACTAGTTTGAAAAAGGTGGTGCTCTGTCTCTCCTTTCATGTTTTCAATGTTCTTGACAAAGCATCTGTTGTCCAGTGGATCATCACTCAAAAGAACGAGCAAAGGTGTTTTAGGCAGGGGGAAAAGATGGGGGTAGGAAGTAAAGTGTGTCCTTTTAGTAATTAAAGGCTACTTTAGGGGTCTCTTTAGTCTCATTTTTATGGGGTTCAATTAGGTGGGACATGAAGGGAGAAAAGGACACACTAGTCACATACTCACATGGATACTGACACCATTTGAATTGAAGAATTGTTATCACTCATCAGGGTACCACTACTACCACAGCACTCCTTTCACTTTCACTCCCTAGCAAAGAATTCAGACTATAAAAATATGTAGGGTTTTGGACTTTTTCTCTATGGGTTCTGCTGCCCTTGTGTTTTGGCAGTGGCTTTTATTATACTAGTGGTACGTGGAAGCATGTGCTGCTTTTCTTGTTTCTTGCCCTCCAATTATTTTTAATTTTGCACTTTTACCAACGTTGCTCTCCACAATCATGTTTAAAGTACACTATGCACCCTTGCACTTTATATTGGGTGTCATTTTGCATCTTCACTTGCACTTACGTCGGTTCATGCCAACGTCCTCCCTCCCTTGGCTTTCGATTGTGAAAAATTCAATAGGATCCGATTGATTGTGGGATTTGAATTTACCATATTACCCTCATTTAAGCAATTAGATGAAAAGAGTTATGCTATTTAAGGTATGCAATCAATTTCTTTAAGCACTAAACCTCACTTAAACAATTTGCAATAGTTCACTGGCTTCACCTCCATCAATGAACGCCCGGTGCCATCCCCTGCTTCACCACCCAACGCCACTATCACTATCACCGCTTATCCAAACATACGACCTCCACTATCACCGTTTGCTTCGGGCGCACCACCAACGTCATCGCTTATGCAAGGTAGTGAGGCAGTGGGCCTTGATTAGTGTATTGATAGTGGGGGTGGTTTGAAGAGGCAGTGAGGAGCTTAATATTATTAGAGCATTAGATCTTAAAGGTGGAGATGGGGTTTTGGTGGTTAGGGGTAACCTTAAATTTCCCCATTGTCCTTGTGAAATGCCGATGTTAGCGGCATGTGGTGAGTTTTCATATAGGCAGCTTGCCAGAAGGTGGGATTGCTACTTGACGAAATGAATCTAAAAAGTAAAGTATTACGATCGAAACTTAATTTTTTTGAATAAAGACAAAAATAAATTAATAAGTCAATTTTTTCGTCTTTATTAAAAAAATGGATTTCGATTGTAATTTTTTACTTTTTAGATTTCTCTCGTTATGACGAAGCAATAATTCTCCAAAAAATTGACGAAAAACTAACAAATACAAAAAAAAAATTGAATAAAAACAAAAAAATAAGTCACGTGGCTTATTTAGCCGAACAACACAGAGGGTGCAAAATATAGGAGTACCTAGTGTAACAATCTAAGATGCAGGGGTGTAAACTGTAAAGTGTGTTTACCCAAGCAGAAAGTATAAAGTGGTTTGTGGTACTGGTATTGGGCCCTGTTTAGTTCTAGGTTGTATTAGTTCTAGACTGCCTGCTTGTCACTGCTCACTAGGTTTCGATGGGAAAATTATTCCTTTCTCTTGGAGCACTGAATAATCACTCGTTTCAATGGAGCTGAGGTTAGTCTATGCCACAAGTTTGTCTCGAGCGCTCGCACTTTTTTCGTGTGCGGTATTATCCATTGCCAGGCTAGTCAAGACCTCTCCTCGTTCAAGTGGTCGTGCAGGCACAAGGAACAGCGAACAAAATATATTACGGCACGAGGCCGGAAGCGGAAGACATATGCTTACACCAGGGGTGAGAAAAAAACAATGGAACCGCGAATTAAGTCCAATTGAGTCCTAATTGGACAACTTGATTCCGTGTTTCGGTAGTGTGATGTGGTTCTTGTATAAAAGTAAAGAAACATGAATCGAATGATTGTGAATTTATATCAATTTTTGTAGTTTTAAATCAATACGAAGTGGAGTTGATCAAATGAATTAATGAGGCCAGTCTCGCTCACTTATTTTTACACCTCACCCTTCCGGGTCTCACTGTGCTATTCCGAATCGTTGATCTTGCATTAACAACGTTCAGTGAATCTCTGCATCTCTTTTCCACCTTCAGTGGAAAACTTAAAAATTTCGATTTTTGATTGTTTTCTCCAATTTTGAGTGATGTAAATGATTTATAAGGATGATATCTTACCTTAAAAAGTGAATCTCATGGCTCGAAACTGGGACTGTGATTACAGTTAAATAACAAATGGTTTGGGTTGGTCTGGTTTGATGAATTTTACAAACCGGTTTGAATAATTTTCAAATCTTTCGTCCATATGTACAAATTGACTTATTGAATAAGTCTTATTCCTGTAAGTATTTATCCCACTCCTCAAGTCCCTTAAGATAGAGTAGATTAGGAATAACAAATGATTAAAAAAAAAAAAAAAAAGTCTTAATCCATGCTCGGCCGTAGGCCCTAACAAGCACTTTTACCTTTGCCTCATTTGATCTAACCAATCCATCACAAATTGATCCATCACAAATTGCGTATGTACAATTTTGGACAAGCATCATTATCGGCTTCCGGCCATCACGGAAAGCGAGCCTGCTTTCTTACTTACCGGTAGCCATAAATCTCTGATCAATTATTGAAACGTCGTACAGTAGTTGTAACCATATAAACCAAACCACATTCAGGCCGGGGTCCGATTTCCTTTGTCCCGAAACCCCTGTGCCGATGGATTTTTCGACCATTAGATTGTGTGATTTTTATTTACATTTTAAATCCAACGGTCAGAAAACCTCTCGACACAGAGGATCTTGCCTCCAAATTCTGGCCTATGAGGGAGGGGGCTACCATTGTTCACTTTATGCATTGCACAGTAGTTGTCTGTCCCATGCATGTTTTTGATCTTTAGAATCATCTCTGTACGAATTACTACTACCTTGTTGGTACTGTACCAGCTTTTTTACAAGCGCATGCATATGTCTGTTGCGTTTCTTGATTATATTCCGATTCTCTCTCTCCCTCTCTCTCTCTCTCTCTCTCTCATAGTAGCTAGGAGTGTACTGTTTAGGATTCGCTGAGGAAAATGATGAACAAGTTTCCCATCGATGGCTCAGCAAATCCGAGTACCAAAATCTACTTTGTTCGTTTTGTTTCCATCAGTTGGGAAATGCTCTGTTTGGATCCTCTTGTTTTGGTGCATGCGCGTGCATTGGCTTGGCTAGCTCACAAACCTTCTCACTGTTTCTACACCTCATAAGTCAGTACTGTTTTAAACACCTACAACCCATGACTCAAATGTAAATGCGGAGAGAGAGAGAGAGAGAGAGAGAGAGAGTTGAAGTTCCTGGAGAGAACTAGGAAACCACAAGGTTAGTTTATATCGGTTGGAATTTTTTTAAAGCAAAGAAATTAATTTTCACACTTTTTTTTTTATCGTATGCACTCTACTTTTTTGTTTTTATTAGTATGGATTTGCTATGTTATCCCTTTATTTGTGATAAATTAATCCAGTAAAAGAGTAACACTACGATTCACGTGAATAAAAAGGAGAGACTGAAGTTAAATTACTGATACGCTTTTATGAGATGAGTTTTAGAATCGTAACAAAATTTCGATAGAAGTGGTGATGTTCGCACTCCATTTTTTAATAACTGCACTCTTTTCTTGTTTTTTTTTTCTTCTTCTTCTTCTTTTCATTTAAAGTGGTAACATTGTCTTTTATTGTGCAAATTCCTTCTACCTATCAAAGTACAATATTACTAGTAAATTGTTGAATTTTTTTTTTTAAATTTTCTTGAAAAGATTGTAATATTTTTACGTCCTTATTTTGCGGTCCGAACAACATTATGGGACGGAGGGAGTATTACTCTCATACAATAGTACAAAAAATTGAATTGATGGCCCATTAAGTATCATGCTAGCTAGCCTAGCCCAAGTCCATTGGGCTTATGTGCAATATTGGGCTTGGTCAGACCCGGGCCCAAGAGTATCTGGGCTGTAGAATGGGCTTCGGGCTGGGCTCATTCAGACTCCAAGGACTTCTCTTGCTTTTCTGGGGATTTGTCTCCAAAGGATATCTGCTCTTGCTATCTATATTCTAATCTACATATCAATGTGTCACGTCGTGTCTGCCATGCCATGCCGTGCTGTGCTGCTGGAGTACATTGGATAGATTAGAGACGAGAGTTTTAAAAAACAAGATCAGTATATGAATATACGGTCCATTGAGAAATTCAGCGCGCTAACATGTTATATGGCTCACAAATCTACCAAGTTACGACGCAGAACTGAAAATTTGTACTCTCTTGCATGCAAGATTTCCTATTTAGACCTTCGTCCACAATCAGTTAATTATTACGGATCATATTCGGTTGGAAATTAAAATTTTTTATCAATTTTTTTTTTTTTTTTACTTATCTTTCTTTTGTATCCCGCCCTCTCTATCTGTCTGTCTCTCACTCTCTATCTAAGGTGTTTTCTCTTTCAGGAATTATTAGATCACATGGAAGGTGGCAGCAGCTCAGTCAATTCAGGTCTCTCTCTCTCTCTCTCTCTCTCTCATGTCTGATAAAAAAGAAATCACATGGGGTTCATATTTCCTTGGTGAATTTACCAGCATGTACCGTAATACGTTTGTTAAAAAAAAAATTAAATCCAGCCAAACAGAGATCAAAGCTGGAAATGCTGCAGAAAGAGCACGAGGAGAAAATGCGGAGAATTCAAGAGCTCAAGAAACAAATGGCTGAAACCAAGATTCATCTGGAGGAAAAGAAAAATGAAGTTCCAGAGGGGAAAAGGGAGGCTTTTAGGATGTTAACTGAGAAATACAACAACTTGAGGGATGAGTACAATAACAAATGCAATACCAAGTAGTTAAAAGTCGAGCTAGTTTTTTTTGTTTATATAACCGGATGTCCGAGTCAGCTTGCGCGCACCTCGACTAAATCTGAAGATAACGACCTGGCATAACGACGAGTGACCTCAAGGTTTGGAATTCGAACATGCGACCTCCTGGTCAAACATTTATTGCTTTCTCGATAAATAAATTTTAGGGTTTCCCTTTCCAGTTTTATTGGTTTAAGAAAACCCCTACGGGATTGTGACATGGTCATTCAGTACCTTAAATTTCACAATATATTTGTGATCTATAATGTTTCGTACTAACATGGATGTCTGCATAAATCACTAGATTGTGGGGCATGCTCCAAGATAGAGGCAACACATGTATACAACTTTGTTGGAAACCGGCCACTGGTAACTTTGAGACGGAAGAATGAATAAATGTAGCCACAAAATCGAATCACGACTGCAAGGCACGTTATAGGAACGCTATCTTTTAGCTAGGTGATATTTTGATCCCCTTCTGGATCGAACCACGAGTACACAATGGAGTAGTGAAAACGCTGCCTTTAAGATACAACGCAACCCAATCGAGAGTGTTTGGTTCAGATTATGTAAGATCCGACCAAACCAAGAACACTGCGCATGAAACCGATAGCACCACGAGAATGGAACAAAAGGGAAACCACCAAAAGCACTGTAACCGAAATTTTCCAAGGCAGAACAGATGCAAATGGCACCATTAGGTGCATTCCCAAACTCATAAAACGGCCAGTTATGCTACTTGCACATACACTTTTACACATATCTTGTACATACACTTTTATGGGGCCCACCTCGGGTCCCACCAATATGATCCGAACCGCTCATTATTTTTAAAATAATTTTTTAAGAGTTCCTGTAAAAAATCAACTCGATAGGATATCGGTAAGGGCTTTTTCAGAAATCATAGGGTGAAACAGTCTGATTCACACTGTGATTTCTGAAAAAGCTCTTACCGATATCCTATCGAGTTAATTTTTTACAGAAACTGTTAAAATATTATTTTAAAAATAATGAGTGGTTTGGATCATATTAGTGGGACCTTAGGTGGGCCCCATAAAAGTGTATGTGCAAGATATGTGCACAAATGTATGTGTCCTTAGCATTTTTGTAAAACGGCCCACAAAGGAAAAACTACGAAACTAAAATTTCTATTTTGAAAATTATCCAACAAACTTGACACATGGATATTTTGAAAGGTGATTATGAGGAACTTGAAAAAATCGAGATAATTTGGAATGGGAAGACGGAATTACAGAATAAGCTTGACAATAAAAATCAATAGATTGCAGAATCAACAATATTATCTGGGAAATGATTTTGTCACTCCTTTTTTTTGTTAACGTCACTTCCCTGTAAGTGTATTTTTTGTGCAAAAATACACTTACAGTCTTACAGAGGAGTGGCGTTAACAAAAAATGGAGTGACAAAATCAGCAGCCTGCTATCTTCTCATAATAAGAGATTATGTTAGGATAAGAGCATCCACAATGTAATAATCAAAATCAAAATATTGTTAAAGTTAACAATGTGTGCTTAAAAAAGTGCTTACATTGTAATAATCAAAATTAACAACCTCCTAACCAATAATCAAATTTGGACATTTGAATAATCAAAAGTAACAATGTGGGACTTCAAATTACTAACTTTAGCAACTCTCTAAATGAATAATCAAAAGCTGACGTGACAAGTTTTGATTATTCACTTTTAATTATTACATTGCGGATGCTCTAAGAGAATTTCTATTGGAAATTTATTACTCCCCCTGTCTCAATTCTTTAACCACTTTTGAGAGTCTGGACCACTTTTCAATTGATTATATCTTGTAATCTATAATCTTTTAGGTGATTTTGAAGACATCATTTAAAAGAGCTCATTGAAATCTATTAAACAATATACATGTTGTATATAAACAGTATTACTAATTAAAAGTTATAATTAATTTTTTATTTAGTTGAAATAGTAAAAGGGATAAAAGAATGAAGACAGAAGAAGTAATAAAATTAGAAGATTTTCTTAGGAAATTAATATTCGCGCTCCACTTTTTATTGGTGGCTCTTCACTTTGTTCATGAACGTACTAGTATCTTCACGTTAAAATTGAAGCGCCATCAATAAAAAGTGAAGCGCGAAAATCAGTTTCCTTTCCTTAACTATAATCTTTCCTCTGTGGAGCATAGTGCACAATTCTATCTTTCCATTACGCATAAGAAAACCAAGTTTTCTTGTTTGGTTACCAACGCTGGTGATGATTCATATATTATTTGTTTTCTATTTTTGTTTCTTTATTATTTTTCCTCTCTTTACTATAATTGAAAACATGAATGTTTAATTGTTTAGGTGAGTTGGTAAGTGAAGTTATCCTTTTGCCTTCTCTAAAAAAAAAAATTGTATTCTTCCCTCATTTTACATTACTCCCATATTGTGTTTGCAAAATCAAAATAAGAACAATTCTTCTTGTTTAAATGTCTCAATCACTCTCGTTTCCTCCATAATTCCAAATTTCTAGGCACACTGTTTCCTGGGTTATCGTTAGGATGAGACAATTTCACCGAAAAATGATACAAACACAAATCAAGATACGAAAATCATTCGATATCTACGAGGCCTAATATATTGTGCGAGATTTGCATATATTGAATATGTTCAAACACATCTATATTCAAATTGTAATTTAATGTCGCACGCTTCTTTTTTCTAACACACCCTACAACTTAAAATAGAAGAATGACCGGAAAGAACAAAATGAAACATAAGATATATGAGATGGTAATGTAAAACCAAAACAAACTTACCCAAATAGGCAACATTTTGAAATGTAAAAAACATAGGAAAACATCTGCGCCGTTCAACGTTCATACTAGGAAAGAGCCAGCCAGCGCGTTCTGTCTCTCTCTCTCTCTCTGCGCCGTTCATACTAGCCAGCCAGCGCGTTCTCTCTCTCTCCCTCTCCCTTCGAACCTAAGGCAGAGAGCCGAGACAAGTATCAAAACAAAAGATCGCCACAGCCCTCATCCCCAAATCAACGGACAACCCATCTTCCTCCTAGTTATCATTGATTGAAAAACTGATTGAGACCCAGCAACACCAGCACTTCGACCTGATGACGCCAATCTTGATATTTTGCCGGCTTTGCTAGATCACAAATCCAATCCTAACGGTTAGATTTTCACTCTTTCTTGATTCAGTCTTTCTGGGTTTTCTTCAATCAAGGCTATTGATTATGTATTCATCGAATTCAAATACAGAGCCTTCTTCTGGGTTTCCCAATTTAAAAGAAGTTAACCCAGATATTGGCTTGGGTGAGCCGTTAGGGTTTGGAAAGCCGGCATTTGGCTCGGCGGCATCGGGCCGTTCGAGGCCTAGACTGGTGAAATTGAGAAAACCAAAGGGTAAGATGGAAACTGGTAAAAATGATTCTGGGTTTAACCCATTTCGACCTGTTCCAAATAATTCCGTTCCGGGAGTGGATTCTTCATTTTTGGGGAAAAAGTTGAACTTTGGAAACGTTGGTAGTGAGAAATTTGTGTTTGTAGGCAATTCGGATACCAATGTGGACAACTCTAGTGGATTTGTGGGAAATAAAGTTCTTGATGACATGGGGAAATTGAAAATTGGAAGCAGTTTGAACACCAATGTTGAGAACTCTAGTGGGTTTGTGGGAAATAGAATTCTTGATAACATGGGGAAATGGAAAATTGGAAGCAGTTTGAACACCAATGTTGAGAACTCTAGTGGGTTTGTGGGAAATAGAATTCTTGATGACATGGGGAAATTGAGAATTGGAAGCGATCAAGAGTTTGCGAGTACTGCGAATCCCGTGTCAAATGTAAATGCAAATGATAGAGAGAATTTTAGTCATGTTGAGGGCTCTGATAAAGTGATTCCTGTACCTGGAGGTGTCTTTAAAGGGATCGACATTGACAAAAATGCGGTGTCTAAACTTCCGGAGGAGATTGGTAAGTTGAACGTTGAGGGTTCAGTAAATTTGGAAAGGTCTAAGAATCTGAAAGATGTGAGTTTTAATGTAAGTGCAGAAAATAAGACCCATTTCAGCTTTGGAAGTAGTGAAAATGCTGCGAAATCATGTGTTACGAGTGTGGCATCAGAACTTCCAATTGAGTTGAAGAAGTTGAACATTGGTAAGGGTAGAAGTTCTTTGGGTGGAAGCTCGGCAGCAAGTATACTTCCTGAAAAGATGATGAATTTGAACGTGAAGGACCCTGTTAATACTGATGGTGGTGAGAAGAAAGATGATAATTTCAGTGCCAATGACCAGAGTGGTTTTATGTTCAGAAGTGACAGAGGATCTTCTGGTATTTTCTATGGGAAAGCAGATAGTATGTTATCTGATGACATGCTGAAGTTGAAAATAGCAACGCAGGGAGGGGATAATAACCATCAAAGACAGACTTGTTTTGGCGAGGATTCAATGGGAAAATTGAGCAATAAGAATTGTGATGATTATTTCAAACCAGTTCGAGATTTTGTTGAAGTGCCTTCTGTGGTCAGACCTGAAAAGAAAGACGAGTTTAACTTTACGAGCAGTTGGAATGGTATGGGGCCAACACATGTAGAGTTCACAACACCAAACCCAAAAGGAAACATATTTCCTGGCTTAGATGAGAAACTGGAGTTCAGTGCGAAACTGGAGTCAACTAAAGATGCCAGGTCAAAGAAAAGAAGAGGAAAATTGAAGAAACCTACTTCATCTCAACCATTGCTTGGAAAAGATTTTGTGTTTACAAAAAGTAGTTCACAAGAAAATCCAGACTCCTTCGAGGCGTATTCTCCTATGGACGTTTCTCCATATCAGGAGATATTGGCCGATAATATGGGTTCAAGAGATACTTCTGTGACATCAGAAGAGGCCTTCCATCCTTTTTTCAATGATGCCTCAAGCGAGTCGCGCCCAACAGTTTTGAACGATGCAATAGATGAAGATTTGGTCTTTGCAACTCAACAAATGGATATTAACTATGATGATAGGAAATCTACGGAAACAGAAGTCGGAAACTCTGAATACTGGGTTGGTAAAGAAGGTGGCGCTAAAAGTCCTTCACCAGAGTCTGCTGCGCGGGCTGATAGTGAAAGCTTTAAGACTGCGAATGAGCAGTTAGAATGTAGTACTGATTCCTTCGTTACGGCTACAGATAACGAAGTGAGTTCCAGTTTGAGGATTGAGAGGCAAGATGATGATGGGAGAATGCAATTTAGTTTTACTTCAGCTTCAGAAGATGTTGGTGGGACCAGCTTTATGTTTGCTGCATCCTCCTCTGTTCAAGGTCAATCATCAGCAGCAATGCGCCACCAAAAAAAGAAAAATCGTGCAAAAGTTATTCAAGAGTCTTATAGTAGTTCCACTCCTAATACTATAGTTCCACCTGCATCATCCTCTATGCAATTTTTCCCGAACTCAGACACAACTTCACTTTTGTCCCCCAGACGGGGTCAAAGAGGAGATCTGCCCTCTCCACTCAGCAGAAGGGGGGATAAAACGGAAGCAGTTAAGGAACAGGAAATCAAGCAAAGCTCCACACCTGCTGCAAGCATCGCAGCTCAGGAAGCTTGTGACAAGTGGCGACTAAGGTGTGTTTTATTTCCAATGATCCTGTTCAGGGTCGCAGTCAGGATTCTTACTGTGACTGGACTCCTACATGCATATTCTTGACTTTATATAAAAATATGGAATCTCCAATGTTGCCATGCTGACTTTTCATATTTTGGAAGCGATGCATGATAGTGTCATTTGGAATGCCAGAATAGATGTATCTTTTCATTTATGCAAAATTGGTATCATTCATCCAAACATCCTCATTCGGTTATAGAATTATTAGTTGACAATCGTCATATTATAAAACGCCATCTTTGTATTGCACAGGGCAAACCAGGACAAATGGTTTGAATCACCGAGGGAAAAATTATTTATTGTGAATGCATGGGGCAATGTCAAGTTTGGTGAGGCAGCTTGGCACAATTTCATAACTTTGGGTGTCAAATTAGAAGAATAAAATGTAGACATACAACATCAACAATTTGTTTTTGTTTTTGGAAAAGTTCGTAACAGAACCCACTTGCCTTGGGTCCCTCTTGACCTTCTTGACATTTTGGCCAAATCTTAAAGATGGAAGTGTCCTGTAATTATCTTTCTTGCATAGCAGTTTTGCTCTAGTTGGCAGATGGATCATGTTGCCCTGATAGGTGTTTATTGTGCCAATTTTGAGGTGTGACTTGTGGCTGCTCTTGGTTGAGAATGTTGATTTTGATTCATTAGGGGAAACCAAGCCTATGCAAATGGAGATCTGTCCAGAGCTGAGGATTATTACACACAAGGGGTGAGCTGCGTTTCTGAAAATGAGAACTCTAAAAGCTGCCTTAGGGCTTTGATGCTGTGCTATAGCAACCGTGCGGCAACGCGAATGTCCCTTGGAAGAATGAGAGAAGCACTTGCAGACTGCATGAAGGCTGCTGCAATAGATCCCAATTTTCTCAGGGTGCAAGTTCGAGCTGCAAAGTAAGGCATTCCTTTTTTTCATGCTTCAGCTTACGTTTGAAATTAATATCTTCTTTTAGCATCTGGAATATCAGTTCATTGTTGAAATTCAGATTTTTCTTATGTGCAAATTTTCTTGGTATGCATTTTCTGATTTGATTGATATGTCAGATAGATTTTTTCATGTCAGATCAGCGTCATGCAGAACATCAATTTTATCTTGTCATTCATGATGTTTCTACACATTTAGAGGGAGGTGAATTGTTTGCTATTAAGTGGGAATGTGAGATGCCGTGGGTCCTAATATTTCTTTTCCATCTGAAGTCTCTGGACTGTCATGTTTGATATTTATGGTAATTGTCACTAAATGATTTGTAGAGATATTTCTGCCATAGTTCATGGTTTACTATTGCTCAGGGTGGTTGTGTATGCTATGAATGTATTCAATTACACATGTTGTTCCTCTATTTTTGCTGGGACGCCAGTTATCTGCATTTAAGTCTAAGGAACGAACATCAAGTACCCATTAATTGGTGCAGACCTAAGCCACAACCTAGATGTTAGTAGGTAGGTTGAGTTTTTTGACCACTGAGCTAGTGTGGTCACCCCCTAGTTCTCTGCTTTTCAGTGAAATACCCAAAAAGTTTCTGAAGTTTTCTACCCTCGACAGTCATGCATCATCTCTCTTACACTTGTTTTTGATTTGGTACTGGACTCATAGTCATTGCATATATTAGTTTGGTAGAATGCAGCAATGAGTACCTCTTATTAATGGTGGATTATAACCTCCCAAATGTTTGCGTTGTTTTAGTTGTTATCTGGCTCTTGGGGAAGTTGAAGATGCATCGCGGCATTTCATGAAGTGCTTGCAATCAGGAAGTGAAGCCTGTGTGGACCGAAAGCTAGTATTAGAAGCCTCTGAGGGCCTGGATAAGGCGCAGGTATGGAAATTATTTTCTTTAGTGCATTCAAATATTGCTCACTTCATTATGTTGACCTATAATTTGTAACATGATTCAATGTGCAATGCATCTAAATTAAGGACAACTTAGTCTAAGTCATCATTCTGCACTATATTAAGAAAGTAGTTCCCACCAATAGTTTTGCTGATCCGGAGATGGCAGAGGATTCTTCAGAAGCAAAGAAGGACCTGTAGGGATCAGTTATGGATGTATACTGTATACATATACATTATGTACAATACAGGTCTGCATCCTTCTATAGGTGTAAACTGGTATTATAGTATGAACATCCAAGACATGTCCAACCCTTGTTGACTTACAAGAAATTGAATATGACGCATTGGAGGTGGGGTTTAAGGTGCTTAAAAAACAGGCTTGGTAAATGTGTATGGTTTTCTCTGAGTATAGATTTAATGGTTGTGTTTTGTTTTGTGGCCATGGGTGGGGAAGATCATGGGTTATATAGCAGCACCAACAGCTGGTAGGCTAATAATTGGATCTTGTCATGGGGAAAGAGTGGGATTGCATGTCATAATTTAGCAGTTGGGTATCCCTCTTGGGAGGGGTGGAATAAGCAGTAAATTTGTCCCTATTTTAAATTGGTATGTAGTAGTTGTAGAATAGAAAGAACTAGGTCCAGCAAGAAACTAAAATTACTAGAAACCCAACAGTGGCTATTATTAGTACGTAGTTTTACTGCTGAATTTCATATTTGATCAAAGTTTTTTTTTAGTCAAGGAGAGAAGCTCTCTAAATCTTGATGTTTAGCTGCTTAATTTGTTCCATCCGTTATTCGTTATCTGTTTTTATTTTATTTTGTTGCCAGTTAACATCTCCCTAGGTCACAGCCTTTGAAGTTTCTGCCTAGGGGCCAGTTCACAAATACTCCGAGGCCTTTGGTGGTGAAGTTTCTTAGTGAGTTTCATGTTATCAAATAATAGTACCTTTTAGGGCTATATGCAGGGTAGCAATTTTACAACTGGGGATGTATGTCAAGGAGTAGACTCATGCAGATTGTTTGAAACTGCTTGGAGCTGCTAGCTCTCATTGGAGTTTGTTTTGAAATGTTTACTGGTGATGAACAAATGATTGGTTGCTAAACTAGGTACATTGTGATCTTGGGTCTTTACTGTGTAGTGATTGCAAACAATGATGTGCTGGAGGGATATATTAAGGCACTTAGTGGAGATTAATTAAAGGGAGATAAAGGATATCACAAAGATTATTTCATGATTAAATATCAAGAATAATTGGGGTTTGACATTTTTATACAAACATAGGGTGTATCCATTGATAAAAGCCTTACTGGTGAAGCTGTTTCATATTTAAGTAGTTTTTGGTGGAGGTTGGCATGTTCAATTGATGTTACACAAGATCGGATATTCCAGTTGCAAGTACAAGTCATTGATCTATTCAGGTGGGAGATCCATTTTGGATAGCTGGTAAAGTTTGGTGTGTGCCTTAGTTAGAGTTTAAATAGTGGAAGTGGATTAAATTTTATGGTAAAACTATCGAAAGGTATTTTGCCATCTAGAAGTAGCTATCCCAGTTTGGTATTCTGAAGTTCACTTTGGTGGGAAATTTTCTACACCTTAGCGGTGGGAAAATTGCAATTTTTCGGTACTGCTATATGTTTTCATCCGACTTAGTTGGGGTTTGTACTTTGTCATTTATGTGACAGTACCTGGCCATATATAAATTTGCTTCCGCTCCTGACATGTTACTTCTATAAGATTTGTTTCTGTTTTAAAGATTTTTTTGGCTTCGAAATTTGCTCAGTAGCTCATTGTTGCAAATGTTTCTGGAAGAAAATTCATTGCTTTCTCCTTTGTCAGAAAGTGTCAGAGTGCATGAAACAGTCTGCAGAGCTTTTGCGCCGGAGAACATCCAGTGATGCAGAGAGTGCTTTGGGAGTAATTGCTCAGGCTTTGACAACAAGTTCTTACTGTGAAAAATTGCTTGAAATGAAAGCCGATGCTCTTCTCATGGTTCGTGCTTTTATTAGTTGCGGATTTGAAAATTTAAGTAGTTTAAAAAAAAGGAAAAAGGAAAGAAATAAAACAAAACATTCTTGTTTTTAGTGACCCTTTTTTACCATATGGTCAACATGTTCGGGATTATCGATTTGTCTCAAGAGTCAGAAAGTAAAAAAAAGAGATGAACCATATTTGCAAAAATTCAGAACAGGCAAAAAATAAGCCAGAACTTCGTGAAAATTTGGGCTTATTGTCGTCTCTAATGGACTTTTTCAAATTTGATTCGTACTTTTCATTTTTCCGATATGTCTTGACACTTCTGTTTCTTGGTTTTCGACCCAAGGAATTGTTACGGAAAAAGGTACTAAATTAAGTTTCATCTATCAGCTGCGGAAATATGAAGAGTTGATCCAATTATGTGAGCAGACTCTTGGTTTTGCTGAGATGAACTATCATGCAATAATTGCTGATTGCCACAGCCTGAATGCCTCCTTCCGGGTATGGCGATTGCGCCTGAGTATTAAGTCCTACTTCTATCTTGGTAGGCTTGAGGAGGCTCTTGATTTTCTGAAGAAGCAAGAGGAATCTGTCTCTACCAATAAAGAGTAACAACTAATCTTTTTATATATGACCTTATTTCAAAGTACTGTGTCTGATTTCATCAGGCTATTGTACATGAGATTCGAAGTTAATTATGTGAGTTGGGCTTTTCAGGAGTGAAAGCAAGAGTTTGGCATCATTATTACCCTTAGCTGGCACAATCGTTGAGCTTGTACGCCATAAGGTATGTCATTTGATACCTTGAGTTCTCTTAGACATGTTGTCCATTAATACTGTTTCCTTGTTTTACCAAAATATAAAATTTGCATGTACAATGAACATTCTTTATCTTCAATATCTTGGAAAAGCAGCTGGACATCAATCGTAGAGTAGGAAAGACTGGGAATATCTTTCCTAATAAGGAAAGCTAATGAAACCCGTTTATGTGAACTGGAATTCGGTAAAGTAAGAAGACAGATTGAAAACAGATGAGGAATGCAAAAGCAATACAGAAGAATGCAAAAGAACTAAACGTCAAGAACAAAGAAATCACCTTGAAAGGAGCCAATACAAAAAACCGAAAAGAGAACATATAACGAACTCTATCCCAGAAGGATAGTTGTAACATCTACCTATACCTTGATTCCCTGTCTCAGTAATTCCTTTCCTCTCTCTCTAACCAAATCCCCCAAAACAAGTGTTCAAATTTTCTTGCTAGTTCCAAAGTGCCTATAATCAATCAAGAGCATTTGAGAGCAAATAGCCCTATGCTTTGAGCTTTCTAATCCAGTTTGCTTTGCTTTTTAAAAATAAAGAAAAAGAGAGTAGGAGTTTGAGAAAAAATGTGTCTGTGTGTGTGAGAGAGAGAGAGACAGAGGCCTTTCGTTGTTATTCATCTTTGATACTGCTCTACTTTTTGACCACATGCCCTAGTACTTTAGAAACCTTGAAGAAGAAACATGTCGGGAAGCATCATGCTGGATGTGGATGCATGTTTGACATCTCTAAAAAAGCCAAAAGATTTCCAAAATAATAAACAAAAAGCTAAAATTTTCAGCTCCCACCCTTATATCCACAATGAAATGTCAGGACGCCAAAATGGCATCCCAAACTACTTTTGCTTCTTTAATTTACCCTTTATAGCTAAGCACTAGAAAATTGGCTTTTTTAGACATGCCAAATGAAGTCTTAATTTCTCTTTCTGCATCTCAGTCTGAAAAAACAAAAGAATGCAACGTGAAAAAAGAAAAATAGGTTGCTGCATGATGTGTCTTTTTGTAAAGTTCAAGTTTTTAAGGAATCAAGCTCGATTTGCCCGTGTAGGGTAGCTAGTAATAGCCACATCAAAAGAAGCCATTAATTCAGGATCTCTCTCATTAAGTTGGGCATTGAAGGAGCAAGACATTTTCACTCACTCTACTGGGCAGCTTCAACCATACAAACAAATCCCGTCATCGTGAAACATTGGCCTCCGAAAAGATTTCAGTGGATCCAATTTTTGTTTACGGGAAAAACTTTCTCAGCTTTGTGAATGAAACTATTGTGCTTCTTTGGAGTTCTCAGAGGCACCTCCAATTCCTGTATGGCCTTAATTACTAAGGGTGCAGGTGTTGAAGTTGAATTTGGTGGTTAATTGATCAACCGAGAAGCTGTAGACCTCTAATCATCAGATTTTTTCCCCACATGTAGTCGTTGCTGTCTTCTGTCTTCAAATGATATCGAAAAGATAACATTCAAAGTCTTTCAGTAAAGCAAAGATCCTCGTATTCCTCAGGAATTCTTACAGTTTCTTTCACTCCAAACAGGCTGGCTATTCTAGTGAAGCCGGATGTTGTAGAATTCCCTCTCCACCTCCCTTAAATAACACACTATAGGCTACTTTGGATCTAAACTTAATCCCTACGGGGAGCCAACCATCTTTCTGGCTTTCCCCTGATTTATAACATAAGGATGAGGAATGAAAGATTCCTACTGTTCCCCTGTTGATGGTACACTCGAGAAAGTAGGTGGTCGGAGTTACAATTAAGTGGCCAGAGTTTTCTGTTTCTCTGTTTGGCATATCTGGGCAGAAAAATACCGATATGTCTCTCTGTCCCTGTTGATGTATATGTTGTTATTTGTTTTTGTAGACTGCAGGAAATGAAGCATTTCAATCAGGAAGGCACACAGAAGCCATTGAACATTACACTGCTGCTTTGTCATGCACCGTTGAGTCACGCCCCTTTGCAGCTGTTTGTTTTTGCAATCGTGCTGCTGCATACAAGGCTATGGGCCAGATCGTGGATGCCATAGCAGATTGCAGCCTAGCTATAGCCCTTGACGGAAATTATCTGAAGGTTTGGCTTTGAAATAATGTTCTTCTTCATAGCTGTTTGATATGATTTTGCCAAGAAACGTTTCTTGAACAGCTATTAGATTTTGCCTTGGGTTAATTTTCCTTTTGCGATAAAATTTTGATTTTTCTCATCTTTGAATGCGGTTAGGCTTTTTTGATTTGTTATAACTTAAGAAATTTTCTTGTCGGTTGCCTTTAAGGGGTGATATTTAAGTTACTAAGGACATCCTCAACAGGGAACTTTCTCCCAGTTAGGTAGGGATTGAAAAAACTCCCACTTGAAGAGTCCATGGACCTAACGCCTAACGGGCTGGATTTGGGAGTTTGTTCATAGGGCGAGTTTGGGTTCTGAGAAGAAAGCATAAATTGAGGTAGGGTTTTGGCTGTAGGGCGGGATACTCCGTCCCATTAATATGTAGACGTACCTAAGCGTCAGACATGAATATGGCAATGAAATGAAGTGCCCATTCTTTCTAACTTCCGATGAAAGCTCTGAAATCAGAATTAGGTTAGTGAATGGACAGAATCTATGGTGATCTTCTGAGCCGCACTTATGGATGGCAAAGTTGAACAAGTCCACTTGAAGCTTGATCTCTCAAGTGAAGAGCACATACACAACTGCGATAAAAATTCAATGTTAAAACTTGTAACAGAGGGCTAATAGTGGAAAAAGTACCATGCCATGAATCCATTTAAAAGCACTATATATTCATCTTGTGTTGGGAGTTTTTCTTAGTTCCTTGCGTGGGACACCTACTTCGAACAATTTGCGAAGGGATACTGTGCCAAAATAATGTTATTCTCTTTGTGGCTCGGTAGATTATTAGTGAGTATTTGTTGATTGGGATCGATCATTCCTCTGCAGGCAATTTCTAGGCGAGCTACCTTGTTCGAGATGATTAGGGACTATGACCAAGCAACTGCAGATCTTCAGAGACTAGTGTCAGTTCTCGTGAAACAAGTAGAGGATAAGGCCATTCAATCTGGTGCATCTGATAGAAGCAGCAGTGTGAATGAGTTAAGACAGGCTCAACAACGACTTTCGGCAATGGAAGAAGAAGTGAGAAAGGAAATCCCCTTGAATATGTACCTCATTTTGTAAGTCTCTTCTTTAGCTTCTGATTTTGGCAATTAGATTTGTTTCCCGTCATTGTTATCTCTTTTCACATGAAGATTACAACAATTGCGTGAATTATTTTGGTCTGTTGGAAGGTTTCCTTTTGAGGTATGTACTAACTTGTATTTTGATCACTGTGCTTGGTTGAATTGGCTCTTTGCTTTGTTCATTTCATTTTTTATAATGTAAGAGAGCACTAGAAATCACGGTTTAAGCTGCCATGATGGGTGAAGGGTAAGCAAAGGTCGTCGGTTCTAAGGATTTTAGAGGTGGAAATATAGGGTAAGCCAGATTCCTGAAAATACTAGACTACAAGGGTTTTTGGAGTAGAAATTGGAAAGATGAGAAATGGTTAAGATATTAAAATTCAGCTTTATCATAAATGTGCAATCTGAAGAAAAAGGAAAAAGAGAGCATTGCTTGGGATTGTATTGATGAATTCTTCTTAAATTCAGTTTTCTTTCATCAATTCCGAATCTTCGTGCTTGTCAATCTCGGACCTTGGTTCTGCATGATGTAGATAATTTTTTGATTCATCCAGGTCAATGGACACAACTGCACCATTTTTTTTTTTTTGACAGAGTAGCACCATTTCTTCATCTTTTGGGAATCACTACTAACCAATGTGGAACTACTCCCATTATTTTATGGACATTGGTAACTGTATTCGTGATTTCGTTGTACATGGGCACATGGGTGTCTTTTTCTGTTCTTGATTTTATGGACAATGGTAAATGTATGTGATTTCGTTGTACATGGCCACATGGGTGTCTTTTTCTGTTCTTGAAATTATTGTCAGTATTTCTATTTTCCCGCTTAATATATTTACAACATCATCTGTGTGTTTGGTTGGAACCTTACCTGCACTAAATAGAAACGATTTCATAACTTCTTCCTGTATGTGATTGGTCTATCTTGATGCAATTCTAACTTAGTGGTAATTGTCATTGGTGTTGCATATGCTCTGAGCTGCATCCATCTTCTGTATTCTGCTGAGCTCTATGTTTTTAAATGTAAGATTATCAATCTATGAGCGTGTCTCTAACAAGCTTGGCTGGTAATTTAATTTTACAACACAGAATACCCTTGTCATGCACCTACCATGAGCCCATGCTCAAACTTCTCATTCAAACACCATTTCCTAGAAATATAAGGATGTTAGTAAAGCATGCACGCGGCATGTACACTTGCGTTCGTGTCATGTAGAATGGGTTAAACAATTTTGGCTTCGTAATGTGACAGAAGATGTCTTGATACTTTTTAAATGTCTCACCAATGTTGCACATGATTGCTGCCACATATCAATTAAAGGAATATGCTAAAATCAATTGCGTTTCAGGGGAATTGATCCATCTGTAACGGTGTCAGAGATTAAGAAGGCTTATCGCAAAGCTGCACTCAGACATCATCCTGACAAGGTTTGAGAACCATAATATCTGCTGCTATACTGACACACCCTCTATCGTTTACCCTTTCTAAATGTATTTTGCTATTGTAGGCTGGTCAGTCCTTGGCTAAAAGTGAGAATGGAGATGATGGGCTGTGGAAGGAGGTAGTGGAAGAGGTTCACAAAGGTGCTGATAGGCTCTTCAAAATGATTGGACAAGCATATGCAGTGCTTTCAGATCCTAACAAGGTATCGTTTTCTCTTTCCCTATTCGTTCCCTCTCTCCCTCTCTCTCTCTCTCTCAGAGTGGGGTATTGATGGTTCGCCAATTTTTGGAAGGGTCATCCAATGAATTTTGATCATTTCTATTACTTATTACCCATTCCTCACCCCACCCACTTATTTGACATCTCTGTGAGTATTGTTTGTGTTGCTTATAAAGCCTCGTATTTGTCCCCTACATTGTCATTGTACTGAAATTATGTTAAAATGCAAGACTAGCATTGTTTTCTTTCTGGCCCCAACACACACACAAGGTGATGAAGACATCTATTTGATGTTCTATATATGGTGCATGTAACTGGTGTTTCGTCTCTTTGAAGATAAATATATGCTGTGGTTTAAATGGCATTTTACAATGGAAAGTTGGAATGCATAAACATTTACAAACAAGACGACAGACCAGTCAGTTGAAGCAAATGAAAGAAATACTCGTATTACTTTTTGAATGATACGCTACATACTAACTTATTTTTGTTTATAGGAGAGAGAGAGAGAGAGAGAGAGAGAGAGAGAGAGAGAGAGAGTCTTATCTGTTAGACTTGTTCCACATCGCTCATCTAAGCCACCCAAGCTTGGTTAATAAATTCTAGAGGCTACTCCACCTATTGCCAACTGGTTTTAGGTTGGAACCCTCGAAGAAATCTAACATGGTTTCATAGTTAGGTCTTGGGTGGCCTCACCTCTCGTGGGAAAGTCTCTGTCATCTCTGTCGCCCGAGTTAGTCAGTCACCTCCACGTGCATCCGGGCTGCACGTGAGGGGGAGTGTTAGACTTGTCCCACATTGCTCATCTAAGCCACCCATGCTTGGTTAATAAATTCTAGAGGCTACTCTACCTATTGCCAATTGGTTTTAGGTTGGAACCCTCCAAGAAATCTAACATTATCTCCCTTATTTGGAGTAGGTGCTTGTTATGGTTCTCTCCTTTTATCATCTTCTCTACCTTCCACTTTCTACTGGGTTTCCTACTTGATACCTTTAATAGCTGTGCCTCTGATCTTGTAGGCAGCTTATTTGCTTTCATTCCTCCAATTAAAGTTCATTCAACATTCTGACCATAGTTAGGGATTTCATACCATTTTTCTTCAGAATGTTGAAGTCCTTTCTTGGGGCCCAGAAACACCCCTCCCTTTCGGACTCCCTCTCTTTTTTTGGTTGCAGCATTCCTTACAAACAGGCCTACAATATCATTTCAGCTAATATTTTGTGTGTTTTATAAAAGAGTTTTTGTGCTTCTTGTTATTTGACTGAATGCCTGTTACCTTCCATTGAAACTTCTTCCTAGTTGTGTTGTTTTGGTTAACTTAGATTGGTATATGTAAAATCTAATGTTACATTAAGAGAAATTGATTGAAGGCATACAAGGAATGAGGCTAGCTGTTTAAGTACAGCAGGAATAAGGTTTGAATGGCAGTCAAAAGGGAAGAGTCGGGTTAAGAAGAAAATGGTGTTGGCCCGGACACCTGAGTTATCAATAAAGAAGAAAAAGTTGTTGGGAGAATGACATACAACTTTCACGTAGAGTAGGTGCCAAAACAAAGATAATAACCACATCTACACGTATGTCTTGCTAGGTGAAGTTATCTCAGGCATATGTATAGTTTGTTCTCTACACAAATTCTGCAAGTAGGTGGAATTGTTCGATAATAGTTGCAAACTAAATTGTTATAATGCCATTGACATAAAGCGAAATGATCTGAAATGCAACTAACACGAATGCAGCGTCTATCGTGATGTATGCTACCTAACACACCATTGCCATCCTCTTGGATGGTAGATGTCATCTGCATTTTAAATTGTTGGCATTGCAATTGCTTGCTTCTGCAATGAAGAGGTGAATGAAATGAAAAGAAGCTTTTTGTTGCTTTTCTTTTCTTTTCTTTTCAGTTTTATCAAAGAAATGAAAGAAGCTTGCCACATACTGCCTTGGGAATTCACTGTATTTATGTTATGCCAGCAATTCAAATATATATATTTTTAAACTGGATATGCCAGCAATTCTTGAAGCCCTGTATACCTACATAATGTTTAGTACTTCATACCATTGTTTTATGCCGGTTGTTTTAGATATTGTAATTGTTGCCATTTCTGTGATTGCCTTACACATTGAGAGCTGTTAGCGCAAAACAAAATTAGAAATTAGGTTTGTACTATGTAACCACTCCACCCTAACACAACCCAAATGGTGTCTGATAATTCATGATTAATAGCCTTCGTGTGGTTGGCATGGGTTCAAAATTTTCGGATCTCTCTTTTACATTGCACATTCTTCGTGAAGTAAAATTCCTTTTAATGTATACATGCGTATGCATATTTAAATGTTACCTTGGAACTTTAGTGTAAACTTGGTTAATTTTTTTGTCTACTTGTAGCGGTCACGGTATGATCTAGAAGAGGAGATGAGGAACACCCAAAAGAGAGGAAATGGTGGCAGCGCATCAAGAATGCATACGGATGTCCATAATTATCCATTTGAGAGAAGCGGAAGCAGGCGCCAATGGCAAGAGGTTTGGAGATCATATGGAAACTCCCAATCTAGAGCCTCAGATACAAATCGATCGAGCAGGTATCCGTGACGACTTTTGCTACTTTCTCTCTGAGAGGAATCTTGGCTTGGGTCAAATCTTCTAGGCTGTGTTCAGATCATGGTTTGTGGGGGTATTTATGGATGGACAGAAAGTCAAAAGAGGAAAGACGCAAGTAACAGCTTCACAAATCCTTTGTATTGTCCGTTAGTCCGTGAGTAAATGCTAGGGCCAAACACAAATTATGAAAGCTACATGCCGAGTAGCTTTGTTGAGAGGTGCAGCATAGGGGTATGGACTTCGACCACAAGTTGGGAATTGATGGAGGTTTTAGCACTGTGAGCTAGGAGAGTTTTTTACAGATTGAAGAACATAAAAGATGGGGAGTTAAGGAGAAAAAAAATAAGGCAAAAACAAAAATCTATTTAATTTAGGAAATACTGAGGGCATGATACAAAGGATCTTAGAGAGGGAGGGGGGGAGCTCTGCAGGTGTACTGGAACCGTATACAGATGCGATGAATGTATCATTTGACACTGACTAGAGTATGTTTATGTGCCGGCAATGTGTACAGAAGTGATAGAATGTATTCTTCCGGTTGATGGAAGCTTGCTGGCCTTGGACAATAGTCTTACCTGCACAAAAGAATGACATTTTTCCACAGAGATCGTGAAGCAACACAGGAAGCACCCTCTCTCCGAACACATTATTTTCTTGATTTTTAGTTTCCTTAAATATCGTTCCTGGCAGTATGGAGCTGTCTTTCGATTGTACAGCCACTGTATATGGCATTTGTTTGGAAATGGACTAGAAAACATGGCAGCAGAGATAGTTTTACCTTGTGGTGGTGTTCAACGGTTGGCGAGTTGATGGATTGGTTGGTGTTTTACTGGGCTTTTGATGGTTCGATTCTGCGGCTTTAAGCAGATGCGTTTCTTTACTTATTTTTTCTTTTTACTTGTGATTTTTTTGATCTAGATTTTGAACAGAGAAAGCTTCGCTTAACTGTTTGGTTTTCTTCTGCTGCTGCAAAACGAACCCATCGAAGAAGCCTATAAATCAAAATGGTCCATATTAGGTACTCCAGTAAATAAAATATAAGCACAAAATTCTATGAAAGAAATAGTATAAATGTGGTCATTTTGTTTATAATACTAGCATATATGCTTTGGCTTACAATCATCTCTACTAACTTTTGAGGGACCAATTTCAACGTTTGCTAATAGGGAGCTTGAGAGAAACTTTTAGGTATCCCAGGGATACCAAGCCCCATGGTATCTCCTCCGGTCCATTTTTCATTTTTCGGCCATTTTCCGATCACATTCGAATGATCGATTTCATTCATTTTGTAGAATTCGGCGAGAACCTGAATCATACCAAAAATTGTGTTCATCGGATTTTATTTTATACATGATCAACACACGTGAAAATTAAAGAAAAGCAAAACCAAGTCCAAAAATACACTAAATCAAAACCCAGTTTTGTTTTTTTTTGCAATTTTCACGTGTACCGATTATGTATCAAATAAAGTCCGATGAACACAATTATTGGCATGATTAAGATTCTCGCCGAACTCTAAAAAATGAATGAAATCGATCATTCAAATGTGATCCGAAAATGGCCGAAAAATGAGAAATGGACTGAAAGGGATATCATGGGGTTTGATATCCCTGGTATAAAAGTTTCTGGGAGGTTGATTAAAGCCGAGAAAAAAATGAATTGGCATTAATAACGTTGATACTAGCATTTAAGAGACTTGGAACGTGAGACGAATAAACCTCTAAGTCTTAATCCTGTGAACACTATGCCAACCCCTAAGACAGCATACCCCTAAGACTTAAATGTAATTATTATTAAGGAATGTCTTAGTTTAAATATGACCTATTTATCAATGTCTGGTGAACTATTGGAGTATTTAACGGAAGCTAGGGTTCGAGTCTTGTTGTGGGCGTTTGAGATTCATGGTTAGAGTTTCTAAATCCACTGTGGACTAACTCCCTACTGCCCCTTGCTAATGTATACTCCATCCGTTCCAAATTGAATGTCAATTTTTGATATCCGTGCCAATTTCAACTCTTTATATTTTTCAATATGAATTTCAAAAAATACGTAATATAGATTTGTTTAATAGTTATCGATTACTTCTATTATACAAACTTTTCAAACTCATGAAAAACATTATAGATTAAAATATATTAGCGATAAAAAATTATACGAGTTTCAAAATTTGTCTTTTTTTTGTTTTTTTTTTTGAGACAGAGGGAGTGTAATATTGGCCAAACAAAATTATTTCTCTTTATCAATCTACCCCACATGGAATCTTCTTATTTACATTACTAGTGTCAAAACAACTTACTCCATTATCTAGTCATACACAAATCTAGCATTCAGATCTTCTTTGGAAATTGAAAGTGCTTGGCACTCGACCCCATAGATCTGTTTATGGGATCTCTAGCGGGTGGAAATATAAAACTCTAGTGGTGTAGAGAGAGAAAAGTGAGTGTATTTAGACAGACTTTCACCTCAAATTTAGTTTTGGTACTCTTGTTTGTGTTTTTAAATTTTTACTACCTACGTTAAATTTTAAAGATTAATCATTCATTTTGACAAAATGTATCTCAAAAAAGGAATACATTGCGCTTAAAAGTAAATTTTTTTTTACTAAAGGCGAGAAATTTGTAACATATCTGTCTCTAAATTTTTAAAATTTCAGTCTGTAATTTCGTATTGTTTGTAATTCCTTCCTCTTGTAGAGACAACTCATTAATTCAAAAAATTTGACGAAAACCAAATAAACAATCTCTATAAATAATATTAGTTCTGACCAGCTCACAAATTAATTTTGTCTAAACTTCTTTCATTTCTTTTTTTTATAAAATATTTTTTTAGTCTCATCCATATTATTTACACGGATTTATTTCTTTGAGTTCACATGTATCGAAAGACTCCCAGCGCAATTATGTCTAGAGGATTTGATTCAGTATTTTTGATCCATTCTTTTCAAGATAAAAAGGTTCTGATCAGGAACTCAATGATATCTAATTAAGCTGATTTTTTTGCATAGTTATTCTACTCGACGAACTTTACGAAATGAACGCTTCCGATCATCGGAGCAAAACCGAAGTGCGGGCACAACAGCGCGGACAGCAGCCCCTCGCCTCCCCTTTTATGGCAACACCTTTCCAAACCCTGCTGGCTTGCTTTCTATAGGTTTTTTAGAATTTTTCTTCTCAACCTCTCTCTCTCTCTCTCTCTCCTCCCCCCCCCCCCCCCCCCCCTCTCTCTGTCTCTGTCTCTCTCTCATGAAACTTTGTGAGCCTGTTTTTGTCCAAAACTAGGCTGCATTATTTTGCAGATTCAGGCCATCATCACATCAGATAGAGACAAACCCACGTCACCAAGCCCCCCTCCCCCCCCCCTCTCTCTCCTCTCCGAAACCATCCTCCTCTCTACCTCCATTTTCATGTCTTCCGTCATCGATTCGCAGCAATCTCTCCCTCTCCCCTGTACCTGGCTCCGAACGAAATGGCTTCACTTGGTCTCTGATGGCCCTTTCCCAAGCTTCTCCTTGAGGGTTTCCCGCTTGCCCCTTCAATTCTCTCCCGAAGATGACTGATCACAAGGTTCTTTTTTCTCCTTTTTATTATTAGTTATATTTTTTTTTCCCATTTGGTGGTTTTATTTGGATTCCATTTGCTTGCAATGTTGTCAAAAGTTAGGGCTATGTTAGGGTCATGGGAAATTGTTGGAGAAAAAGAACAAGTAATTCGTGTATGACATTTTGAGCTGTATGGATCCTTAAGGAAAGGACAATTCTATTTTATGTTCGTCAAATGATGTTAGTTTCCTTTGACATTGTAGCTATAGATTGAAATGGATGGTGGGTAACCATTACTTTCCTTTTTTTATTAGTTTAATTTTGATTCTATTTGGTTTCAATGTTGTCAAAGTTAGGGCCATTTTTGTTTCCTCATAGAGTTGGTGAGAAAAAAGGACAATTCATTCTTTTTTCTTTTTGCTTATTGAGGGTGTCCGAAACATTTTACCTCAACTAATCCCTGGGATACATGCAGTCCCCATGTCCCATATGTACCGGGTGAGTGAGTTATGGAATTTCACCATAGGTCCACCCCTTGAGATTCGAACTTTACCTTCCATTTGGAAATTCTATGTTCTGGCCCAAAGGACTTGGTAAGGAGAATTGAACTGGAGACGTTAAGAGGGAGCAAACTCCTAAGTCCCAGGCCAAGGCTGCTTGGCCAAACCCTTTGGGTTAAGGACAAGTAATACAGGATATGACATTTTGAGTGTATAGATCCTTTAAGGAAGGGGAATGCTATTTTATTTTCCTCAAACAATGGTTTCCTTTTACATTGTAGCTATCTAGCTATAGAGTTGAAATGGAGGAAGGGAAACCTGTACTTTTCTTGTTGCCCGTCGTGCATTTTCTCATAAGCTTAGCTGAGGATTGAGTTTTGGTATCTTTGGTGTTTGTTGTTCCATCGCTGTTGTACCCTGGGAAGTGGCAAAGTCGATTTTTTGGACAAGTGGGCAAGGGTTTTATGAAAACAAAGCAAAAGGAACAAATTATACCTGTTTACAAGGGTTCCCCGGAAATTTCCAATTGTCTTTAAAGCTTAAAAGTTGTTTTGTAAATTGTAATGGCCTACCAATGTATATCAAGCTATTCTCTATCTTGACCCCTCTACGCGAGTCAAACCAAAAGTTTCCACTTCATGCCAAACCAAAGGTTACGAACTTTCCCTTATGGGGAAAGTGGGAACTGGAAGATAGCAAATGTAAATAGCAAATTTATATTAGGCAAGGGCTGAAGTATGAACTTGCATGGGCTTGGAATTTGAGAGGTCACCTTTGAATTTACCATAATGTTGTTAAACCTCATAACTATTTAACTACCTGACATCCTGCTAGGTTCTCTGATTTTGGTATGAGTAAGTTGACAAAGGACAGGTTTCTAGTACCTTACGAATTTCTTAAGCATGTTTAGAGGATTTTGCTTATTTTTTCTTGGTTTGTATAACTTGCAGGTTTTGATATTTGGGTCATTCACAGAAGATGAAATCAAGTCCTTGCAGAGGCAGTCCCCAAAGACTGATATAGAAATTAAATTTGGTTCTATCGATTCTGAAACTTTGAAATCTGTGGGGATTTTCAGCACTAAATTGTCAGAGGTCAATCATACTGCAGGATGTATATCAAAACTGGTCAATAAGAAAAATGCAGCGACATGTTCTACAGTAGAAAGTACAGCTCCGATAGCAGCCACTACCATAGATGAAAATGGAAGCGTCCATCATAGATGTTCTGTTAGCTGTAGTGATGGTATACATGGATTGAAAATTGCTAATGTAGAGCTAACCCGTTCGTGTTTCTCTGAAAATGTTTCTAATTTTTCAAAGGAGTTTAGTGGGGAACACCATTTTGGTGAAATTGTGACTATACCATCTAACCTCATTGCGAATGAGGCCTTGGTTAGCTCATCAGAAGGTGTGGACCTTGTGAATGCCAGAGAAAATATTCTTGAGACATCTAATGGACGAACTGCAGCTGTCAGAAATTTATTACCTCGAGGTTTAGTCAACTTGGGGAATCTATGCTTTCTCAATGCAACTCTGCAGGCTCTGCTCTCTTGTCCTCCGTTCGTTATACTTTTACAGGAATTGAGAACTCGTGACATACCAATGGTACTGTAGTATGGATTGTTTCGTTTGAAGCATTTTTTTCTGGTAGTCAAATTTCTACTCATGAATGAAAAACTTGTTTTCTATACTTAGGATGGGTATTCAACGTTACGTGCGTTTGTTGAGTTCATCTCTGATTTTGACACTCCCATGGAGTCAAGCTCAAAGAAAAAAGAGATGTTTCTAGAAACTGGAAAGCCGATTCGCCCTGACATGTTTGAAACGATTTTGAAAATTTTCACTCCTGATGTTCCAAACAGTATACATGGCAGGCCAAGGTTTGTAATTTCATCCTTTCTCTCTTATTTCCTTGCATTTTTCCGTATCGGCACACACTTAGGACATCTATTTTACCAAGAAAGAGAAGAACAGTAATAATGTTCTGCATAATGGAAAGTCTGACTTTAAGGAGACAAATGCTTAATGTGCGCATTTTGCACCATGGTTGGGTGTATCAGTTTCCCAAATTATCCCTATAGAAATTCACTTTGTTTGGTTTTAAGTTTTGAGAAACTTTGGTAATGAGTGGAGAGAGAGATAGAAAAACTTATTGAGAACCATCCAGAGAGTAAAAAAATTTCTCACAACTTGTAAAAGAACAAAGTTGTCCCGATTTCCTCTATTTCCCTTCAAAATGTCCCGACAAAATCCCTCCTTTGAGTAGAAGTCGCATTGATCCTTGATCAATCGTTTGCTTGCCCTCAACACCGTCATCTCATCCTCATTGTAAACGGCGTTCTTCCTCCTGCAATAATTGTTTGATAATTTCTTGCACGAGAGACATCATAGTTCCAAAGATTGAATAATCAAAATTTCTGGAAACCAAAAGACAGTATCATAGATTGGGTGACTTGGGTCATCACGTAAATGTACCTGTTTCTGTTTTCGTAGTCATAGTCATACTCTTCCGGGTACCACAAGAAGTCTCAATCCTTTTCCATGGCCTTCTTTCTTTCTCCACTTTTTGTCTGCCAGCTTCTTCTGGGAGAACTCCCAATGAATCTCGAAGTTGATTCCTCACTGGGTGTCAAGTCTAGATAGATAGAGAGAAGTGGTTAGGCTTTGTGGAGAGAGAGAGGGAGGGAGAGAGAGAGAGGCTTCAGTTCCTCTTGCGTAAATGGTATCCCTACCATGTATCATGTAGCCCCTTTCAATATTAGGATAGATTGGGTGGTTGTCTCTTGCTACCTGAGTCAAGATAGTAATGCCTATAGCTGTTCGATTGGATATTACTGAGGTACGTGATGTTCATCAGAGAGAGAGAGAGGCGTCCACAGATGGGGTTTCGGTTCCTCTTGCCTAAAATGGTATCCCTATCATGTATCGGGTAGCCCCTTTCAATATTAGGATAGATTGGGTGGTTGTCTCTTGCGACCTGACTCAAGAATGTAATGCCTATGGAGTGGAGTGCAGCTGGTGCCTCCCTTATACTCCCATGCACATGGGCAATGTTCAATTTCCGTAAGCACCCATCCCCCTCCCCAAGTCCCCTAGGATAGAGTAGATTAGGATTAACGAATGGCAAAAAAAAAAAAAAAGGAAAAAAAGAAGAAGATAAGATATTATTGAGGTATGGATGTTCATCAGACTGGGTACAGTTATATAGTTTTGTAATGTTTATTTCTTCTTACATTCTTCTCCCTTCATTTGTCCTATTTTTTGTTTGGATTCTTTGGAAGAGTGAAATGTATTGAGAGCCGACCCCTATTGATTGGGACTTGAGGCTTATTTCGGTTCCTTCTCACAACCAGATAAAATAGCAACCCTGATGATCTCTTAACATGCCTATGTAGAGTCCCAATTTTGGCTACTGAGATTACACTTTTTCTCTTCATTTGTAAGAACTTGAAGAGGAGGAATATCGAACTGATCGACACAACTGTATCCTCTTTGTGAGGGGTAATTCTGTGGCAATGCTGTTTTGTATTTTGGTGTTTTGCGTTTGTACTTCTTTTTTTTCTTCTGAAGATTCGCATATTTATCAGGCAGGAAGATGCCCAGGAGTTCCTAAGTTTTATCATGCATCAGATGCATGATGAATTGCTTAAACTTGAAGGTGAAATTTCAATCTGTAACGGGGAAAGAACCTCTTTGGTTTCATCAATAAACGACGACGACGACGACGATTGCTGGGAGACTGTCGGCCCAAAAAACACGACGGCAATTACAAGAACACAGAGCTTTATTCCTTCGAAATTAAGTGTCATTTTTGGGGGTCAATTGAGAAGTGTCGTGAAGGCAAGAGGTAGGACAACTTTACAGCCCATGCTGCTATCACTAAGCTTTTATCCCATCGCTCGGTATTGGTCTCTTATGAATAGTTTTCTGGTATTTGTAGTGGAAATAAGGTTACATTGGAATCTCCTATGTTTGACGATGTTGGTCTTCCAAAAGCATCCTTTGCCGTTTTGCATGATTCAGATTTCTTATTTTCTGAGCCTACTCGATTTGGATTGTAGCCTGCCTTTTGACTTTATTAGAAAGATTGCTCACCAAACTATTATAACAAAATTTGTCAATCTACCACTGACGGAGCCACCATTTGCCTGTAGATAATGTTGAAAAATGCGGCTTATAACTGACTATTCTTGACCATGGGCTTGTGTTCTTTAGAACCTACTAACTCAATTGAACTAATGGTTTGACTTCGGTCTATGTTTGGAATTATTGGGTAGAGATCAGATTCTCCCTTTGTTTTGGTTGCCGTTTTGCGAGGGTGTTAGGATTAGAATGATAGTTATGATTCTTATGAATTTGAGTCATTCCAGTTTGTGGCTTCTCTGGAACACAACCCCTTCTCCTGATGGCCCCCATTGAGTTCCCCACGTTTAAAATGGTCCACGTCATTTGAAGATGTTGCAACTAATGTTGTTGAGTATGCAATGGGATGATATCAATCATCTGTGCTTGATAAACTTATTACATTGATCTTTTGTCACTTTTCCGCTGCAAGCTGCTTTCATGATTACTTGATGGAAGCTTTACGTTATAAAAGAGAGCAATGATAACCTTTACCGATTCCATTATTTCTTTATAGAAGCTATAGATAAGAACACATTCAAATTTCAAGTCTAAACTAATGAAGTACTAGAAGTCTAGAAACAAAATGTTAAAGTATTAGTCTTAGGACCATAGAACAATAAATTACCTTTGAAATTGAAAGCATTTTGACAAAGGATAACTCTAGAAATTGTTAAAGCATCCTACTCAGAACCAATTGGCAATGAGTGGAAAGGACACGTAGACTCATATACTAGTTTGGAGGTGATAATTAACCATTGTTGGACAAGCTCTAACAGAAATATTTATCCTTCAACATTTATTGAGTTTTTTGAAAAGTTTAATGCTTCTGTGATGATTAGTCGGTGGTAGTATGTTTTCATTCATCTTCACAATTGGCGATGATGGGAGTCGAGGGAGTGCAACCCTACTTTGGGTCAATTTTTCGACATATTAGATAGTTTTTTTTTTTGGCTCGGCTTGTTAGATAGTTTTGGGGTATAGAGGGGGCTTGGCTTGTTAGATAGTTTTGGGGTATAGAGGGGTGTATAGGGCCTTTAATTTTTGACATTTTCTTTTCTACTCATTGCTTTCTTTTGTACACAAGTGGCATTCCCTTTATGCCTTTTCAATAAAACTTTATTACTTATAAAAAAAAAAAAGATGAGAGAAAGTAGATTAAGTTGGTTTGGACATGTGTATCGTAGATTAATAGATGCAGTAGGTAGGAGTGATAGGATCACGGTAGATGGTCACAATAAGGGCATTGGTAGACCAAAATCGACTTTAAAGGCGGTAGTTTGGAAGGATACAAGTTTTTGGATATCATGGAATATGATGCCCTTTCAATAGAGAAAACGGATTCATGTCGCGGATGGCCGACTCCAATTTATGGGGACTTAAGGCAAGGCTTGGCTTGGCTTGGTTTGGTTTGGTTAGTTTTGTTTCATAATTGAGTCACTGAGAACAAGTCTGCAGTGAGGATTTTGCTTAGATGTTTGCAATCAGTCAGTTGTAAAACCAGAACACTCTGAACTTGAAATCTTATTTTTGTTATTGATACCCTTTCTCTTATTCAAAGCAGGTAGTAAGGCCTCAGCTACTGTTCAACCATTTCTTTTGCTCCATCTTAATATTTGCCCAGAGCCTGTCTATACCATAGAAGATGCACTACATCTATTTTCTGCTCCTGAGACTCTTGAAGGCTATCGAACATCTGCTCCTGGAAAGGTATGGTGTTTTGTATCTTATTGTACGATTTTTGGTCCACTCGAAAGATATCTTAATCTGCATGTTTATTTTCTTCACATTAGTTGGTGAAGGATTGACATGCTGCATAGGAATAACTTCATACAAAAGCACCTCACGTTTCTTCACTTTAAAGAAGAATTTTAGTTGGGGCTCACCGTGATTTAGACTTCAACATTATGATGGTTCACAATTATTGAAAGAGGTTCCTGAAAGACAATTAGGTTTATTTATTATTTTTCCTACAATCGACAAAGGGCCTCCGGACAGATATCATGTCGATTTTGTGATAAATCTGACATTTCGTCGGTTTTGTCATAAATCTGAAATTGGGCCTATAGCATCCCTTTCGATTGCAGCTCTTGTTTTTTCCGAAATTGATGAAAAATCCCTATATGGACATATAAATAAGTTGATCGCTTACTTCGCCATCATATGTGTTGCAGTGTTTCCTTGTCTTGGATTATACCTGATTTCATAATTCTCAAGGAAATGAACTGGCGCTGTTCTATAAAAAAAAGGTGTTATTAGCAATTAACAAAGACAAGATTAAATTAAAAGAAAATGCACAAAAAACTTACCCATACTCATTAAAAGTTTTGGGTTGATGAGGCTTCCCCCTGCAATTTCTTCACTGCGTTAAAATTGTCCATATCTATCGATAATTTCTTGAGTCCACCCTTAACACGCTTCATCAAGCGCAAACTTTAGAGTTGCTAATTCTGCTGCCTCGGCACTTAAGATGCCAGAAAATATGCACGTTTTATTCTATAAAATGTTACCCGTGTCATCCGTAAAAATTATCTGCTCCGCATTATATGTTATTTACTTGCCGTCCATAAGTGCAGCATCGCAATTGACCTTGACAAAGCCTTTAGGTGCGCCGTATGATGTCACTTGACCTATAGGTTCTTTTAAAAGCTGGTCCTTTGCCTCGGTATCCACCCTAATACCTTCCTTTACCATGCACCTAAAAAATGCCCCATGTTCTGTTAACGTCAATCTCGGGAAAACCTCTAAAATATCTACAACCGACATTAGATTGTACTCTTCCGTAGAAACTATGATTTTTGGGAGCCCTACAGTAACTTCTAACCTGCAAATACCCTGACCAGTAACTTCTAACTTGTTGGGTAGTTGAAACTTGAAAGAATCACGTTACCCTAACTTGCTACGCAACTCTAATAAATTAAATTGAGTCCTACAGTAAACAAACTAATTGCTCCTTAAAAAAAAAAAACTACTGATTTTTGGTAGGTAGGGTTCAACCAAATATGTCTCGAGATATTCTTGGATACCATTCTGCCTTTCAGTTCTCATTTATTACTTTCATCCATACTTCACAGTGAAATTCAATTTCACATACATCTAGTAGAGCAGAATTTCCAAACTACTGTCTGTTGCTGTATTAAGTATTAACTAATAATGGTTAATAATAGTTTATTTGTTAGATTGGCAAAAGTTATCATTCTGATACACTTGAAAATGGACATCATTTTTGGAATTTCCCAAAGATGCCAGTGGACAAACTATGGGACCATGGGGGTAATTTGGATGGTGCCCATGTTGTCTTGTATCTGTTCCTGGTTTAATGCTTGATGTCTGGATTTTTCGGCACTAGCCTTGTTTCTTTCCTTGACTGTAGAATCTCCAGCTAGTTCGAAAATCATGTGATTGTCTAATTTTCAAGGTCAGTATTTCTATTGATTATTTCTATATGATTATTTCTATCGAAGAGAAGTTGAGGGAAAATAGGCTAAGATGGTTTGGGCATGTCTACAGTAGACCAGGAGATGCAGTAGTTAAGAGAGCAGATATGATAGTTTTGGGTAGTGCTACAGGGAGGGGTAGACCTAAATTGACTTTAGATGCTGTGGTACGTAACGATATGAATATAGTAGGTTTGTGTGAACAAATGGCTCTTGACAGAGCTCAATGGAGGAAAAGGATTCATGTAGCCGACCCCAAGTGATTGGGACTTAAGGCTCGGTTCGGTTCGGTTCGGTTTGGTTTCGTGTGAGTCTTCCTACCACTATCATATAAATCCAGTCATTATGTAATTTAGCATTCAATTGGGGTTCTCACTTATTATACTAGAACTCATCTATTCTACTTCCTGGCAGTAGAGTTTATTTTTGGTTTATTGTACCGAGCATCCCTTGCAATGAACTATGAAATTTGTTCCTCAATAGTAAATGAATGGAAGAATGTGGCAGGCATGTAGTTGTCACTTTAATCCTTCTTCTGTCAGTATTATCTATTATCATGTTGCGCTACTTGGGAAATTGCTTTATGCTGAATATTTGTTCGCGCCCATAATCTCAGGCTGAGGTGGTGAATGCTAGCAAGTCCGTTAAGATACTGGAGCTTTCTGAGATAATGATATTGCATTTGATGCGTTTTAGCTATGGGAGCCAAGGAAGCACCAAACTGCATAAACCTGTCCGGTTTCCTCTGGAGCTGGTTTTTGGACGGGAAATAATGGTTTCGCCGTCTTCTGAGGTAATGTCCTAACAGTGTCACTATTCTACTATTTTAGTCAGTCAGAGCTGGCAGCTACTATTACAAACAATTAGTGTTTGTATTTTTTTTTTTAAAAATTTCTAAACTATTCTATTTTTGTGAATTTTCATTTGGGGAACTATTTATGTGCCTGTTATTCGAATGTTCAACAACTCTTATTGCACAAAAATACATGTCGTTTTTACACTCTTATACCAAGTTCTCTTCCTGCAAAAGTTCAATGAAGGTTTGAAGGCATTATATAGCACACGCTTGGCTATGTTTTAGATTGGAGTCATTTCCATTGTTTACTTGTATTCTTCGAAATTGTAAAGCTAATAGGACCATGTCGGTGGTTGTTGAAACTAAAAATGTTGAAAAGACGCTATATTATCGCTAGATTTCATCATCTTGAGGTTTACAATTCATAGATCATATTCTGGGAGTTATCTTCATCTTCAGACATCAGCATGTCATCATCTTGTGGTTTACAATTCATAGATCATATTCTGGGAGTTATCTTCATCTTCAGACATCAGCATGTACTCAAAAATGCTAAGCAGAAATATTATTATTTTTATCCATTTTCCTTAGGGATTCATTCCACAATTGGTGATTCTTTCAGTACATATCTAAACGCCCACCATTATGCCTACATCAAAAAGTGATATTTCCACATCATTCTGGATGTGTTTTCTGAATAAATATTCTGTTTGTAAATCACCTTCCTCAAGTCTTTCGCTGCTACCATTTCATTTGCTTTGGATGATCCAGGATACGAGGGCCTTAATTCTAAATGATTTGCCTTTTCTGTTACAGGGGCGAAGATACGAACTTGTTGCCACAATTACTCACCACGGGAGAGACCCGTCGAAGGGGCATTATACTGCTGATACCCGCCACCCAAACGGAAAGTGGCTGCACTTTGATGATGCTTCTGTAACTGTTGTACCCACAAGCAAGGTACTTCATGAGCAAGCTTATGTTCTCTTCTACAAGCAACTGTAGACATGAGATTCGGGACTTGGGTTATTCTTGTAAGAGAGGAGGGATACAAAAATGGTATATGTATTTTAGTTAGGAGTCCTTCTTGAACTCCATGGAGAGTTTGTATGCATGTAGGGTCAACTCCACAGTGGAAAACTGACGAGACATAGAGGGTACTTGTGTTGTGTGTTTGTTGTAGAACAAGAGTTTATGGCCAGGTGAAATAGATGATCATTACACATTTAGAAGGAAAATATTGTTGCAAGAATTGTGTACAAGGCTCATGCAACATCAATGGGGAGGAAAATTTGTTTTCGTTTACTATTGTTGTTCTCATTTAGGCCACTGGGCCTTCCTGTTGGGTGCATTGCGGGCTCTTTTTGGACCCAATCCATTAACTGGGACATTCACTTTTTAGAGATCGTTGAGAATATAATGTCAAAAATTGTGTTAATTGAGTTTGTTTGATAAGTTTTCAGAATAAATTTTTCGGGAAAAATAAATTTTGATCCAGTGTTGCAATATTTTTATCTCAACATAGACGTGTTCCGAAAAATTATCAAGCGATACGCAATTAACATCATGATCTTCGCGAGAGCAAAGAAAATGAACAATTTTCAACCATAGAAGCGAGTCCAAGTCCCATTAAGAGCGGAAGCCTCCAAACAATTTCGATTAGTCCCAAAGAGGGTCCTATTTATTTTCGGAAAGGAAACAACAATGATACGTACACATTTACCGTCTATAACCCACATAAATAACCTCTAAAATTTACTGCGGAATAACCTATTAGGCCCCGTTCCAGAACGCAGAATAAGTACTTATTTTTTAAGAAGGCAATTTCAAGCTAAAAAATAAAGGGCTTAATGAAATCTAAAAATATGAAATATGGATCTTGTTTGAAAGATCTCGATGAGATCTTTAATACGGTGCAAAAAAAATCAAAAAATTATTTTTCATTTATATTATTTTTGAGTTTGAAAATGTGAAATAAGTACTTATTTTTTAAGAAGGTGTTCTGGAACGGAGCCTAACTCCCGTTGATATATATAATATTAAAAAAAGTACTCCTTTACCGCGCCCCTCCCCCACAACCTACACATTCACAAGTGTGCCCAATTTCTACTCATCAATATAAAATGTACGATCATGATACTTCTATTTTGAAATAAACGAGGTTCGACCAGTGTGCAAGTTCATTTTTTGAAATATAATTGTATTCTTGGCGCGCAAATGATAATTCTAAAATTGTTTTTGTTTGAATTAAAATTATAGCGCATAAAAGTTTTGGTACATAGATTTAACGTTCTACAATTTTGACACAAATAAAAACAGTTTTGACATTATTAATTAGTCTCGTCAAGATAAATCAAAAAAGTAAAAAATTATAACTTTTTTCCGTAGCAATGCTAACAAAATTTGAATAAAAACAAAAAAGAAATGTGAACAAAATTCATAAAAGTCTGGGTACATAGATTTGACGCTCTACAATTTTGACACAAATAAAAATAGTTTTGACATTATTAATTCGTCTCGTCAAGATAAATCAAAAAAATAAAAAATTATAACTTTTTTCCGTAGCAATGCTAACAAAATTTGAATAAAAACAAAAACAAAATGTGAACAAAATTTGAACGAGGACAAAACAAGAAACGTCTAAAAATCCTCGCGGAAATCTTCCCCGCCTTCTCTCTCTCTCTCTCTCTCTCTCTCTCCGTGTCTCTTTCTCTCTCTCTGTCAAGACACGTTGTCACGTACCAGTGGACACTGGACAGTGAGCCCTAAAAATGGCCTCCGAGAACGAATCGATGTCCAGCAAAGGTAGCAACAACAACAACAATGACAATAAGAAGAGGAAGAGCAGATATCTTCCCCAAAACGTCAGCTCTCTCTCTCTCTCTCTCTCTCTCCTTATATTTATGATCATGTTCCATTGGTTTAGAGGAATTTATCTTTATTGCAAAATTCTTGGGGAAAATGGAACTGAGCTAAAGAGAGTTTTCTCTAAATTTATAAGGGTTATGGGTTCTCTGAGATACGGGTAAAATGTTGACTGATAGGAATGAGAATTAAAAATTTTAACTCAACACTCCTTCATGTGCTTTAGTGAACATCTCTACGGTGTAAGTGTTTTATACGTGGTTTTCGTATGTGAAGTAGTTGGGTAACTTTCGCTGAAACAAGCGGTTTTAGTTAAAGGGTTGGTACCTCACTGTCCCCGACAGTCCATTTTTTTCTCACACTATAATGTATTCTTACAGGTAAGAATGTCATGTAGGGCCCACATTTTTTAGACAACCCAGCAAGACATTTACTGGAGAGGATCCGGATCCATCAAAAAATGCATGCCGCAAGACAATGCTTTGTTTTGTTTTATAAGTCATGCCGCAGGACAATGTCCAAGAAAAAGAAGCTATTATGGTGTATATGATCTAGTGATTTGACCAGACGTAACCATTTATTTCTTAAGATATGATGGAAAACTGGAATCCATATGAGTTATAACTGATACTAGATGGAATAAGGAGTGATATAATGATATTTGTAGCCAAGCTCTACAATGTGAGCCGACTGCATCTTTTACTGTCCGTGACAGTAACTGGAGAGGATACCAACCCTTTTTTGATCCATGTTATCCATATCTTTGCAGTTGTTGCATGATCTGATAGTTTGTAGGGGCCTTCTCTAATCTTTTTGAATATGGGATGGATAGTTGACATCAACCATTCTACAAGATGGGCATGTTGTTTCTTTGCTATATGTTCCTGTTTAATTGTCAAAGCATGCCTTATGACGTTACCATACCACCAGAACTTCGGGCCTTTTTTATTTTTCCCCATCTGTTGGGAGGACTATATTGTTTTTCAACATCTGAGTTTTCTCTCTTGGCAGCCTCCTTTGCATTCACATGTAGAACGTTGCAACAAAGTAACTTTCAAACCTATAAGAAAACTTCTAGACCCCTTGAGAAGTCTTATTGTATATCACCCTCCAAATATCCACATTCAAGCATATGGAGGACTATACCCAAGCTTTCTTCTTCCTCATTATGAACTCTACACCATTTAACGATAATGCCACCTTTTCATCAAGTTGCCAACAACGAGAGTCTTATCATATGTTGCATCCTGCAAGAATGGACCGAACTTTTGGGACACAACCAAATCATTTGTTGGGAAAATGTGGTTCTTAAGCCTACATCAAAGCCCCATAGCAATGCTACACTTCCAATATCCTTTTCTTGTAGATGGCCTGTTGAACTCATCCCGTCCTTCATCAATTCGTAATGATATACCAGTCTTGCAAATTCATGTCAAATAGAATTGTTGCTATAACACCTATTGTATCTCCCTTCTAATATTGTTCCTCACCTCAGCCTTCTTGATTGACAAGATGAAAAATACGTGGGAAAAGTTGCTCTAATATCTTCTCCCACACCACTTCAAAGCTTAACTCCTTATGGCGAAGTACTATCTTAATGATAGCAAGCTCGCTCCCTTTGACCAAGTACTAACTTTTCTACCGAGGCAATCTCGTTTGAAACCTCCCAAACACCTATATAACATTGCTTCTTCCTTAAAATCAAGCCTTATAAGGTGCCGTTCTGCTTTCTTTTTAAATCTTCTTTTTCAAAAAGAAGGTAATTTCAAGCACAAATATAATGAAAATGAAAAAAAAAATTTAATTTTTTTTGCACCATTTAAAAGATCTCAATGAGATCTATCAAACAAGATCCATATTAGTAGGAAAATTATTTGTGTAAACACATGATTTTTGAGCTTGAAATTACCTTTCTTTTCTAAAAGTTCCTTTTTTTAGAAACTGGAACGGAGCCTAAGGCACTGAATTTGTACAAGGAAGAAGTGAGAGCATCTGTTTTTACCACCTCGCCGTTGGGGAGAAAAGGGAAGTTCACCGTCAAGGCTTGTCGCAACCTTAATGCACAAAATAAGACATATAGGCTGTCTAACTGCATCCATTCTTCCAAAGTGGAAGTGTTATTGGAAACTGCAAATATGAAACCTTAACCTCCATAGGAAAGCCTCGAGTGTATTTTCAAGGGACCACAATCATTACTCTTTGACTAGTCAAAATGGACAAGGATTATGGAATGGGATGTCCAGAAAAGGAAAGCTGGACCAGAATTTTGAGACGGAGGAGTAAAACCATGACAACTGGTTAGTGTCTATTGGTATCATTGAGATGTATGAAGCTTCGACACTCCTAACTACTTGTCATATCCGTGTCGGACACTCTGGGACACTCGATTCGCTGAGGACATGCATGGACATGTATGGGACGTGCCAGGTGGATAAAACCCACCAAACCAGTAAGTCAGTTAAGTTATATCCAGATTCCAGATGGTCATTTTTATTTCCTTCTGGTATTTCTTATGTTATATTGGTTTCTCTTCATGATTGTTAATGTTCTTCTGTTATTGGTAACTTTTTCTTCTCTTATCTTCTTCAATGACGTCTACGCAATTCTATCACGGTTCTTTGTGCTTGGATTTGTGTCTATTGTCACTATCCCAACATTTCATTACCTTTTTTTTTTACGCTAGTTTAACGTACAATTGCTCGTGCTTGGTTTTATAGAATTAAGTAACCTTGAGCCCTTGACCAACTTGTGTGTTTTTCTATGCTTTCACGCTTTTATGTGTTAATTAGGTTACTTCGTGTTGTTCATACGTATCTTTCTTATTGTCCATTTAAATTTTCAACTGATTGGCATGGTTCATGATTATTTCCTTCTCATTCTTGTGGAATAGCTCGTTGTGAGAGAGAATGTCGTTGAACTACTTTGTTTACTTCTTTTTTTTATTCAACTAGTACATGTATGCTGATTGCTGACACTTGGCTTATGTCATGCAAAAGGATCCGAATGAGTACATGAGTACATGAGTACACGTGTGTCGGGTGGAATTCAACAGGTTATCCCACTGAGCTTCTTTTTGTTTTCATTCTTGTATGGTGCAGTTCTATGAGGAACTGGTTACTAGGAAGGCTTCGGGCATAAAATGTGGGCAGTTAGCCAATAAACCTTTGAATAGCAAGACGAAATCCACATATTCAGATTCTTCTAGTAGTGATGAGGATAATGACGACAACAGCAATGATATTGAAACTGATGATCTGAAGGACAAGGAAGAGGACAATGATGAACCAGAATCTCATGCAGACGGTGATGCAAATCTTGAAAATTGCTTAAATATAGATTCATTTCCTCATAAGCTGGAAGACAAAGACAATAACAAGGAGGATGCTACTTGTGATGAAAGTCGAGCAGTGGAAGGTGATGTTCCACCAGTTAAGAAACAATGCATTGAAGCAAATGCCTTTGAAGGTTGGAATGTTAGAACTAACAAAATGGAGAAGTCCGTGGATAGGTTAATTGAAGTAGAACTTGAAGAGTTGGGAGACAAAAACAAGGTGAGTGAAATGATAACTTCTGAACTCTGGAAATTCAGTTTGGCACTTGTAGGGGAAAATTACTGCCAAATTTGATGCCCCTTAAACCCCATGAGTGCATGGTGTTCCTTTTCTGTTTTTAACGGTTCTTATTATCCTCATCTATTACAGCAAGTTAGTTTTGATCCTGTTTCGCCTTGGTTATTCAACTTTCATGGTTTGGTGTCCATTTCCTTTTCAATTGCTTGTGTTGGAAATTTCAGATTATTCTGCTTCTTTTTGGAGATATATGCTTATAGTTATAGTTGACTTGTTTGAAATCTGTTTTACTTTTAGGACTTTAATTCTGAATGAGATCCTACAAGCCACTAAACATATATTTTTATTTTTTGGCTTTTTTTTTTTGGTTTCTTTGGTTCTTGCAGGGTGATGCTTCCACCCAGGGTATAGGGCCATTGGATTTATTTGATTATACTGATGCTTTCACAACGGCCACGGTGTGTGTTTTGGAAGAAGTTGCTTTTTTTTTTCATGATCTTTGCAAATGCTATACAAGGGTTGATTGTTTTTTTGTTACCATGTGAGTGTAGGTCTTTCCCACCAAGGATGAGTTGATAGAGTGGGCAAGATCAACCGGTAAAAAATATGGTCTTGGTATTGTGATAAAGGGCTCCGAGACAGGTGCAAAGAATCGAAGACCAAGGATGAGATTTGCATGTGAACGGAGTGGGCAGTATAGAAAGTTTGTCAATAAGTCCGATGACGAGGATAGAGAAGTGAAGCGAAGACCGAACACCACAGGCACTAAGAAATGTGGATGCCCTTTTGAATTGAAATGTGTTCAGGGGATTGAAGGTTGGACTGTCAGTGTCTTCAGCGGTATGCACAACCATCCTTCCACGCTTCATATGGGGGGGCACTCATATGCCAGGAGGTTGTCATCAGACCAGACGTCAAAATTGGTGGAGTTGTCAAAGTCTCTGGTTAAACCCAAAGATATCCTAAATGCATTGAAGAACCAGGATCCTATGAATGTCTGCACTATTAAATCTGTTTACAATTCACGCCATAAGCACAGAGTGATAGAGCAGGGGAAATCCCAGATGCAAAAACTAATGAGTCGGTTAGTTGAGCACAATTACATTGAGTGGCACCGGACTAATGAGGCCACAGGTTGTGTCACGGAGGTATTTTGGTCACATCCTACCGCCGGTGACTTGTTACGTGCTTTCCCTCGGGTCTTGCTAATGGATTGCACCTACAAGACCAACATGTACAAATTTTCTTTACTTGAGATTGTTGGTGTCACATCTACGGAGTTGACGTTCTCAGTGGCCTTTGCTTTGATGGAGTGTGAGAAGGAGGACAACTATACTTGGGTGTTGGAGAAGTTGAAGGGTATGATGGTTAAAGACACAATTCCGACTGAGATGGTTAAAGACGCACTTCCGACTGTGATCGTCACCGAGAGGAAGTTGGCTCTTATGAATGCCATTGCAACAGTTTTCCCAGATGCTACAAATCTTCTATGTAGATGGCATATCGAGAAGAATGTGTTGGCCAAGTGTAAGAAGATGTTTGATAACAAGAAGTGGGAGGCATTTTTGCATGGTTGGAACACATTGGTGCTCTCATCAAGTATTGCGGCATACAAGGAGCACCATTGTGCACTAAAGCGGGACTTTGGCATGTATCCTGCAGCACTTGATTACGTCGAGCGTTTTTGGTTGGGAGGTCTAAAGGAGAGATTTGTAGGGGCATGGACGGACTCCATCATGCACTTTGGCAATGTTACTAGCAACAGGTAATTGGTTACCCTTCATGTTATGCACTTGATTTGTTGCAATCACTTCCATTTTACCATTTTCTCCACAGGGCGGAGAGTTCACATTCCGAGCTCAAAAGGCATCTTGCGGCATCCCAAGGCGACTTTGATAACGCTTGGGGGAAGATGCATGATTTGATTGAGTTACAGTGCACCGAAATCAAAGCTTCGTTTGAGGAGAGTCTGGATCGTGAGCTGCATAGTTTCGGGGGTGACCTCTTCAAAGAGCTAAGGGGATTTGTTTCGATGAGCGCCATGAAACTTGTTCTAATGGAGTCACAACGAGTTCCATGTGTTGTTCAACATAACCTTCCATGCGAATGTGTAATTAAGCATACCCATGGCATACCCTGTGCTCACAAGATTGTTCCATTTGTGCAGAACAATTGTTCCCTACCGTTGTCCTTCCTTCCCGACCATTGGAAGAAGCTTGATTTGGTTTCTCCCTCCGAATATGCTACCCGTGAGGAGGTTCTCCCGGCTGAATTTGATATTTTTTTGAGTAAACTTGGGAGGTTGGATGAGTCGGACAAGATTTATTTGATGAACAAATTCAAAGAGTTTGTTGGCGCTTCCGATTTAGACCCCGAAGTGAAGGCTTCGTTGTTGTAAACTTATTAGTCTAAAATTTATGCCGATATTTTTTATTTTTCTTAACTTTTGGTTTAGCTTTTTGTTAGGATTTTTGGATCCTTGGGGCTTTTATTTGTTAGCATAGTTCAATTGCAGAAGTTGAAAATAGTTTCTTTTTTCTATTTTCGTAGAAATGGATTCCTTTTTGGAAATAAAATATTGAAAACAATTTTAGGAAACGTAAATTGGACCTGAATAAATTAATTGTGAAACAAATGCGCCAAAAAGATTTTTTTTTTAAATGCATATGTTGTTTGGGCAAATATCCTTTTCGGAAGGGTTAATGCGAAGGGCTCACAAGCCATCCAAAGTAAAGTTGTCAATTCCGTTCCGTACCGGCCGATACCGGCAGGTACGTACCGTACCGGTGCGTAAACGGAACGCAAAAAGTTAAGTTCCGTTCCGGTTGAAATACCGGCCTGTTCCGGTCAATACCGGACGTACCGGACAATACCGGGCATTTTCCGGCGTTCCGTACCGTTTTTTTTTTTTACATTTTGTTTATATTTACACTTAAAATTTTAAAATATGGTAGATATATATTAAATATATATATATATATAATATTAATTGCGGTAAATCCGGAACGGTACCGGGATACAGCCCGGTACCGGTACGTACCATTCCAGTAGTGAAAACGGTACGCGGACCGGTACGGTATTGACAACTTTGATCCAAAGCTGTCGGGATAGGGAAGTTGTTTCTGTTAGACATTTCGTAAGGCCATTAAAGGTGTCAAAAATTACTTTTATCGAATATCTATTCTAATCTATACTTAAACAGTTAAACGAGTTAATGAATATGTTTGGGTAATTGTTTTCTGCATTGTTAGATTTATTGGACAAGGGTTGGTATATCATACGTGAGTTTAGTATTTCTTTACGTGTGCTAATTGTTTGAGTTGTGCATTAAAATACGGACATGCATTAGTACATGTACAAACAGGCTACTCCTTTTTGTTATCTTCTTTTTTGAGATGTGTGTACTTTTGCTTTTCAGTGATGCCCTCACCCAAATCAGTTACCAAAACTCAAAAGTCTATGCTCACTCCTCTCTTTTTTCGGAAGAATTTGTTTAAGATCTGAATCATTAATTGTCGAGATGAACAGTAAAATAAAGCAAGCGATGGAACCGTGTGGTACAAGTAGGCAGACACCTTGACAGGGACAGTTACAATTTGGCAACTACCCCACTACCACACCCCTCTCCCACAACCCACATATTCCCAAGCACTCATGGAGTGCGTGCCTAATTTCAAGTCAATATAATTATAAGAGATTGATTTTGACATTCCTCTTTACACTATAGTTATTAATTTAAAGAATTCCAAAATCACTTTTAAAAAAAATCCCCACAAATGACCTTACAATACTGTTTGGTCTCTATCTACCATGGTTAAGTGCGGTTGATTATAATTCGACTTATGGGGTTAGCCCGTAGGAAGAAAGAAAGTAATTTCTCTAAAATTTTATAATCTCAATTTGAATGACCTGTTTAAATCAAGAATTTATTTTGAAGGAGGACAAGAGGATAATTCTACATATCAACTCATCTGGACAATTGCTGCGTAGGATGAGGCATGATGAACCCTTTGAACACACAAAAAACCCCGACATAATGGACCCTTTGATCAAGAACTAGTTGAGGACTGTGTAAGCTGGTCAGAGATCCCGACTGTGGAAACCACAGGAAAAAAAAAAACACCCTCTTCAACCTTCCCCGCCTTCACTCTCTTCTCCAAGTCACCAACCAGGAGACAGGGAACCCTAAAATGGCCTCCGAGAACAAATCCAAGTCCAGCAAAGGTAGCAGCAACAATAACAACAAGAAGAGGAAGAACAGATATCTCCCCCAAAACGTCATATCTCTCTCTCCACATACATATACAGTTTCATATATATATATATATATATATATCTGTGCCCTTGGATTTTTTTTCCCCCTGGCTGCTAATTCCCTTTTATTTTTCTGTACTTTGCTATTTTTCAGAGACCTGTGAAGAAGGGTGGTTACCCATTACGCCCGGGAGTGCAGGGATTCTTCATCACTTGCGATGGTGGGAGGGAACGCCAAGCCTCTCATGAAGCCATTGACGTTATTGACTCTGTACGCTAGCCCTATTTCTCTCCATTGATTTTATAAATGTTCTCTTTGCGTTTGTGTTTTTGTTATTTTCTTGTTTCTACGACTTTATCCGGTAAAAAGATGTCCTATTTCATATTTCTATGCCCATACATGTTTGTCACTTTTTCGATACAGCATGTTTAGTTGCTAGATTTCAAAGAAGTGTTTTTTCATCATCCGACTCATATATATGTACACATATACGTGTTACGTAGGTGTTTAGGAGAACCGAGGGGAGGCCTTTATGAGGAAATTTGTTAGTTAGTGGTTTCCCAGTTTTGCTGGGGTTCTTATGATTATGTTTCATTGGTTTTAGCGAATTAAATTTTATGGCAAAATTAAGGGGAGAAATTGAACTGGGCTAAAGAGTTGGTTTTCCCTAACTTAATATATGATGATATGGGATATGTGTTCCTAAGACTAGGGGAAAGTTTTGAGGAATAGAAATGAGGATTAAAAAAATTCTTCACAACACTCTTCCATGTAATTGAGTGAGCCTCTCTACGGTCTAGGCGTTTCTATGTGTATGAGTCATGTAAGTCAAGTACTTGTATAATACTGTATAATCTACTTACTGTTTCAAGTATAAGTTTCTGTTGAAACAAGCAATTAAACTAAAAAGATGCAATCGGCTCGAGTTTTGGAGCTTCGAGATCAACATTATTGTAGCACTGATCCATTTCGTCTACTCCCTCTGTCCCAATTCTTTTGTCCATTTTGGGAGTCTGTGCCACTTTTCAATTGATTATATCTTGCAATCTATAATGTTTTAAGTGATTTTGAAAACACCGTTTAAAAGAGCTCATTGAGATCTATCAAACAAGATCCATATTGCATATAATTGGAATTACCAATTAAAAATTATAATTAGTTTTTTAGCCGGTTAGGATAGGACGAGGGACAATAAAATTGGGACGGAGGGAGTATCAGTCACCAGCTTTATGGATTTCATCAAGACATGACGTGTTTTAAGAAATTTTGTTAATTCAAATCACCAAATCTTTGACCTCAGAATTGCTTCTGCATGAACCACAAAAAAAGGAACCAAAGCAATCCCTTGTGCTGTGGCATGTATAACTTGATCTACGTTATCCACCTCATTGTAGCTATTGCATGATCTGAAAGTTTGTGCGGGCCTTCTTTAATCTTTTGGACTTTGGTATGGATGGTTTTGTTTCAAACTAAGTGGTTTATGTACTTGGTCGTTATCCATTCTTCTGGATGGGCATGTTGTTTCTTTGTGGTGCTAAGCATGCCTTATAATGTTACCATACCACCAAAACAACTTTGCTTACTTTGAATATTTTCTTATTCAATTAGTACATGTACGCTGACAGAGTTATCTCATGCAAAAGGATCCAAAATAATGAGTGCATGAGTAAAGGGTGCACTTCTGTGGGGGTGGAATCAATGAGTTACCTCACTCCCTCTGAGCTTCTTCTTCTTTTTCTTTTCATATGGTGCAGTTCTATGAAGAACTGGTTCATGGGAAGGCTTCAGGTGTAAAATGTGGACAGTTAGCCAATAAATCTCTGAATAAAAAGACTAAATTCACGTATTCAGATTCTTCTAGTAGTGACAATGACGACGACGATGCTGGCAATGATAATGATAGTGAAACTGATGATCAGAAGGACTTGGAAGATGAGAAAGATAAACCAGAATCTCATGAAGACACAAATCTTGAAAGTTCCATAAATGCAGACTCAAATCCTCATAAACTGGAAGAAAATAAAGACGATAATAAAGAGGATGCTACTTGTGATGAAAGTCAAACAGTGGAAGCTGATGTACTGCCAGCTAAGAGACAATGCGTAGAACCGATTGCATCTGGATGTGGAGATGTCACAAGTAACAGAAAGGAGGAGATGTCCGTGGACAGATTAATTGAAGCAGAACTTGAAGAGTTGGGAGACAGAAACAAGGTTAGTGAATGATAACTGCTGAACTCTGTAAATGCAGTTTTGAAACTTCTAGAGGAAAGCTTGATTCCATTGAGCCCCATCAGCTCATGATGTTCCTTTTTTTTTCTTTTATGGTTTCTATAATCCTTATTTATCACAAGAAGTTAGTTTTAATCCCTTTTCTCCTGGGTTATTGAACTTATTTTCATGGTTTTGGGTCCATTTCCATTTCAATAGCTTGTGTTGTACATTTCTGAATATTCTCATTCTTTTCAGAGATATATGCTTGTTATAGTTTATTTATTTGAAATTTGTTTTATATGGTCACTTGTTAATTTTAATGTGCCCATATATCTTCACCACAAGAAAGGTTGCGGAGACTGTAAACTTTTGTCTCTGTGTTCTTGTAACCGCCAATTCTGTGATTAAAATGTCAGAAGAAAGTAGAAAACAATACCGAGGAGAGAACTGGAAGCATCTAATTCAATAGGCTGGCTAAACTTTATATTTTGTTGCCTATTACCTATATAACCTTTTTTTTTTTTTTTTGTAAAATCTTGTTCTCCTGAACAAATAGCTGTACATACGTTTCTATCGCGCCCCTTGTAGTATTAGTTAGCGCACTTCTTCAAATTCCACATGGAGCAGGGTTAAAAATTATATAGGCAGTGTAAGTAATACAGTTTGCCAAGGAGAGGATGGTGTAGAGGCAGTTTAGATCAGCTTTATTAGGATTCTCCTGTGACTGGATATATGAATATGTTTTCTTTATTCTGCTTTGTCAAGGTCCAAGGGCCATATGCTCAGTAGCTCTGTAAAAAAGGGAAGACATACATTGGAAAAGAAGCTCTTTGTCTTTTTGACGTAGTGAGAAATTCCTATTTTGTGTTGCATATTCTTGTCCTGTATATGCATTGAAGCTTCACTTGATATAAGGACTAATTTTTTTTATTTTGGGTTTTGTTGAAACAGAGGCTTTTTAACAACCTTGATTCAGGTTGTAATGGGGTCGTCTTTCTTCAAATGAGAAAGAGAGACAAGGACCCAAGCCCCAAGGATATTGTGCAACACATGATGTCGTCGGTTTCCTCAACCAGGAAACATACGTCAAGGTTAATTGGCTTTTGACTTTTGTATTAATATGTTCCTTTTAATAGCTTAGTAGTCTATTTAAGAAAAACATGTAAATAAGATTTGCATCTGTGTTGATCAGGTTCATGTTAAGAGTGCTACCTGTCGAAGTGACATGCTATGCTTCGGAAGAGGAAATTACTAGAGCAATCAAACCACTCATATTGCAATATTTTCCTGTGGAAACTCAAACTGTGATCAAGGTATTGTCTGCTAACTTGGTATCCACCTTGTTTCGATATTTAGGAAATGTGCATTTGTCCCAAGAAAGTTTGCCAGGGTAAGGTAATGTATCAAATTTGAAAGTGTAGACCAAAAGGTGATGTAGCGTGGAACTTTCTTCTCTAGTTGTGTATGCAGATTTTTCTCGACTAATGGTGGGACTCCTAGTCTGTTATTAGCTAGAACTTTATGGGTACGGTTGAAAGTGTTTTGTTTTGTTTTGACTTGGACGTGGTTTTCCATCTGAGGCCCATATCCGAAATGCTGGGAACACAATGGCTATGTGTGTCCTTGTGACTTTACTTAATTGGCTGAGAACTGCAATCCCTAATTCAATATACCTTTATGCATGCAGAAGAAACTTCATTCCTAAAATAATTAACATTATTGTCTCCTTCACAAAGAAGCTATATATGGTTCACTTACCTATATTTTTAACGGATGTATAGAACAGCAAAAACTGTTCTCTTTTTCGTGCAACATATTTTGAACATTTGTGGCCCTATCGACAAGTCATGCATATCTTTTGCCACAAGCGTGGAAAATAATCATCACTGCCATGATAAGAGTAGACGGGAAATGTGATTGTTCCACCAAGCTTTAGAAAATTTGTCAGAGGGGGATGCGAAGATAGTTGGTTCCAAAATATATGTTGGAAAAACGTGTCCTGGCTGGAGACTTATATTTCTTTTCCTATCTTCTTCATCTTTTTTCTTGTCATTTAAACTCTCTTGCACTGGATTCTTTACACAACCGTGAAAGATGAACACATTTCGAGCTCCACATTCTGCATAGATGTTTCAAGGATTTCAATTTTTTCTTTGTGCTAGTTAGTGTATTTTCTATATTTGAAATAGATGTTTCCATAGTTTCGTTTCGTTGGAGGTGTTGTCAGATCATGGGCTTTGTCAGAACAGGGTTTGTTAGTGGTCGGGATGGTCACTGGAAGCTGCTGGAAGTAATGGCAGCTAGGGTGGTGGGTTTGGGTTAGGGTTTGGCTTTGATACCATGATGTTTGAGAGACAAAAGAGTTTAGGGTGTTCATTAACCCTAATACACATTACTGAGTTATATATAGTGTGAGTACAAGATACAAGTGTTAGAGTTTGTCCCACATTGGTTAATTAATATATAGTGAGTACAAGATACAAGTGTTAGAGTTTGTCCCATATTGGTTAATTATAACCTCCAAAACTAGTACATGAGCATAGGCGGCCTCGCAACTCATTGCCAATTGGTCTTGAGTTGAAAGCTTAAACATGGTTTCAAAGTTAGTATATGAGCCCGATCGGCATCTTCACTCATTGCCATTTGGTTTTGAGTTGGAGCTTTAACATATGTTATACGCTCTAAGTTTACCCCTTTAATGCCTTCTTTCTAATATAATTTTTTACTTATCAAAAAAAAAAAAAATGCTCTAAGTTTACCATGTTCATTTTTTTCCCTGATGGAGCACTTATGGGGTGGAAGTAGTGGAACAGTTATGTTAGCACACTTCCTGTTTTTTTCCAAAGTCTCAACCATAACCTCTTTTGATATGATCCACTTATTCTTCTGTCGCCTGGAAGAGGCAATTTTTAACCGTTTCTGCTTTGATTGTGTTTTGTAGTTTGCAGTACTGTATGAAGCCCGGGCAAATACTGGAATAGATAGAATGAAAATCATCAATGCAGTTGCAAAATCTGTTCCTGCACCTCACAAGGTTGATCTCAACAATCCAGATAAGAATATTGTGGTTCAAATTGCAAAGGTAAGTAAGATGGTGCTTTTCAATGTAAAAATTTTGAGTCAACATATGCAAGTGATGCTAGTTCATAACAGTAGCATTTTTCAATTGTGAGTTATCCGTCACTTAGAGTTTAAGCTAGTCCGCTCCTTGTCAATATGGTTTCAACTCTTTTGACATTACGAGTAATACATAAATCTAACCAACATCTGCTGATGTCATTCCGTTCTTACAATGTGAATTTTCGAGAGTGGAAAGGGCATGACAAACGATTTAACTTGTATGGAAAAATAGATCTGTGGAATGTGAATTTTCCAGAGTACTTGAAAGGGCATGACAAACGATTCAATGTATCCGGGCGTGTCTGTGTCATGTCCCATGTCTGTTGTCCGTGCTTCTCGTGGCAACACGAGTCGAAAAGCATTTTTCATGTTTGCACCTCAATGAAGTAGATGTTTTCTTTTCCCATGGCCCTAATTATTTTACGATTTGTTCTTTTGCAGACTGTGTGCTTGATGGGCGTTGTTGAAAAATACAAGGAACTAGCGAAGTATAATCTGAGGCAGCTGACATCACCCAAACCATAGTCTCGATATACTTTTTTGAGTTGCTTTCTAGTTTTTTTTTTTTTAATCATTAGTTGCTTTCTAGTTTGCTGTGCTACTTATTGGTATTTAGATTACCATTATCTTGTCGTCTGTGATTGGTTGAATTTCCAATATGAATGAAATATCTTGGATTTTAGAGGAGATTTTTTAAGTAAATTCGTACTACCTCCGTCCCAATTTAATTATCACTTTTGGGAGTTCATGCCACTTTTTAATTGATTATATATTGTAATTTATAATGTTTTAGGTGATTTTGAAAACATTGTATTATAGAACAAATCGAGATCTATGAAACAAGATTCATATTAGATATAAAATTCATTACCAATTTAAAGATATAACTAGTTTTTTTTATCCAGTTAGAATAAAACTGAAACAAGTAAATTGGGACGGAGGGGTACCTAACAACGAATTTGCATAACTTTACTTTCCTACGATCCACACTTATTCATTACTACACCGAGAAAGTACATCTATATCTATATGATATATTAGAGCAATGGGACAACTTGGCATGCAGCCATAAGAGAAACATGGGAGATATATGATATATTAGAGCAATGGGACAACTTGGCATGCAGCCATAAGAGAAACATGGGTTTAGCATGTGTGTAATTAGCTGACCCGGACACCTAGTCATAAAAACGAAAAAGATAATAGACACGGTTATGTGATATAGACCCTAGGATTGCTCGTCTAGGCTTTTACTTTTGTGAGAACCCACCGCCAGCCAAGTCCCATATCGGCTGATTGGAAATTGGTGAATGGTATATAAGGGACCGCAAGTAGCTACTGTATAACTTGAGGTTAACCTTTTTAGCCATGTGATTAGACTAAGGGTTAACAGGTCAATTGGCGCGGGTCAGAATGTATTCTTAACCCATTCCATAATTATCACATAAATCCCGTAGTAGTGATTTTATTTGCTTCTACTTATCTTCTTTACTCATATTTCCTTTTCCATTTTTCATCCTCCAACAAATTTTCACCTCAAAATCAAGATGCAGGCTAAAAGATTTCATTCAATCAAACAAGAGGCCAACGTTCGACACACATTACACGAGGCCGGAAATTCAGAGAAAGGGATGTGAAGCTTTCAATAGCCACGATTTTCTTCTTTGCGCCTCTCCTCTGAAGTGTAGGTCGGGCAAGAGTTCACCGTACAGTACTAGACACAGCCTCTCTATTTCTAGACGAATAAATTGTTTACTCCTATATTCTAGACAAATACAAGTTTGGAAATGAGCTAGTTAAAGTCCGGAAGGAATGAGAACCTTAAATGCGGGCCTTTGGCCCAAGCTAGATTTAAAGCTGACCAAATCGTCAACTATTTCGGCTGTCCCGTTTTAGCGAAAAAACACTTGCGGGGGAGTCTGATTAAAGTCGCGACAAAGTCCTTTAAGATAAAACCCAGCACTTGTCTTGAGTCTTGGCACCTTGTCCAATCATTACACAATTCTTGTGGTACTCAGTCCCCAAAATTCCCTATTGGCAAACACTCCCAAGAACCAATATTAATCCATTCAAGCAAATATCTGAAGTGTTTGATGGATCACCAAAGAGGCCAATTAGGAGGAAATGAGTTGTGTCAACCTCAATCCGATATATACAAACATGCATTCAGCTATGCAAACTCCATGTGCCTAAACTCTGCAGTTCAGCTAGGCATTCCAGACGCAATTCAAACCCACAAGCAACCCATAACTCTTCCCGAACTAGTCTCGTCGCTTCACCTCCCACCCGAAAAAAGCAACTCTCTTCGCTGGATTCTGCGCTTACTAGTGCACTTGGGTTTTTTCGCCACCGCAAAAGTTAACACAAATGAAGGAGATCTAGAGGGGTATGTTCTCAGACCATCTTCTAGGCTTCTTGTCAAGAGCGAAATCACCAACTTCTCCCCATTTGTTCGAGCAAGGTGGATCCAGTTATGGTCACTACGTGGCAGTCACTGGGAGACTGGTTCCGCGGCAGTGAAAAAACAGCGTTTGAAACCGCTCATGGGGTTGAAATGTGGGAGTTTTGCGACCAAAACCCGAAATTCAGCCGTACTTTCAGTGAGGCAATGGCCAGTGACTCCACAATGATGAACCATGTTGTTGGAGAATCCAAGGAAGTTTTTCAAGGGCTGAATTCATTAGTCGATATAGGGGGTGGCACTGGGACTATTGCTCGGATCATTTCGGGAGCGTTCCCTCGTATAAAATGCACGGTGGGATCTCCCACACGTCGTCGCAAACTTGCCAGAGAGTGGGAACTTGAGCTATGTTGGAGGTGACATGTTCGAGTCTATCCCTTCGGCAGAAGCCATTCTACTCAAGGTAGACCGTAGGCCAATTTTTTCCATTTCTCAGCTAGCTTAAAGCATTTCAAATCGGAAATGAATCGAGCAAGTTTTAGGAATCACTTGATTAAACACGTAGAGGCAATCATCAAACACGTAGAAGGCATAATCAAACAATACAAAAACAAAGTTTTCGGCACTAGAAATCAGGTCTTGTCTCTGACTATATATATCATTGTGCTGTTTTAATGGTGGAGTTGAATGATTGACATGCAGTGGATTTTGCATAACTGGAGCGACGAGGATTGTGTGAAGAAACTGAAGAGATGCAAAGAAGCTATTCCAAGCAAAGACAATGGAGGAAAGGTCATGATCATGGACACGGTGATGGATGGGGAGGGAGATGAGCATGACGCAGCTGAAGCAAAGCTTATTCTTGACGTAACGATGATGGTTATGACCGGTGGAACTGGAAGAGAGAGAGTGAGAGAGAATGGGGAACAAATCTTCTTGCAGGCTGGCTTTCGTCACTACAAGATGACACCCACTTTTGGTCTGATGTCCCTCATTGAGGTATATCCCTCATGAGTTATTTGCCGCCAAAACTCATATGGGTTTGGATTCTCATTAGTCCAAGTTCTGGACGGAATGGAACGGGTCAAATGTGGACCATACATTGCTATAATAGATGGTTCAGATTTGTTCAGAGACTCTTATCGGTAAGAGTTTTGGAGCAAATTTGAACCATTTATTGCAACAATCGATGATTCGGATATCGACCGTCTCGTCTAATCTAAATTGAGAACAGAAGAGGATCCAACTCAAATTTATATGATTCCAGGGTCGTAACAAAAAGAATAAGGGATGATGATGGGCCCCGCTATGTAATGAAGTTTCCATTTCGTCAGACTAGTCTAGACTTCTGAGGTAGGTGCAGCCGGTGTCATAAATAAGATATTTGAATAAATAAAAATAAGTTATTCGACACTTTTGTAATTTGTTCACCACGGCGGATATAGTTATTGTGTATCTCGCTTTGGTAATCAAAACCGTTCATTTTGTCAAGATTCATTTGTTAGGAGAGACCATGAAAAAGTTCATTTCAATTGGATATCGGCAAGTATTTCATCTAGAAGTTTATTGTTTTTCATTAAAATTCTAATTTCCTTTCTTCTCCCTCCACAAATCCCTTCAAAACCCAATTTCCAAACACAGCCTAAAGGTTTCACATCTCATGCCCCCAATCACGAGTGCAAATGAGCCGAGCCAAGCTTCATAATGTTCAAGCTCTGCTCATTTACTAAACGAGCCTAAAACTCAAACTCAAACTCAAGCTCGGCTTGATTACTGAACAAATCGAGCTGAGTCAAGCCAAGAGTCGCGAGCAGCTCAGTTCATTTGCAGCCCTACTGCGTATATTATTTCCTGGACACCAAAAGACATGAAAGAACGCAGATACTTGGCCTTTGCGAAAACATGATTACATAATCTAAGAAGCCCTCAGAAAACAGCACAATGATATAGTCAGACAAGACCTGATTTCCAGTTGTGATGCCAAAATACACAAACCAAATGTACATTAGCGATAACGCTTGATAACATGGGATACCCTTTGAAAGAAGACGGGGCACATCCTCGTACTGAACCTCAGAACTTCCTCCTTCATCCACTCCGGTGCCACTCTCTCAAACGTACCCAGCGACAACACCCGGTACAACAACTCCACTTCCCCTGCTTTACTATTTACAAACGTCAAGCTGAAAGAGTAACCTGCAACAACCACAAAACCTTCCCGCGGTAAGATCAAAATGCTAAACACCTCTCCTGGATATGCTAAACAGAACAACAATTCGGTAAACACGTCTCATCTTGCGCCAAACACATTCCATTGGCCGTCGTTTCTACTGAAAATTCTGTTGTACAAAATGTTAACCAAAATGGAAGTGGAATGCTTGTTATTGCAAGACGGATATCTAAGTTGACATGTCTACTAAAGTTGCAACCATATGTGGAGAAACGTATTGCAGTTCTCATTCATCTCAAGGCTATCACCTCTCTTCCATTTTGACAAATGATACCAATAAAGTGAAAAACTAATTACGAAAATGATAACCACTGCTAACATAAGAACCTATAACAAAGTTGATTCTTCTAGACTACAAGAGAGACGGGTCGCAACTCGCAATTCAATAATTACAACCAAATTCCATGTTCAGATTGCCTGCATATAAATCCCAAGCCACCAGTCTGGAACTGCGACAACAATTATTCCTTTAGTTGTGTTACATGGACTTTTTGAAATGTATAAAAAACTAGTGCTGGACACTCAGCACTTGAAGGTATGGACTTTTTGAAATGTATAAAGAACTAGTGCTGGACACTCAGCACTTAAAGGTGTAAGCTGTATCCAAAGTTTTTAGTTGGACACTCACTCAGCACATTTAGTATTCACGTTTATGGTGGAACTATGCACAAAAACCTCATGTTTTACATAGAATCATCTACGGCACCACGTTAACATACCTTACAACACAAATGAAATTGCCAGCTCCCAGCAGTATATGCATTGTACCGAATGCCTTGTAACTTACACCCCAAGAAACATCATTTCTACTTCACAGCAAGATATATGAAACATACACTAGGATGTAACAACAAACGCAACAGCTTAAGGAATGATGAATTATCAACATGTCAACAAAGACAAGTATCAACATGCCAAAGAAGAAGAGAGAAGTAAAAGGAAGATTAACAGCCATTAAATACAAACTTAGTTACAGAAACCCAGAGTCAAGAATTACCGCTTGACTGATGAACTGCTGAGATGCTTCTACCATCATTCCGCGGAATAGTTGATAATTTCATGCTAACCAAGAACTCAATAAGATCGTGAAACATGCAGTTGGTAGGGCCAGTATCATTTGATTCACCACCTAAACAATTTAGTTGAAGAAAATATTAAAGATGTGACTATAGTGCCCAGTAGGACAATAGAAAAATGATACTCCCTCCGGCCTCTAAAACTGGTCCCTTTTCCAATTTCCAATATGTAATGATTGCATCCGAATTAAATCTAAACGACGTACTTCCTTCATTCTCCCTTTATTCATACTTTTGATACATTCCTATCCCTCATACATTACAGAGGACAGTTTTGGAGAACTAAACATTACACAGTTTCTTAAGAAAAGGACTATTAATTTGGGATATCCCAAAATGGAAAGATGGACTAACAATTAGGGAGAGAAGGAGTATTCCTGATTACATACCTGAAAGGTTGATCTTCCTTCTACAACACTCAGCCTAGATATAAGATAATATACACTGCAATCGTCAGAAAAGAGATGGGAGAAAAGGTTGAGGAAAAAAGAACCGGAAGGAGACGACTGAATGTGTGAAATTATCACATACCTGATCAACTACAGAATCAGTTCCACCGGACAGAGTTTTCTTGGATAAATCACTTGCTGCTTCACACTCAGGCTAGATATAAGATAATATACATAACAATCGTCAGAAAAGAGAAGGGAGAAAAAGTTGAGGAAAAAAGAACGGGTAGGTGACGGCTGAATGTGTGAGATTATACACACATACCTGATCAACTACAGAATCAGTTCCACCAGACAGAGTTTTCTTGGATAAATCACTTGCTGATTCCCTTCCAGGAGCATGCTCAAGTTGATCACCGGAATAAGGAGCAACTGTAATATCGGCAGAAGTCCCATAATGCCTGCGGCGTTTTCTTGTGACATTCACATCTGAGCCATTAAGTATTCCTGATCCAGCTTGCGACCTTCCAGACATATTCAGTTGTCCATTTTCGGTGTTGCCTTCCCTTGCACTGCAACAAAGTCCCTCACGTTGGAGGTACCGGAGCCGCTCAATTTCTTCTGAAAGCTGGTTATCTGCGGTAGATACGAGCCACTTTACTGAGATGGAGTCTAAACATTCAGCAAAGCAACATATGAGAGTCATGTCACTAATTCATACTTCACCCATCAGAGTTACTTATTTCAACCACTGAGTTATGGTGCCCATGAAATTTGCCAGGTAACAAACAGAGTTACGTTGGCTTCATGGTTTGCTCTCCTGTATCGTTTTAGAAGGAATTTGTGATATTCGCTATTGACTTTATTCATCCCAGCTGCATCCTCGAGTCTAAGGAATTAAGGAATGGTCAACAGAGACGCTATAGTGCACGCATGCAAGCGTAGGATGTGGTACAACCATTATTCCAACTCCTGATCAAAGACAGCATAATAGAAAGTGTGCAACATAAAAGAGTCCTATGGGTTTTCCTTGGCCAATTCCAACATAAGAGATGTGCAAGTATTTCTGCACTCTGGAGAAGAAATAAATAGTCTAGAACAAGTGATTGGCATATATTGCTAGGCCCACGAACAACTTCAAAGCACAGAAAACATGTGAGATGGCCATCAGGTAAAGAAGATACGCCATTCCATTGATCTCAAGAACTCATTATTTGCTAATTCATTCTAAATAAAGACAACAGTAACAAAACCACAATGGAAATTAAGTTCCACAAGAACCTCAAACAAAAAACTGATTTTGTTGGGTGCAGAAATGAGACAACAATTTTGCTATCAACCTGCAATACCACGTTCTGCATCATCAAGAGCTCCAAATTTATATATATATATATATAGGGATCATCAAGGCTCTGTAAATGGAAGCATATCCTGCGGCTAGCTACATTAAACAATATAGCTCATCGTTTTTCTTTCACAAAAGCACCATATATTTCACAAGTTCAAGGAAATATGATAACAAGTATCCACTATCTTAAGTGGTAACTGATTTCTTTTTCTTTCTTATAGGCAATGAGAAAGCTACATATACGCATGAAATTGACTGCTAGGCAAAGACCAACCATTCAAAACCATAAATACTAGCTAATCTAGGGATTCAGATACAAAAATTCATATTGCAACAACCAAGGGTGCTCAAGCCTAAACCAAGCCAATAAACTCATGGATGTTAATGCTGTCAAAAAAAAAAATTCAGACAAAGAGCTAATATAAGAGTCAAAATGCAACATTTTATCATGTACTCTTACTCTTCTGTTTCTCTTCCTTTAAAAGCTTTTGATACTCAGCCTTCTGCTCATCCGTGCTAGATCTGCAGCCAAATTCATGCATGTTGTCCATTTAAGTCATCATGGATCTATTTGAAACTGAGTCAATGCCATTTCAGACATTCTTACCTGATTGAAGCAGCTTCGCTTCTCAAGTTATTGGTTTGTTCATGCAACCTCCTATTCTCATTTCTTAAGTGTTCTATCAATTCATCTGCAGCTGAAGCAACAAATAAAGAAAATACAGTATTAACCACTTAGATGCTTACATTTCCTTCTCATTTCTTGGCACGTCTCAACAGAGAACTTCAATAACAAGATTGTCTCTCTGTTTCATTAAAAACCAAACCTAACCAAACCCAACTTGTTCGTATTTATATGCGGTCAAATCTGGACTAATGAGTAATGACTGTACACCACCTTATTGCAGCTTGTTAAAGACTTAAAGGGCTAGTTTTGTTATTTTGTTGTTATTTCTTTTCAAGGGTTAACCCGGGTCTGGTAATTATCATGTTCTTGGCACAGTGATACAAATACATATTTGGTGGAGGGGCTGATTAATGCTCCTACTTCTTTTACCCTCACTGCTCACTACCTCTTCTTTTTTCTAACTCTTATTCTCCTTGAAAAGTAGTTTTAAAAGTAGAGAATCATTGACAATTTTGTGTATCTAATTAAATTTTCTATTGACACAGGCATTAATTGCATGTCTGCCTAAAAAGTTGAATTTCCCGTACAAAACAAACAAAATGGTACGGAGGGAATGTAAGAAAAGCATGCGGAGCTTTTCTTGGATGAATGAGCACTTGGAGATGTATAAAGAAGAACGCAAGCATAGGATGAAGAAATGCTTACCAGTGATGTACTTCATAAATTTGACTTCCTGGTCATGGTTGAGCTTGTCCATTTCAGACTCTTTTTGTGTCTGAAAAGAAAAGAGCATAACATTGCGATTTAGTTTACCCAAAATTAAATAATACTGTAACAAATTAGGTACGAAATGGGGCATTGAATCTATCAACAAAATTGCCAATGGCATAGCATAAATTTTCCTTCCTGCCAAAATTACCAAATATATCCATTGCATTGCACTTAAACTTCTTTCTAGTAACTAAGGCCAAACAACAGAGGATACAAAGAGAAGCAAAGATTCGTGCATAAGCACATTAATAGTAATGGATCCAGGTTCCAAATGTCGACCATATAATTATAAACTGATAAAATACATAATCACATTTTGGACCTCTTATATGGTTTTATTTATATAGGTGTACAGTCCAATATCGGCTGATAAATGACCATATCACTGATCCCAATACCGCGTTTTAGAAACTTTGGTGGATCCAAGGGGAGCCTAAGGGGGGAGACGAAATCAAGCTAAGCCCAGTCCAAATCAATTTGGGTGTCGCCATTCTGCTCGGTCAAGGGTTACATAATCCATTACATTTGCGAAATTCATATCGACTTTTTACACGTCCAACATTTTAGCGTCTATTATGCTGACCTCATACTTCTGTAAAAAAAAATTGGCTTAATTGAAAGAACACCCCCTAAACTATCACTTTTTGGCAACTTTACCCCCTTAAGTTTAAAACTCCACAACTACACCCCCTTAACTACCAAATTCGAGCAACTTCAGCCCTTTCCCCATTTTCCATCCATTTCTGTTAGGAATTTGGATGGAAAATTGAAAAGTTGGATGGAAAAGTAACTTAATATACGAAAATGCCCTTTACACACCCCCTTTATAAACCCGCCCCCCCCCCCCCCCCCCCCCCCTTGCTTCTCTATACCAAATCTTTTTTATCCCTCCGTTTCCACTATCGATCTCTCTCCTCCCTCTCTACATCTCTACACCACCAGAAAACCCTAAACCCATTTATCCTCCTCCTTCTACCCCTACCCCGAAATTACCCCCTCTCACCCTCCACTCACCACTTCCATGAGCTCTCCACCACCACCTCCTCCTCCTCCCCTCGCAAGAGAAGCAGGTAGAACTACGTACGGAATCGAACAAAGTAGTACGATTTCGAACCAAGTACAACAAACTCAATTGGAGATGCTTCTGTTGTCGATTGGGGATGGAGTTGGGTGGGATGGGTGGAGATTTGGTAGAAACGGGGGTGGTCACTGGTGTGGGCAGCGATGGCGATGGTCATCCTTCTAGATCGACAGAAATAGAGAGATAGAGAGAAGTGTTGTTGTTCTGTTCTATGTTGTGTTTTCTTTTTTACGGTGTTTTTTAAAGCCAGGGTTACCTTAGTCTTTTTCTTTGACTCCGTCCAATTTTTTAACGGAAATGAGAGGAGGGGGTGAAGTTGCTCGAATTTGATAGTTAAGGGGGTGTAATTGGGGAGTTATAAACTTAAGGGGGTGAAGTTGCCAAAAAGTAATATTTTAGGGGGTGTTCTTGCAATTAAGCCTAAAAAATTCCCTCCAAGTTTATACATATCCGTAGCTCGCATAATACGCCAAAAGCACCCTCACACTTACGCCAACCTACGCCAATCTCCGGAATCTCTCCCTCCTTGTCATTGTTGTCAATAATCACACATAAATGAACAAAATGTTCACTCGTACACTCATAAATTTTGAATCTTGGCTGATTCTTTACTAGTTTCCACTACTACGAATCTAAACTCAATATCTTCACACTTATTCTGAACCCTTTTGACTCTAGAGTCTCTAATACTGCTCTCACAATTTATGATTTAGCACTAACTCCTCCCTTAGTTTCATCCGCACCCCCAAACCTTTCAAGACCCCTCATATTATACCACTACAGATGAAATTACAAGAGATGGTACCTACAAATTACAGTAAAAGTCTGCACGCCTGAACTTGGGACCCCGAATCCATCCCTCCGTAAAACTATACATGCATACACATATCGTCTGCGTGCGTGTGTGTGTGTGTGATATATATATATATATATATATATATATATATATATAGAGAGAGAGAGAGAGAGAGAAACCTTGATCTTAGAGTACTTATCGTAAAGCTTTGAGTAAAGTGCCTCCATCTGCGACCAAAAATCAGAAAAGGAATTACTTTGAAGACAAAATTCAGCAGAAAAGAAACTCAAAAAAAAAAAATTTGAATTGAAAATCAGAAACCCCCATCGGTGAAATGCATGGGATTTTTACCTCCTGATTGAAACTTGGAAACCCTAATTTCGGAAAGAAGTGGGTGGCTTTACCTGAGCAAGCAGTGACGAAGAACCGCAGAAAAAAGCGAAGAAAAAGCCGTAGTTTTGAAACGACCTCTGGATGCACCTTCCGAAGGTCAGAAATGGGTGAAAGGAACTTGATTTCTAGAATCTGAGAAACGAGCAATGGCGGGAGAAAAATGGAGGAATTTGAAACCCTGAGAAGTTCTCGACTGATGAACGACGTTAGCGCTTTTTGAATTAGTACTCCAAGCGGATAAAAATGTTAGGTGCAACTTACGTGCACACCGACACCGTATGCATCTCCCAATTTCAGCCGTTGGATCTAGAACAATGAATCTGTATCGTGCTATTACTAGTTTTTTTGCAGATGTGCTCTTATTTTCAATTCCATTTAAGCAAAATGAGGATTCCCTAGAAAATAAACTGTTATCTAAGGTTTGTAATCTTAAATGTGCGGTTCTTATTTTTCGCTTTTCAAAAGTCATTCTCACAATATATCAGCTTTAATTCAAAAATAAATACCCGTTATTTATTTTAGGTTTTTGCCTTTTTTTTTCGAGTATGTACCCGTAAATTTTTTATTTTATTTTTTGTTGATACATCTAGTTTTTTGGAATAACTTCTGTGTACCTCAACTAATCTATGTGAAATAAATCCAACCTTCCCCTAGCATATTAGAGATTCGGGCACGCGCGATGTTTAAAGCTTTTGGCAACAATAGATTTTCGAAATTTGCAAATATACAGTGTAAGTTGTAACTGTACGTCGAAACGTGGGTACTGTGTTTGGTTATTTCACTTTTCTGACCTTACAATTAATAGGTGCGGAGGTTACTTTAAAAGTAAAATCTTTATTTTGTTTGCAGCAATTTGGGGAGAGGAAATGTGAGGCAGCCTCATTATGGAGTCCACATCAAAGTATGCTCTCCCTTTATATATTAGAATAGATAGATAGCCTATTTAGGCTAAGTTCCACTAAGATTTTTTATTCTTATCTTGTTTTGTCCTTATTTAAAAAAAAGTTCGCGTTTGTCAATTTTGCATCTAACTTTCGTAGATTATTAATTCGTCTCATCAAAACGAATTGAAAAAGTAAAAAATAACGAGTCTTACTCAAATATTTTTTGAAATATTCAAGACAAAACGCAGATTTTTTTTGACAGACTGAAGCCGTAAAGTTGTTTAGTCAATTGACAGGAATGAAGCTAAATAACGATTTCCATCATTGAAATGAACCCAAGAAGTGGAGGGTCCAATTATTTTCTTTGATGGATAATAGTCTTCGTAATTGCAATCAACCTTCCCAATTACTACAACAAACCACAACAGAAGTCAATGAAAGCAAAAGGGACAATGGAATCTAGCACTCTGGTTTTATTTGCTGGCTGTCGCAAAGCTGAAGCTACATCATATCATACAATCAAACGCAAACAAAAACGAAACCTAAAACAAGAAAAGAACACACTATAGAATGGACACGCCCCACAAATTTCGCCGCGTATTTTCTCTCCCATATCCTTGGCCTAAATAGTATGAAACATTACCAACACACAATCTTGCTATCAAAATGTAAAATCAAGAGTTCTTCAAAGCTGATAAAGCTTCCCTCGTTGTAGCTGATATAACAGCATCCGAAGCATTTGGCAAATAGTAATATTTTCCTGGAAAAACAAATATCGAAATGAAAATCAGTTAAAGAGGGGAAAACTCGAGATAGCATAAGAGATGGCCTTTCCAACAATCAAACCTTGAGCGACTCTCGCAATCTCTTTGGCAAAGCCGGTGGAGACAAACTTGTTTTCCGTGTCGATGACGAGGAGAGACATCCCTGTTTTGTAGATTTTACCCGCAACTTCAAGAATCTCGTCCTTCAAAAGAAATTATCAAATGAAATTAAAAATATGACTACTTCAGTTTTTTCTACACAAACAAAACAAAACTAAACCGAGTCTTTTAAGTCCCAAGTGTTATCTACACATTTATTCCAAATGAATTCTTAAACAAATCCATAGAAAGTCTAGATTGAGTTCACAATTGAAAGCTCAATCAATTTCCTTTGTTTGAAAATGTGAGCTAGTAGTGTCCATTTTATCCTATGTTTTTGTTTCGGAATAAATTTACCTTCAATTCTTGGGTAGAAGGTCTAGGTGCATCAGAAGCAGCAGCAGCTTCAGGATCAGTTGATCTTTTCAGTGATATGTTAGCTCTACCATCAGTTATTGCAACAATCATTATTCGTCCAACATCACCACTCTTCTCCGCATTTAGCCCAACTCTGACAGCCTAAGGAGATTTAGGTTGACAGAAAAGTTAGTCAATGCCTATAAAAGCAACCTTAGTTCTAAACTTCAGGTTTGGGTTCTTATGAACTAAAAGTTGACACAGATGGGAATAGTTCAGATAGAAATCCAAGACATTGAGGAAAGGAAAATGTAATGCATGCCAAAAGCTCAAAGCAAATATGGAAAATTACAGGGACACCCCACAATAATCACTTAATATCACTTAGTCTACCTCAACTTTTAAACCATATTTGGACCACCACAACCTGAAAATTGAATCACTTTCACCGTGAAGGCATTTTGATTAAACATTTTTACTTAGTTGAGGGTAATAGATAAAGTTTCGTAGTTGACGGGGATTAACCATTTAAGTGATATCAACAGATAGTTGTGGGGGTTTCATGCGACTGACCAAAGCAAATGATATTGCCCATTTGCCCTTATTTTACTGGCCCATGTAATTCCAAGACTGATTCACACAGGCAATATGATTTGGCCGCTTGGTTGGGTATGTACTTCCATGTAGCTGAGGCAGAAGGTACATATCTTCACAAAACAGGTGGATCAAATAATTTGATTAGACAACCAATTAGTAAATGCATAGTCCAAAAGTCTCAAATGTTCGGGTAACTGATAAGCCCTGGCTTACTAGCCACGATGCCAGATTTAGAGTAGCTTCGTTACCGTGGTTAGACCATGAGCTAGTGGAGAACCTCCTCCACAGGGAAGTCTCTCAAGGCGTTTTCTTGCCATAGAAATTGATCTGGAAGGAGGCAACAGAACTTCTGCAGAATCTCCACGAAAAGGAATGATTGAAACCTATTATAGGTCACCAATAAAAGTAGTCAGATTGGGGATACAGGGAGAACAATGACAATTATTACAAATGTAACCTCACAGTTGTTTAAGAAATGATGCTCATATAAGGAAAATTTGGGATCGTTTTATTTATTTTTTGTGGGAAAAAACTTGGGACGTTGATATAAGCTTAAAAGAAATAAGGCTAGAACTCAGTAAAATGTAGCAGAAGGGGAACAAGAGAAAGGGAAAAAAAAAATCGATGGCACTGAAACTTCATCCATAAGATCTTTGCATTAAGGAGAGATTGTATGCCAGGTCATCTTCGTATCATCAAGAATCACTTGCATATTTTGACTATTTCAAATAATAAGATTTCTCTTTGACGCCATCTGTGACTAAACAGGCATGGAAACTGCGCCTTGTAAGGGCAATTGTTTTCTCACTTTATCTAAGGCAATAACCGCTTATGTATGATCTCGTGTGCATGTTATCTATGGTATAAAGATTTGATTGAACAGAAATGTGTAAAACATATTGAATTTGGCAGAAAACTGAAATGCATGGAAGTAAAGTAATAAGTACAACTTCAAATTTTACATTTGAAGATTACATAGTAACCACAGATACAATCGGTACTTAAAGCAGCTTCACATAGTCACAACATCAAATGCCGTTAACGCACCTGATCTCTGCTTGTGTAACTTTCAGCCAGCAATTTAAGTGCTGCACCTTTTGCATTCTGCATGCGATTCAATGCCATGCTTCCACTAGCATCGACAACGAATATTACCTGCGATGGACAAAATTCCCAGTGATGCGATAAGTTGGATCCAAAGGCATCTGTCATAGCATCCAACTTAAAACCAATTGGCAATGAGTGGAGAGGCCGCCCAAGCTCGTATACTAAGTTTGGAGGTTATTTAACCAATGTGGGACAAGATCTAACAGCATCCATGGTCAACCCAAGTTAAACTGGACATTCTAGGCTGAAATCAACCACCAACAAAAAGCTGGCTCAAGATTTTGGTAAAATTTCATAAGAAATGCACTCCACTTTATTTTTACGAAAAAATTCAAAAAATAAGAATAAATTGACGATATAAATTTTTATTTACAGATAGCTAGATAGATTCATTTACATAACATTACGAATAACTACTCTCTCCAGTCTCCACTTTTGGATATGTTTGGGTTCTTAAGACCAAATACCACAGCTCCAATTTAGAAATTTCTCATTGAAAAGAATTAAAAATAGAGCGTACAAGATGAGTTAAAATGGCAAAAGAAGGAAAATAATAATAGAGCTGTGAAACCAACACAACAAAATTGCAACATAATAAGGAAGATAGCAAACAAGGCTGGCAAGCAAAAGGAAAGGTCGAAATTTGTAGAATTGAAACATTGTGGTACCAGCGCTCCTGCTTTTCGGGCCATTCTTTTAGCTCTCATGTCTGTTTTCTCGACATACACTTTCCTAATCTTTAGAGTATCCTTCTCCCTTCGTAACTTCTGGTATGGTGCAGCTGCCCTAAGAGTGGCATCAACAGCTAATCTCTTTACAGGACCCTGCTCACCATTGTGGAACTTAATCAGGGTTTAAAAATGCAGAAACTAACTTTTAAACATAGTTCTAGATTCCAACACTCCCAAAGCGAAGTGCTTGTTCAGCAACTAAAAAGTTCAACAAATTGATGGCTAAGGGTGGAACCATGAATCCATATAAGATGAACAAATTTCTCTACTAACTCTTGAGTTTCTACAAGTATTAGCAAAAAGAAGTTCACAGGGCGGAAAGTCCACATCATAGTTTCTGTAACTAACCATGCGTCTCTCTATTCATCAATCTCTCTAGCCCTCTATTTTATCTCTAAGTACTTGAATGTCCTTCTTAATCTCTACACATATACCTTAGGAAGCATTGGCTTTATATATCGGCCTCTATCCTCTGAAAATATAACATTCTTTGCCCTCCCAGCCTTTCCTCGGCGTTTCTGTGCTTGTTGTGCAAAGAAGAGAAGTTTCTCATCCACCAGACCCCCTTCAGCATCAAAGATGAACTCCTCAGGGATTTGGTCCTGTTGTTCCTCATTCTCTTCATCATTTTCATCCTAATCACAAAGTAAACCTTCTATTACAAGAACACACATGATTCATCATAGAAGTTTCTCTTGCAGAAAATGATGTAAGCTAAGAAATCAAGGAATGTGGCAAGAGGAAGTGGATTTCTTCTGATTAACTGGTAAAAGAAATACAATTTGAATCATCTTGTACATTGATGTTAAGCCTTCGGAAATCAACTAACCTCCTGATCATCTTCTTCTTCATTTTGCTCCTCAGCAGAATCTTGATTTTGCGGAGGTGGTGGTGGAGGTGGAGGCTGGTTTTGTTGTTCGGGCGGATTTTCATTGATGATCGAACGAGGAAGGATAACAAGTTCAACCTGTATCGAATAAAATGCCAGAAGATTAATTTTATGTCTTGTCAAAAAATAAGTAGCCGACCCCAAGTGATTGGGACGTAAGGCTCGGTTTGGTTTGGTTTGGTTTGGTCAAAAAATAAGTCTCAAACTAAAACACCCCTCTGACAAAAGTACATTACTTTGTTTGAATCAATGTCAAATCAAAGATGCTGCAGAAATTCACCATTAGCTTTTCAAATGCCATAACCTATAGTTATGATAATGCTTTGATCTCAAGCTTATTCTGTTAAAAACTCACTGCATTCCAACTAAAGGTTAATAAAAAAAAATTCACTTTAAATTTTCATCTATAAATTGCATTCACAGCTGACCAAAGATTAATCTGAGGTTGAGCTTCAAACTTAGCATCATGTCAGCCAAATGGCATTGCTGTCCATTTCATCTTGCTTCAATTTATGATCTCTATGAGACCGCACAAGAAGTTATTGGTTGGTACAAGTCCAGCTGTTGTTATGATAGAATTGGGATGATAAATGTATGCAGTTTCAAAAAGAAAGAAAGTGTTTTTAGAAGTTCTATTCTTTGGAATGATACTTAAGGTCCCCACATTCAGGATGCATAATCGTCTCACAATTCCCAAGTCGAAACTTTCAGCAAATGTGACCAAATTTACAACATAAAACTCTTCTCTTTGAGAAAAAGGAATAATATAATTTCGAAAGCATTGAAAATTAAATCCCTTCTCTTTGTTTAGTTGCCCACTGGCTAAAAGTTGGAAAGGCTGAGCATTAGAATCCTTTATTCACAGCACATAGGACTATAGGAGTAGTCCGAAACAAGTGTTGGACAATATCACAAAAAGGAGGTACTAAATATATCACAACAAAATTTATTTGAAGATCTATAAAGAGAAACTTAACTGCTTTCTTCAGGTCATCTACATAGACTTTCTCCCGTCCTTCAAATGCTGCCAAACATTTGGCAACACGAGCAGCATATAGCTCAGCTCTGTGTCCCTGTAATGATCACATGTATGCAGAAATCAAACAAGTGCAGAATATTTTAGAAGTATTGTCAAAAGTATTCTCTTCTCTCATCAGTGAAGGCATATGGCCAACCTCTTGCAACGGTGACAAAAACCTAACTTTTGTTCGCTTTAATGGCGAGTAATATGCTACTGACACTGCATTTTATACTCCATAGACACAAGTGTGGTGGGCTCCACACGAATACTTGTGTGGGGACCACCACACTTGTGTCTATGGAGTAAAAAATGCAGTATCATTTTTTCTTAATGTAAATAAAACTAGATATAGAAACCATATAAACTGTTAATGGAAACAAAGGAAGGGTTCCATAATAAGAACCTGGCAACCACCTCGAAGTGCCTCCAAAACGAGATACTTCAATTGGTCTCTGCTGATAGTAACGTCCTTCAAATACTCTCTGGCCAAAATTATCTATAGGCATAAAGAAATGGAAATAGTCACTAAACTAACCAAAGAACTGAGTTCATCTTATATAGGAACAAACCAATAAAACATGAACAGAAAATTGAGGGGAAATATGAACAACAAAGTATGAAGCATGGATACGTACATTGGATATGGCTACAATCTGGATTCGGCGATATGAGAAAACCAAAACAAGTAGGAGATGGGTACAACAAGGATACGTTCTACATGGAGTAGCTTTATTACTTTATTATCATCACAAAAATATAGGATGATTATCTTCTTTTTTATGGTAAGTAATTTCCCTTAATCTTAAACAAATAAAAATCTTGTAGAATTGCTCTATCACAGAGATATCAAAACAAGATATTCGCTTTCTTTCTCCAATTAAAATAAATCATTTTACTCTTCAGACAAATCTCTTATTCACAGTTTAAGCCTATTTAAAATCATTTGAAAAGTACATTTTGGCCCCTGCCTTATACGCAACGTATGGTTGCCATATCACAGATGAATCGGAAAAGGAAGAAATCAGGATACTTATTTCGAGTATCTATTGAGCATATTGTGCATATTCATAACAATGTTCAGATTATCCATGCTTCATAAAGAACAATGTTCATTGGGAACCAACCGAAGTGATTGCAAAATGCCATACAAGTATTGATTAAGAAAATTGGACCAACAAAAGACAAACTTGTTTGGTTCTCCTCTCAAAAAAATTACCTCCAAATTTTTTGACTATTTCGACATTCTTTTTTTCATCTTTAGTGATTGTTTATCAAAATTTAAATTATTTTTTTACCTTTTAGATGTATATAGTGTACGTCAATTTAAATAGTAAAAAAATTGTTGCAATGTTAAAAAATTTGACTAAAGACGAAAAAAATACGCAAACCTATAGAACTTTTTAATCTCAAAATTGACAACCAAACAAGGTGATTTTGTTACACAAAGGTTTGATTGTTTTAAACCAAATTAACATATGGCTTTTTGCTGATCCAACAATAAATCCCAAAATTAAGGAAAACTAGTCTAACAGTGAAGGGGTGGAATGATGGACAGGTCACCCCTTGGCCACCTTACATAGCCAAATATCAACTAAACACAGCATGATATGCCAGAACAACTTATCTTCTAAGAAGCTGCCTATTCAATGACTTACAGTTTCAGCTTTAAATAAGGAATTTAGCAATCAAGTCTCAATCTTTACAAGATTTCCATGTTATATAGACGTTAGCGTTAAAAAAGGACAATGGTGTTAATAGATTATCTTATATAAATATATGTGTGTGTGTGTGTGTGTATATATATTGACTGTGGGGGAGGAGGGCTCCCCAGGCTCGAAACCAGATATATGAGTGGCATAGCACTTAAGTGCTCAGCTTGCCCCACTGAGTTATTGTCCTGCTACTCAGTGCTTCAAATCAATTCCAGTTCAAATCTGTATGTTCCTCAAAGACGGGGGCCAAATATTTGTCATACAACTATGGAACAGAAACTTCAAAGATAGATAATGGACATTGGAAGGGTGAGATTTCAAATTTTGACAAAGAGGTGAGACAAGACCCCTCAAACTATCCTTCTGATGTGTCATTTACGGTTTCACAAAATTTGCCTACCTTATAGTTATACTGCTGCTAAAGTTCCTGCATAGTTCTTTTCGCTTCAGCAGCCTTTACCCTTTAACCCTAACCTATAGAAACACCATCCTTTCATCAAGTCACAACCTAAGTTTGTTCATTTGAATTATGGAAATCTTCAGCATCCTCTAATGATATATCCTCTCGACTAAATACATACCTGAGTCTTTGCAAAGTCTGTTTCCTCAACAACCATTTTAAAAACGTCCTCACTACGTTCCTGGAACTGTGTTGAAATTCCCACAGCTGCAACACGATCTTCAAAACTCATTGGAAGATCTGCACTGCAGAAGAACGATGTCATTGGTAGAACTGGATAGGAATTGACAGTAACAATAAAGTCATATTCTGTGAAATAGAAACACAAATAGCTGATAAAAACAAAAGTAGGCCAGTTCATACACATTAATAGGTGTCTGGAAGGTGTAATTGGGTACAGACTTAAATTTTCTAGAGTTGGAAAAGACAAGCTTATATTGCACGTCATGAGAATTTTATTAAAGAAAAATGCAAATATAAGAACCCTCAATTGATAACTTTTTTATGCTGATAAAAAAGTGTACCTCAAATTGATCGCAACCCGATCCAGTAGATGTTCCCTTACAGCACCCTCTTCTGGGTTATAAGTAGCAATAAAAAGCGGCTTGCATGGATGTTTAACACTGATCCCCTCTCTTTCCACAATATTAACTCCTTCGGTCAAAACATTGAGAAGCAAATTACTAATGCCTTCATCCAACAGATTAATCTCATCAACATATAGCACTCCTCTGTGAGCTTCAGCAAGAAGGCCTGGCTGGAAAACAGTGGTTCCAGATTTCACAGACTCCTCAACATCAACAGATCCAATTAGTCTATCTTCAGTGACGCCAAGAGGAATCTGCAGCACAAATTGGACTTGGTTAGTAAAAGAAGGAAACAAAGAGAACGTGAAGGATTCAAGCATGAGAATTACCTGGACAAAAGGAGATCTGACAATCTTAGTCTTGACATTACCAGCAAAGTCATATTCCACTTTCGCAGCCAGTCCATCTTCCCATCTTCAAAGAGTACATACAAACATTAAGTATTTAAACTCCCCCATCCTTCTGGACCTTGTTGTGTGGGCCATCCACATGAACTATTTTTGCTTGTTAGACAAAAGTACAGCCCTTTCTTCTTTTTTTGTTAGTGTTCAGAAAGGTGCAACTTAGTTCATTTGTCAATCCCTTCATGTTTTTGATGTCCATGGGAATGTGTTTCGTTTGCAGTTTCAATGGATTCACTGTACTGGTGAGTATTGAACAAATTCATAGCACAAAATATCACTTAAGTAAACAACTATTAAATTCAGACTCTACGAAAAGGAAACTTGAGATTAAAGGGTCACCAAGAATGATAACTTCTAAATCTGAAGATGGGAACCAATCTGTTGATTATAGTTCAACTAAACCAGAGTCGGAGGGAACAAACAAGCAAAAAAGAAGTAAAAAACTAACCCTTCATCTACCAAGAAAAGCTCAAATATTTCAAGTATTCCTATTAAACTGGCAATGGAAGTGTTTGTTGCTTCTAAGACTCAAATAAAACATAGACGCCATCATGATGATTGTTACATAAAAGACACAATGGCAAATGACAGGTTTCACTACCATACTAAGCTATCCAATTCGACGGTAGGCTGTAGCTCACAGTTCACAGGGCACATGCCCAAAAATGGTGGAGTAGATTCCATACATTCCTCAATGGCATTATGCATTAATGGTTCCCTTAACACGTGCCCCCACTCGGGTTTGCTCAAATTTCAAATGATTTTCTCAAACTTTAGAATTGACAAGCCCGGAACCTGATAAATATCCTATTAATCACCTCTTATTCGTCATGGATCAATTAGGAAAGAAAATGTGGAAGAAAAGAAAACAATTCATAGAAAGAGAACTACAATAAATCTACAAGGAAGTGGAAACATTCACACCAAGCAATTTCAGAGTTCCAAGAATAATGCCACCGCTTTTAGACATAAGGACCCTCATTCAACCATTCTGAGGTTAGACCTCGGCTAGCAGACTCAAGTTAAGTGAGATAGTTGATGCCATTTACAAAAATCAATACAATAACAATCTGTTTATGTAGAATACGAAGTATTGCTCATTATCACATCAGCATCAGTATCACCAATGATATCAAAACATTCAAGTACAAAAATGTAATTGACAATTTGACATAATTTAACAGTTGTCTCAATTCCACAACCAATCAATGTTCCAGTTCGCTCAGCTTGTAGAAGAATCATGTTTGTATGTCATCAGAAACACAGATCATTTATTTTAGTATTTTCTGTGTGATCAAATGAAAAGGCATGGCATTGCGGTATGGAAGCTGCTGAATTAGGTAACCTTACTCCTCTGGGCAGGCTGGATCCGCGTTAGCAACTGAACCAACAACCACTTCAATAGGAGGCAGAATAGCGTGCAACCCACGTGCCATTACTGTTTTTGCTGTTCCTCGCTTCCCAGAGATTGCAATACCTCCAATCTCACGATCAATAGCCCCAAGCAGAAGAGCCGTTTTGATAGCATCCTGCGAAAGGAGTTATTTTAGTGCATGGTTGGGGGTAATTTGTTCTCTCAAACAAATTTTACAGATAGACATTGTGAAATTTACCGAAAGAAAACAATAATAAGCAAACAAAACACCACGCATTCTCAATTATAGTAGAACAAATAAGAGAGAGAAAACTGGAGAGGAGAGAGGGACCTGTCCAACCACGGCAGCCAAAGGGAAGTACTGTCTACCGTAAGGGTTGCTTTCCTCCACCTTTTCGGGGGCTACAACGACGGCGCCGTTGCTGGATTCGAGGGTTGTTGCAGTGGCGCGAACACGGAGCCGATTGGGGAAGCGTTTGGGGTTGAAAGAGGAAGAAGGGATTGGTATGGGGTAGAATTTGAAGGAGGGGAGAAGAGTGGAGGATTTGAGGGTAGAGAGAGAGGAATATGTTGGAGCTGCCATTGGAGAGAGAGAGAGAGAGAGACTCACTCTCCTCTTATCTGTTCGTTTGTTATCCGTTGCTTGTCCATTTCCATTTGAGAGTTTTCCTACCACTTTTACGCCTCAACTCCGGACACAATTGCGGTTCGAGTCGTTTGGATGAATAACTATCCGAACACAGTATCAAACACAAAACACCTCACATACACACCGGTCCTGTATGTTAAATGTGGGTGAAACTCACGTGTATGTAAAGGATTGTATTCGGATAATTATGCAGTTAACATTTTTGTGCCACAATCGACTACAACTGCATTTGAAACTATGATCGACCACAACTCCGGACACAATGGTCAATTGTCGCATACATCGAACAGTTCTGAACGCGATTGTGTCCGAACTTATGATCAATCGTAGCAAGTATTGAACGGCTTTGAACAGAGAATTGTGTATGTAACATTCTTCTTTCCATATTCATCCGATCTGGCATGCTCAAAGATGTGAGACCTCAAAGATGCGAAGGAGAGAAGATTGATCAAGATCTCCTTGATCCAGAAGAAGACGAATAGACTTATCAAAATCATCTCAATTTAGAAGAAAAAGAGAAGACTGATCAAGATCTTCTCGATTCGAAGAAGATGAAGAGACTTGTCAAGATCGTAAGATGTTTACTCCTATTTTATGTCATCTTATGTTTTGTGTGGGCCATGCAACGGAGAATTTATAAAACATGTGCATCTTGAGAATTATGAACAATAGGCTTCCAAAAAGGTAAAAAATTAAAGGGTCACAAGAGGAAAAAATTAGGATCCTCTTGGTCTCAAGCCCTTAAAATTTTAGATTCAATGTTTCTGCTATACCTAACAGGTACAAAAATTTCCTGTACTTCTTCAGAAGTAATACCGTCTTCGGTATCGGTAAGTAAAAAGGTACGCTAATCGAAATTAGAACAGAAAGAATAGTTTTAGAAATTTTCTGACATAGGCAGATATAATTTCAATCCTTCACAGACATGCTAAATGTGCACAATAAGAAAATCATCGCGTGAACCGAACACAATTCTGAAGCCATAAATTAGCACAGTATCGATTCCTATCTGAAAAATAACACTAAATTTGCAACAATTAATTACAATGCCAAATTAGAGGTCACGAAAAAAAAAATTAAAAAAGAAGGTTTCAACCCTTCAATCTCTTTATTTCGGGTTTGAAGAGAATAATCCCTATATAGCTGTTAAAATTCAGCAAAAACAACACAATGGTTTACCTATTTTCCTATCATCTACCGACTCTGCATCTTCATGGCATCAGAAGATTCATAAATGGCTTCTCACTCTAAGTATCAGAAGCCTCGTTACATCAGTCAAAGTATGGAATTAAAATCTAATCTACAACATGGTTTCTTGCCCATCTACCGTCTCACCTGATGCCGCATTTACTTGACACGGCAATTCAGATGAGTCGACAAGGCTTTTCTGCTCCAATGACCCCTTCTTTGTATTGTTATGTGCCAACAATGCCATTTCTGTGTCAATAACATCAGTCAGAGCCTCAATGTCTCCTCTGTCAATATCACTTGCACTCTCCACCAATGAAACATGCTCATTGGATTCCATTGATGAGTTTCGTATCGAATTCTCAGTGAAAATTTGAACTTCATCTCCTTTATGCTCCTCATGTTGCGCTAAATGGTCATTTTCTGCCTCCAATTGATTTGATTCGAGAAAAATTCCCGATTCCTGGTCCTTATGACTATAATCATCATTCAAATGTATGTTTTTGGATTCTTCGTCTGTAAGGGACTTATTCTCTTCCAGTACCTCAGTTGGAGATGCAGTAACATTAGAAACTTCCTCAGCACATTCAATCTCCATATGATTTGACTCACCCGACTGTGTCGGATCAGTTTCCGAACTGTGCAAATGGGGGCAGACTGGAGGTTCCCTATTACGGCACTCGTGGCACCTAAATCCAATGAGATTACTGATGTTTTCCACACCTAGCCCGATGGCATCTCCATGGAACCAATCTGCAGAATATTGCAGGGTAGAAAATTATTATCTACGAGAATGGAATGTCTAAATACGAAGAAATTTATGAGCTGATAAAATTTTGATGCCTTGGAAGCATGACAAGTTATCTAAAACCCCCTCTGGTACATGCATTCGGGTAAGTGTGCAAGTGTCAGAACTCAGAAAATCTAATTCCCGTGTGTGTGTGTGTGTTGGGGGGGGGGGGGGGGGGGGGGGGGGGGGGGGGTGCGCAATGTCGTGTCGTGTTGTGTCATTCCAGGTTGACTTCAAAACCACCTTGCCCCCAACACAATCTGTTTAACTACACGTGTTATATATGCGTATATGCTGCCGCTAACAGACCTGGGTTGTTTCCGAGTTGACACAGTTAACAAGTTCAGTAAAAAAACGTCTAAAAGATGTAGACGTATATGAGATAATCCATCTAACGATTTCACATTAGCCAACTGACTCTGTTTGATCCAATAACAAAGAATGTTTTCTCTAGAATTCACAGACTACCTATTTGATAATGAGCGGACAATTTTACGTGAGAGAGAAGGAGACCTAAGTCATCAATGACACATTTATTGGTACGTTTTCCTTATCAAAAAGGGGGTACTAAGAGGTAACATAATTTAGACTTAGAGGAGCTTTTTCCGTCTATCAAAGAAATCCACAAACCAAACAAACAACACAACAATGAAAACATAAACAACATCAGAAAATGGATTGGGTTACCTCCACAGATTTCACAACGAATGTAGTTTAACATCGATGAAAAATCCTGTTCACGGCAGAGACTGCATTTTGGTTGATCAACCACATCACTCAACTGGTCACAATCGGCAAGAAGAACTTTACTCCTGAAGTTCTCAACTCGAGCATCATTTGGCTTTCTAGACAACAGGAGACCATTCAGCCAGTAAGAATGAAATATCCCCGTTCTTTTCTTCTGCCAAGTACATTTCTTTGGTTTCTTTGATACCTCCTTTTTGGGTTTGATTTGTCTCCCTTTCTTTTTCTTGCGTCCTCCAACCTTTTTAGTCGGCAATGACACGATTTGAATTCTCCTAGCAGAACGTCGCAGAGGTAAAACCACAGTATCTTTCTTATTTTTCTGCCTCTGCCTCTGTATTTGTTTTTTATTTTTGCAGGCTTTTTTACTTGCATTTGAGCGCAGAATCCTACACACAGTCGAGACTTTTGTACTTTTCTGTGATTGTGCTTTCCCTTTCTTGGCTGTGACCTTCACATGATTGGCTGCGACCTTCACACGATTGCCAGCCTGGCATTTGTGGCAAGTGTATGTACATTCAACAGTGATGGCTCTAGCAGACTTCCTCACGTGTCTCTTATGGAAAAATCCTGAAGGTCATATTGCAACTTTATCAAAAAAGATAATAACTACAACAAAAAAACATCACCAGACATTGCTTTCTTCTAATTGAAACTGAAGGGAGCATAGGACCAGCCAAAACCATGACAATGTTAACAAACATCTATATAAGAATATTGGAATTTGCAGCAATGAAAACTCAGACCACCATGTCCTAAGACCTTCAAAATCTTTTATATTAGTTGCTGTAGAAAACTCATCACTAGTAACATGTCTCTCAGCTATATAAAAGGAAAAGGAATTTACTAGGTGTCCAGGATGGACTCAGTGCAACAAGTATTCAAGAACAAAATTCAGCCATTGAAAGAAGCTATTTGTCATCTAATAGGATTGGCCAGATGGTCTCAAAACGGCTTCGAGGTCAAGGGTCTCATTTTCAAGAAAACTCCAAAGCTTTTGCAAAATAAAGTATAAGGTGGTATATTGTAGGCAACCAACCAACCAACATAGACATTAAAATTGTTTTCATCGTTCATCAGGGAGTACATGATTTGGGAAGAAATAAAGGAAGAAATAAGACTTCAAAAAGGTCAAGTACAGGTATTCAAGTTAGGCAAACGTACCTAATGGCTTATTTTGATGTTTGTTCTCATGTATATAACATAAGTAGAGGCCAGTTGGTAAATAAAATAGTACTAGAACCATATAAAATGGTACCACAGATTCAAATGTTATAACTACAAATTTAGTTCTATAAAACATGGACTTAGATACAAGATTCGGGTGCAGGTTTTATTAAGGGGTTTGGACAATCAAAGCTCTAATTGAAGAGTTCCCTGACTAGGCAAAAAGCATCACAGTGTTTACTCATTATTTAGAAACTACACAATAATGACAGGGTAGAATTCCATTCTATACTAGGTGCCCAATACAAGTATCATACACATTCCATGGTCCACGATTTTATACACGGGTGTCTGGATACTTCACTTGTTTTAAAATGGTCCATGTAACATAAGGTTTCATCAGGAACTAAATCGCATGAAGGCAATTCGACAGTCATTAAATGAATGCAAGTATAGTATAACACGATACCAACTCACTGGGGGTATAAACAACTGTCATTCCAGCCTTAAGCCCTTCGCAGATATACTTCAAGGGGTCTATAGATCACGTAGAATGACCTTTGGGGCAAGTATTAATGAAGAACCACAAAATGGATTCTAAAACCACAGTAGAAATTATAGTGGTTAGGAAATTTAAAAAGAAGATTAAGAAAACAAATTGGTTTCTTTTTTCTTTTTTCTTTTTTAAACTTTCAGTGGTTCAGTTGGCATTTGTTCTTACTATGTTTGCCAATCCCTATGAAGTTACTACACGCATCCTTGGAGAAAAACAGTGCTCCAAACGCTTCCAGCCAACATTGGAGGGCTACGAATAGTTAAGTTTCTAGTGCAAATAAGGACATCGTCAAAGACCTAAAACCAACTTTTCACAACCCTGGCCAATGGACATCATTAACCAGCAGAACCATACGGGTGTAGAATTGACATCTTAAACCCTATCTAATTTTCACAATTTGGTGCATAATCAGAGACGTTATACCAAGATGATATAAATGGTTTGCCTTTCCTCATCATGAACACTACAGCAAAAAAAGAAGCAAAATAGAATAACAAAAACTAACTAGTGCTGAAAGATCAGAAGTTAAATAGAAATGGTATAACAGTAGATGAAAACATTAAACCGAAACCCTAGAAAATGGCCTTAGAGATTTGGCCACTATACCCAAAAGTGGACAAGAAAAGGCAAAAGGAAGAAAAAAGAAAGAGGGTAATATACGTGGTAGAAACCTCATTCACAAGATTTTAGCTTCAGCTTGAAAACTTTTAAGTTGCAAACAAGAACTCCAAACATCTCATAAAACCAACAATGTTCACGTCATGACCCCAAAAATAAATGACTAGATTAAAACAACCCTACCACTTTCTCCTATTACACTTCAGACCTAACTTCGTGAATTCCTCAAGATCCAACAAACTGCATTTTACAGATTGATCAAGCCAGCAATTACCCAAACTTACAACTGAAGAACCAAACTAAGTCCAGACCTGGACTTGGACAAGAACCAAAGATAAACATGTATGAACTAAAATTGTACAGGTCGGACACCATCAGGGAGACAGATTGGCCCAATTAAAACAGCCACCACCAATGGATTTCTCACCAAAAACTGGTACAATGAGTGGAATCCAACTTTGAGAAGATACACCACACGAAAAGATCTACTGTTAATGAAGTATTTACCTTGGCAATGCTGACAACTCACAGCTTCCCTGCCAATAAAAAATGAAATCAAATTAGACAGATACAAATAGAACAGATTATTAGGTTCAACAAGCCTAAAACAAAGCTCAGCATGCTTCTTTAGGTTTACCGACCAAGTGCATGAACGCTAGTACTACAAGTTCATACACATGCTACTGAAAACAGCACTCAAATAGATATTGGTATTCACTTAATTTCCCAATACGTTACATCGTTACCATAGTCGGTATGATATTGATATTGCTAAGTACTCTTTCTCCAAATTATTAAGATAACCAGAGATACAAAAGCTAGTAATAATGTAGCTACATAATTCAAGTTTAAGGAAAACATTCCAGTAAATACAAAACTACATAATGACAAGACTATACTTCCATGGATTGAAATAATCCTTTGATACCTGATCAAAACGTCTTTGTTACACTGCCCACACTGATAGTTTTCTGATCTTTCTGCCTTTGCAAAAAGGTATGAGAATCCCCTTTTCTTTGAGTTTTTCTTTGCTACTCTATCATTCCAATGAAGTTTACCAGAACTCATCTTATTTGTTTTGCGGGCTATTCTCCTCTCTTCAAAAGTTTTCAAGAGAAACAAGGGAACATGAGGTTCTTCCAGCCAGTATTTCTTCCTTCCACTAGAGGATTCTTCAACCCTGGATCCTTGCGTCAGAACAACATCAGGAATAAATCTTCTCTTACCGAAGTCAAGAAGATATTTCACCACTGCTCCTTCGCTGCACTTCCTACGAATTATAGCCTTCTTGAAAGATTTGACTGATTTTCTGAATTGGTCCATCTTTGAGAGAAGATTAGTATTTTCGATTTCGTCCCATCGAATGTTTGAATCAAGCTCTCTAACCTGAGAATAATATACAAATCCAATGGGCTGATTACTTCAAAAATCATCAGAAACTTGCTTGTTTTTTGGAATCTATATATCGTTGGCAAATAACTCAAGTTAATCTATTACTCCTTTATCATAAACTGGTGCATTAGTGTGTGATACGTGCTCGACTATCATGGATTCATGGTCGAAGCAAACAATTACTCACTAAGAGAATGATTTAAACAACAGTGCAATTAAAGAAGCAAGAGAGAATTCAATACTAAATTGGTAGGCCAAGGCCTTACCTAAAACCTTATGATAAATATTCAAAGAACCAGAGGCATACCTGGAGAGCAAGCTGCTCCACACTTCTTGATGTATCAACAGCAGCTCGCCATGCAACATTTTTGCTTCTGTTTGCGAATTCTGAACTGTCAGGATACAATATGCCTGGTATCTTTGCATATCCAGCTGCAGAATTTTAAACAGCAAACTCAGGATGATAATGCAGATACCAAAAGGAGAAAGATTACAAATACTCTCTCCATCCCACTTTCGTTCTTCATCTTTGTATTTTGGGATGTCCCAAAATGCATGTCCGATGTGAAAAATCAAGGTACAAATCGTAATAGTTTCCGAAAATCACCCCTTGTGATTAAGAATAATTTTGGAAGTGGGGGTCGAGGGGCACTGTTGAAAATCAATACCTTTTCACTTGAATTAGAGAGCATCAGCTGCAGGTACCCTTAAAAAGTAGAAACCCCAAAATTCATGTCCACTAGGAAAAATCCAAAGTACAAAACCTAGTTTTCCAGAACTATGCCTCACATATGGTAACAAAGGTGCATTGTCGTAAATCAATACCTTTTTATTAGAATTACAGTGCATTAAAACTCCCAAAAGGGACAAAAACAAAATGTAACGGAGGGAGTATTAACAAAGAAAATACATTCAGACCTTGTCGGGCAGCCTTAGAAGCCAAGGAGCGAGGCAAAACCTTCCACTTGAACAACTCACGTGAAAGCCCTCCACCCCTCCACCAAAATAAACCCAAGCCGGTTGCAGCTTTTGATGAAGGGTTGGGCTTTAAATCTGAATTCCGGCCACGTTTCCCGCCAATCCCATGTTTTGAAGACACGCGTAGTGAACTGGTCATAACATGAGAAGCAGAACCCAAGGTAGCAACAGAGTCGACATGTTTTACCCACTCTGCTGAAAGTGCAAGAGGGCGCAAATTGGACTCTAACTGCAGAATGCCCGTAAAAATTGGTGATTAGTACCAACCCAAACAAACTAAGCAAAGAAGACAGAACTTCGGAGACAGTTATTTGTTTGCTCTTCGAAATATGCAGAACCAAGTATTATTTTAAGGTTGCTTAAGTACTACCTCATGTAAGAGGGTTCTCTGGAACAATACAACATAAGGCCCAGCACGAGTATGGCACGTGCCCTATAACAGGCCACCATGTGAGGGTGAGTTATATGGCCAACCGAGTAATTGATCGGCGGCACCATGAAGGGGTACACGGTGATTCTGCCGAGCAAATAATGCAGAAACTCTAGCAAACGTGCTCAGATACAGCTTGATGCCTCAAGAGCATTCTAGGACGTTCTAGAAGGATAGCGCTGCATGGTAAGCAAGTATCCCGTGAATAAGGGATACAGATTATGTTGCCTAATGTGATAAGGTCTGAGTTGCCATATGGAGAGTAATTCCATACGTGCTAGGTTTTCTAACATGATAGGAAACCTAGGAAGAGAAGGATGCTTGGAGCCCGAGCCGACCTAAGTGTATAAATAAAGAGGTAAACCTGTGGGTAACAGTACACTGTCATTCGTCATTTTTCCTATATTGTGAATTTGGGTTTTGCTAGTCCAAGACACTAACTTAGGCATCGGAGAGCCTTTCCCAATGAAAGGCAAAGGTGCTCTCGCTGTGCCCTGTCTTGCAGGATTAGGGTTCCGGCGAGGAGCACGTTGATCTCAAAGGTGTCAGAATACACTACGCGCATTTTCTCCCCGTACACTTTAGCATAGCCTATGAAAGAAAGCTCACACTGAACGAACTTCACACTCTACAGCCTTACCAGCGCTTTAGCGTTCCCTGAATTTCTTTTACTGCCCATTGGACTTTCCAATGTTGTTGGTCTTTATAAGCAGCTTAACGGGTTTTAGTCAAGTGCTGCCCATGTTGTCATGCACAAGGGCCAAGGCTACCACTTACAACATGGTTTGGGAGAGAGGTAGTAGGTAGGTGCTTGTGAGGCTATACCTACCTAACTTCTAATAGAATTAAGGTCCATTGAAAATAGATCCCCAGTAGCATCCAAGCTTTCTTTAGAAAGTCAAGTGCAAAACAAGCCAGTAGTGCCCTTCTCTCAGTCCTGAGCACACAAAATTTTCAACTGCAATCAACCTTATTTTTCAGTTAGTAATTACTATTAACCAAAAATGAAAAATCCCAATCTCATCATCTTGACTGTCACTAAAAAACGCTAATACTGTAACGACTAGTGTTTTGGAATGCACATTCCGGAATATGGTACCGTATGTTCCAAAACAGTGAATTTACCAATCCAAACCAGTTCCAATTGTTTCCTTATACTTTCCTTAATATTTTCAGTTTTATAAAGAGAAAAGATTTAGCCATACAAATGCCAAGAAAAATCTGGTCATAATGCTTCCATAAATGTGTTTTACATGACTAATTAGCAAAACAATACTCTATCTAGCTGGATGTTTATATCTGACCAAAAAAAAAAAAAAAGGGGATGTTTATCTCTTGTGTAAGCACAATCTAAGCTTCTAGCAATAGAATCTATAGAATCCTACCCCCACCGTAATACATTCAGGGCTATACAATTAGGGCATGTAGCGTAAAGCATTACTGCTCTTGTTCTTTGTACAGCAACGATCAGTGTTCTACGTGACATAGATCCTAACCTCCCTACCACTAAAGATTTTACCCATCCACCTTCAGAGTCCTGCCGGAAGTTCACCAAAACATGAACTAAAAAACCTTAAGACTAGATTGAATTCACCAAGCTAAGAAACTTAATAAGTAGTAGAAATTCAGGTTGATTATGTCATTATAAATTTTCACTGGGCCAAAGCTCAGGAAATGTCCTCAAAAATGCATTCAGCAGACACAAAAACATCAATTTGTACACCAAGTTTCTCACAGGAACTACCAACAAAATGAAATTCTTACCATGAGCAACAAATGCTTCAGGGAATCCACTTCAGATGCCTTGACAACGCTGTTACGCCAAATCTTGGTATAATGTGGATTTAACCACGGTCCGAGCAGAAAGGCACGCAATCGATCTTCAAAGCACAGCATATAGCCCATGACATCAACAAGATGGCCTTTCTTACTCCTTTTTGCACCAAGATCAATAATCTCACTCGTAGAATCTGGCGCAGAATCATTCATGTTGAAGAAACAATCTCCATCATCGTCCGGTGCTCTGCAGGAGAAGCACCACCCACATTTTTCTCTCCTCGCCTCAGCATTTAGGTTCTGAATGCTTGGCCAAGAAAACTTGGTAGCTTTCTTCGATATAGCCTTCAGCTGTGCTGAAATTATGTCTTCGAGTGACTTTGTGGAGCCCACATTGACCTTATCTGATGAGTTCCCAGTTAACTCTTCTACAACCAACGCTGCTGTTCGAGCAAAATTGTACTTGTTCACATAATCTGTTGATTCCATATTCTTTCCTCGTTTGGCACCTAAATCTATAGTTACAGATACGATAGTCCCCTGAATCTCAGAATCCTTTGAAATTCCAGTTTTCCCAAAATTGTGGATTCTTGTAGCCAGTGAGGTTTCAGCTGACCCTTCAGAACTAGTCAATGGATTTTCCATCTTCATGGAATTATTCACAGTCACTGGCTCATTATTTACCAATGCAGAAACCTCTGAATCTGTATTCCCCGAACTTTGAGCAGCTATAGAATTCACCCGAGGTTTTCTTTCATCACTTATTTCATCCCTGACATAGGTTTCTGAAGGAGCTAAAGAAGGCATTTGTCCTTTCATAGTTTCTAAGCATACAGTAGGACGATGGGAGCCCGCATAACTTTTCGATCCATTAAACTTAACATAAATATTCCACTGCTTTGAAATTGCACATAATATTGGCCTGTAAAGAGTATCTGATGACATTAATGCTTCAATAACAGAAGTCAATTCATTTCCTCGATAATAGTGATAGGATGCTCCACTCTCACATGAATCTGACCTGCAAATTCATCAGTACACAAGATTCCTTACAAGTTTATCTATGAAATGACACAAAAAGGGAACACAAGGAAATAAAACAAAAAGGGGCGAAACAGAGAAGGATGAAAAGTACATGAGTCATCATGAAAATCCTCCCAAACTAGACCACAACAAAATACAGCTGACAATGCACGTAAGACTCCACCTACACGTTTCCTAAGTTCCAACAAAATTCTATGTACAGTTGCACAGCATGAGTAAGAAGTTGCGCTCATTTGGAGCTATGTATTGATAATTAAAACCACATATAATTGTACTCCACAGCCAACATAAAATTCTTGATAACTCATAAATTGCTCCTATGTGAAAAGCAAATATGGGAACGCGATGCACAATTAGAAATGTTTCTCAATGTTCATTATAAGAACATTGACAATTCTTACCCGGACTACTCTCTGCCTACTTGGCCGACTCTGAACTATGGTACCAGAAATCTCCTCCAGAAACAGCACATTAAAGGTGAAAACTCACCCTTGGTTTAAGAAGAGATAAGTCCCATACAACTTTAAAGGAAATACTGGACACATTTTCTAGGTTCTCGCAAACAATCTCGGATTTTTTTCCCCTTGGTAAAGACAAGAAATCTTGAGTTGTGCTCTTAGTTAATTATGTGGGTGTGCATGATAGATCGTATAGTAGAGTACATTACGCCGATAAAGAAGGTAACAAGTGGAGACAATGCTTGACAAAAAATGGAATTGGCCATTGCAAAACTTCCACCCATAGCATACTCAATCTGCATTATTTCATAACCCAAAATGGTCAACGACTTCCCCTTCAAAGAGATCATAAAAAGATGGCAAGAATCACAGACCATAGTTGTCAGAATCGTACGATTCACGATTCGTATCATACGATTCGATACGATTCGGTGGGTAAGATATGAATAGGCTGCTGAATCGGAAATAGCTGAGAATCGTAAGTGAATCGGTGATTTACGATTCATATTGTACGATTCGATACGATTCGGTGGGTAATCGATACGAATAGGTTGCCGAATCGGAAATAGCTGAGAGTCGTAAGTGAATAAGTGAATCGTTTGATTCACTTAAAATTTCCAAAATTCATTTTTTACTCTTGTTTTGCTTCTTTTGTTGTTTGAAAAGGGTTCAAATATATTTTAAGGTCTGGTATTGTTATATATCATCTTTTGTCTATGTTATATGGATAGATTATAAGAAAAAGAGATTTATTATGAGAGTGAATCGAAAATGAGGAAGATAAATGGAATATAACAACCCTATAGACCTTCTAAGGGTTTGTTTTGTACTTATAACTCTTTTGTACAAAAAGAACCATAAGTAGGCTTTACGAATCATCATCTCTTGGTAGTTGCAATAGAAGCAACTTACCTAATATTCCACGTTATTATCAAATCATCATTTAGAAGAAAGTATTTATTGATTTAGGCCTAAATCTTTCATTTGTAGTATATATTGTTGTTACCCTAATCAATAAGCATAGGTTTCTATGCATTATAGAAGTCATGACCGAATCAGAGCGATTCACGATTCGATTCGATTCACGATTCGAAAAATGACCATTTCGATTCTCGATTCGATTCACGATTTGACAACTATGTCACAGACAGAGCCAAGACTTTTGGACAGTGGGGTCAAACACCTAGAGGCGCCTGTTTTCTGCTTGTCCGACTTGATAACGGAAACTAGTGCTAACATAGAATTTTGATTTCCAAATGACCCGACGACTTTTCCTATTCTTAAAATGACGTGTGACTCATTAATTACCCTGGTAAAATGTCTACTATCAATATACACAAATCAAGATGGTGCAAATTTGATACAGGCATGTTTGTCAATGAACGATAGAAGACCAAAGGATGTTATTTTAGTGGGTATTTGAGATAATTTTCTAATATTCAAAGGCTGCATGTACAAAACATAAATAGAACCTACCAAAAATAGTCAAGTCAGAGTCTCTTTATAACAACCACTGTTCAATAGAAGGTTGGTCCAGGCAATGTAAAGATTTCTGAAAAGAAACTACAGCCAACTGTAGACATATTATAGGCCTAATACACATTAAGGTGAACGGAGTTAATAAAAGCTCGTAAAGATCAACATTACGGAAAACTTACACCAGTAGGTAGCCACAGCTGCTATAATAAAACCTTCCGTATGGATCAACTCCTAGAAGCTCCGCCCCTCGAATTGACTTTCCCATTTTAAGCCAAGGCTTATCTTTGTCAATCATGCACTCGGGGCAATACCAGTCACCCTCAGGCAAGAGACTATTAGCAACTCCCACACACTTCAAATGATATGCTTCGGGGCACCCGTCACAACATATTAAGCTCCCATCCATCTTACAAAGTCTGCATTCATCACTGTTCCCGTCTGTGGCTTCATCAACAACATCCTCAGTTAAGCAAGAACCACCAGAAATATCCAGTGAAGTTCTTTTTCTAGAAGCCTCTATTTTTATATTCCGATGGATCCGATCAGTATTAATATTCAGCTCAATTGCTAGAGTTCTTCTATTAAGCTCTGACCTTATGCCCTCCACTTCCATCATATCGTCACAGAGACACCGAAGTATCTCAATCTTAACTAAGGTTGGTTGCTCGTAGTATTCACTCTCAAATAGCTTTAGCTTACAAAGATCTAAACCAGGCTTCAATTCAGAACCATGTGTGAGAAGGTACTCACCCATAAACATGGGCCAAGTGATCAAATCCAGAAAATCCCAGTTAAGACTCCTACATTATTGAACACACAAAAAGTAAATAACCACAAAAAGATAATTCAACAGCCAATTGGATTAAGTTACTTGGAGAAGGTAGGATACAGTACCTGAGGCAATTAGAAGCAGATTGGGAATTTTCTTCAGAAAGAAACTCCAAATGCCGTCTCAGAGTTTGCAAAAGAGAAACGTGAATGGAATCAAACAAGAAGTTAGGAACTTTGCTTTTGAGGGCAGCCACAAAATCCTCCAACTCAAAGGGACTCAAAAATAATAAGGTACTAAAGGATCTCAAACAAGTGTAAACAGAGAAAAGGTCAAGTACGGGAATCCCATCCAAATTCAAGTTTGTTGAAGAAGGGGGTAACAGCAGCTTTGAAGGAAGAACATTGTACTCTTCAGATTCTTCCAGTACTACACTAACTGCAGGAGAGGGATGAGCCTCATTAAGTTCTTGCAACATTGCTCCACTTGAAACACAAGTTTGATCAGAAAGAGTTGCTGCCAGTCTTCGACTGCTCCTCCTCAACACTGTTTCTCTAGCAGAATCAACACTATCTAAAAGCTCCTTTCTCTTTCTACCCCTCCTTCCTTTTCTCGTGCTTCCAGTACTGCCCCCGTAACCGTGATCCAATGGAGTGCCATCAGGAAACCCTACCTCCACTTCAAGTTCAGAAGAAGGAAAATCCTTGGCTTCAATAGCTCCAGGAGGTGACACCTCATCATATGCCTCTGATCTTGCTCCACTGGAAACATGATTTTCAGTACAATTAGCAACTGCTACTCTACTACTGCTCCTCCTCCTCGATGCTCTTTCTGTAGCACAATCAACATTATCTAAAGACTTCCGTCTCTTTCTTCTTTTTCTTTCTTTGCAAGTGCTTTCGGAATTCCCTTGATAACTACTATGATCTACTGGAGTGCCAGTATCAGGAAGCATCTCCGTCAGTTGAACTTCGGAAGACAAAACATCCGTAGAACACATAGCTCCAGCACTAGCATCTTCTCCTTTTGACCCTAGACTAACACCGCTCCCCTTTGGAACTTCCTCTAACAAACGGACACATGGATCTCTCACTGCACTCTCCGAATACCCGCCAATGACCTCCATTCGAGTTTCTTCCATATCCCGCTTTTGGGTTTCGTTAACCAGACAGAACAAACCATTCTCTCGCAATTGTCCATCACATTCACTGTCTGAATTTTTGATCTCCTCATCTAAGCCCAAATTCAAATCGAAACAGCGTTCCCTCTTCTGGGTCCCCACCACAACCGAAACCACTAAATCCTCCTCCTTCAAATTCTCTTCAGACTCACCATTAGCATCCAAATTCAGGTCAATAAATGCTACATTTTTCTTCTCCAAACGTCGTTCAGAATCAACATTTAAATCAAACCCGTCGTTCGAATCCAACTCATTATCATTCAAACCCAACCCATCATCATCTAAATTCAACCCATGATTCAAGTCAAACCCATCATTCAAATTCAGCCAATTTTCTGACCTAACCCCATTTCCACAACTAGTATTATTCTCAGTAACAGAAATAGTATCTTCTTTCAAACCCTCACCACTACTAAGACCCATCACCAAATTAGAATGAGAATTGATAATAGTACCTGAATCATCGCCAACACGACGGCGTTTCCTCGGCTTCTTCTTTGTGACGTCAGCAGCAGCGCAGGTAGATTGATGATTGTCCAGAATCGACCCCGATCCGTTTTCCAGGAGGGAGGAAATCTCCTCGAACTCGAGCTCCTCCGAGTCTCCGTCGTCGTACACGATTTCGAAGAGCCCAGTTGAAGGGTCGAACGAGCTAACGACGCCGTTGAAAAACCCAAACCCTTTGAACTCTTTCTTTACTGTTTTACCCACCAACTCCGCCATTCATCTGACGGCGAAGCCGTTCATACCCAATTGGAAAAAATAAAACTCTCTTGATCTGAACTAAACCACAAAGAAGAGGGGTTTTAACTTCCAGCTGCAACTCTCTCTCTCTGGAAATGGAACGAAAAATATGTGACTCTCTCTCTCTCTCTCTCTCTCTAGAAATGGGTTCTTCGTTGGAGTTAGGCAAATCAGTTACCAAAAAGATGAAGCGTAGACTCCGGGGGTGCGAGAGAGAGAGAGAAATTGATTTTATATCTCAAGGAAAAGCAATGTAAAGTGACACGAGAAGGAGGGACCTGGGGTTGAGATCTTTAAAATTGAAAAGAGAAGATGGGATTTTGGTAACGTATGAATGGAGTCAAATGCTTTGGTGGGTGGGAAAGGGGTTGAACCAGTCCAATATGGGTCCGTCCTCTTGGGAGAAAAAGGAATGGAGTCAAATGTTTTGTGATTGATTTTCGATTTGGCCGAAAGCAAGTCCGCCGGCCGAGGAGGCAAGGACTAGAGTTGACCATTCTTGCTCTTTTAATGAAAATGAAAATTGTGTGATTATGTTGGTTTTTAATTATTCTATTTTAGCTTTGTTAATGCTCGTAATGTGTTTTGTGGTGGTGAGAAATGCGGTGGTGGAGAGGTTTGATAGCATGTGGTAGGGTAAAATAGTGACGGTGGTCTGGCGACGGTTGTATGAGAGTAATGGTTGCAGAGATGTGGTGACTGTATGTGATGGATATATGAAGATCGTTATGGCTAGAGGTGGTGTGGTGGTAGAAAGTTGATGAATGTTTTAGCAAAGATGTTGGGTGGTGGAGAGGTAGGTGATTGCATGTGGCAGTACGGTTATGGTGGCGATGGCGGTGGAGAGGTGGTGGTGGTTACATCAAAGGTGATGGTGGTGAAAGGATGGTTGCAACAGGAAGTGGCAATGGCTGCAAGTGATGTTTGTAGTCATACAAATGAAGAGGCAAGGTGCTTGTTGGTCGTGGAAGGTGATAAAGAGATGGGGGTCACGATTGCTAGTGGTTATGTGGCGATGGTGGAGAGTTGATGGTGGTTGTAGCGGAGGTAGTGGCGATGGAATGATGTTTGTCAAAGGGGAGTGATGTTTGGTGTGACATTAGTAAGTAGGCATATGGTTTTGCGGTGGTGAAGAGGTGGGTGGTTATAGCGGTGGAAGATGGGTAAGATGATGGTTGTTGTATTGGTGGTCCAGTGGAAAGATGGCGGTGATGCAATAGTAGAAGGCAATTGTGATTGTAGTGATAGAAATGATGGAGAGTTTGTGACAAAGGAGTGGTGGTAGCATCGTTAGTAGAGGGTGATGGTGATAGAGAAAGATGTGGTATGCAAGTAATGAAAAATTCGGTCAAAATTAGCTGAATAATTAAGCTACTTAACCTATTATAAATAATTTACGTAACATGAAATATGGTTATCAAACTTGCTCAACCGTTCATTGCCCAATACATTCAAAATTATTAAGTGGTGAATCCGGTTATCCAACCATAGGATTTCGACTTCTTGTCTTGTCAGTTTTTTTTTTCTAATGCACATTTAGGTCTTTTGGTCATATTATCAATTATATTTTGCCGCAGTCAAAGCATAAGGATTCTATAATAGACAAATTTGGGAATCTTCAGTGCGAGTGCTTTACGGTCAATGTGTAAGAATGTTGCAACAAAAATGTGTGAATAACGGAGGTAACACAAAAACAAAAGAAGGTGCCAAAAGTCCTTATTGGTACAGTTATGTTCATCTGGGTTGGACGTAGGGCTACAAACGAGCCGAGTTTTGTCGAGCTTGAGCTCAACTTGTTTACTGAATGAGTCAAAAATTTGAGCTTGAGCTCGACCCGAATCTTAACAAATTGAGCTTGTGAGCTAATTGGATCATTTGCAGTCTTAGTTGGACATGACCACGAAGGTCTTCTTGGTATTAGTATTGGACTTGGGAGCATTTGCATCATCATTTCTGGCAAATTTCATCTTTTACGGTAAGTACAAATTAGTGTCAAAAAATGTGAAAAACATGGAGCATTTGATATGCCAAATTTGATTCTGCCAAATCTTGCTACATCACCAAAAATCAATCTTTCAAGGCTTTCCCGATTACAAAAATAAATGCTTTCCCAATAAATAAAAAAAACACCTATCCCAACCCCCAAAGTGGAAATAAAAGAGTGAATGGATGATTTACTGAATTTATTCGGTGAAAAAATGTTGATTTAGACAATTATAATAAATACAGTAACAAAATTGATTATATTCAGAGAAACTCATCAAATCAAGGATATGGATTTGGATTTTGAAAGAGGAACTTGAGAATATGTTTAACGCTCCCAAGCCTTTGTCAAAGAAGTGTCGAAGTAAAAATTATTTTAAGTTTTTTTAACAATTTTATTACGTATAGCGGAGTAGACCAATAATTCGAATTTCATGTTCTAGTTATAAAATAATTTCACGGTTTAAAGTTTTGGATGAATACACTACCTAATAGTAGCTAGTTAGTTGCCACCTACCTCCAACATTTTAGATCACAGGTGTCTAGTAGTTGAATCCCTGGGAGAGGGGAAATTTGACTGTGCTCGCTTTGTGTCTCTATATTCAACATCTTTCTTTGCGCATAATTCCTATTAAATTTTCTATTAAATTATTACTCTCGTTTTTTATGTATCTCTCCCCCTTCATTAAGTGATGAAATTGCATTGAACATTCTTCAAAGACATACAATTCTACCAAGCGATTTTTATTCTTAATCCTATTTGCCAAGCAATCATAAATATCATACTTACACTAAGATACCTTTTTAGTTTTTATATTAGAAATGATACTCGTAAGTTTTTTATTTGATGTTTTTTATGTTGACATGCAAACTTAAGAAATTAAGAATAGGTAAATTATCACTACCCATTATTATTTTGGTTTGTTTCCAAATCTCTTTACTCCCAATATATCAAAATTTATACAAAATCCTTTGTGATTTCAACTATAATGTAAAGGTTTATTTTTATATTTTTTGATCCGAACTATAATGTAAAGGTTTGGTGACAAAGGTAGCTACTTTTAAATCATTTACTTACTTATTGTGTTTGCTTTGGGTCTCTAGACTTAACCCATGTGCAAGATGTCAATAAATTTTATCTATATCTCTCTATCATTAACTTAAAAACCTCCCTCAAAACCCAAATAAATTTTGACATTTATGAGCAATCTATCTTGAAAATAGTTTTTTTAGCTTTTGCCCCCGGAATGGGGATGCAACCAAACACCCTTGCCAAGCGGGTGCTGAGCGACTGATCCGATCGTTCATCTCAGCAATCGAAGGCTCGTATCTTGACCAAGCAATGCACTGTTCAGATCTGTATATGCTCAAATTCAATTCGAGCCGTCCGTGCCAAGGTATATTGACGGATGCCACTTGGCAGGCGTGCTTGGCCGGTCCCAACAAAAAAAAAAAAGAAAAGGAACAATATGCCCAGATAAAAAATAAAAATTGAAAAAAATGGAAAAACGGAACAATAGGCTGTTTTTTTTTAGAATAAATTATTTAAACTGGAAATATTTATTTCCTTCAAATCAATTACATTCCGCCACGTCGTCATGTTTTATTAATTGAGATCGCTATTTTGACACGTCTCGCAATGCAATTGATTTGAAAAAAATAAATGTTTACGCCATCGGTATAAAAGAATTTATTCTTTTGTATTTTTGTTTGTATCCTCAGGCAAAAGGCTGTTTGGAACCTGAGAAAACAAAGAGAAAAGAAAGGAAAGTTAGGGAAGAAACAAAAATTCTAAGTGCAGGGACAATCCGCAGGGACAACGTGTTTGGTCCTATTTTGGATCCCGAAAAAATCTAGAAAAATATCCATAAATTTTTGAATATTAATTTATGGGGCCCTGTGAAAAATCAGCTCCAGCGGATATCGGTAAGTATTACTTTTGGATAAGTAGGGGCGAAACTGTCAATTCGTCCCTACTTATCCAAAAGTAATACTTACCGATATCCGCTGGAGCTGATTTTTCACAAGGCCCCATAAAATAATATTCAAAAATTTATGGATATTTTTCTAGATTTTTTTGGGATCCAAAATGGGGCCAAACGCGTTGTCCCTGCGAATTGTCCCTCCTCATAGCAGGACTCGGGAAGAAAGTGTAGAGTGCAAGTAGCGTTTCAGTTTTTGGAGTGAGAGAGGGGGAGATCAGACACCTTTTACCATCGGAGAGCATTTCCAGTGGCTGGAAATTTTAGAATTAGGGCCAAATGGCGACGGTGCAGGCAGTGTTTGGGAATTTGCCGGCAAGCGATCGGCGCATTCTGACGGCGGTTAACAGCGGAGCGTCGAGCCTCTCGTTGCTTGGCTCAGGTTTCATAGTTCTTTGCTACCTCTGTTTCAAAGAACTCCGCAAGTTCTCCTTCAAGCTCGTCTTCTTCCTCGCTCTCTCTGTATGTTTTCTCGCTCTTCAATACTCTTTCTCTACGGTTTCATTTGTTGGATTTATCGGGATCACAATGGGTAAAAAAGGTAGGTTAAAGTTGATTATACTGTGATACCCCGGTCCCACATCGGAAATCTACGTGGTTGATCTTGGGCATAAATAATATAATGAACCATGTAAGCTAATGCTAGAACCTCGGGCTTGAGCATTTTGGGCATGTGGTGTGACTTGTGTATCAAAATCAAGGTACTGAGTCAGTGGTCTACATGGGGTGTTACATATACGATGGCTTGTAATGACCTCAAATCTTATGTTCTAACTTCTAATGCAATGGAGATACCTGTCTATGTGTAAATGCCTTCTCATGGCGGTTGTGGTAGTGGAACGCAAGGTTATAGAGAAACCTGATAAGTGATATCAGGAGACTAAGGGAAAAAAAACATAGATACTAACCCGGATGACAGAATGCTTATGAAACAATGGCCTTAGCACCAGCTGTCATGAGCATACCTCTATGGTCCCTAATAGTGAAACCAATGTCTGAATGAAGATCGCCATTCTTTAATGAACACCTGACCAAATCATAAAAATTTGAAACAGATCACATGAAGCCATAAAAAGATATTTTAGTTCCCATCAAAATCTGCCATCAACTGTATAGAGTTTGATGTCTTACCTTTTATAGTGCCATCAAAACAGATATATAACAAAATGCTTCCTCACTCCTTATCTTTTTTTTCTTGCTTACTCTTTCTCTAGGGTTTATTAGTCGGTTTTTGAGTTTCCGCAATCAGTTGAGCTTGTTCGTTTTAGGTCTCAAAACCCGATCCCTCCCTCTGCGCATGGTCTCCAATAAATTTTCTCTTTCCACTCATTACCCCCAAAACCTCGCTCAAACCCCAAACCGAACAAGCTCTTAATAATGTAGGTTAGTTGGTTGTGCAATGATAGATGAAAAATGTTGGTTTGTTTTTGTGGTCAGTGATATGGAGGGATGAATGCAGTTTGTGACTTTAGATTTGGTTTTGATTGGGCTTTTTTTTTATTTTTTAATACGGGTGGCATTCCCTTAATGCCTTCTTTTGTATAATTATTTACTTATCAAAAAAAAAAAAAAAGAGTTATGTCTCCGTGGGTAAAATGCCTTCTCATGGCAGTTAGGGCAATGGACAGCAAGGTTCTAGAGAAACCTGATGTTGATAGTGTGCAATAGATATGGCTGTAGTTAATTCCACAAATTTGTGGGATTGGAACTTCAGTTGGTGCTATTTTCATTTCGTATCAAACCCGCAAAGAAGATGGTCAACGAGACTTTTTGCCTATTATTCTGCGAAGTCAAATATTGGACATGTAGTCTCTTCACCGGTCACTCTTTTCTTAAATGCTTGAGAAGTTATTTTTTTGGCTAATCTATTGTCCTTTCTTGCCTGCAGGACATGCTTTACAGTTTCTTCAGCATTGTTGGGTATGCACCTCAGCCTTAAGTAAAATTAGTATCTCTGTCTAGTGTTTCTTGTAGATTGATGCGATTCCTGATGAGGTACCTTACCTTTATGCAGGGATCCATCAAAAGGGTTTTTCTGTTATGCTCAGGCATATAGCACACATTTCTTCTGTGTGGCTTCTTTCCTATGGACTACTACAATTGCCTTTACTCTTCATCGTACAGTTGTTAGACACAAGACAGACGTTGAAGATATGGAGCCCATTTTCCACTTGTATGTTTGGGGTATGCAACTATCCATGACAAAGAAAGGAAAGAAAAAAGGGAATCCTTTCAATATTGTTATGAGACTATTTTAGTAGCTCTCATTGTCAATCGTCATTGCCTTCTTTGCACTTATGTCTCTGTAGTGACCTTCAGTTTTTTTATTTTTTATTTTTAGTAATTCTATGCTTTCATTGCCTCCATGCAACTATATCTATTCTATCCCCTCCACGATGCTAATTATTGAATTCAATTATCAACAGGAACTTCTCTAGTCATGACAGTGATACGGTCTATTGGTAATGAACATGGACATTTTGGTGGTTTAGGTGCATGGTGTTGGACACAAACTGGGCGCACAGGGAAGGTAGGCATTCGATAGATTTTTCCAGCTGCCATTGTGTTCTAATTTTTAATTTCCTTTGCTTTTTTCGGACTGGGTTGACTTGATAGAAATTTAGTCATTTCATATTGTGACTGCCTATGTACTTTTTCTTTCATCACAAGAGTTACTTTTATGCTCTGCTTCTTGCCCTTGCTACTGGCTGAAAATAAGGCGGAGAAAAACATCCAGTTTTGCAGTTCTACTTGTAACTATGAAATACTCCACAGATAGGTTTACATGACAAATTTTGTCATTCTCAGGACCATTTAGAATATAGCATGAAAATCATGAAATATAGAATGCTTGTCATTAATATGAAACACATGAAATGAAATCACCTTTGGAACCTGTTATAATAAATAACTGAGTTCAGAGAAAAGCTTTGCTCTATTCTAGTATCCTTATTACCCATTGTCTTATTGTATATTAGGAAAAAACATGTTATGTAGTGTAGAACATGTCATTGGACCTTGCTGAAAATTGCAATGGTAGAAAGTCGTGAGTGACTACCTTTTAGACTTGCTCCAGTGGCTGATTCTATGCCATTTTTTGATACACACCAAGGTCATTCCTTATAGTGTTTCCAATTGCAATTTATCTATTGTTGGATCTGTATAATCAATGTACCATAAATTTATTGGACATACAAATAGATCTTAAACAAGCCTTGTAAATGAAAGGGGGACTTTGTTCTCTCTTGGTCTCCTTTCCTTAGTTGCTGAAGTGGGTGCGAAGGCGGTTGCAGGGCTGGGGGATCATTAGGAGTATCTCTTTAAAATACTCGTAGGAAGTAATTAATTTAGTCTTACATAGAGCCCAAGCTCAGCAGACCTCTCCCAATTAATCAATTACAAAATAGAAGCTCCTCGTCTAGGCAATTTGTGCAACTAAGAATTGGAGTGAATTGCAAATTCTATTTTCCTGAAATACTATAAGTAAATTGTACGTTTATAATATGTACTTGAGTAAATTTGAGCAACTGTTTTCTAGTAAATTTGGGTAAAAGTTTTCTGCTAAATTTGAGGAAATGATTTTCTAGTAAAGGAGTCCGTACTCCAATTTATCTTTTGGGATGTCAGTATAATTTGAGATGATGAACAATATATCTAGCCTGAGATTTCATTGACTTGCATTTTCTTCATGGTAAGTTTGAATTTCTCTATTTGATCAACAGGTGGTTCACTTTATTACATTTTATGTGCCGCTATGGGGTGCAATTATTTTCAATGGTGTCACATACTTTCAAGTGATACGCATGCTAAACAATGCAACGCGTGTAAGTACTTACCTATGCATTTTCATCCCTTTATTTTTCTAGTTCTTTGGTTTTTGTTTTTTTGGGCCAACAAGTGCTTATTGATGTAGAAGTAGGATACTGTGGTGAAATGTCTCAATGCTCTTTTTCACCTTATAACGGTAAAAATTGATATTTCAGATGGCGGTCGACATGTCAAACAGGGCATACCAACAAGAAGCAAGGGCGAAGGTATACTGTCCTTTAATTAGTCTTCGTATATTGATTCTCATAAGGTCCTGCTACCCGTATGTAGGAAAAATTTGCGGAGAAAGCACTGGGTAAAATGAATCTCTCGGTGTCTCTGGTACACTAAGTAGTTTACAAGACAAATTAAGTGGTTGTGATGATACTTTTGTCAGTGGAAATGACGTCTTTTTTTATTAATTAATTCATTGGAAACAACCACCCAATTACAGAGGGGCACCCTCCATAAAAGTAAACAAGCTGAGGCCAAAAATCCCGGAAGGGAAAGGAAAGCAACAGAACACAGCCAAAAGAACTAAGTCAAGAACTTAACAGCCAACAAACTAAGAAAAACATGTAACAACATAATCACAGATCAAGTAGTAAAAACTGCTAGGGGATAAATTCCATTCAATGCACAGCAGCCTGTTTTGATCTGTTCTTCACCTGCCTCCAAGAATTTTTTTTTTTTTTTGATCGGCCTGCCTCCAAGAATTGATGAATGCCTCGCATAATTTTATATTTCGAGAGTCCAAAAGATCTGATCCCCAAATCAACTTTCTGAAAAATCCTTGCACTCCTTTTACTGACACATGATAAAGAAGTAAAGAACCACAGCCACTGATAGTTTGACGACAGATTGTCTCATACCCATCCCTCAGTGATGGCGGACCCATTTCAAGTCTTGGGACAGAGTAGTAAGAACTCTTTCAATGTCGTTCCCCTCAGAAAATAGGACCAAATCTGATAGACAAAGGGTCACATTAAGAATAGGTGATCATGAGTTTCTGTGCTGTTGTTGCAAAGGACACAGCTGCCATGGTAACAAATTCCCCAACTTAGAAGTATATCCGTAGTAGACAGCTACCAGAACAGTTATCTTTGAATTATGGCCTACCTAGGGGCATGATGGGGGACCCGAACAACTTTACACCAAGGAACAATTGGTAAGGTAGTTCTGGTGGCATTTCGTGCATTTTTCACAGAAAACTTACCGGTTGAATTCTGAACACGATGACAGAATCAGCTTGAGATTCACCTGGTATAAGGTTTGGGGAAGTGTGGGCAGTGATTTCCAAGATTACTTCATTTCTCCTCCTAGGGCATCTCCATCCTCCTCTAGGGATTTCAGTGGCAACCTTGGCCTCTAGAGATTTGCCATATTGAACACAACTCTGTCACTTTAATTCATGTCGAGTGGACCAAGAGGGTGCCGGTTATCAAGCCAAAGGTGAGTGCTCAAACCATTTCCCATGGTATGACATTTTTGATCCATGTCTGCACAAGGTCCCTTAGGTTGACTATTTTCCTAATGGTTCAAGAAGCAGTCGCATGGTCCATAATATGCACTGACATTGATCCTTAGTGACAGATGTGTGTATCCACTTGACCCACACTGTATCAGCTTTTTGGCAAAGTTCCCATAGGTGCCTAATAGCTGCTCTGTTCCAGTCCTTCAAGTATCTAAACCTCACCCTTCCTCCATAAGGAAACATCACTCCAGTTAACCTTCGCACTCACATTCTTCAAATCATGGCCTGCCCAAAGAGTGATCTGAGAAGAGCTTCAATGTCTGAGAATATTTCAAGGAAGAAAAAATTGAGCTCCCATGGATTTGGATACTGAACAACAGAATGCTAAGAGTTGAGCTCTACCCCCTTAGGATAAGAGCTTGTTAGTCCATGACTGCACCCTTTCTAGAATTCTACCACCAACACCTGGCAGGTCTCGGCTTGGAGTGTAGATGTAATTAGGGGAACATATAGCCTGTAGGTACTTGACGCGAACAACACCCTCAGCAATAGCCAGAATGGAGTAAATTAGCATTATCATCATCCCTAACACCAGCAAAGAACACATCTTTTTTCAGAGATTGGGCTTTCGGCCAGAAAAACTTTGAAAATCTTTAAGTCGTTAACCAGATTACAAGACTCTGTGTCGGTCCTCAAAGAATGAACAGATCATCACAATACTAGATGATAATATGTAGCTCCTTACATTTAGGGTGAAAGGTGAAAACTCTTTGGTTTATCCTGGAAGGAGAATAGCTGAGAAAGCCACTGTGCGGTAATGATAAGAGATCTTGGATCCCCTTGTCTCAATCCCCTCTTACCAGCAATGTATCCTCTAGCTCACCATTGATGGCTACTGAGAATATGTATATGGTTACATCTACTATACTGAGTGTATAAAAACCCCAGGAAAATCCATAATAGTCATTACATCGAAAGAAAAGTTCCATGCCACCAAGTCCTATGCCTTTATGAGATCTACCTTCTTGGCACACCCAGGAAGCACAGAATCCTTATGATAGTTACTTGACCATGTCTTGCATGACGAGAACATTATCAACAATCGATCTGCCTTAAATAAAGGCAAACTAGAATGGATAAATGAAAGCACTGGTTGCAACACTTAGAAGCATGGCTACGGACACGACACAACATGGCACAGATCCATGAATTAGAACATGGACAAGTTGAGTATACTTCGAATACACTATTTTTTAAAATATAGTGTAATAGAATGGTATTTGGCATACATTCATTTATTTTTCTCACACAGTGGAAAATAACAGAATACTAATTTTTATTTGATTCATCTTAGCACAAATAGCAACAAAAATGCACATTGTTCTACTTGTTTTTATTTTCTTACTCATAGGAAGCCTAAAGAATTATTTACATTTCCTGTTGTCAGGTGCTAATTGGTGTCTTCGAGTCTTGGAATCTAGTTCATAAACAATCTTAAGGACAGCTAAGGCTGCATACCTCTAACCGTTGTCTTTCTAAATTTACATTTTATAGGCTTTAAACCAGTGGGGATATTATCCGCTCATTCTAGTAGGATCATGGAGCTTTGCTACAATCAACCACATCCATGATTTTATTGAACCAGGGCATAACATCTTTTGGCTGTCAGTTCTTGATATTGGAATGGCTGCACTTATGGTAAATGCCACAATCTTATAGCTCTATTTTTTTTTTAATCGGTTTGTCAATGGGTACTCTCTTGCATCTCCGGGAAGCAAACATACTCTCCTTGTTTGGGGTAGTACCTTTTGCATGTGTTTATATGGGGACATTGCTCGTTATTTTAATGTGTGCTAATATTTCATGGTAGTAGCTTTTCATAGTGTATTGGGTTGTAGAGTGCACGTGGATATTTAGAGTAAACTCAATCTCATGGGTTGGTTATTTTTTAAGGTACTTGTTTATAGAAATGCTTTTTATTTTCCTTTTGTGGCACTCATGGCAAACTTAGATGGTGTGCGGAGTAATGAGTAATATGATTCGAAAACATGATGACAGAGATCCTTTGTTGAACCCCTTCCCTCGACCTTACTTGACACAATTGCTTGAGGGCACGTGAGGTATGACCACCCATCAAATGCCTGTACTGACGTCACTTTAGAAGTTGGACCAGCGGTTCATTACATCCTTTATTCTTCTAGAAGATCCTCTGGCATGGGCACAACTTTGTGTCTTCCTAATGATTATTTCCAGGACCACCTGGAGGTCCAGCAGAACATACCCTTCCAGGTGTCTGTATCTATCAATTCTGTTAGCTGGAGGACTTTGTGATGGAGTTCGGGTTAGTATAATCACTATAATAACCTTAGTTCAAGCGATAAAAAGCACTGAGGTCTTTGAACTCGGTGGCATGTTATCCTAATCTGGTCAGGGACAGGTCTGAATGCTCTTGGGTCAAGGTAATTAACCCCTCACAGATGCCTCGTCTAATGTTAGAGATAAAGATGTCTGTGGGCAGATGTTTTGATTGAATTCTTTGGTGGGTTGTTTTGAACTATATCCAAATGCGCTGTACAACTTTGCCTGCTTTTGGATCTCAAGTTCAAGACACTCTGAACTGAACCTTTCAGATATATAAAGACAAGTTTGTCATTTTCTTTGTCCAAGACGTGTCCTGCTGAATGATTACTTGTTCTTTGGAGATTCAATGGGTTTTCCTTACATTGGGATCTCACTTGCTAACTTCTTCAACTATGTTTTATTTTAGGGCTTGTTCAACTCAATAGCATATGGCCTAAACTCTTCAGTGCGGCGGGCAATCTATGAAAGATTGGATCTGTAAGTCAACAAATTCTGAATATTTTATCTATTTGTGAAGAAATTTTGAGTTGTTTTTCTGAGGTCTGCCAATAAATATTGGATATGAATTTCGCTAGATTCTCTAACTATGATTATAGTGACACATACTAATATTTAACTCAGATTTGTGATTCCAAGATTTGGGTCGTATCCTTCACTGCTATGTACACCCTATGAGTGTACTTTATGGGTGGCTTGAATTTCATCCCACTGCAATGGAGTAGAGTTTTTTTTTTTCTTGAATGTCCATTAACCTCCTTAAAAATAGTCCTTTTCCATTGAAGCTCCCTGTCAAATCCGTCGCAGAAGTAGATTTGGAAAATCTTAACGTCAATCCAAGAATCGAAAAGAAAAGCATGTTGCTAAATAGTAGTGAGAGCTCCAATCGTAGTAAATAACAAACTGATAGGCTAATCTTTTATGTAGACTGACTCAGATAGGGGCACTGGTACATAAGTTGGGAAGAAGGGCTAATTTTACCTGCTGCTGTGGATCTCTTTAGGGCTCTCGAATTCTTGTATATCTCACGTTCATCTCTCTCTCTTATTCGCATCTAGTCTTTTGCTATGTGGTTATTTTACAATAAATCTGCTGAACCAGAAGGATTTGCCTTTTTCTCCAGTTTACCGGAAAGATTCAGGAGATGGCGCCCGAAGAACACCAAGTCCAGAGGCCCACAACAAGAAGAAAGTGAACTGGTCTTGTTGAAGATTCAAGACCAGCAATAGCAACTAGGGGATATCTAGGCATTGCTGCTTTATCACAGTGGAGGGATGATGATGAAAACGAGACGGAATACAGGTCAACTTCGTCATGCCGCCGTGTATTTGGGGATTCTTTCAATACTCGTTAAACCAGCCCAGTTTTTTTTTGCATAAATCTGTTGATCCGTTTGCCTTGTGAAACGCTTCTGCCCTCTGGAGAGTGGTCCTCCCACATATATCAGTTGATAGCCTTGTTCCAAGCAGAATCACTACCAGAGGTTTGTGTGTTGCATAAGGGGGATGGCCCCAGTGGCGCTTACGGCATTGTAGGGAAAAAAGGCCCAACGGTTGTGTAACAGTGTTTAGGTGCAGTGAGGTTTCGGGTTCAATTTTTATAAAGAGAATGTTGATACCTTGTTGATTTTTTCCGATCGCTACCTTGTTCATGCGCTGGGTGAAGGTTGGGTTAGTACAGATTTTTCTGACATATGACAAGAGGAAAAGATAGTATTGTACCAGGAAAGGCTGAAGCCGAAGATTTTGTACATTATAACAATTTTTTGGTTGTGTAGTACTTTTGTTATTAACGACCCTGAGTTGTGAATTAATCTTCATCTCATTGATCCAAAAAAATCATGGCGTGCTTCAAGTGATGAGATTTCATCAAATATCTTGAAAATTCTAAGGTTGAGCATGGCAAAATTCTTTAAATCAAATTTGCCAAGCTTACATATATTCATAAACCAAACAGTGCAAGGGACTCATAGCCACGGTCCCGGAAATACGACTAAAGACCCAAAAGGTCCGAACAAAAACAAGAAAAAACAACCACCTTTTCATTTGAAAAATGATATATACATGAGATCTTATTTAAAATTTTCCAGTTACTTCGACATACGAAGTCAAGGGATTGAGATTCTCTCGGGAGATTTTCACTCTGCCGATTGTAAGGAGCTCTCAAGAAGAACGCACCACTGTTCTCTAGAAGAACTGGCAAGACATGCGCTTGTTTCCGGGCTAGCCAAAGCATGACACAGTATGTGCTTTTCATTGGGCTAGCCTAGGCGAGCCAATGCATAACATGACATGTCACCGGGCTAGACAAGACATGTCACAACATGTGCTTGTCACCAGACTGCGTTGTAGCATTGATAATGGCCCATGATATCATCGCCTCAAGACATCGGGCGCCTCTAGTGCCATGTGACGCGGATCCAAGAGCGGGTCATTTTTTCCTATACAAACAAAAAGTTAAAAAAGGCCCTACCATTTCCTGCCATGAAGCCAAACCCCGAGAAAGGATAGGACAAGAACATGGCCAAGGCCAGCCTCATCTGAAGCCCCTAATAAAATCACAGTAATCGGAAAAAAACACTTGTCTTGTGGTGGTGCCTGTGGATGTGTACATCCATGTACAAGGTCAGCCCCACAACAGACTGTTCAGCTTCTGCAGTTTAGTTGCTTTCTGGCAGCACTGGGCATTTAAATCAAAGTTTGGGCATGTGATTTTTCTTTTTCTTTGATCACATAATTCATAAAGTTGGGCATGTGATTGCACATGTTGAAGTGGCTGTGCCATCGCCCTCATGTTTTCCTTTGCACATGGATTGGATTAGTACAAGTTCTATCCCCACAGTAGTACAAGTTCCGGATTGCCGAACGGTTGGACGGTTGAGATTATACACAACACTGTGCAATTTGAAACGTTGATTGCCGAGATCAATGGTCCGAATGTGCACTGTGTGCACAACACACCCCTCGGGTCCTGTCCACTAGCCTGCCTGATAAACTCAAAATACTTAAGCCCAAGTTACAAGTAGTAGCTTAAAATGTTTCTTATATATCCAAAATCACCAATGTAGACCTATACTTGGGCTGGGGTATCACAATCTCTCCACTCTTGCGCCTTTGGTGGGGGTTGAGCATTAGAGCCCCAAGATATTTCATGAATCTTTTCCCTTGTGACCACACTCATCATGGTATTCCACTAGTCTTTTCCCTTGTGAACACATGCGCCCCGAGCATAGAGTCACCACGATATTTCATAGGTCCTTTCCCTGACGACACTACAGCTTCTTCATAATCAGTCGATTCACCTGATGGTCAAGACTTGGGATTTAGAGGTTTGCTCTCTCCTAAGATCTTAGATTCGAAACCTCTAAGGTCTTATCAACTTCTTTGGGGTTAGTCTATACAGAGTTTTAGTGCTTTAATTGGGCTTCCAGTCGAAGTGCACGTAAGCTAACCCGAACACTTGAGTTAAAAAGTTTGGGTGGCATTAAAGTTACATGTTCTATCTTCTGGATTAATTCGTTTCCTTTGTTTACAAAAGGCTTAATCATTGTTTCCTAATTGTCACATTTTGGTTGTGGTGGGCGGATTTTACGTTTGTATAGCGACTTTAACTGAGGCATCGAATAGTGGATAGTGAGATTGAACCCATTGAATTAATCAGTCTATGTGGGTAAAAAGGTATTTACATTTTGAAGACTTGTGAAAATGAAGAAAAAATGGTTAAAAAGAAAAGTGTGAGAAAATGTACTGATTACTGTGCGTAGTTTTATTATTTTCCTCTCGCTTTCCTTCTAAACCATACAAGGGGAGCGATTTTTTTTTTTTTTTTTAACTTTCTTTTTTTTCCTTTCTTTTTATAGGTTCCAAACAAAGCTTTAGGCCCAATGAGGAGAAATCGAAGACAGCATTTTCTGGGAAAAAAATTGTACCTCGTTTTAAAGGCTCCAATTTACCTTCAGTTTGTTTAAATTTCTTTTGATATGGGAGAAATAATATATAAACAGTTTTACCCTCACTTTTTTTTTTCCCGCCTGGGGAGGAACCTAAGTGGACTAAATGAATCTCAAGAATTGATGGAAAAAATGAACTTTAAAAAATAAAAATGTCTTCACCTATGGTTAATTTGTTTATTGGTTATAAACAATCTCAAACGAGCTTTAAGTCTTTCGATCATGAGGCAGCTATAATATTTTGATAGCACAACCTTAACGAGTTGACTAAGGGTGTTTGAACTTGGCTTTTTTTTTTTCTTGGTGATGATAAGAAACTGCTTCGAAAGCAAAGCCACGTTCCGCCGGCACCTCCAGGGTTAACACCATATATCGAGACCCGCTTATTAGTTACGGACATCGAAAGTCAAGGCGTTGCGGGCGGAAGTTAAACACGAAATCTCCGAATCTAATGACTAATATTGATCTCCGTGGCAACCTTAAACTAACGAGTTTGAAAACTACCGAACTTTATAAAGCATCTTTTCAAGCTTAGTTTTTCATGTAACAAACCGAGCTCGAGTAAAATTCTACACGGTAAATTATGAATCAAATTTTCCACCAGTTTGATTCATTCAACCCCATCTACCTGACTACCTGCCTGCCCACATGGCCCCTCTCTCTCTCTTTCTCTCTCTCTCTCTCTGGTTATTTTTTTAGAAAGATTGTGGGGTCATAGAAGACTACTATCCAATAGAAGTTTACTTGAACTCCGAGGGCTGCAGTGATTCATTCAACCCTATCTACCTGCCTGCCCACATGGCCTCTCTCTCTCTCTCTCTCTCTCTCTGGTTACTATTTTAGAAAGATTGTGGGGGCATAGAAGACTACTATCCAATAGAAGTTTACTTGAACTCCAAGGGTTGCAGTGGCGGAATCAGGATTTTCGATAAGTGAGATCAGAAATTTGAACTATGTGTAATTCACGTACGAAACTCTTGATTTGTTTTGAAGAACGAACAAACTAGGGCTATGTTTCGAAATTTTGTGGGTGGAGACTCTATTTTGACTCCTTTTTTCCCAAGTACAAAACCTTTGTATGTGCCGGGACAAAAATAAATTTTAAAGTGGGGGTCAAATTAGTAAAAATGGGATAAAAATTATACCTATCTCAATAAAAATTTGATAGCTAGTGGGGTCGGCTATCCACCCTTATCTCTATGTCCCTCCGCCACTGCCAAGGGATTTGGCCAAGTAGTTGTGAGAAAGTAATAAATGCTCCAAAGTAATAAATGCTCCTCCATGAAGTCACAGGTTTTATTCCCACGGAGGCCAAACATTCCAAATCTTGGGGTCACTGAGAGTTATGCCCGGTCGTTATCTTCAGAGCCTTGGAATTAGTCGAGGTGTTCGCAAACTGACCCGGACATCTTGTTATAAAAATAAAAAGGTTACCTGTCTATGTGCCAGTGTTTAACACTGTCCAGTAGAGAAATCAGTTACCCAAAAAGAATCCAGTTGAGAAATAGGACAATTGTCTATAAATACCTCTATTTCCTGGATTTATCACTACCATCTCTCTCTCTCTCTCTCTGGGCTTGATTCCATTATTGCTCTCACTTTCTTTTCTTCTTCTGCGCAAACTAAGCAATGGATAGGAAACAAATTGCTCTGATTTTGTTCTCTGTATTGATGGTTGTTTCACTTGCAGAAAAGCTCCAGGTAACTTGAATGTTAATTTGATCTCTCTCACAACCGCATAAACACACGGACAAAGATCCTCATTTCCGATCGAAAATTGTAATTGCCTAACGTTCGAGTTCATTTTCAGCCATCAGAATCTCAAGATACTCCAGTCGCTGAAAATGCGCTGAAACAGGAGTATCGACGATTTTCAGTACAAAGGATTCTTGGCCCAAACACACACGGTCCAAAGTCCTCAACGAAAACTAGTGCACCTATATATGTTACAGGGCATTTTCGGTCACGAGAATCTCAAAACATAGAAATCTGAAAACATGATTTTGCTCATGAAAATGCAAATGTGGGTATCGACAAATTCGGCACAGAGGAGGATCCTTGGCCCAAACACGCGCGCACAACTCTAGGTCGGTTCGATATAGTGTTTGTTTTCGGTTCTCATTTTTAGGAACACACACGAAATTGTATGGTTGTCCAAACTCATCTCTTGAACTTTTTTGCGGAAAAAAATCATTCCAAATTCTCAACAATGAATGAAATATGTACACACACGATTTTGGAATGCAGAGGATAGTCCGTGCAATCCCTAGTCGTCCAAAAGTGCTCTAATGGTGTAGATTTGCTAACAGACTTTTACCAATAAGAGAAGTATCTAATTGGGAAGACACTTTCGCAAACCTGACCTATTAATTATTGAGACGAGCGGCCGAGATGCGACTGCTTTCTTGCGGTCTAAACCCGGAATGCAGAAAGAAAAGCGTGCTCATTGATTAATTGCTTCCGCTTGGATTCTGCAGGCATCTGACCTACAAATTGAAGTGTCTCTGCTCCAAGGGAACAACCAAATGGTGAGACAGACTCCTTCAAATGCTGTCACATTCCTATATCATGGTTTTTCTATTATTCATGCATTTCTAACACTTTTTTTAATTTTTCGTTTTTTTTTTTAAATTTTTCCCGCTTTCTTTGATTACAGTATGGAGCTACCCAAGGCAGCCTCAGACCTCAAGGTAGGTTAAGCAAATTTAGGCCATGTTTATTACTGATTTTAAAATACAGTTTTCGCAAGATAGTTTGAAAAAAATTGTTTTCCGATTAAATACACTCGTCGATTCGAAAATGTTTCTGTTCCTGTGCATATACCGAAACGAGATTTTTGAACCTTGTTGGTTGGGCGCAGAGTGCGGAGGGAAGTGCGCGGGTCGGTGCTCAAAGACGGCGTACAAGAAGCCATGCATGTTCTTCTGCCAGAAGTGTTGTGCTAAATGCCTGTGTGTGCCTCCGGGAACCTATGGAAACAAGCAGGTTTGCCCTTGCTACAATAACTGGAAGACCCAGAGAGGAGGACCCAAATGCCCTTGAAAGTGGAAATACAACTACTCCTGGCTACCTACCTTAACCTACCTTGCTTGTATTATGCTTATTATTCTGTTTCCTGCACATTTAATTCTATGTCCTTGAATTGATTTCTATTTAATCATAATTGAAAGTATTTAATAGCTCGATATAAATTGTTGGGTCTACTTCCAAACAACTTAATCTTTTGAGGCATTTGATAACTTAACAGGGTAACAAAACACAGGTTAGGAGAGTCTTGATTCAAGTCTCTCCGCTTACATTTTGCTTTTTCCTCTGAGTATTTGCGTCTCTACATACAAGATGGGGTTGAACTGGAGGGAGGGGATGACTAGCTGCTGCTGCTGCTTCTTCTTTCTCGGCAAGGAATGAATAGCTTCATATACATTGTTGGACCATTTCCTAATAGTTTCAGCTTTAGGGACAATTGACAACTAAAGAAAAACAATCAACTAGCAGTTAACCAATGAGGGTTCCCCCATAGCCCCTCATTGGGGCGGAACATTCTCCTAATACCACCCACATGTGGCAGGATTTTAGCTTCGGTCCCGACATAGATCCGGTGGGGTCCCCTATAAATAGTAGTGTGGTGTCACGGGACAATACTTTTTGACGAAGGAGACAGGAAACATACATGCACCACCAATTTTAGTACCAAAACTAGCAGTTGTCCCAATTCACTAGCTATCTGTGTTTCATGGCACGCCTATGCCATCTTAGATTTTCAGTTTTTATGAGTAACCAAACATGGAAGTAGACCACTTTGACAAATTAGTTATCTATGTTTAATAACTTTAATTATATAATTCACTAAGTAAACCCAACAATTGAAGTAGCCGAATCAACCAATTTTTGATCGAATTTAACATTTTTAACCACCGGCAAAATATGGATTAGTGGATCCATGATTTATTTCTCTCTCTTTCATTTTGAAATATATCAATCAACTCCAATAAATGACAGTTTTCTGGTCATTTTCGCATGCGGTGGAAGAGAAAGTCGTTGAAAAAGCAATTTCTTAGAGACTCAAAAAAGTCCATCCAGTGCACCAAGCTCCTGGTACTGCAGGATTACCTCGTAAGTAGAGAGGTTGTTTCAGCAACTCCAACCCGGGACCACCAGGTCGCATTGGCGCAACATTACTTTTGTGCCCTTCAACTAAGCATGAATTCAATATATGACAAATTTCCAGGCCCCAAAGTCTTCATAGTGCAGTAAAGTTCTAAGAATCAAATGCCCATAATATCAGCTATTTCAGTCTTGTCAGTCAACAAAACTGGAAAAAATACAATGCATTGAATCAAAAAAAAAATAATGCAGTGTTACAAAGGATATAACCATAGAGAAGAAACAGCTTCATTTTCCTAACAAAAACCACGGAAAGAAACCACTATATGATGTAGGTTAGCTCACAAGCGATGAACAAATCAACCTGACCCTGTCAACTTCAAGACCTGACGAGATTCTATCATACAACAAAGGCAAACAGGGAAGAAAAAAAATGCAAATGGTATATGGTAAATGATCAAAGGTCTACCTCCTACACCTCCAAGCTGATACTGAGAAAAGAGATCGATCTTGCCAGCAAACCATCAAACGGCCATTCTCTTCCTTTATCATGTACCCTTCGCAACTATAGCTCTGCAACAACCTCCTTGCTTGCAGCATACCATAATAGCTCAAAGGAATGCTCCCAAAGCCAGCCAAATCAAGCCGCTGAATCCACTTCTCAAGCTTTTCATGTCTGCTCTTCCTTTCCATTCCCTCACTCGCTATAATGTTCTTAATTTCTCCTCCAAATAGCATCTTCTCCACCTTGAGTCTCTCTGGTGAGCTTCTAGGCAAAGTAGATTCCAAACAATCAAACAAGGCGGCGTAAAAGTACAACGATTCTGAGAGCCTCTCCATGAGTGTTGATCCATTGTGATTTGAATCTTGCTCTGATATCACCATGACTTTTGGAGACAACCCCCATAACGCATTAAGGAAGCTATCCATCCGTGCAGAAGAGTTGAAAGATAGAGGCGATGAAGAAGCCGAATCATGACCTGGACTATACCCATTAACCAATTCTTTGTCAAGCAATTTCCCAGAAGTGTCCTGGTTCATTTGGAGGGTTTTTTGCAAGTTAACGACTCCATTTGCATTCTTTGCTGTCAATGGCGATTTTTTTCTCAGGAGTTCATCGTCATTTGCCAAAAGGGTGTGCAATTGTAGAACTGAGCTAATCGCTAGAGCCTCCCCAGTTTTGACACGAAGTTTTTCAACATCAATATCCTCTAACTTGCTGACTATTTGGTTGAATTGAAACGGAATATCCAACTTTTCGGCTTCTTCGGTCAAAATATGAGCCATTTGCTCCAACACCTCTTTCTTTTGATGGACCCCCGTAATTCTCAAATGAGGCGGGCCCTCAGGCCGAGCACCCAGGTCCTGAAGAAGCGCACGCCACTGAGCAGGTTCTGAGGCATTTAGGTCAATTACATGAACCATCTTTTCCCCTTCCATGGCTTCGACTATAGCTTGGTTTGCAACCACAAAAGCCACCTTTAGAAACGGACACAATTCAAAAAACAGCTTCCCAACGAGTATTTCTTCTGATACTGAAGAAATTCTAGTAGCATGGAGGGCCTTGTAAATACCAGGCCAATGTTTGAGAATCCGTTCGGCAAGTGCCTCAGTGAAGTATGCTGCGATACGCTGCATGGTATCTCCTTCGGGAGAGGCAAGTTGGGAGATTTGGTCAAGGGTAACATTTGCATTTTCGAGGCTTCCCGAGGCTACATGATTTGCACAAGCAAGCAAGAGGTGGATCAGATATAGGCCTCGTTCCTCGGATTTGAGCTCTCTGAGCCACGGGTTCGGTGATCCGAAGCCAGGTGAGAGTGACATCATGGGAAAGGGTTGGAGAGGGGACGAAGTCACAGATGAAGACCCATCATCTTGAAACATTGGTGGATATATAAATTGGGAACCAAAAGATAGGAACCTTCACACAACACTACTAATGTGAGCAAAGTTAAGGTATTGGATGGTTTCTCAAAGTCTTGTGCAATTGGAGAATTTGCAAGAGAGATATGAGCAGTCCTTTTGCTTCTTCTTTTCACAAAATATGAAGAAAATTAAGCCAAAGTGAGAGAATTGAAGACAGGTTAAAACAAATTGAGGGTTTGGTTCAACTACAAGTGGAAACACCCTCTAATTAGAGCCAAGAATTGCAATTTACCAAACAAATTCAACTGGGTATCAGTTATCTCAATGGTTCAGATAAGACTCACAAAAGCAATCATCAAAGCACAAAACACACGGGTTTTCAAGAACTCACCAACGGCAGAAAGAACCACAAATCCCTTGCTGGGTTTTTAAATTCACCAAAAACCCATGGAAAGCCCCAAGACGATTCTCTGATATATCTCCCTGTGAATCTGTTCAGAGGTTTTCTTCAAGATTCTGTTCTAGAGAGAAAAAGCAATCTGCTGGACAATTAAAAAGAGATAATGGTTTGTTTTGAACGACTTTGTTTTGGGGAGGAGTACGTTAGTCGACAATATGTGGGGGGTTGTTTGTTTGGACTTGTCGTTACTGTTTTGGATTCCTCCTCCTTTCAGAGGAATATGGAATTTGTGAAAAGAAGAGCCACTTGCTGTGCAGTGTGCACCACCAATCGATACATAAACCCGGTCCGGTTCTTGAACCGGTGCAGTGAGAGAGAGAATAATATAGATGGTTTGTTTGAGTAATTTAAAAAAAATGAAATATGTATGTGCTGCTGATCAAAAAAAGATATGTATATGCTTGGTTTGTTTTTTTTGAAGGATATGAAAGCAAATATAATAATATCGTCTCTCCCTCTATCGTTATTATATCCGTCTGTGGAAGGACATAATAATTAATAGATATTATATTCGTGATCTATTTCTAAGTGACAAACACGGGATATAAGTACTTCGGATATACTATTCGGAGTGATAACATATCCACCTCTTTATCCTGTCAACAAACGATCCGCAAAGGCCTATTTGTTGAAAATATGAGAGAGCAAGATATGGATAATTCGAACATAATTTTGCCTGGATCTGTATATATCTTGAATTTTTAGAGTCATAAGCTTTGATTGGTTATCCGAAAACAAGATAGCTGATCCGGGTATGAAAAATTTAGTTGTGCCCAAAAAATGAGCTTCAGTAATTATGTTAGGCCAAATGTAATATTGAATTCGTATCATTTAGGACAAGCGGTTTGATGGGTTTTCTATCTTCGTAAGTGATTGGATGGTGAACCGGTTGATACAACAGTTAAACAGGTTGAACAGTGCTTCCATCAATTTAAATGTCCTTTCTCTCTCTAGAAGCATGTACTCTCTCTCTCTCTCTCTCTCTCTCTCTCTCTCTCTCTCCAAACCTTTTGTCTCTTTCTCTCTCCCTCTTATTTTCCTGCCTTTTCTTTGTCTTCACGTAAGCTGGATAAGGAATCAAAACCTATCAGTGCTGTCGAAAGGCCATTAATATTCCCCAATCCTTGCATGACTCCAAACAAGCCCTAACAAATCCAAAAAATGCCATAATTCGTGTTTGTTTCCTAGTGGGGCAAGTTTGGGGAAATGCAAGAAAGCCACCCCCTCCAAATGATTCCAAAACACAAATCTTGTTTTGTTTCCAAAGCCCAAAGACCTCCAACTTGGTATTATCTTCTCATATTAAGACAAAGAGACAAGTCGGTTAAGGAAACATCCAAAATTAGATAGATCACATCTTGAGTCGTATGGTGGTGGCCAACATATTGGAAAACCAAGCTTTTGTTTGGAACTTAGGAAAAGTGATGACAAAGTGAGGGAAAAGAAAATGAGAGAGAAATTTCATTATTTACAAAATTTGAATTCTTTATTTTCTGTCCTTTTTCCTTTGAATCCAAACAATTGGAGGGAAAATTTGTTAACTTTCCTTTATTTTCTTTCACTTTCCCTAAATTCCAAACAACGCATAACAGTATTATACAATTGAATGATTTTGCATGTCATCATCATTTTCAACAACCTAGCACAACAATGCTCCATTAATCAGCATAACATGAAACAAGATATATTCATATGGGACTTGGGGAGTGCAGGAGTGCACTGTACCTCTCCATGTAGTCCAGTAACTTGTTGAGGTCTAACCATATCTTCCGAAATTCTTGAGCTCAACGTACTAGTAGTAATTCACGTAATTTGTTACATACCCAAGATCATCGATGTAGACATTTAATGTTAGACGAGGTGTTCCATGCACAACAGGGAGTTAGTGTGCGACGAATCGTTCAATTTTTATCTGGGTCCTAAGAATCAGCTACAATGCTTAGATCTTAGAACCAATCGTCTCTCCAGGATTGTACAATGTATAGGATGATCGAAGTACATATGTTTTCCATTACAAATAGAGATAAGCGTAAACATTTGATATTTTTTTTATTTATGTGTTTTCAAATTTAAATCCACACGTGGAAGACCAACAACCACAACTACATAAAAAAACAAACCATCCATCCTTGGAAAACAATTAACTCTTGACACCTAAGTTGAGAGTGACAAGGCTGGCAAAGCTCCATTTCTAGGGTCAATTTCAAGTTTGGCTGATTTGTTATTGGATTTTCGTTGATGGGTCTCTGATTTTAAGAAGTCCAGCTTTCTTTCTTTCTTTTTTTTTGTTTTTGTTTTTTTGGATCTGACGATATATGTCCAGCTTATTCGTGACCCTTTGTCCATAAAATATGGACTGGAATCCGGATGGCAGCAGCTCTCTAGATGCGCTTAGTCCCGAGCCTGAAAATGTGATTTTTGGACCGTCAAATCAACAACTTATCCAATCGCCTTAGGGGTTGTTCGGATAAATAAGCCAAAGTGGCTTATTTTTTGTCCTTATTCAAATTTTTTTCGTATTACTTGGCTTATTGTCAATTTTTTGAGGATTATTGCATCTTCATGACAAGAGGAATCTAAAAAGTAAATTTTTTTGACCGAAATCCAATTTTTTATTTTTTTTGAATAAAGACGAAACAAGTGGCTTATTTTCGTTTTTTTGTGGCTTTATTTGGCTTATTTTTGGAGGGAAAGCCAGTGGCTTTTTAAGCCAAACAAGCCCTTAGTTATTCAAGAATCAAGTGAGCCCGTAATGACATAAACGGTACTTTAGCTTGATACAAATCTCGATTCTCTCCTAAATCCATTCTTGAGCGGGATGCGATAGTTATTCGGTAACGGTATCTGAGTTTTTGACTATTTTCTGTAGCTTGTTAATACTGTTGTAAGCTTCTGTGCTTTTCATTTGTTCACCTTCATGCTGCTAACTAGTTGTTTGAACAATTTTTGGCCTATGAGCTGTGTAGTATGTACCAATTTCAGCAATATAAACGACATTTCTTCGTTGCTCAAAAACATTATTACAAGTGCAACCAAAGCCTTTGGCCAAGATATATTGTTAATTTCTTTGTTGGTTGAACAAATCCGCGACAGGAATTTGGGACGACTCACCCAAACATCCTTTGACCTCGTCCTACAATGTACAAACCATGTTAGAACTCATTTCGAAACTCGCTTTTTTCTAAGTCAGATTTGGTATAGGAAAAAAACAAAACCAGAATCCGACTCAACTTGCATATTTCCGCATAGCTTCTCAAGCTCAAGAAAAATAAACAAAAATAACAATATCTAAGAACGGACAGCAACATCATTATGCCGACGCTGCAAGGGGTGTGGGAGCTTTTTCAAACCCTAGCTCGCCTCTTGAGGTTTGAGGCATTAACGAGAAGTATATACAATTACTATTACTAGAAACGTCTCCAACTCTACATATGTAAGTACAACCGGAATCAAGTCAGAGTCGGGTATGAGAGCGCAATTGTATAAAACACACACATACACCTTAGACTACACCAAAAGCCAAATAGTTTAGAAAACACAAGTTTTTCCCATACTAACCATGAAGACAAGGTGACTTCAGCTCCTTCTAGAGTCAACATGCTAAAGTGTGTATAAAGTAGCAAAAAGAGATAAGTCAACATACGGCATTATGTTTAATTTCCCGGCAATAATCCGATTACTAGCTTACAAGAGGTTATCAACTCCACCGAGGGACAAGAAGCAAAACCTTGAAACAAAGAAATAAACCAACCAGCTTGCATGCCAGTTTAACAGCGTCTAGTGACATACAAAATTCTCCTAAGTTGGCTTCTGAAACACACTTTCTTTATGTTTCTACGTTTTCTAAATCACGCTAACAGAGAAGAAAACAAAAGAAAAGGTTCTTACTTCTCATATAAGTGATTCAATGCGTACCAATTCCATTTCCTATGACTTTGAATTGGTATCACCTGCAAGAAATAAGATACAATTTGCTTTATACAAACAGTCCAAGAAAGATATGATGAATCATTCAATCCAAAGAAAGAGGCAAACTGGAACTTCACAACAATTCCCTTAAAGGTGAGGACAATTGACTCATAAAATTTTCACTATCAAGCCCCTATATTTGTTCTTTCTCACCCTTACAAGAGGGAAAAAATCAAATGGACCAGTGGGAGTACCAAAACCACCCTTTCAGTGTTTTGTTCCCTTGCGTGTGAAATTTGCTGCCGAAGAATTAGGACACTGAAATACAACCCAATTTCACTTCACACAAAAACGCGACAAGAAAGGTTACGACTCATGGCTATGAGTACATGCTAGAGCAAGTCCAAAAGTAGATATCAGAAAGAATAATCAAACTTTGATGATTGAAGTGCAGAGTTTAGGTACGCGACAAAAAGGGGATTTCCTTCTAGTGATATGCTCCTTTAACACTGAACATATCATGCCATGTATAATCGGCGCTTATGGATCCAGAGTCACATTTCTCAGGGAATAAGTAGATGACATATTCTTGTAGACTATTAGCAAACAAAGAAAAAGGACAAATATTCACCATGGCGATCATCTTCTCCCATCTGAGCAAGACAAACAGCGATCTCGGCACCAACAAGGGCATTGTTTTTCACAAGAGCAATGTCTTTGGAATCACTAAGGAAATTTGCCCAATAAAACACACCACAATTCCTGATGACAATTCTAGAAGGAAATTCAACCACAGAATTGGTTTGGTTCAACCATAGATATGTGAAAAACATTTCACAAAGCCGACCCCAATTGATTGGGACATAAGGTTAGTTTGATGTTTAACTATAAGAAGCATGGAAAGGGACACAGGACACATACGGTACAACAAGACACAGACATGAAGATACGTCCTTTTTTCAAAAATTAAGACACAGAAATGTTTGGGATACATTGAATAATAAATATATACAACTTATTTATTTCCAGGGATAAAATACAAAAATCATTCCTATCAAACAAGGGGATCTAATTAGAGACCAATGCAAACATTATAGTATAAGGAACTACAAAGAAATTAAACAACTATCATTGAATAAATACTCAAAAACTACGCTCCGACTAGGACAGGGGAGGCAGACTGACATGTCCATGCTTCTTAGGATTTAACAATAGACATCTACGAAATTCAAGTACTTTAAACAAGTGCAAATTTTTTGATAGTTTGGTATCCGGCCCAATGGGCCAACTAATCCGGGGGACCAATTTACAGTTTCAATGTTAAAATTACAACGATATGTTTTTATGTACAGGTAAAGGATACTTGAAGACAAAGAAGGTAAAGGATACTTGAAGACAAAGAAGCTCCACCAGTTAGTTCATTCACTCTAGCAAGCAAGAATGGAGTTTCGGCATTGCCTGTTATACCCTTGTCCCTGTGGTTCCAGGTTGAAAAAGTAAGGCATATAGGGAACTCCAAAACAGTTGAAGAGCAACATGGAATTTCACAATTTTACCAGTTGATAAAACTGCTTTACCTTGCTTCATTGAGGGCTTTCTGTATTGCAGACTCGATTAAACTGCCTGAAGCAGAATGTTCTTTTGGAATTGGCACTGCTATCAAAATACCAGTTCCGAGCTTGAGCTTCATGTTTGCAACTACAATTAGAAACAATAAATTAAAAAAAGGAGTTAAAAATACCACTATAAACCGACCAAGGATGAATTGGATTGATTACCACTTGCCTATTAATCGAGCAGAGTCTTCTGGTGTGTCTATCCGGCAAGGTGCCTACAATTTCTTCAACATCAATTACAGTTACAGCAAGCCAAGAATTAAACAGAATTGGGGTGTTGAAAACTCATATGAGATGCAATTGCATCTATTGAAACGATTGTGGCCCCAGTTGAAAGCTGGCATAACAGCTGAGACACCTTGTTCCTATGACAACTACATGCATCACCTTGAAAGACTAACACTAAACTACCATTAAAGGGATTAATAACTGTTGAGCATAATAAGATAAGGCGAGATATACAGCATGAAAGTACCTTACAGCCACTTGTTTCAGTGAAGAATGCTGGAAATTCATCAGTCTGATAAGCAGCCACACAAACTCCTTGAGTTTCCTATACCGTCACGACAAACCAGAAGTTGATCGTATATTAAGTAAACTTATGTTTCTTCTCATGATACTTGAAGATGAAAAGATGAAATCGTAAATACCAAATATTCGAGGGTTCTGGGAATATCTAATATCGATTTTACACCAGCAGAGATTACTGCTATAGGAGTCCTTCCAAGTTCTGTAAGATCAGATGATATATCCATTGCTGAAAAAGGAAAGGAAAAAAAGAGAGGGAGATAAACGTAGGTCAGAGAGAGATGATTTACTGGAACTGAGATCCTTGTGATTCACTAATGTCGGAGAGATTTGTCTAAACTATTTACATAGTGTAATCCTCTAAAAACAAGCCTTCTCATGTCATGTTGTTAGAGCTTGTCTCACATCAGTTAACTCCAAAAGTACACCACTTAGTGCTAACTGATTTTGAGTTGGATGCCTCAACATCCATTTAATGCCACTTGGCATCTGTGTTAGGAGTCCGGAGGCTTTTAGGCAAAATTGTCAACATCGATTCCCCATTTGTTTGCCATAAGAGCACTTTATCACCTCTGAAGAAACTAGTATATGAGGTTGGAGTCATTGGACGCCTTTGCCCTCATTGCCAAGTGGTTTTGAGTTGGATGACATTACAACTATAATGAGATTCTTATGGCCATGATTCCATGAAACATGACTACTGATGTAGTTGTAGTCTATCTGTTTATCCATATCAAAGGTTCAGAACCACAATGGATCTAACTTTTTATAACCTCAACTATGTAATATGATAATGCTGATCAGAAAAGGAAAAAAAAAACCTATGTTACATGATAAGCATCTAGTTTCTTTGTGAATAGTGTGTCAGAATGCCAAAGTTGCCCCCTGGCATCTAAAAGTTGGTGATGCAAAGTGGAGACATGTAATAAGATCTGAGGTATTGTACAACCTCCCATGATTGTGCAACGGAGGAGTCAGTATCAACTATGAATGAGGTGAAGGGGCTGATTACATTTCTTAGATTTCTACACAACAACAACAACCCCCCCCCCCCCCCTTTTGTCTTTTTTTCTCGTCTCTAATTCTCTTGCCATAAAAACCCTAGTTCCACATTTGACATTTCCACTAGGAGTATATTATGCATATCAATGTACTTACTATTCTCTCCATGTCTATGCACTCCACCAATACCCCCAGTGACAAATACATGGATGCCAACCTGCAGAAATTTTGAATTGCTTGATGTTAGCAACACTATTCAAAGGATCTTGTTCATGGTTATTTTTACAAATCAAATTGAAGAAATTGACAAAAAGTGAAAAGGTTAGAGCACTCACCATAGAAGCGAAAATCATAGTGGCAGAAACAGTTGTGGCACCATTTGCTCTGGTTGCCACCTATATAGAGTTTAAAAACGTTAGCACAGCTCAACTTAGTCATCCATATATGTGTATACTAGTCGTAAAATACATACTATAGCAAAACCTGTTTAATGATGCAGATAGACAGGATTAACTTCAGGATTTGCACAACGCCGTAAAAATTTTTTTTTGAAGAGAACCAGACATGAGACCAACAAGTGGATAAATGATAGAGAGAACCACTCAACTGACTACAAGCGATCAGCACTCATACAAACGATATCCGTAGACAAAATTCTCAAACTTGACAACACAACCTTAAGTACAAAGAATTTTACTTTTCACAACTCTCTATTGAACCAAGGAAGCTAAGAAAACAAGCCAGTTTCTATGACATTAGACTAAATGACCAATATTAATTGACGATTACATGTAATAGAATTACAGCAACTTGCATGCAGATTTTGATAAAGCTCTTCAATTGGAACGCCACTGAATCTTTAGTTTTCCTCTCAGAGCATCAACCCGTAGCATTATAGATAAGTTACTATAGCCTAAAAAGTGCTGCTTTCCAGCGTTAAAAGTCAATCAAGCATTGGGAGTGACAGTACGCTTCAGCCAAGCAGCTGGTATGCGGATGGCATAAACGATTTCCAAATGAAAATGTACACATGCACCATAAAAGAAGACATGACCATGGTTTGATTTACGAGTTCTACTCACAACATATGTGATGTCCCTGCGAGCTGTCTTTCGAGCTTTGGTTCCCATTATAGCCAGCCTCTCAAGTTCTTCTGCACTCAAACCTGCAACAGGTTTTGCAACTTCAGAAGGTTGAAACTTCAGAACAGTAATTGCTCATAACTGAACTCAGAATGGTATAACGCAAGCAACTACAAAATGGGAAGCTTGCTATCTAAATTCGTGCAGCAGGGCTAAGGTCAATGAGAATTAAATCAGCCACAGGCCACGGGTTATGCTACAAGGCTTTCACTCCTCTACTTCTGACAATCTTCCTATTATAAGTAACTGAAAAAAATTCCATTATACGTTAGAACCCAAAAGGACTTTTATCGCCCAAAACCCAATAGGTCCGACTGAGCATAATAGTCCCTACTGCTAGATAACCACCTTTTTGCATTCTTGGGCCAATTCTGTCATTTGTAAGTTGTAACCGTTCATGAGTTGCTCCACTACGTCTTCCTGCTTGTCATAATTGCTCAATTAAGATGGTATCATAGGACAATGGAGTCTGCTTTTCGTCATTGCTCAATCCAGTGGACATGATATTAGACATTTCTGAGCTCACTTCCATAGAGATGTCATACCAGGTCTTCAATTATACTATCATGCCATTCTTGTTCTTGATGTTATTTACTATGGTTTTCAAAATAAATATCTACCACTCATTGCATTGGCATCCACACGGTTGTGAACTCATTTAAATAAACTCAGTTGTGAACACTCAATTATTTACTTTCTACTTGAGCAGTGGGAGCTACGTAAGTTGACGCTAGAAGCTTTTCAAGCGTTGTGCTCCCGTAAACATTTAGCATATCCAAAAACGTCTTTGTCCCGTTTGGACTTAACTGATTCCATTGAAAAAAGGGAGATCATAGTCATGGTACGGTCAATTTCAAATAGTATGGGATGTATAGGTTGTTTGTCCACCACTTTTTAGCCAGCTCTGCTCCACACCAAAGGATCTGAGGCACATGGTCAGTCATATCCAAACTTGGGTGAGACCAAAACTGCTATGCTGAGCCAATCAAGGTACAAAATTGGTAAGAGAGATAACTCCGATAGTTGAAACAAATCCTTTGCAGGAACACATAATATGCACTGCTTGGTCAAGCACTCCCTTCCAAGAACAAAATAATCTCAATTCCCACATTAACTTCATTCTCTTCTTGCAATACCAAACAATAAAAATGGTGACCAGTTGTTTAAGCTATTGTTGTCTCAGTCTCAGAATTGCTGTATAAGTGGAGCTATTGTTGTGGGCCTTAATATGGGTGCACTGTAATGGAAAAAGTTGTTCAAGCTCTCGAGCCTCAGGAGAGCAATCGATAGAGCTTGCTTGAACCTTTGCTATTTGTCTAGGAAATCTCTAGTTCCAAAGTTCAACCCTGTGGTGTTCAAAGTTGCCTGCCTTCAGCTTTTATCTCCGACATTATCTAGATTCTAAGTTTGTATTGGACCTATGTCTTCCTAACTTTTTGTTTCCTGATTCCTTATTCCCAGACCAAAAACAAATTGAAAAGTTGAAAGAAAACGTAAAAATAAACACCTACGCATGGTACACCATCTAAAATAGCAACTGTTGCAGGGACAGCTCCATTCTCCCTCACAATTGCCTCCACCTCCTTGGCTGTTTCCAAATTTTGAGGATAAGGCATTCCTGAAGATCAGACGATGACAAAATTACAAGAGTGTTACACGTGTTTTGTTTACCAATCTATATATCCATGTTCAAACAAAATTTAAAATATAAAATTGCATGACTTAGGTTTATTCAGACTACAAAAAAGGTATTAGATTGGGTAGTTTTTTCCGATGGAAATCATATTTCACACTGGTCCGCATGTTAAAGAATGGCTCATGCAATTTCATTTTCCACGACATAACCCAGTAGACACAAGAAAACAGACTCATTTCAGATAGTAGTAAACACGAAATGAATTCAATGCATAAATTATTGGGGCTACGTAAAATTTGGAACATTTTCCTTTTTATAAGATTCTTTGGACCATACTACACAATTCTGGCAACAATGAAAACCTCAAAACAAGATTGTGCCAGCAGTTGCCATGATGAAATAGACATGCTAATTGCCCAATTCCCTGCTGCCATATATTGAGAGGTTGCTCCTCGGGGAACTACTCTTCACAAACTAATATAAACAAATATAGAAAATTAACCAACTGAGCCAGAAGGCAGCAGAGAATACCATGTGATATTATGGTGGATTCAAGCGCAACAACTGCCCTTCCATGTGATAAAGCTTCAGAAACATCAGCTGATAACTTTACCTGGCCAATGCCCACATCGTCGTTACCGCCCTATCAAACAAAACATCTACCATCAATATCATGCCACCAAAACAACACCACTACCCTTGTTGAAACCAAAAGACTAACTAAAAAATTGACTGTTAGACTAAATGATAGGATTACGGGGATTATCAATGCTCTTTTTTTTTCTTTCTATTTGGAGTGCCTAACGTCCTAGACATGCCATGAATTCACGATTAAAGCCATCTTGGCCCAAACTTTGATCTATAATTGCGTCAAATTTCTATTCCAAAAAGTTTGGATCCCAAGTTGCAATCACACTCTTAAAATTCACTTCAGCTTTCTCATAAAACAGGTTACAAGAACAGTAATTCTGATAACCCAAGAAAAGGCCTAAACAATTTCCACTAAATCTCAAAACATTTTCAAGGTTTGGATTCCATAATATCAAACCGACTCTCATATTTTTTTCATTCTCCACAATAAAACAAAGTAAAAGAGATTACATCCAAAGACACAAAAAACATGCCCAAACCAATTCCAATAAGACCCAATACATTTCCAGGAATTCTAACAAGCAAGGGCAGAGGTGGGTTGACACCAAAAGGATCAACTGAACCCACCCAATTCAACATTGTTGAAGTAGCATGAATTTTCCAAACTTATTCTACTCTCCTCGATCGAGTTGGAGCCTGGACCCAAAGTCCCCACCACAACATGAATAAACCTAGCTTCAAAATTTTGAACCCACAGCCTCACAAGAAGTCCTAACGCCTTTACCCTAATTACATGAAGTCCTAAATTTCCCATCTGCAATCATTAGAAGTCTTAATGGCCCCAAAAATCTCACCACAAGTCCTACATTAACCCAATTCTTCCAGGTTTTCGACCCCACTACCCAACAATCCTGGCTTCACCTCAGCTAACAGGGCCCAATATTCACTGTATTTGCTTCTATTACTCACTCTCTCATTTTTTGGTAATGCTGGGTATCCCTGGTCAGCTTGGGCGCACCTCGGACTAATCCCTATAACCCCTCCTACAACTGGTTCACATGCTTACAAGTGGGGGCGAGGTGGTCGTAAGAGTTGCTGGCACGAAGAATCGAACCTGAGACCTTAGGATGGAGCAAACACCCAAGTCCCAACTCCAAAGTTAAGACCACCAGGCCAAACCCCTCGAGGTTTTCTATTACTTGCTTATTTCATTGGAATCCGTTTCTAAAAATCCAACTCTAATCATGTCACGAATGTAACAAAAACTCATCATAACCAAAGTTGAGGCGAAACAACAGGAGTCTAATCTAAGTAAATTTGTATACAATCGTACATGGATTTTTACGTAAGATGAAAAGGGTATAACACCAAAGGCACGGACATATGTAGAAAAAACGATGAATTGACATTACCTTTCGGTTTGAGCCCGTAAGCTGAAAGTGTCTTTGAAGGTTGACAAGCCTTGAGAGGGCGGAAGAAGCCATTTTCTGATACAGTAACACCGGAACGAGGAGAGAGAAACCCCCTGCGTATTTGGGAACTTGGGAAAAGCAGACCAAACGAGATTTTCATTTTTTACTAACTTTTCCTCCTTTTTTTTTTTTTTTATTTCATAACTTCCAAACAAACTCTACAGGTTTTTTTCCCCTGATAAATTTACAAGTTCAAAATTTTAAGTACTAACTTGTTCGGCTTAAAAAGCCATTGGCTTTCCCTCCAAAAATAAGCCAAATAAAGCCAAAAAAAACGAAAATAAACCACTTGTTTCGTCTTTATTCAAAAAAAATAAAAAATTAGATTTCGGTCAAAAAATTTTACTTTTTAGATTCCTCTTGTCATGAAGATGCAATAATCCCCAAAAAATTGACAATAAGCCAAGTAATACGAAAAAAATTTGAATAAGAACAAAAAATAAGCCACTTTGGCTTATTTATCCGAACAACAAAGCAGTTGATAACCATTTCATTGCTTTGCAGGAAGGAGTACTTCAAATTTAAGTACTAGTGTGGAAGCGTGAAAATACTTTGTTTGACAGACAACTTGCAATGAATTTTGCCATTTGTGCACAAATATACTCCTAAAACATTTTAGTGTATGGATTCTGCTTAGGGGCGATAAACGGAGCAAGCAGGTAATTGATTATCAAGTTTGGTTTGATAACTTAGCAAGTATCAAGAATATGTTCGAGCTTGGCTTGTTTATTAAACGAGTAGATCTCAAACGAGTTTTAATTAAGCCAACCACAAGCCGAGCTCAAGTAGATTGAATTTTTAATACACAATAAGCCACACGAGCCGAGTAGTAGCTTATTTAAGTTTGGTTTAAAATTTTAACGAGCTCCAAAGAAATGTTCAAGCTTGGTTTGTTTATTTAACAAATCAATCTTGAATAAACTTTTAACGAACGAACACAATCTTAGACTTGAGAGCTTGATTTGTTTGGAAGCCCCAATTCTGCTTTTCGTTAATTCAAACACAAAAACTAACGGTTGCACTTAAGATGGAAGTACAAGGGTGTAAAAGGGTAATAATGAAGTAGAAAGAACGTATATTGAATTCATCAAAATACAGGGGTGTAAGTGAAAATTTTCAAAGAGGAACTGAGTTTTGGGGCAAAAAGTTTGAAAAATTGTAGGGATAGTGAAACTGACCCGAAAACATTATTGTTCGGTTTGAATTTTGAGAGAGATTTTTGAAAACAATGAGTGAATAGAAAAAGAAAAATTATTAGAGACCAACCCTAAGAGTTTTGAGACTCCAAAACGAACAAGACCACGTGAGTTCACGGCGGTTCATTTTACACTTTCAAATGAAGAGTTTATTCTAATTTCAAACTAGTTAGATTTCATAATTTGTACCCTTATTGGCCAAATATACCTCTGCGCAGTCTCCCAAATCAAAAAGTGCAGGACCGAATTCCGGAACGGTTAGATGTACATGTTTTAAACTTGTGTCCGTAGCATTGTTCCGAGTCCGGGATTGTGTTCTAAAACTCATCCGTAGCATTGCTCATGCGACAATTTCAAGTTTTCAACCAATCACATGAAAACACGTTAGAAAATTAATTTTGACACTCTATTTTTAACCATATGCACTCCATTTTTTGAATTTTTCTTAGGAGTATTTGAAATTACAATAATACCCTTCTATATGTGAGACTGAGAGAGTGGATGACCATATGCACTCCATTTTTTGAATTTTTCTTAGGAGTATTTGAAATTACAATAATACCTTTCTATATGTGAGATTGAAAGAGTGGATGAACACTAACAAAAATAAAAAATAATTTGATAATTTCACATAAGATAAAAGGCAAAAAGTACAGCGCTGAGGGTTAAATGTGAAATACCAATATCACTTTTCAATGCATTATTGCTTAGGGTTAAATGTGAAATACCAATATCACTTTTCAATGCATTATTGCTGAGTACACAGATATTGCAGTTCTCCACCCCCCCTCCTGTGTACCTGTCTCTGCCAAACACTCAAATGGCAGAGCCCCTGACCCACTGGTCCCCAACCAAAATTTCCAAAACGACTAGTACTACAATAATTTCTGAGTACAGCAAAGATACAGCAACTGGGGTTAAATTTTTTCACATTCAAATCTTCTACTACTATCTTAAAGTGAGCTGTCCCTCTTTCCATTTCCAAACCAACAATAATTGAATCCAACACTTTTATACAAGAGATTGACCAAATACTTAATGCTCTTAAATTTCTTTATTCCATTACTACTCCTCATTGTTCTGGGAAATTACCTCTCCAAACTTAAGGAAGAGTTGGGCATCAGAGGTGCTCATGGAGGGGCAGCCCACCAGGTCAGGAGTCTTGAAATTTGCATATTCATCCATGTAGCAGGTGGTCACCTTAGCCGACGGGAGGGGCGCGGGAAGGGCCATGCCCGGTTGTTTTGGAGGGTCGGACGGGACGAGGCTTCTGAGGATTCGTGATACTTCGTTCATTGTTGGCCTGTCAGATGGCTGTCTCTTGGTGCACAGAAGTGCAAGCTGAAATAGCATTTTTACTTCCCCCAGATCCTTACACGTCGCTGATATCTCGGAGTCAACGGTATCCATGACCGCGTTGTTGGCTGTCTTGGATAAGATCTGTCATAATTCATCACCAAAAATAGCCCATATCAAAAAAATAGAGCATTTGTTTCAGCAGCGAAAATATCACATTACAACAATATCATCTCATTTTCTGCTAGCACAAATAATTGAGGCATTTCAGATAGAAAAAAATCAATTGACTTCATAAAGATGGATAGAAAACTGACCATATGATGGAGGTTGCATTCACCGTCCAATGCTTTTCTTCCGGTCAGTAACTCAAGAAGCACGATCCCATAGCTGTAGACATCCGACTTCTCAGTGAGACGGGAAGTACGGGCATATTCAGGATCGATGTAACCAAAGGTACCCATTGGGCAAGTAGAAGTATAGGACTTGGAGGTGCACAAGTTTTTTGCAATGCCAAAGTCCGTAAGATGAGCCTCGAATTCCTTGTCCAATAGTATGTTCGATGACTTCACATCCCTATGGATTATGCGAGGGCTACAATCATGGTGGAGATAGGAAAGCCCTTGCGCTGCTCCCAGCGCTATCTGAAGACGAGTGTCCCAGTCTAGCTTTTTCTTCTTTGTAGGTCCTACAAGGTACAGAGAACATGTATGAGACACATAGGGAGTACCACACCACCCATGAAATCCAAGTTCTTGAAATCCAATATCAGTGGAACAGACTGAGTTCTACACTAGCTATTCCTTGAAAAGTGAACCATAAAAGTATTATACTGTCTAACAAAAGCAAGCAAAAATAAACTAAGGCATGGTGAATGTTAGGTACGATTTTGAGATCAACTCAACTGAAGGCTCTTTACATGGTTATGACATACAAGTTTTCTAAAGCTTCAACATTGTTAAAAAAAAAACTTACCATGAAGGAGATCCCACAGGCTTCCATTTTCCATGTAGTCGTAGAAGAGAAGGTTCCCAGAAGGGGACAAGGAATAACCTTGAAGGCTGACAAGATTCCGATGCTTAATGCTCCCAGCCGTCTCAAGCTCCGTCTCGAACTCCTTGAGGTACTGTGGGTACTGGGAGTAGAGTCTCTTAATCGCCACTGGCCTGCAGTTTTTGAGTACACACTTGTATACGGTGCTTGATGCACCATAACCAATTATATACTTCTCGCTCAAGTTCTCGGTCATCCTCATGATGTCCTCGTACACATGAAGTGCCATGTTCATGTGAAGGATCACAAGCTTCGGTGATGAGTAACTGACTGCTTTTTAGTAAAGAAGGCACAGGAGTAAGTAAAATAGGAGAACAACTTAAATCGTTAGATTCGTCATACTATTTGAGGTTATCCACACAAATTGGTGGACTACAGAACTCATTTGCAAAATCATAATTTTCATTTGAACTTTCTGGGTTTCTGCATTTCTTCTACTAGCATGATTAAATTACAAGCATTGGATAACTATTAGGTCCACATCAGTTCTTGTTAAGCCAACTTTGAATATTTGTGTCATCTCCCTCATGCACTCACATTGGACACAAAACAAGGGTACAAATCATCGTGGCAAGTACCTGGTTTGTCGAGTGATCCTTCCGGAAAAGGTACAGAACTGGTGGGCCTGCTTACTGTTACTAAGATCATGAGAAGAATCACCAGCGCACTTAAAGCAATCCCCAGTATAGCTGCTTTAGAAATTGTGACTTCATACAAAACAATTTCATTCTCAGACTTAGCAATTGAAATGAATTAGCTGTAGCGAAGATCAACTTCTACACAAAGCTCCAATGCAGGATGTAACAATGTGAATAGCAAGGCTGAAACAAAGATAATGTTTTCCAACCGCGAGAGCAATTAGATATATAACAAACCCACCGAGGGCAATCTCACCAACTTGCCTGATGCTTGGTAAGATGATACGTGGAGCCCATAAAGGCGTGACGGAAAATATTTTTGTACACTTGACATCACACATACAGCCGAATCACCAGATACTTCCTATAAAGCTTTGCACTCAATCTCAAAATTTAGTAGTAACTCATCCAGTCTTATCTTACAAGTGTCTCGTTTATTTATCCTGTCAGAACAATTTTGAAAGATGAACAATTTTGAAAGACCAGAGAGTGTATAGAATTTGTTTTCAAACCGGAAGCCAGCCTTCAAGCTATGACACTATACAAAAGACTAACAGTATAGCCAATTGGGTACTGTTCAGCCCAGTTTTTGCGATACATATGCTACGTCGCAATGTTTTTCCACTGAAACACACTGAGATGGAAAAAAAAAAAGGTTTCATGGCTGCTTTGTCTTAAACCTTGCAAGAAGGTGAAGAAATATGATCATTATTCAACGCATCCTTACCACGCTCGGTTGGACGAGGTGCATCACAAGAACCAAGCCGATAGCCACAAAGTTCAGGATTTCCTATGAAGCTGTGCACAAAGGGTACATTAATCACAACTGTTCATAAAATGCCAACACCAGCTCAGTTATCCATGATTAACCAACCTATCGGGAGAAAACCGTGAGAAGTTATTGCCGGTAGGAATACTCCCAACTAGGTTGTTATATGACACATTTCTGCAAGGCAAAGAATAGCTTTGTCAGGGTGTAATGGTCCGGCTATATTGTACCAACATATATAAACATTGTACGTGTACAAACAAGGAGAGAGAGAGATTAGAACTTACAGAACCATAAGACTGATGCAGCTCATCAGTGACGTCACATCTCCCGATAAATTGTTGTTTTCTACTCTCCTGCCATTATTTTGCAGCCAGAGACTATAATGGTGAGAATGAGAAGCTACAGCACAATTTCATAAAATTATGACCGGATTCATAATGGTAATTCTATACCCAAATGGGAAGCTTCAAATGAAAATGGTAGTGTGAGACAAAATGCATGTTCATGTTAGTGTCGATTGTTAAAAACTCTTTCCAGTTACGTGCACCAAAACAACCCACTTTTAAGAAAACACCAAAAAACTCTATTCAGGAAACTTGAACCAAAACAAGCTAATGTTTCAGAAAACACCAAAAAGGTTTCCCTAATAGTCAAAATAATTCTACTACAAAAGAGAAGGACAACAAAATCAACGAAACCAAAAAAAACATCCAGAGATGCCTATGTATCCACTTTTTTCCTCAAAATCATGAAGTTACTTAAAATATTCGAAACCGAAAACAATTGCCAAACAGGGAATTGAAATTCTTCACTAGAGCATTAACTAATAGTAGGGAAAAAAGATGTGGTTCCTTCAAGAGGGAGTCATGCTGAACTATAAAACTTGTTCGCAGGACGGGTACCAACCCAGATTCTCTGGGGGAAAGAATGTCAACAATTGTGCAGCAGCAGAGAAGGGATAACAAAACCTACGGGTCTTGGTACCCAAAACAAGGGTGGAAATTACTACAAAAGGACAAATATGAGACGAGTGCATGAAAACTTACAGCACTAAGAGGTTTTGAAGCTGACCAAGTTCTTGAGGAATCTGACCGGATAGCTGATTGTTTGACAGATCTCTGTAATAAAAGTGTATGGTTGACAAATTTGAAGACTGTAAAGAGAAAGAAAGGTAATATGCATTGCCAAGTGAAAAGGATTTCATTACATGTCCATCACACTTCTTAGATTACCAAATTCGGCTGGTATGAACCCAACCAAATTGTTCTTGCTTAAATTCCTGTCAAACAAAATTGCAGGTGTTAGCTATATTCAGAAAGTTTCTAGAAAACAAACAACAACAAAATTCTTACTCACAGTTTCAGGAGATGTTCCAAATCTCCAAGAGAAGAAGGAATAGAACCGGTAAGCCTGTTGTTTGATATGTCCCTGACCCCACCCGAATGCCAATAAAGGACAAATAAGTAGACATCTTAGTAAACCTAATTACCAAAGGACACTAAACAAAAATGAGCATTAAAAAGGTCAGAAGTGAAACGAGGGAAGGGTTTTGAGTAGTTACAGAGTATCCAAATTGCCAATCCGAGATAGCTCAACTGGAATGGGACCCCTTAAATTGTTGGAGGAGAGATTCCTATAGATGACAAGGAAAGATGAACAGAACCATCAGAATCACCAATTGTGCACGCCATAGTTATGAAAATTTACTGACTAACATGAATAGAGGAATCCTTCAAAATGCGTTAAATGCTCAATTCCAAGTGTAGAATGAGATCAAGACCCCCAAAGTATTGATGCCCAAAGGTACTGAAAATAACACAGAATAATGGAGTACTCCCAATCTCCTCCAAATTTAGAGATGGCTAGCTCCTTTGTTCAAGCATCTAGACTACACCTGTTACAATTTTTACTGCCCAATAACCAATGTGGTCTCAAGGCAAGGAAAAACCAGTTACGCCAAACGATGCGGTCAAGACACCCAGAATCACACCTGCAACCCCAGTTAATTCGCAAGGTTTTCTAAATTCGCCAGTGAGATACAAGCGAAATACATGGAGGATCATCATTAGAACCATCATACTAGATATTTGCACTGGAATCCAGTAGACAAGATAGATTTAGACTAGATTCCAAAAGCAATTTACAATTGTACGAAGTGTTAAAAATACTACCTATAACACAAAACGGAATTCCATTTATCTGGATAAGCCAACTTGGTTGCATACTACACTGAGTACACTCCAATACTCCATAACTTAGATACATGCTGACTGAGGAAATATTAATTAAGTCATTCCCATGTCCCAAGCTTTGTCATTCTTGCTAATGCTCTTCTATTACTCCCTTTTCCCCATAATTTTAGTCCAATATGAAAAGTCGTGCTATTTTCTGGGGGAAAAAAAACTTGCATGCATGATTTTTCAAAGTATTTCGCATTAAGGAACTAAAGATAAATAATTATTGTGTGCAATACAAGAGTGTTAACCATGGGTAGTTGACTCACAAGTAGGTCATGCTTTCCAGCCTTTCAAATGCCGGTGGGATGGTTCCATTCAACTTGTTACCATTCACATTCCTGCCACCAAATCACTATTAAATAACCATGTTCGAACTGTTGAAGACAAAGTGACAGGAGTAAGGTTGTATCCTTACAGACTATTAAGATTGGTACATGAGCTTAAATTATCAGGGATAGGTCCATCAAGGTGGTTGTTAGCAACATTACTGCAAGAATATAGCATTAGTACTTGCTTAGGAAACATAAGCTTCTCCAAACAAAGACCGTTGAGGGAAACGAGATGTATCGGATAAAAAAAATGGAAAACAGGATATACAGGTCAAACAATTCGGTGAGTTTCCCAAGTTCAGGTGGAATATGCCCAGTGAGTCGATTATCATTCAGTTCCCTGCAAAGGCAGAAATTTCAATTAAGAAATCTCACAACCCGCTAAACGACAAGTTTGCATTTTTATAACAGTGAATTCATATATCTGCTCCCAACTCCCGAATAAACCCTTATAAGGGAAAGGTAGATATCAAGCGCAGCTGAGTTCGAGCACGAGGTTTTAATGCCCTAAGCATCAGAATCCATCGTGACGGCGATGGGCTTGATCACATAAAAGAGAACACAGAACTTGTCAACCTGGTTTTTTTCAATTTGACAAAAACCAAACAAATGAACTCACTCTAACTGTTCCACACAAAGTGCAAATACCTTCCACAATGTTCTAAAATGAGAAAATTACTGAAGTTCAATTAACAAAACCGACCAAGAAAAAGAGAGAAGTTTTACAGATAGTGGAGTTTTGTCATATTTCCAAGCTCTGGGGGTATGGGTCCATTCAGCATGTTACTGTGTAGGTACCTGTTACATCAGTTATTAGAACTAGAACAGGATCCAGTAGATCTATTACCTAGAATACAAAATTTATGCATCAGGCAACTCAGTAAAAGTTTGTTATTCATTTACCTACTAATACACAAGTTTACTAGGAGATTGTTTTGTAGAAAAAAGACAGTAAGCTGTATTCAAGATAGCCTGTGCACTTTTGGAAATTAAATCCAGTAAAAAAAACTGAAAAAATTACAGAGCATATACTCACAATTTCTCGGTGAAAGTCAAATTTCCTAAAATAGGAGGGATAGGTCCACTCAGCATGTTGCAGCTTAAATCTCTGGCTCAAAAACAAGGATAATGACACAGCAATAAGACAAAACTTTAAATGGAGTGTCTACAAGTGGAACTCCATAAGGCTCCACACTAATGATTCCATACTGCAAAAATGGTAGATTTAGAAGACAGCAAAGTTATTCTTTTATTTGACAAATAAACAGGAAAAATACAATGCTTACAACACAGCAAGTGCCTGCATCAATCCAATCACCGATGGGATTTGTCCTGAGAGTTGATTACCTTGCAAAGATCTAGCATACAAACGCAATTCATAGAAATTTTAGATATATATAAATAACTAAGAAACCTTGTAGCAGTACAGTATTGATTAAGCAAGTTAAAAGGACTTCCGGCACATACAATGTAGCTACTTGCAAGAAACCGATGTTAAAAGGAATCTCTCCAGTCAACTGGTTGTAAGACAAGTCTCTGCCAATCAAAAAATTAGTTAAAGAGTCCTTGCATTAAAAGAACACAAAGGAATCCACAATTTGATGCTGTTGATTTCGATGGTATACGTACAAGACTTGAAAAGCAGTGCAGTTGCCTATGTTCTGAGGAATGCTACCAATCAAACTATTATTTCTTACGTCACTGCACATTGTAGTGGAAAAGATGAAACATTTCAGATCAGGACCCAAGGTAAAGAAAACTAAAGAGGAACACAGTGGAATTAGAAGGAAGAGTAATAACTTACAAGTACCACAATCCTGTGAGCTGACACATATCAGGAGAGAGTGTCCCGACCAAGTAGTTTCCTCGCAACCCTCTTTGAGTTGTGAAAATAAGCACAGAATCATAAATAAATAAATAGGTTGATTCACCAAGGGAGCAAAAATTGGGATGAAATAACATAGGGAAATAGTAGTAGTGCCCCTTAATAGACAAGCCAACCTATAAAAACAAGAGGAGAAGTATACTCACAGATACTGCAAAACTTCGTTCCAGTATATAAGCCTCGGTATTTCCCCACTCAGTCTATTCTGGGCCAGGTCCCTAGAACAAATATTTTGTTAACATATTCAAGCCATCACATTTAAAATTTAAAGAAACTGCAAAGAAGAAGGGGAGGGATAAAGCAGACATACAAGATTTTTAAGTTTGGAACTTGGGACAGTGTTGAGGGGATTGGACCAATCAGCTGATTGTTCTTTAAAATCCTGGAAACCCATTTACATGGAAAAAAACAAATCATACAAGAAAAATCTAGGAGCAGAGAAAGGGATGGAACAAAATATGAGGTTGGCTAGAACTTACAGGAACTCTAGCTCTTTCAACTTCGAAACTGAAAATGGAATGTCCCCGGACAACGCGTTAAATGACAGGTCCCTAATAGCAAGATATTTCAATTTTTCAATCAAGATTAATCCACGATGAACAGCGATACTACGAATGCTGAGTATGAAAAACTGCTTTTTAAAACATCATTGCTTACAAGTATTTCAAGGAGGAGCAGTCACCAATTTCGTCCGGGATCTGACCCGAGAGGGTATTTTCTCTTAAGTCACTGTTCCAAAATTAGTGCAATTAAATTCATTCAAGAACTAACACCCACCAAAAATCATGCACGTAGTTGGCGAAAGAACTTAGCATAAAACTACAGCAAGTGCGCCTGAGCGCGTGCCGGAGATGAAGAGTTAGAAATGCAGTAGTAAATGTAATTTCCGATGTACCGGAAAAAAGAAAAGTAGTAGTAATGTACATAGATTGAAGACTTCTAAGCTCGCCGATGGCAGGTGATATTTCCCCATCAAGATTCAAACTTGAGAGATTCCTACAACGTTTCAATAATCAACCAACAAGTCAACATTTTAATAATAGAGAGAATACAAGATGATTACCCAAGAAACAAACAAATATTGCTGAAGAAGAAGGAAGGAAGGACTTTACAGTGAGACGACATTAAAGGTGACATTGTCACAGGCTACGCCTCTCCAAGCACAGTAGTCGGAAGAGGGTAAATCCGTCCACTCAAACAGCACATTGTCCACATCCCTAAATGACTTCTTGATCTCCAACAAAGTTGCCCCTTCATTCCAAAAATTAAAAAAAAAAAAAAAAAAAAACCAAAATCCATAACACTATTCAACCCAAATATAATACATGCTTCCAAGTACATATATATTATATATATATATATATATAGATCATCCCTCAATTAAAGAACATACACATGTGTATATACATAACAGACACACAGAGAGAGAGAGAGAGAGAGAGAGAAGCAACTAATCTCCATAAACACTTGAACTCTAGCGTTGTTATACATAATCGTAGGATTAAACAAGGGTTAGGCCGAGTGACATGAGATAGCAACCGAAGGGCAGCAAGGTCGAATCTTCGTCAAACATTTCAAACTTTGGGACCGCCTACGTTTGCCTGGTCCGGTCGTCATGTTCAGAGTTTTGAAATTAGTCGAGAGGAGCGCAAAATATCCCGGACACACGGTTATTTAAACAAACATAATACTAATAAGATAATGGGTAAAAGAAAGGATAAAGAAACAAAGGAAGGGGACTAATAGGACAGGTTGTTGATGTCCAAAAACAATTTAAAATTTGGTTATAATTTTTAACCCAGATTAAATAAGAGCAAGACTAGTTAAATGGCATCCATTGCAGCAGAGTAGCAAGGGATTGAGAGAGAGAGAGAGAGAGAGAGAGAGAGAGAGAGAGAGGGAGGGAGGGAGGAGTTCTGACCATCGTCTGAAAACACAAAGCTGAAGCTCAAACAGCTGAGAAGAAGCGGAAGAAGAAGAAGAAGAAGAGAAGGACGATAGAAATTGGAACAAAGTGCAGCAGCCATTTCTGATTAAGCTAACAGTCTATGATCCCAGCCACTAGCATTCTTGACTGAAGCCAATCTACCATTGATTTCTTTTCAAATTTCCTTTTCTATTACCAGTACATTATCACAACGCAGCAATGCCGACAAGTGACAACTGCTGGAAATAAGAGAGAGAGAGAGAGGGAAATTTTCAAGAAACTGGGGTGGACTCTCTGCGAAAAAAAATGCCTGTTCAGTCACACATGGCTTCCTCTATTAGTACAATGGACCATTGATGGGTGTACCAAGTCCAACGTAGTCCGGTTGGTTGGTAGATTTGCTTTTCACGTATTATAACAGACCAGAGATTAATTCTTAGAGTCAGATCGTAGGAAAGTACAATAAATTCTTTTGAATTTTTTAATCTCACCGTTAATTTTGATACTTTTAACCGAACTGAAAATAAAATTAATTGAGATTCGCATAAATTAGCCCCTGCTATCGAACCCACCAGGAAAATTGATGGGTGTACGTACCATAGGTCCATAACTGCGTAAAGAGAGAGAGAGAGAGAGGAAATAATTTCGAAGATAAAGTTAAAAGGACTCTTGTGCCAGGCTCTGCAGCGAGACCTGCAACCATACAGCAGCCTCTCACTTCCCGGAGCATTTTGAGCCATGTGGATTCTTTGTTTGATCCACCACGATAATGATGTATGGGCAAATTTCACTTTTGACCCTATGTACTTTGAGAGGGCTTCAACTTTACATCCCTTGCCCCTGGAGTCCATTGTTCCACAGATACACTACCATAAACTTTGGGGTGGAGTGGCACTGTTAACGGAAGTGTGGAACACCTGACCTAAGGGTCTGCGATGAGTTTTGGTGGTACATAGGAAAATGATTTTCATATTTTTCCTTTAGTTATTCATATTCTTTTTTTTTATTTTAGTCGCATTAATTTACAATATTGTTCTTGTATGTGTGAAAAAATATATTGAATAAAAGGCAATATAGTAAATTTAAGTAAATAAAGACAGAAAAAAGACTGTGAAAATCAATCTCCATTATGTACAGAGGGGAATAAGATAGTGGAATGTATTATTTATGAAAATTTGGCCCACATTTATTTAACTTTTGTGGAGGGGATAAAAAAGTAGTTGGTTTAGATGGATAAATGTTTCAGGTACCGAGTGGTGCCCGCTCGGCACATCTTGGTAGCTCAAATTTGGAGAGAGAAAGAGGAGAAAGAGTGGTGGGGTGAAAGGAGAGAGAATGTTTCAATCTAAGCCGTCCAACACACTTTTAGACGCCCTAGATGGGGCAAAGCGGGCACCACGTCGTATCCATCCGGTACCCAAAAATATAGGATAAAATAGTACTTGATTTGGATGAAAATAAAATATAGGATAATGTTGTTTTGTGATTGAAATGTTGAGAAAGAATGGACGAGGACCTCATCCCCCTCATTATTTATAAATGGATTATTCTAATCTTTGTCCAAAATGTGTAGAATAATAGGTAAAATGTATTGATATCCGAGAAAGGTGTATTGATATTTGTAAAAGTATTAATATCCACGAGATATGTATTGATATCCAAATTTGTTTGAAATTATGACATATTATCGTCCACTTAGTGGGCGAACGTTAGCAAGATTGATTTCAACGTAACGGCAATAGTCAATTTGTTTTTACTAATTGATGTATTTTAGTTGATATATATTAGTAGAATGATTTGTCTAAAAATGTGTAAAAATATAGCCCTTAGTCAATTTAGTCCATTGGGGGAAAATCATGCTTAATATATTCCTCCCCCCCTCTCAACACCGAAGGTTAGTCTAATTATTTTCCATTCTCTCTCTAATGCTCTCATCCTTTTTTCAATGTTTGAGGTTTGCGTATGATCTTTGCCCTTTGGATCTTTCTCTTTCCTGAAAATATATCCCGCACTTTTTTTCCTACTTATGATCGGAGTTCCCTCGTGTGATATATGTTATATATAGGTATGATACAGCGATTCCCATAAGATACCGAATATCGTTCCGAAATTAATCTTTAAAAAAAAAAACAACTGTGATATATTCATATGTGAGATTATATATTTGCTTAAAATGCTACAAACATTCAATCAAGATGAAAATATGTACTAAAAGGTTCATAACAGTAATGATTGCGAAATTATATGTGGAGAGAAAAAATGGTAACTACACCTTTTGTACTCTCAGTGCAAATGATATAATAAGGGCAACAGGCAATCAAGTAATTTATTACATTATTCACTCATAACGACTGCAATTCAAATCAAGTACAAGCTAATCTTATTCTTTAATTAATCCTCTTTTAACATAATCACCTCTCATCTACCCATTCTTTATCATCCATCAAAAAAACTTATCCCCTCGGCAAACAAGCATAAAAGAGGACTTAAGGCGTATTAAGGCCACGACATATTTTGTTCCTGCCACAATTTTTTGCACAACTTGACAATTTTGTTCTCATATGAGGGGGGTGTAACCATCACACAATTCTGCAGGTCATTTGCAAAAGAAATGCTAAGATTTTAGGTTCGATTTTTTTTGTCAATAACTATTGGGTGTTACTTCACTCTCATACGTAAGCGTGTAAAACGGCTGTGAGAGTAGCTGTAAGAATTAATTCGAAGTGCGGGCAAACTGATCCAGGAAATTATTCAAGTTCCTGTGATCTGGTCAATGAGTTCACAATAGAAATAAATGCAAGAAAATTCTACAGTAACATACCGCAAGATTGTTTTACAATATTCGTTGACGAGATTTACAAGATAAACAATTTGGACTATTATTGTGCATCCTGAACGAGGAGTAGGGATTTGGAAGGATAATGGACGATCTACAGTATGGAGAGGCCAAAAAGCTCAAGTTCTCAAATATTAGTGGGGCTTGAGCACCGTAAAACTTTTTGCTCGTATGGAGTCCAGTTTGTTTTGAATTTTGAGAAAGATTTTTTTGAGTAATGAAATAGATAAAAAAAAATTTATTGAAAACCGTGTTCAGAAGTTTTAAAACTCCAAAACGAACAAGAATCTCAGTCTAACAACTTTTTGCACTTTTTCTAAAAGTGCACTTTTTCCTTATTCAATGTTTTTATTCATTTATTAATTTTGCGCAAAAATTTTGTAACTTATTGATTTATCTCGTCTTTTTAAACTTACAAGTGGTTACTTATTTTTCAAAATATTAAGATAAAAATTTTTTTTTTAGCCACCTCCATTTGAAGCAACTTTGGTAAAGCATCCAACATGCGATAGAGGAAAGGACGGGCCTATGAATTAACTGTTCCAGTATGGTATTCCTTTTCCACCATGCTCAATCTTCGATTTGAACTTTGTCTTGTTGGTGTGATCTTTTGGTGGGAAATGTTCTTCATTTTAGACAATGAGAGCATCCCATTACTACCAATCCAAAGAAAAACGCCCTCTTGAGATATACGGGTTCTCGATCGTGCACCTTCTCTTGATGCAATCACAAATTTTGGCTTAAAAGTGGTTACTTATTTTTTTAAAATACTTAGGTAAAAGTATTTTTTTTTTTTTTTTTTACTTTTCCAATTGAAATGAATCAATAAATTATAAAAATTTTAGCGCAAAAATAACAAATGCAAGAGGAATTTGAATAAAAAAATGTACTCTCTCCGTCTGGATTTAATTGTCCCTAATTCTATTCTAATCGGCTAAAAAACGGGTTATATCTTAGAATCCGTAATGAATTTCATATCGAATATAGATCTTGTTTGATAGACCTCGATTAGTTCTATAATACAATATATTCAAAATCACGTAAAACATTATAAATTGAAAGATATAATCGATTGAAAAATGGCACGAACTCCCAAAAAAGACTATTAAATCCGGACGGAGGAAGTATTTTTTAAAAAAGTGCTAAAGTTGTTAGCTGAATGGGTGTACCGGGAAAGAGAGGAGTGTGTCGTGTGAATGGAGAGAAAGGTTTACTAGAATCTCCTACTAAATTTGGAAAGAGGAAGATAACCACCACATCCACATGTATGACCAGCAATATACACCTCTCTCTCTCTCTCTCTCTCTCTCTCTCTCTCTCGCTTCTTTGTTGTTGTTCTCCTACAGTCCTCCTGGCTCATGGCTTCGAAGCTCTCATTCTCTCCCATAACCGATCTTTCCCTTCCCTCCGATGTATTCCCAAAACCCCCTCAAAGAATTCCTATTTTTCCTCACCTCCCACTGAATTTGTGTGCTGGGTATCACTGCTCTAAGAGCATTTTAAGCTCTGCTAGAGTATCAGTTTGTCATGCTGTCAAAGAACAGCAAGTGATTCAATCCCCAAATTCAGACTCGACCCAAAATAACCAGACTGACCCTCGTGCCTCTTCCAAGCTCGTTCTCGTTGTTGGCGGCTCGGGCGGTGTAGGTATGCCCTCCTCCTCATCTACTGCTGCCTTTTGATGTTCTTTTTCTTCGCAGTATATATATACCAGGTGTTCGGGCCATGTTACACGCACTCCACCTATTCTTGTGAATGGGCTGACCCATTTACAAGAGAGCAAATTTCAACTGTACACACTACACACTGCATAATTTATAGAATTCTTATTAAGAAAACGTGCCCTGAGTAGTGCTTTACATTCTCTTTTGTGTTTTTCTGATATTGTATAGGCTCCTGTGTGGCTTTGAATTGTAATGTCTTGTTATTCAAAATGTGGGGGGATGGCTGGTGTCTAGTGAGGTGGTCAGTGCGGAACATTGGAAGGGGGCAGATGGCAGGCATTTTGTGTGGTCCGTGATCCTCGTCCCGGTTCCTTCCTTCGATGGTTCAGTGGTTTCCTAGCCTACTCCACCCAGCCTGCATAGTGAACACACGACTAAGACCTGGCCGGGGGTTGCCCGGCAAGGCCCTTCGGCGAGAGGATAAGTATGTGCAGAGAGAGAGGAAAGAGACTAGGGTTTTTAGTGGGTATTCGCGTGTGTACCTCTTTGGGGCGTTATCCTTCAATATTTATAGGGCCTCCTTGACTTGCTCTCCAAGTATGGGCATGTGCCTCGCACGGGCCGGGTGTCGTCATCATGACATCACCGGATAAATCTGGTAACCGCTTTGGTGTGAGTTGGCATGCTCCATGCGCTTTCATGATTATCCTTTGGCATAACTGTTTCTGCACGTGGGTGGGCAAATGGTCGTGCAGGTGGCCGAGCCCAGAAGATCCTTGGTGGTAGCCGAGCCTGAAGGTTTAGCCGAGCCCGTGGGGAGTTTAGACCCGGTAAAAACTCGTCCACGGAGCCACCTTCTAGATGGTGGCCAAGCTTGATATAAATCCTCTCGTCGCCGGATGTAATACGAAGACATATCCAGCGACTGACGGGCCTCGGCTTAGTCCGACCCCTGGCGAAATCACAGTTGAGTTCGGCCCGCTACACATTTAGTTCGCATAGGTCAATGGAGGTAGAGGAGTTGAGAGCTTAGACAAAGATGTGTGTGTGTGTGTGTGTGTGTGAGAGAGAGAGAGAGAGAGAGAGAGAGAGAGAGAGAGAGTAGAATCATTGCTGGAGGTGAGGGAGAATGTGAACTGTGAAGGGAACCGCCAATGAGTGCGCAGAAGGTCTCCTCGTATAAATGAACTGTGGCGGATAGCTCACTAATGGGCAGGGGCTCAACCCATTTGGGTTCAATAAGCAAGAGGTTTCAATCTGGACGTTTCTCAACTACCTGTTGTGCCCATGCTGATATTTGAGGAAACGGATCGGTGGGGGGGCTATAGTGGATAGATATGATAAATCTTGGACACAGTATTCTAGCAGCTGCATAGTTATGTTCTCGTTAGTCAGTGCATCACATGTGGTTTCGGTCTATGATTCTTTTTTCATTGGTCATGTTTTGTGGAATTTGGACTTTTAACTGCGGACTTACTTTCATGCTCTTCATGCAGGACAGTTAGTTGTTGCCTCATTGCTCACCCGGAATATCAAGTCACGCCTTTTACTTAGAGATCCTGAGAAAGCAACTTCCCTTTTTGGTAAACAAGATGAGGAAAAATTACAGGTATGGTCTCAAGTTCTCTCTGTATCGCACTCTAATGGGGATGCAACATTACTTATTGTTTTTGCTTTACTAAAGCATGCCAGGCAAATCTTTGCTTCAAAGTTCTTCTTTCTTCAGCATATGCATTTTGAAAAGAGCTGCTAAAATTGCCAGGTATGGAAAGGGGACACTCGAAACCCAGAGGATCTAGATCCATCATTATTTGAGGTTTGTGATTGATTAAAATAGCTCTCTTCCCCCTTCTGGAAGAATCCACGATTGTGTAAGATGTAATATAAATTAGAGTCAATGACATTAACTCTTGTTTTATAGGGTGTCACACATGTTATTTGTTGCACGGGAACAACCGCTTTTCCATCAAGGCGATGGGATGGAGATAATACACCAGAAAGAACAGGTGAGGACTATACCTTGTGGAATTAATTTAAAGTTAGTATTTGTTTTGGCTTATGATGTAGCATTACTAAGGCTTCAAAAAGCTGCTGGTGTTCTGGGAAAGATAAAGCAACTGTAACTGCTGTAAAGACACAAATAGATCTAAGCTTGACACTAACCAAGTCCATAAATGAAAGTCCTTTAAAGTACATTGGTCAGAAGTTTGTTCTCGGAGTCGCTGCTACGAGAATGGAATATTCCAAAGCATTTGCTTCTGAAAGAATTTGAACAAATTATGTTTTTTTGGTTACTTACATTTATTAGAGAAAATGCAATTACATAATACGTCTCTAAGGGGCCTGCAGTAGTTTTATCAATACAACTGAGTCACTAAACAAATAAGATCCCCAAAACTATAGTCAGTATCTCAAATAGGATCCACATCATCATTGCACTTCGTTTCTCAAATCTTGGGAAATCTTTCATTTGTTGCTTTCGAAACGTGTTTTCTGTACATTTATTATGGAAAACCAGCATGGATGCCTATTCTATGTTTTCGGCCTTCAAATGGGCTATAGTCTCTTGTGCGTGACATTTATTTTAATGCCATCATTGATACTAGATTTTTCTTTACCTTTCAAGATTGGGAAGGTGTGCGGAATCTTGTGTCCTCTCTGCCTGCGTCGCTGAAAAGAATTGTTCTTGTTTCATCAGTAGGTGTAACCAAGTTCAATGAACTACCCTGGAGGTACTGCTATACTTGATAGTAACACTGGTTATGACGTTAATTAGTTACTTTTGCATTCATTTCAAAACCTTAGCTTACATAGAATTACATACAAGTTGTTGGTAAGTGTTCTGAAGTCCCTGAACTTGTTATACTTGTCTAGAAATTATTTTGCAGCCCTTTTGGTTTGTGGGGTTTGGTAAGAAATGATAAGAAGTGGAGAAAGGGAACCCCTCACTTGTTTGGATTGTTATTTGTGAGAAATGGTGGAAAATGATCACACACATAAATGCCCATTTCATTTCGGTGGTGAGATTTGGTGAGAAACACCAATTGTTTGGTTTCTTTTCTCTCCTGCATTCCTTTCTGTCCCTTGCAGGACATTGATCAGTTATAGAGACTATAATTTATCTAATTCACGAACTCAAAATTGCTGTTCGCCCTTCTACTTAGATTGATGGCACTTATTCTGTGGAGACTTCTCTGTATTAACTTTGGCCTCCCTTAGCCATTCATTGATTTAATGGGGTAGTCCAGGTTAAAAAAAAAGGGGTAGTCAACTTAAGGAAGATAATGTGATATTAGGGTATAGAAGAGCCCTGTACGAATTTCCAATTGACCCCCCCAAAAAGAAGAAGAAGAAGAAGAAGAAGAAGAAGAAGAAGAAGAAGAGCCCTGTAGAAGTACACAGAATGAGCAAGTGTTCTTAGTTGCTCATAAGTTTCAGATATAGCTTATGCATGTCTCATTAAAAGCTTCAGTGGTTACACTGTAGCTTGCCAAAGTTTGAGGTTTGATTTGTATTTGGAGCAATTATCTTCTTTGCAACTTCTTGTGTATGCTTGTCATTTAGAAATTTCTGAAAATAATTGGAGGCAAGCGGTGATTGAAGGATACTAGAATGATAAAAAAGAAAGGAAGAGAGGTTGTGAAGGAAAATTAGAGACCAACTGTGAGGATTTCAGTTTCTGATGACACATCGATTGTATTACTGGAAGACCATGTGTAAGATGCTTGGGAATTGGTCAAGGGAGGTTTAGCAAGGGCCAAAAGCTTTGGACATTTGCCCCTATTGTGTTCTTTGTTTCTGGAATAGATGCAACTTTTTCCTTGTTTTTCTGATCGTTCTCTCTCTCTCTCTCTCTAGTGTCATGAACCTTTTTGGTGTTCTGAAGTATAAGAAGATGGGTGAGGACTTCGTTCGCAATTCTGGTCTTCCGTTTACAATAATCAGGTCTGTGACACCTAATTGCTATCTTTTTCTGAATATTAGAGATGAAGTTTCCCATTCAATAGCCCCTTTTTCTCTGGTTGATTTTGGGTTTGAGTTTCCAACACCCAGGCCAAGTGTTCAAGATCTGGTGGATAAATGAAAACATAGTCATCCATTGTTGGCTCAATTTAATGCTTCTATGCTATTTGAAAACTTCAGCTGTTACTTATACTATCATATTTTTAGACCTGGGAGATTGACAGATGGACCATACACGTCATATGATCTGAATACTCTTCTGAAAGCTACAGCTGGAGAAAGGCGTGCAGTTGTTGTTGGTCAAGGTAGAAGACAATCCTTTTGCTTTTGTGTGGAACGGGCTAAATATATTTGTTTATCATGGAAAGTCATGTATCCACAATCAGTGAGAATTCTGCTGCTTTAATTTCTTTCTTTTTAGCTAAATCATTTGCTCCAATAACTCAGTGACATGCATTATTTTCAGTTTTTTGCATGTTTCTTTGGTTTTGATTTCTCCATATTGTTCCCAGGAGATAAACTCGTCGGTGAGGTTAGCAGGCTTGTTGTTGCTGAGGCTTGCATACAGGCATTGGACATAGAGTTTACCAAAGGCGAAATTTATGAACTCAACTCAGTCAAGGTAATTATTTGATGATGATTGAAGTTTACTTCATGCGAGTGTTTGTTCGTTCTATGCACATGACAATTGAACATCATGTGTAGGGATTCTGTTTAAACCTTTCATTCCATTTAAACCTAGAGTCCTTCTAGTACTCCAAGATTGTCATAAACAGAATTGAAGTCGGTGAAAGAAATTGGACTGAATACAGGAAAAATGACTAACACGTCCTCTTGTTGAAATCTATCTCCCATCTTTGCAGTAGTTATAATTGGCTTTGGAATACGATATCCATGGTTAGGAAGTGAAGTATAAGTTTGAAATATCCATCAACGGTTTGAGTTATGAAAGACTTACTCCTTACTAGGTTCGACTTTACAGGAGACCCGTTGAAGCAAAGGAATTGATAACTTCATGTCATAGAATATTCAACGTGATTCGTCTTAAAAGTACAAGATTCCTTAAGGAAAGGCTTCATCCAAAACTCTGAACCCGTGAACAAAATGGATACCTTTACTGTCAATGTGTGCCCGTTTCTCTTAAGGACACTGTTGGCCAATCCTCGGATCCATCAGCAAGTGTATACGAGGAAACTTACAACAAGCCAAGCCTTGCAGACGAATTGTTTGTCCTTTCCTCAGAAGCTGCAGTAAAAGTTCATTTCAATAGGCGAATATTAGTCAATGAGATGTCATTAAGGTCAAGTTTTACGCATTGCTTTATTAGCCCGCTACTTGCCCATAAGTATAGGGCTTAGGTTGCAAAAATGGATATAATCTGAGCATTGGAGAGTATAATTGAGAGGTGAAAACGATATGTTAAGGCTAATGTGTAGAGATTCCTATAAGAAGTAGACTTAAGCCCCATGCGAAGGTTACTGGACAAGGTGATATGGAAGAACTTTATATTCTACTCAATTGATCAAAATGGCCTGCTGAAAGAAAGATCAGTTTCTTATTATTCTACAGGCACAGTATGACAGTAAATTTCTGAAGGAATTTTAAAACCTCTTTATCAGGAATCAGTTTGCTACTTAGTGCTCCGTTTGTTTCATGCGGAAAACATTTTCTGGAATTCCTTTTTCTGTAGATACTTTTTCCCCAGTGTTTGGTTGACATGAAAATGTATACCGACGAACATTTTCAATTGTTTGGTTGATGCGGAAAATCACTAGTATGACAAAATGGTTACATATGTTTATGTTTGTGTTTGTACTTTATAGTACTAAGCTATAAGTGCTAAAGTGCTAATGCAAGTTTTTTTTGATCAGCTGTGCTAATGCAAGTTGGGTAAAAGTAGGGAAATGCATACCTTTTCCTTTCCTGTTTGCATCAATATTTTCCGACTGCAATGTCTATGTTATGTTTGCATCTCGGGTATGTGGAGAGAAATTTTCCGACTGTGAAATGTCTATGTTATGTTTGCATCTCGGGTATGTGATGAGAGAATGGAAAAGAAAATTAAGTAAAGAAGTGAAGTAATTCGTTTGTTTTCAACGGTTAGGACAACGGAAACATAAAACCATTTCTGCAGTTGGTTTACCCAGAGGAGATATATAAGCAACATGATCTCGTTTTCTTCACAACACCAATCTCCACAACCATATGGTCAAGTTTGCTAGTTGGGACAAAGGATTTATTGGCATTTGATATAGTTATGTATACAAATTTCATACAACTATATAAGACAGCACCATCTGTTCATAGTATCTGTCTATCAGTATGCACTTGATGGTTTTCTTTTTGTTTAAAATTGGAATGGACATGATTTGGTTAATCATTTCATATAATTTCCATTGAAAATTTCCTCATATCTACCGGCTGTAGACTGAAAAGATTCGGAACTGTGTAGGGAGAAGGACCGGGAAGTGATCCGCAGAAGTGGCGCGAGTTGTTTAAAGCTGCTCAAGTTCAATGAAAACTGCATACTATGTTTATCCATTTCATTGGTATGTATATAACAGACGTAACAGTACATATGCTGTAGCTTAAAATAAACATTGCAAAAGGTTTTTGGTGTTGACAAATTGCTAGGAGTAATATAGGGAGTAATTATTCAATTTCCCAGGAGTACCACGCCATTTTTATGCTGTGAGGAATTAGGCAGTAGGAACATAATAGGGTTGCAAACAAACCGAGCCGTTCGCATGCAGCTCGAGGCTCGCTCGATAACGGCTCGGATTGGCTCGGTTTCGTGATGAAAACGAACGAGCTTGAACCCAAAAATGTATATATTACACGTATTGGGCTTGCGAGCCAACTCGAGCCAATCTTTAGATAACAACTCGGCTCATTTACAGAATGAACCGAGATCTTTAGCGAAACTCGAACTCGTCTCGTTTACAAAACGAGCCAAGATTTTTAGCTCGAGCCCGTTCATTTTCATCACAAACCGAGTCTTTATCGAGCCGGGCCTCGAGCTGCCCGCAAACGACTTGCCCTAAGAAGAGGCTGCCAACTCTATTTGTATTGATTCTTGAGAAAGTCATTTTCATCACAATGTAACCGCTCCATCCATCTCCGCCGTTAGCAAAAGTAACTGTTTCCTTGTTTCTCATCAAGCTCCCTTGAATCCTCCACACACGCTCTCTCGCATGGCCACATTTTGTCTGCAAGGCACATAATCCATTGGTTGGATCATTTGCTTCCGCTCTCAATTCTTGCTTTTCATTCCGGCTCTCAATTCTCACTATCGTGAATTTTAGTAGTTTGACATCTTCAGAAGTCGTTCTCTGGCTCACCCCTCTCATGCTCACATGCGGGAATATGTGACTAAGGCCCCGTTCTAGAATACTTTTTTAAAGAATAAGTATTTATTTCACATTTTCAAATTCAAAAATAATGTAAATGAAAAATAATTTTTTAATTTTTTTTGTACCGTATTAAAGATCTCAATGAGAACTATCAAATAAGATCCATATTGATAGAAAAATTATTTGTATAAGCACATGATTTTTTAGCTTGAAATTGCCTTTTAAAAAAATAAGTATTTATTTCCCTTTGGGGAACGAGGCCTAAGGACTTTATTGGGTCTAAACTTTCTCAATTGAAACTCTACACAGTTGAGAAATTTTTGGGTGCAAATAGAATATAATCCACATGGTACCCGGGTGTGCATTCGAGCCGTCTGAATGTGTTTTGGACAGCTAGGATTTAGAGGTCGAGAAAGAGGTGAGAGAGTGGGTGGCTTAGTATGGGAGAGAGTGCTCGGATCTAAACCGTCCAAAACACGTTTGAAATTTGGACACCTCATGGTACCGTTACGTGGTACCCAATTTGCACCCAAAATGAACCCACAGTTACCTGCCCCCTCAAAGTAATTCTATGTACCATGAAACCTTACCCCAAATTTGAAAATCAGTGGTCCAGATACTACTCCTCTTCAAAAGCACATTTTTCTCTCTCTACATCCGGAAAACCCTCCCTATCTTGAATCATGATAAGCAGGCTGCTACACATGGGCCTCAAGGAGCTGGTTGCTCAACTCTGTGGGCCGCAAGATGCTACTATGAGTGGGCTAAGAGGTGAGGTGCAGCCCAGTCCAACCAGTTTCTCTCATCCTGTTCAAACACGCTATGCCAGAATTGATTATCCCCATTTTCAGTTTCTCTCATCCTTCGTTTTCCCTACCACGCTCCTGTTTTTGGATCATTTGCAATTCCTTGCCCAAAGTTGGTTTTTTGTTTCCCATTGGCGTTTGTAAAAAGCTTTTACTACTTGGTTTGGATTTGATTCGACATGCGTTTTTGGAAAGAGACCCAAGTAGTCGGAGACTCGGACGACAAGAAATGGGTTACAGCAGGAAACGTGATTCGTGCTCCGCTGAGATGAATCAAAGCAATGCCGACCGATCATTTATCAGTGCACAATAGCTAGTTTGTAGTAACTAGTTTGATTCTCTGTAAGCTCTTCGCGTAATAAACGGAGACCAGAGAACATTGCCACAATTTCTAAGACAGGAATGCTACTTGCACTGATCCTCAGCCTCCTCATTCCCAGGTCTTATCATATAATCTCTCATCTCATTTAACCTTTCTGTTAAAATTACGCAATCCGTTTCAAGAACGATAGCCAAAAACGTAAAATTAGCCCGTGGACGATAATACAATAGTACAATACGTCTTTCACTAAACACTTTCAGTTGGTAGAACTCAGACTACATTGAATACACAAAGTGGAACGAGGAATAGAACTACGAGAAACAAGAACTTGCAACATAACAAGGGGTGGGACAGAATGTGAGACTGGAAATAAGGGAAAGACGAAATGATAATATTGCACGTTACCTATCTAAAGTTGTTGCCAAAAAATTCTCCAGCTGCATCCCACGGCCGATGGTCGAATGATTTCCCGATGATGCTGCGCTTCTCATTTACAGTCCCATCCTCGCACTGGTACTCAGGAAAGTAATCCAAAAATGTCTTACTTCCTAATTCGTCGATTCCATTGAATAGGAAGTTCTTCACCAAGTCCTGCAAAGTAGTGATGCCAGACGACCGCCAAAATTAGAGCAAAGCAATTGAAAAAGAAAAGAAACTCAAAATGATACAACGAAAGGGATGGACAAACTACAACACAGGATCAGGATCGTGTGATCCCCTGATGTGAGGAGAAACAGAGCCCACCACGGTCCTATTTTGATAACCAGAGTCATTACCTATGTAGGTCCCAATGTGTAAATCATCCATCCATAAAATCCGGTTCATCAGATGTCGGTAACTGTAAGCACCTTATTGACCAATAATATGTCAAGACAGTCAATTTTGTCCCAAGACAAACACAATTTGATGGTATGGTTAAGCACGTTCGATGAACCTGATTTTATGCAGGAATACTTTACATATCAAGACCTAAAATAAGACCGGGGTGGGCTCCCTTTCTCTTCACATGAAGACCACATAGGAGGATTCTGCTTTGCTAACAAAGCAATTCCAAACTCAATTCCAACTCTGAATTCACAATTTATTTATTACGGAGTACATTTTACCAAATTTATAGGCGTGCTATGAAATACAAATTCAAAATCGTAGCCAACAAAAGTGAAACATGACATTCCTAAATCCTTATGTTGATATCCTAGTAAAACTTATGTCCAAAGGTCTTCAAATCACTCATACAATTCTGTTCCCTTCCCCATCCAGTAGGCATAAGAAATTTGAAAGTGTAGCAGGTACAAGTGCAGTGAAGGCTGCTAAAAGTGAAGAATGGTACCTTTGCATTAGCTTCCCCAATCAACTTTTTAAGAACTTGATGGCCTGGATCCTGATTTCCAATTCAGCGAAACAAATCTTGAACATCAGAAATGTTGAACACACAACAATAAAAATCAAGGTCCAGAAGACAATAACAAAGATTGCAGGAAATACACTGCTAATTTTATTATAACACCGCTTGTTATATATATGTTCATGCTCGAGCTCAAGAGAGTCGCAGTAGTTTGTTGACGAGGTGAGTTTGTAAGATGCCCTTGCTTGTAGCATTACTACATTGGTTTTTTTTTTCTTCCCTTTTTGGGTAAATCACATTGGTGCGTATTTTTGAAAGCCTCTAGCACATGTTGCATTATATATAAATTACGCATTAAAAGTTTTTATATTTTCAATTATGTTATTCTTTTAGTACTTATAGTGGTTGGTGTATGTAATATACATGTAGGGCCAAGGTGAAAACATATAAAATCGAACTTTTATAAGAATCCCCGTTCTGTCAAGTATCCTTTTTTTTAAAAAAAAACCTGTGTGTTTGGTGCCATCTCCATGTATCGCGTTTGTATCCATACTTCTCTGATCCCCAGACGAAAAATCTCCTTAAAAAAATGCTAATAAGAACATAAAGTACCCACCTTCTCAGCTCTCCAAGCTAAATATCTATGTTGTGCTTCACAATTGTGTAAAATTTGGTCATCACTGGCTTCCTCTCCTGCTAAATCCATTAGGTCAAGCCATGCCTACAAGTGAAACATTATACAGGGATTGTAAACATCGACACTCTTTAATCATTCACATTTCCCCCCCTCGGTTTTTACCCATGTCCTCTTGAATTACGCTCTAATATACAAATAATCAAACAAAATAGTTACACAGGGCATCTCTAGCATCAGCAACATACACCAAAAGTTATAGGTACCAACTTCCAATGGATAAGAAAGTTTTTTTTTATTCTTTCTTACCTTTACTTTTCCTGTTAAATTTTTTTCTTCCCAAAAGTACTGCACCTAGCAGTTGAAAACTCTACATTTTGAACTTCCTTCTCAAAACGAAACTAATGAACCTAACTGTCGGAAACTCTTCGTTTTGAATATTTATTTTTTAAACTCACCATACAACTCAAACTATATAGAACGGTAGCACAAATCTATGTAGCCCGAACACGGATACGGGTACGGACATGGACATGGGAATTAAAAAAAAAAAGGGTTATGGACACGGCGGGGGACACACCACGTGTATAAACAAATGAATATATATATATATATATATATATATATGAGGAATTTTCAAGTGAGGGATCCCTCATTTTTTTAAAATGAGAGACTTTCATTTCCCGATCAAAATTTGAAAATCCGAGCCGCTCAATATGTGCAGAACATGATTTTAAGGGTAACTACAAGAAATCAGCAAAAAAAATGACCGGGAAGGGCTTCATCTGAGCAGTTTTTTTTGAACCGTTCAATGAAAATTGCTCGGATGAAGCCTTTCCCGGTCATTTTTTTTTGCTGATTTCTCGCGGGGACTCTTAAAATCATGTTCTGATCACTTTGAGCGGCTCGGATCATCGAAATTCAATCGGGAATGGGAGTCCCTCATTTTAAAAAAATGAGGGATCCCTCACCGGAACCTAACTCATATATATATATATATATATATATATATATATAAGAAAACTTTATGAACCATTGTATATGAATAATTTCACAAACTGTTTTTAAATTTTTTTTCAAAGGCATAGTTACAGTTTAACCCAAATGTTTTGAACAATTTCATATTAACCCCCCAAAATTAAAAATATAACATTTTGACTCCCAACCGTGTCCCCTATCAAAAATAATAAAAATTTCCAATACAAGTCCCTGCGTGTCCCCGTGTCCAATATGTGGATACAGCGCCCTTTTGGAGTGTTGGTGCTTCATAGGCAAAAATAGTTCTAGGGCTAAGTTTTGCAACATATTCTACAGATGCTCCAAGTAAGCAGATTTCTACATGAATAAACATTTTACTTCTGTACCTTGAAGTAATCCTTGAATGCAGAATACAAAACTTCATAGTTGAATTCGCTTGGGCTAAACCTTGTCCATATGACAATTGGTGAGAAAAATCTCAGTGACTCACTTGTAATCTTTCCTCCCCAAGGTAAAAGCTGCATGAAATCTGTGTTTAGGTCACCAGACCATGATTTTCAGACAGGGTTTAGGAAAAACAAAAGGTACGTATTAACTTTGCAGCCAATTTTTGCGGCAGTACACATTCTGCTTACCTCAGCATACTTTAGGCCAAGAGGCAACAAGCTCTTATAGTACTTCTCCTTGTAATCCCTTCGACTAATGACATCATGCAAGGGGTTAAGGTCCCTATAAACAGCCAAATAAAGCTTAGTTGGAGAGTTTTGAGGACTGACAATATTTGCTAACAAAATCGCATGAAGAATTATGCATGTGAGTGGTATCAGAAATTCAGAATTGAGGTATGAAATTTTGTAGATGCCGGTAGCATTGGATGGGTGTTGCTGCAAGTGAATTCTGCCAGGCAGGCTGTTGGTTGTTTGGCTGGCAATCTGGTTTTTTTTTTTCTTCTTCTTTTTGGACTTTTTTGTGGCTGTCTGGAGCAGTTTTTTTGGTCAAAGGGCAAAAGAACCAACAAGACGCAAGGAAGTTTTCCTCAGTGATTTGGTGAACTGGTGGTTGAGTTCTAGGTTAGCTAGGTGTTCAGGAAAGTGATCTGGGTACAACTAAAAAGCATAAGAATATACTATTCAACCTGACGAGATGTGTTGTGCAATGATTCTTGCACAGGGCTGGGGTTTAGTATCCGGTTACCATGTTTCCGACTGTAAATGATGTTTGAATATTAACTAATCGAAGAAACTATGCATTGTAAAGATGAGTAGAGAAGGTAGCTTACAATACAACTATGTTCGTGCTAGCAGTGGTGAAAAAGTTGGCACAGAAAATAGGTAGATCAAATTCTGGTTTCGGGAACACAGCAAAATCCAAAACCTGCATTTACTTTATGGCAACTGAATCAGGAATGTATTAGAATATAGTCAGATAATTCCTAGAATAAAGCAAAAGGTTTTAGAAGTATCTGCATCTTAAGGTTTTTCAATATGTTCTCATTATTCATACTAACTGCTTAACAAAGATCCAGATTTCACCAGTTGAGATCACGCAAGGGGCAGAAAATAGGCTTGTTTCAAAAATCAGAAGATTTAAACAAAATTAGGCCACAGGACCACAATAGGCCAGAAGATGCAACAGACTAGACGACAATGTGCGACAAATCAGAAGACATGATAATTCAAGTGTAAAATGATAGGATACAGTATGGAGATACATTGCGCTAATTGTACCAGAGGAAAATACCTTCATTGTTTCATTCCCTTCGACACACAAACTACGAAGGAGTCTGATCTTGGGAGCTTCAAAAGATAATATCTGAAGCTGTGTTTTCCCATCCATTGGAATCGAGGAAATGAAGTTATCCTGATTGCACATTTAAATACTCATAAAGTAGCAGGGGAGATCGTGCAGAACTCACAAATCATAACAGCAGTGCGTGCAAATAATGCAGTAGAACATGTCTACAAGACATCCACAAAAAAGTACCAAAATTATACAAAATCAACAATATTTTTCAATCGTAATTAATTCCGTTTGGTGATAAGTAATAACGAAAACCATAAAAGAAAAGTTAATTAGCAATATCCATGCACAGTTGTGAAGAATTCAAAGCCATACTCTTCACGCATTTTACACCTTATATTTCTTCAGAAAAAGGTAAGATGTAGAATTCCCTACATGGACTTCTGGAATTAGGCTGAAGCAAACCGAGCAATGCTGTCGGATGACAAGGTCGTGGTTCTTGATTCTCGATTTAGAATCTCAACAAAAAAAGACCATCAACTCAAGACAATACCCAATCTGGTTTCTAATCCTCTTTATAAGCACCTTTGCTCAGAGCGCATTGGGATCCTGGTGTGGAGCATGCCGACAAGAGAAAAGACAAATTTATAATTTGCGAATGAAGGAAACCATCCCAACTCTACCTGACTTCTAAGTTAAGAAACATACTGTATCTAATATCCTCCACGAAGTATGAGCTCAAATTTAACTACTAAATCCCCAAACCAGGTCTCTCAAGGCCCTCTAAGTATTGAGTAATCCATTAAACTTTACATCTCAAAACCGAACTTCTTACTAACTGCAGAACATTTCCAGTATCCTTCATACCTATCCTAGGATCTAAATATGCCCTGAACAATAACAAAGCCAAAGGGAGTTTTACCTCAAATTTCCTGCAGTTGTTCTCATTTAGATAATCTTGACAAACTGGTACCTTCTTAGTATATATAAACTCCAGAAAAATGTAAATTTCAAACTGAACCGCTTGCTACTAACCGTACGACTCAACTAGTATATTTCAGAACTGCAGTGGCAGAGCCAAGATTTTTTGTTGGGAGGGGCCGAAGTACAGTAACTAGAACACCCACATACTTAAATTGCTTAGGATTTATGAAAATAAAGATGAAATTTTTTAAAGAACAAAGTAAAATTATTGATTTGAGGTTCAAACTTGACTTTAGTTATGGTTTGAAACACCAATTTCTATATTTATATAATAGCTAGTAAAAAATATATATCTACACTTTACCCCGGGGGGGGTGGGGGGGACTTATAAATTTTGGGGGGGTGCCATGGGCCTAGCAGGCTAGCACAGCTTCAAGGAACTAACCGAAGGAACTAAATTCACCCTCAACAACCACATAACCAAACCATGTAGCGTTGCCTCATATTTCTTTATCATGTTCTACATCAGATCCCTTGAGGAGGCTTATAAATTTTGGGGGGTTGCCATGGGCCTAGCACAACTTCAAGGAACTAAATTCACCCTCAACAACCACATAACCAAACCATATAGCGTTACCTCATATTTCATTATCATGTTCTACATCAGATCCCTTGAGGAATTTGTACGGCTCTCTTTTTAGCCGTAGACCTAACTCAAGGCAAATCCATGGGAGCATATGTAATGATAAAAAACAAATTCATGGAAGCATGACCAATAAAATAGCTTATCAAAATAATAAAACCAACTACTGTGTCAGCCACAAAACCCCATTCCCCTTTGATTCCATTTGGTGGCCTGCAACACATCATAGTTATTGAACTGAATTATTTTGGAACCTACTGAACATTGCATCAGATATCTCGAAGTAAAAATTATAAAACTATAGAAAATTACTGCGAACCTAGATACTCTACCATAAAAAAATGTAAAAGATACTACTTAAATCCGTCAAGACCGATGAATAAAAAAATAGAGGGGGGAAACCCACAAACCTTGGACCTAGTCTCCTTCATTATCTGGAAAAAAGATCTTCTGCAAATTTTCTAGCTGGCTTGTAGATATGTGTCAATTTACATAGATAGAATATTAAACTGCAAAACAAATGAATTCAAGAAAACCCAGCAAGTGACTAAGGAATATACTAATCCACTAATATACTTATATCTGCTACTATATTAGCAAAGGGAACACCCATCTTGGTGTGAATGTCAGTTTTGAGGTTGACTCACATTTTTCTTTCCCAAACAACCCTTTGACTTCCTCAAGAAACTGCTAACAAAGGGGGAAAAAAACTAGTAGTAGCATATGCGTGTGTTGTGAATTCTACCCAAACCAACACACTCAGCAAGCAGAATAATCAAGTAAAAATGCAAGACACACAAAAGATTTACCTAGTTTTCTAATTAGATACTCACCCAAAAAAGAAAGTTCTCTAATTAGTTAAGTGGGTACATGCTCACACCAATTTCCACTAAGTTATCAAATGAAGAAGAGACTTCACGAATTCACAAATCCAACACAACATACGCAACATATATGTATATAGTGAGAGGGATGGGGGGGGTGGGTGGTGGTGGCGTGAGGTTGAGGGTACCTTCAAGGGCGAAGAAACCAAATGGGTACGGCGTTTGGTTTCATCCAAAGCGAAGTGAACGAATTTCTGGTAAGAGAAACCCGAGGCTTCAGTTAAAGGCCTCGTATTCCTTCTACTACAGCTATGTAGAGTTATAGATACACGACTAGTGTGCAATAATGGAGGCTTTGATAGCGTTGGGAAAAAGCTTAACGAGGTGGAGAACTCCATGGAAGAAGCCCAGCAGCTGCTTCAAAGCAACGCTCTGTTAACCGCTACCGACAGCCACTGAAATTATACTCCACTTTTTTCGCTGCTTTCGTGAGATTTCTCTGTGGATAGCAAAAGGGAACGTGGCCGCAGCATTTTGCTGGACACTTTTACGGTTTTACCCTTCGGTCTGATTAAGAGGGGAAGTCTTTTTTTTTTTTTTGGATAAGTATTAATAGGGGCGTCTAACCATGTTCATTTTGGGATTCTGAATTTTGGACTTTCTCTGTGGGCATAGTCTTTAATAAATTTTCTCTCAATTACTAATCTTATTTCTTTCTCTATCTTTCCACTTATTACTTAAATCCAAAATTCAAAAACGAACATGGCATCGCTCTCATTTTTTTACTATAGCAATGCAACAACATTTTGTTGCTGAACCAATAAACTAATTAAGGTAGTTCATTCGTATTTGTCGTAGTTTTCTTTTGATCCAAGCTAGCTAAGTAGGTTTTTGGAGTGTTTCTAAATTCTAATAGGTACCAAATTGTTCATTTGTAGTTGTTCGTTTGATCCAATCCAAAGAAGGTTATTTGGTGGAATGAAACTTCGACACTTGAATAACTTAATGCTGTGTTTGGTTTAGTTTTTGAAAAATAGTAGGGGTAATAAGTGCAGAGAGATAAAAAGAGAAATGTTGAAAGTAGGGGAATCCAGGGGTATTTTTTGAAAAATCTTTTTGAAAAGTGAAGAGAACAAGGCATATTCACAATCTCGGTCGTCCACAATAGGTGTCGCACTGCAAAAGCATATTACAAAGTCACCACAATAGTTGTCGCACTGCAAAAGCATATTCCTCTGAACACACACACTTTCTGCCACGAAACATATACCACACATTCGCCAAAACTTCACCCACAAGATTCCTCTTTCAAAATTATTCAAAAACTTTTATTTTTCCGCTTTGGTTTTTGGCCTTTACTTTATCACTACGTTTTGTCATCTAACATGGATACCTGTAACCCACTTTTTAAAGAGGAATAAAATAATCAAATGTACAACATAAGGACTAAAGAGAAATCAAATGTACAGCATAAGGAGCATGATACAAGAAAGCGAGGCTACCGACATATTTTTATGGAAATAATTTGACATTTTTTAACAACTCCCTCTCACAACAAACTTAAAATTTTTCTTGGCTAAGACTTGCATACCAAGGAAGAACTCGAAGCAATGAAGCATATACCATTGTCATCATCCTGCATTCATAAAGAGTGTTTCTAGAGTTGCAAACTCTTTTCGGACCAAATTAAACCCATGGGTGGAGCCAAGAAAACTCAAGGGACCCGAACTATTCCTGCCCAAAAACTCACACACGTACCCAAATAAACACAAACGGTCAGCGATTGCCTACTCCACCAGCAACACAATTCAACAATTAATGAAGGAGAATTTTACAAAGGTTGCTCACTGGATACCAAAACACAACCCACCCAATATACTCTCTCTCTCTCTCTCTCTACTTTTAAAAGCAAGGTTTTCAAATCAAGATACATATTGTGTATCAGTTGTCTCATTTTACCATTCGTATCGCATATCATACAATTTCAACTTTTCAACAAGTTCATACCACCAGGCGAACTGACCCGGGTGGAAGCCTAGCAAGCCATTGCTTCTAGCCCCCTAAAACAAAGCCCTTGAAGCAATGACAGAGCTACTTGTGGGCACACGGGACCACGGCCCCGTGTTGTTTCTCTTCAAATTTTAATAAGGGAAAATTTCACGCAGGCACCCAACCTTTCACACAAATCGCACATAAACACCTGACCTTTCTTAAATTTCATATAAACACCTAACCTTTCTAAAAACTCATCAATTCAACACCTGACCTTTATTAAATTTCATATAAGCACCTGAGCTTTCTAAAAACTCATCAATTCAACACCTGATGTCACCACTTTGTCTAAAACCAAACGGAAAAAAAGTTAGGTGCTCCGATTTTTTACTTGTTTGAAATAGTGCGAAGATCTTATTTTTCTGATCATTTTATCCTAAAGAATCATAATTAATTTTTGACTCTAAAACTCTCGTTAATTAGTCCTAAGAAAATCGTAGAATCAAATATCTCTTAGGGCTAACTAATGAGAGCCTTAAAGTCAAAAATTAATTATGATTCTTTAGGATAAAATGATTAGAGATATAAGATCTTCACACCGGTTTAAACATATTGAAAATTGGAGTACTTAATTTTTTTAACCATATTTTTTACTATATAAACGATTTATACATGGTTGAAAAATTAATTGCTCCAATTTTCAATCCATTTAAACCAATGCGAAGATCTTATTTTTTTTGATCATTTTATCCTAAAGAATCATAATTAATTTTTAATTCTAAGGCTCTCGTTAGTTAGCCCTAAGAGATATTTGATTATACGACTTTTTTAGGGCTAACTAATGAGAGTTTTAGGGTAAAAAATTAATTATGATTCTTTAGGATAACATAATCAGAGAAATAAGATCATCGCACCGGTTTAAACGGATTGAAAATTGGAGCAATTAATTTTTTAACCATATTTTTTAATATATAAACGATTTATACATTGTTGAAAAATTAATTGCTCCAATTTTCAGTCCATTTAAACCAATGCTAATATCTTATTTTTCTGATAATTTTATTTTATCTTAAAGAATCATAATTAATTTTTTATTCTAAAGCTCTCGTTAGTTAGCCCTAAGAGATATTTGATTATACGACTTTTTTAGGGCTGATTAACAAGAGCTTTAGAGTCAAAAATTAATTATGATTCTTTAAGATAAAATAAAATTATCAGAAAAATAAGATCTTAGCACTATTTCAAACAAGTAAAAAATCAGAGCACTTAACTTTTTTTCCGTTTGGTTTTAGACGGAAGGGTAACGGTAGGTGTCGAATTGATGAGTTTTTAGAAAGGTCAGGTGTTTATATGAAATTTAATAAAGGTCAAGTGTTGAATTGATGAGTTTTTAAATAGCTCAGGTGTTTATATGAAATTTAAGAAAGGTCAGGTGTTTATGTGTGATTTGTGTGAAAGGTCGGGTGCTTACGTGAAATTTTCCCTTTTAATAATAATAATAGTTATTTTTTATTTGTTAAGAATTGTGTTTTTCATTGGGTGTTATTTATAGTACATTTAAATGCTTAAGAATATGTTATTTTGGGTTCCAAAATTCAAATTCTCTTTCTGCTCATGATCTCACATAAGTTTTTTCTTTTCAATTATAAATTTTATTTATTTTTCTATCTCTCTCCATTGATTATCCCAAAAACCTCCCTCAAAATTTAAACCAAACAAACTATTCAATTTCAAACTCTTGTTGTTCAGTTACCAAAAAAAAAAAAAACTCTTGTTGTTCATAATCCGCCCCTACGTTTTCAAAATTCTGATTTCATCCTCGCTCTAAAGTAAGGTAATCCATGCATCTGCATCTACATCTGTGTTTAAGTTTATTCACTACGGATGCGGGGATCGAACCCCATACATACTATGTTTAAGCATCAAAATTCACCATTTGGGAAAGAAAAAAGAAAAAGAAGCAAACAGGAGAGAGAAGTAGACCTGTTGAGGAGAGCGAGAATTGAGAGGTCGATTTGAGGAGAGAGAAGCAGACCTTGAAGCTTCAACCGTTCTTCTAATTTGTGGAGGACGCGATCAGTGTCGGAGACGACTTCTCGTTGCTTTGATCAGCGTCGCGAGGCTGTTCAAAACGATGTCCATCGGGTTGGGTTTCAGGTTTCGTATAGGCCTCGCATCTTCAACACTGGAGCTTCATAAAACGACGACGTTTTTTGTTTTGTGACTTCGCACGTGAACATGAGAAGTCCCATTAAACAACGTAATCAGTAAATTGTGAACTCATGCCTTAGTATTTCCATAATCGAAACTGTTCAAATTGTAGATCATTGCCAAGAACATAAACTAAATAAATATCGTATCAATATATTAATGATTAGTACATTATCGAAGATGATTTGAGTGAATTTTTTGCCATCAAAATAGAAACAGCCGCACTTGATAAAATGGTTTTCCCGGCAAGAAACCTGCGATGTCCATTCAACGGCGTCATTCCGACCCTTGGGAGACTGCAAGGACGTTTTCTACTGATGTATTTCATATTTCAATGGATCTGAGACGTTCAATTTGAAGATAATTTTAAATCACAAATAATATAAAAAATTAGTGTTGATTGGATATAGATTAGTTCTTAATCTCACTTAATATATATTTCTTAAAATGGAATTGGTTTCACTGAATCAAAACTAGCAAACGCGTACGGTCTTTCTAAAAACTGTGATTCTGCACGGCCGAGAATTACAATTGAATCCCTTAAATTTAATCCGTGTCACGAATTACTCCTCTCATCAACTGTACTTTTTTAATTTCCCATTATTTTTGGGTCAGGTATTTTTGTTCTTCAATTTTTTTGTGATCTTTTGAATTAGCCATTCGGACCAGAGAAATTAGAAAAGTATAAAAAGATGAATTGAAAGTAAAAAAAAAAGTACATATAAGATGACATAAATACGAAAAATGCATTTGTTTGGTATTTTTTTTTGTCTTTTGTAACCTTTTTTTTTTTTTTTTTTGATCATAATTTATACTTTTTGGACTCCTCTTCTCCGTTAAGATGAATGACTAATCCAAAAATAATAATAATCTGACAAAAATTAGAAAAGACGAACCAAAAATACCAAACAACTGCATCCTCAAAGATCCTCGTCCCTGAAAAAAATGTGGTTTTCCTCAATCAATGCAACCCCATTTGACATGCTTCCAAGAGATGAACCATTCCTCTTTGCTTAACTTTTGACTCATGAATTCTCAATGCTTACTAAGCCAATCCTAACATGCTACCGCTTTTGGTTGCCCCAAAATTTAGATACATCAGTTTATTAGAGTTGTGCCCATTCGATTCGCAAGTAAAAAAAATAGTTACAACTCTAGTTAATAAGAAAGATTTGATCAAGAAGAACGGGTTGAAGAATCGAACGAGCACATATTACGTTATGCCCATTCGACCGGGGCAAGATGTCTATATTGATTACCATTGGTAACTATTAAATTGTTCTTGTTTTCTTTTTAAAAAATTTATTTGCCACACATTCCCAACACACTTCCCCATGTAATTACTAGCTCTCTCTCTCTCTCAATCTTCCCCTCCCAAGTCCGGTAACTCTTGCCATCTCTTTCGTGATTTCAAAAGATTAAAAAAATAAATCTCAAAAATTTAAGATTGGGAGTTTGGTGGCTTGAGGGGCACTAACACATTTGTATCGAGTATAATCGATTGATTCATTGAAGGGAAGACAGAGATACATCAATCAAAATTAGGGAATTAAAATGTCAGATACAAATTAGCATCGACGTTTGCCAATGATGCCTATTAAACACATTTTACACGCACCATTTACTTTTTTACATAAGTATAATCGCCACAAATTGATTAATCACAAGTTGCCAATGACATCATTCATATGCCCTAGACTTTGTATTTTAGTTTAAAAAAATATGTCATCAATAAAGAAAGACTTGAAATATGCAAGTCCATAATGGAAAGAGATTCCGCAGCTTGTGCCGCGCAAGTCGAGTTTTTGACTTGATTTATATTTGACCCGTGTATATCTAACTCGTTTAATATTTTTCCATATTCAACCATGACCAATTTCAATCCGTCCGAACACACCCATTTGCTATCGCTGCTTGTGCCTGCCTATGCGCATATATTTTTGTGTAGTTACTCACTGTGAAACACAAGCGTTCAGTTGACTTGGAGAGTGGGGACAGAGAGATAAACAATGGCGGAGAGGCTGCCTGAATCAGAAATCAATGGAAATGGAAATTCCTTGCGCCAAGACAATGACTTAGAGAGAGGGGGAACAGAGAGAGAAACAATGGAGGAGAGGCTCCATGAATCAGAAATCAGGGGAAATGGAAATTCCCTGCGCCAAGACAATGAATTCAATCCTGATTGTGCTGCGGTGAAATGTTTCAATTGGAACCATCTACATGTGGCTGCATCACGTGGCCACGTTCATCTTTTCAAAACACTGTTGGATAGCGATCTAGAGCTTGCTGAAGCTCTAGATTCGCACCAGCGATCGCTCCTTCACTTGGCATCGGCAAATGGACACACTGAGATTGTGAAAGTATTAACAAAGGCGAGACCAGAGATGTGCCTCGCTCGTGATCGAGATGGTGCAAACCCTCTCCATGTTGCAGCTATGAGAGGACAGGTCGAGGTCTTCGATGCGTTATATCAAGCTAACCCACATGCAGTTCGAGCCAGGGTGGAACGAGGAGAGAAAGACACTATCTTACACTTGTGCGTCAAATACAATCAGTTGGAGTTTCTGAAGCTACTGCTAGAGAAGTTTAAAAGTGAGGAGTTCGTCAATGCCAAAGATGATGCTGGGAATACCATACTACACATTGCTGTTGCGGATCAAAGATTCGAGGTACATTAGAACTCAAGAAAGACAGGAAGTACCCTATATTTTTCGTGATTCTTTTCATTTCTTTTCATTGAAAAATTTAACTTTTTTTTTCATTTTCCTGCAATCAGACTATGAAAATATTTTGACCAAAAATAAAAATAGGTTTTATGTAGAACAGAAAATGATAAGATTCCGAAACAAAGACAACAAATTTAATCAAAGTTAAGTAAAAGCCAATCAAGACTTCGTTTATTTTAGGAGGAAATAGAAATGAGCATATTTTATTAGTAGTCAGTGATAAGTTAAGAACTTCAATTCCAGATTCCCGAAGTTGTATGGATAACCTATCCAGAAAGAGAGAAACTTATAGTTCTTTACAGCAACAACCGATTGCGACCGTCTAAAAGCGTTCTGGACGGTCTGGATTGTAATAAAACTTTTCTGAAAAAAAAGTTTAACTCTTCTCCGGAAAAGTTTCATTAACATCCGAACCGTCCAAAACACTTTTGGACGGTCGCGATTGGCTCCGTAAATAACTTTTCATGGCTCCGCCATTAAAAAAGATTTTCTCATCCAGAAGGCAATGTTTTTCATGTTTTGTATCTTAATCTCTGTCAGAAACGCAGCAATGTTACACACTATGACACCCTAACGGCCTGCTTGGGATTGCATTGCTCTCTTTTTCGTTTCTTTGTCTTGTCTTTGGTTGATTGCTTGTCAACCTCTTTGCCTTCCCGGGTCGGGATGGCATATGATTGTCGATGGGTAAGGTGTCAGTCTCGTTGGTACGTTACCCTCTCATTGTGATGTCTTTTGCTCTTGTCCCTTTAATCGCTTGTAATTCTTTTATTTGATTAATAAAATCTTTCTTCGCCATTAAAAAAAAAACAGTCTAACTTCAAAAAAAATTGCGTCGTGTGGTGACAGCATAAACTTCTTTCGGCCTGATGGCTATTATTTTCACATCATGAACCGTTCCTGGATATGCAAATAAGTGATTAGAAAACGATAGTCATTTTTCTCTTATTTTTTCGCAAATCCACCTCTCTTCAAGCATGTTAATCACAAGGAGAAGTTAAGAAAGATATGCTTTGGTGTCTGGGAGAAAGATTATGCTGGTTGTTGAGCTAGGTAGAATTGCGTATGATGCCGAAACTGTTATTTGTAAACCAAACCATGAATTTCTCGTATCTAATGGATGTTTCAGATTATCAAGTATGTTCTCTGCCACACGAAAATAGATGTAAATGCAACAAATGCAAGGAATCATACAGCGATGGACATTCTACTTCCTGTAGAAGGACAAGGAACAAAACCAGAAGGTGCAGACTGGATTAAAGACATCCTTCGAAACTGCTTCCATGCTAAAAGAGGAAAAACAAAACCAGAAGGAGAAGGAGAAGAAAGTAACAACATAGAAGACTTACTTCAAAATGTTCATGCTAAAAGAGCCGAGGACGCTATCGATCCTAAGTGGTTAGCTAAGAAAAGAACTGCATTGATAATTGTTGCGGTACTGTTAGCGACCATGGCTTTTCAAGCTGGGGTGACCCCTCCGGGTGGTGTTTGGCCAGACAATAACGGACACAGAGGTGGACAAGCTGTGATGGCTTATAACTATCCACATTTGTACAAATACTTCCTCCGTTCTAACACAGTCGGCTTTGTGGCATCTCTGAGCACAATCTTGTTGCTCATCAGTGAATTGCCCTTCAACAAAAGGCGTTATGTGTGGGCGTTGGTTGCAATTATGTGCTTGGCAATCACCTCCATGGCACTTACGTATTCATTTTCTATCACCGTGGTCACACCGAAATGGGAAAGGACAGCCCTCAGTCGCACTATTGAAGTTGCCGTTGTTGTTTGGTGCAGCGTGACAGCAATTGTTCTCCTAGTGCACGCAATACGCACAATAGCAAGCATTGTTGGCAAGAAAAAGAGCAGAGATAAGGCTGTGAGGAGGCTTAAAAGACTGGGTATATCATTCGGAAGATAACCAAAATCATGTCTGAATCAAGTTCCAGTAAACGAGGTTAACGATTGATATGTCTGTGTTTCTTGTACGGATTTCATCAGTGATTCAATAATCATTGTAGTGTTCTGATTTAAAGTTGTTGTCTCTCATTGCAAGGTTTGCAAGTACTGATAAAATTGGATGGCAGAGTAGTACTCCACTTTGCCTCATCTTTCTATTGGAATGCATGAATGGCCTCCTGTTGATTTGGCGCCCGTTTTCATTACCTTTCCTTGCACAACTAAAATGGAGTTCTATTAACAACAATCCAAAGAGAATATCCCAACTAGGTAAGGTCGGCACCCTCTCCCATAGCTAATCGTGTGCTCCTGAGTCACCAGAACATAAGGGGTTGAGAAGGGTTCAACCAGCGCTAAAATACCGAGACTCAATCACAATAGGAAGGAACCAAGAAACTAATAAGTAGTCATAAACCAATCCATTCCTGATAATCCTCAATGCAGTTGAGGTCATAACCAACAGCATCCAGTACTACTCTTGCAACGGGCTTGATTCGCTTTCATAGTACTTCTTCTTACCAACGTATCGGTTCTCTTCACCCTTCCATGCCTCCAAGCTAAGCAGCCAAAAATTGCACTCTTGGGGGAGCTATATTATCACTTTCTTCCATTAGGGACCTGCACTTCTGATAGCATACGTAAGGATTTTGACAGAGAATGATTCATCCCCAGATGATAACCGAGACATAAGATCTTTTGTTCCTCCAGTCACAGGATGCTTTGAAAAAACAGTAATCGTTGAAGTTCTTCTTACTCCCACACAAAGAATCCCTAGGTTTGTTAAAAGTATACAGAAGAGAGTAGGTTCAACGGCTCATCCCATTGGCTAAACCAATCTCTGGGGTGTAGATGAAGCTAGCTACCATCCAAATAATATTATTCTTGTACAAACCATAGGTGTTCATCCAAATCTTGATTAATGCATGACAATGGTTCTTCTATTATATGAATTGGTTTGTATTCTATCTCGCGTCTGTATTCTAGATTCCAAATATGGCTCGTGGAATGGTTTTCTTCTGGTGCCCCAAGTCAAACCAACACACTCAAAACAAAGGATATACGTGGTTCCCCAAACTTGGGAACTCCTCGCCTGACAATTGGAGCAAATGATTTAAACTGGAGAAAAAACATAGCTTTACAAGTGAGTTCTCTTAACTCACTTCAGTAGGAAGCTTATAACCCAAGTTTTCAAAACAAAGAAGAAAGAAAGATATAGGATTCGGAAACCATCTATTTGTCTCCTTAAATTAGCTACACAAAGAAACAAAGGTAGTTCCAAGCTAGCTAAGTAGTAAGTAGGTTCATTGGAGTGTTTCTAATAGGAACCGAAGATTGTTAATTCGTAGTTGTCCAGGTTATCGGGATACGCATTGTATATCAGTTTTCTCATTTTACTATTCGTATCGCGTATTGTACAATTTCAAATTTTCAACAAGTCCATATATTCCACCAGGCGAACTGGCCTGGATAGAAGCCTAGAAAGCCATTGCTTCTAATCCCCTAAAACAAAGCCCCTAAAGTAAGGTAATCCATGCATCTGCATCAACATCTGTGTTTAAGTTTATTCACTACGGATGCGGGGATCGAACCCCATACATACTATGTTTAAGCATCAAAATTCACCATTTGGCAAAAAAAGAAGAAAAAAAGCAAACAGGAGAGAGAAGGAGACCTGTTGAGGAGAGAGAATGGAGAAGTCGATTTAAGGAGAGAGAGAAGCAGACCTTGGAGCTTCAGCCGTTCTTCTGATTCGTCCAGGAAGCGATCAGTGTTGGAGACGACTTCTCGTTGCTTTGATCAGCGTCGCGCTTCAGAGACGCGAGGTTGTTCAAAACGACGCAGACCGGCTTGGGTTTCATATAGACCTCGCATCTTCAACAGTGGAGCTTAATGAAAACGACGACGTTTTGTGTTGTTGTGACTTCGCAGTTGGAACATGAGAAGTCCCATTAAACAATGTAATTGATAAATTGTGAACTCATTCTTGAGTATTTTCATAATCGAAACTGTTCAAGTTGTAGATCATTGCCAAGAACATAAACTGAATAAATATCGTATCAATATATTAATGATTCGTACATTATCGAAGATGATTTGAGTGACTTTTTTGCCATTAAAATAGAAACAGATGCACTTGATAAAATCCTTTTCCCCGCAAGCAACCTGCGATATCCTTTCAACGGGGTCGTTCCGACCCTTGGGATACTGCATGGACGTTTTCTACCAAAATACTTCATGTTTCAATGGATCTGAGACATTCACTTTTAAGATAATTTTAAACCACATGTTACGGAAAAAATTAGTTTTGATTGGATATAGATTAGTGCTTAATCTCAATGCATTTGTGTTTCTTAAAATGGGATTGGTTTCACTGAATCAAAACCAGCAAACACGTACGGGGTCTTTCTAAAAACTGTGATTCTGGTCGGCCGAGAATTACATTAGAACCCCTTAAATTTTATCCGTGTCACAAATTACTCCTCTCATCAACTGTACTTTTTCAATTTCCCATTATTTTTGGGTCAGGTATCTTTTTGTTTTTCAAATTTTTTGTTTAATTGTTTTCGTGATCTTTGGAATTAGCTATTCGGACAAGAGAAATTAGAAAAGTATAAAAGGATGAATCAAAAGTAGAAAAAAAATGTAATCTGACAAAAAAAAAATAGAAAAGACGAACAAAAATACCAAAAAAGTTAGGTCTCGAAAGTGAATGATTGTTGACTAACCATCTTCTCCGTCGCCATATCTTACTCCTCTCTCATTTCACCCCAAGATCCCCATCCTTGCAAGCATTAAAATGCATTTTACATCAAAGATTTGAGGTATGTTAGAAACACAGTGAATATCATCTGAATTGAAACAACTCAAGAAACACATGAAGTACCCTATATTTTTCGTGATTCTTTTAATTTCTTTTCATCGAAAATTTTAACTTTTTTTTCATTTTCCTGCAATCAGACTATGAAATTATTTTGACCAAAAATAAAAATAGGTTTTATGTAGAACAGAAAATTGTAAGATTCCAAAACAAAGACAACAAATTTAATCAAAGTTAAGTAAAAGCCAATCAAAACTTCGTTTATTTTTAGGAGGAGAAATAGAAATGAGCATATTTTAGTAGTCAGTGAAAAGTTAAGAACTTCAATTCCAGATTCCGGAAGTTGTATGGATAACCTATCCAGAAAGAGAGAAACTTATTCATGGCGGGGCCGTGAACAAGTTCTTTACGGCAACAACTGATTGCGACCGTCCAAAAGTACTCTGGACGGTCTGAACTTTAATAAAACTTTTCCGAAAAAAAGTTTAACTCTTCCCCGGAAAAGTTTCATTAATATCTGGACCATCCAAAACACTTTGGGACGGTCGCGATTGGCTCCGTAACAACTTTTCACGGCTCCGCCGTTAAAAAGATTTTCTCATCCAGAAGTCAATGTTTTTCATGTTTTGTATCTTAATCTCTGTCAAAAACGCAGCAATGTTACACACTATAACACCCTAACGGGCTGCTTTGTTCTTTTTGGCCTTGGGACTTTTTTGTTTCTTTGTCTTGTCTTTGGTTGATTGCTTGTCAACCTCTTTGCCTTCCCGGGTCTGGGTGGCATATGATTGTCGAGTGGTAGGATGTCAATCTCGTTGGTATGTTACCTCCTCATTGTCATGTTTTTTGCTTTTGTCCCTTTAATCGCCTGTAATTCCTTCATTTGATTAATAAAATCTTTCTTTGCCGTTAAATAAAAAAAAAAGTCTAACTTAAAAAAAAAAATATAGGGCAAATTTTCGTAATCGTCCCTCTAGTTTTACGGTTGTCTCAATTTTGTCATTCTAGTTTCAATTGTCTCAATTTCGTCCCCGTAGTTTGTTATATGTTCCAAATTGGTAAAATAGTTAACACCGTTAATGAAACTAACGGAAAAATATGATTAAAAAACTTAGTGCTCCAATTTTCAATCCAGTTGAATGGATTCGAAAATCTTATTTTTTTGATCATTTTATGCTAGATGGTTGTAATGAATTTTTGGCTTTAAGGCCTTTCAACTAGCACCCGAAGACTCCTTATTTAGTTTCAAGGCTCTCTTAGGGTGCTCATTGAAAGGCTTTAAAGCCAAAAATCCATTATGAGCATTTAAAGAAGTATTAAAATGTGAACTAAAGTTGAAAAAAAAAAAACGACAACATAAATAAAAGTACAAGCATTTGGTAATTTTTCTTTTTCATTAAAAACTTACTTTCGGTTATATTTTTTGAACTGATAGCCGCATAAAAAATATAAGGTGAATTGAAAAAATATATATTCAAAAAAAAAACGAACAAAAATATTTAAAAAAAACCAAAAAATGCCAAATATTTTTAATCGAATAGGTAAATTGTAAATCCATAACTTTTTTTTAATGGTCAGGGATGTTCGGCTAACTCGCACACCTCGAGTTATTCCTTCCCGCCCCGGTCAAAGGTATCAACACCAGAATTAAGAAGTTTACAAGAATTTTTTTCTTATGATCTAACCCCAAAAATCAAAACATATTTAATTTAAGAGCAATGCTACCTACTCCAAAAAGATATCCCAAAAAGAGAAATCAGTGGATATGAATTTGAACCGTCGATTTCTCTTTTAAGAATACTTTGGGTACCTTCTCAGAGCACGTAGAATTATGGTTACCCTGATCATGGCTTTTTGAAACAAAGATGGAGCTGTTTTTAATCCGAAAGGCATAACTGAGCACCGAAAGTGATGATCCGAAATGCAAAAATCAGTTTTGGGACAATTCTCTGGATGGAAGCTCTGGCAACATTTTAGTGGGAGCGAACTCTCCAACTAACCAACCGGAGTACCTTGGGCTAACCCAACGGAATCCTGTTTTCTGCTTCCGCCTAAAGAATGTCTACTTCTTTTTTGATCGGCAGAAAGAATATCTACTTCAGTTTGACAAGTTAACTGCAATCAATATTCTGTTAATTCCATTGACGAAGGGAACTGAGAACACAACAATGTACGTGCCCGAAACACCATTGAAGGAGGGAATTGGAGTTGTATAAAAAACAAAGGGATGATACCAAGGCTTAAATCAATTGGTGAAAGTGGAAGAAGAAGCCAAGTTTTCAACCAAAATGTGAAGATAACCCAGTTGGGCAAATGCGGTCGGATCGAAGAAGCCACCAGAATATTCAACCAAATGCCCCACCGCAACACTGTCACCTATAACTCCATGATATCTGTTTACGCCAAGAACGGCAGAATCAGCGATGCACGGAACCTGTTCGATAAAATGCCGCGCAAGAACTTGGTTTCCTGGAACACAATGATTGCTGGGTACCTGCACGGTGACAAAGTTGACAAAGCCCGTGAACTGTTTGATAAAATGACCCAAAGGGATGATTTCACGTGGACTTTGATGATAACTTGTTACACGCGTAACGGAGATGTTGAAAAGGCTAGAGTGTTGTTTGATTTGCTTCCGGAGAAGAAGAAGAACCGAGCTTGTTGGAATGCGATGATTGCTGGTTACGCGAAGAACGGATGTTTTGGTGATGCTAGGAAACTTTTTGATGAAATGGAGGATAAAAGTATAGTTTCATGGAATTCGATGCTGGCCGGGTATACCCACAATGGAGAGATGTCTCTGGGTTTGAGATTTTTCGAGGAAATGGACGAAAGGGATGTGGTTTCGTGGAACTTGATGGTGGATGGGTTTGTGGAGGCAGGTGATTTGGATTCGGCTTGGAAATTTTTTCGGAGAACTCCTGACCCAAATATTGTCTCTAAGGTCACGATGTTATGTGGGTTTTCGAGGAATGGTCGAATCACAGAGGCTAGGAGACTCTTTGATGAGATGAAGGATAAAAACGTGGTTTCTTGGAATGCAATGTTAGCTGCTTATGTGCAACAATGCCAAATTGATGAGGCTATATGGCTATTCACACAGATGCCTGAGAAAAATGCCGTATCGTGGACTACCATCATTAATGGATACGTTCGAGTTGGTAAGCTCCATGAAGCGGAGCAAGTATTAAATAAAATGCCATATAAGAACGTAGGAGCCCAAACTGCAATGATCTCTGGTTATATACAGAATAGAAGGATGGATGAGGCTCGTCGGATTTTTGAAAAGATAGGCACCCCAGATGTTGTTTGTTGGAATACTATGATTGCTGGATATGCTCATTGCGGGAGAGTGGATGAAGCTCTAAACCTATTAAAACGGATGCCGCAAAAGAACATAGCTTCATGGAATAATATGGTATTTGGTTATGCTCAAACAGGCCAAATGGACAAAGCAGTTGCGGTTTTTGAAGAGATGGGGGAAAAGAATTTAGTTTCTTGGAATACCCTAATTTCAGGTTTTGCACAAAATGGCTTATTCACAAATGCACTCACGACTTTTTTGTTGATGGTGCAGGATGGTAAAAAACCTGATCAATCCACGTTTGTTTCTGGACTATGTTCTTGTGCAAATCTTGCAGCTCTTGAAATTGGAAACCAACTTCACCAAATTGTTGTGAAAAGCGGTTATGCTAATGACCTCTTTGTCAGTAATGCCTTAATCTCTATGTATGCGAAATGCGGAAGGATCTTGAGTGCCGAATATGTGTTCAAGTATATTGACAGTGTTGATGTTATATCGTGGAATACCTTGATTTCTGGGTATGCTTCAAACGGAAATGTGGAAAAGACGGTTAAAATATTCCAGGAAATGACGGTCAAAGGGGTTAAACCTGATGAGGTTACTTTTATTGGGTTACTATCCGCATATAGTCATTCTGGATTTGTAGATGAGGGTTTGAATTTGTTCAGGTCAATGACTGAAGAGCACTTGATGGAACCTGTGGCTGAACACTATGCTTGCATGGTTTGCTTGCTTGGGCGGGCAGGGAGATTGGAAGAAGCCTTTCAGATGGTAAGGGAAATGAAGATCAAGCCCACTGCAGGTATATGGGGGGCTTTACTTTATGCTTGTCGTGTATATGGAAATTTAGAGATTGGGCGTGTTGCCGCTGAGAAGCTTTCCAAACTCGAACCTCATAAATCTTCAAATTATGTGCTCTTATCAAACTTGAATGCTGAGGCAGGGAGATGGGATGAGGTTGAAAGCACAAGGATATTGATGACAGATAGAGGAGCAGAGAAGCAACCGGGATGGAGCTGGATTTGAGGATAGAAAACAATCCATAGTTTGATTTGAGGACCGTGGCAGTGCAATCCTGGAGTGTGATAAGGTAATTTTTGGGCGGCCATATTTTATGATTGTAGTACCACGAATTAGGCTGTTTTTGCCCTTTGTTTTTTTGTCAACTCCACTGACTGAAATGATTTTGTGAACTGCAGGTTATCAACAGTCTGAATAACTTAGGCAGTGTTTGGTTTGCTGTGATGATTTTGAGAAGAAATATGGGCTGTCCAACTAAACTGGCGAATGAGGATTCCATCTAAATCGTACTAGATTCTGCCATTTTTTAGTGAACAAAGCATCAGAATGATGAGCGAGAACTTGGGACTTGGGCTTATCGTTCCATTCGAGATTTATTCTAGTGAACCAAACCTTCCCTTGGGGTATCTTGAACTGTATGAAAATGTGATCTATATTGAGTGCTGGGAAGGTGGTGGGTGATATTGCCCTTATGTTGCTTTCTGATCTCTGGGATTTTACCCATGCATGCTTATTTGAGTTGATTTAGGACACAAAGTAAAGAAAGGTGATTGGTATCGTGAAGGCTGTAGACCAACTTCCCTCGGCTCCTCAAATCCATATTGTCTAAATCCATATAAGGCTACAACTGACTGAAGAACATTCATTGGGTTTTGGGCAGATCGGCGTCTATTAAGGAAAGAATCACCACTGATTAGTGTGTACCTTACCTATTTTGGATGCCTGCAGTATCTACGAGTGGTGTTTGGTCACCGTGGAGTGCTTCGAGTCTGTGTATTGGTGAGAATTCAGCACTGCAAATAGACATTTGTTTACAGTTTGGCATGCTTGTATTCCAGAAACTGTGAGATGTACTTGTTTATGCTTTAAGTGCTTTGAAATATGTCATGTGCTTAGAATAACACTGATCTCTCATGTCCTCCCCATAAATAGGAGAAGATACCTTGAACAGTGACTTTTCATCCTCTGGATGTTCGGACACGGGCAACCCGAAAAGGCGAAAATTGCTCACTCCTCAATGCTTCTATTATGAGGCAATCATCTGTATGAATATGAACAATAGTTGCGAAGCTAACGAAATTAAGTTGCTAATTTAAGTATAATTGTTCTTCCTTTGCATTAATTGCATCTGTTTTTTATCTAACTATTGTTTGTAAGCCAACTTTAAAAAACAATTTAAACACTTAATGAAACCTTTTAAATTAACGATTTTTTAAACTCAGGTTTGTATGAATTTCTCAAAAATGCTCATTTGAGGAAATATTTAGAATCATAAATTTCCGGATTGTTAATATTCTAAGATTTAAGAAAACATTTATTTTCTGGTGAAAAATTAATTTTGGGCGGGCCGGGGGGGGGGGGGGGGGGGGGGGGGTGGCGGGGGGGGGGGGGGGGGGGGGGGGGGGGGGGGGGGGGGGGGGGGGTGTGGTGGGGGTTGGCGGGCCGGGGGGGACAATGAAGTGGGACTTTTTTGAAGGATGGTTAGATTGAGTTCGGTTTAACTATCAAGACTTTTTGGAAGTTTTGTCCTTATTTAATTTTTTCATGTTTGTTAGTTTTGAGTTAAACTTTTGTGTATTATTGATTCGTTTTGACGAAAGAAATCAGAAAAGTAAAAAAATTTGCTTTTATCCAAATATATTTTAAATTATTCACTTTTAGCTTAAATTAGCTTAAAAGTGGATATTTCCCAAAATATTTTGCTAAAGGTAAAAAAAATTTTGGTTTTCTGACTCTTCTCGTGTTTGAAAGCTTAGAACTATCATTTGATGGCTCAGCAGAAGCATTGGCTGAAGGCCTCCGAAGTCTTGGCTTAGCCAGGAGACAAATCAATAATCAATAAATATAGGGCAAAATTAACAGACGCAAAAAAATTCGAATAATGACAAAATTCACTTTTTTACTTTTTGCTTGGTGGAACCGACCTACAGGTTCAATATTTTTTTGAAGGATATGAAAGTGTTTACATTGAGAAGACAAAAAGTTGTGTATTTAGGTGCTCTAATTATTTGTCATGTACTCCATAAAATACCGCTGCATTTGACAAACAAAGCTTCAAAAACATCTAACAATGGTATGACAAATTCCTACCGACTACTCTCCGACCATTCCTCCCTCACATGAGTGTCGACTCCATACATTTAAATTGTGGGATGGGCCCGCACATATGTGAGAGAGCAGTGGTCAAAAAGTGGCAGGTAGAAATGTCATTAGCATTATTAAAACATCAAAGTTGGAAGCTAAATCAACATAAATTTCCAAACGTGGAAGAGTAAGGTGCACCCTCTTTGAATTGTTGTGAGTGGATTGTTTCCAACCTCAAATTGAAAGGCAGTTCGGGTTTAGGCAATGATGTTATCAAGTTATGTGGAGCACCCTCTTGGTTGTCCCTTTGTGGCAAATTTGGAAAAACAGAAACAAAATAAAGTTTTCGGCATTGTTGTTTGCTAGTTTTGAGTATTTTAGTTTTGGTAGTGGGTGGAGAGAGAAAGGAGTTAATGACTGGAGAGGGGATAATGAGTCGGAAGAGATAAAGAGAGAAAGGAAAATAATAATTAGAGAAATAAAATAATGATTGAAGAAAGAAATTGAGTAAAAATTATGATCAAAAATAAAAAATGTTACGAAAGACAAAAAAAAATATCAAACAACTGCATTTTTCATATTTATATCGTCTTATATGTATTTTTTTTTCAACTTTTGGTTTATCTTTTTATCCTTTTCTAATTTCTGTGATCCGAATGGCTAATTCCAAAGATCACAACAAAAAGATAAAACAAAAAATTTCAAAAACAAAAAATACCTGACCCAAAAATAATGGGAAATGATGAGAGGAGTAATTTGTGATACGGATGAAATTTAAAGGATTCTAATGTAATTCTCGGCCGGGCAGAATCAGAGTCATTAGAATTGGGCGGCGCTATTCGCAGCCACAAATTTTCTCCCATACCCCGTTAAAAATTTTCAATTAGACTCGACAGTTAGTTACCGAAATTGAGATACATTTTCAGCATCCAATTACCGAAATATGATATTTTTTTCAACAGCTATTTACCGAAAATGCATGTTTGGCAATTGTCTACTGAAAATTGAATATATTTTCGACATGTAGTTACCGAAATATAATCTTATTTTCAACAACTATTTATCGAAATGTTATTTATGATTTTCAACAACCACTTACCGAAATATAGTGGGTTATGGGAGAAAATTTGTGGCTGCGAATAGCCGGCCCTAGAATTTAGAATGACCGTACCCGTGTTTGACGGTTTTGATTCAGTGAAACCAATCCCATTTTAAGAAACACAAATGCTTTGAGATTAAGCACTAATCTATATCCAATAAAAACTAATTTTTTGATTAATATGTGCATTAAAATTATCTTCAAAGTGAATGTCTCAGATCCATTGAAACATGCAGTGTATCAGTAGAAAACGTCCATGCAGTATCCCAAGGTTGGAACGACGCCGTTGAAAGGATATCGCAGGTTGCTTGCGGGGAAAAGGATTTTATCAAGTGCATCTGTTTCTATTTTCGTGGCAAAAAAATCACACCAATCATCTTCGATAATATACTAATCATTAATATATTGATACGATATTTATCCACTTTACGTTCTTAAAATATTTCTACAACTTGAACAGTTTCGATTATGAAAATACTCAGCCAGGAGCTCACAATTTACCAATTACGTCGTTTAATGGGACTTCTCATGTACCAACTGCGAAGTCACAATAACACAAAACGTCGTCGTTTCGAATAAGCTCCAGTGTTGAAGATGCGAGGTCTATATGAAACCCAACCCTTCGTTTTGAACAACCTCGCGTCTCTGAAGCGCGACGCTGATCAAAGCAACGAGCAGCCGTCTCCGACGCTGATCGCGTCCTCGACGAATTAGAAGAACGGCTGAAGCTTCAAGGTCTGCTTCTCTCTCCTCATATCGACTTCTCCATTCTCGCTCTCCTCAACAGGTCTCCTTCTCTCTCCTGTTTGTTTGTTTGTGTTTGTGTTTGTGTTTGTGTTTGTGTTTGTGTTTTTTTTTCCCCTTTTCGTAAGGTCTGCTTATGTGCAACAATGCTAATTGACGAGGCTATATGGCTATTCACACAGATGCCTGAGAAAAATGCCGTATCGTGGACTACCATCATTAGTGGATATGCTCGAGTTGGTAAGCTCCATGAAGCAGAGCAAGTATTAAATAAAATGCCATATAAGAACGTTGGAGCCCAAACTGTAATATCTCTGGTTATATACAGAATACAAGGATGGATGAGGCTCGTCGGATATTTGAAAAGATAGGCACCCCAGATGTTGTTTGTTGGAATACTATGATTGCTGGATATGCTCATTGCCGGAGAGTGGATGAAGCTCTAAACCTATTAAAACGGATGCCGCAAAAGAACATAGCTTCATGGAATAATATGATATTTGGTTATGCTCAAACAGGCCAAATGGACAAAGCAGTTGCGATATTTGAAGAGATGGGGGAGAAGAATTTAGTTTCTTGGGATACCCTGATTTCAGGTTTTACACAAAATGGCTTATTCACAATTGCACTCACGACTTTTTTGTTGATGGTACAGGATGGTAAAAAACCTGATCAATCCACGTTTGTTTCTGGACTATGTTCTTGTGCAAATCTTGCAGCTCTTGAAATTGGAAACCAACTTCACCAAATTGTTGTGAAAAGCGGTTATGTTAATGACCTCTTTGTCAGTAATGCCTTAATCTCTATGTATGCGAAATGCGGAAGGATCTTGAGTGCCGAATATGTGTTCAAGTATATTGACAGTGTTGATGTTATATCGTGGAATTCCTTGATTTCTGGGTATGCTTCAAACAGAAATGTGGAAAAGACGGTTAAAATATTCCAGGAAATGACAGTCAAAGGGGTTAAACCTGATGAGGTTACTTTTATTGCGGTACTATCAGCATGTAGTCATTCTGGATTAGTAGATGACGGTTTGAATTTGTTCAGGTCAATGACTGAGGTGCACTAGTTTGAGCCTGTGGCTGAACACTATGCTTGCATGGTTTGCTTGCTTGGGCGGGCAGGGAGATTGGACGAAGCCTTTCAGATGGTAAGGGAAATGAAGATCGAGCCCACTGCAGGTATATGGGGGGCTTTTCTTTATGCTTGTCGTGTATATGGAAATTTAGAGATTGGGCGTGTTGCCGCTGAGAAGCTTTCCAAACTCGAACCTCATAAATCTTCAAATTATGTGCTCTTATCAAACTTGAATGCTGAGTCAGGGAGATGGGATGAGGCTGAAAGCACGAGGATATTGATGACAGATAGAGGAGCAGAGAAGCAACCAGGATGGAGCTGGGTCTGAGGATAGAAAACAATCCATAGTTTGATTCGAGGACCATGGTAGAGCAATCCTGGAGTGTGATAAGGTAATTTTCGTGTGGCCATATTTTATGATTGTAGTACCACGAATTAGGCTGTTTTTGCCCTTTGTTTCTAATGATTTTGTCAACTCCACTGATTGAAATTATTTTGTGATCTGCAGGTTATCAACAGTCTGAATAACTTAGGTAGTGTTTGGTTTGCTGTGATGATTTTGAGAAGGAATAGGGGCCGTTCAACTAAACTGGCAAATGAGGATTCCATCTCAATCATAGATTCTGCCATTTTTTAGTGAACGAAGCATCAGAATGATGAGCATGAACTTGGGGCTTGGTCTTATCGTTCCATTCTAGATTTATTGTAGTGAACCAAAACTCCCCTTATGTTGCTTTCTGATCTCTGGGATTTTACCACTGGATGCTTATTTGAGTTGATTTGGCACATGAAGTACTACTGAAAGGTGATTGGTATCATGAAGGCTGTAGATCAAATTCCCTCAGCTCCTCAAATCCATATCGTCCAAATATGATATAACTGAGTCAACTGACTGAAGAACATTCACCCGGTTTTGGGCAGATCGGCTTCTATTAAGGAAAGAACCACCACTGATGAGTGTGTACCATACCTATTTTGGATACCTGCAGTATTTTCTTTTTTCCTTAGAAGTAAACTGTTCTGAGTATCTACGGGCGGTGTTTGGTCACCGTGGAGTGCTTCGAGTCTCTGTATTAGTGAGCCTATTTTGGATACCTGCAGTATCTTCTTTTTTTCCTAGAAGAAAACTGTTCTGAGTATCTACGAGCGGTGTTTGGTCACCATGGAGTGCTTCGAGTCTGTGTATTAGTGAGAATTCAGCACTGGAAATAGACCTTTGTTTACAGTTTGGCATGCTTGTATTCCAGAAACTGTGAGATGTACTTGTTTATGCTTGAAGTGCTTAGAATTATGTCATGTGCTTAGATAACACTGATCTCTCTTGTCCTCCCCATATTTAGGAGAAGTTGCCTTGAAGAATGACTTTTCATCCTCTGGATGTTCGGACACGGGCAGCCCGAAAATTGCTCACTCCTCATGCTTCTATAATGAGGCAGTCATCTATATGAATATGAACAATCGTTGCGAAGCTAACGAAATTAAGTTGCTAATTTAAGTATAACTGTTCTTCCTTTGCATTAATTGCATCTGTTTTTTTTTTATCTAACTATTGTTTGTAGGGCAACTTTCAAAAACAATTTAAAAACACTTAACGAAACCTTTTCAATTAACGATTTTTTAAACTTAGCTTTGTATGAAAATTTTCAAGAAGTGCTCATTTGAGGATTCCGGTTTGTTATTTTTCTAAGATTTTAAGAAAACAACATTTATGTTCTGATAAAAATTAATGAAGTGGAGCGTTTTTGAAGGATATAGTTTATATACGGGTTTGATGGTGGGTGGGAAGAGTATATAAAATAAATTTTCAAGATTTGTTTGAAGGATATGAAATTGTTTACATTGAGAAGACAAAGTTGTGTATTATATTCAGAAGTACCAAAAAAAAATGATTATTCTAACATCCGCCCAAATAGGTAGGATAATAGGTAAAAATGTGCATTGATATCCAAGAAATATGTATTGATATTTATGAAAGTGTATTAATATCCGTGACATATGCATTGATATCCGAAATTGTTTGGAATTATGTGTATATTATCTTCCGCCTAATGGGCGGAAGTTAGCAAAACCGTAATAAAAAAAAGACGACGACAAAGTTGTGTATCAGGTGCTCTAATTATTTGTCATTTACTCTGTAAAATACCGCTGCATTTTTTTAAATTTTTTTTTGAATAATTGAATGTCCGAACAACTTACACGTACTTCAACTAATTATGGAGCCCTGACCAAACGAACCTTAAAAACATCGAAGTTGGAACCTAATAAACATAAATTCCAAAAACGTGGAAGACTAAGGTGCACCCTCTTTATTGTGAATGGATTGTTTCCAACTTCTCAAATTGAAAGGTAGTTCGGGTTTAGGCAATGATATTCTGTGGAGCACCACCTTGGTTCTCACTCTGTGGCAAATATTGGATAATCATTAATTCCGAACATAATATATATATGGGTTCTACCATTATTTTGGGGCCCTTGGCTGAGCTTCAAATGTGGGGCCGAAAGCAGCCGCTTCCTCGGCTTATCCTGACACTGTGTCTATTATAGTTACAAAATATCATTGCCTCGGAAATTACTGAGGCATGCAAATCCCCTCTTCGCAATGTCGTGGTTTATAATGCACTCATATGTTGGGTACCCTCATTGTAGCTGGAGTGAAACTCACCCCGTTCGACTAAATAAGCCACTTGACTTATTTAGCTGAACGGGAAATATTGATGGTTGCTGGCATGAGAGCTCCGAAAAAGCTAGTTTGGGTGGACTCTTTCACAATCATAAGAGATATGAATTATGGGGTACTATAGAAGGCATTTTGAAAAAGGGATTGAACAATGTAACCATGGACCCGGGGAGTGTGCTGCGCAGCCCCGTTCTGCGCAGCGTGCTGCACGGCCTCCGGCGCCGCCTTTCCGGCATCGGTTCGACGATCGGAGACGTCCACTGCGTAGAGCTCGTCGAATACTACAAGTGTATCAAAAATCAACCCGATCAAGTATCGTTAAGTGTCTCATCGGAACACATATAATTCAAAAAGAATGGATTCAGTGGTTTTGATCCAGTGTTTCGTATCCATTAAGATTCATTTTTTTTCAAGTTATATGTATTCCGATGAAGTACTTAACGTTATTTGATCGGGTTGATTTTTTGTACACTTGTAGTATTCGACGAGCTCTACGCAGTGGACGTCTCCGATCGTCGAACCGATGCTGGCAAGGCGGCGCCGGAGGCCGCGCAGCACGGGGCTGTGCAGCACACTCCCTCCGTCCGTAACCATTGCGTAGGACTCCCAGGTGGCTGCCCAATTGATTAACGAAGGATACCCTACTAGCCATCCTCAATAGGCATTAATTTGAAATTCAAACATCTTGGTAGCCCGCACATGCTCATCTATAGTTAGCTTATATCGTTAAGCAATCCAAAGTGCGGATAACCTTACAATATAGGAAGTAGAGCAAGAGGATGATCTGGTGGTGACTGAAACCACCCTGCCATCTATTCATTACTTCGTTATTGAAGATGCCACGGGCATCATACTTCATAGGAGAGAGATTGGTGTGTTTTAATCCCCTCCAATTTCCTATGTTTGTACCTATGTTGAACTCCATTTGGATCTAGTTTTGTGAATTCCCATTGTACCAAAAAAAGAAAAGAAAAAAGGAACGGCTAAGATGCTGTTTGATAAAGTTGAAAATTATAATGATTGAAATTTGTTCATTCTGTAGAACCCATCGAGTACGTTATTCACGCAAAAAATTAGCTTGATTGAACATTGATAAGTGCATAAACGAAACAGATTTGTACAAGAAAAATGCGATGACAAAAAATAAATTGAAACTCATAGTTGCCCATTTTTTTCTTGTACAAATATATTTTGTTCATGTACCTATCGATCTTCGATCATGCTAGTAATTTTTTGAGTGAATGACTTACTCGAAAAGCTCTACAAAATAAACGATTTTGATCTTTGTGGTGGACCCGGGAGGGACCCACAACTGAACCGGGCTGGACATAAGTAAGCTGGACTGGACCGCTTCCCCTCGTCACCGCGCCTAAGTCACCTGAGTCCCACATGTACGGCGTCGTTCCAAACACAGATAGCCAGGCAGAATGTGCCAATACACACGTCTTTCTCTCTTAAGCGAAAAAATTTACCTAGCGAAATCCCTATTTTTCCCTGACAGCCTCTCCCCACCCTGTTCTCTCTCTCTCTAGAGAAAAAAACCCTCACTTCCCTCTCTCTCTGGACATTATCGACCGGTAAATCCAGTAATCTCGTCGTTTTCTTCCTCCATCGCCCACTGACCTCCTCCCCGGGCTCCCCCGCCCTTCCACAATCCCCAGCGCGGGTCCGATTCATCCATCTCTCTCCCTTCCTCTCTGGAAACCTCCTAAAATAAGCGAAAACTATTTTTACTTGTTTTTATTTTTTGTTCCGCCGGCGGCGGTTCAGTTCCCCGCGTCACCCCGCCGTCCGATTGCCCGCGCGATTTCTTACCTGCGCATCACCTCTCTCTCCCAATCCCGACCTAATTCGCGTCGTTTTTTCCGTACAGAGAGGTTAGTCCGTCCGTATGAATCATCAGCTTCCCTGTTTCGATTGATTGTCTCAATTTACTGTGAAACGCTACCGAATTAGGGTTTTGATTGTTGGTTTAGAGTTTTCCCGCCTGCCTAACGGTGTTTTTTCGAGTTTTTTGCGTCGAAACGAATAGATTCCGCTGCGATCCATTGCTTTTGCTGTTGAATCGGAATGGTTTTGGCATTTTGGAGTCTATGGGTTCTCTGGATCAGAATTATTGAAGAATTCATCGATTCATTGATTGTTCAGTTTTCGAATTGGACTTCGTAGAGCGCAGTTTGTGAACTTTGTTCCATAGTGATAGAAATATTTTTGTTTGGGTCTTTTGTCTCGTTTGAACTTTTGTGGCTACTTATTTCTAGAGATTATGTATCTCTACGGGGTTGAGTCCCTTTGATTCTTTGAATTTCTCGGTATAGCAAAGTTTTCTCTGTTTTTAAATTTGATTTCGAGTATCACATGGCATCAGGAGATGCCTCAAACAAGACATCAATTTGGTTTATTTGTTTTCTACGATTGTTTAGAGGTTGTTTCTTCTTCTCTAAATTATAGTAGAGTTGCTAATTTGGAGTTAAACTGCGACTTTAGATGTTACTGACCATATGTCCCTGACAGGCTTTTTGGGTTTTTCAAGCTTGTAGACAAATCTAGGGGAGTACAGGAATTAAATGAATCGGTTCTCGCATTATTAAATGCTTTCTATTTGAAGCATATACCTTGTGAAGAGAAGTGGACGCGAGTGCAGTAGAAGTTCAATGTGAGTGGAAGTATGGCTTTATTTAGGAACTACTCGAATGATGCAGTTTCACAGAGTGTCTCGGATGAGAAAGTCCAAGGAAAGAACGTGGAGAGAGTACGTGGAATTGTAGGAAATGAGAATGTAGAGGCTACTTCTAGTGATAAAGATTGTGAGATCAGGATGGATAATCAGTATAGAAGTGATGATGAACCGGATGATGTGAGTAGGATTCAAGATGATAGGGTACAAGATGATGCAGTGATAGAGAATGGTAGAATTTCAAGCTTGCAGCCTTCTGGAAGGAGAACAGCTTTGGTGGGAAAATGGGGTTCAACCTTTTGGAAGGACTGTCAACCTATGCAGGCTCATGGTGGGGGCTCGGAATCTGGGCAGGAGTCAAAAAGTGGATCCGAGTATAAAAGTGAGGAAGGATCCGAAGGAGATTCATCAGATGCCGGGGAAGCTAGAGCAGGGTCAGAAGATGATGATGAGTACAAGGAAACAGAGAAGGTTCAAAGGGATCATGTTGATGTCCCTGTAGATGAGATGTTGTCTGATGATTACTATGAACAGGATGGTGATGATCAGAGTGACTCCTTGCCCTACAGACCAGTAAATCATTCCAGTGCTTATAATTCAAAACCGCAGTCAAGGTCTGCTGCAAACAACATTGTGGCTAGGAATTCAAGAACTGCAAATGGTGAAGAAGATGATGACGAAGATGTTGATTCTGACGAAGATGTGAATGATGGTAATGGTGTTTGTCATCGTCAGATTTTCTTCTTAGATATGTTTTTGAAGGGTACATGAGTATTACTGAGTGAATTTTTATAACAAAATAATTTTGGCTTGCACACATGCCTCTTGATGATTGTTGGGTTGATTGTTTCTTTTCTTGTTGTGGCAGGGGATGATCCCGATGATGCTGACTTTGATCCTGAGTATGGTGCTATGACAAGCCCCAAGAGAAACAAGGTTATCACATACGTATTTCTTTATCTAAGACCTTTATATTATTAGTTATTCTTCAAATGTTCTTGCTATTTCCCTGGTAAACACAGATTTTTTCTTATTTCGTGCGGTCTGTACTGTAGTTTTACATTGCAAATTTGTCCACTGTTTTCGTTTCTGACTTGAGTTGGGATGAGTCATAATCATTTTGATCTGTCATCATCATGCAAAATAGGTTGAAACCTTTGGAGATGTAAGCTAAAGTATATGAAATAATGTTAGAGTTAAAACATTATGGAAGGTAATATTTGAACTAAATACTAGAAAAATGTATATCTGCTGGTTAAAAAATGTACAAGGACCACCAACCATAGCAAGCACCTCTATCTTGTTTAGATGATGCAAACATCGCCCACTTTGATAGTCCTTTTAGTTTTAGGAGGCAGTGGTGTTCATAAAGCTTTCAGCATTGTTTGTGGAGTTTGTAAGTATTGGTCTGTGATCTTAGCAACAAAAAAAGAAGTTATTGGCATGTGATGCTGGTGAAGAGATAGAGCTGCTAAGTTGGAAATGATCAAGTGCTATTCCTTCCAAACCAGACCAACCCTGATTTCCAAACTTCAGATATTCAACTACTTTTTGAAGGCACAAATTCAACACTTGGGTTGTACCACCACCAACACCATAACTGTCACTAGTCCAACCTTTTCACTCAAGTGCTGTGATCTTAACCATCGCCAAATCAACGAGCATTTGACTGTAATACAATCACTGCACGCAGACACTATTGCAACTCCCTTACTTCCTCCACAAAGCTACTACTTAGCTTTGCGGCCTTGACAATCTATTGTGTTGTGAAGATCTGAAAAGTAATTTTGAAGTATCAAATTCAGTTCTGGTGGCTTCTACATGGGCTGTCCAAGTTAAATGTGACTTCTTGGCATCTTTGAAAGCAGTAGTTTGTGTAATTGACATCTGCCTTGTGGCTTGGAGTGATGGAGTTGATTAGGAGTTTTTTTCTTTTATGGTCTCATCCTTCTCATCTGAGGATGATGTTAGTAGGTACTACTCCTCATTTACGTTGCATGACTGTGTCTAAAAGTTGCTTCTATTGCACAATTACCCATTTTGTTTGCAAAAGGCTTTAGATTCGTTGATCTTGTTGTGTTAAAGCTTCCAACTCAAGATCAAATGGAGTCTGCCGCCATTGCCCGGGCTCGTATACTAGTTTTGAAGGTCATACTTAAACTATATGGGACAAGCTTTGACATTCCCCCACTCATGCAACCCCAATTCGCACGTGAAGCGGTGAAACAAGAATCCAGCATATAGGGATTACAACGAAATTAAGTGCACTTGCTTGAGCAAATGGGGCAACAATCTAGAGAGTATTGTCCAAGCCTTCGAAACCTTGGCTTTGATATCATGTTAAAACATCCAATTGAGTGAAGAGGCCACCGATGGTCATATATTGGTTATTGAGGCCATAATTGACTGATTGAGGACAAAGCTCCAACATATGGAAGTTCTTTAAGTCGAAATTGTGATCTTGATGGAAAAGTGAGGTTTCCTAGCTAAGTGTAGACAACTGGATTTGTATGTTGTAATTGCAATTTAGAGTGGTGCTTCCTGAGGGCTGAAGCTTTCTTGTGCCTTAGTCTAGGGAACAAAGATGTTCTCATGATTTTGTAGCAAGAATTTGTGCTAATCAAGGTTCCTATTAGCAAGATGTTCTCATGATTTTGTAGCAAGAATTTGTCCTTTTACCTTATCAAGGTTCCTATTAGGGATCGTTTTTGCCCATTGATTGAAGTTCGTCGCTTTGTTGTTCTTTCCACTTGGCACTCACTGGGTGGTTAGCAGTTAGGTGGCGGGGAAGTGATCAAAATGACCTAGTCCAACAACTTGCCTGTTAGTTGTGTCACAAGATGTCAAGAGTCAGTGGTAACATATCGCAGAGTAAATTTAGATGTCATGGCTCTGCTCATGTAGATTTTAGATGTCCAGTTAATGTTCATTACTAACTCCCATGTTAGAATTTTGTCAGATACGAATCATACGATTAGTTCAAGTGCCATAAAACTCTTTGGCCAGGGAGGGATAAATCTTCAAGGCATCACAGCCTCCTTTCCTGGCTTCGTCAATATCAATATAAGAACTGACACATAAGAAGGGAGATCCAGATGATCCATACGAACATGCATTTTTCAATCAATTCTCTATATTCAACAGGCTCTCTCGCTCTTTTGGTATTATCTCGCCTCCCAGCCCTTAGGGCTGCAATTGAGGCAAGCTTTAGTATGTTCGGGCTCGGCTCGCAAGAAAAAGGGGGGCTCGGGCTCGGGCTCGGCTTGAACTCGAGTCGAGCTGCTAGATTGTGGCTCAAGCTCGGCTCAAAATTCTGTAGAGCAGCTCGAGCTCTGCTCGCTCAAGCTCGGTTTGGCCGTGCGTGAGGAACAGCTCAAGGAAAGAATGGTTGGATGTTGTACTTAAAGAGTATCCTTGGTACAGCAGGTTACAAAACTTCCGATGTGGGACTACTAAACTTCTCATTTCCCTTCTCTTGTGGTAGTCCCACATTGCCCAACGGCCCATCCAAAGCCCATCAAGCATTCCTTCTTCTATAATGCTTCACTTCCCTCCCATACACTCCTAAGGCTTTCCACATGCCTTTGACACGTGGCAAAAAATGTGGTTGGCGGAGAATCAATTTTAAATTATAATAATTGGTGGGGACATATATATATATATATGTATATTACCTGGCTAGCGAGCCCATATGAGCCGAGCTTTTAGTAGCTAGGGCTCGGCTCGTTAAACAAACAAGCTGAGGAATTGGGCTCGAGCTCGCTCGTTTATGTCTTGTCGAGCTTGAACGAACTCATTTCGAGCCGAGCTTTGAGCCACTTGCGAGCGGCTCTGTTCGTTTGCAGCCCCACCCGCCCCTCACTTGGCTTAAAAAGCCCCAGGCCTCGCATGGCATTTTGGGCTTTCCGTCATCGCATCTATTTCAGCTGATACCACTTTGCTAACTAGTGAGATTTATGTGCTGAGATAGACTCCAATTTGCCTGATTGTTTAGATGCTTGCATTGGGTAGTAATTCAGAAATTTTGGAAAACAAAAGTAACCATGAGTAGGTTTATATGGAGTTTAAGTGAAGGGTCTTTATTGCTTTGATATTGCTCAAAGAAAAAGACCTGGAGGAGGTATAATTCTTTTATGGACAACCGAAGTAGCTCAATACCACCAAAACTAAGAGTGTCATTCTTCGAATTTGAGATTTATGGTCTGAACTCTCGACAATTATTCAGAAATTCTTGTGGATACTATGGACAATTGTCTTACTAGTTTCTAGCATTATGGCTTTTATAGTTTTACACCAATATTCTGTTTGTTGTTTCACTACTCATGTGCTGCTGATTACCAGTCTTCCAGAGTGATAAATGAACCCACCACAAAGCCGACCCCCCCCCCCCCCCCCCCCCCCCCCCCCCCCCCCCCCCCCCCCGTGCGGCGCCGGGGACCTTCTTTTTCCCAGCCATCGTATTTGTTGGTCACTCTCAAGTTGTGTATTCATTCATTTCCAAAACAATTATATTTCTTGCTTTGATTATTTCTTCCACATGAGTAAAAGACATAGGAGTATTATTCTATTGGGGAGCATTTGAATTATTTCTTTGATTATTTTGGAGCATTTTCCTCGACATTGCTAAAAGCAACCAAAGTGGGGCAGGTATTAATCTGTTCTGGATATGTGGAGGTTGCTCAATAGAACTTATTTCTTAGAGTGATAACAGTTTTTTCACAAATAGTTCACATAAGAATGCTACAGTGTATAGTCATAAATGTTGTCTTCTTCGCTTTGTAGAAGCATGGGCTTTTGGCTTTTATGCAGTTGTTAGCTATTTTGTTATACGACTCGGAATCAATTTCATAATCCTCTTCCTCTTCTTCCCCCCTTATTTTTTTTTTATTGCCACTGATTTTTTATTTTTTATTTGTTTCGTTTCCTTTCTTTGATTTTCCATTCCATGTGAAATGAACTTCAGAATGTTTTGCATTTTTTTTCTCTTTTATTGGTTTTTCCTTTTTTCTTTTGACGCTGGTTCTGTTTAGTGAGTATAAAACTCTAGCAACGACTTGTATAGTTATCAGTTTTCATTTTGAATTCTTATAGACATGATGTGCTCTGATTACTATAGATTTTCTATGAATTAAATGTGGAACTTGAACTTCAGCGTGCTAAGAAATTGCATTCTTCAACTGTTATCAGGATGAAGATTGGGACGGAGAAGAAGATTCTGATGAAGATGATAAAAGCGGTGGTGATGAAGTTGATCTGGATATATCAGGTGAAGATGATGCTTATAAGAAACCTAGGGGTAGGAAGCAAGGTAGGGGTGCACATAATGTGAAGTCGGCTAGAGAAAGTAAATCGCTTACTTCAAGTCGACGAAAAAGAGGTAGAATGTCATTTGAAGAGGAAGATTCATCAGCGAAGGATTCGGAGGTTGACAGCGATGAGGATTTCAGAAGTATGACTAGGAGAGGTGCACATATCCGCAAAAGTGTTGGTGGTTGTTCCACTTATGCAAGTGGAAAATACAATGAAGTAAGAACTTCAACTCGGTCAGTGCGTAAAGTATCATATGTTGAAAGTGAAGAAAGTGAAGAACTTGATGAAAGCAAGAAAAAGAAGAGCCAAAAGGTGTGCTGTTACTGAATTTAATGTGCATATGTTTCTTGTTGAATTCCTATAATTGTGTCTCTTATAGTTTCTTTATTCTTTCAAATTCATGTTAGTCACATATTTATTTGTGTTTCAAAGGACGACATTGAAGAGGAAGATGGCGACTATATTGAAAAGGTGTTGTGGCATCAGCCAAAGGGAACAGCTGAAGAAGCAAAGAGGAATCAGAAGTCAACAGAACCTGTGTTGTTAAGCCAATTGTTTGATGCTGAACCCAATTGGAACGAGATGGAATTTTTAATAAAATGGAAAGGCCAGTCACATCTACACTGTCAGTGGAAATTATTATCTGAGCTTCAAAATGTAAGTAGTTGCATGTAGATTTTTATGTAATACTGGTCATTAATATTAGTCCGATGCATAGTCAGTGCTATTGCCCCAATCATGGATTCTGTTAAAATGAGATTCCTAAGATATCTTAATAGCCTGAAGCTAGTTGCTTCTCTTCTTTCTTATTTGTTAACGGGATGCAACTTCTTTTTTTCCTTCTTTAAATTTGCAGCTCAGTGGTTTCAAGAAGGTTATCAATTACACTAAAAAAGTGATGGAGGATATTAGATATCGGAAGAGAGTCTCACGTGAAGAGGTAATCTCAGGTTTAGCGAAGTATATGTAAAATCCAAGAGTTCATTGATGGGAATTGGAAAGATTTGAGAACAAAATCAAATTTTACTTTGAAAGTACAATGTTTTTTGCTTTTTCTTAATGTTGGAGTTGTCAAATCCATAATTGAAAGCTGTAATGATGTTACCTATTTTATTATCTAGAAACGATGAGAATTGGTCCATGAGTCATAAAGATGTCTCAAATGCATGGACTTGTTAAAACTTGTAAATTTATTGGAAAATATATCTCAACAATTAGATGTAGATCTCAAGTTGTGATGACGCCGCAAATGACGTGGTTGGTTCCATGCAAGTTCATTTTAATAGGAAAATTTTCAGATCATCACCTCTCGTCTCTCCTTTGGACCTTTTCTTATCCTTGTCTCTTCTTTCATAAACCTGATTCTCTTCCTTTTGTCCTTTTGCCTCCTCTCTCGCATCTTGTTTTTATATACCAAAAAATACGTTACCCATCAGCTCAAAAATACTTTACAATTATTAAAACCTGTGTTATGCTGTGCTGTGCATTTAAACTAACCTTCATATTATCTTCATTGGCCACCTTCATGCAACTCAAAGAAGGAAAAAGAAAAGCGAAGTCAAATATACTTAATTTTGAAAGATTGTACTTCTTTAATGCCTCCACAGACAAAGAGATAATAGTGAAGAGGTACGCAGAGATAATGTTGAAGAAAGGATAGTAGACTATAGGTGAAAGGAAAACTTTGTAAATGAAAAGAACAAATTGTAATTAATATGTGAAAGTGATTGATTATAGTCTGTCTAATGAATCAAAAGAATTGAAATGAAGGAACCGCCAATTTGATTTTGGTTTGTTTTAAATGTCATTATGTTCTTGCTCTTAGTTTTTTTAAAACCCTTTAGAAGGGGAGGGTGCTGTGGTCTTTTTGCAATGTGTCAAAATTTGTGAAATCGGTGTTATGCAGTGTAGATTTAATTTAGCTTCATTGATTATCTTCATGCAACTCAAAGAAGAACAAATTAAAGAAAAGTGGAACATAATTAATTTGAAGGATAGTAATGACATTGGATCTCTTTTTTGAGGATACCTTTTATTTGTGCCTCCACATGCAATAGTGTTGAGATATGGAGATATGTTGAAAAATTGATTTTAGGTTGTAGATATATAGTCAGAAAATTTTGTCAACGGAAGGCACAGATAGCGTTTATAAATGTGAAAGCAAAAAAATAATATGTATTTTCTTCTGTTTAATGAATCAAAAGATGTGAAATGAGAAACTGGACAATTATATTTTGGTTTATATTGAATCTCATTATATTCTTAACCTATTATAGGAGGGGAGCTGGGTGCAGCAGTGTTTTTTTCCTGTTAAGAGTGTTATTTGGAGATGAAGAATAGTGCTGCTAGTTTTTTTTATTTTTTATTTTTAAGTTAAAGGTGACTAGGAGTGATGCTTTTAGTTTTGGAAAGATTTTTTAGTTTTTGAAAGGAAATATACGTTGGCATTGTATTCTTATCATGTGAGCGAAGGGAGTGAAGAGGAGAGGGGGAAACGGTCGAGAATGCCACATGATTTTCAGAATTTTTAGAAAAAGGAGAGAAAAATACATTGCCATACTATGTAGAGATTTGCAGTTGGGTATGTGGTCAATTGCTTTAGTTGTTTGATTTCTGGTATTACTGTTCACATTTCGTGTAACGTTTCACTCACTATGCTATTCTATTGGTGCATCAATTGGCTAGATTGAGGTCAATGATGTGAGCAAGGAAATGGACTTGGATATAATCAAGAAAAATAGCCAGGTTTGCTTTTGGTTTATACAGTGGTCGTCTTTTGCCTCCTCTCTCTCTCTCTCTCTCTCTCTCTCTCAGAGTTTGATGCTCTCTGAAATATGTTATAATATTGCACGTGTAGGTGGAGAGACTAATTGCAGATAGAGTGGGTAGTGATAGCTCAGGTGTTATGATTCCAGAGTATTTAGTCAAATGGCAAGGACTGTCTTATGCGGAAGCAACCTGGTATGACAAAGTTTAAACTGCCTTTGCTTCGGGCATATGATCATAGAAATTTGTATTTTGGTGCCTGTTTTTCAATCACGGAATGTTATGTAGCCTTCAGTTTTCTGGAATACTGAATAGGTTTTCATGAATATCTCATGTAGAGTTTCTCTACATCCAGGAAGTATAAACGCAATTGCATTTGTTTTCATGTTCAGAACTGTTATTTTTGCGACTTTGTAGCAGAAACAGAATGCTAATTAGGTTATGATGCTATATTCCAGGGAGAAAGAAGTTGATATTGCATTTGCTCAAGATGCTATCAATGAGTACAAGGTAGCATACTGATTCCTATGTGCTTTGTGTTCCTTAATTCTGTGTTTCAATTATATATCTTTATATTGCTGTTGAAATGCTGGTTAATCTTGCTGGAATTTGCATTGCTTTGAATACCAGTTGTGATACGGGGGCATTAGCTTCTTTCCATGAATGAAAATACGTGGTGCATGTGTGCAGTATATGGTATCACGTTAACTTATGAAGCTTAGGGGTGCACAGGCGGGCTTTTGCTGCTTGTCACATGCTTATTGACCTTTTTATTTTTCCAAGCATTAAAATATATATGATTCAAATTCCCAAACCAAACCAAACCAAACCAAACCAAACTGAGCCTTGTGTCCCAATCAATTGGGTTCGGCTACATGAATTTTATTTTTCCATTGAGCTCTGTCCAGGGGTACCAGTTCACTTAGATTTAGTAAGCCCAAAACCCACAGAAGTAAATTTAAGCAGTGATTCGCTAGTTTCGACACATGCCGAATGTGAAAAATAAACCTTCTTCGTGGCAAGAACATACATTCATATCATTTGACTGTTGTGTAAAATGGTAATGATCTTTCCAATGACTAAAAGTGTGGACATCCATTTCTAAATTGATGTTATCGTTATTTGGTGAGGGGTCTAGATTAAGGGTACAAAAATGGCGAAATCAATGTTGTACAATTCAAAATCAAGATTTGACCAAAGCAGATTCATATGAAAAAGACCAACTAATTCATTATAAAAAACAAAATGATTACGAAGTATATTCATTATCAAATCAAGAAGATAATTTTCAAAAAAACGACTATAGATATGATCTTTTATCTTATCGAACTATTTATTATGAAAATAAGAGGGACCCATATATTTTATTTATGGATCATTGACTAATTTTGTGGAAGCTATGTCGGCCATTGATCTTTTTCAACAGAATGTTCTTTTATCACTCACTGTATCCCACATTGTTGCGTATGGAATGTTCAGCAGTCTGGCCAGGAACAGCACAGATCAATGCAGATAGGTTTTGTGCAAACAAGAAATCTCAAAAGCAAATAAGAAACTTCAAAATATAACAGTAGGTGGTCTTCCTCAAAGGAGTGTCTCACAGTGTGGGGCTCTAGTTTGCCTGGAAAGGTATAAGAAGTTAAGGAACTTCTTGCAGCATTGCCTTCATACAAGAGTTTGCAGAGGACTACTGATAGTGTAGATATCAACTTTGTGCTAATCATGTTGTATGGTCAGATATTACAGGCGATGACTGAATCTAGATTCTAGGAACTCCTGTGATGTCTTTGAAGGATTGCTGATGGAAAAGAACCTCGAGGTTTTGGTGTTTTGGATAACCTTTGCCTTGAAATCACCTTGACACAGGAAATGGTCTCATTGGGACTGTTAAATCTTTGCATACAATTTCACTCATGCCTTGCAAGTTACAACAGGTCAGATATTCCCTTCTCTCACCGGGGGAGGATATCTGGCTTCTTAAATAGGGTGTCCCACACTCATTTGGCTGAATATACAGGGAGGGGAAATTTGAAAAGGTTTGGATACAGGAGAACAGAATAGGGCTAACTAGGAAATGGTTACTCAGATAAAAAAAATATGAAATGGGAGGTTGTATTCGTGTTTTCTTCGTTTTACTTAAACAAGGGTTGGAATATATTTTATATGCAGTTGCCTGCCTCTTTTCTTATCTTCCATCAAATTGGAGTGGTGACAAATATGGATAATCGAACATTAAGCTGTGTTATGTTTTTCCAAAGGAAACATTTGATATCGTTTCTCGTTTCGCTTGGGTTATGTTCTCAACTTCTCATCCTCTATGTTTTGGTCTCCTTGAAGTTTGTGATGGATTTTATCTGTTAAGTCTCTCTTATGCTTCTGAAGTTTTGAAGCTATTGTGTTAGTCTTTGTGTTTTGGTAAATTTGGTCCATTTTATCGCCCACAATTTGATGTTTTTAATTGATGTTTTACATAAATCTCCTAAACATATGGCATTTTAGACTTTTTATTCATTGACTGATTGACATTACTTAGTTTGGTAGTTTTGGTTTTTGACGTCTTTCTTGTTTTTGTTTAAGTTGGAGTGTCTTCATTATTGTCTAGAGTCAAGTCTTTTCGTTTTGTCTGGGGAATGGGGAATCGGGGATTCACTAGGTAAATGAGTGTTTTCCTTCATCTTCATCACGTGTTGGTTGATTGTTCTCACCATTCAATATGCGACCTTTGCAGACTACAGGCCTTTACACTTTTGTTAAAAGCTCCTTTATGCTATTTCCTGTTTCACACATCTTGAATTCATTGCGTTACAGTCAGCTGATTTGTTTTCATTTTTCTACTGTCAATTCATTTTGTATAGCATTTTTGGGTAACAATTCTTCTATTTGCCAATTCAAAAACTTGTGCGGAGATGTGGTTTAGGATATTATGTAGGTCTAGTTTTCTGATTTCTCATGGCATGTGCAGGCGCGTGAGGCTGCGATTAGTGTACAAGGAAAAATGGTTGATTCCCAGCGCAAGAACAGTAAAGGTGTGTTATTCTTAGAATGTTGGCTGCATTTTTATTTCAGCTTTGGGATTTCACATTGTAAACTAAAACATCCAACTTAGAATATTTTTATTAGTATTATTCCCTACTATGAAGAAATAGTAGTTCTATAGTAGGAAAGATGCGTTGTATTGAAAGTCTACGAAAACCATGAGAATGGTTACATAAAGTTGAAATAATTGTGTTCCTCTTGTGTCACTCTTGCGCTAAGTTGGAGACCATTTATTCGTAGTACCTATGGAATTTGCGGGACTTGCTACGTGTTTAAAATTCAGCAATAGTATTGTGTCCTTGGAGGAGTAATTATTCAGTGCTCCTAGGGCACCATCACATGGTGCTGCCAGCCCCTTTTCCACCACACCTTGTGGTGGGCTACATGCACTTTGTCTTGGGCCCCACCACAATGTGTGATGGCAAAGGGGTTTGAGGTACCACGTGGTGGTGCCCCAGGGGCACTGAATAATTCTTCCTCCTTGGCCATTAGTAAATTCACCGCGATACGTTTTTTTTTTTGTTATGAATTCTCCTTTTTTCATACCAGAGTGACCTATGTAATTCTATGGGAAAATTTTCTGTTGTCCTTGATTGGTAAAGTGGAACGGCTGACAGAAGGAATAAAAGCAGTAAATCCCCATGAAAAAGGGGCAACTTTTGTGTAGTTTGTGATTGTATGTAACTGTTCTAACAGAAGAAAATAACTTATAGACGGAATTTGAGGGAGTATTGGACATGCAAGCCTTTGTCATGGACCTATTGTGTTGTCCACATGATGTATTTCTTGCTTAATTATCTCAAGTTGGATAGTGATGTCCATGGTTATTCAAAGCTAATGGAAACTGTGGTTTGGTTTCTACTCTAGTTTACTTGGTATTCTTGATGACACTGTTGAGGTTCTTCAATGAACCCCACCCTGGGCCTTTCTTTTGTGGTTATGAAGGATAGCTGATGGTGAGCTTATGAGTGTTGCTTGTACTGCAATCAGTTGTTTGAACAACTGATTGGAATTATTAAGATCAATGTTGAAGCGTTTCTTCATTGTTAGCTTCTGATAAATATTTAATTCAAGTCCTTGGAAACATATTAGGTTTGAAAGATATATTTGTTTAGCTTTGTGTGCCAAATGATTGACTCAATTCGGATATGCATCAGTACATCCAAAAATATCTAAACATAAACGTTATCCCTTCCTGTCTTCCCAGTTATGGCATTCTAGTCAACCATTGATGTTGGCAAGATTGGTTGCATGTTTTTCTGCATGTGCACTCTTAAATAAAGAAGAATTCCTGTGATTACTGTGGTATTTTGGTTTGAGTTCAGGCTCTTTTGGATATTCCTTGTTTGCTACACTTGATGGCATGTTTTTCATGCATCTCCTGTAGTAATATGTGCTTTTCTGTTGTCCTGACATTCTAAGTCTGATACCTTCACTACGGCTTATTGCCAAACCCAATAACGGTGCTCCTGATTTGCTGCTTATTTTCAATTTCAGTATAGTGATACTTTTTCATCTATGAAGTTGTCTGAATCTATTTGTTAACTTGAAAACACTCTTGCCCTTTAGCAAGTCTGAGGAAGCTTGATGAACAGCCTGAATGGTTGTTGGGTGGAAAACTTCGAGATTATCAGCTTGAAGGCTTGAACTTTCTTGTTAACAGGTATCACAGAGCCTATTCTGTTTGAATCTTGGAATTTGATACTGGAATTTTCTGTTTTAATATAGCTTCACTTGGATACTTGTGGTAATCGGTTCTGTTTTCGTAGCACAGTTGGAGGAATGATACAAATGTCATATTAGCTGATGAAATGGGTCTTGGTAAAACCGTCCAGTCCGTTTCTATGCTGGGTTTTTTACAGGTACAGATTTGTTCGTGTTGATATTACAAATATGCTCTTTTCTTCTTTTGAGAGTTCATTTCTTTTTCACTTCCTCAGAATGCTCAACAAATATATGGGCCATTTCTCGTTGTCGTCCCGTTATCTACTTTGTCAAATTGGGCTAAGGAATTCAGGAAGTGGCTTCCTAGCATGAATGTTATCGTTTACGTTGGAAATCGTGCAAGCCGAGAGGTGAGTTGTACCTTTTCGTGATGCCATTGTGAATCTAGGACTGATTAGGATTGACAGTGTAATGTCATTGATCTTTGAGTGACTAAACATTACAGGTATCTCGTCACTTTTTATTAATCTATTACATGTATGTGTATGCGTGCTTTGCATTCTTGGGGGTATGGGGCTGGTGATCTAGGTGTATTGTATACTTGATTTCTTCCTATTGTGGTGCTGTCGTGCTTGTTTATCACTGTTTGCAATCATGGCTTTGGTACTTTAAAAATCACCTTGTATTTATTGTGCTGAACCTGCCATGTCATGGAACTGGTTTGATTTCTTACGATTGGTTAATTATCTAATAAAACAGAAGTTTTCCTGCATCTCCACATAGGTTTTCATTGGCCTTGTTTCCATCCATCCATCCATAAACACATATATACATATCTGCAGATGTTTGTGTATATGTATATATGTTTTGGTTTGCTAATCAATCAATTATTTCTGAGTGTTCCAAGTCATCACATCCTGATAATTTCCTTGTTTCTTCTTTCTTAAAAGTATTTCCCCTGCTGCCACTGAATTTTGATGTTTTGAAATCATCGTTCTTATCTAATATCACATGAATCATGTAGTTAGAGTTGGTGTTATTACTCCCTGTTCTTACAGTTTGCTACAATTGTTGCACGGGATCATGCTCTCTTGGCAGCCATCATAAGTGTCTTGCTTATGTTTAGTTTCTCTGGTTAGTATATGCTGGCAAGTGTCCTTGGAACCGGAGATTATTGAACTCGGGCTTTTATGGGAATAGTTGCTATTCTGTGGGTTAGAATCCTGTTGTACCCCCAGATCGCGTGAATAGATTGGTAAAATGGTGATGGAATTTGAGATTGCTCAAGCTATTGTGATCCCCTGCTAAAATTTGTAATGGAACTTTGGAGTCCACCATTGTTAGCATCTCTGGTAGTTAACACTTTTGGTTCCTCCATGGGTCACCCAGGCGACGGAAGGTATGGAGTTTTGGTGCGCAATAGTGCTGGTTTTGGGTTGTCTGTTTCATGCAAAACATTTGGTTGGTGGGTTGTCTGTTTCATGCAAAACATTTGGTTGGCAGTGCTAGAAGCAGAACTATGGGCCATATGGAAGGCATTGTCGCTACCTTGTATGGTTCTAGTAACAGATTCGCAGGAGGCCTTGGAGTTGATTCACAGTTGCAATTATAACTTCCCTAATCGTACTCTGAAAATCTGAACTCAGATGCGGCGAACATTTGTGTTGATCACTTAGTTAGGGAAACCTTGCATGGAAGTTCTGATATGCAAATTGTGACCTAAAAAGAAGGCAGTAGCTATGTCCCAAAATATTTGTAAAATTCCCCGTAGAGTATATTTAAAATGGAAGGGAGGGAGTATTTGGGAACAAGCTTTTACTCTTGAATCATTGGAGACTTGTCTACGTAAACGGATGAACACAATAGTTTAGGTTCCTGGAGTTTTGACTATTCTAAAATCCTAATCGGTTTGATAAGGGGTTGTTCCGGTGAGAAGCGATTGTGTATGTGCACGGATTGTGCAGCCTTCTTAGGGTTGTTTCAGGGGACCTGTAATTTTTGGGCTGCCTTTTTTTAGAATGGTATAGATGTGATAAAGTCTCTGGTTGGTTTTGTTTCAGGTTCTGAGTTGTGTCGATTTGGGCATGTATTCAAACATCCTATGAGTCATGTTGACTTGCAACTGTCCTCACACGTGTCTTTATTATTTTCCGTTTGACCCCATAATCAGAGTAGGCGATATTGTCCCTTTCCAAGTTGTCGTAGTCGCTCTATTTTTTTTTATCACATATCCTTGGGATTTTTGGATGTTATATCATGCATTTGAATGTTGCATAAGGGAATATCTTTTCTGTTGAACTTAATGTTTTGAAGAATAAGTGCAATTTTGTGGAGTCTTGTTGTACTACCATCCACATAGTTCTAACTTTATTAATGTCTTTGCCAAATTTCATTTATTGCAGGTTTGTCAGCAATATGAATTTTACAGTAATAAGAAAGGTGGCAGGGGTATAAAATTTGATGCTCTGTTGACTACATATGAAGTACTATTGAAGGATAAGATGGTGTTATCCAAAATCAAATGGACCTATCTTATGGTAGATGAAGCTCATAGGTTAAAGAATAGTGAGGCTTCACTGTATACATCACTTTTGGTATGCCAATATTCCAATAAACCTTTTGTGGTTTTGGTGTGTTTGTTTTCTAAATTCATTTATTTTTCCTAGCGTTTTGGTGTATCTGTTATACAATGTAGCCATGTATCTTTTGGTATAGTTAGTTTTTGATGCCATGTTTGTGTTGCCGCAGGAATTTAGCACCAAGAACAAGTTGCTTATCACTGGTACTCCCTTGCAAAACAGCGTTGAAGAGCTATGGTAATTATTGCTCCTGGTTACTGAAATTCTCCGTTGGCCGCATTTCATTTCCAGCAACTTTTGAATTATTTGAATAATATTTATTTCCAGTAACTTTAACAATTAATTATTTGAATAATATTTTTCGTGATATTTGTTCGTTAAGAAAAGCATTGGAAGGCCATGATTTTGGGTTTTAGAATGTAAAATCACGTACTCTGTCTCCTTGGGAAATCGTAAAGCTCAAGCAATTGTTGATGCAAGACGATGCATTTAAGTCAATGATGCTGAGTCTGATGAGTTATTGCATGTGTGTAGCCAGAATTTTTCTATTTCATTCATGTGTATGGGTATCCTATTGAGTATTATACGGTGTTTCGATTGGTAAAGAGAGCTGGATTAATTATCATTTTGATTCTGCTGCTTGCGTCCTGCATTTGTATGGTAGTGTTTTTATGTTTTTCTCTCTTTTTCTTGGGTTACTGTTACTTTTGAAGTATAAGGATCTCCTGTTGAAACTGTGTTTTTTAAGAGGTGTAAAGACCATGATCTCTCTCTCTCCCTCTCTCAAATTGCCAGGGCTCTGCTTCACTTCCTTGATCCTCACAAGTTTAAGAGCAAGGACGACTTTGTTCAAAATTACAAGAACCTTAGTTCATTCAATGAAATTGAGGTACATGGCATTGTCACCTACCTTTAACTTCTACTTCAAATTCTTAGCTTATCCCCTATTGCAATCTTGGATATAATTTACTTTTCTACTCCTGGGAATACCGAAGTTTAATTAGGTTGGTTTTTTTAGCTGGCTAATCTTCATATGGAGTTGAGGCCTCACATCCTTCGAAGAGTTATCAAGGATGTGGAGAAGTCCTTGCCTCCAAAGATAGAACGGATTCTCCGGGTTGAGATGTCCCCTCTTCAGAAACAGTAAGTGCTTTCTATTGCTTGCATTTGTACTACTGCCTAAGTTCATTTTATTCACACCTATTGGTTGTTGATTAATACAGGTATTATAAATGGATCTTGGAACGCAACTTCAATGATTTAAACAGAGGAGTTCGTGGAAATCAGGTGACTGCCTAAACTAAGTGATGCATTTGCTTAGTTATTACTGCTGGTATTATACATTTTGGTCTTTGTCTTAAATACCAGGCATGACAAATTGGATGATAAGAAATAAGCAGAATTTACCTTTTACGTCAATTGAGTGATTGTCAATTGCTGATCTCTGCTTGATCTGTATATGGAGCAGAGTTATAGTATGTTGACATTTCTCTCCATTATTTGCAGGTCTCACTTTTAAATATTGTGGTAGAATTGAAGAAATGTTGCAATCATCCATTTCTATTTGAAAGTGCAGACCATGGTTATGGTGGGGACACCAATATTACAGGTAGCAGTAAACTGGAGCGGATAATACTAAGCAGTGGGAAGCTAGTTATACTTGATAAGCTTCTTGTCAGATTGCATGAGACTAATCATCGCGTTTTAATATTTTCTCAGGTTTGTTTTCAGAAACCAAATTTCTGGATGTAAACGTCAGCAACTTGCTTATACTAAATTTGTGATTCATTGTCTGGAAATAGGTTGTATCACAGTCAACATTAACTGCACACGTTTTGGTTTTGATTATTGTCGAATTTATTTTCTCCATCTTGCTGATGGCTCATGAAGATGAAGTATAGTTTTGGGCTGCAGCTGAACTCAGTTAAGCGAAGTAATAGAGTGTCAAGGTTCTGTCTTGCTTACCTCAGGCTGAGGTCTTAACTCGCTCATATTTTTGCAATCTCTTGAAGGTTGGCTCGGTTGGATGAAGATGGGATTGGACTTGGACTGGCTCAGCTCCTTTTAGTAGTTGAATCTTTTAATGAAAGCCAAGGCATATGGACAAAAGTATAAGGACCACGAGTTGGATTCTGGCCTTAAATCGAAATCTGAAATCGCCTAGATATTTGAAAAGATCAATTCCTATCCCAGATTTACTGGTGCAAATAAGGAATGACTCTTGTTTTTCTTACCAAAGACAAAAATGGGAAAAGCTGTATGTCCTATATGCACATAACCCCGTCATTGGAATATTTGCACCTGACTCTTTTACCAGAAGGATCAGGGTAACATAAGTTGGAGCTGTTCTGTCCATTGCTCCCAGGACAGTCAACTTGCTTCGGGATATGTCTTTTTCCTCATACTTCGCCTTCTCCTTTCAGTGTTGAAATGGTTTTATGTCTGTTGGGGTTGATCCCTGCATCATTGCGCATGCTAATGGGATGAGGGGGAGTTTTCTGTTTTTATTTTTTATTTTTTTCCTTTGGGGGGTTTTAAGATCATCAAAAAATGCCTCAGCCCCATATATCGCTTTGAGGAACTGAAAAATTTCGGGGTTTGTAAGATCATCAAAAAATGCCTCAGCCCAATATATCATTTAGAGGAACTGAAAATTTTCCCTTTGGCCTTGTAAGTTCATCTGATATTCCACCTTGGCCAATGATCACATGTTAAATTGTGTGCAGGCACCTGATAAAATTGAACGTGCGAGTTGGTTGATATTATCAACGAATACTTATCTGAAATGACACTTGTCACTTTTGGTTGTAGACTTGTACTCAAAAGTTCATGGTTACTTTGTCTAATTCAGTTAAATATATTTTGAATGAAGGGGTCGCTCTCAAAAGTAGTTTTGTAGCAAATTTGATCTTTTATAGATCGTTCATATGACTTAAGCATGTTAAGATGATTCTTCAGTCTTAACTTTGTGTTTTGATGCAGATGGTTAGGATGTTGGATATAGTGGCAGAATATTTGTCACTTAGAGGTTTCCAGTATCAGAGGCTAGATGGTAGTACCAAGGCTGAGTTACGTCAGCAGGCTATGGAGCATTTTAATGCACCTGGTAGTGATGATTTCTGTTTCCTTCTTTCGACTCGGGCTGGTGGCCTAGGCATCAATCTTGCGACAGCTGACACAGTTATCATATTTGATTCAGACTGGAATCCTCAAAATGACTTACAGGTTAGGATGAAATCTTCTTCTTTCCTTTTTCATTATAGTTTTGTCTTGTTCCTAATTTCATATTCAAATGTTATTTGGTTGTGGATTTGTTATCTTCATATAGGCAATGAGTAGAGCTCACAGGATTGGGCAGCAAGAAGTTGTTAACATCTACCGATTTGTTACAAGTAAGAGCGTGGAGGAAGATATCTTGGAGCGTGCTAAGAAGAAGATGGTATACATATCAGAATCATTTTTGTTCTTTTTGTTTTTTTGCTGTTAGCATCATTTTTGTTCTTGCTATGATGGTTTTGCATATTGTGTATCTTTAGACACATTGTTGTGCTTTCTTTTAGATTTGATTAACTTAATTTATCGTATGCTGACTGTGTATGTTTGGGTTTGTTATTCGGATGCATCCTCCTTAGGTGCTTGACCATTTGGTGATTCAAAAATTGAATGCTGAGGGTAGACTGGAGAAGAAAGAAGCCAAAAAGGGCAGTTCCTTTGACAAAGTAAGGATATGGACTGGAATAGTACTTGTACTTTGTAAACGGACATGCATTACATGAGAGCTTTTTGAACTTAGAAAACATTGGTTAGGTCAAAAGAGTTGGTTTCTAGTAGTTGCCATTGGCAGATTTGTGTTCTTTGCCCTTACTGTGTCATCTTACATTTTCTTCTCGTGATTACAGAATGAGCTATCCGCGATCTTGAGGTTTGGTGCGGAGGAATTATTTAAGGAAGAAAAAAATGAGGAAGAAAGCAAAAAGAGGCTGTTAAGTATGGATATTGATGAAATTCTAGAACGAGCAGAAAAAGTAGAAGAAAAGGAAGCTACTGAAGAGCAAGGGAATGAATTGTTGAGTGCTTTTAAGGCAAGACAACCCATATAACCTGCCTTGTGATCATGTTAACTTTGAGAAGGGGTTTTTGTTTACCTCTTCAGTTTTATGTGTTTTCCTTTCTTATCTGTTTGTTGTTTTTATACATCATATCTTTATAGTTAGGTGTCATACCGCAATATTTCTATTGCTGCATAAATGTATCTCTATTTCTTACAGAAGTTGCTATTGTATTTTTTTACAATGGTTAGGTCGCCAACTTTGGTAGTGCAGAGGATGACGGGAGTTTTTGGAGCCGCTGGATAAAACCAGACGCAATAGCTCATGCTGAGGTATGAACCTAACCTTTATTTTCTGAATATCATGCGATTTTTTGTTTTAACTTATTATGCCAGTGAACCTGTGTACATGTGCTTGCCTTACTCCTAGAAGTGATAAAAATGTCATCTATTGTTTTCTTGTCTTGTTAGGAAGCTTTAGCCCCTCGAGCTGCGAGAAACAATAAGAGTTATGTAGAGGCTAACCCACCTGAGAGAACTAATAAAAGGAAGAAGGGAGTTGAACCTCCAGAGAGAGGACCGAAGCGCCGCAAGGCAGATACTGCTGCCTATTCAGTGCCAGCAATTGAGGGAACTGCTGCACAAGTAAGAGGTTGGTCATATGGTAATTTGCCAAAGAGAGATGCTACACGCTTCTTCAGGGCGGTAAGATCACTCATCTCCTCTAAGTTTATAATGTTATGCACAAGCATGCCCTCCATTATAGATGCAGTTCATCAACTTCTTGTTAGATTAGTATTAGAAGACGTAGTAGTCCTGTAGGTAAAGCTCAGACTAGTTGTTCTTTTTGTTCAGTGAGGATATTGTGGTCCAAGACTCCCAACTCCCAAGTTATATGATGCACTAGTAGAGGTACTTGGCCTCATCCATTGAACAAATTCAAATAAACATGGACACTTGGTTGTTGTGCGGCGTGCCCGTTTTGGCCCACACATTGAAACTGGTCAATGATCCATGCAGTTATACATGTGCCAATGTTTTCATTTTTCATTCCTTTGACAGCCAGACATTCTTCGGACACTAGGGTACTGCTGTTATTCTCATTTACACACACAACACATTGCAATAAGTTTCAATAACTTGGGAGCCAATGGTAAAATAAAATTAAGGAAAACTTTGAATTTGTTTGTGAAAAACCTTCTTAAATAAGTTATTCAGACTTTTTTTATTCAGTATAATATGGAATTAATTGTTACTATTTTGGTATTATAAAGAATTCATCCATTTGTAATGTAGAAAATGAAAAATGTTGATTATTTTGATAAGTACATATAAGGATTTCAATGCCACCTAGACCCCCATTGACGATGGACTAAACTGGGTTAGCTATAAGAATTTGAATTTTTTGGTTGGTCTATCCCTGTCATGTTGTGTCCTGATTTTTTAAAACATTGGTTTGTCAGCTTGTCCTGTTGTGAGGTATTCTTGTCCCTGTTTGATTTTGTTGTTTTTGGACCTAGTTGATTTGATTGGATTTTCTTTGGTTTTATCCGAGTCCAAGTAAATATGTTCCTTAAATTGTCCGGCTTATTAATAAAGTTGGCCATGTATCAGGCTGACTGTTCATTGTAACAGGCTGACTATTCATTGGTTGGTTTTAATACTAGAATATCAGTCCATCAAAGTACTAGGTAAATAGAGATTCTACATGTATGCTAGTTGCAACCCTCCACTGATATTCTTCTGAGTACTAGGGAAAATGCACACATGGTTGCAGTTTGGAATGGTGATTAGGACTTGGTTCAATGAATTACATCTGTAGGCCGTGGTGATTAGGAATTGGTTCAATGAATAACATCTGTAGGCCATGGTGCTGAGTTAGTTTCCTACCTTTTACATTTTCAGTGTTAAGGATCAATAGTTCTTTATGTAGTTCAGGTTTTATTATTTTGTCAGATTTGAGTGGTCTGATGGGTAATCTAGTACTTTTGTTGATAAATGTTGCCTTATTTTACAAGAGGAATGAGATGATGTCTAGAGCTTTATGCGACTGGGTTGGGTGCAGGATTCTAAATATCTGGCTGTTACATGATGAGACTTTCAACCTTGGATACCTAAATATACCTATGTGTCAGTAGCTACTGTCCGATATCATCCGATGGCTGTATCATTAAGACAAATATGTTTCCGATACTGTAAGCCGGATTGTTGTGAATCGTGTGACTTTCTATAGAGGGAGTACCTAAGAAGACCGTCCAGGCTTTTCACTCTTTATTCTTTGTACCACCACACCCCCTCCTCTCATGTCAGCTTTTTATTTCCTCAACTTCCAGCAGTCTTTATCTGTTGTAATTCTGTCGCTGTTAACTTCCTGAAGTTTTGATAATTGATAAGTACACTTCACATTAAAAGCTCGGAAAAAAAAAGCGCACAGGGGCATGCCACAGATTTGAGAAACAGCCACACAAGGATAAGCAAAGGAAAATTAGGACTACATATATGGAATGAGAGAATTTACACGTACAACTTGTCCCTCAACCAGGATGCAGGACCACCTCAGTTAACCTCCAGGCTTTCACACAAATCTCTCTCTCTGGGATGCTTTCACACCCCTCGTGGAGCATAGAAAAATTCTATTAATGGGCACAGTTTTGCAAGTTATCTGATCTTCATTCATGTGCTTTTTCTGGAAGACCATTTGATTTCTCTCCATACCTAAGTAATCTCGTTACAGGCAGTGAGTTTCTCATTATCAAGCTTCTACATCCCCACCCCGCTCGTAGACCCTGAACTTTGTTTCTAGCCAGCACGGCCTGCCATTCAGAAATCTAGAAAGGACATTCAAAAAACAGGTTCAGATGATTTTGTCTTGCACTACTGCATAGAGCCAAAGTCAGGCACCACTGTGCCCCAGGGTCCAGACTGTTAACCCATTGTGGGTACTTGACCTTGGCTAGCCATCCAGAGTACAAAGGCCCATCTAGGCACAATGTTCCATAACCAAATAACGCATTCCTTGCTTGTGCCTATTAGCATTCCAAGGAGAATTTACCTTCGACTTACCACTTGAGTGAGGCAACCACCAAACTGAATCCTATTTGCTTACCTCAGCCTGCAAATTAGAGGAACATTGAGCAATAATGTTTTGAGTTACTCTATTAATTACTCTTGGTCATTTCCATTTACCATTGTGGATAACGGAGGACACCTTTGCTTTTCAAGACCTTCCCAAGTTGTAGACTACATTTTACCATGTCTTGTAGACGCCCTAGTTTTCTAACCATAGAATTGTAGATACCCCATGCCAAGCCTGCATTGAACGAGAGGCTGGTCGCTAATGTTGAAGACCTTCATAACAGTACCCGATGCATCAGCTGGGAGTTCTTTGCATTACTTTTTTTTAGCTGCTTCAGTAGGGTAAGGAATGGGATGCGCCCGTCGCGCCATCGCCTGGGACATTCACAACACAGAGTTCAAGACTTCTTCCATTGTCTTAAGAGTATATTCCTGCATTTCATTCAGATGGGTTGGAGAAGTGAAATCCGCTTCAGCATCATCAGCAGATGCAGAAGAAACAGACAAAATTTTTTGCTCGGAGCCATTGACTTTTGATGCTATAAGAATGTACCCACTTTAAAGATAGGGTGTCAGGCTTCAGAAATAGTGGCCATAGGTTGCCTTTATTCCACTCTTCATTCTTCTAAACCCAACCTTCTTCCTCAGGACAACAGATACAATCCCAACAGATTTTGGCACTGTTATGCTTCATTCAGACTGACTATAGAAATGCCATTTCGGCACTTTCCTCCTCCTTGATTATCTTGCTAGAAAATGATGAAGATAGAGCTCTAGTATACTTGAATACAGAATAAAGCTTACTAAATAGTAAATAAGCTGGGCCTTTCCCCCACAGAGAGGATTTCCATACCAACGCACGATGCTACTTTGTTCACTTCCTTAAGGATAATATATGTAAGTCACTGCCAATTCTTTTCACTTCTACAGCTTGTTTTAGACCAACTGGTACTTGAATCCTGATTTCTCCCAATAAAATTTTGCCATGTGTCATCGCCATTTTTTGTGCTATTGAAGGCAGAAGGGTGAAGAGAGATAAACAGCAATATCGGAACTGATTGAGAAGTTAGCTCGTTCTGGATTTTGTTTCCTTGGGACTGTCATACCTAGTTCAACGCGATTCTATTGATGTCTTTTTTTTGTCATGTTTTCCTGTATTGTATAAATAGAAAGGCGAATATACTAAATTGTTTACATTTATTGTAATTAGGGAGTAAAATTAGGATTTTTTTTTAATTGCTTCTTTTCTCATTTTTTTCCGTGTTATTTTTGTATATCCTAGTTCCCTAACTGTAAAGTTCTGTGTTCTTTTCTTTCATTTGATTTTAGTTTTTCTTTACGCAAACAATTTCCTTTATCTCCGTTATGTCTTTGGAGCGTTCTATAACTTCAAGGTGTGTTGTACTTGTCCATGTATGATCTTCATTGCTCTTTGTTTGTGACTATTGGCTGTAGGTTTATGAGAAGTTAACCAATATGGGAGACATTAGTATGTTTATCCTTTGTTACAGCACATCTTCTCATGATTTCCATTTTATTATTCATATTCCTCCTAAATTAGGTTAAGAAGTTTGGGAATCCCAGTCAAATTGGATTAATAGCGGCTGAGGTTGGCGGGGTAGTTGAAGCTGCTCCCACAGATGCACAAATTGAGCTTTTTGAAGCTTTGATTGATGGTTGTAGAGCAGCAGTTAAAGGAGGGAGTTATGATCCAAAGGTTAGACTTTCCTGTTGTTCATCAACTGGGATGTATACTGTTTGTTTCTGGTGCGAACTCTCTGCCTATATGGGAAAATAACAATCAAGTGTGGTATTTACCTTCAGGGTCCTACATTGGATTTTTTTGGTATCCTTATAAAGGCTAATGAATTACTAAGCCGAGTTGAGGGACTTCAACTCTTAGCGAAGCGCATAAGTCGATACGTGGATCCCATTGCACAATTCCGAGCTTTGATGTACCTTAAGCCTGCGACTTGGTCTAAAGGTTGCGGATGGAATCAGAGTAAATCTTTACTCCCTCTTAAATCATCATCCGATTTTTAGTTCTTTCTTGGATATAAGGTGTATTAACTATTTTCCCTTGTTTGCCTGTCATTAGAGGATGATGCTAAATTGCTTTTGGGAATTCACTACCATGGATTTGGCAATTGGGAAAAGATAAGGTTAGATGAAAAACTCGGTCTGACAAAGAAAATTGCTCCTGTGGAACTTCAGCATCATGAAACGTTCCTACCACGGGCTCCAAACTTAAATGAACGGGCTTCCCAACTTCTTGAAATGGTAGGTGATGAAGTACCTTTGCCAATTTCTACTGTACAGTAGTTACTAGATGGCTTTCTCAGTTTGTTGATCTAATTCCCATTTAGCGGGTTTTAAGGTCCTTTTTGGATTGGTTGAGGTATGGAAAATATTTATTTGTAGAAAATCCAGGAAATTGAAATTATAAAATTCTACTTTTATGCTTGACTAGATGCATGTGAAACTTACTTTTTTTTTCTGTGGCTTTCTTATCCTTTCGCTTTCTAGCGGCTTTTTGATATAACTGCCAAGTTTGTTTTATTTTTAGGCAATTTGTTTTAGTCAATGGTGCTACAATACCTTCTATGCTGATTCTTGTGATGTGTCAAGGCGAGAATCAAGATGCCTTAGCAATTAGGGTTTGAGGTAGGGCGGGAACAATTTTTAATGTGGCCAATGACTCATTGTTTATAAACGCAGGTGGCATACTGAGATGCCAGATCTCTTAGAGGCCTAGACATAAGGCGTGGGCTCCATAGTACTTTTTTTTTTGATAGGCTGCTCCATAGTACTTATGAAATGGTAATTTTATTCTATGTTTTATCTGCTATATACTGACCTGTGTACCACCAACACAAACATGCGACTCAAGACTGGCTGTGACACGTAATTTTCAGAAAATGGAGGGCACAGCATTTTGGGGACATGCTAAAATGTATATTTAACAGAATTTGGTTATATATTGTGCTTTTGATTAAAAATCCTGAAATTAAGGCTCTAATCATTACGTAAATACCATACATGCCTTCATTACGTCACTCATTCATTAATGTGGTAGGGTATATAGTGTTTCATTATTCATAAGTGTCTTAGGAATTCTAGTATTCGAAGTATCATGCCACTTGCTGAGTTAATTAGAACTATTTTTTAAGTTAAAACTCCTTTTGTGATTACTGTGTTTTTCTTCTTTTCTTGTCTAATGCTGTCATGCATGCTTCTTGGCAAACCATGGGCTAGTAGATCAACATCTTAACACCTACATCTGTATTCCACTCTCACTGATTCTTTCTAAAAGCGATAGAGAGGAAAAATGTTCCATAATAGTGCTTAATTGTGAAAGAGTATAATTACACGAAGTTCCAAAGAGGATGCAGAAGAAAGCAACAAAGTCAAATGCGAATTCCCTGATGATAGCACATAATGCACAAAACAGAAGCCGAATGAAATGTAGTCAGAGAAAACTGAAAAAAAAAAAAAATGTCGTTAATATCTGAACTGAAGATGACGTGAATGTACTGATGCTTGAAGTGAAGATTACATTGATTTCTCCAGCCCCAGTCTTACATTTTGGGAATTTGCATCCGATATGTGTACTGATGTTGCCTTAAATACCAATAGAAATCGAGTTCTGTATTCTGGAACTAGAAATATGAAGCAGACGAGAATGGCATAAAGAAAATTCAGATGATTTAATACCTAAAACAAAAGATGACAAATCAACAGAAGATGCAGCCACATCCGGAATATGTAATGTCTCCACCACATACCATGATCCTAACATACGCCTGTCTCAATCAGCTGCTTCGTATGCAGATCCTGTTCAACATGACCAGTAGAAGAGAAGGGAAAACAATAACCAATATCACGAAGTTGACTGATAGAGTTTACATTCAATAACGATGATCGGGAATACAATAAACCTCAGTAAGAGAGAGACTTGCGGTCACAATGGAACCAACACCAATGACATAGAGGTGCCATTTGCAGCCATAACTGTATTAGATGAGGAAGTAGAAAATCTGGAGAGAATCAATGAAATCATAAGCCATATGATGTGTTGCACCAGCATGAAAAACTGAGGCGAAGCGCCTGGAAGAATTGAAGAGGAAGTAGAAAATCTGGAGAGAATCAATGAAATCATGAGCCATATGATGCGTAGCACCAGCATGAAAAACCCAAGCGAAGCGCCTGGAAGAATTGAAGAGGAAAAACGTGGAGACAGACAGCGCGTTAGGTTGTTTCGTTGAAAGAAGCTTCTGCATCACATTTTACTGTTCAGCAATAAGACTTATTTAATGATTTTTTTGTTTATTTCCGTATTTCAAGAATGAGTTGTGTGGTGACTTACCCAGAAAAGAGGTGTTTTGTGGTTTGAGCCTCCCCTCATCTTATTTATTCATGCACATGTGGAGTTAGTGATTGCGTATCCTGTGCCTTCTGCATTGGCCTTATTATCGTTGTTAGTCTTTTCATGAGCATTGTTGCATGTAATCTCTATAATTCACGTGAACCTTTTTAATATTGAACACCTAAAAACTGGTTACCAGGAACTTGTGGCTGTTGGAGAAAAGAATTCAAATGCCAAAGCCACCCGTAAGGTTTCCAAGAAGCAGAGGGAAAATGTTTTAAACATCTCAATGCCTCGCAGCAAGGGAAAGCAAGGGAAACAAGGTTCTTCTAAACTTGATGTCCAAACAAACAGGGTCAGACAACTGAAAGCCCAGAAAGCTGAACCTTTAATGAAAGAGGAAGGTGAGATGTCAGACACTGAAGAAGTTTATGAGCAGTTCAAGGAAGTGAAATGGATGGAATGGTGTGAAGATGTCATGGTTGAGGAAGAAAAGACCCTTAAACGTCTTCAACGGTTGCAAAGTACGAGTGCTGATCTACCAAAGGAAAAGGTCCTTCTTGGTTACTCGATCTCCTGTTTCTCTGTCTTTTTTCTAGTTTTTATTCATTCTTGATTGTGTTGCTATTAACTGTGCATCTCTACAGGTTCTTTCCAAAATTCGGAAGTATCTTCAACTTCTTGGGCGAAGGATTGATCAAATTGTTCTTGAATATGAGGACGAGCCTTATAGGCAAGAAAGTATGATTCTGGCCATCTCTGTTTGAACATTCAATTGTGCGGTTTTTTATGTTTTTATTTTGGTTATATAGGCTACCCGCAAGGCTCCCAGATAATAAAATAAACATCATCTACAGAAATTGCACAATTGATTCGTTGGTAGTGATTTTGCTCTCTTCTTTTTTTATATCCGCATTCCTTTTATGCTTTTTTACACATTAAATGTGCATGTTGTAAATTCACATTAATAAAGACAAAAGGGAGTGTAGATGGTAAAAAGAGAAGTGCAGAAAACAATTACCTTCCTAAAATCTTCCTATGTTTAAATTTGGCTGCATGTTATGCCTCCACCCCTTTAGGTGTGACAAATTGCAGGCCTTGTGATCCCCTTTTAATATATTTTGAAGTTGGGGAAGTATTTGAATAGATGTTAAAACTTAATCATCATGTGTAACGGAAATCATCTTCTTTTCCTTTTTTGGCAGGGATGACGACACGACTGTGGAACTATGTTTCAACGTTCTCAAATTTGTCTGGGGAGAGACTTAATCAGATATATTCCAAACTTAAAGTGGAGCGGCAAGAGGCGGGCGTGGGACCCTCTCACTTCAATGGTTCTGCTCCCGGACCTGTTTCAAGGCCTAGAGGGTTAAAAAATCAGACTCTTCAGCATGCATCAGCATTAGTTCATAGGGGAACAGATACAGGAAAATCTGAATCGTGGAAACTGCAGAGGAAACCTGAATCTGATTTCCACTCTCAAGTTCATCCTCCACATCAAAGGCCTATGAGTAATGGGACCCATATACCTGATCCAAATGCTTCGGGGATTCTTGGGTCGGGCCCATCCGACAGCCGGAATTACAGCAACGAGAGACCTTATAAGATGCGTCAGACTGGTTTGCCCCCTAGACAAGGTTTCTCATAAAAAGTTACCAAGTAACTCTTCAATGAGCTTCATGGTAAAATGAGAGAAATTCAGAGAAGTCCTAATTGATTTCACCCGAGGGGCCCATTGATTGCGTTGGGCAATTTTTCATCCATGAGAATAAAGCTTTGCAGATTCCTATTTCGGAATTTTTTGATGATTCGAAGCCCTCGTCCTTCGAGAAGGAATGCATGTCTGCAAACAGATGGCTCTGGAGAAATTTCCTAGGTCTTGCCGTATGTGCAGGAGAAGACTTTGAGAGAACAAAGATGACTTACAAACCCCACATATGGAAGCTTGATACACAGATTTTTCTTTTCCTTTTCATATTATTGTAGTTAGTTCTTTCTTTTACGTATATAGTGGGATAGCCAAAGGGATTTACTTGTTCAGGTCAAATAGGCTGTATGAGCAGAACATTTTGTATGAAGTATGCTTTGGGAAAGTGTACATTACGAGCAATTTTGCAGTTTCAATAGCTGAATTATTTCTACGTACAGATTTCCAAACTTCTTATGATGGATTTTCACACGGGTTCTTGGGCCTCTGTTGAGGGCTTTTTTTTGCCATTTCATAGAAAGTATGAATGGTGTAGCAATGCTGGCAGGTTGCATGGGCTTTGCTTGACTATTTTTGCAAGTGAATGCCTATTTACTGATTAATCTGCAGCACAAGCTGGACCCACAGTGGAAACTGGATTAGATGCTGAAATGGGTCATTAAGAACTGAACTTCTTGGGTGATCTTTCTGCCAACGCTTTTCCTGATCTTCTTGGAGGGGTTCCTTAAAAATTGTCCCTTCAACAGCCCTTTCAAAGCATGTAGGTATTAAGGCTTCAATTGTTCAGTTGGCTGTTGTTTTCTCTCGTTTAAATCTGCACGCACGCCTGTTTTGTAATGTTTCATTGTGGCAGGTATGATTTTTGGTTTTGTGTTTTTACAGGCAGCAATTCCCTGCAAGCAAATAGGGGGAAATGTCACAGCAGATCAGGAATATACTCAGAACACAGGTAATTTTATTTTATTTTTATAGGAACCCCTTATTTATTACTCCAGCTTAACTGTGCGGCATATTTGCAAACTTGGTCTGACCTCATGAGGAGGATTTACGCGGTGATGATTGATTTCCTTGTTTGTGTAGCTTGTAATAAAATAAGACCGGTTATCTTGATGGTGGATAGTTGGTAGCAACGAACAGTTGTTTTTGTTCATTTTTATGAGTATTTATTTTCATGGTGGGAAGGATTCACTAATAATTTACGAATCAAAGGTTCGTAATCCGTCTTTCATTTTTTTCTAGTTACGTATTCCTTCGCCGGGATGGTGAACTGGTGAGATTCTTTCTTCGTGTTCATGAGATCGAATTCTCATCTTTGGCAAATGCTTGCACTTGTTAGGGTTTAGTATGGAAACATGAATTATTATCTGAACTATTGAGGGGGTTTGGTAGGGAGGAACATCGTTGGTGACTATTGTACACTCTCCACTCAAGAATTAGAATTGTTTAGTAAATGTCGTGTATTGGAGTCTTTGTTATGTTATCTCACCTCTATGTGGGATTATTTCTTGTGTTTATGTATTGGGCTTGATTAGTTGTCACATACGATTGATGTGGTGCCTGGTTATTGCAACTCTTTGAATGTAAATCTCCCACTGCTTGGCATCAGCTAGGGCTGTAAATGCACCGAGCGGCTTATGAGTTCGGCTCGGCTCGACTCATTTAGTAAACGAGACGAGCTCGAGTTTTTAGCTCGTTTGACAAAAGCTCGGCTCGATAAAAGAGGCTCGTTTAGTAAATGATTTAGTTCGACTCATTAAGGTTCGAGTTCAAATTTTTGTCTCGTTTAGTAAAGGAGTCGAATTCGAGCCCAACAAAGCTCGGCTCATTTGCAGAACTATCATCAGCAGGGAGAGACTTATCCTTGGCATCCGGCTGTTAAATCCAATTGTTAATCACTCAAAAATTTGTGGGACCCTTGTAAATGGGTCTTGTTTGGTTTCTACAGATGCCATCCCGTAGATGCGTCTTGTCTAGTTTTAGTTTTTACACGTCATCCCGACAAGTATGTTTTCTAGGTAGTACGTAGCTTTTACAGATGTCATTTTCTCATAGAGAAAAAAATCTCATAGTTCAGCAACAAAAAGCAGTTTGGGAATAATAATTCTTTGTGTTTTTCCCCTTATCGGAGATTGTGAATAACTAACTAGGAATACTCACGCTATATGAATTTAGGGTATGATTTCAGGACAGTCTAATGAAAACTTGGCGCTCCTTGTAACCAGAAGTTTTCAAATCAATAATGCTACATTCGCAAAAATTTATCACAAAGATTGTGGTAAATCTTTGTGTATGTAGCATTATTGTTTTCGAATGGCATGGTTTTAGGACAATCTAATGCAAACTAGGCACTTCTTGTAACCAAATTTGTAGTCCAAGGTGCGTGCTGCCCTTTTGGTGCGTGCTACCCCGTCAAAAGGGCAGCACCGAGATGACCCCGTGAGTGGGGTCCGCTCCAGTCTCACTCCGATAATCAGAAACGTTCACCTCGTAGAGCTCGTCAGGTAGAACAAGTTTTCAAAAAAATCAGTTCGATCGGATATCATTAAGTGTCTGATAAACCATCTTCATCTTGAAAAGGATGGATCCGAAATACTAGATGAAACCCACTGAAATCCATTATTTCCAAGTTCCGAACGAGCTGATTTTTTGATTTCTTGTTCTACTTGACGAACTCTACAAAGTGAACATTTTTGAGTGCGATCGGAGCAGACTCCACTCGCGGGGGCAGCACGCACCCCAGATATGTTTGACTTGTATGTAAAATGAGCAAATGAGCAAATTGTAATTGAAAGTAGTTATATCACATGCTTGGGCAAAGAACAAGAAGATAGAAACAAAGTTGGGAAAAGAAAGCAAGAAGAAACCAAACAAGGGGAGGGGAGAGGGGAGGGGGTGTGTGGCTTTGGCTCCATCAGATGAGGGTGTGGTTCATAACCCTTTATCACTCTATCTATCACTTAGTCTTTCTCAACCTCATACTCAATTTCGTTTGTTTCCAAGGCCGTCAAATTGAGCTTGTATTCTACTTACTACATTCTTTCTTTATCAACAACCAAAATTAAAAAAAAAAGGAGAGAGAGAGAGAGAGGGTAAGATGATTTTTTTTTTTTATATATTATTTTGCTGCTTTCTGAAATTACATCACGACTCCCATGTTATCAAATATTTCCTACAGTTCCACACTTGTTCTATGTTTTGTACTGTAACTTCGCCGTGTTAATCAATCATATTGCAATCAGAAGGTGGCAAAGTTCATTGTCTTTTCTTCAGGGTAATGATTTTCACGCTCCTGTACTGTTTATTTTGTACGTGTTTTATACATATTCATAGTATAAAATAATGTATCACACTTTTAACTTGTTCAATTTGTTATGAATGAAAGGGCAGTGTTATATATTTTACATCCGAATAAAGACAAAAAAAATGTCCTAGTGTTAAAAAGAAAAGTGTGAAAATAAACTGCTTCCTCTGTCTCAAATTCTTTGTTCGGTCCGCAAAACGGAGTATTAAAAATAATACAATTTTTGCAAGAAAAAATCAAAAGTTTTTCAACGACTTACTAGATATCAATGAGTATTTTTAATTTGTGAAAAAAGTTTAAATTTTTTCTTGAAAAATTGCATTATTTTTAACATTTCATTTTGCGGACCGGACAAAGAATTTAGGACGGAGGGAGTACCATTCATTAATTGCACCACATGACATCTCTCCCTGTCTGCCATGATGTTCATTTGGTGCAGGTGTATTAGGAGTATAAGAAAGCAAAACAAATTGAATGACTTGATTAGCTGTATAGAGTCCACAAACACAGTTGAGCATACTGAGGCTCCATGTAGGAGGAGTAATTAGTTTTTGCTTTGACGAGCATACTGAGTCTCCATGTAGGAGGAGTAATTAGTTTTTGCTTTGACACTACTCATCCATCTCTTCTTATATACTCATACCAACTACACTCATTTTCTTGTATAGTTACGCAATGGAGTAACTCAAAATTTGTTGCCAAAAATCAAAAGAGTTTGTATAGAGTTATAATTGTATTACTTATATTTCTTCAATACAAAAGTAAGAATTCTATGAACACGATTGCATTCTTGTCATAGTTCTATGGGCTACATTCTCCTCAATAGTCTCATTATTATGTGTAATCAACCTAAGATATCAATCTCATTTTTGACATGTTCAACAAAATCGACGAGATGAATATAGCAAACAATTCAATTCACACGATGGAGCCTAATGCAGGCCCCATCGAAAAGGATAACATCTTATTGTGTCCCCTAACTCACAGTAGGCCCCAAGTCGCATTGTTCTAGAGTAGTCATTTGAATAATTGCAAAACAAAGTCGAAAGTTGAGGGGAAATATCAAACTTTCCTATAGAGGGTGGACATTTTGAATATGCCAGAGAAAGTAAGGTTCCTTGTGCAAAATTGAAAGGTTTTGGTTATAGGAAGGGCCGCGACTATTCACAGCCACGTATTTTCTCCCACAGCCAGTTAAAATTTTTCAATTAGACTCGATAGTTAGTTACCGAAATTGAGATACATTTTCAGTATCCAATTACCGAAATATGATATTTTTTTCAACAGTTATTTACCGAAAATGCATGTTTGGCAGTTGTCTACCGAAAATTGAATATATTTTCGACATGTAGTTATCGAAATATAATCTTATTTTCAACAACTATTTACCGAAATGTTATTTATGATTTTCAACAACCACTTACCGAAATATAGTGGGCTATGGGAGAAAATAGGTGGCTGCGAATAGCCGGCCCCTATAGGAAGATGCTAAACCAAAGACTATTGGACTTTGCACAACACTCCACCACAAAAAGTCTATTGATATCTGCAAAAGTGTGTAGATATTTGCGAAATTGAATTGATATTTGCATATGTTGTATCGGAGTCTTAATTGTTTTTATCTTTTTTAGCATATTATCTCGTGCCTAATGGACAGAGGCAGTCCTGAGTTAAAACTTATGTTTTGACCGCTTTAGGCCTCATTTTTTATTTTCGCTTTAAGCTCCCGAAAAGTCAGGGTTGGCTCTGCCAATGGACTCACGTTAACCGGACCCGGAGTTATATATGTCTAGTATATATACTCTCTCTATCTTATATTCCATTTTGGTTTGTCTCTAAATAAGTGTACTTTTGTAAAGTAAGTGGATGAAAGTTGTTACATTTTCTATTTTACCCTTAAAAGTAGTTCACTTTTTAAAAGTTAATTAGTAAAAGTATAATGATGATATCTTTATAAGGGATACGTATGAAAAGTAGTAATATTTTGGAGGTACAATTATGTTGATTCTTAAACTACGTGAAAGAGAACAATTAAGGCTAACATGTATGTAAGAAATTGTGTTTAGTCATGTGTTTGAATTATTTTGTGTGTAACATTTTTGTACTTAAAAAATAGACGGAGGAGGAAGTATATTTCATGGCTCCAAGATTCCAATTGGTGCACTTCTTATCTGCCACGCGGCATCCAAGGCTGGGACCCAAGTGCAACTGCTGCTGCTCTTATAAAATTGCATATTCCTTTGGCCCCTGTTTTTCGTCATCTTAAGGCAGAGTCCCACTCACTCTGCGACTCTGCCCAACTTTGGAGAGCTGAGCAGAGTCTCCCACCAGGTACCTAACTGCTCTTCTCATTTACCTGAAATTATGGCTTTCTTAATGGGTCCGATCTCCTCTGTCCTGAAAAATTCTGTGCTTGAGTGTCGAGAGATTTTTCGGCCATTAACTTGTTCCTTGGCACATAGGCACCGGGATTTTCGGCACCGAGGATCCTCCTCTTCCTTATGTGTATACATGTATACATCTTTTCATGTATACAGATATATACTCCTAACGTATGCATCGTACGTGTTTATATCTTATTGGGTTTGAAGACTATTGTCTGGTTTTTATTTTTTTTCAATTTTTTAGTAAAGTTGTTGTCTATTATGGTCTGAACTTTGTCATTTGTTGCTATTTGTTCGAGTTTTGATTGATTGAAATACTTTTCTGTGGTGAGGAAAAGGCTGATTTTTTGAAAGATGAGTAAATTGGAAGGCTATCATCAATCCATATCCATGGGTATGGATTTTTCTTTTTCAAATTCACTAATCAAAATACACCAAGAGCTAAGTTAAATAGTGAAGATTAACTTGCCTAAAAAAAAGTTCTATTGTGAAGATTCAATTCAACCCATGGTCTCTTGTGTTGGTGCTTTAATTGAGAGAGAGAGAGAGAGAGAGAGAGAGAGAGAGAGAGAGAGACCAAGTGGGCTTGTGAGATATTGTAAAAATGTGCAAATGAGCCCAGGTAGTCAGGTACCCAAGATTCTGTGCAAATTTCGAATTCTCTCCCTATTGATTGTCTATTTGGAGGTGTAGATTCCTATAGGACGAAACAAGAATCATTTAAAGAGTTTCGGAATTTGGATTTGCCAAACGAGGTCTTACTGAGCAGGTGGTCTTATCCAGACCAGAAATTACAGTTGTGGTCCCTAAATATTGGAAATTTTCAATTTAGTCCACAAAATTTTAATCCTTTCAGCTTAGCCTCCAAAAAGTTTTTATTTTTGCATTTGACCCCCTGACTAGAAACAAACTCATTTCCACCATTTTGGACCGTTCTGGAGCCATCAGTGAGGTCAGAATTTGAGTATTAAGCTCTGAAAATTTGTTGGGCTTAGTGAGTCTGTTGAAGCATCTGATGCATACCCAAACCCACAAAGGGCCTCAGGAGATGGGACGGATAATAACAAGATGTTATTTGGTGAGACAGAGGCAGAGAAAAATAGGTGGTTGTTCTAAGAGGTGGCTAGAGAGGACCACAAGTGGTTGTCCATTACAGAGATGGAAAAAGAGGAAAATAGATAGTAGTTGTCTAGCAAAGTAGAGGAGGAGGACAATGGACACGGGATGAATCTCACATGGACATTCAAGCTTGATTGTAGCGATAGGAGGTTAGGGGACATAATGGGAGAGCAGAAAGAGATAACCCACGAAATGGGTCTGTGAGATAGTGATCTCTTATCACTCTTATGTAATTTGAGTTATGGCTATAGCAATATTGTGCATTCAGAATTCTCTAAGTCGTTTAAATTAAAAAGTTTGTTTATTATTAGTTGGAATTGCATGCAAGCTATTGAGGAAATACTATAGTTGTTACTCATCAAAAGTAAGACCATCATGCATATTTTCGAGACAAATATCAATATCTACAAATTTGAATCGATCCATAAGCTGGTTCTCTAGTTTGTAACACTGACTTGAGAGAATTTGGGCAGGTATAGCCGAATTGAACTGGTTGATACTAAAGGGGTGATAAGCAGTTGTGTATCAATATCCATCTCAAGAAAGTGATTCCATCTTGTCTCTGGCAAATTATACAAATGATAAATTGTAGAACAATCAACATGCTATTCATTTGAACTTTTCTTGTGTGTGCTTTATCTGTGTTTAGTGTTTACCTTGCGCTAATACTCGATATTGCAGACGTGTTGTCTTACAAAATTTATTAATCAATTAGTAAAAGCATCAGTTATACTGTTATACACTTTGGATAGTACTAATAGTAACAGATGAACTATTCAAAACAGTTGTGCTACTGGTACAGCGGCTGCAGCAGCCGCGTACAGATCCTTTTTGCGCCCGTCTCGGGTTCAAGCTAAATTTTTAAGCAAAGTTGGATGATTTGTAAACACCCTTCCCGATATCGGATTGAGGTGATTTTTTACAGGGACCTTAAACGAAGTATTTTGAACAAAATGAGCGGCTCCGATCATCTTTGCGGAACCCGAGACGGGTGCAAAAGGGATCTGTATGCGGCTGCTGTACAGCAGCCACTGTACCAGTAGCATTTTTGTATTCGAAAACATGTGTACATCTGAAATAGTGAAACATTTCAAAGTTTTAAAATCATTACCTTGAGAATTGTTGGAGTTTGTTCCACATCGGTTAATTATCACCTCCAAAACTAGTATATGAGTCTGGGAGGCCTCTCCATTCATTGTCAATTGGTTTTGAGTTGGATGCTTTAAGATGAATATCCATCATGAGTCATGAGAGTGTCAAATATCAATCAAAGCTTTAGTGGCATATCAAGTAAAATGGATCTAAATCAAATACCATTAATTTTTGTTGTTGTGTGGATTCCATTAAGTAGGTAGAACACGGTTAAGATCTATTTCAGTAGCTGGGGTTGTCTCTCTTGAATGCCTAAGGTTTTTTTCCTCTTCTATTTCAGAAGCGAAAGATGGACTACATGTATGGACCTGGAAGGAACCATCTCTTTGTTCCGGGGCCAGTCAATATCCCGGAGCAGGTCATCCGTGCAATGAACAGGAATAATGAGGATTATCGCTCTCCTGCCATCCCGGCAATGACAAAAACCTTACTTGAGGATGTCAAGAAGATTTTCAAGAGTACTTCTGGAACCCCATTCATAATTCCTACCACAGGTACTTCGTTGGTTGGAGCTATAGAGTTTTCTCTTTTCAATATGATGCATTGGAAATACTGGTTTTTGTACTGCATAGGAATTAGTATTAGGCTTGTGCAGATCTAGTTGTCTTTCTTAGGAATTAGAACCGGTGTTAGAATAGTGCTGAGGTGCTCAGAGCAACTTTGATAATGTAAAATGATGGCATGTTGATTCACTACTTTTCTGGTCTATTCATGTTATTTGAGAACTTAAATTGTAATTATTTACAACTCATCATTTTTTAATAGTACATTAACAGGCAATTTCTGCAACTCCAAAAACTTATTTTCAATTACTGTTTTGAATTCAATTTTATTCCTTTTCTATGGGATGTCTAAGCATTGTCTCTGGTACATATAGGTACTGGTGCGTGGGAAAGTGCACTTACAAACACCTTGTCTCCTGGAGACCGGATTGTGTCTTTCCTAATTGGCCAATTCAGTTTGTTGTGGATCGATCAACAGCAACGCCTCAACTTTAACGTTGATGTGATTGAAAGCGATTGGGGTCAAGGTGCCAATCTTGATGTTTTGGCCTCAAAGCTGGCGGCAGATACCGCACATACTATCAAGGCTGTTTGCATTGTTCACAATGAAACAGCTACTGGAGTTACCAACAACTTGGCTACTGTAAGAAAAATACTTGGTAAGATTCATTTGGCAACATGCAGGGACCAAAATACGTTATGGCATGTTGTTCCGGTTGTTAGGAAAAGAAAAAGTTTTGGAAACATTTTCAACATGTTCAGGAAACAATTCAAAAACGTAGCCGGAGCATTAAAATATCGAAAGAATGTGGGGAAGTATGAAAATGTTCTTGTAGGATATTTTTAATAGGTGTCGAAAACAATTTGATGCTTTAGTTTGTTATGTAGAATTTGGACATGTTTCAGCGTATTACGCATTGCGTTGGTGGAACATTGAAATTTTGCGATTCCACTCATGATTCCTTTCCCTCTCCTAGGAAATATATACGTTTTCCTCCGTCAAACTAAACGAAATGTTGTTGCTTGGCTACATGTTAGGTCTCATTTTCTGCTAAATAATGTTGAAATGGTTACTGATTGTCTTCTGGCCATGAAAAAGCCAGCTTTTTATATCACCATGGTGAACTTGAGTAACTTCATAATTGGGGTCACCTACGAATGCAATGATAAAAGAAGTGTATTGGGAAAATCAAATAGATATGGATAAGGGCCTACAGAACTTTAGTGACCGAGTGCCACCTTCATTAGTTTCGCCATCAAATCCAGCTAAAAAACGAAGCATGTGTTTTCTCCACCGTTTCACTGGACGGAAAGGGGAGTAGTAGTTTTGTCTTAAGGGAAGGTTTCTTGGCTACTTTGACAGGCAAAGTATTTTGAGAATCAGGCGTTGTCCCGTGTGTTGCTTAAATTATAGCAAGATGCTCCATTTGATTTTTGTAGTCAGAAAAATTCTCTACATCAAATCACCAAAAAAGCTTCACAGTTGTCAGAGATCATAAGAAACATGAACACCAAATTGCAGGAAAACATCTGGGCCATATGTGAACTTTTCTTTCAATTCTTTTGTGAACTGAAAGCCCTTTTAGTAGGAATTAAGCCATGTTGGTCATGACAAAGTCTGTTTTTTTGCTCGTGGAATAATTAGGCTTCGATTTGGTATATTAGCTTTGAGGAAAATTGGCTTGATTGCAGCAGCCATTCATTAGTCGCTATCGTGCCTGGATGATGTCTTGTGAGGCTTGGACAAGCTAGCTTGTCAATAAAATTTTCCAAGTGGCCCCATGAATCATCTTCATCTGCGTGCATCTTGCACTCCTCAGATTTTTCTTTAGCTGCAGCCCCCTGGGCTGGTTTACGTTGAAGTCTTAGCATGTAGGCTTTAGCATCAATGTTTTCATTATTTTTTTTAATCAGCACCAATGTTGTTATTATAATATACCTGGCTTGAGCATGCATTGAAGTGTCTATTTGAGTCGGCTTGAGCTTTGGAAATTTTACTTTTCATTTCAAGAGATAACATATGTTTTTGCGTCATTATTCTAAACCTTCTTCTCATTATAGATCTATTTTGGACAGTACAGATTGTCTATAACAAATTAGAATTTCCCAAAAATGAGAACATTCTTGCTTGGATTTTAAGCTGCCTCATTCTTCATACGTCCTCTTTTTATCTTGCTTTTGTCGTATCTAGCGGCTAATAAAGTTAGATTGTCTGGAGTGGAATTTTTTGCATTTTATAGCAAGTTTTTTTTCCAGTTTATCTGTCTTGGGTTTTTTAAACTCTGTAGTTAGATTGTTCTCATTTTCTTCACATGATTCTCAGATCACTATCAGCATCCGGCTCTCTTTCTTGTTGACGGAGTTTCCTCCATTTGTGCACTTGATTTTCGGATGGATGAATGGGGTATAGATGTGGCTTTGACCGGCTCTCAGAAAGCTCTTTCTATGCCCACTGGAATGGGGATTGTGTGCGCGAGCCCCAAAGCTCTTGAGGCCTCCCAGACTGCTAAGTCAGTTAGGGTTTTCTTTGACTGGAAAGATTACTTGAAGTTCTATAAGATGGGAACATATTGGCCATACACTCCTTCTATCCAATTGTTATATGGACTTAGAGCAGCACTGGATCTCCTCTTTGAGGAAGGGCTTGACAATGTGATTGCAAGGCACAGCCGCCTGGGTAAAGCAACAAGGTAAGTTTACCTTTTCCCTCATAACATACCTCTAAGTCCGCCTAAATTGCATGAAGCATTCATAATATAGATATTATTCATGGTTTTGTTCATGGGCCTTCCGACAAGTTCTGGTTGTCCTTCTATAGTCTTGTAGTATCTTCAAGTTTATACATTTATTTCATGACAGAGGTTCCACTATGTATGCTCGCCTTTTTGTTTTGGATAGTTGTTCAACTTCTATGTTTTAATGGATGGAATCTAGAGGATACTTTGGAGGGAACTAATCGGAACCCAATACCTAGTAAGACAATATATAAGTAATAGTGTTCAAGTAGTTGGATGGTTCAGGAATCTTTATTCTATTAGAATCCACTTTTTAAAACTCGAGTCTGAGATCTTGGGGTGGGATCAGATTCCTACCCGGTTTAAGAAAGTGATTCAAATTTGAATGAGTAGGTAATCAGGAATCCCTTTCCTATCAAAACATGTGCCGAATAGTGGAATCATCACGACCCCGAGCCATATTTGGCTCCTCCTCAAGATTCCTACCATACAAATTAAGTCCATATACTGATATACCAAAAATCAATATTTCTGATTAAAGTCTGCATGAAATTATCCTCCATGATTCCTATTTTACTGTGTTTTTCACTTCAAAATGCAGGCTTGCAGTGGAGGCATGGGGTTTGAAGAACTGCACTCAGAAGGAGGAATGGTACAGTGACACGGTCACTGCAGTGCTTGTTCCTCCATACATTGATAGTTCAGAAATTGTTAGAAGGGGATGGAAAAGATACAATTTGAGCTTAGGCCTTGGCCTAAATAAAGTTGCTGGGAAGGTTTTCAGAATAGGGCATCTTGGCAATCTAAATGAGGTATGGTTCCTTTCTTATACAGTTACATGCTTGTTTCGAATGACTTGGGGCTTAAAGCACGACTAAGATCAGAAACTAAGGTTGCATTTAGGTTAGAATGGAGTGGATTTGGCATCACCGCATCACTTGTTTATTCTATTTGTCATTTATTTTTCCATGTGGGCAGTTCTGTGAGCGCCCAACTGAAGGCTGAACCAGATTATGTCTTATTGCTGTTACTATCCATAACGTTCTTCCACAATGACTAGTTCAGCATCGCGAGACAGTTAGATGGGCTTAAGAATGCATATTTCGTGGTTTCATGATATTTTCCCCCTTTTCTTTCTTCTTCCCTTTTTCTTGTGTTTTTATGAATAAGTGTTTGGGTCATGTATTTGTCAAAGGATCTGCTACGAAAGAGTAAAATCTTAAAGAACACGAAGTGTAAAATCTAGATTCTCCATAAATCCCTCCACAAATCCATGATCCAACGTCACTTCTAGGGTCTTCTAAATTGCTTGATTTGGTCATGTATTTGTCAAAGGATCTACTACGAAAGAGGAAAATCTTAAAGACACGAAGAGTAAAATCTAGCTTCTCCTTAAATCCCTCTACAAATCCATGATCCAATGTCACTTCTAGGGTCTTCTAAATTGCTTGATTTGGTCATGCATTTGTCAAAGGATCTACTACGAAAGAGGAAAATCTTAAAGACATGAAGAGTAAAATCTAGCTTCTCCTTAAATCCCTCCACAAATCCATTATCCAACGTCACTTCTAGGGTCTTCTAAATTGCTTGATGCAAAACAATCTTAGAGAATACTATTTCCGATCAAAACGAAAAAATATTGGAGAGTTTTATGTTGTCTCTTTGTTTGTTTGTTTGGTGATGAGGGTATCCAAGGCTTTTGCCCCGACTAATTACCTGGCATAGACACTGCGTTCTGTTTTTAAGAGAAACATAGGCATCAAAAGAGCGCAATGATATTCAAAAAAAATGGCCATAAATTGTTTTCAACAATTAAATGAGGAGTACTACAGTTCTCATATCAGTTCATCAACTTTTTGTATCAACCACCTGCGTTACACCCAAATTGTGCTATCTTGCTACTGTTTCATCATGCACTGACTATATACTATTGTTCATCCGTGACCGAAATAAAACTGACCTTATCCTTATGCTTACTGGGGACTTGGGTTGGGAGTGTTTTTACTTCTTTGTCTGAACAGTAAATTAATGCCACATGGCCCACATCAAAACTGGTTGAGAAATTTTATTTTTTTGAGCAATGGTGGATATCATTTTTTGACAGCTTCAAAAATTAGTTTATATATGTCGCTCTCGTCTCTAAAATTAGTTTATACTAAGTACTAGGTGTTTGATTTGTGAGAGTTTCATAGCACACCCGTCGAGTGCACACTTGGTTATGTAAAATATTCATTAGGTTGAGAACTATTGGTCGATAAGGACTAGCTGAGCTCCTTGACCTGATCTATCAATATGCTTGTACGTATCTATATTTGCCCATTTCATTGCAGTTGCAACTGCTGGGGTGCCTCGCTGGAGTGGAAATGATACTTAAGGATGTCGGATACCCAGTGAAGCTTGGGAGCGGAGTGGCAGCAGCTTGCGCTTTCCTACAAAACACCACCCCCCTGATTGCTTCCAGGATTTGATCCCACCGTCTTCTGCATATTCATGCAACTACTTTTCCTTCTCCCGGTCATTTTGCTTCGAGCAAACTCTGTAAAAATTTCATACTTTGCATCTCCTTTGTTCCTCTGCTGGCACTCTTTTGAGGCTTTCTGGATGCTACTTCAATTTATATATGTTGCTTCCTGCTTCTTTTTGTCCTGTTTTTGAATCTTATGTATACATAGTTTAACTTGCTCAGAAAATACAGGAAAATGCAATTCTGAAGACTGATTTGAGGACTATATAGAATATATGTTAAAATCGGGATCAGTAATTTCCATACTTGTGGCAGGCCAATACTCCCTGTGTCCCATATTGTTTGTCCCTTTGAAAGTTTCTACATTTTTAAGGGGGCCATGCATAAAATATGTAGATCCAATTAAAAAGTTGGCTAAACTTCTATTATTGTCATGTAATCCTCGCTTCTAATATTATTTTAATCACTTATTGGATGAAGTGATCCATTACCGAGCTGTCTCTGTCTCAATGGGAATAACGAGTATCTCTAAAAACTCAAAAGTTTCATATTTGAAGTAAGTTTTTAAGAAACTGCTCGAGTTTTACCAAAAGCTGCTCTCTAGGGTTAAGTCTTCGAAATTTTACACCCTTTTTCGCTTGACTTTTCAAACTTGAATACAGAACTAACATTAAGGACAGGGAGTAATTTTTCATGAATTTGTTGAACTAAGTATCGTTCCACCATGAGAGATGCATAGATGGTACATTATGTTCCTTTTAGTGTATTGAAGGTCGTAGCCTGGCTAGTGAAACAAGGAAAGGGCATCAAGATATTTGTAATCTGGGCTGCATCGTGCAGTTCTAATATAGACACTGAATTCACCTCAAATAAATCGAACTGCTCATCTTATAGAGCCGCCAAATAGAATATTCATGCTAAAAAATAGGTTGATCAGAAACTAATAACACACTACTTTACTTACATTTTCCTGAAAAAAAGAACAAATCTTTTCTGATAACTATTAAAGATGAACGCTTTAGAGTTCTGACTATTCAAAGCAAGCCCCCAGTTCATCCAAAATCACCAAAATTGCAAGGTCCAGTCCTAATTGAATCTGCAAGAAGACAATTAGTTGCGGAAATCAATACGTTTATCTAAAATTAGGATCCTCATGACTTTGCTATGGAAATCAATAAGTTTATCGGTAAAAGCTTGGTTGGATGATGTTTGTCACAAGTGAAATACATAGTCAGATTTTGACCGTTAATTTCACTTGTGACAAATATGATTCGCTGAATCGGATACTGATGTTCAACGAAATTAATTTTTTCAAGGACGTTAAACACATCGAGACTTACGAAACAAGTTGTTCGGATTCCCAATGGACCCGTGATCGGTTCTATTTTGAGTCACATGAGAGAATCTCAACTCATGGCATGAGGAGATCATAATTTGTTCATTTGCAGAACAAAAAGTCGAGATACACAATTCCACTTATATCCGGAATTTGATCCAACGATTTCGACCCAGTTATGTCCGGAATTGTGTTTCAAACTTGTGTCCTAAATAAGCTCCTGTCCTCAGAATGGAGGATTCTGCAGAGCATCCCTGCAAAACAGGCGCAAAATAGTCGATCCAGCCGTTCATCTCGACAATTGATGGCTCGGATCTCAACCGAGCAGTAAACAATTCAGATTTGTACATGCTCAGATTCAACCTGAACCGTCCATACTCAAATGAATTGCTAGATTGACCGCTCGGCACTGCAGTACACGAAGAAGATGCTCGGTCGCATCCCCACCCCCCACCATTACCATTTGAGGAATAAAGAGTATAAAATCCACAGGAACCCAGATACGGAGTAAAAAAAGATGCCAATTTTGGGACCATACCCCTTGAATCCCATTTCTCCACGCCACAGCGATGAGATCGACACCTCGCCCAATCCCACCTTCTAATCATCAGACCAACCAACAAACAGACAAAATCCACCCTCGTAAGGAAAAAATTCAAAATACCCCCCAACCTTTTCACCCAAATTCAATTAGACTCCCAACCTTTTAAAAACTTCAATTTTACTCCCAACGTTATATTCCGTTAATCAAAATACCCCCTTCCGTCCGAATTGCTAACGGATTCCGTTAAAGGCTCCGTTAAATAATGTCCCGATGGAATTTCGATGATCCAAGCCGTTCAATGTGTTCAAAATGTGATTTTAAGGGTACCTTGAAGAAATAAACAAAAAAATGACCGAAAAGGACTTCATCTGAACAGTTTTCTATTGAATAGTTCAATAAAAAACTGTTCAGATGAAGCCCTTCCCGATCATTTTTTTTCTAATTTCTCGTGGGTACCCTTAAAATCACGTTTAAATCATATTGAGCGGCTCGGATCATTGAAATTCGATTGGGAAAGGGGAGGTGCGGATTGATTCGAATTTTGTTCAAGTCCGGACGTCCGGATTTTGCTTCGGTCTGCACCTCCCCTTTTCCGATCGAATTTCGATGATCCGAGCCGCTCAATGTGATTAGAATGTGATTTGAAGGGTGTCCGCTGAAAATCAGCAAAAAAAAAATGACTGGGAAGGGCTTCATCTGAACAGTTTTTTATTGAACTATTCAATAGAAAACTGTTCAGATGAAGCCCTTTTCTGTCATTTTTTTGGTTGGTTTCTCACGGGTACCCTTAAAATCACTTTTTGAACACATTGAACGGCTTGGATCATCAAAATTCCATCGGGAAATTATTTAACGGAGCCTTTAACTGAATCCGTTAGTAATTTGGACGGAATGGGGCATTTTGATTAACGGAATATAACTTTGAGAGTAAATTGAAGTTTTTAAAAGGTTGGGAATCTAATTGAATTTGGGGTAAAGGTTGGGGGGTATTTTGAATTTTTCCCCCCTCGTAATTCCCCAGTCAAAATTTCCGCGCCCCTTTAAAACGTGTCCCCCTCGTCTCATCCATCCGCGTCTCTCTCTCTCTGTCTCTGTCTCTCTCTCTCTCTCTATGTGTGGAAGTGGAACTTTCCTGCTTAAACCGCAAAAGCCCCTGGACTCCCCCCTATAAAACGTCTTCAGCTTTTTTTTTCCTCTCAATTTCTATACCATCATTCAAACTTCAAACGGAAGGAAGGAGAAAAAAATGACTTTTCAAGAAGATGAAGAAATCGATCAGTTCGATCGCTTACCTGACGCCATTCTCCGCCTCATCTTCAACAAACTGCACGACGCGCGTTCCCTCACCCGATCCATGTCCGTCTGCAAGCGCTTCGCCGAAATAATCCCCGAGAACGACACTGTTTCCCTCACGATCCCTCGCAGAATCGCCCTCAAACGACAACCACAGCCGTGCAACGACTTGGTCGCCACGAAGTCGAGCTGCTCCGGCTCTCGGCGCGAATCAGGAGGATCTCTTACTGATTCGAAAAGTGTTTTCAAGAGTTTGATTCGTAGAATCGTGACGACGCCGATCCGATTCATTCTTCGTGGTATTTTCTCTTCGAAATCCTCTCGATTTGGTCATGATGATGGGGGCGATTGTCCATTCTACTCGCCTAATGAGGTTTTGAAGAATTTTAAAGAAATCCAGTCGCTGCGAATTGAGATTCCGACAGGCGAGATCGGATCGGGCGGCCGAGATTCGCTGCTGAGGTGGAGAGCGGAGTTCGGGAGCGAGCTCCAGAGCTGCGTGATATTCGGAGCGAAATCTATCCGCAGGACGTCTCGAAACCCTAACGACGACAAAGGAATCGACGAGCAACGACAGCTACAAAGAAATGGATCGGAAGACGAGGTTTCGATCGGTGACGACGAGCTGAAGTTGAGGATCGTGTGGGCGATATCGTGCTTGATTTCCGCGTCGGCGAGGCACTACTTGTTGCAGAGAGTGGTTTCGGAGCATTCGATGGTGAGGAGAGTGGTGATCGGGGACGGGAGCAAGCAGGGGAGGGTGAGGATGGAGAGAGAGCAGATTGAGGAGTTGAGGAAGAATGTGGATTTGGAGGCGGAGACAGAGAGGAGGCCGGTGCCGGCTTTGAAGATGAAGCTGTGGTATGTGAAGGAGTTGGAGGTGAGGGAGGGATGGGTGGTGGAGGGGGCAACGGTGCTCGTGATTAGGCCAGCGGAGGAGGGGGAGAAGAAGGCGGCCAAGGAGGAGAGAGATTGTGATTTGGTGTCTAGGGTTTGGAATGGTGGTGGTGAGGAGGAGGAGGAGGAGGAGGAGGTGGTGGTTGGTGAGGGTGTGAGGGAAATGATGAAGAAGAAGAGGACTTGTACTCTGGAAATGAACTCATTTTGAGTTGTTTTGATTTTGATATTTTGGTTGTTTGTTTCACGCATTGCAAATTCTAAATGAGACCAATTCAGTAAACAAAATTCTACTCCATAGATTTTCAAGAAAATCCTACTATTTGATTTACATGTTGATGCAGGGGAGCTTTTGATATTCATGATTGGGTCGGAAGCTCTCTAGTCCAATAATTTGGACGGAACGAGACAGTCCAGATCGGAACCGTCTAGCGGTATAATCAATGATTTAAATTTGCTCATCAATCGTTACTGATAAGAATTTAAAAATATAGTAAAACCATTCACTGTAGCAAATGAACAATACCAATTAGAATTGTCTCCTCCAATTCAAAACATAGAATGAAAGAGGATCCATTTCCTTTAAGCATCCGAAGCCATTCGATGCACATAGGTCCACATCCATCAAAAGCTTCCAAACCAGTTGTTCCCGGAGTTACTGTAGTATTTTTTAAAGTTATGTTCATAGTTGTTTTAGGGAAATGATATTGACACTTTAAAAATTGATGCAGGCACTCCAAAATTAGTGTAACTCCAAAGCCATTTTCCTTTGTTTTTTGGAGTGCCTGCATCAAATTTTGGATTGCCAATATCATTTCCCTTGTTTTATTCTATTTATTTGGATAAGGCCCTTATATTCCATGCCTCTACATCATTTAGGAGTATTTTCTAATTCCCAAAAGGAACATCATCTTCTCTACTACTAACCCTGCTCTTCTTGCTCAACTGTGTTTAGTTCCAAGTAGCTAAGGCGTATTCCTTGATAATTACTCTACGGCCGTTTGGATGCAGGATAAGGACTGAGGGTATTAGTAATGAGGGGGATAAAATAGTAGAGAGTGTTATGTAAGAAGGGTGGACCCATATTTATGTGACGGAGAGATTAAAAAGTATTTGGTTTGGATGAGATATTAGAGAAGAGGGATTAAATAATGCTACTTAGTTTGAATAATAGATAAAATAAGGGATAAGATTGTTTTATAGTTAAAAAGGAAGAGAAATGAGGTATTATCCGGGGATATTAGTTAATACCACCCTAAAACCTCCCCATAAATAATTCCCCGCCGGGGGTATTAGGGGTACAAGATAATCCAGGGGAAAACTAATACCCACGGCAAAATGAGGTCCCAAACCAAGGATTAAACATGGGTCCACAGTCTTAGGAAGGGAGGAAACTAATACTCCTTCCCATGCCGGCATCCAAACAACCCCCTATAATGATATGTTTGGAATCCAGGGAGAGAGAGAGAATGGAAGAGGAAACTACTCAATAATTAAGAGGAAAGAAATGGAATCATGGATAACAAGTTCTTCCCTTTTCTTCTCTCCTTCCTCTCATTTTCATTGCAACGTCAGATAATTCTTTCCTATATATCCAAAAAATGAAAAAGCTAATTTTCCTCAACTTTTTCCTTCTTTTTTTTTCCTTGCAAAACCAAACAGAAGAAAATACTAAGCTTTCTTTGCAATTCCTCTTCACTATACGTTCCTTCATTTCACTTTTCTTTCCATAAGTTCCAAACAGACTAGTTTATGATATGAAACCCAAGTGATCTTTTCGATTGATCAAAAGATCTGGCCAAACTGGTTAGAATACAGTACGTACTTGAACAAAAATTAAATTTTTGGGAATCGACGGAGTTTTTGGCAGCGCATTCTGTACCTTGCAAAAAACCCGTTCACTGATATTTCCTGAAATAACAGTCCATATCACTGCGTTTTCATGTAATTTTCCAAAACCAGGTTCACCAGTGCCAATAGGTTGATTCTACACAGGCAAGACACTCTAAGACAGCATTAAAAGTTGAGTAGTACTTTCATCCTTTTGAGTCCTTAACACCACAGCTAAAGCTTCTTCCAATGACTGGGCTGTGATTCCCTCCCTGCATTAGAATTCACTTCAGCCACACACACACAACAACACTCTTCCCAGTCCCAGGCTTCTAGTGATTTCCAATGGTTTGATTTTCATTATCTATTTTAGCTACAGTCCGATTCCTGCCGTGCAAGAATTCAACATTCTACGGCAGGAAGTTTTCAGTTCAATCACCATTAGCAAAATCAAAATCTAAAACATAAAAACGAGGAGAATAAAAATCCCAAATAGCTTTACACTACAAACATTCAAAATGAGACTGCGTAAGAGGAAAAAAATATAGCTTTACATAAAAATTCCAGCTTGCTTTTGGTGAACATTTGATATACATATAGGGAAAGAAGTGATGACTGAAAAGTTCTACAATGGCATAATGCAAGTTATATATCGAACCCCAACTCAGGGAAAGTAGATTGATATGAGCTAGAAGGGCAAGAACAAAAAAATTGTTGCAATTTTATCACTAGCAACATTTTCCTATATATCATTATCAGGTGATTCCACTGCTACTTCATCCAATTTCCCAAAACCAGGTTCATTCATTGTCAACCGGTTGATCCTCAAGAGCCTAGATGTCATTAGAATTCCTCAACAACAGCCCTAAAGCTTTTTTGTATGACTGGCCCGTGATTCCTTGCATTGATTCCCCTCAACCACATACAACACACCAATACGTTTCCCAATCCTAGCCGTCAAGACATTTCTTATGGTTAAATTTCCTTCTCTATATCAGTTACATCCAGATTCTTACAGTGCAAAGAATTACACCTCCCACAGCTGGAAGTTTCCGGGGAAATTTAACAGGTATTACTTCAAAGTTGCAAAATCACTTCACCATGACCAGAACTCACCTCCTCAAAACAAATTTTTTACTACTTCATATCATAAAAAATTGGTCCACAAAGAAGATAGAATAAGCTAGCACACAGCAAACAACTGCCAGAATAAACTGAATGTGGCCATTATTGCCAACTTCCCAGTCAATTCAGGTGGTTGGCTGGCTCATGCATCTTTGAAAGCTTCCATTAAATACATATCCATGGAAGTTTGAAAAGCTCAATACTGAACACAACGGTAAAAGTTGCGAGTTAACACAATCAACAACAGTACACAGTGATGCCAAAGTCACCAGGTCAAACAGGGTTGAAAAGAATTACACAAAACCAACCAAAAATACACCCATATAAAGAAATGGTAAAGCAAGATAATCTGCAGCAGATACAATCATACAAGATGGTCCCTCCATAAACTAACAATTTTTGAACACCTTTTCTATTTCTTTACCTTTGATTTTGTCCCCGCAATTTCTTTTACATTTTCCTTCTTGTTGTGGTGATGTTATCGTATTCGTTTGTATGCACTGAAAAGAGACATTGTTAATCAAAGTACGGTTATATTCAAGTAGTACTATGTCTAGTGACAAGTGAGGGAAACATGTCTCAACCTTCCTCATTCCTGAGCACTACAAATCAGTCATGGAAATCTGGGTAGACTGGGTTGCAATAGAAAATAAACTTATATCAAGTTTAAAATAAACTTATATCAAGTTTCGTTATCTGCATCCAAAGCCTAATTCCACTCATAAAGAACCACCAAAACAACCTCATCCATAGGTAGATGGTAGAATTCAGCGTGTTACTAGTGGTCATAACAATCAAAAGTATGCATATGGAGTGGTTCCTAAAGGCTACAACACTTAAACTCTTTGGTAACTCTAGACACATGAATTTGATCTATGCAACCGTCTACCACTGCGTTTTTCCTTCTGCTTTGACGCTGATATTCAAGATTGACACCCCGACCCATAATGATTTCAAATAGTAGCAGCATTAATATTCAAGATTTCAAACAACCTCTAATTCAAAGCAGGATCCTTGAAAATTCGTTCAACGATGGAGACACATTTAGAACAATCCATGTTCATATACTACTTTACATATAATTTCATCACTAAACTCCCATCACACTCGTTAGTGTTATATTCAACTGACTAGCGTCGCAGGCCAAGCTTCTTATTTGGTCAGTCAAATTATTTCGAAAGCTTCCGTAAAATACAAATCCATGGAACTTTGAAAAGTTAAAACACACAAAACCAACAGAAAATACACCCAGATAAAGAAACGGCAAAGCAAGACAATCTGCAGCAGCATGCCAGCAGATACAATCATCCAAGATGGTCCCTCGATAAACTAACAATTTTTGAACTCCTTATGATTTTGACCCCACAATTTCTTTTCCATTTTCCTTCTCGTTGTGGCGATGCTATCATATTCGTTTGTATGCACAGGAAAGAGACATTGTTAATCGAAGCACGGTATATACAAGTAGTGCTATGTCTGGTGACAATTGGGGGAAATTGTATGTCTCCACTTTCCTAATTCCTGAGCACTAGAAATTACATACCGAAATCTGGGTAGACTGGTTGCAGTAGAAATTAACATCTATCGACTTGTATCTGCATCCAAAGCCAAATTCTACTAATGAGGAACCACCAAAACAACCTCGTTCATAAGTAGGCGGCAGAATTCAGTGTGTTTCTTGTGGCCAGACCCTCAACTAACAAGAAACACTATGGATAGAGAATGGTTCCTAAAGGCTACAACACTTAAACTCTTTGGTAACTCTAGATGCGTGAATTTTATCTATTCAACTGTCTAATTACCACTGCGTTTGTCCTTCTGCTTTGAAGCTGAAATTTAAGATTAGCACCCTGACCCATAATGATTTCAATAGAAGCAGCATTAATATTCAAGATTTCAAACAACCTTCAAATCAAAGCAGAATCCTTGAAAATTCTTCCGACAATGGAGACACATTTAGAACAATTCATGTTCATATACAAGTCATATAATTTCATCACTAATTTAGTGCTGGAATATTTTGATACTGTCCTTGTAGTTTTTCAGAATCTGCACCACGGCTTCCGAAAAAACACCTTGTTCTTCCGCAAATGCATCCACCATGGCCAACTGGGCGTCAGACTCAGAATCATCACCACTAGACACGTGAACAATGGTCACCCCTTTCATCACATACCCAGACTTTGGGAGCTGTAAAACAGGCACACTCCCAACCCAAACACGCATATTCTCTTGCGTCCGTGGCACTGCCTCTTCTGGGCACATAATGGCATTCCTGCACTCCACAAGCTTTTCACCCTCCAAATAGAGCCTCACCCCTTTGTTCATTGAATCGGTGATGCTAATGCTCTGGAGCATCGGGTATTTCAGGATAACACGACACAAGATTCGTAGCCGCAGCATTACCTCTTTTGCACAATCAAAGGCTAGATGAAAGCGGCAAATCTGCTCTTCCTGAGTTCTCTCATAGTCAGTTTCATCATCCTCTTCTTCTTTTTCTTCTTCAGATTCCTTCATTTTGGAGAGAGATGCTGCGTAGAGCAACGTGAGGCTGTCGAAATGTGAGGCGAGTTTGGCACCCCATTTGAAAACAGAATCATTGTCAGCGACGAAATAGGAGACAAGGTCGAGATTCAGAGATCGAATCTGAGTCAACTTCGCTAAGATCTCGGGGCCCCAAACATTCAATGGCGAAGAAGGAAGCTTGTGGAAGTCTCGGGGAATGGAAAGGTAATCCCCGGCATTCGCTTTGATGGAGACTTTTTGGACGAGAGGGATGAGGGAAGCGAATCGCTTGCAGACCACGAAGCTTCTGCACAGCCATTTCATGTCGGAGACCTTGTCGAAGATGTTTACTGCGACGTCGTCTGGCAAACGCTGGAACTGGTTCTCTTCTTCTTCCTTCTTCTCCGCCCAGTTTTCCATCGATACAGCTCCTCTCTCTCTCTCTCTCTCTCTCGTCTCTGATTTCTCTCTCAACTGTAAGTGTAATTGCTGTATCTCCCTAGCCTAGCACACACAATATGTGTGGGTTTGTAAAAGGACTTGGATTTCCGGGCGTGGCAATCAATGGTTCATCTCGGCGGTGAACGGTTCAAATTGGTTGAGGCTGAGATAAAATTCGCACCATTAATTGTGAGATGGATAATTCGGATACCGCATTAAAGAGGTGTAGTGGGGCTGTGCACTATAGCACCCTCGGTGTTTGAAGGGGTCTGTAATCTAGACTTAATTACAAATCTTACAAAAATCAATATGCATTTAGGAATATCTATAAATTTTGATCTTACACATCGATAAACTATTCACACGTGTGTTTAGCATTGTTTTATTCATTTTGATTTTGTAACAAATAATTATGTGAAATTTTGAATAAATTTCAAACATTTTATGGATGCATTGGTAATGTACCTTCGAACGCATTAATTTAATCTAAAAGTTTTAAAACTACAAATAGGAGAATATAAATTTTGCAGGAGGTGATTGATGGGGATTTGGCTATAAAATATACTACCTCCGTCTCAATTTACTTGTTTCAGTTTTATTCTAACTGGATAAAAAAACTAATTATATTTTTAAATTGATAATAAAATTTTTTTTATCAAATATGGATCTTGCTTGATAGATTATAAATTGTAAAATATAATCAATTAAAAATAACACAAACTCCCAAAAGTGACAATTAAATTGGGACTGAGGGAGTAGTAAAAACTTTGTGAAAAATGACGACCCTAGGCGACAGTCTATTCACCCATGCCTGAGGCCTTTGCAAATTGTGGTAATTCGTTGCTCTGATGGAGAGCCGAGTTAGAGAGTAACCCAATAGTTGTGTGATATTCAAACCAAAATATTCCATAAGAGTTCACAAAACCCTAAGGATGACAAAGAAATCGACCAACAAAAGTATTCAAACCGAGTTAGAGAGTTTATGTTTTATTTTTTCACACTTTGTACGTTCAAAATGAGATTGGGCAAGAGGAAAGAATACAGCTTTAAAAAATATTCTTAGCATGATTTTAAGTGAAAGTTGTTACAACGGCGGCAACAATGTACGAGGGGAAGAGGTTGACTCAAATCCTTTAACTCCATCTTGTGTTAACGGGTGTTCGAAATTTCCAAGGACTCAGGGGCTCTGAAGGACAGCAACTGCTGTCCCGGCCTAGTGAGGCTCGCTCCGATGATCAGAAACATTCACTTTGTAAAACTCGTCGAGTATAACAACTCTGCAAAATATTAGCTCAATTGGATATCACTAAGTGCCTGATTTAAACACTTATAACTTGCCAATAATGTGGGTTCCAATGGATTTGATTTAGTATTTTGGATCCATTCTTTTCAAGATAAAAATGTTTCGATTTGGCACTTAATGATATTCGATCGAGCTGATTTTTTGCAAAGTAATTATACCCGACAAGCTCTACAAAGTTAACGTTTCCGATCATTGGAGCAAAATTAGAGCGGGTCCTGCTAGGCTGGGACACTAGGTGCTGTCCCTCGAGAGGGACAGCAGAGCCCCCTGGGTTCAAATTTCCAAGCCTATCTATCTTCATAATCATTTTAGCAATTAATTTCATGCACTTCTGCCCATTTAATTCGCAAGAGGAGCATTACCTCTACTAATAAGCCTGCATTATAAGGGTATGCTTGGAATCTAAGGGGAGAGAGAGAGAGAGAGAGAGAGAGAGAGAAGGGAAAAAATGATGTTCCTTCTCAGTTTCCTTACCTTTCTTTTATCTTTCCTTTCATTTTCATTGGAATGTAATAAATAACTGTCAACGTTTTCGGATATATCAGCGGATCCTACAGCTGGTTGATCATCAAGAGCCCAGACGACATACTACGAATGTTATGTCCTCGTTAATAACTTCGACAAGCACACATTTGGTGCAATATAGCTAAAAATGTTTAGAGATCGACATCAAGCACAGGCGTCCAATGAACACACCTGAGCTACGACAAGGCACACCCTTACTTGAGTCATCAACACCACACGCAAAGCTTTTTCCTACCGCGCTGTTACTCTCCCTAATTCCCAGTCCTAGCCTTCTACTCATTTCCTAGGATTGGATTTTCATTCTCTATTTTAGCTACATTCATATTCCAACAATGTGAGATGAAATTCTAAAATTTTTCCCCTCCATATGTGACAAAAAGCAGCTGCAAAAGAGAGTTTGAGATCAATATCTTGCATACTCTTACCCCTTCTGTTAGCTGTAATCCAGTCAATCAAGCCAGGTATAGATAAGTTGTTTAGTTGAGCTTTATTCCTTGCGACGAAAAGAATCCCACCTTCCGCAGCAGGGAGTTCTCAGTGATCAACATGTTAACAGGTATTCACCACAATCTCCATTTGAAAAATCCTACAAAATATAACATGAGGAAGAACATACTTTTGCCACTTCATTTGCATATCCTACAAAATTGTTCCACAAAGAAGATACTACCCAAAAAAAAATCCCAAAACAAACCAAACGTGGTCATTACTAGGACGGGAAAAATCAAGTAGTTAACATGTAGCCAATTTCCAAGTCGGGGACTCAAGGTGGCCGTGAATCTTCAGAAGCATCGATGAAAGAGGTTATTGACTATGTTACATGGACTCGGGTGTGAGTATTGGGTGCAGGTGCAAGTGCAAGTCCAAGCATCGAATCTTCCTAAACTTAAATCTTAGGATACGTGGATATGTGTCCCCAACTTAGGCACAGGTACAGGGACATGTCCTGAACTCTTGTTTGTATTATATATTGCATAATTTTCTCACATTATGTATCATGAACTATGTTTATAAATGTATTTAAACAAGAAATGGTTAAGAAAATTATGTTTTTACTATTTCCCTATTTCCTGTCCATGTGAAATACTCGAAATCTCGCTTTTCAAGCTAATTTGATATTTATTTTCTATAAGTATCTTAACAATTAGAGGATCCGAGTGTCCAAAAGGATACGGGTGTCGGACACATCGATACGAGTACTTGAGCCAAAATGAAGGATCCATGTAACATAGGTTATCGATAGTATTTCAAGAGTCGAGTTTGGAAGGAGGATAAACTTTGCAAGTTGATACATTCACAATATTACATGACTTGAGACCAAAATCACCACAGCCAAAACGGCTTCAAAAGACAAAACAAAACAAAAAATATACTCCATGTGGAAAGCAGAGTTAACATGGAGACACAACAGAGTCTCCTCATAAAATGGCATTATAATTGTTACTTCTCTTTTTGGTTCTCTTTTTCCTTCCTTTCATGTTTTTAATTTTTTAAGTGGAGTACCCATTTGATTCCTCTTCTTGTTGTCCATTGCATCAACAGGCTGAAGAAGAGAAAGCATCGAACACTGTAACTTGTATACACAGGATACTTTATACACACAAATTTGGTTAAATAATCAGATACAAATACACTTAATTGTTCCTCTAGAAATGATTCTAAGTATAGCAAACATCACTTTGCCAATCATCAATCAATAAAGTACACAAATGAACAAAGAAAACTCAGATAAGACCCTCAAAGAACGCATCAGAGTTGCCCAATTGCATCCATAACGACAATATCCACAATATCTTTGCGAAATCAATCCTTAAAAACTACTTGACTGATCAAAAATCTGATGAAGGCTGTGAAGTGCAGCACAAAATTCAAGCAATAAACAGACTAACATCGAAGACAGGATACCTCAAGGTAGGCTTTAAGAGTCAGCTCTTTTATGGGATAAACAATGATAGTAAAATAGTTCAAAAAAGAAGACAAATCATAATCAAGTTGCAATGAACAAAAATCCAAAACAGTAATTGATCTATATATTTGCACATGAATCAAAGGAAGCTTCCATGAAACAAGTAATGGATGGAGACTTGTAAAGTTGATTTTTCAACATGGTAAAATTTGCAAGTTAATACAATCAACGGTAGTGCATATATTAGTGCCGAAGTCAAATAAGTAAGACACACCAGCCAAATAATGCACCCCGTAGAAAGAAGTAGAAAAAGATAGTTAGGACTCCTTTTCTTTTTCTTTCCCTTTGCAAAATAACAAAAAACCCAACAATTTCCTCCACCTTTCCCTTCTTGAGGTCAAACCATAAGCAAAACCAAAGTGTCCAATTTCCTTAGCACTGGGTTGCACAAGAAATTAACTTGCTTCGCCTACGGGACTAAGCATGTCACTGTTGTCTCCTACTAAATCGGCCCCCAAAATATCAAGTGGCGGACCTGTACAGTGAGTGGATATCCTAAAATATGGGGCATCACCATAACCAAATATCCATCAAAGAGGTGAAACCCACCATATTCCTTAAGATTTGTATCAGTTGAAATGGGTTCAGGAGTTTGCATTACCAGTTGCATCCATTTACCCATCAGATAACTAACATTAACCATAAATACTTATTGAAACACAACACAAAATAAATTATTCTCAACTACAAATAATGGTTGCTACAACACTTTAACTGTTTTGTTACTCTAGATGTGTGAAAGTGATCCCTGAAACGACGTAACTATCATTGCTGCATTTGAAATTAAGATTCAAAATATCCAATAACCATAACATACAAGCAGAATCCTTTAACATTCTTTAAAAAACGAAGGCATACTTGGAACAATCCTGTACTAACTTTCATATAGTTCCATCACTAAACTCCTATTATGGTTTGTCTTATACTCAACTGCCTAGCATTGTGGGCAAAGCCTCCTAGTTCGTGAGTGAAGTTAAAGCAATAACAAGGGCAGCAAGTAAAGACATAAATCAGGTATAGCATCGATTTCAGTTCTGAAACATTGCCTTGACGATGTCCTTGTGGTTTTCAAGAATCTGCACCACGGCTTCGAAAAATACACCTTGTTCCTCTGCAAAAGCATCAAACATGGCCGTTTTGGCATCAGAATCATCATCACCATACAGGTTGAAGTGAACAATGGTCACCCGTTTCATCACATACCCATACATAGGGAGCCGTAAAACAGGCACATACCCAACCCTCATAATCGCCGTTTCCAAATCAAAAGCATTCATGCACTTCACAAGCTTTTCACCACTCAAACAGAGCTTCACCCCCTTGTTGTTTGAATCGGTGATGGTAATGCTCTGCAGGCTCGGAATTTTCGCGATAACGGGAGACAAGATTCCAAGCCGCAACACTGCCTCCTTTAGGCAGTTAATCGCTAGATTTACTCGGCGAAGAAGCTCTTTGTGAGTTATCTCATATTCAATTTCTTCTTCTTTAGACTTCTTCATTTTGGAGAAAGATGTTGCATAGAGAAATGTGACGCTCTTGAGATTTGAGGTGAATTTGGCACCCCATTTGAAAGCAGAATCCTTGTGGGCGTTGAAATCGGAGACAAGCTCGAGGTTCAGAGATCGAACCCGTGTCAACTTATCGACGAATACGAGGCCGGAAGCATTGAGTCGCAGGCAAGGCGAGAGAGAGGGCTTGAGGAAGTACAGAAGGGTTTTGAGGAGCAATTCGATTATGAACAATTTCGAGATTTCTCCAAGCGAACCATTTACTAGGGCACCCTCGGATTCGTAACGGGGAAAGGAGATGTAATACCAGGCATTGGTTTTGAAGGAGAGTGTTTGGACGAGAGGGATGAGGGAAGAGAATCGCTTGGAGACCACCAAGCATCTGCAGAGCGATTGGACGTCGGAGACCTTCTCGAAGATGTTGACCACCACGTCGTCCGGCAGACGGTGGAACTGGTTCTCTGCTGCTTCTTCCTTCTTCTTCTTCTTCTTCTTCTTCACCCAGTGTTCCATCGATATCATATAGCTCCGCTCTCTCTCTCTCTCTCTCTCTCTCTCTGGTTTCTCTATCAACTTGCTGCGTCTCCCTTGCTCTGTTACTCTGATACAGCAAAGATAAAAGTACAGCAAGTGCTGCACAGCAGCCGGGCACAGACCGCTTTTGTGCCCGTCTCGGGTTCCGTAAACATGATCGGAGCCGTTCATTTTGTTCAAAATATTTGGTTTAGAGTCCTTATAAAACATCATCGCAATCAAAGTTAGATGATTCGTAAACACCCTTCTTGATATCGGATTGAGGTATTTTTTACAGAGATCCTAAACGAAGTATTTTGGATAAAATGAGCGGCTCCGATCTTCTCTGCGGGACCCAAGACGGTCGCAAAAATGGTCTGTGCGCGGCTGCTGTACAGCACTTACTGTACCTATAGCAGCGTTCGCTCTGTTATCAACTCCGAAACCCTACCGAGAATTTTTTTTTTGTTGAACAGGGAAACCGTATGGGCTAATTGGATTTCTTTTGAGTACTTCGTGGATCTTGCTCACGGCTAATTATTCAATACTCCGGTCCCCTCACATAACATGTGGGGCCTACACGTGAGCCCGTGTACATCGCATGTTATGTGAGTGGAAAAATTATATCCCGAAATATTGAGTAATTTTCCCTCACTCACCACTGGTTGGCTGAATTTCATTACCAAAAATGCTTGAAACACACTCAAATCACATACTCATTTATACACAAACTCGACATGTAGTGTGTATGTGCGCCACACTACAATTTCTTGCTCACTCTGATATCAATTCCTTCAGTGCAGAGAAATTGAAAAAATTATGCGCGAAAGTGATTTATTTATTTATTTTAAAAAAAATTACTCGTTTTTTCATAGAGTGACACTTATTCAGCAGTGGAAAGAATATTAAATTATTTGAATGTTTTCTGTATACAAATAATGTTGCTGGGTTATTGTTAATCAACAATCTGTCCTAGTTGTTAGGATGCTCCATTTTATCCCATTTAGGTTCGTTTCGAGCTCAACATGTTTTAACATTCTTCATTCATAAAACGTGTAGAGGTGTCTAAGACTTGGAATCAAGAGTTAGGCCTGAAGGCTGAAGTGGTAAAAAGCCAAAACACAATAGTATGGTGTGCATCTGCAGTGTAGCTGGAAATAAGCATACGAATTTAAGCAATCCATCAGAGAAGGCATTGGAAAGACCGGAAATGAAGCAAACAAATCGCTGCTTTCGAGTACCTAGTTAAATCCATTCGCATTCTTGAAGATGAAGTTTCGTGCTAAAACATTTTCATTGTACTGCCCTATGTTTATGTCCTCATCATGCATGATCGATCCTTTGATGATTTTCTTGTTGTAATTCAGAACCATGTTCGTACCGATATCTCTTTCTTTCTTCGTCTCCTTGGTATCTTTCTTAATTTTGTTTCCCATGTCTGATGCAAGCATCGAAGGATCTTCTAGCAGGAGGCTAAAAGAAAGTTGCCAAGAAGTGAGGCCTTAATTAACTTGCCTAAAAAAGCCCCCGAAATTGGGTACTCTACCAGGGCAATCTACATATGTCGAAGGATACATTTCAGGAAGCTATGCTGCCATGGTTTGCCATGGGGCCCCTAAATCCCATTCTTGAACATCTGCAACAGAGGCTTGCCCAAGCTAGTTTGATCATTTCAATCTTCACCCAGAGCTCATCACCTTCGTTCCAGTCACTGTTCCGCACATTGATGGTCTCCCTCATGGCGCTGAAACAACCGCGCGCAGACGTTTCGTATGCGTTGCATCCTCTTCTCATGACTGTGATGGATCTTGCAAAACCCTCCGTCGAAGCTTCTATGAAACATCTCAAACCCCACTTTGTATTCCTCGTTTTGGTTTCCTGGGTAGTTTAGGCATTAGTCTGTACGTTATGTTGTCGTTAGCCCTGCAACTGTGGCTTATTTGTTTGTCCCGGAAAGAGAACATGAAAAACTGCTGACAAAATCTGAACTGACGAAACAGCCACTGGGTTTCCCTACTTCATCCATTAGATTACGATTCCTATGAAGCCCGTGCCGCTGTTGGTCTAGGAATAAACGATTTTGGTAGTGGAATATCCTTTGTGGAACATGTTTCTATCGCTATCCGCGATTGTGATGCCATGAGTTTCAAAACTTGTATGGAAAATGAAGGGCCTTCCTGTGATTACATTGAAAAGCAGTTCAAAAAACCATTATTCCGGCGAGCCCAGTTGTGCCGGACCCACCACCTACTGCGACCCTGGAAGAACGATGGGAAAAGTGGCTTGGAAGTTTTGAACACAAAACCGTGATTTTCTGTTCATTCGGAAGCGAGTGTATACTCGGGAAGGAGCATTGTCAAGAACTAGTTCTGGATTCCCTGGTATGCCATTTTTTGCAGCTCTAAAACCACCTCTAGCGGCGGAAAATATCGAGTATGTATGGCCGGCAGGGTTTTTAGAGAGAACTCAAGGAAGAGGGATAGTTTATGGAGGTTGTGTCCAGCAGCAATTACTTTTGGTTATGGTTCGTTATTGGAGGCTATGGTCCAGTCCCAGGCTCCTAGTCATTTCCAATGGTTTGATTTTCATTATCTATTTTAGCTACACTCCGATTCCTGCCTTGCAAGAATTCCACATTCTACAGCAGGTTGAAGTTTTCAGTGAAACATACCAGGTATTTCCAATCTTCATTAGCAAAGTTACGAAATCTATAACATCACAACGAGGATAATAAAAATCGCAACTAGGTAGGTTGGCACCTAATCCATCGCCAATCATATAGCTTTACACTTCTAACATTCAAAATGAGATTGCGTAGGAGGAAAAAATATAGCTTTACATAAAAATTCCTGCTAGATTTTCCTTGTGATTTTGGGGAACATTTGATATACATACACGGGAAGAAGTGACGACGGAAAAGTTCTACAATGGCATAATGGATGATGCAATGGTGTCTCCGGTCATTTTGGGGAAATCGTAATTTTTTGCATAACTTCACCATTATGAGCATAACTAAAACCCATTACAAGCATAACAAAACTCAAACAAGGCATAACCAAGGAATATCCAAAAACCAACCAAAGCATAACCAAACCCAACCAAGGCATAACAAACAAGTTATGCTTTGTTATGGTTTTGTTATGCTTGTAATTATGCTCATAATGGATTTTTTATGCCAAAAGTTACGGTGTCCCCAAAATAACTGGAAACACCGAAGTCATTCCTTTCATGTTATATATCGAACCCCAAATCGGGAAAGTAGATTGACATGAGAGAAAAGAAGGGCAAGGACAAAATATTGTCGCGATTTTATCGCTAGCAACATTTTCCTATATATCATTATCAGGTGATTCCACTGCTATTTCATCCAATTTCCCAAAACCAGGTTCATTCATTGTCAACAGGTTGATCCTCGAGAGCACAGGCGTCATTAGAAATCCTCAACAACAGCCCTAAAGCTTTTTCCTATGACTGGCCTGTGATTTTTTGCATTGATTCCCCTCAACCACATACAACACACTAATACTTTACCCAATCCGAGCCATTGAGACATTTCTTACGGTTAAATTTCCTTATCTATATCAGCTACATTCAGATTCTTACAGTGGAAAGAATTCCACCTCCCAAAGCAAGAAGTTTCCAGGAAAATTTAACAGGTATTTCAACGCAATCTCTACTTCAACAACAACAACAACATAACATAACCCATCTAGTCCCCAATCATTGGGGGTATGGGCGGGGATGATTGGAGACAGACCTAACCTTTGGCAATATATGCACAAAGTGGCTGCTCTCAGAATACCACTGAAACAGTGGCCCCCCTAAACCTCCAAGAACCGAGGAGCTACAGGGACGTTTTGTTGTGGAACCATGCCCCCAAATCAAAGCCAAATGGCATCAGAGAGGGCAGGCCTAGAGACCCAAATCAATTTATGTGCACATTACCATACTTCCTTCAATTATAGTCCAGAGCATCGGTATGCGCATCAATTTATTTCAACGCAATCTCTACTTCAAAGTTTCAAAATCTATTCACAATAATCATTCACCTCCTCCTCTATAGAAAATTTTGCTACTTCATTATGTATCATTATATCATACAGAATTGGTCCACAAAGAAGAAAGAATAAGCTAGCACACAGCAAACAATTGCCAGAATAAACTAAAATCTGGCCATTATTGCCAATTTCCAAGTTAAGGTCATGAACTTTCAAAAGTTAAATACTGAACAACAGTAAAAGTTGCTAGTTAACACAATCAACAATAGTGCATATGGTATGCCAAAGTCACCAGGTCAAACAAGGTTGAAAAGAATTCAACAACACCGACCAAAACTACATCCACATACAAAAACAGTAAAGCAATATAATCTGCAGCAGATGCATTCATACAAGATGGTGTCTCCATTAACTAACAAATTTTTAACTTCTTTTTTTTATTTCATTCCTTTTTATTTTGTCCCCACAATTTCTTTTACTTTTTCCTTCTCGTTGTGGCGATGCTATCATATTCGTTTGTATGCACTGAAAGAGACATTGTTAATCAAAGTACGGTTATATAGAAGAAGTGCTATGTCTTGTGACAAGTGAGGGAAACGTATATCTCCACTTTCCACATTCCTGAGCACTAGAAATCAGTTACGGAAATCTCAGTAGACTGGGTGGCAATAGAAATAAACATACTTATATCAAGTTGCATTATCTGCATCCAAAACCTAATTCCACTAATAACAAAACACCAAAACAACCTCATCCATAGGTAGGCGGTAGAGTTCAGCGTGTTCCTGTGGCCAGACCCTTAACTAACAAGAAACAGTATGCATAGGTAATGGTTCCTAAAGGCTACAACACTTAAAACGCTTTGGTAACTCTAGATGCGTGAATTTGAACTATACAACTGTCTAACTACCACTGCGTTTTTCCTTCTGCTTTGATCCTGATATTTAAGATTAGCACCCTGACCCATATTTCAAATAGTAGCACCATTAACATTCAAGATTTCAAACAACCTTCAATTCAAAGCAGGATCCTCGAAAGTTGTACTTCTTTGATCCGCAATCCTTGAAAATCCTTCCAACAATGTAGACACATTTAGAACAATTTATGTTCATATACTACTTTACGGTTGTTAGTCTTATACTCAACTGACTAGCGTTGCAGGCCAAGCTTGGTAAGTAATTAAAGCATTAACAAACATTACGATACCGTCCTTGTAGTTTTTCAGACTTCGTACCACGGCTTCCCAAAAAACAATCTACCCACAAAAGACCTCCGAAAAAACACCTTGTTCTCGTCCTTGTAGTTTTTCACAATTTGCACCACGGCTTCCGAAAAAACACCTTGTTCTTCCGCGAACGCATCCACCATGGCCAACTGGGCGTCAGACTCAGAATCATCACCACTACGCAGTTTGCAGTGAACAATGGCCACCCCTTTCATCACATACCCAGACATAGGGAGCCGTAAAACAGGCACAGACCCACCCCTAATTGTCTCTTGCGTCCGTGGCAGTGTCTCTTCTGGGCACTTAATGGCATTCCTGAAAGCATTCCTGCACTCCACAAGCTTTTCACCACCCAAATAGAGCCTCACCCCTTTGTTCATCGAATCGGTGATGGTAATGCTCTGAAGCATCGGGTATTTCGGGATAACACGAGACAAGATCCGTAGCCACAACACTGCCTCTTTTGCACACTCAATGCCTAGAGATAGTCGCAGAGTTATCTCTTCCTGAGTTATCTCATTCTCAGTTTCGTCGTTCTCTTCTTCTTGTTCAGATTCCATCATTTTAGAGAGCGATGCTGCGTAGAGAAACGTGAGGCTGTCGAGATTTGAGGTGAATTTGGCACCCCATTTGAAAACAGAATCATTGTCAGCGTCGAAATCGGAGACCAGGTCGAGATTCAGAGATCGCATCTGAGTCAACTTCGCGAGGAACTCGGGGCCACAAACATTCAACGGCGAAGAAGATACAGCGAACTTGTGGGAGTCTCGAGGAGTGGAAAGGAAATCCCTGGCATTCGTTTTGATGGAGACGGTTTGGACTCGGGGGATGAGGGAAGAGAATCGCTTGGAGACCACGAAGCATCGGCACAGCCATTTGATGTCGGAGACCTTGTCGAAGATGTTGACTGCGACGTCGTCCGGCAAAAGCTGGAACTGGTTCTCTTCTTCTTCGTCCTTCTTCTTCTTCTTCGCCCAGATTTCCATCGATACAGCTCCTCTCTCTCTCTCTCTCTCTCAACTGTAATTGCCGTATCTCCCTAGCCCCACACAATTAGCACTTCTGGTTTGCAAAGGACTTGGGTTTTCTCATGACCGTAGTGGCAGTCAATGATAAGGGATTTTTTGTCGGAAAAAAAGATGAGGATTTTATCACGGTAACCAACGGCTCAAGTTCACAGGGGCCGAGATGAATCCGCCCGTTAATTCCGAGATGAACGACTTGGATGCCACATTACAGGAGTGTAATGCAGTTGTGCACTACAGCATCCTGATCCGAGTGTAAAATGGGGTTGTAATCTTAACTTATTAATTTATGAAAAACAGGGCGGTTCTAGACACCTAAAAAAAACATCTAAAAAAGTCCAAAATCTCGATCTCATAATTTTCGATCAAATTTAAATGATTCAAGCCGCTCAATGTGTTTAGAACGTGATTTTAAAGAAAATCGCGAGAAAATGGCAAAAAAAATTACCGGGAAGAACTTAATTTGAGCAATTTTTTATTAAACCGTTCAATAAAATACTGTTCGGATGAAACCCATTCCGGTCATTTTTTTGTTAATTTCTCGTGAGTACTTTTAAAATCACATTCTGATTATATTGAACAGTTTGAATTATCAAAATTTGATCGGAAACTTTGAAATGTTTTTTTAAGTGTTTCCGAAACCGCCTGAAATTTCAAAATTTGTATAAATTAATCTTGCGCGTCGATAAACTATTCACACGTTGTGTTTAGCATTTTTTTATTCTTTTTCTAACAAACAATTATACAAAATTTAGAATAAGTTTCAAACATTTCATGCACGCATTGGTAATGTGCCTTCTCCTTAGGACGCATTAATATAATCTGAAAGTTTTAAAGGTACAAATAGGAGAACATAAAGGCGATTGATGTGATTTGGCTAGATTGATGTGATTTGGCAAGATAAAATGAGGGCCCTAGGCAATGGTCTGGTTCACCCACGCCTAGGGCATGGGCATGGGCATGGGGCATGGGCATGGGGCATGGGGCATGGGGCATGGGCATGGGCATGGGCATGGGGCATGGGCATGGGCATGGGCAAGGGCCAAGAAATCAAACTTAAATATTCCAACAGTTCGTCCTATGCTTTCCTTTCTTTATTTTCTTAGTTTCCAAACACAGCCTAAGACTTCTTTTTTGATCCGACAGCCTAAGACTTCACTAGCTACATTTTCCGATATATCAGCAGATCCCACTGCTATTTCATCAAATTTCACAAAACCAAGTTCTTCATTGGCAACAGGTCGATCATCAAGAGCCAAGAAATCAAACTTGATAGTACGTTCTCGTTAAGCAACTTCGAGAATCACACATTTGGAGCAATAACCAAAAGCGATTCAAGACCGACGCCAAGCACAGAGCCAATAACACACCCAAGCTACCACAAGGTACGCCCTTACCTGAGTCATCAGCAACGCACCCAAAGCTTTTTCGTACGACTGCACTGTGATTCTCCCTGATTACCCTCGACCACACACACCACAACAATACTACAGTACTATTCTGAGTCCTAGCCTTCAACTCGTATCCCATGGTTGGGTTTTCATTCTCTATTTTAGCTACATTTAGATTCCAACAATGTGTGATAAAATTCTAAGACTTCTTTCCCCCCAGATGTGATATAAAGCAGCTGCAAAAGAGAGTTTGATATTGCATATTCTTAACCAGGTATAGATACGTTGTTTAGTTGAGCTTTATTCCTAACAATGAAAAGAATCCCACCTTCAGCAGCAGGAAGTTCTCAGTGAACATGTCAACGGGTATTCACCACAATCTCCATTTGAAAATCCTAAAAACTATAACATCAGGAAGAACATATTTTTGCCACTACACTTGCATATCCTACAAAATTGTTCTGCAAAGAAGATACTACCCAAAAAATCCCAAAACAAACTAAATGTGGTCATCATAGCTTGAATACTTGGACAGGAAAAGTCAAGTTAAAACATAGCCAATCCTAGTCGAGGACTCAAGGCGGCCATGAATCTTCGGCGGCAGCATCGATGAAACAGGTTATGGGTAGTATACTAGTACTTCAAGAGTCGAGTACGGAACGAGGGTAAACTTTGTAAGTAGATATATTCACCATATTACACAACTTTGCTGCCAAAACCACCAAGCCAAATTGGCTTCAAAAGATAAAAAATATGTGGGATAAAGAGGTAACATGCAGACACAACAGATTATCTTCATAAAATGGCAGTTAAAATTTTACCATCTTCCTTTTTCTTTTCTTTTTTTCTTTCCTGTTTTTATTCATTTCAGAGGCAGTTCCCATTCCATTCCCCTTCTTGTTGTCCATTGCATCAACAGACTGAAGAAGAAAAATCATCAAAAATTGTAACTTATATACACAGAATACTTTGTATACACAGATTTCATTAGATACGTACACAGATTTCATTAGATAATCAGATAAAAATACACTTAATCATTCCTACAGAAATGATTCCAAGTCATGCAAAATCACTTTACCAATCATCAATCAATAAAGCATACAAATGAACAAAGAAAACTCAGATAAGGCCCTCAAAGAATGCATTAGAATTGGCCAATTTATTGCAAAACGATAATCCACAATATCCTTGCGAAATTAAACCTTAAAAACTACTTGATTGATCAATAATCTAGTGAAGGCTCTGAAGCACAAAATACAAGCAATAAACAGACTGAAACATCAAAGACAGGAGACCTCAAGGCAGGCTTTAAGAGTCAACTCCTTTATGGCATAAAAGATTACAGTAAAAAGTTCAGAGATGAATATAAGCATAATCAGTTGCAATGAACAAAAATCCCAAAAAGTATTGACCTGTATATTTACACTTATATCTTCAACCCTAATGGTGAAAAAGGTCAAGAGGCTCAAAGAGCAGCCAATATCCTAATCAAGGTGGCTCCTGAATCTTAGGAAGCTTCCATGAAACAAGAAAGGGATGGATACTTGTAAAGTTGAATTTTCAACAAGGTAAAAATTGCAAAGTTAATACAATCAACTGTACTACATATATTAGTGCCTAAGTCACCAGGTCAAATGGGTAAAGGAAGTAAAACACACCAGCCAAATAACACACCCCATAGAAAAAAGCATAAAATGATAGTTAAGCACAAGATCAGTTTTTTTTTTACTACTTTTCTTTTTCTTTCCTTTCAGTAAATTAATATAACCAACAATTTCCTCCACCTTTCGCTTCTTGAGGTCAAACAGTGGGAAACAAACGTGTCCAATTTCCCGGGCACTAAAAACAAACAGTGAGCAAAACAAATGTGTTCAATTTCCTGAGCACTAAAAATAGTTATGGAAAACTGGGTTGCAAAAGAAATTAACTTACATCCAGTTTAGTTGTCTGTATCCCTAAGCCTAATTCCACTTATCTAGAGACTACCAGAACAACTCCAGCCATGACTTCTAGTTGAGCAAGCTATTTCTCACCAAAAGAAAACGCGCAAAATATTGCTGCTTCTGTGACTAAACATGTTGCAGTTGTCAGCAACTAGATCGGCTCCTAAAATTTTAAGTGCCGGACCAGTGCAGTTAGTGGATATCTTAAAACATGGGGTGTCACCATAACCAAATATCCATCAAAGAGGTGAAACCCTCCATATTCCTTAAGATTTGTATCAGTTCACATGGTTCAGGAGTTTGCATTACCAATTGCATCCTTTTACAAATCAAATAACCTAACACTAAGCATAAATGCATATTAAACTAAACACAGGAAAAATTATTTTTAACTACAAAGAATGGTTCCTGACACTTTAACTGATTGGTAACTCTCGATGCGTGAATGTTATCTGTGCAGCAGTGTAACTACCACTTCCGCATATGAAAATTAAAGATTCAAGATATCCGATAACCATAACATCAAAGCAGAATCCTCCACAATTTTTCCAACAATGTTGGTATATTTAGAACAATGATACTAACTTTCATATAATTTCATCACTAAACTCCTATGACGGTTAGTCTTATATTGAACTGACTACCATAGCAGGCCAAGTTTCTTAGTTGGTAAGTCAAACTAAAGCAGCAACAGCAGCAACAAAAGACATAATTAAGGTACAACATCAATTTTAGACCCAGAAAGTTTTGATACCGTCCTTGTAGTTTTCCAGAATCTGCACCACAGCTTCCAAAAACACGCCTCGTTCCTCCGCAAACGCATCCAACATGGCCATATCGGCATCAAAATCACCATCAACATTCAGTTGGAAGTTAAAAATGGTCACCCCTTTCATCACATACCCAGACTTAGGGAGCTGTAAAACAGAAAAATACCCAACCCTAATATTCTCTGGCGTCCATGCCTCGGCCCATTTCGCCGAAATCATTGAGCACATACCAACAAGAGCTTCACCACCTAAACATTGCTTCACCCCCTTGTTGTTCGAATCAGTGATGGTAATGCTTTGAAGCATAGGGTAGTTGGGGATAACATACAACAAGATTCCTAACCACAACAATGCCTCTTTCATGCATCGAAGGCCTATAAAGACTCGGGGAATACCCTCATACGTAGTTATCTCAATCTCAGATTCGTCATCTTGTTCAGATTCCATCGTTTCTTTAGAGAGAGATTCTGCGCAGAGGAAAGTGAAGCTATAGACATTTGAGGTGAATTTGGCACCCCATTTGAAAACAGTATCATTGTCGGCGTCAAAATCGGAGACAAGGTCGAGATTCAGAGACTGAATCTGTTTCAACTGGAAAACGAGATGAGGAAAATTCAGTTGCGAAAAAGAAGGAGAGAGATCGAGATTGCAGAGGTATCGAAGGGGGTGGACGACGGAAAGGGATTCCAAGAATTTTATTTGGGAATTTTCGGATCTGAAACGGGGATTGGAAAAAAAGTGATACCAGGCATTGGTTTCGATGGAGACGGTTTGGACGAGAGGGATGAGGGCAGAGAACCGCTTGGAGACCACGAAGCATCTGCAGAGCGATTGGACGTCGGAGAGCTTGTCGAAGATGTGGAGCACGACGTCGTCGGGCAATCGCTGGAACTGATTCTCTGCTACTTCGTTCTTCTTCTTCTTCGCCCAGTGCTCCATCGACATAGCTCCTTTTACTCTCTCTCTCTCTCTCTCTCTCTAGTTTCTCTATATACGGTAATGGCTGTGTCACCTTAATACCCTAATGTATAATGACCAAGTTGTCTTTCTAATTTGGAAAATTTTCAAAAAAGCACATGAACTTTTAGGAACTTTACAAAAAGATACCTACACACCAACAATTTTTTTTGATATAATCATGTGGATTGATAAGAAAAGAAATCCATTTTCTCACAAGTTTCACTCCTATCTAGAGAGAGGTCGAGTCACTAGTCATATGGGTTTCGATCAATTTGTCTCTTGCTCTGTCATCAAATCATGAAGCTTCTTATTTTTGAACATTGATGGTTGGTGATCGGTGAAGGGGAGAGGAGGAGGAGGGAGGTGGTTAATCATGCGGGATGAGATTAAAGAATTGTAGATTTTAGGGTTAGGGTTTGTGGAGGAGGAGAGGACAAATGGGAACAACAAGAAAAAGAAGATGAAGAAGATGAGATGGCTTTTATAAGCTATTTAACAAAGACCAAATGTCCAAATCAAAAAAAATCGTTAACAATTTGACATACGTAGACAATATTTGTCTAGTTGAATGACGGAGTAATGATTTAGGTGTAAAATTGAAGTTTTCAAAAGTTTGAATGTCTATTAGATAATGAGGTGAGAACTTGGAAGATATTTTGAATTTTTTCTTTTAATTTTAACCCCTAAAATGTGCAAGTTTTATTTACTTGGTCCCTTGATTATGAATGAATCGTCTTTTACCAAAACGCTTAAATATGTCATTTACCAAAAAAATAAGAAGAAGAGTAACCTCATAAAATGGACGTTATAATTTTTACTTCTTTTCTTTTTGGTTCTCATTTTCTTTCCTATCATGTTTTAATTTTCTTAGTGGAGTACCCATTTGATTCCTCTTCTTGTTGTCCATTGCATCAACGGACTGAAGAAGAGAAATCATTCAACACTGTAACTTGTATACACGGGATAATTCATACACATAAATTTTGCTAGATAATCAGATAAAAATACACTTAATCGTTCCTCTAGAAATGATTCTAAGTCTTGCAAACATCACTTTTCCAATCATCAACCAAAAAGGTAAACAAATAAAAAAAGAAAACTCGGATAAGACCCTCAAAGAACGCATCACAGTTGCCCAATTGCTTGCATGACGACGATAATCCACAATATCTTTGTGAAATCAATCCTTAAAAACAACTATTTTTTTTTTATTACCCTTAAAAACTACTTGATTGATCAAAAATTTGATGAAGGCTGTGAAACACATTACAAAATTCAAGCAATAAACAGACTACATCAAAGACAGGAGACCTCAAGGTAGGCTTTTTTTATTTTGTTTCTTTGTTTGTTGTATTTTTTTGTTTTCTTGTATTTTCGGGTCAATGAAGTTTCGTAGACACTAAAATTAGCTTTTTTTTACTCCTTTTCTTTTTCTTTCCCTTTGTAAAATAAATATAACGAATAATTCCCTCCGCCTTTACCTTCTTGAGGTCAAACCGTGAGCAAAACCAAAGTGTCCAATTTCCTGAGCATTAGAAATCAGTTATGGAAAACTGGGTTGCAAAAGAAATTAACTTACATCCAGTTTAGCTGTCATATCCCCAAACCTAATTCCAATCAACTGCCAGAACAACTCCATCCTTGATTCGCGCACGCTATTTCGCACCAAAAGAGAACTCACAAAATATTGTTGCTAATGTGACTAAACTTGTCGCCGTTGTCACTTGCTATATCGGCCCCTAAAATATGAAGCGGAGGACCTGTGCAGTGAGCAGATATCCTAAAATATGGAGCATCACCATAACCAAATATCCATCAAAGAGGTGAAACCCACCATATCCCTTAAGATTTGTATCAGTTCAAATGCATTCAGGAGTTTGCATTACCAATTGCATCCTTTTACTCATCAGAATTCAGATAACTGAACATTAAGAATAAATGCTTATTGAAACACACAAAACAAAATTAAATGATTCTTAACTACAAAGAATGGTTGCTACAACACTTTAACTGTTTTGTTACTCTAGATGCGTGAAAGTGATCCCTACAACGATGTCACTAACATTGCTGCATATGAAATTAAGATTCAAGATATCCAATAACCATAACATCAAAGCAGAATCCTTCAAAATTCTTTCAACAACGAAGGCGTACTTAAAACAATCATGTACTAACTTTCATATAGTTTCATCACTAAACTCCTATTATGGTTAGTCTTATATTCAACCTAGCATAGTGGGCAAAGCCTCCAAGTTCATGAGTGAAGTTAAAGCAATAACAACGGCAGCAAGTAAAGACATAAATCAGGTATAGCATCAATTTCAGTTCTGGAACATTGCCTTCACGCTGTCCTTATGGTTTTCAAGAATCTGCACCACGGCTTCGAAAAATACACCTTGTTCCTCCACAAACGCACCCAACATGGCTGCTTCGGCATCAGAATCATCATCACCATACAGGTTGAAATGAACAACGGTCACCCGTTTCATCACATACCCAGACATAGGGAGCCGTAAAACAGGCACATACCCAACCCTCATAATCGCCTTTTCCAAATAAGCACTCATCCACTGCACAAGCTTTTCACCACCCAAACAGAGCTTCACCCCCCTGTTGTTTGAATCGGTGATGGTAATGCTCTGTAGCTTTGGGTTTTTTGCGATAATGGGGAACAAGATCCCAAACCGCAACACTGCCTCTTTTAGGCAGTTAATGGCCAGATTTACTCGGCACAGAAGCTCTTCGTGAGTTATCACATTCTCTTCTTCTTCTTCTTCTTCAGATTTCATCATTTTGGAGAAAGATGCTGCGTAGAGAAATGTGACGCTCTTGAGATTTGAGGCGAATTTGGCACCCCATTTGAAAACAGAATCATTGTGGGCGTCGAAATCGGAGACAAACTCGAGGTTCAGTGATCGAACCCGTGTCAACTTATCGAGGAATACGAGGCTGGAAGAATTGAGTCGCAGGCAAGGCGAGAGAGAGGGCTTGAAGAGGTAAATGAGGGTTTTGAGGAGCAAGACCATTATGGACAATTTCGAGAGTTCTCCGAGCGAACCATTTACTAGGGCATCCTCGGATTCGTCACGTAAAAAGGAAAGGTAATCCCAGGCACTGATTTTGAAAGAGAGTGCTTGGACGAGAGGGACGAGGGAAGAGAATCGCTTGGAGACCACCAAGCACCTGCAGAGGGATTGGACGTCGAAGACCTTGTCGAAGATGTTGACTACGACGTCGTCCGGCAGACGGTGGAACTGGTTCTCTGCTTCTTCTTCCTTCTTCTTCTTCACCCAGTGTTCCATCGATATAGCTCTTCTCTTTCTCTCTCTCTCTCTCCCCTCTGGTTTCTCTATCAACTCTAATTGCTGCGTCTCCCTTGCTCTGTTTTATCTACTTCGAAACCCTACGAAGAATTTTTTATTGTACAGGGAAACCATATGGGAATGCGATTTTGTCACTCCACTTTTGATTTTGTCACTCCACTTTTGATTTTGTAATCTCATATGATCAATACATAAAATAGAGTGTCAATGAACAAAATGGAGTGTCTATGATTAAAACTGGAGTGCCAAAAATAATTTTTTCCAACGACACGACTAATTGGATTTTATTGGGAGTAGTACTTTTTTTATTGAAGTACCTGGTTTTTGCACGACTGGTTGCATGAATTTTAGCAGGCCACAACGGACCATCCAAAAATGTAATTGACGGATTGGATTGAAACACAATTTTCTTTTTTTAAAATTTCGTTCGGTACTTTCAATCCGGACCATCGGTTGCATTTTTTGAATGGCCTGACTGTGCGCGTCGGGTACCACTTGGTACCCAATGTGCAACCAAAAATGTCTCCATTTATATACACTCGACATGTAGTCTGTGTGTGTGCCACATACAATTTCTTGTTCACTCTGTTCTCAATTTATTCGGTGCAGAGAAATTGAAAAAATTATGTGCGAAAGTACTTTATTTTTTTTAAAAATTGCTCATCTTTTCGTAGAGGGATCCTTATTTAACGATGAAAGGAGTATTAAATTATTTGAATGTATCCTTTATACAACTAATGTTGCAGGGGGTTTTTTTGGGTACAATTGTTGCAGGGTTATTGGTAATTAGCAATCTGTCCTAGTTGTTGGGATGCTCCATTTTATCCCATTAGGTTCGAAAGTTCGTTTCTGAGGTCAATATGTTTTGACATTTCTGCATAAAATGGGATTGTCAAAATCATCGTAGGGCCGAGCCTGCAAAGTAAAATCATCATAGAATCAAATGGAGAGCCGAGTTAAGGAGCAAACTCAAGCGTTGTGTGATATTGAGAGCAAAATCTTTCCATAAGAGTTCGCAAAACCGAACGACGACAATGAAATCAAAGAACAATAAGTATAACAACGACCAGATGAGGAGCTTTTGATGGGTGGCAATGAGCTCAAAGAGATGGGATGCTACCCTTCCTTTCTTGTCACAGTTTCCAAAGTCCAAACACAGCCTAGGACTTTAGTGGCAACAGTTAGTGATATATCTGCAGATCCCACTGTCTGCTGCTCCATCAAATTTCCCCAAAACAAGTTCATTATTGTCAACCGGTTGATCATCAAGAGACAAGACGTCTTAGTTAGAAGTACGATCTCTCGTTAACCAACTTCAAGAAGCACACATGGTGCAATAGCTAAAAACGTTTCGATTACCAGACATCAATATCTACGAGCAGCCAATAACACAGTCGAGCTACCACGAGACACACCATTACATGAGTCCTCAAATCACACACCTGAAAGCTTTTTCCTACGACTGCGCTGTTATTCTCCCTAATTCCCCTCAACTACACTACACTACACACACCACAAAAATACTATTCCCAGTCCTAGCCTTCAACTTATTTCCCATGGTTGGATTTTCATTCTCTATTTTAGCTACATTCAGATTCCAAGATCATCTTGCATATTCTTACCCTTTTGTTAGCTGTAATCCAGTCAATCAAGCCAGGATAAGTTGTTTAGTTGAGCTTTATTCCTAACAATGAAGAGAATTCCACCTTCTAAGAGGCACTAACCACAATCTCCATTTGAAAATCCTAAAAACTATAACTCAGGAAAAATATATTTTTGCCACTTCATTTGCATATCCTACAAAATTGTTCCACAAAGAAGATACAACCCAAAAAAAAAAAGACAAACATTATGTTGTCATCGCTAGTGCATGGTGAGTTTGTAGTCCCTATGATTAGTCGAGCGTAAACTGGCCCGAACACCTGGTTATATAAACGAAACTATGATTTATGTTTTGTGCAAAGCCAAACAAAGAAAATACGACAGTTTGCAATTTGTTCGTCCTATGCTTTCCTTCATTTCTTTTTTCACAAATTTCAATGTTTCCAAACACAGCCTAAGACTTCACTAGCAAAAATTTCTAATATATAAGTGGATCCCACTGCTGTTTCATTAAATTTCCCAAAACCAAGTTCATCATTGTCAGCAGGTTGATCATCAAGAGCCAAGAAATCACACTTAGTAGAAATCATCAAATACTGAAAATAACACACACCAAATACTACGCATACACAGATTTCACTACATAATCAAAAAAAATAACGTTAAATCGTCCCTCTAGAAATGATTCGTCCTGCAAACATCACTTTACCAATCATTGATCAGTAAAGTATATACAAACGAACAAAGAAAACTCATAAAACGATGACAATCCACAGTATCCTTGCGCTATCAATCCTTAAAAACTACGTGATAGATCTCAGCTGCCATAAACATTATATAAAATAGTGCCGAAAAGAAGATAAGGATAATCAAGTAGCAATGAGCCAAAATCCCCAAAAGCGTTGAACTATATGTTCACATATATATCTTCAACGCTAATGGTGAAAAAGGTCAAGAAGCTCAAAGAGCAGCCAATATCCTAATCAAGGTGGCTCGTGTATCTTCAGAAGCTTCCATGAAACAGGCAATTTGGATGGAGACTTATAAAGTTGAATTTTCAACAAAGTAAAAATTGCAAGTTAATACAATCAACGGCAGTACATATAGTAGCGCCCTATGTAGCACCGACACAGACACGCGACACGACACCGACACTCCGACACGCCAATGTTAAAAAATTGGAGGACACGACACGTTAGGGCACACGTTTTAAATGATGTATATTTATATAATCATACGTATAAAAAGGCTCTAATTCTATATATGTAACCCAAATATAGCTTAAATCTTATATATCATCACATAATTCACAAAAGTATTCCAACAAAAAACGTTTCATTGTCTATTTGTCTTTGTCATCAATAAACTATCATATGGTACACAAAGAAGAAAAACTTTTCTAAGTTTTAACAAGAGTCTTAACCATTTTGTTTAACACCCCGACATGTCTTGTGAGTGTTCCAAGAGTGTCCTAAGTAGTTTTTGGAGTGTCCCCGGAGTGTTCAAGCAAAAAACCATTGAGAAAAAGTAGGACACTTTGGATTGAGTGTGGGACACGTGTCCGGAGAGTGTCGGTGTCCAAGAAGTGTCCAACACCGGTACGTGAGCTTTGAGGAAGTGTGGTGGCGTGCTTTCTCCGGTGGAACCTTGAAGAGCGACACAGGAAGTTGGCTAGCCTTGGTCAAAACCCTGCACAGGAAGCACCCGTGTTAGTGCCCAAGCCCGGGTGGTGGTGATCCGGGATAGGCACTCCGACGGTCTAGTCAGTTTTAGAGAAAGGGATATCTTGTATGTAATTAGGTTACCTCTCTTACTTGCCATCCTTGTCCCTTATATAGGTCAAGGGAGTGAGTGGATCAACCCACCCCCGAGGATCACGCATTGATCATCACTCCCCCTCAAATCAAGCAAAAGATCTGGGTTGTTGGCAACTGCTTCCACGATTTGCTCCCGTTGTTTAGGGGAGCAACACTACGCCACCTGTCCCCCTATCCAACACTTCCTTTTCTCATCAGGGAATAGGGGTGGTTCGGTGCCCAGGCACCGCGCCGGCCAGGCCACTGGCTGCGACTGGGAACTATGGGTTCGGCACGCCGTCGCCGAACCCACTTCTTGTCCTCGTGGTGACCACACACGAGTCTCGGCGAGGGCCCGCCGAGCGAACCACACGGCCACGTCCGCCGAGGGATATGGACCATATGGGCTCGGCACACCGTCGCCGAACCCATTTCTTGTACCGTGCGCAGTCCAACCTTCCTCGTGGTGACCACACACGAGGATCGGCGAGGACCCGCCGAACGAACTACACCGCCACGTCCACCGAGGGACATGGACCACGTCATGACCAACGATGACCCGCCGAACTATTCGCCACCCCATCTATCTAGTGAACCAGTCCCATTGGGGGCGTCAGACACTAGGCCGAACCCAAGCAACCGAACCGTATCCCAGACGACCCTACGAGCCTCATCCGCCACAATAGCCCCTCAACTCCTTCTGGCTTTGGTTAAAGAACGGAGTTGACTGGCGGTTTCCGTGCCTCGGATTTCCTCTAGGATCTCGCCGAACGCCACGGGGAATATGAAAAGGTTTGAACTCAGAACAATGATGTCCTACTGCAGAAGGGATTGATGGGATCGTTGAGGATCAGAGATCGAACGGTTGGGGCGTGGCGTAGGAGGATGTACGACGACACGTGGCACAAACGGAGGATCCCATGAGTACGGATTAACGTTGGCCTCCACGTGGCGCAACGGGGCTGGACGACTGCAGTGTCGCTTCGGTTCCAGTGCGAGACCCTAAGCCCCGTTTTCCCCCCTTTTCTACCATTATATAAGAGAGGGGGGAGTGAGGCGGAATCACTTTTCCTGCTCTCTCTCGCTCTAGATCGTCAGTGCTCGCTCCTGCCACCAGCAACCCGTCAGCGCTCCGCCTCTCTCCGCCGCTCACCGTCCGGATTTTCAGGTATGTCTGCTGCTTATTGGTTATTCTGTCAAATCCCACCATGCTTTAAGGCCCCCATTGTGCCAAAAACGTCCGTTCCAAAACAAACTTACTTTTCCGGCCGCCTTTGGCCGTAATCTTTGACCTGAAACCCCCAAGACGGGGGCCCTTGCTGCGTACGGCCCGGCTTCCACCCTCCCGTCTTGGGAAATCAGTCCCCCGTCTTTCTCCGAGGGAGATCTCGATGGATCTCCCTCGGCGAGAGTCAGGTGCAAGAGAACAGCCGTGCTGAAGTAGGAATCCTCACCCCTTCCCCCTTCTCTTTTTTCTAGGTCTTCAGCATGGTGGACTCGAGCATCAACTCTCCAGACGTGGACCCCGAAGCCTATCCAAGCTTGTTGGAGACGATCCAGGGCCTCGGCAAAGAATACAGGAGCTTTAATGAGAGCTCCAGTAACTTTCCCCGGTTCCCTGGAATGCCCGTCATTCCCGGAATCCACATTCCGCTCCAATCGGATGATAGTGCAGTGGGGGGCTCTCAGATAGCCCGGGGGACCTCTCCATGCCAAACCGCCGGAGCAGATGTTGACCCAAAAATTCTCGCCGAACGGATGGCAGCCGGTGCCCAAGCTGGTACCTCAACATCGTCCGCCGAGCCTCTGAACACATCCGAGGCAGGAGGATTAAACGCCCCTCCAAGACCACCACGGGACATCGACACTATTCCCCCACTGCCGTCCGGGCTTGGTCCAATGCCGTACAACCATTTCTACGGCGACGGACCTGGGGGCTTCACAGAACAGTTTCGGACGAAATACTCGATCCCTGACGACGTCCTGGTAGAAAGGGTGTCCACCGATCGAGTCACCTTCGGCGAAGATTTCATCGTACTCCCCCTGTTTGCCATCACCGAAGGTGGAGTTAGATTTCCTTTGAGCCCCTTCTTACGCTACTTCCTGTCGGACTACAAACTTGCGCCGATCCAGGTTGCGGTGAACACCTGGCGAATTCTCAATTCGGCGATAAGGTTGGCCGAATCGAACAATTTGCCGTTCACACTGGGGGACCTCATGTTGATGTACATGGTGTCGAGGAACCCCAAATACGACAAATACTACCTCACCACCCGTCAATACTTCGATCACCTAGTGGACCGCCTCTATGACACTGAGAAATGGGGCAACGTCTTGGTCAAGGTGTCCGGCAATTTCGAGTGGGGACCGATCAACCCTCTCCTTGACTATCCCTTCCCAACCAGAACTGGATCGGCGATTGAGAGGCCTTATAGAATCCCTCGAGTACGAGGATCCCCCGGTAGCGGGGACAAACCTGGTATTCTTTTACTCCATTTGCCTTGCATGCTTTTTCGATTTCTACATCATTCTTAACATGTCACTTGCAGATTGCTCGGCGCCAAACAAAGGACTCTTTATTACGGGCAAGTGGCCGAACCTGATCGCTTTACTCCAGTGCCCAAACCGTGACGCTCCGATCCTCCTCGACTACGAGCCGACGTACGCCGGATTCGCTCACCGAAAGGACAAGAGCAAAATGGTAAGAAAGACCGTCGATCTGGCCACTGCTGCTGGGAAGGCATTGCAGCAGCAGTACCAGGCCCAAGACCTGTCAACTTCTGGACTGCCGGAGCGAAAAGAGCAGACAGAGCCCATCCCTTCCAGCCAACAGGAGGAGAAACAGCCCAGTGCAAGGGCTGAGAAGTCCCAACCCAGCCGCCGAAGAGAAACAGATCCGGCCGCTGAGGGAGAGGACCAAAGGGCCGCGAAGAAGGCAAAAACCGCTGTGGATGTGGAGGTGCTGGTAACCCGCCGAGCCGAATACAATCCAGATGAATCCTCGGCGGCGTTCATTCCAGACTTCACATGTTCGGACGGCCACGTGATCGCCGCCGACGATAGCCTAGAGGAGAGCCCTCTCTTGGCCATGACCCTCCTGAAGGGCCTAGCCCTTCCCAAGGACATGGAAAACCTTCAAACGGGGAAGGCCAACAACATGGCCGAACTGTGTCTCTTCCTTGCCAAGGTACGTGTTTTTCCGATCCTGACTCTTGAATGATTTCCTTTTCGTGTACTAAGTTGCTGACTGCAGGCCGGGCAATGCGCTGGCAAGGCCTTTGCCGACATGAATGCCCTCCTGGATACCAAGAGATCGATGAGGGTGGACCTGCAGGCGAAGAGGAAAGAGGCGGATCAACTCGCCGACCGGCTTGAAGAATTGGAAGCCCAAGTTGCCGAGTCCGAGAGAGTTCGGCAAGAGAGAGACCGGTTGCTCCTCCAACTGAAAGGTGCCGAGGAGGAAAATATCCAACTAAAAAAGGAGAAACAGCAGGCGGAGGAGGAGCTCCCGAAAAAGCTCGAGGAGGCTGGTGACGCCGGCTACAACGAGGCCGGTGAATACTACCAAGAGCAGGTGCAAAATCTGGTGACCAAGGCCTTCAAAGAGGGGGAGCTGAAGGGAATGAAAGATACCCACCACTCCTCCTTCCTCCGCGGGTACCAGGTCGGCCTTGATTATGCCGAAGTTCCCAAGGTAGATCACCGAAGGGAGCCTCCAGTAGTGCCCCCTATGGAACTGCCGGAGACGCTGCCCCATGAAGAAGTGCCGAACCCAATCACCGACTCGCAGCCGGACCTCGCTGATGTGGCCGACAACTAGAGAGTGTTTTTTTTTTTTTTTTTTTTTTTTTTTTTTTTTTTTTTGTTTTAGGCCCATCCTTGTAATGACTTCTAATGATGTTTAATCAACGTTTAATCTATCAAGTTCAACTGATCGCACTTCATGCCTGTCAGTTATTGTATTGCACTGCATGCATCAGTTCATGTTTTGCACTTCATGCCCATGAATTTGTCTATGCCCACTACACCCAGCTTGCCGTACCCACCCCCTGCTTCGGCAGCTTCTTACAATCGAGTAGGATCTGCCGAAGCTGGGAGATTCACCCTTCAGGTTACAAAATATCAGAAAAAACACAATTGAATCAAAAAATTAAATGGAGCACGATGGCTAAGTATTATACCGCCGAACATTATCAAAATTGAAATAAAACGAATAAGCAAACATCCGAAGACAACTTTAAGCATAAAACTTTCTGAGCAACTGCGCATTCCAATGATTCGGTATCGCCGTGCCATCCATCTCTGAGAGCTCATAGGAACCGTAGCCGACCTTCTTAACCACGCGGAATGGACCCTCCCACTTGGGCATAAACTTCTTCAGTTCCTTCTTCTGTACCACCTGCCGAAGCACAAGATCATCAATGTTGAATGGCCGTGCCCGCACATTCTTGTTATAGCTCCGAGCCAGTTGCTGCTGATAGGCCGCATACTTGATGTGAGCGTTGTCTCGGAGCTCGTCAAGGTGATCTGATTCGGTGGCCAACATAGCATCATTTGTTGGAACATCGAAGGTTCTGGTTCGAGTAGTCGGCCGGGCCACCGCCACAGGAAGCACAGCCTCAACACCGAACGCCATCGAGTAGGGGGTCCGGCCAGTGCCGCGCCGTGGAGTAGTACGATAGCCCCACAGCACGTCAGGCAGTTCGGCAGCCCACTTGCCACGTTTATTGACGAGTCGTCTCTTCAACCCGCTGGAAATTGCTTTGTTGGCAGCTTCGGCCTGGCCGTTCCCCTGCGGATAGGAAACGGAAGCCGTCTTCATCTGAACTCCCCGTTTCTTGTACAAAGCCTTGATGGCGTCGGCTACGAATTGGGTACCATTATCCGATACAATGGCATAAGGAACCCCGAATCTCGTGAAGATTTGTTTCCACAGAAAACTTTCCACGTCGGCGGCCGAGACTGTTATGAGCGCCTTGGCTTCCACCCACTTCGTATAATAATCCGTAGCAGTGATGATGTGAGTGAAACCACCGGGGGCCTTTGGCAGTTTACCGATAATATCGACGCCCCACTGGGCAAAGGGCCAAGGGCTAGAGACTGGTTGCAAAGGCAGGGTCGGCTGATGGAGGAGAGAGGAATGTTTCTGGCATGATTCACATCGCCTGGCGTACTCGATGGCCGAATGCACCATCTTTTTCCACCAGTAACCTTGAGAAATAGCACGATCTGCTAAGGATCGGCCACCGGTGTGGCATCCTGCACTCCCGCCGTGGAGTTCCTGAAGGATGCCTGGGACTTCTCGTTCATGGACTACCCGGAGGTCTGGACCCGTGTACGACCGTCGATATAAGACATCTGAAGGATCGAGGAAGTACGAGGCAGACTGGCACCGAATCTTGTGGGCATCGTTGCGATCGGCGGGAAGCGTACCGTGTTTCAGGTAAGCAACGAGGGGATCCATCCAGCTTGGTTCCAATTGGATGCTCATCACGTCAAGTGGTGCCTGAATGCTCGGTGAAGGGATCTCCCCCAGATTTATCGTCCTACTGCCGTCGTACTGGGCGCAGACGGCCCCAAGACCAGCCAGGGCGTCGGCGTGGGAATTTAGATCTCGTCCAACGTGATCAAAAAACACCTTCTGAAATGTACCAACCAAACGGTTCACTTCGGCCACGTACCTGCTCATACGTGAATCCCTTGCTCCATAGTCCTCGTTGAGCTGGTGGACAATCAGTTGCGAGTCGCTATAGACCTGGACCTCCTCGGCACCAAGATATCGAGCGGTTTTAGGCCCCGCAAGCAGGGCTTCGTATTCAGCCTCGTTATTGGTGGCAGGAAAACCAATGCTAAGGGCATGCTCATGGATTGTCCCGTTCGGCGAGACCAGCACTAGCCCGGCACCAGCGCCTCGACTGTTCGACGCCCCATCTACATGAAGACGCCAGGCATGGCCGGTGAATAACTTCGCTCGATGAGGCGGAACAGGCCGTTTGGTGATGTACTCGTCATGGGTCGGATGACTCAGCCGAGGTCCATCTGTTGCGCCGGCAGAGTCCACCGAAGCCACATCTTCCTCATCGTACGGCATCCCCGGAGATAGCTCGGCGACGAAGTCTGCCAGCACTTGTCCCTTGATCGCCGTCCGCGGTTGATACCGAATGTCAAAATTGGCCAGTTCAAGGGACCACTTGCATAGCCGATTTGATAAGTCTGCCTTCCGGAGTACAGTCTTCAACGGATATTCGGTGACAACCACAATTGTAAAGCCCTGAAAATAAGGCAAGAGCTTCCTCTTTGCCGTAACTAACGCGAGCGCCAGCTTCTCTATCGGCAAATAACGCGTTTCGGCGGGCAGAAGCGTTTTGCTGATGTAGTAAATTGGTTGTTGGTCGCTGCCCCCCTCCTTGGCCTCCTGCCGTACTAGAACCGCACTAGCAGCGTGTTGGGATACGGCCAGGTAAAGATAGAGCTCCTCCTCGTCCTTGGGCACAACGAGCAAAGGGGCCTGGGATAGGCACACCTTCAAGTCGGCGAGAGCGCGATCGCACTCTGCCGTCCATTGAAAGCTCCTTCGGCTGTTCCCCTTTATCGATTGAAAGAAAGGACGGCAAATATCCGAGGACTTGCTGATGAACCTGTTTAAAGCCGCAGCCATGCCGGCGAGACGTTGCACCTCTCTCACCGTGGCCGGGGCTCTTAATTCTTGAATGGCCTTGATCTGGCTTGGGTCGGCCTCAATTCCCCGGCGTGTTACCAGATGCCCAAGGAACTTGCCAGATCCAACGCCGAAGGCACATTTCTCGGCGTTAAGCTTCAAACCAAATTTCTTAAGCACGCCAAATATTTCGCCTAGGTGGCGAATATGATCGGTGGAATCCTCACTCTTTGCAACCATATCATCGATATACGCTTCAAGGATTCTGCCGAGCAACCCTTTGAACATATGAGAGATCATACGCTGGAACGTAGCCCCAGCGTTCTTCAAGCCAAAGGGCATCACCCGGTAACAGTAAGTACCGCTGGGGGTAATGAAGGCGGTCTTCTCCTGATCTCCCTCACTCATAGCTATTTGGTGGTACCCCCTGTATGCATCCATAAAGCTTAGACGAGCATACCCAGCGGTGGCATCTACCAACTGGTTTATCCACGGGCAAGGAAAGCAATCCTTTGGACATGCGTCGTTTAGATCGGTGAAATCGATACAAACCCGCCACTTTCCATTCTTCTTCCGGACCACTACAGGATTTGTCAGCCAGGTAGGGTATTGAACCTCACGAATAGCCCCAGCGTCAAGAAGTCGCTCAACTTCTTCATTGACGGCGTCCACATGCATCGCCGAACTGCGGCGTGGCTTCTGCATGATGGGCCGCCGCCTCGGATCGACGTTCAAGGAGTGTGAAATGACGTCGGGGCTCACGCCGGGCATTTCATACGGCGTCCAGGCAAAGACCTCCATGTTATCCCTGAGGAACTGGATCAACACATCACGCTCGGCTTCGTCGAGGCCCGAGCCAACCATGAAGAATCGGGTACCATCCTCGTTGATTGGTACCCGGACCAGATCTTCCACTGCTTTTTCTTCGGCTGGCCTGCCGATCTCATCCGGGCCTTGTAACGCTTCGTCCATATCCTTGCCGAGGACGCCCCCCTCTGCCGACTCGGGGACTTCGACCCAATGGACTTCCTTCTCTTTGCCTCTGCCGCGAATGGAGTTAACAAAACACTTTCTGGAAACCATCTGATCGCCCCTAATGGTTTCCTGTTGCCCAAACTTGCCTATATACCGGACGCACTGGTGGAGAGTCGATGCGACAGCCTTCATGCCGTGCAACCAATTTCGACCCAGGATTGCATTATACGGGCTCGGTGAACTCACCACGATGAACTCCACGTCCAGCTGCATCGATCCGGCAAACACCGGAAGCACTATCCGGCCAAGAGGGTACACCGGAGTCCCGGCAAATCCGACAAGAGGGGCGTCCACCGGGGACAATTGATCCCTTGAGAAGCCAAGGGCCTTGAACGCTGAGTAGTAGAGAATCTCTGCCGAGCTCCCTTGATCGACCAACTCCCGGCGAACCATCTTCCGACCCACAGGAAGCGAAAGGACCAAGGCATCACTATGAGGCTGTGACAACCCCTCCATGTCCTTCTCGGTGAATGTAATCGCCCAGGTTTGACGAGCCTCCATTTTACGTTTCAAAGACGGTTGTAGCATCATCACCTCAGGTGACGCACGATATAGCTCATCATGAAGCTCGTTGGCACGGTTCCGATCCATAGGTCCGTGAATACAATGGACCACTCCGTCCAGGGCTCGGTTCTGTGGCTGGATCCCCGCATCCGGAGACTTATTTCTATCTATCCACCGATCCATTCTCCCTTGCTGTACAAGCTCTTCGAGATATAGTTTAAATGGCTGGCATGCCGTCGTGTAGTGCCCCTGCTCGTTGTGATACGAGCAGTATACTCGTTGGTTTGGTTCCCGCCCATCGGCGGTTCCGAGCTTCTCCGCCTCCCCCGTTGGCCATCGAAAACCTGGCAGGCGTCCGCATTCACGGAGCATACGATAAATCGGCTCTTTGAAAAAAGTAGTGATGGCGAGGTGGTCTCGTCCGTCGCTCGGCGGTTTGTCCCATGATCTGCCGCCGCCCCTATTTCCGCCGGACCCATTGCCCTCCTTCTTGGCAATGCTGTTTACCTGTTTCTTCGCCTCTTTGACTGCCGGTTTAGCCGGATCGGCAACCTCTGCAACCCCGGAGCCACCGATGTATTCTTCGAGTTCAATATACCGGGCAACAGTTTGCATCAAATCCGACATGTCGTTCGGCGGCCGGAGCATCAATTCTTTGGAGAGATCAGAGGTCCGATCTAGACCTCGCTTGAACGAGGTAGCCGCTGTTTTTTGGTCGCAATTTTCGACCAAATTGTACACATTGTAGAAACGATCCGAGTAGTCCTTTAGCGACTCGCCGATCCCTCGTCTCAGGTCGGTGAGTGCCTCGACCGTCTTCGGCCGCCGATTGCTCGCGACGAAACGGGAGGTGAAAGAACGCTCCAACTCACCGAAGCTGCTGATCGACCCAGATTTAAGTTGCGTGTACCATAGCATGGCCGCATCTGGTAGGCTTAACGAAAAGGTTCGGCACATCATTGCCTCGCTCAGTCCGCATAGAGCAGCCATTGATCTGAACTGTTGCACGTGGGTCGGTGCGTCCGACTTTGGGTTGTAGGTATTGAACTTCGGGACTTTGAAGTTGATCGGTGGAATTTCTTCCATTATGGCCTTCGAGAAAGGTGACCCTATACCTCCGGCCATTGTTACCACCGCTCCTTTTCCGCTCGGTGGAACTTCCGCCGAAGGTGCAACACAAGCCTCATGGACGGCGTCCCTTGAGCGCTTGTCCGACATTGGCTCTTGAAATCCCCGACCACCGACGCTCGGCTCCGGAGAACTCCGTTTCCTAGATTCTGTTCGGCGGGCATTCCTAGGGAGGGGTCCCTGTGGCGGTTGTGTCATCTGAAAGGCTGTCCTCTCTCCAGTTCGGGTGTTCACCACGGTTAGGACCCTCCCGTCATTGCTGACCTCACACCTTTCCTCCGGGAGCAGCCCCTGGCTGTCCTTCCGAACATGGCTTGGGTCAACAGAACCCCTGGGATGCCTCTGGGAACGGCGCTCAGAATGCTCCGGAGATGATCGGCGGGGATTAGCCCTGTCCCGTCTGTCATGCCGTTGTTCCTCAGCCCTGACTGGGGATCGACCGCCTCGGCGATCCAGTTGTCCGGAGGGACGGCTATTACGGGGGTTCACGTTATTCCTTACGTCACTGGCCCGGGGCGCCGCCTCGGAAGGGGTTCGCTCGTGGAACCTGGTGCGGGCGCTAGAAGCCGTGGCACTCGTTTCTGGAGGTGGGGCCAGACGGCTATCAGCGGATCGACCACTATGAGAGGGCGTCCGGTGACTGGATTCCAAATGAACGCGTCCGCTAGTATCTATACGACACAAAGGGCCGAGCCTTGTAAAGGCGGAGGCCCGAGCAGTGTCTGTAGTTCGATCCGGATGGGCTGTACTCCTTCGACGCCGTCCCCTAGATCTCGAGGAGGGAGAAGCATCTCGACGCGTTTGGAGTTCTTCCACCTGTGTTCTCAGTCGCAGCAACTCCTCCGCCATGCTCACCGGGAGATCTGGCGGAGGGGGTGGATGGGGAAGGAGGCTAGCTGTCGAACGGTTAACCCCATCGATGTGGAACGACGCTGCTCCCACTTGGTCACTTGTTCCAGCTATGGTCGAACCCGTGATTATGGTACCATCTAGCCTCCTAGGGGTCCCCAGAAGTCCTAGGTCCTCCCGCACCCGTTGCGTCGTCGGGGAGTCCTGAAGGGCTTGAGGGTTCATGAAGTGGGCAAGGCCGAGCCGCTGTCCGTTCGCGCCAGTCATCTTTGGATATAGTGGAGAAATGGGGAAAGGTTCCGAGGAGATGTCACCAGAAGTAAAAGGATTCCCCAGCAGAGTCGCCAATTGTGGTGGCGTGCTTTCTCCGGTGGAACCTTGAAGAGCGACACAGGAAGTTGGCTAGCCTTGGTCAAAACCCTGCACAGGAAGCACCCGTGTTAGTGCCCAAGCCCGGGTGGTGGTGATCCGGGATAGGCACTCCGACGGTCTAGTCAGTTTTAGAGAAAGGGATATCTTGTATGTAATTAGGTTACCTCTCTTACTTGCCATCCTTGTCCCTTATATAGGTCAAGGGAGTGAGTGGATCAACCCACCCCCGAGGATCACGCATTGATCATCACTCCCCCTCAAATCAAGCAAAAGATCTGGGTTGTTGGCAACTGCTTCCACGATTTGCTCCCGTTGTTTAGGGGAGCAACACTACGCCACCTGTCCCCCTATCCAACACTTCCTTTTCTCATCAGGGAATAGGGGTGGTTCGGTGCCCAGGCACCGCGCCGGCCAGGCCACTGGCTGCGACTGGGAACTATGGGTTCGGCACGCCGTCGCCGAACCCACTTCTTGTCCTCGTGGTGACCACACACGAGTCTCGGCGAGGGCCCGCCGAGCGAACCACACGGCCACGTCCGCCGAGGGATATGGACCATATGGGCTCGGCACACCGTCGCCGAACCCATTTCTTGTACCGTGCGCAGTCCAACCTTCCTCGTGGTGACCACACACGAGGATCGGCGAGGACCCGCCGAACGAACTACACCGCCACGTCCACCGAGGGACATGGACCACGTCATGACCAACGATGACCCGCCGAACTATTCGCCACCCCATCTATCTAGTGAACCAGTCCCATTGGGGGTGTCAGACACTAGGCCGAACCCAAGCAACCGAACCGTATCCCAGACGACCCTACGAGCCTCATCCGCCACAGGAAGCGTCCGTGCTACATTAGCGCCTAAGTCACCAGGTCAAATTGGTATGAAAAGAACACACCGGCCAAAAGACACCGCGTAGGAATAAGTAGAAAATGATAGTTAAGCACAACATCAGTTTTTTGTACTCCTTTTCTTTTTCTTTTTTGTATATTAATAATTTAATATAGCCAACAACTTCCTCCACCTTTCCCTTATTGAGTTCAAACAGTGAGCAAAACAAACGTGTCCAATTTCTTGAGCACTAAAAACAATTATGGATAACTAGGTTGCAAAAGAAATGAACTTACATCCAGTTTTGGTGTCTGTATCCCCAAGCCTAATTCCACTCATCTAGGGACTACCAGAAGAACTCCATACTTGATTCGTAGTTGAGAACGTTATTTCTCACCAAAAGAAGACTCACAAAATGTTGTTGCTTATTCGACTAAACATGTCACCGTTGTCACCTACTAGATTGGCCCTTAAAATAACAAGTGGCGAACCTGTGCAGTGAGTGGATATCTGTTTGCTCTATAACTGTGATTTTCTTTTTACCCGTCGATTGGACGACACGTGGCAGGGGTAAAATTGGAAAGATGAAGGGTGACATTGATTCACCGTAATTAAGTATGTTTGAATTAAATATATTGATTAATGATAATAAAACTATGGAAAGTTTTAAGGATCATTTTACCTGTCGAGTGGCCAGTACATGGCGTGTTTCCTTTATGCGTTGAATAATATGGAGATTATTTTGTCCGTGACCTAGAATTTCAAAGTACTCTGCTTTATATAGACAGTGATTTCTAAGAGATTATTTACCAGAGTTAACCCTTAACTCAGGTAAATAGGGGGGCATTATTTATACCATAATTTCGTAAATTAGTCAACATGGATCGATTAGGTCAAATTGTGACACGTGTCGGCCATGCCCGGACTAATTTCAAATATGTATTATGCATGTCAAAGAACCAAATGGCCTGATCGACGGTTGAAGTTTCTCTCAATTCAAGACACGTGTCCAATGACGAGTTACAAGTGGATTATCCACGAGGCAGTTAACAAAGATAAAGAAGGACAAATACAACGTGAGATCATGTGAAGTAACCGCCTGCTCAAAAACGTGGAAGAAGAAGAGGGAGAAAAGAAGTAACCGCTTGATTCAAATTTAAAAAGGGAATTCTACCAAGTTTGAATTTCAAGTCGAAGTGACAGCCTATAGATACAAGAGTTGAAGACAATTTGAACCCCCACTCAATCGCCCAAACGCTTCTACTTTTTATCTGTACTTTACTTTTCTGTAACGTAACCGTCTATTCAATTGTGTTCTCACCGTCGACTGATTTCTACTTTGAAGAATAATAAAGTCCATTTTGTTGTTCTTCTTTCATCTCCATTCACTTCATTAAGTTTGCTTCCAGAGAAGTCCTGAAACACGGCAAGGAACCAAACTCCACCACAACAAACACCACATTCCAGCACACACTACGATCTCTTAGTCGATCATCGACTACAAGTGAAAAATAGACAAACACTAAGCACAAATGCTTACTAAGCAAGACACAACACAAATGATTCTTACTACAAAGACTGGTTCTTGCAACACTTAACTGACTGGTAGCTGAAGATATGTGAGTGTTATCTGTGAACAGTGTCACTACCACTGCCGCATATGAAAACAAAGATTCAAGATATCCAATAACGACAACATCAAAGCAGAATCCTTCACAATTCTTCCAGCAATGTAGGCACTAGGCATTTTTTGAACAATATATCATCAGTAAACTCCTATTAAGTTCTTAGTCGGTAAGTGAAATTAAAGCAACAAGAAGTAAAGACATAATTCAGGTAGAGCGTCAATTTTAGTTCCAGAACTTTTCAATGATACCGTCCTTGTAGTTTTCTAGAATTTGCACCACGGCTTCCGAAAACACACCTTGTTCTTCCACAAACGCATCCAACATGGCCATTTCGGCATCAAAATCACCATCAGCATACAGTTGGAAGTTAATCATGGTCACCCCTTTCATCACATACCTAGGGAGCTGTAAAACAGGAAAATACCCAACCCTCATATTCTCTGGCGTCCATGCCTCAGCCCTTTTCGACGAAATCATTGAGCACATACCCACAAGCTTTTCACCTCCCAAACAGAGCTTCACCCCCTTGTTGTTTGAATCAGTGAAGGTAATGTTCTCAAGCATCAGGTTCTTGTGGATAGCATGAGACAAGGTTTCCAGCCACAACAACGCCTCTTTTAGGCACTGAATGGCTAGATTGACTCGGTAAGCATGCTCATAATTAGTTATCTCATTCTCAGTTCCTTCTTCTTCCTGTTCAGATTCCATCCTTTTCTCAGAGAGAGATGATGCGCAGAGAAATGAGAGGCTGTCGAGATTTGAGGTGAATTTGGCACCCCATTTGGAAACAGAATCATTGTCAGCGTTGAAATCGGAGACAAGGTTGAGATTCAGAGACAGAATGTGTTTGAAGTGGAAGATGAGATGAGGAAAATTCAGTCGCGAAGAAGACGGAAAGAGAGCGAGATTGAGGAGGTATGGAAGTGGTTTGATCACCTTTTCTTTTTTTATCAGCGACATGACGTCAAACTGGTTGAGGCCGAGGCCGTGGAGGAGTTCTCCTAAAGCTCCGGGCCAAACATTTCTTCGGGGAATTTCGGATTTGGGACGGGGAATGGAAAGGTAATTCCAGGCACTGGTTTTGACGGAGAGTGTTTGGACGAGAGGGACGAGGGAAGAGAACCTCTTGGAGACTGCGAAGCATCTGCAGAGCGATTTGAAAGTTCTTTTTAGTAAATCATCAATATTACATAACTTGATGCCGAAATCACCAAGCCAAAATGGCTTCAAAAGATGAGAAAAAACGTGAAAAGGTTTTAGTAATCCAACGAGACGAGAGTCCGTAATTTTTACTTCTTTTCTTTTTTCTCTTTCTTTTCTTTCCTTTTCGTGCACTGCTCCTGTTTCGAATGGCAGAAGAGGCTGATTTAATCAAGGAATTGAACCTGCTATGCTACGGGAGTAGGAAGAGATGTTCTGGCACCATAGGTTTCGCATCAATTACCTTAAGTTTAGAGAAGGGAACTCCAGATTCTCTCACTTAACTGCCACCAATGTCGACAAAGAAACCAAATTCTCAAGCTGAAAAAGGAGTCGGGCGTGTGGACTTCCTATCCGAAGGATATATCCCTCCTTACTAAGGACTATTTTCCGGCTCTTTTCAAGGAAGACGATCCTTGCCTTGATGCCGATGATGTTTCCAGTCCTATCTCGCATCAAATCTCTGATACTATTTCGCATCAAATCTCTGATACGAGAAACTCTATTGTGATGTTTCGGATGCGGAGACTGAAGCTGCAGTTTTCCAGCTTGGGCCATTGAAAGCCCCAGGTCCAGACTGTTTCTCAGGGGTAATCTATCAGCAGTATAGGAAGGAAATCAAGGAGGGGGTATGTGCTGCAATTAAGGAATTTCTTGAGAAAGATGGAAATACAGATGAATGTAACCAGAAACATTACTCTTGTTCCCAAAGTGGATCATCCTGAGTATGTTCACACATTTCAGCCCATAAGTTTATGCAAGTTTTGATACAAAATTCTCTCTTAAGATCTTTGCTGAACGCTTGAAACCCATCGTGCCATCCCTCATTTCCCAACAACAATCGGCCTTTATTCCGGGGAGACGAATTCAAGACGATATCATCATGGCCCATGAGGTATTCGACTACATCAAACACAAAAAGAACACCCCAGCGGCCCAGCCAAATATCACACCCCATAGAGAGAAATACAAAAAGACGGTTAAGACTTAAAGACACAAGATCAGTTTCTCTACTCCTCTTTTTCTTTCCTTTTTTTTTTCAATTAATATAACCAACAATTACCTTCACCCTTCCCTTCTTGTTGTCGAACTGTGAGGAAAACCGACAGGTCCCCACTTTCCTGAACACTAAAAATCAGCAATGGAAGACAAATTGGGTAGCAAAAGAAATGAACTTACATCCAGTTTAATTGTCTGTATCCCCAAGCCTAATTCCACTCATCTAGGAACTACCAGAACAACTCCGTCACAATTCGTAGTTGAGCAAGCTATTTCTCACCAAATGAAAACTCAAAAAATATTGTTGATTATGTCACTAAACATGTTGCAGTAGTCACCTACTAGACCAGCCCCTAAAATCTGAAGTGTCGGACCTGTGCGGTAAGTGGATATCCTAGAATATCATGTGTACCGTGTCTCCATAACCAAATATGCACGAAAGAGGTGAAATTCCTTGCATTGATTCCCCTCAACCACATACAACACACCAATACTTTACCCAAGCCGTTGAGACATTTCTTATGGTTAAGTTTCCTTCTTCTATATCAGCTACATTCAGATTCTTACAGTGCAAAGAATTCCACGTCCCAAAGCAGGAAGTTTCCAGGAAAATTTAACAGGTATTTCAACGCAATCTCTACTTCAAAGTTGCAAAAGCTCTTCACCATGACCTGAATTCACCTCCTCAATAAAAAAAAAAATTGCTACTTCATATCATATAGAATAAGCTAGCACACAGCAAACAAAGAAGATAGAATAAGCTAGCACACAGCAAACAAATGCCAGAATAAACTGAATGTGGCCATTATTGCCAACTTCCCAGTCAAGGTGGCTGGCTCATGAATCTTTGAAAGCTTCCATAAAATACATAAATACTGAACAACAGTAAAAGTTGCAAGTTAACACAATCAACAACAGTACATATAGTGATCCCAAAGTCAACAGGGTTGAAAAGAATTATACAAAACCAACCAAAAATACACCCATATAAAGAAACAGTAAAGCAAGATAATCTACAGCAGATACAATCATACAAGACGGTGCCTCCATTAACTAACAATTTTTGAACTCCTTTTCTATTTCTTTCGTTTCGATTCTGTCCCCACAATTTCTTTTACATTTTCCTTCTCGTTGTGGCGATGCTATCATTTTCGTTTGTATGCACTGAAAAGAGACATTGTTAATCAAAGTACGGTTATATAGAAGTAGTGCTATGTCTAGTGACAAGTGAGAAAACGTATGTCTCCACGTTCCTGAATCCTGAGCACTAGAAATCAGTAATGGAAATCTGGGTGGACTGGGTTGCAATAGAAATTAACTTACTTATATGATATATCAAGTTCCGTTATCTGCATCTAAAGCCTAATTCCACTCATAAGGAAGCACCAAAACAAACTCGCTCATAAGTAGGCGGCAGAATTCAGTGCGTTTCTTGTGGCCAGACCCTCAACTAACAAGAAACAGTATGCATCGAGAATGATTCCTAAAGGCTAGAACACTTAAACGCTTTGGTAACACTAGATGCGTGAATTTGATCTACAACTGTCCAACTACCACTGTGTTTCTCCTGCTTCGATGCTGATATTTAAGATTAGCACCCCGACCCATAATGATGTCAATAGTAGTAGCATTAATATTCAAGATTTCAAAAAACCTTTAAATCAAAGCATAATCCTTCAAGATTCTTCCAACAATGGAGACATATTTAGAACAATTCATGCTCATATAGTTTCATTACTAAACTCCTATTACGGTTATATTGAACTGACAGCATTGCAGGCCAAGCTACTTAGTTGGTAAGTGAAATTAAAGTAGTGACAACAACAGCAACTAAAGACATATTTCAGATATAGCATCAATTTAAGTTCTGGAAAATTTTGATACTGTCCTTGTGGTTTTTCAGAATCTGAACCACGGCTTCCGAAAAAACACCTTGCTCTTCCTCAAACGCATCCACCATGGCCAAATTGGCTTCAGAATCATCACCACTGTACAGTTTGAACTGGATAATGGTCACCCGTTTCATCACATATCCAGACATAGGGAGCCGTAAAACAGGCGCATACCCAGTCCGCGTCCGTGACGCTGCCTCTTTTAGGCGCTCAACGGCAATTCTGAAAGCATTCCTGCACTCCACAAGCCTTTCACCATCCAAACAGAGCCTCACCCCTTTGTTCATCGAATCAGTGATGGTAATGCTCTGAAGCATTGGGTGTTTCGGGATATCTAGAGACAAGATTCCTAACCACAAGATTGCCTCTCCAATGCACTCAATGGCTAGAGATAGTGGGGGAGCCAGCTCTTCCTGAGTTATCTCATTCTCATTTTCTTCTTCTTCAAAATCCATCATTTTAGTGAGAGATGCTGCGTAGAGAAACGTGATGCTGTCGAGATTTGAGGTGAGTTTGGCACCCCATTTGAAAACAGAATCGTTGTTAGCGACGAAATCGGAGACAAGGTCGAGATTCAGTGATCGAACCTGTGTCAGCTTCGCCAAGAACTCGAAGCCAGAATCATTCAAAGAAGGCAGGACAGCGAGCTTTTCGAAGTCTGAACGGGGAATGGAAAGGTAATCCCAGGCATTGGTTTGGATGGAGAGTGTTCGGACGCGAGGGACGAGGGAAGAGAATCGCTTGGAGACCACGAAGCATCGGCACAGCCATTTTATGTCGGAGACCTTGTCGAAGATGATGACCACGACGTCATTCGGCAAACGCTGGAACTGGTTCTCTGCTTCTTTTTCATGGACATGGTTCATTTCTCTCTCTCTCTCTCTCTCTCTCTCTAGTTTTTCTCTATCAACTGTAATGGCCGTGTCTCCCTGGCTGGCTCTGTTATCAAGTCGGAAACCCTAGGGAGAATTTTTGGTTCAATACTTCAAGAGGAAAACCCTCTGGGCTAATTGGCTTTTTCTCCTCGTGGTATTTTTGGGTGCAAATAGAAATTAATTTTTACGTCCATAACTTTTTTTTTTAATGGCAAAAAAGTTTCATCAATCTTGTGGTTGGCTCATTAAATTTTTACTTCCATAGCTAACCCGTGGTTTGCCAAATGATTTTTTTTTATCTTTATTCAAAAAAATTATATTTGTTAGTATTTTTTTTGTTGAGTTTTTGAAATTATTATTTTTTCATGACGAGATAAATTTAAAAAGTAAAAAATTACGATTAAAATTTATTTTTTTGAATAAAGACTAAAGTCAATATGACAATTTTTTATCTTTATTCAAAAAAATTTAAATTCTGATCGTAATTTTAACTTTATTCAAAAGATAGGTATATGAGTGAAAATTGGTGAAAAAATTTGTTAATTAGTGTGAATTGGATGAAGATGGTAAAATATCCAAACTTTTTGATTAATGTGAAAGATATGTTAAAATACCGTAACTTGTTTATTAGCGTAAATAACGTGGTAAAATAGCTTAAGTTTTTATCAATGCTCTAAAAGTAGTTCGACGCTAGTCGGACGATTGGCCATCTTCGAGCGGTTAATCGGCGATTAATCGGTGCGTATTAATTAGTAATCGGCGATTAATCGTTAATCAAATAGGCCCCGCCAGCTATTAATCGGTGATTAGTTTCTTGTTTTAAAACACTGGTTTTTATCGAAAATTGTTAGTGAAAACAGGGCCGATTTTTTGGATGTAAGGTTTTTCATTTTGATTTTGTTTGTTTTGTACATGAAAGATTTAGATAGTTCAAGTGAACATTAGTGGTGATTTTTAAATTCTCTATTCTATAGTTCATTTGGAAACGCATTGCAAAATTCAAAATGGAAAACCCCATCGGCAAAACAGGCCTGTAGCGGGAGAGATTTTTATTTGTCAACATTATATACATAAGTGGAGGGGTACAGGCCGCGTGAGTGGGTGAATGACTAAAGAGCGTTTGGCGTTTCTCCATAGAATCGAACCTCAAACCTCCCCCATGAAAGGACAGTCAACTGCAGAGAAGAGCATGCGGTACTATCTAAACCATTCATCTTGAAAATCAATGGTTCAGATTTATTAAATTTATTGCCGGTCATAAATCGAAAATAAATCTAAACCCTTAAAAACTTCGTTCGACGATTGCGATCACTTGGACAGCACCTCTGCAATCCAAACTAGACTAGCCAAATTCTTTTCTTTACCTTTTCCATTCCTTTCACTTTTTTTTTTTTTTAAATCGACAATTCCATTTTCATTCCCCTTCTTGTTGTGCATTGTATGTTGATCTTCAATAGGTTCATTGAACAAAGTGGATTACATACACATAATACATGTTAAATAAATCTCATTTCATAGTAACATAAAAAATGTCAAATCTTACATCTGGAAATGATTCTTAACTCCTTCAATCATAACTTCACATATCAATAAGGAACATAATGCACAAAGAAACAGAACTAAGCCCCAAGATTCCCTCAAGGAAGCATCAGAGTTGGCCAATTTCTTGCTTTAACCATAATATACAATTTCCCTTACTAAATCTTTCCTTAACCATTACTTGATTGAACAATAATCTAGTGAATGCTGTGAACCACATCAAACACACTGAAGCATCAAAGACAGGAGCCCCCAAGGAAGGCCCTAGGAATCAGCTATGAAAGCGAGGAAAACTGATGTGTCCATTTTCCTGAGCACTATAAATCAGTTATGAAAACCTGGGTTGCAAGAGAAAGCAGCCTACTTATATCTAGTTTAGTTGTCTCTATCCCAAAGCCTAATTACATTCCTTCAAGAACTAAACGTTCGCCCATGTTTCGAAATTGAGCATGCTCATTCTCTCCGAAAGAAACTCACTAAACTTTACCAGTTTATACCGCCTGTGTGACTAAACAAGTCGCAATTGTCACCTAATAGTTCAGCCCTTAAAATAAGAAGTTGTGAACCAAACGAACGTGTGGATTCCCAAGATAAGGTCATGTGGATGTACTAAAATACGGAGTGTTTCCACAACCAAATATCCACCAAAGAGGTAAAACCTACCATATTCCTTCATATGTGTCCAGATGGGTTCACGAGGTTGAATTAACAATTGCATCCATTTACCATTAAAACACCTTTACAGCTAGAGACCCAATCAGATGGCCTACACTACAAGTATAAATGGTTATCAAACACAACCCAAAACTAAATGCTTATTCGTTCCTACAGTCTAGGGCAGTTAAACTCTTTGGTAACTCTAGCCGCGTGAATGTGATCTATGCAACTGTGTTACTACCACTGCGTTTCTCCTTGCTCCTTAAATTGTGAAATCAAAGATTCACGCCCCGGCCCACTACTTTTTTCCATGGTAACAACATTAATTTGAGGCACCACAGCAAATCACAATCAAGATTCAAGATAACATCAAAGCTTGAAAATTCTTTCAACAATGTACGCACATTTCTAACAATTCATGATCATATACTAATCTTCGCGTAATTTGATCACTAAACTGACTACCATTACAGAATTAAATAGAAAAGCATTGTAGGTGAAGCTTTTGAGTTGGTAATTGAAATTAAAGCAGTGACAACAATAGCAAGTAACTAAAGACTATGGTTCCAACGGAATTGGGGTTGGTGTTGTGCAGTGGGGTGCGTAGCACCTCCAAGCCATTGGATTGTGCATCCAATGGCTTGGATGCAATCAACGATCGAGAGTCGTTCATTGTCAAGATGAGATTCGAGCCGTCGGATGCACGATCTAATAGCTAGGAGGTACAGCACCATCCCCATTCCGGTTCCTGCAGGCTACAATTTCAACGGTACCACCATTAAGATTCATGATGTCCAATAACCGTAACATCAGAGCATAATCCTTGAAAATTCTTCCAACTAGGCAACATGTAGGCACATGTCGAGCAATTCATGTTCATATACTAATTACCATAAATATTATTATATACTAATTACCATAAATATTATTAACTAGACTCCTGTCATGGTTAGTCTGATATTCAACTGACTAGCAAGTGATCTTTCAGTTGGAAAATGAAATTAAAGCAGTAATAACGGCAGCTAGAAAAGACATACTACTAGCAGATACTAGGATCTCGCATCAAATTTTTCAACAGGCCATAATGGTTTTTCAGAATCTGCACCGCGGCTTCCGAAAAAACACCTTGCTCCTCCGCAAACGCATTCACCATGGCCGTCTCGACCTCAGAATCCTCATCAGCAACAAATTTGTAATACGCAAAGATCACCCATTTCATCACATACCCAGACATAGGGAGCTCTAAAACAGGCACAGTCCCAATATTCATACACTTTTTCCTCGATGACTCCCCTCTCACGGGCCGAATCACACTGTCAAAATTCAACCAATTCCTGCACTCCGCAATCTTTTCACCACCCAAACAGAGCTTCGCTCCCTTGTTCTTTGAATCGGTGATGGTAATGCTCTCAAGCATTGGGTGTCGCTCGACAACATAAGACAAGATTCCAAGCCGGAACACTGCATCTTTCACGCTTCTTTTGATTATAAGCAATGGACTATCAGTTTTATCTTCTTCTTCTTCTTCTTCTTCATCATCAGTTTCATCTTCTTGTTGTTGTTCAGATTCCATGATTTTAGAGAGAGATGCGGCATAGAGAATCATGATGCCGTCGAGCTTTGCGGTGAAATTGGCCGCCCACTTGAAAACAGAATCATTCTGACTTCCGAAATCGGAGGGGAGTTCGATATGCAGAGCTCGAACGTGTGTTAACTTAGCAAGGAAGTTGATGCCCAATCCGTGGATTAAGTGATTCAAGTGTTGTTCGAGACCTGGAGAATCATAGTCTACTATCGGAAGGTAATTCAATTCCCACGTACCATAGCTTTTGACGGAGACCGTTTGGACGCGGGAGACGAGGGAAGAGAATCGCCGGGAGACAACGAAGCATCTGCAGAGGCATTTGACGTCGGAGAGCTTGTCGAAGATGTTGAGAACGACGTCGTCGGCCAATCTGTGGAACTGGTTCTCTGCTGCTGCTGCTGCTTCTTCTTCTTCTTCTTCTTCTTCTTCACCCAGTGCTCCATCGATATGGCTCATTTCTCTCTCTCTCTCTCTCTCTCTCTCTCTACGCTACCAGTGCCAAGTTCTCCCATCGTGCTTTTGCTCCCACTGGTATGAGATTTGAAACCCTAAGATCAGTTTTATTTTTGGATATTTTTAAAAGGATTATGATTTTGGCATTCTAAAAAGTAATAGAGTGACTCCAAAACTGAAATGTATTTATACACAAAACACGACATCATTTTGGAACTTCTTTATCAATTTTTGGAGTGCAAAAATTAATTTTCATTTTAAAATACCTCCCATATTTTGGCATCAATGTCTAATATAGTAGACAATTGAACTTGTAAAAATTTCAATTTTCCACCGAAATTATTGCTCAATCAATCAATGAGACACCTACCGTCTAAATCTGTCAATTTGTTTACTGTTTTTGCTACTATGCCTTGTTTGGATGAGTTTTTAAAAAAAATTTGATTTTTGTTTTTAGGAAATTAGCAGGGAGAGAAATTAGGTAAAATAATTTTTGAATAGAGATAATGAGTGGAGAGATAGATAGGAATTTTTTTTTCAAGTTTGAATCCAAACAAGGCAAAAAACATTTGGACGGGGCTTTAGGGGCTAGGGCTATGGATACCCCTGCCCGAATTTTTTTTTAGCTCCATTAAATGTGCTTTTGTGGCATCCCAATTGTGACACAAGTTTCTAACTCCCCTTCTCAATCCAATTTAATTAATTCCACACACCAACAAATTTTTTGATATAATCACATGGATTGATAAGAACAGAAACCAATTTTCTTGCAAAATTCACTCTTCCAATACAGATTCCTTTAAGTTACTTTCGCCAACTTAATTTATTCCACACACCAACAAATTTATTGATGTAATCAGTGCCAAGTAAAAGAAAGAAAAAGTATTTCTGATAAATTCTTAAGTTACAATTTCCAAGTTTCTTTTAACGCTTGAGGAAAAAGCTGATAAATTCCATTCCGCATAGGTCAACTAGTTCGACATCGGGAGGGAAGTGAAAGAATAAAGCGGATTAGGTTTTTGAAGCTCCGGTTAAGTTTGGTTTTAAATAAAATTGGTGATAAAGGAATAGGGATGATAATTCATTTTAAGGCCAAACAAGATTTGGTTTGGATCTGATATGGGCAAAAGAGCAAATCCAGAACTTTCTGCACTAGTCATTGTTAGCATTCTGTTGAGTTAGAACACTGAAAGGGTAAATAATACTCTTCTTCTTCTTTTTTGCTACTACCTGGCACGGGTTAATGAAATACAGAAATTCTGTTTATTACTGTTCTTGACCATTCCCTTCTTGCCCTGATGATGTGTTTTCAATTAGATACAATGAAAAGATAAATGATTAGACAAAGTAAGATAATTCCGTGAGGGAAAAAAAAAAGACCAAGTAATATAGCCGTGCTTCGCAGTTTTTTATTAAGAAACTCGCTCAATTTTACCGCCTATGTGACTAAGCATGTCGTACCCACGCAACAAGAGAATTCCGAAAATAAGTCATGTGGATCTCCTAAAATATGGAGTGCTTCCACGACCAAATATCCACCAACGAGGAAAAACGTACCTTATTCCTTCATATTCTTCAAAGTTCAGATGGGTTCGCAAGGTTGCATTTCCAATCACACCCATTTATCATTACAAAACCTGTACAGCTACAGATCCCAATCAGATGCCATACACTGAAAGTGTAAATGCCAAAACTGAATGCTTATAGGCTTATTGGTTCCTACAGGATACAACACTTAAAAGTCTTTGGTAAATCTAGCTACGTGAAGGTGATCTATGCAACCATGTTACTACCTCTGCATTTCTCCTTGCTGCTAAGTTGGTGAAATTAAATATTACGACACGGCCCACTGTTTTGTTTTTTTTTCCCTACAGTAACATTGTTGAACTTGAGGCACCGCCGCATATCACAATTTAATATTCACGGTTCCAATAACCATAACATCAAAGCAGAATGCTTCAAATTTCAACGAACAATGTAGGCACATTAGGAACAATGCAAAAAAATTGAACACTGAACTGACTAGCAATGCAGAATTGTAGACTAGCAATGTAGGCAAAGCTTCTGAATTGGTAAGTAAAATTAAAGCAGTAATAACAGCAGCAACTAAAGACATAATTCAGATATAGCATCAACTTTGAGTTCTAGAACAATAAATTGATCATACAGTCCTTGTGTTTTTCCTGAATCTGCACCACGGCTTCTGAAAACACATCTTGTTCCTCCGCAAAAGCATCCACCATGGCCTTATAAGCGTCATAATCATCATCAGCAAACATTTTGTAGTTAACAACGGTCACCCCTTTCATCACATACTCGGACATTGGCAGATGTAAAACAGGCACATACCCAACCCTCATATTCTCCAGCGTCCATGACCAAGCCATGCTTGACAACGAATGCATCCTGGTCATACTGAATGTATTCCTGCACTCCGCAAGCTTTTCAACACTCAAACAGAGCTTTGCCCCCTTTTTCTGAGAATCGGTGATGGTAACGCTCTGAAGCATTGGAAAATGCGAAAGAGGGCAATCCGAAACAAAACACAAGATCCCTAGCCACAACACTGCATCTTTTATGCATTCAATGGCTATAACTATTCGACGATTTCGCTCCATATTAGTAATCCCAAGCTCCATTTCTTCTTCTTCTTCAGGTTCTTCTTCTTCTTCTTCGTCGGATTCTTCAGATTCAGATTGTTGTTGTTGTTGTTGTTCAGATTCCATCATTTTAGAGAGAGATGATGCATAGAGAAACGTGACGCTGTTGAGATTTGGGGTGAATTTGGCACCCCATTTGGAAACAGAATCATTGTCACCAACGAAATTGGAGGGAAGCTCAATGTTGAGAGCTCGAACGTGTGTTAATTTAGAGAGGAATATGACTCCAGAAACATCCCGATGAGAAGTACGAAAGAGAGAGCGATTGTAGAGCTCTCGAAGGGGTCTGAAGACCAAGTTGGTTATTAAGTATTCTGAGAGATTTCCAAGGGGAAGAGTTCCTCCATGATGATATTCAGATTTCCCGGGAACAGTTTTGCTATCATATTTAGAACTCCAGGTTTTGCTTTTGATAGAGACTGTTTGGACGAGAGGGATGAGGGAAGAGAATCGCTTGGAGACAACAAAGCATCTGCAGAGGCATTGGATGTCAGAGAGCTTGTTGAAGATGTTGAGTACGGCGTCGTCTGGCAAACGCTGGAACTGGTTCTCAGCTGCTTCTTTCTTCTTCGCCGCCCAGTGCTCCATCAATATAGCTCCTCTCACTCTCGCGCGTTTTCGGTGATTGCTAGGTTGCTTCTCTGTCAGCCTCGGAGCTCTCTCTGTTTAACGACTTTGAAACCTAGGGAAAAGTTTTGCTGTAAGAGAAAATATCAAGGGAGAATTAAGTTTTTGGGCAAAGTACGGATTAACTCCCTATGGTTTGGGCATTTGGCGCATCACCTCCCTGACTTTTCGAAATGATTAATTTACCTCCTCGTGGTTTCGGACTAAAGTGCTATGCCAACACGCTAACACCGTTAACGGCAGACGTGAAAATGACTGTGATACCCCTCTGCCTTCTCTATCAACATAGCTAAGTTGAGAACAATTACTTTTCCGATATTCAAAAACAGACTGGACAAAAATTGATTTTGGCTTTTGTGATAACCAGAATTTTAACTCCTAAAATTTGAATTGTAGTTTCCAAATTTCTTTTTAAATTTTTGTCAATGCATTCTCTCTGTGTGTGATACACACTCATACTCTCTCTCTTCCTCTGCAAGTGAGACAAAACCCAGAGAACGAGGAAGAGCAACACAACAGCCATGGCTGACGCGCCGCCGCCGCTGCCGACACGCAGCACTACTGCGCACACAGAAGCCGTAGCTGCTGCTACCTAGTGCGCTCAGTTCCCTCTTGAATCTCAATCTCTTCCTCTCACACCACCGCATACCGCCTCCACCACCTTCCATTCACCACCACCGCAAACAACCACAGGTCCACAACTACACCTATCACCCGCCATCGCCATCGTTAACCCACCACCTACCATCTGGGCTTATCCCACAGCCATCCCTGAACCTATTCCTATGTACAGAGAGAGAGAGAGAGAGAGAGAGAGAAAGAGAGAGAGAGAGAGAGAGAGAGAGAGAGAAATCCCTAATCCATGGGGAAAAGAAAAATTACAGCAAAAAATTGTGTTCGATTTGTTTGATTAGGCACAAGTAGGAAAACAATTTCGGGTTAATTGGAGGTTTGAAAATGGGGGAGGCTGGGGTGGATGGTGGGTTGATTCATATTGTTTAGGGAAGATGAAGGACAAAGGTATTTTTGTGAGGACGTAAATTGGTCATTTCAAAAAGTCAAGGAGGTGATGCGCCAAAGGCCTAAACCATGGGAGGTAATCCGTACTTTGCTAAGTTTTTTCATTCAAATATGGGGAAATTACGGATCAGTGGCCGTTTACCAACAAAAAACTTCTTCCATGACTGTACAACATGAGATTGAAAACTACTTAGAGAATTTTAAATTTTTAATGCATCGTCCAAATAATGTAAAAATACAAGCATAATATTGAAAGAATTTCCACAGTACGTAGCATTTGGATAGAAAAAACTACTAAGCATGTAGCTAGGGTTTTTGCTAGTCAGTTTCTCTTTGATAACTTCTCAGTGAAATCTCCCTAGTCGAATTGGTATTAATTGGCCATTGGGTAAATGCTAATCAACCAAGTTCGATTATCACTCTATATGCTGCCAGCACCATTCCGCACATTAATCACAAGAAAATGTAACCTAAGAATTGGGGAAATTACCTGGGAACCTCCGTCGCGATGGCGCCAACACCGAATCAGGGCAATGCCCAGAACCCATGTGGTTCCGATGTTTGTTGGAAGCGAAACTATAAGTGTGTTTTTTGGTGAAGCTTGAAGAAATATTGGTTATGGAGTCCGCTGAAACGGAGATTAAGAACCCGAAGAAAAAAAAACCACGGGGGGCGAGAGAGAAAAGTAGGGTGAGATTGGGAGGAGGGTAAAGAAGTCATTTCACATTGGTTGAGTTTTGGAATTGGCAGCATCAATTTGATTTTGGCATTATCAGTTGCCAAAAAACAAAAACAAGGAAAAAGTTATAATCGGTTTTCATTAATTCTGAGGACTGATACTTACATTTTTTTTTTCGTCATTCATTAAACTTTTAATCTACTTTATCCTAGGAGGCTTGAGAGATGGGTGCTTACGGGAATTGAACTATGTCTATATGCATGAGAGTACAAAAGAGGGAGGAAGGGGGGCTGCTGTCCCTTAAGGGACAGCAGTCTGCTGTGCCAGCCAAAACAGCATCGTCACGAGCCCAAAAACTTGATCCGAAACGTTCATTTGAAAGATCTCATTGCATACAATGGGCCTGCAAAAAATTAAATTGATCGAGCATCGATAACCTAGTGAACAAATCACTCTTTTGCTTAATTTTTGGCTCAATATTTTAGACACTAATAATAACACTGTAAACAGTTGATTTGTTCATTTGGCTGTTGATTTTCGATCGACTTGATTTTTGCAGGGCCATAGTATGTGATGAGATCTTTCAAGTGAACGTTTCGGATCAAGTTTTCAGGCTCGAGACAATACTGTTTTGACTAGCACAGCAGCCTACTGTCTCTCAAGGGGACAGCAGCCCCCCTTCCTCTATAAGAGAGACACTAACTACACTTCATTTGCGATTCTCATACATTTGCAAGGCTGGAAAAAGTTGATTTTCTACTTCCAACTCTATGCATTGAACCCTTTTCTTTTTTTTTGAGATTGGGTTCCCGTTCCGCTATCTCCTAAAATCTTTTTTTTTAAAAGATGGTAATTTCAAATTCAAATATAACGAAAATAAAAAATAATTTTTTAATTTTTTTTTGCACCGTTTAAAAGATCTCAATGAGATCTATCAAATAAAATCCATATTATTAGAAAAATTATTTGCGTAAATGCATGATTTTTGACCTTGAAATTACCTTCTTTTTTTAAAGTTCTTTTTTATAGAAAGTGGAACGGCTTAGTGTTCCAGGATTTAAAAAGAAGAGAGAAACTTTTAGGCATACCGGGGATACCAAGCCCCATGGTATTTATTCCGGACCGTTTTTCATTTTTTGGCATTATCTGATCACATTTGAATAATCGGCTACGTTCATTTTGTAGAGTTTGGTGAGGACCTTAATCTTTCAAAAGAAGAATTGTGTTCATCAAACTTTATTTGATACATAATCTTGTCAAAGATGTTCACTACGACGTCATCGGGCAGACGGTGGAACTGGTTCTCTGCTTCTTCTTTCTTCTTCCCCCAGTTTTCCATCGATATAGCTCCTCTCACTCTCCCTCTCCCTCTCTGTCGTCTATGGTTTATCTATCAACTCTCTCTTGCTCTGTTATCAACTCCGAAACCCTAGGGAGAACTTTTGGTTGAACAGGGAAACCATGTGGCTAATTGGAATTTTTTTTTCCAATAAATGTAGGTACACTCATACCGACTACTCCTTGACCCATACCGACTACTTCTCGACCGCTCCTCTCGGTTTTGTTCACCCTCACTCTTTACTCTCATTAAAAGAGAATGAATGTTATCTTCCCTCTTATTGGTTGAAATAGTGTAAATCTCACCCTTGCAGTACACTCTTTGATAAACATGACATTACTATTGCGCTCCTCCTCTCTCACATATGTTTAGGGTCCATTCCACAATTAAATGTGGGACCGACACATAAGTGAGAAATGAGTGATTGACGAGAGTGTACGTAGCATTGCTCGACAAAAAATGCTAGAACAACTCATAAATTTACATACTCATTTGTACACACACTCGACGTGTAGTGTGTGCGCCACACTACAATTTCTTGTTCAATTTGTTATCAATTTCTTCAGTGCGGAGAAATTGAAAAAATTATGCTCTTAAGTAATTTATTTATTTTTTTGAAAATTGCACGTCTAAATTAATTGAATGTTTTCTTTATATTAATAATAATAATGTTGCAGGGTTATTGTTAATTTGGCATAGTTATTGCAGGGTTAATGTGGCAATCTGTCCTAGTTGATGGGATTTGGCATAGATAATATATATATAAACATGTGTCCTCAATAAATTCTCTCCAATTATTACTCACATTTCTCCATTTTCTTGCAAAATTCACTCTTCAGATTCCTTTAAGTTTCTTTCGCCAACTTAATGAATTTCACACACCAACAAATTTATTGATGCAATCAGTGCCAAGTAAAATAAAAATAAAAAAATTTCTGATAAATTCTTAAGTTACAATAAATTTCCAAGTTTCTTTGAACGCTTGAGGAAAAAGCTGATAAATTCCATTCCCCATGGATCAACTAGTTCTACATTGGATTAGGTTTTTGAAGCTCCGGTTAAGTTTGGTTTTAAATAAAATTGGTGATAGAGGAATAGGGATGATAATTCATTTTAAGGCATCATCATATCATATGCAAACAAGATTTGGTTTGTGTACGATTTGATCTGATATGGGCAAAAGAGCAAATCCAGAACTTTCTGCTCTAATCATTGTTAGTACTCTGTTGAGTTAAAACACTGAAAGGGTATATAATACTCTTCTTCTTCTTTTTTACTACTACTTGGCACTGGTTAATGTAATACAGAAATTCCATTTATTAATGTTCTTGACCATTCCCTTCTTGCCCTGATGATGTGTTTTCATATATAGATACAAAGTAAGATAATGTACATATAAATAGGTTATTATGCCAAATGACTGGTGAGGAAAAGCGACGAGCTAGTCCACTTTCCTGAGCACTAGAAACCAGTTTAAGGAAAAATGAGTTGCAAAAGAAATTATAAATGTCTGTACCTTAAAACCTTATCCCACTCCTCCAAGAACTATCCGAACAAATTCCATACATGTTTCGCAGTTTCTTTATTCAATTCTGGACAGAGAAATCGATACCCGTGTTTCATAGTTAAGCATGTTTCCCACCAGAAGAAACTCACTCAATTTTACCACTTATGTGACTAAGCATGTCCGTACCTATGCAGGGAGTGAATTTCCGAAAATAAGTCATGTGGATCTCCTTAAATATGGAGTGCTTCCACAGGACTCGGGGGGGCTGCTCTCCCCCTTGGGGAGAGCAGCGTGCTGCTGTCCCCTTTTTGGGGCCCATCCCGGTCTCGTTCCGATGATCCGAATCGTTCACTTTGTAGAGCTCGTCGAATAGAACAACTATGCAAAAAATCAGCTTAATTGGATATCATTAAGTACTTGATCGGAGCCTTTTTACTTTGAAAAGAATGGATCCGAAACACTGGATCAAATCCATTATTCCCAATGGACCAAGAGTTATATAGGCTCCGATCAGGTACTTAATGATATCCAATTAAGCTGATTTTTTACATAGTTGTTCTACTCGACGAGCTCTACAAAGTGAACGATTCGGATCATCGGAGCGAGACCGGGATGGGCCCCAAAAAGGGCGCAGCAGCACGCTACTCTCCCCAAGGGGGAGAGCAGCCCCCCCGGGTCCGCTTCCACAGACCAAATATCCACCAAAGAGGAAAAGCCTACCATATTCCTTCATATTTTTCAAAGTTCAGATGGGTTCGCAAGGTTGCATTACCAATCGCATCCGTTTATCATTACAAAACCTGTAGATCCCAATCAGATGGCATACACTGAAAGTGCAAATGCCAAAACTGAATGCTTATAAGCTTATTGGTTCCTACAGGATACAACACTTAAAGTCTTTCGTAAATCTAGCAACGTGAAGGTGATCTATGCAACCATGTAACTACCTCTGCATTTCTCCTTGCTGCTAAGATGGTGAAATTAAATATTTGCGACACGGCCCACTGTTTTTTCCCTACGTTAACATCATTGAACTTGAGGCACCGCCGCATATCACAATTTAAGATTCAAGATTCCAATAACCATAACATCAAAGCAGAATGCTTCAAAATTCAACTAACAATGTAGGCACATTTGTTAAATTAAATTGAGATGGAGCTTTTTCCTCTTCCCGCAGAGAGGCTGCCTTTGGCTGTTTAGCCAGAGATAGTAGTAGAGGGATCCAATTTTACAGATTAGGTAGAATAGCAGCCTCTTCAGCGTTGGTCACAAAAGCATGGGCCCTCCGTATAGCTTGTGGGATGGCATTGGATATGGGTATTGATAATGCTGTGTTTGAGTCGGATTGTTGAGGGATGGTTGATTGCATGAACTGTAAGCTTGATCAGGAGCGGTGGGAAATAGCTGCAATGGTGGCAGATATGAAAGAATGGGCAAGGCAGAAGAATTGGACATTCACTTGGGTTGGTTTGCAGAGAACAAAACAAAGCAGCACATTGGATAGCAGCTAGTTGTTTAGAAAAGAGATTTACTTGTTTTCCAGGTTGTATCCCGCTTGGGTTAGCATCCCTTCTCTTGAAGGATAAACAATCTTAGCGTTCTGTAATCGATATTTGACTTATCAAAAAAAAAAATGTTGGCACATTTGGAACAATTCACAATATTTGATCACTAAACTGACTAGCATTGCGGAATTGTAGACTAGCAATGTAGGCGAAGCTTCTGAATTGGTAAGTAAAATTAAAGCAGCAATAATAGCAGACAACTAAAGACATAATTCAGATTGAGCATCAACTTTGATTTCTAGAACAATACATTGGTCATACAGTCCTTGTGGTTTTCCTGGATTTGCACCACGGCTTCCGAAAACACATCTTTTTCCTCCACAAAAGCATCCACCATGGCCTTATAGACCTCATAATCATCATCAGCAAACATTTTGTAGTTAACAATGGTCACCCCTTTCATCACATACTCAGACACTGGCAGCTGTAAAATAGGCACATACCCAACCCTCATATTCTCTAGCGTCCATGACCTGCCCATGTTCGACAACGAATGCATCCTGGAAATGCTGAATGTATTCCTGCACTCCGCAAGCTTTTCACCACTCAAACAGAGCTTTGCACCCTTTTTCTTCGAATCGGTGATGGTAACGCTATGAAGCATCGGGAAATGCGAAAGAGGGTTCTCCGAAACAAAAAACAAGATCCCTAGCCACAACACTGCATCTTTTATGCAATCAATGGCTATAAATACTCGGCGATGTCGCTCCCCATTAGTAATCCCATGCTCCACAGATTCAGATTCTTCTCGTTGTTGTTCAGATTCCGTCATTTTAGAGAGAGATGATGCATAGAGAAACGTGACGCTGTCGAGATTTGGGGTGAATTTGGCACCCCATTTGGCAACAGAATCCTTGTCACCGGAGAAATTGGAGGGAAGCTCAATGTTGAGAGCTCGAACATTTGTTAATCTAGCGAGGAACATGACTCCAGAAACATCCCGAGGAGAAGTAGGAAAGCGAGAGCGATTGCGGATCTCTCGAAGGGGTCTGAAGACCAAGTTGGTTATTAAGTTTTCTGAGAGATTTCCAAGGGGAAGAGTTCCTCCGTGATCGTATTTAGATTCCCAGGGAACAATTTTGAGATCATATTTAGAATTCCAGGTTTTGCTTCCGATAGAGACTGTTTGAACGTGAGGGATGAGGGAAGAGAATCGCTTGGAGACGATGAAGCATCTGCAGAGGCATTGGATGTCGGAGAGCTTGTCGAAGATGTTGAGTACAACGTCATCTGGCAAACGCTGGAACTGGTTCTCTGGTTCTTTGTTCTTCTTCCTCTTCTTCTTCTCCGCCGCCCAGTTCTCCATCAATATAGTTCCTCTCTCTCTCTCTCTCTCTCTCTCTCTCTCTCTCTCTCTCTCTCTCGCGCACGCTTTTTTGGCGATTGCTATATATGTAGCTTCTCTAGTTCTCTGTTAGCCTCAAAGCTCTCTCTGTTTAACGACTATGAAACCTAGGGAGAAGTTTTGCTGTAAGAGGAAATCTCTAGGAAGAATTAAATTTTTCATTCAAATATGGGGAAATTTTGACCAATAAAATTTTCTTCTTCCATGACTGTACAACATGAGATTGAGAACTACTTAGACAAATTTAATGCATCGTCCAAATAATTTAAAAATACAAGCGTAATATTGAAAGAATTTCCACAGTAGCATTTGGATAGAAAAACTACGCATATGTAGCTAGGGTTATGGCTATCATTCATCGTGTTTTTTTGTTAGTTTCTCTGTGTTATATTTAGAAAGCTAAGCCCCAACGATAAGTTTTCATGGATATCCATGGAAAATCAGTGAAATCTCCCCATTCAAAATGGTATTAATTGGCCATTGGGTAAATGCTAATCAACCAAGTTCGATTATATCGCTCTATAGGCTGCACCATTCCGCAAATTAATCACAAGAAAATGTAACCTAAGAATTGGAGAAATTACCTGGGAACCTCGTTCGTGATGGTGCCAACGCAGAATCAGGGCGATTCCCAGAACAGAAGTTGTTTCGATGTTTGTTGGAAGCGAGACTATAAGTGTGTTTTTTGGTGTAGCTTGAAGAATATTGGTTATGGAGACCCCTGAAATGGAGATTCAGAACCAGAAGCGAAAAAACCACGGGAAGAGAGAGAGAGAGAGAGAGAGAGAGAGGAAAAGTCCTTTTTCGGCGGGAGAATGGAAATGAAACGTAAATCCCTCCAAAACTTCGAAATGGAGTAGAGAGAGGGAAATAAATGGTGGGAACTACTCGATTAGCTAATATCAGCACCACCTCCTTTATCAAATGCCACAAAAAGTGGTACTCAAATATTCATGTTTAATTATAGAATGCTGAATTTGATGCTCCACTCTTGTATGCAGGTGTTTTGCTTTTATTTTAAAGTTATTAGTAATATCATGTACAAAATGGAGTGTCTACGTACAAAAGAGTGCGTGAAAATTAATTTTGATATACATATACTTCATTCATTTCAAAATGATAGTCCGCTACAAAAAGACGTGTGATTTTTGAATTACAAAATAAAGTATTTTCTTGGAAGTTTTTAATTTAAAAAATTATGCGCGAGAGTATTTTTTTTGTTTTTTATCTAAAACTTTTTCCACAATGAGATGGAAAAGACTCCACGAGATGAGGAAGAGACTAACAAGAGATTGTTCGGTGAGACAGATGGAAATCTTTCAAAAATACTAAAAATCATTAAACCATCAATACATTCATATTTCACGTTCAACATAATGGAAGATTGAATCCAAGTTCATAACAAAAAAAAAAAAACTACTAATTTCATATACTCAAATCATAAGGCTTTTTTTTATGCTTCTTATTTATTGGAGTGATATCTTCTTTTGCACCTACGGCTCCGTTTGTTTCGATGTAAAATATTTTACAATGTAAAATGTTTTCCATGTAAAATGTTTTTTCAGAAAATAAACTTCAAACTTTTATTTTCCGGTATTTGGTTGGCACTTGAAAATATTTTCGGAAATCAACAAAATAGTGTAGAGAGGGAGGTGGGGAGTTTAAACGGTGGATATATATGAGATTATTGGAATTGAACATGGGTCAAGATTGGCGGTCGAGGAAACTGAGCAGTGAGAGTTGCAAGAGAAGGCAGCAGGTTCATTTCAGAAAATAACTTACGGAAAATCTAAGGGCAAGTCATTTTCATCCAATTGATGGAAAATGTTTTACATGTAAAATATTTTCCTCATTTTTTACACAACCAAACACCGGAAAATAGGTAAAACATTTTACCGGAAAATATTTTACGTCCAAACAAACGGAGCCTACATGTAAAACATGGAAAAAAAAAAAGTCAGAAAAACAAGAAAATCCATGGATTATGAGCTACAAAACAACAAATTCTGAACAAAACTTTCACACAAGCCTTCGCCTTTAGAAGCTCACTGGATTTTGTGAGAAGTACAATCTGCACAAATCAAAAAGAAACAAAACTTGAGGGATATACCCTTATGAACCCATCCACAAGCCTTCACCTTTAGAAGCTCTTTCACTGTGTTTGTGCATATAATATTGCGATCACAGTTGAGCCAAAGACATGACTCTAGATTCAACTAGCTACATACATGCAACAAGTAGGTAGCCTAATTACCAATCTCACATAAAAGTATACATCTAAATCTAGCAGTGCTTTGATAGAAGAAAAAAACTAAGAATAGAAGCAGGTAATCAAGCCAAGACTCGACTCGGTAAGATCACCAAAAAGAGAACCAAAGAAGTTCAGAATCCCAAAAGCTATTGCACTGATAATCATCCAAGAAACTATAACGTTATTGAAAATCCTAAAAACCTTTCAGAAATGATTAGCATAACGAAAGTCATATCCATGCTTGCTTGCCTAAAGAAGGATTGGCTTACCTCGGGCGTGTAAGCGACCACCACTTTTTGCCCAAAGTTTTCCAATGTAGCTTCCACTACTTGGTATATAATACTCTTCTTCTTTTTTACTTCGCACTGGTTAATGTAATACAGAACAGAAATTCTATTTATTACTAATGTTCTTGACCTTTCCCTTCTTGCCCTGATGATGTGTTTTCATTTAGATAAATGATTAGAGAAAGTATGACAATTTATATACTCCATAAGGTTATGCCAAATGACTGGTGAGGAATCGATGAGTCCACAGTCCTGAGCACTAGAAACCTGTTAAGGAGTTCACCAAAAAAAAAAACAGTTAAGGAAAAATGAGTTGCAAAAGAAATTATAGTTTGTCTGTATCTCAAACCTTATCCCACTCCTCCGAGAACTACCCGAACAAATTCCATCCTTGTTTCGCAATTTTTTATTCAATTCTGAATGGAGAAATCGATATCCATATTTCGTAGTTGAGCATGCTTCTCACCAGAAGAAACTTGCGCAATTTTATCGCCTATGTGACTAAGCATGTCGTAAGAGCCGAGCTTTACTGTGCTCAGGCTAGCTTGTTCATATTCTTCAAAGTTCATATGGGTTCGCAAGGTTGCATTACCAATCGCATCCATTCATCATTACAAAACCTGTACAGCTACAGATCCCAATCAGATGCCATATACTGAAAGTGTAAATGCCAAAACTGAATGCTTATAAGCTTATTGGTTCCTACTAAAGTCTTTGGTAAATCTAGCTACGCGAAGGTGATCTATGCAACCGTGTTACTACCTCTGCATTTCTCCTTGCTGCTAAGACAGTGAAATTAAGTATTCGCGAAACCGCTCACTGTTTTTTTTCCTTCCTCCGGTAACATCATTTAACTTGAGGCACTGCTGCATATCACAACTTAAGATTCAAGATTCCAACAACCATAACATCAAAGCAGAATGCATCAAAACTCAACTAACAATGTAGGCACATTTGGAACAATTCACAAAAATTTGATCACTAAACTTACTAGCATTGCAGAATTGTAGACTAGCAATGTAGGTGAAGCTTCTGAATTGGCAATTAAAAATTAAAGCAGTAATAACAGCAGCAACTAAAGACAGAATTCAGATTTAGCATCAACTTTGAGCTCTACTACAATACATTGGTCATACAGCCTTCGTGTTTTTCCAGAATCTGCACCACGGCTTCCGAAAACACATCTTGTTCCTCCGCAAAAGCATCCACCATGGCCTTATAGGGCTCATAATCATCATCAGCAAACATTTTGTAGTTAACAATGGTCAACCCTTTCATCACATACTCAGACACTGGCAGCTGTAAAACAGGCACATACCCAACCTTCATATTCTCTAGCGTCCATGACCTACCCATGTCCGTCAACGAAAGCATCTTGAATAAATTCCTGCACTCCGCAAGCTTTTCACCACTCAAACAGAGCTTCACCCCCTTTTTCTTCGAATCGGTGATGGTAACGCGCTGAAGCATCGTTGGGCTATGTGAGACATCAGTCACAAAAGTCAAAATCCCTAGCCACAACACTGCATCTTTTATGCATTCAATGGCTATAAATACTCGGCGATTTCGCTCCCTATTAGTAATCCCATTGTCGTCGTCGTCTTCTTCTTCTTCGTCGTTGTCGTCGTCTTCTTCTTCTTCTTCTTCCTCTTCTTCCTCCTCCTCTTCTTCCGCTTCTTCTTCTTCTCCTCCTCCTCCTCCTTCTCCTTCTCCTTCTCCTTCTTCTCCTTCTCCTCCTCCTCCTCCTCCTCCTCCTCCTCCTCCTTCTTCTTCTTCTTCTTCGTCGTCTTCTTCTTCTTCTTCTTCTTCTTCTTCTTCAGATTCCATCATTTTAGAGAGAGAGGATGCATAGAGAAACGTGACACTGTCGAGATTTGGGGTGAATTTGGCACCCCATTTGAAAACAGAATCACTGTTACCAACAAAAGCGGAGGGAAGCTCAATATTGAGAGCTCGAACGTGTTTTAATCTAGCGTGGAACACGACTATAGAAACATCCCGAGGAGAAGTAGGAAGGAGAGAGTGATTGTGGAGCTCTCAAAGGGGTCTGAAGACCAAGTTGGTTATTAAGGATTTTGAAAGAGCTCCGAGCGGAAAAGTTCCTCCATGATCATATTTAGAATTTCAAGGAACAGTATTGAAATCATATTTAGAATTCCAGGTTTTGCTTTCGATAGATACTGTTTGGACGAGAGGGAAGAGGCAAGCAAATCGCTTGGAGACATGGAAGCATCTGCAGAGGCATTGGATGTCGGAGAGCTTGTCGAAGATGTTGAGTACGACGTCGTCTGGCAAACGCTGGAACTGATTCTCTGCTTCTTTGTTCTCCATCCTCTTCTTCTTCTACGCCACCCAGTTCTCCATCATCATAGCTCCTCTCTCTCTCTCTCTCTCTCTCTCTCTCTCTCTCTCTCTCTCTTGTGCGCGCGCGCGTTTTCGGTGATTGCTATGTAGCTTCTCTGTCAGCCTTAGAGCTCACTCTGTTTAACGATCATGAACCTTGGGAGAAGTTTTGCTGCAAGAGGAAATCTCTAGGGAGAATTCAATTTTGCATTAAAATATGGGGAAATTACTGATCAGTTGCCTTGACCAATAAATTTCTTCTTCCATGACTGTACAACATGAGATTGAGAACTACTTAGTGAATTTTAACGCATCGTCCAAATAATTTAAAAATACAAGCATAATATTGAAAGAATTTCCACAGTACGTAGCATTTGGATACAAAAACTAAGCATATTGTTAGAACTGTGATTCATATGTTAAGTATGAAGAGATACTAAGGAGTTCTAGAAAGAATGTCAGATGTCGGAGCGTAGCGGAGCGGAACGAGTGGAGCGGAGCAGAGCGACGGCATCTAGCCCATCGTTGATGATCTAGTGAAAGTAGATTGGGCCGAAGGCCTGGGCGTTCCGTAATTGGGGGCGCGGTACGGTTCGTACAGGGGTATTTTTGAGATATAGACCAAATACCATAATAGGGTTAGAATAGAGTCGGTATAAATATTCTATGTTGTAAACCCTATCTCGTACTCTGATAATAAAAGAACAGCAGCCGCTCTCGCTCCTGTGGACGTATCCGGTATTGGGAAACTACGTATATCTTGTGTTGATTCTTTACTGTTTTATACTTGTAAATCGTGTGCGTGTGTGACGATCCTAACGCATATGTAGCTATGGTTATGGCTATCATTCATCGTGTTTTTTTGTTAGTTTCTCTGTGTTATTTTTAGAAAGTTAAGCCCCAACGATAAGTTTTCATGGATATCCATGGACAATCAGTGAAATCTCCCTATTCGAAATGGTATTGATTGGGCATTGGGTAAATGGTAATGAACCAAGTTCAATTTATCACTCTATATGCTGCAGCACCATTCCGCACATTAATCACAAGAAAATGTAACCTAAGAATTGGGGAAATTACCTAGGAACCTCAATCGTGATGGCGTCAACACCGAATCAGGGCGATTCCCAGAACAGAAGTGGTTTCGATGTTTGTTGGAAGCGAAACTATAAGTGTGTTTTTTGGTGTTGCTTGAAGAAGATTGGTCATGGAGACCCCTGAAATGGAGATTTTTAACCAGAAGCAAAAAACCACGGAGAGAGAGAGGAAAACTCGAAAATTGTTCTCCCCCATATAGGAAAATATTCATGTTTGAGAATAAATTTTTTACGCCGTCGATGTAAATATTTGTTTTCTTCAAATTAATTGCATTGCGACACGTGTCAAAATAGCAGTCTCAATTAATTAAATATATCGATGTGGCGCAATCCAATTAATTTGAAAGAAACAAATGTAAAGAATTTACATCGCCGATGTAAATTCTCAATTAATTCTTTACATCGCCGATGTAAAGAATTTATTCACTTTATGTTTATCCACAAATATGTATAGGCTGTTAATTTTGTCATTTCATTTTTTGTTAACGTCACTCCCTGCAAGTGTATTTTTGATAAAAAAAACACTTGCAAGAAGTAGCGTTAACAAAAGATATACTCTCCGTATCTCAAAATGATAGTGACACTATGCGAAGAGTGATTTCTGAATTAAAAAATAAAATATTTTCATGCAAATTTTTAGAATTTCTTGTGTCCATAAGTTTAAAAAATTATGGAGGACGGTACTTTGTTTTTAAATTTAAAACTTTTCCACAATGAGATGGACAAACAAGGTCTTGCATATTGACAAAATACTTTTAAAAAAAGGGCAATTGATATTGCCAAAACCAAAATTGATGGGTTTACTGTTTACAGAGCAATTCCTCCAAAGGTATTTAAAAAACCTTCCAGTTTTGTTATTCTGCTGCAATTGATTTTTGTGGATTTGGTTAGGTATTTTACCTAATTTATCCTATATAGCTACACTGATATACATGCTCTAAAATTACATTTATTTTGTTTCTAAATTATCCAGATGGGTAATGCTAGGTACAAAGAAAGAAAAAATACCTGGAAATTATTTGGAACAAGGTATTTATAACCGGTAATAAACGTTGATTACCGGTCATAAACATCTCTACAAGTGTATTCCAAGTAGTTTCCGAATACTTTTTCTTTGTTACTAGCACTTTTATATCCCATCCATAGAGTCCGATAACCTTAACATCAAGGCAGGATCCTTGAAAATTCTTCCAACAAGGCAACATGTAGGCGCATTTCGAGCAATTCATCTTCATGGACCCGGGGACCCTGCCTAGCGGCACCTCTGCTGAGCAGGTGCCAAGCGGCCAATCCGGCCGTTCATCTCAAAATCGACAGCCTGGATCGAAACATCTTTTCCTTTTCCTTTTCCTTTTCTTTTTTTTTTTTTTTTAAAATCCATTCGGTACCTTTGCATCCGGGCTGCCCAAAACACTTTTGGACGTCCGAGATGTGCTCGACACCCCTGCCAAGCACCCCTGCTTGGCAGGGTCTCCCGATCCCATGTTCATATACTAATTACCATAAATACTTTTAACTAGACTCCTGTCATGGTTAGTCTGATGTTCAACTGACTAGCAAGCGAAGCTTCTTAGTTGGAAAATGAAATTAAAGCAGTAACAACGGCAGCTACAAAAGACATACTACAAGTAGATACTAGGATCTAGCATCAATTTTAACAGGCCATTATGGTTTTTCAGAATCAGCACCGCGGCTTCCGAAAAAACACCTTGCTCCGCTGCAAACGCATTCACCATGGCCGTCTTGACCTCAGAATCCTCATCAGCAAAAATTTGTACGCAAAGGCCACCCATTTCATCACATACCCAGACATAGGGAGCTCTAAAACAGGCACAGTCCTAATCTTCACACACTTTTTCCTCCATGACTCCCCTCTTGCGGCCTGAATCACCCTCTGAAAATTCAACCAATTCCTGCATTCCTCAATCTTTTCACCACCCAAACAGAGCTTCGCTCCCTTGTTTCACCACCCAAACAGAGCTTTGCTCCCTTGTTCTTTGAATCGGCGATGGTAACGCTCTCAAGCATTGGGTGTCGCTCGACAACATAAGACAAGATTCCTCGTTGGTGGTTATAAGACAAGAATCATTCATTACAAAACCTGTACAGCTACAGATCCTAATCCGATGCCATATACTGAGTGTAAATGCCAAAACTGAATGCTTATGAGCTTATTGGTTCCTTCAGGCTACAACACTTGAAGTCTTTGGTAAATCTAGCTACGTGAAGGTGATCTATGCAACCGTGTTACTACGGTACTACCTCTGCATTTATCCATGCTGCTAAGACAGTGAAATTATGCGACACGGCTCACTGTTTTTTCCCTACAGTAACATCATTAAATTTGAGGCACTGCTGCACATCACAATTTAAGATTCAAGATTCCATCAACCATAACATCAAAGCAGAATGCTTCAAAATTCAACTAACACTGTGGGCACATTTGGAACAAGAGGAAAGTCCACTTTCACCCCCTGTGGTTATCGCCATGTGCAGATACCCCCCTTGTGGTTTAAAACTGACCACATAACCTACCTGTGGTTTTGAAAATGTGCGGATAGACCCCCTGCCGTCATCTTTTCCATCCATATTAACGGAGGTGTATCTCACACATCTCTAGAATGTAATCTGAGTCGTTCATAATGTATTAAATAAGGAATAGAGTATCTCTGTAAAAAAATCATCTCGATCAAGCATTAATAACCCAGTGATCTAATTTTTAGTAAATTCAAATTTGAAATTTTTATTTCATGACAAAATCGATATGATCATGAGCTTTTCATTTTTTGATTGACTTGAATTTTGGCATAGACGTAGTACTCGTCAAAATTACAATATCAACGGTTTGGATTCAATTTTTGGTATACAGGATGGTGTGATTAGATTTAAAAAAGAAGAAGAATCAAGGGACGTGATGAGGGTATAATGGTCTTTTAATGTTGTGTCCGTTAATATGGATGGAAAAGATGACGGCAGGGGGTCTATCCGCACATTTTCAAAACCACAGGTAGGTTATGTGGTCAGTTTTAAACCACAAAGGGGGTATCCGCACATGGTGATAACCACAAGGGGTGAAAGTGGACTTTCCTCTTTGGAGCAATTCACAAAATTTGATCACTAAACTGACTAGCATTGCAGAATTGTAGACTAGCAACGTCGGCGAAGCTTCTGAATTGGTAAGTAAAATTAAAGCAGTAATAACAGCAGCAACTAAAGGCATAATTCAGAATTAGCATCAACTTTGAGTTCTAGAACAATACTTTGGTCATACAGTCCTCGTGTTTTTCCTGAATCTGCACCACTGCTTCTGAAAACACATCTTGTTCCTTCGCAAAAGCATCCACCATGGCTTTATAGACCTCATAATCATCACCAGCGAACATTTTGTAGTTAACAATGGTCACCCCTTTCATCACATACTTGGACATTGGCAGCTGTAAAACAGACACATACCCAACCCTCATATTCTCTAGCGTCCATGAACTACCCATGTTCGACAACGAATGCATCCTGAATGTATTCCTACACTCCGCAAGCTTTTCACCACTCAAACAGAGCTTCGCCCCCTTTTTCTTCGAATCCGGGATGGTAACGCGCTGAAGCATCGTCGGTTTAGGCGAGACAGAAGTCACAAAACCCAAGATCCCTAGCCACAACACTGCATCTTTTATGCATTCAATGGATATAAATACTCGGCGATTTCGCTCCCTATTAGTAATCCCATTCTCTTCTTCTTCTTCTTCTTCTAGCATTTTAGAGAGAGATGATGCATAGAGAAACGTGACACTGTCAAGATTTGGGGTGAATTTGGCACCCCATTTGAAAACAGAATCATTGTTACCGATGAAAGCGGAGGGAAGCTCAATATTGAGAGCTCGAATGTGTGTTAATCTAGCGTGGAACATGACTATAGAAACATCCCGAGGAGAACTAGGAAAGAGAGAGCGATTGTGGAGCTCTCGAAGGGGTCTGAAGACCAAGCCGGTTATCAAGGATTCTGAGAGATCTCCGAGCGGAAAAGTTCCCCCATGATCATATTTAGAATTCCAGGGAACAGTTTTGAAATCATATTTAGAATTCCAGGTTTTGCTTTCGATAGCTACTGTTTGGACGAGAGGGATGAGGCAAGCAAATCGCTTGGAGACAAGGAAGCATCTGCAGAGGCATTGGATGTCAGAGAGCTTGTCGAAGATGTTGAGTACGACGTCGTCTGGCAAACGCTGGAACTGGTTCTCTGCTTCTTCCTCCTCCTCCTTCTTCCTCTTCTTCTTTGCTGCCCGGTTCTCCATCAATATAGCTCCTCTCTTTCTTGCGCGCTTTTTTGGTGATTGCTATGTAGCTTCTCTGTCAGCCCCAGAGCTCTCTTTGTTTAACGACAATGAAACCTAGGGAAAAGTTTTGCTGTAAGAGGAAAACTCCAGGGAGAACTACTTAGAGAATTTTAATGCATCGCCCAAATAATAATGTAAAAATACAAGCAAAATATTGAAAGAATTTCCACAGTACGTAGCATTTGGATAGAAAAACTAAGCATATGAAGCTAGGGTTATGGCCATCATTCATCGTGTTTTTTTTGTCAGTTTCTGTGAGTTATTTAAAAAGCTAAGCCCCAACGATAACATTTTCATGGATATCCATGGACAATCATGAAAAAACCTATGTGGGAGAATCAAAATAAATACACGGCATAAACTATGTACACTGAAATCATAAAACAATGTTGAAGTCCCACGATTTACAGAACAAATGTTCCTGTTGACCTTTTAGACAAACCCACATCGGATCAAGATCAATTCTAAACAGAAAAGTCTTTCTTCTAAAAGCATGTGAAATCCCAGTACGTGGATGGGTTTCGATAGAATTAAACTTTAACAAACGACTAATTATACCAAACAGAATGACATGAAGATTTGCTCTGATACCAAATGAAAAAAAACCCTATACGGGAGAATCAAAATAAATACACAGCGGAAAAACTACTTACTTTCGCCCATGGTGTTTAAGTCTTGAGAAACCCAGAAATCGTTTTGTTCTTGAACCAGTATGTTTCACTCAACAAATCAGTGAAATCTCCCTATTCGAAATAGTATTAATTGGCCATTGGGTAAATGCTAATCAACCAAGTTCGATTATATCACTCCATAGGCTGCACCATTCCGCATATTAATCACAAGAAAATGTAACTTAAGAATTGGGGAAATTACCTGGGAACCTCAATCGCGATGGCGCCAGCACCGAATCAGGACGATTCCCTGTTGAAAGTGAAAATATACTATACGTGTGTGTTTTGGTGAAGCTTGAAGAATATTGGTTATGGAGACCCCTGAACTGGAGATTTTTAGAACCAGAAGCAAAAAACCACGGAGAGAGAGAGAGAGAGAGGGAGAGAGAGACGAAAAGTCTTTTTAGGCGCGAGAATGGAAATGAAACGCAAGAGGTGTTTGGGAGTCAACTTTTTGACTTTTCATTTTTGACTTTTTGTCTTTTTGGCTTTTGGGATTATGATTAGAATGTATTTTGTATTTGGTAGAGTGTTTGGATAATATGTACAGAATGCATTTTAGAGTAAGAGTAGTGTTTGGAAGATATGGAATGAAAATGAATTATGGATTGATTTTTTACTATTTTGCCCCCGGTTATTAATAATTGTGAATAATATATATAAATAATGTTTTAATCAATTTTTTAAAATGTTCTTCCGGAATTGGTTATGTCCCTGAACTGAAAAATGTCCCCCCTTCTCTCTCTCTCTCTTACCACTTCTCTGGCGAAATCACTATCTTTGTGTCTTCTCCTCCTTGCCCGGCGAATTAAGCCTATATACGAACGGTAAGTTTGGAGTTCTGTATAGCACACGTTCGTTGCCTATCATTTAACCAATTACACACCTCTGACTTTTCCCTAATCACCATTTTCGTCTCTCTTTGGATTCGAAACCTCAAGCAAAATACAACAATCTAACCATGGGAATCACATACAAAGCGATAATTATAATTGAACTCAAATTCATCTTCAATAATTGTAAATATCAACGACTGATCAGAGTTTGATTAATTTTTTTACAGTTTCGATTTGGTTTCTAAGACCCAACGAGTGGGTTTTCCGATCTATTTGTTCTTTTTTAGTTTCCATCTGATTTCTAATTCCAAGGAGTACAAACCCCACCATTCTAATTTATCTCCAGAAATTTGCATTAATTTTCTTGGTGCTTTGATAATTTTTTGGTTCAAAGTGAGGGTTTGTAGACAGAAAACAAAAGAAAAACGGAAGGGGAACACAAGAAGCTGGGCTGGGGTAGAGGAGTGAGTTCAAAACGATTGCAAAATGGGAATTATCCCAAAGAGAGAGGGTAGGATTGTCTTTCTGCCATGGCTGGATTTCAAAATGGAAAAATGAGAATTGAAAAAGCTCCTAATACCAGATTCTCAGTTTTATTTTAGAAACAAGAAATTGAAAAATTCATTTTACCCAAAACCCATTTTCCCTTTAATTGCCAAACACCCAAAACCCAAAAATTAGAATTGAAAAATGTAAAAACAAGCCTTCCAAACACCCCCTAAATCCCTCCAAAACGAAATGGAGGAGGAGGGAGGGAAATAATCAAATAAATGGTGGGGGCTATTAGCTGATATCAGCACCTCCTGGTCACATAAGGTGAGGCGGATCCTCTTTGCCGAGAAATTTTTTCTAGCTGTTAAATTTGAAACATAAAGAAAAAATTACATAATTCAAAGTCCGAAAAATCCATTGGTACGAAGATAGGTGAGTTTTCAGAACAGAAGAGATCGGACCCCCTCAAATATGGTTACCAAGACATGTTCACCATAGCATTCCTTATTTGAAAGCTACACAATAATATCACACATCTTTTGTAATAGAAAACCACCTGAAGTCGTTACCTTCCTTATATACCCTCTGAATTTTTGTGTAATCTCCTGCAAATTTTTAGAATTTCTTGGCACCAATTTGGTGTCAACAAATTTAAAAAATTATGCATGACAGTACTTTGTTTATTATTATTATTTTGTCTAAAATTTTTTCACAATGAGATGGAAAAACGAGATGACCTTTTTGAGTTTTATCTAGGATATTTTTTAAAACATTTGGATAAAAGTAAAAATGTTTTACTCGTTCGATTCCTCTCAGCGAGACGAATTAATAATTCACAAAAATTTGACACAAAATTAACTAATGCGATTTTTTTAATAAGGAGGACAAAACAAGAGATTGTTCGGTGAGACAGAGAGGCAGGGCAGAGAAGAAAAAGGTCAACAGACAATTGCCAGACGAGAAGCAGAGAAGGAGGAGAAGGGATGACTATCAGGTGGACAATCAAGCTTAGGGGGATGTTAGCGGTTCAAGCTTGACTGCAGTGAGTAGGAAGTAAGGGGAAATTAATAGTAACAATTGAGTAGGGAGAGCAGAGAGATACCCACCAAATGGGTTTGTGAGACAGAGTGATCTCCTGCATAATTTGATTTATGACAACAATAGTATTATCTCCTGTATCTTGGTCTGTAAGTTACAAATTTTGGTTATTATTAGCTGGGATTGTAGGCAGACTATTACAAACATATTTACTCGTCAAAAGTAGGATAATCACGCGTATTTCTTCAAGACAAATATCGATATCGAAAAAAAGGAATAGATCCATAACCTGGTTCTGTACTTTCTGTAACAACAACTCGAGGGAATTTGTATGGTGATAAAGAAAAGCTTGAGGGAATATATGTGGTATAGTCGAACTGAACTGGTAGCCAAGCATGCTTTATCCATGTATGCCTTATGCTAATATTCAGTATCGCTGAAGTGTTGATTTACAAAAAAATTCTAATCAATCGGTGGAAGCGTTGGTTATACACCTTGGATAATACTCAGAGGAATAAACTTTCGAAATTATCAATGAAAATCTGATAAAACGGGCTGTGGCAAAATGAAAACAGAAACTATAAACACAATGAAAGAATTGTTTTCAGAAACGCAGCCTCTTTAAATGAATGAACAGCCTGCATACCAAATGGACAACAGGGTCCCCGAGTTCAAGTGTTAAATAACCTTAAAATAACCTGGAAAAGAAACAAACTTACTAACATCCAGTTGTCCAGGGTCCCCGAGTTCAAGTGTTAAATGGAGTAACCTTTAAATAACCTGGAAAAGAAACAAACTTACTAATATCCAGTTTAGTTGGCTGCATCCCAAAGCCTAGTTCCACTCATTTAGGAACCAACCCGAACAATTCCATCCAGGCATCCATGTTTCGTAGTTGAGCATCCCAAAGCTCTCACTGGTAGGAGTCTTTTGAGCGATCTTTCAGGCTTACGGTTGAAATTGCATGGAACAGAGGTACAGATACAATCTCGGTACCATGGAATTGAACACAGATCTAATAAAGTATGACAACTTCTTTACTACTTTCTTTTCCTTTTTAACCTGCCATTTAATAAATTCTTGTGATGATGTGTATCTTAAATATACTTAAAAGGGGAAAAGATTAGGCATGAATCAGTTATTAAAAACTGGGTTGTAGAACAAGGTAACCTACTTATATCCAGTTTAGTTATCTGTATCCCAAAGTGTAATTCCACTCCTTGAGGAACTACTCGAACAATTTTACCGCCCATGAGCCTAGACATGCCGCAGTGGACACCTACTAGTTTGCCCCCGAAATATGAAGTGTTGGACCTATGCTGCTATGCAGTGAGTGAATCCCCTAAATTAGGTGCATGGATCTACTAAATTACGGTGTGTATCCGTAACCAAATATCCAGCAAATAGGTGAAACCTACCACATTTATTCATACTTTGTATGTTCAAATGGGTTCAAGAGTTGGCATTGCCAATTGCATCCTTCTATCATTACAATCCCTATACCGCAAAGAAGCCAGTCTGATGACTTACACTAAGCATTAGTAAGTGCTTATCACAGCACCAAGAAAAGGCTAATTAACTAAAGAAAATGGTTTGGTGTTCCTACAGGCTATAACTGTTAAGCTGTTAGGTTAGTCTAGCAGCGTGAATGTGATCTATGCTACCCTGTTACTACCAGTGCATTTCTTACTGCCTGTTTGATGCTGAAATCAAAGATTAGCACCCTGGCCAGTAACGATTTCAACAGCAGCAGTATTAAGATTCATGATTTTAGATTTCCCATCAAAGCAGAATTCTTGAAAGTTCTTCCAACAATGTAAGCACATTTCGAGCAATTCATGTTCAGATACAAATTTCCATCTAATTTGCTCGCTACACTCCTATAATGGTTTTGTCTTATATTCAACTGGACTAGCAAGCCAAGCTTCTTAGTCAGCAAGTGAAACTAAAATCAGTAAAAAGAACAGCAAGTAAAGACATAATTGCTATTTGCTAGGATTTAGTATCAATTTTAGTTATGGAGCAATGCCTCGATACCATCCCTATGCTTTTCCAGAATCTGCACCACGGCTTCCAAAAAAACACCATGTTCCTCCGCAAACGCATCCACCATGGCCGTTTCAACCTCAGAATTATCATCAGCAAACATTCTGAAGTTCATAACGGTCACCCCTTTCATCACACACCCAGACAAAGGGAGCTCTAAAACAGGCACATACCCAATCTTCATATTCTCTTGCGTCCACGACTCGGCCCTTTTCCCCAACCAACGCACCCATTCGAAATCAAACGCATTCCTGCACTCCTCAAGCTTTTCACCACCCAAACATAGCTTCACCCCCTTGTTCATCGAATCGCAAATGGTAACGCTCTGAAGCATCGGGTAATCCAGGACAACATAACACAAGATTCCTACCCACCTAATTGCACATTTTATGCACTCGACGGCTACCACTTCTCGGCGATGTATGTCTTCCTGAGTTATCCCATTCTCAGTTTCGACGGCTTCTTTTTTTTCGGATCCCGTCATTTTAGAGAGAGACGTAGCGTAAAGAACCGTGACGCTGTCGGGTTGGGGGAAATTGGCCCCCCATTTAAAGACTGAATCGTTGTCATCGACAAAATCAAAGCGTATCTCGATATTCAGAGCTCGAATCTGTGACAACTTGGCCAGAAACACGAGGCCAGAAACATGCAGGCGCAAAGAAAATTGCTCGGAGGCCGTTTCGACGCGAGAGATATCGCTCGTGATGGAAAGTGTTTGGACGCAAGAGACGAGGGAAGCGAATCGCTTGGAGACGAGGAAGCATCTGCACAGCCATTTGATGTGGGAGACCTTGTCGAAGATGTTTAGTACCACGTCGTCCGGCAAACAGTGGAAAGGGTTCTCTGCTTCTTCTTCCTTCTTTGCTCCATGGACAGAGCTGATCATCTCTCTCTCTCTCTCTTTGCCTCTCTCTCTCTCTCTCTGCTTCCAGTCCTCCCTCGGCTGTATCGTTCCCACTGCTCTGAGATTTGAAACCCTAGGTCCCTAGGATTATTTTGAGTTTTTTTGTGTTTTAATCCCTCCAATTATCACTCTTTTTCTATTTTGTTCTTAAATTACTCAAATCACATATTTCGTTTTTAAACTATCCATATAGTCCAATTAATCCTTTAATGAGTCGAATTATTCCTTTAATAGTCCAAATTTCACTTATTGAACTCAATGAGTGAAATTTGGATAGTTTACAAACAAAATGAGTAGTTTTTGTAGTTTAAAGATGAAGTAAAAAAACGAGTGACAATTTAAAAGATAAAAACATAAAAATCATTTATTTTATTTACGTTCTCCCTAGATTATGAATTTCACCTACATTTGTCCCAAAAACTAGTTATTAGTTTGTTCTTTTAATTCATATTTTAGGTATCAAAAATTTGAATGAAAAATTAGATGATCGGGTTGAACACTTATAAACATTAGATTAAGCTCATTTTTTTTTGCACAGGGCCATTATAAAATTATTTTAAATATAACAAATGACTCAGATCATTTGTGTGGAACCTGTGGTAGACCCCATACAGTGATCTGTGCACGATATTTTTTGAAAAAGCTCGTGTCAATGGTCTTGTTGTAAAATTAGTGGACGGAAAAGACTCACGTGATCTGCACACGATATTAATCCAGTCAATTTTGTGGATTTATGCCTTTATTAATATTACTTCCTCCGTCCCATGCCCCGTCAAGTTTCACTTTTCTGTGTCACTCAAACAATTGTCTATATCTTACAATTTATAACGTTTTTTACGATTTCGAAAACTTTGTTTAATAAAATTATTTGAGATCTATCAAACAAAATTCATGTTTGATATAAAAAATTATAAATTAAAAGAAATAACCAATTTTTTTAAGGCTCCAAAATAGTAAAAACATGATCAAGAATATGAGACAGAGGGAGTAATACTTGCCAAGAGACACTCATGGTGAATTTACTTGCTTTTATAAACACCCAATTTTACTTTTTACTTTCCTGGGTTGCAAAAGAAATTACTCATAGAGTATGGCCAGTGGCTACGTAGTGTCGGACAATCCATCTTAGGGGAAACCTAGGGGACTAGACTTTAAATAACCTTTGTATCCACTTCCCTGAGCATTGGAAATAAATTACTAATGGAAAACCTGGGTTGCAAAAGAAACAAACTTACTAGTAATATCCAGTTCAGTTGGCTGTGTATCCAAAGCCTAGTTCCACTCATTTAGGAACTAACCCGGAACAATTCCATCCAGGCATATCCATGTTTCGTAGTTGAGCATATGCTATATCTCACCGGAAGGAACTCGCTACGGCCCTTGTTACTATGAACAATTTCGCTTAGGAACTAACCGATTTGGTCTGGTTTTTGGTTTCGGTTCGGCTTAACTAGTTTTTGTTTCACCCCTACTTTTTGCTACGACTGGGCTGTGATTCCCTGCATTAGAATTCCTCTCAAACCACACACACCACAACAAAACTATTACCTGTTCTAGCCTTTTAGTCATTTCCTATCATTGCATTTTTGTCTCTATTTTCGAGTGCCAAGAATTCCACCTTCTACAACAGAAAGTTTTCAACAAAATTTAACACGTATTTCAAAAGAATCTCCATTTGCGAATGGTGAAATTTACATCATTAGGAAGAACTGAATTCACCTCAACCTCGTAACGACTTTTTTTTTTTCCTACTTCATTGCAAATAATACAAATTGTTCCACGGAAAAGATAGAATAAGCAACAAGCAAACAACAGAAAATTCTCAAAATAAACTAAATGTGATCATCAATCATCATATGTTAAAATGTAAGTAGTTTCCTAGTCAAGGACTCAAGCAGGCCGTGAATACTAGGAAGCTTTGGTGAAACGGGTTATGGATAAAAATTCAAAAGTCGAGTATCTTGAACCCAAATGGTGAAAAAGATCAAGAAGCACAAATTGCAGCCAATATCTTAATCAAGGGGGCCCATGAATCTTTGGAAGCTTCCATCAAATAAGCATTGGATGAAGACTTCGAAAGTTGAATTTTGAACAAGGAAAAAATTGCAACTTAATACAATCAACAATACTAGATATATGAGTGCCAAAGTCACAATGTCAAACAGGGATGAAAAGAAGTAAAACATACCAGCCAAATATCACACCCCATAGAAAGAAGTAGAAAAAGTTTTTACTCCTTTTCTTTTTCTTTCTTTTTTGTCAAATTAATATAACCAACAATTTCCAGCTCACCCTTCTTGTGGTCGAACAGTGAGGAAAATCGACATGTCCACTGTCCTGAGCACTAGAAATCAGCTATGGAAAACAAACTGGGTTGCAAAAGAAATAAACTTACATCGAGTTAATTGCTTGTATCCCCAAGCCTAATTCCACTCATCTAGGAACTAACAGGACAACTCCATACATGATTCATAGTTGACCATGATTTCTCACCAAAAGGAAACTCGGAAAAATTTGCTGGTTAAAACATGTCACAGTCGTCACCTACTAGATCGGCCCCTAAAATATGAAGTGTCGGACCTGTGCAGTGATTAGATATCCCAAAATATTTGTCACCATAACCAAATATCCACCAAATAAGTGAAGCATCCCTTAATTTTAAAATTTGCATCAGTTCAAATGGGTTCAGGAGTTAGGAGTTTGCATTACTGATTGCTCAGATAACTTATACAGTTACACTAACTATAAATGCTTATTAAACACAACACAAATTAAATGATTCTTAAATACAATCAATGGTTCCTGCAACAGTTGATTGTTTGGTTACTCTAGATACGTGTCATCTGTGCAACTGTGTTACTACCACTGGCGCATATGAAAATAAAGAATCAAGATATCCAAAAACCACAATATCAAGCAGAATCCTTCAAAATTCTTCTGACAATGTAGGCATATTTAGAACAATCATATACTATACTAATTCCCATACACTTTCATCACTGAACTCCTAATATGGTTATTCTTCCATCCAACTATCTAGCATTGCAGGCAAAGCTTCTTAGTTGGTAAGTGGGAGTAAAGCAGTAACAACAACAGCAATTAAAGGCATACTAATTCATATTTAGCATACTAAAGAAGGAACATTGCCTTGATACCGTCCTTACGGTTTTTCCCAAATCTTCACCATGGCTTCTGAAAAAACACTTTGCTCCTCCACAAACGCATCCACCATGGCCTTTCCAGCCTCGGAATCATCGTCTGCACATATTCTGAAGTTCATAACGGTCAACCCTTTCATCACATACCCAGACATAGGGAGCTCTAAAACAGGCACATACCCAACCTTCATATTCTCTCGCCCCGAAAAGTTGGGCCTTTCCATCAACGACACACACTTGTTTACACTGAAACTATTCCTGCACTCCACGAGCTTTTCACCACCCAAACAGAGCTTCACCCCCTTGTTCATCGAATCGCAAATGGTAAAGCTCTCAAGCATTGGGTAAAACTCGACCACGTAAGACAAGATGCAGACCCACAACAACGCAACTTTTACGCACTTACAGGCTAATGCTAATCGACGATTTATCTCTTCCTGAGTTATACCATTGTCCGTTTCGTCCTCTTGTTCAGATTCCATCATTTTAGAGATAGATGAAGCGTAAAGAACCGTGACGCTGTTGAGTTTGGGGAAATTGGCGCCCCATTTGAAAAAAGAATCGTTTTCATCCATGAAATCGGAAGGAATTTCGACATTCAGCGACCTAATCTGTGTCAACTTACCGAAGAACAATACGCCAGACAAGTTCAATCGCGAACAAGGCGAGAGGGTGAGATCGTGGAGGAATCGAACGGGTTTGAGGACCAGGTTACTGATTAGGAATTTGGAGAATTTTCCGAGAAACCCATTTCCTTGGGGATTCTCAGGTTCGGAAAGTTTAAGGGAAAGGGAAAGGAAGTCCCAGATTTGGGTTTTGATGGAAAGCGTTTGGACGCGAGGGATGAGGGAAGAGAATCGCTTCGAGACCATGAAGCATCGGCAGAGGCATTTGATGTCGGAGAGCTTGTCGAAGATGTTGACTACGACGTCGTCCGGCAAACGCTCGAACTGATTTTCTTCTTCTTCTTCTTTTTCTCCGTCGACATAGCTCATTTCTCTCTCTCTCTCTCTCTCTCTCTCTCTAGTGTTACTGCTGCCAGTGCCAAGTTCTCCTCCCTCGCTCTTTCCTCCCACAGCTGTGAGATTTCAAACCCTAACCCTTACTGTACGATTAATTATATTTTTACCCCTTGAACTGTGCAAAATTTATTTTCACTGTCCCTAGATTATGAATCTCACCGATATAGTCCCTAAACTACTACTTCGTTTGCTCTTTACGTCCAATTGATAACAGCTGTAAAATTAGAAGACAGAAAAGACTCACGAGATCTGCACTATCAAGGCAGTTCAATTTTAAGGGCACCATGGACAATTTATGCCTTCATTATTTACCAAAACATACTACTCACGGTGAATTTACTTGCTATTTTATATGCCTAATTTTACTACTTTTTCTTTGTGGGATTGAGAAAAGTATGGCTACATAGCGTCTGGCGGGTGGTTTTTTGTACACAGTCGAACTTATTAGCAAAATAGCGGATAAAAAAAAAAAACTTATTAGCAAAATACAAAAACTCCATGGGAACAATTATCCCCAGTTGCTAATTAACCCTCTCAGTCTCTTAAATAGTGTGCCTCTATTAATACTGAAGACCGATCCTCGTACATTTGAGGTTTAGAATCCTTGCTCTCCGCATTTGAAAACCTCTGCTTTAGTTTAATTTTCCTCTTTTAAATTTTTGTCAACTTTGGGTTAGTGGTCCTGGATCAACAAATAGAACTGGGTCTTGGTCTATCAAATGAAATGGAGGCGTAAAATTTGCTAGTTACTAATACAATCATCTCACCAAGCCAAAAAAAAAATGGCTTCAAAGGATGAGTAGACAAAATGTGAAAAAGTTACTAGTAATCTAATAAGACCACACAGTCATTTTTGGAGTACTTCTTTTCTTTTTCCTGTTTTTTTCCCTTTCCTTTTGGATTGACAGTACCCTTTTTAATTCCCCTCCTTTTTTTGTGCAGTGCTTCTGTTTCGGATGGCAGTATGGAGGAAGAGGCTGATCTTATCAAGGAATTGAAACTGCTATGCTATGGGAGCAGGAAGAGATGTTCCTCCACCAAACGTCGACAAAGAAGCCAAATTCTCAAGGCTCAAGAAGGAATCGGGCAAGTGGACTTGCTCTGCGAAGGATAAATCTCTCCTTATTAAAGGAGTATTTTTTGGCTCTAAACAAGGAAAGATGATCCTTTGCCTTGATGCAGATGACGTTTCCAGTCCTATCTCTCATGAAACCTCTGATGCAACAAACGAGAAACTCTGCTGTAATGTTTCAGATGCGGAGATTGAAGCTGCCAGCTTGGGCCATTGAAAGCCCCAGGGCCAGACGGTTTCTCAGGGGTATTCTACCAGCAGTATTGGAAGGAAATCAAGGAGGAGGAGGTATGAGCCACAATTAAGGAATCTTTTGAGAAAGATGGAAATATAGATGAATACAACCAGAGCAACATCACACTTGTTCCCAAAGTCAATCATCCGGAGTATGTTCACCTGTTTCGGCCCATAAGTTTATATGATCTTTCGGTAAAGAACTTTCTAAGATCTTGGCTAATCGCTTGAAACCCATCTTGCCACCCCTCATTTCCCAACAACAATCGGCCTTTATTCCGGGGAGACGAATTCAAGACAATATCATCATTGCCCGTGAGGTATTCGACTTCATTAAACACAAAAAGAAGGAAAACACCCCCAGCCAAGACTTAAGACAGTCATGGGCAACCACCCAAAAAACAGTCAAGACTTAAGACACAAGATCAGTTTTTCTACTGTTCTTTTTCCTTCCTTTTCTTTTCCAATTAATATAGCCAACAATTACCTTCACCTTTCCCTTCTTGTGGTTGAACTGTGAGGAAAACTGACGTGTCCACTTTCCTGAACACTAAAAATCAGCGACGGAAGACAAACTAATTCTGGTTTAGCATACTAAGCAGGAACATTGCCTTGATACTGTCCTTGCCATTTTCCAAAATATGCACCACGGCTTCCGAAAAATCACTTTGCTCCTCCGCCATCGCATCCACCATGGCCTTTCCGGCCTGGTAACCATCATCAGCACACATTCTGAAGTTCACAATGGTCAATCCTTTCATCACATACCCAAACAGAGGGAGCTCTGAAACACGCACATACCCAACCTTCATATTCTCTTGTGTCCACCACGACTTGCCCCTTTCCAACAACGACACATACTTGATTACACTGAAACTATTCCAGCACTCCACAAGATCTGCAAGGCTGTTCAATTTTAAGGGCACCATAGACAATTTAATTTATGCCTTCATTATTTACCAAGAGATACTCATGGTGAATTTACTTTGCTTTTTTTAAACAACTAATTTTACTTTTCACTTTGTGGAGTTGAGAAAAAAGTTATTCAATACTCATGGAGCATGACCACATAGCGCTGTGCGTGTTCTATATACGGTCTAACTTATTGGTAAAATACAAAAACACCGTGCTAAAGAACGATTCTCGTACATTTGACGTTTTGAATCCTAGATCTATGCATTCAAAACCTCATCTAGTCATCTTTAGTTTAATTTTCCATTTTTTATTTTTGTCCACATTGAGTTTAGTGTTCCTGGATCAATAAATAGAACTGGGTATGGGTCTATAAATGAAATCCAGGCGTAAAATTTTTACTTCTTTTCTTTTTTCTGTTTTTTTTTTTTTCCTTCCCTTTTTGATTGACTCAGATGGGCTGGGAAATTTGAAAAGAAAGAAACAATTTTATCTTTTCTGGAACTAAGCCTCGCCATTTTCGCACCGTCAAAGTGGCCTATATATTGCTCATGGAGGCTTTCTATCTTCAATTTATCGAGAGTTTAAGTTCGCCAGGATCCCGATTCATTTGGGGATAGTAATGCTAAGTCTTTGGCAACGTCCTTCACTTGGTTCCTGGGAACTTAACTGGGATGATGGTTTGCAATTTGAAGGGAGAAGTTCTGGACTTGAATTACGGGAGAATGAAGGTGTTATCCGCAATCGCAGCAGAAGCATGGTCTATGAGGGTTGCTTGTGCAATGGCCAGAGCGAGGGGTTTTGAGACTGTAGTCATCGATATTTCTGATTGTAAGGAGCCAGCGAAGGAGTGTTCCAAGGGGGAGCGGTGCAGCAGCATGGGAAGTTCAAACAAGTTTAGATGATCTAGTAATATACAGAAGTGAAAGATTTGGACCATTTCAATGGATGATCTAGCAACATTTTCATATATATATATATATATATATATATATATATATATATATATATATATATATATATATCAGGGGATGCCACTGCTGTTACATCTAATTTTTCAAAACCAAGTTCACATTGTCAATTTGATTATCAAGAGCCAATTTGACTGGGCCGTGATTCCGTAATCCCCCTCAACAACACACCCCACGACGATACTCATCCCAGTCATGGCCTTCGACTCATTTCCTATGGTGGCATTTTCATTCAGCTACTTTAGCTACATCCAGATTGCAACAATGAAAAGAATTCCACCTTCTACAGACTACAGCAGGAAGTTTTCCGAGAAAATTTTAACAGGCATTTCACGACAATCACCACAAAATTTTTTTTTTTTTATCAGCACCACAATCTCCATTTGAAAATCAGAAAACCAATAACATAGGAAGAGCTCAATTCACCTCAACCTGACGACAAAATTTTTGCTACTTCATTTGCATATACAAAAAGAACTGTTCCACAAAGAAGAAAGTATAAGAAAGTAGCTAGCCATCAGCGAAAATCCCAAATAAACTAAATGTGGTCATTGTAGCATGAATACTAGGGCAGAGAAACATCAAGAAGTTAAAGCATAGCAAATTTCCTAGTTGAGGTGGCCGTGAATCTATGGAAGAATTGATAAACAGGTTACGGATACAACTTCAAGAGTCGCGTTCCGAACGAGTGCAAAATTTTCAAGTTAATACAATCACCAATGCTACATGAATTGATGACAAAATCACCAAGCCAAACGGGCTTCAAAAGATAACACAAGATGTGAACAAGATGGTTAACATGCAGACACAAAAGAAAGATAGTTTCCTCATAAGTGGCAGTTAGAATATTTTACTTCTGCATTTTTCTTTTCTTTCTTTTCTTTTTATCACCAGTTCCATTTTCATTTGCCTTCGAGTTGCACATTACAAAAAATAACCAGACTGAGATATCAAAAACAGGAGCCCTCAAGGATGCTTTAAGAGCCGGCACCTTTAAGGCATAAAGATGATAGAAAATAGTTCTGAAAGAAGTTACACATAATAAAGCTGCACTAAACAAAGCTTCCAAACAGAATAAACAATATTTTTTCGCTTATATCTTGAACTCTAATGCCTCTTGAACCCTAAGAGAAATCATCAAACAATATACATTGTATATTTCATATAAAGAAGATTTTCATGATGTAATCAGATAAAAATATGTTGATCTTTCCTCTGGAAATGAATTTAACTCCTTCAAACATCACTTCACCAATCTTCAATCGAAGTGCATTACGAACCAAGAAATAGAACTAAGCACCAATTTCTTGCATAACGATAATATAAACTATTCCCTACCAAATCCTTCCTCTTGATTGATCGACAACCAGTCAAGGTTGTGATTCTTGTGAAGCACATTTACAATCTGAAACATCAAAGAAAGGAGCCCTCAAGGAAGGCAGTAAGCGACAGCTGCTCTAAACATGGCATAATGATGACAGAAAATAGTTCCACAAGGAAGATAACCAAAATCAAGTTGAACTGATAAAATTCCAGAGAGTAAATCTATAGGTTCCACTACTATACAGAAGTGAAAGATGTGGACTGTGTCAATGGACCCAGAGGGAACCATCTCCTTGTTTCGTTGCAGGTCAATATCCTGGAGCAGGTTGTCTCATATAATGAAAACGTAAGAAAATATAGCTAAACCTGCAGCAGACACAAGATGGTCCCTTAATACAAATGACAATCATACAATACTACTTTCTTTTTCTCCCCTTTTTAGATTTATTTAACCAACTATTTCATTTCCCTTTCCCTTCCTGTTAAGCTGATGTGTTCATCTAAAATACACTGAAAAGAGAAATGATTAGGCAAAGTATGATAGGTAGAGAGGAAAACCGATGTACCCACATTCCTGATGGATATCATATATGGAAAAACTGGGTTGCATAAGTTTAGTTGGCTGTATCCCAGAGCCTCATTCCACTCATTTAGAAAACCAATCGAACAATTTCATGCACGATTCGTAGTTGAGCATGGTATATCTCACCAAAAGAAACTCGCTGCCGCCCATGTATACATGTCGCAGTTGCCCCTACAAATTGGCCCCTAATTAGTTATTCCCAGACCTATGCAGTGAGTGGATTGCCTAAACAAGTGTGTGGATCTCCTAAAACATGTTGTGCTTCCATAACCAAATATCCAGCAAAGAGGCAAAACCTGCCATATTCCTTCATTTTTATCAGTTCAAACGGGTTCAGGAGTTTGGATTACTAATTGCATCCTTTTCTCATAATATTGCTATCCCTTTCCAGCCAGAGATTTCACTCAGATCACTCACACTAAGCTCAAACGCTCATTAAACAATATGCAGAATTAAATGCCTATTAACAAAAGAGAATGGTTCCTACAGGGTACAACACTAAACTCTTAGGCAACTCTAGCTGTGGGATTGTGAACTATGCAAAATCTGACCGCTCTATCATTTCTTCCTATTAATTTCACAGTAACAACATTAAATTTCAGGGACTGCTTCATATCAGAATTAAGATTTGAGATTTTCAAGACCATAATCTCATAGCAAAATCCTTGAAAATTCTTCCACCAATGTAGGCACATTTAGAACAGTTCATGCTTGTACACTGATCTTCACATAATTTGATCATAAAACTTCTATAATGGTTAGTCTTATATTCCACTGATTAACATAGCAGCGAAGGCCAAACAAAAGCAGTAACAACAACAACAACAACAAGTAAAGACACAATTCAGATATAGAATCAATTTTAAGTTCTCATCATGATACTGCCCTTATGTTTTTCCAGAATCTGCACCAAAGCTTCCAAAAAAACACCTTGTTCCTCTGCAAACGCATCCAACATGGCCAAATAGGCCTCGGAATCATCAGCAGCAGACATTCTGAAGTTAAAAATGGTCACCACTTTCATGACATACCCAGACATGGGGAGCGGTAAAACAGGCACAAAACCAACCCTCATGTACTCCGGCGTCCAACTATCGGACAACGAAACCACCTTATCCAAATCGAAAGCGTTCCTATACTCCACGAGTTTTTCGCCACCCAAACGGAGCTTCACCCCCTTGTTCATCGAATCGGAGATGGTAAGGTTCTGAAGCATCGGGTATTTTGTGACAACATGAGACAAGATTCCTAGCCACCTCGAAGCACCTTCTATGCACTCAAAGGCTAACGATGCTCGGGGCAACAGTTCTTCACGAGTTATCCTCCTGTTCTCAGATCCGTCTTCTTCTTCTTCTTGTAATTCCGTCGTCATTTTGGAGAGAGATTTTGCAAAGAGAAACGTGACGCTGGGGTGTTTGGCGGTGAAATCGGCCCCCCATTTGAAAACACAATCATTGTCGGCGTCGAAATCGGAGATCACCTCTAGATTGAGAGATCGAACCTGTTTCAATAGAGCTAGGAACGCGAGGCCAGGGATATTGAATTGCAAAGGAGGAGGAAGCGAGAGAGCGAGCTTGTGGAGGTACCGGAAGGGTTTGAGGACCAAGTTGGAGAATTTTCCGAGCAAACCGTTTCCTCCGAAGGGATTGATCGTCTGGGTTTCTTTGCCGGATTTGGAAGATTTACAATCCAAGGTGACGCCTTTGATGGAGACTGTTTGGACCCGAAGGACAAGGGAAGAGAATCTCTTGGAGACCAAGAAGCATCTGCAGAGGCACTCTATGTCGGAGACGTTCTCGAAGATCCCGACCACGACGTCGTCCGGCAAACGATGGAACTGGTTCTCCGCTGCTTCTTCACGGACAGAGCTCATCTCTCTCTCTCTCTCTCTCTCGATCGTTCGACCGTACTGTGGAGTGTGGAATATTTATGCGAAGGAAATGGATATCCACACTCCTCCTTTCTCCACCCCCCTTTTTTGTCACTATTATGATGAAATTACAAAAGATATCCCACACCACTATTCAAATCTCTCATAAAATCATTAAATTTTTTTAAGTTATAATATTTTAAATATGAAATATAAATATTGTTTGAGAAATTTCACTTAGTTTTATTAAAGAAAGTTTTTAAAATCATAAAAAGTTTTATAAATAACAAAATCTAGATATTTTTTCGAGAGATATGAATAGCGGTTTAGAATATTCGTGTGTAAAAGAAATACAGTATTAACCAGTCAATTTTGTAGGCAACATAGACAATTTTTGCTTTCATTATTACCAACAATACTCCTTGCCTTTTCAAATACTCCTGGTTTTTTAATTTGTGGGGATTGAAGAAAATTATTAAATCCTCTGAAGGCATGATTGCATAGCGGCCTAGGTTTTTTATACACTTTCACAAACACAAATGAACACCATGGGAAAAGTCATCATTTTTTGGAACAACAAAGGCCAAACAAAATAAATATTTCATTAATAATAAAAATAATATTACAAAGAGAAGGAAATAGATAAAACAATTTAGAGAAAACGAGAACGGTTGGTTAGGAGTTTAGTTTAATTTAGTTTGGGTAGTGGGTGGAGAGAAAAATAGAGTAATGATTGAAGATAGATGTAATGATTTGAGAGAGATGAAAAAGTAATAATTGGAGAAATATGGTAATAATTGAAAAAAGAAGTAAGATAATGATTAAAAACAAAACTAAAACTAAATCTTTAACCGAACAATATGTTTCTTGCCCTTACAGCCCGTTTGGATGGTGAGAAAGAGTGAGATAAGAAAGGAGAGCATTTTCGAGAAAGGGGAGAAGCCAGTCAAAACATTTCATTTATGTATTTTTCTCTCAATTTCTCACCGAAATAGTCAATCCAAACGAGTGATTTGGCTAAAAACCAAAACCCTTTCTTTTCTTTTCTCCTGAAATCACTCCATCCAAAGGTGTTGTTAATGTTTTTCATTGCGTCGCATGTGAAACCTTTTCTTGGGCCGATCCTTCAAACTCAGAAGCATCCACCTCCATTTGTTCAATTTTTCACTGAATTACCCTTGTCTTGTGTCACGTCTTCATCCCTTTAGTTATTGATGCTTCCAAGGCTTTTCTTACTCGCCTCGGTATGGTTACACTTGCGCGCACCAAAAACATTGCTTCTTTTATTCGTGTATTGTATTTCGTACCATCTTTATCCACGGTAGTAGGATTACACTTACGCACCCACCATCTTCTCCATCTGCACTGCTCCATGCGTCACTGTATTCTCCGCCCCAAAATGCCAAACTTTCTCATCACAGCCTGCTCAATGACTTTCTGCTCCCAACTACCCGCAATACCATCACTCGAAGAATTGGAACTACGATAGCCGACACTGTTTTTTCCGGTAAGTAATAGCTGACAGTGTTAAACTGGCTTTCCTTCTCTTATAGCTCCAAAATCCACAGGGAATTCATTCGCTATTGATTTATTCTTCCCATAAATCTGCTCAATCTATTCGAAGATGGTTGTAATCTCCATAATCGGAACCTTGGTTGCCAATGTCCTGGAAAAAGCCGACCCAAGAAACCCATCGCTCTGTCGTCATCATAGAGGTGGTTAGCTGTGAGATACCCGTGGGCATCGAAAAGGGATCTCTCCGGGCATCAATAATGTCTCCTACAAAAATCAAATTCCAACAGCTTCGATGCGAATATCGACCACCCATCACCCTTTCACTTTCAGTATACACACTTTCTCCCTCCTATTTAAGAATGTGAGAATCACCACCACAAATGTGCCTCCTTGTTTTGAAGAAGGCTACACTCCATTTCTCTTCCTCTCAAACTTGCCATGAAATCATTGCTCTCGTTTGACCATGCGAATTCTTCAGTAACTTAGATCCCAATGCAACCAGTCCAGTTCGAATTCCAATTGATCGCGAAAGGAGACTCTAAGATCGCTGCCATCATTCAACTATCAGCACTCAACTCCCTCAAGAAATCAAAGCAACCAGGCCTGACAAGTTCAAAAGTTTTTCCTCCCTGAAAAGCTCTCCTCATCAAAGCGGCACTGGAGATGTCAAAAACCAAATCGGTAGCGTCCACCATGAAATCAATGTGAAACCAACTAAAGAAGGGAATTTTTGTTTTTTATTTTTAAAAGATTTGAAACAACGAAGTAGCCAAACAAAAGCAAAAAAAGAAAAGAAAAATGAAAATGGATTCAAAGCGAAGATCGGAGCCCCTTTGGGGTTTCAATCCAGGCAAAATCCCAGCTCCGACCAAGAGAGACAGAGAGATCATCAGTCTCTAATTCTGTAAAAGTTTTAGAAGTCTAGTTTCAAGCAAGAGTGAAACTTGCAAGTTAATACAGGCACCAATATTACATAGTAATTTGATACCAAAATAACCATGCCAAAATAGACTCAAAAAGATAAAATGAATAAAGTAAAATGTGAAGCAAATAGTTAACACGAAGACACGGTCTGCTCAGAATGACAGTTGCAATAACCTTTTTTCTTTCCTTTCATATTTTCATTGTCTTTGATAAAAAATTCTCTTTTCATTCCCTTCTTGTTGTATATTAATGTCTTTCGATCTATAATAGGTTGAAGAAGAGGAATCATCGCACAAAGTCAATTATATACATAGTATATGTTACATACAGTCATTTTCAAATAAGAAGGTCCTTATTTTACCTGTTAGAATTTCGATGATCTGAGCCGCTCAATGTGTTTCGAACGTGATTTTAAGGGTACCTATGAGAAATCGGCCAAAAAAAAGCTTCATTCGATCAGTTTTTGTTTGAACTGTTCGATAAAAAACAAACAAAAACTGCTCGGATGAAACCCTACCCGGTTATTTTTTTTTTTTTTTTGCTGATTTCTCGCAGTTACCCTTAGAATCACGTTATGAACACATTGAGCGGTTTGGATCATCGAAATTCTATCGGGTAAGGGAGGTCCGCATTTTATTAAATGTGTTATATCTTTCTTTTGGAAATGATTCTCTCTCTTTAAAGCAACACGCTACCAATCACACATTACATGAACTCGGGTTCGGGTGTGAAGTGACAGTATGTGTCTAAGACCTCGAGTGTCGAATTCACGTAATTTTAATCTCAAGGACACATGGATACACAAAAGATACACGTAATTTTTCCAGATAACCGTAAGTGTCGAAGATATGGATTCACGCATAATTCATTGTAAACTCAGATTAACAAAATGTCATTGCTAGATGAATATTTAACGCAACATATCAACAAAGTATCCAATTGACAGAATATCCCATAGGAGTATTTTATACATTTAGGAGCATTCATGAATGTAGCCAACCATTAATCAACAAAGTAAAAACAAAGAAATGGAACTAAGCACCAAAAGATAATACCCTCGCGGAACGCTTCAGAGTTGGTCAATTTCTTGCATACTGATAACAATAGTATACAATATTACCGGTAAATCCTCCATTAGACATGACTTGATTTATCAATAATCCAGAGAAGGCATAAAGACGATAGAATATTTTTCCAACAAGAAGATAAGCACAATCAAGTTGAACTGAAAAAAAAAATCCGCAAGTGTAAACTATATTATTCCATTTATATCTTGAACCTTAATGGCAAAAAAAGTCAAGAAGCTTCAAGAGCAGCCAATTTCCCAGTCAATGTGGCTTATGAATCTTTGGAAGCTTCCATGAAACAAGCTATGTATGGAAACTATTAGAGTTGAATTCTGAACAAGGGTTAAAATTGCAAGATAACAAAGAGAAAATCTTAAAAAGAATTCAGAGTTGGTTAGCTAAATCCCTTTCCTATGGTGGAAGGGCTCAGTTGATCCAATCTATCCTTTTTAGTATTCAAGTGTATTGGAGCCCTATCTTCTTGATCCCAGGAAGGGTGATTAAGGAAATTGAATCTACCCTCATGGTATTTCTCTGGTTTGGTACAAAGTTGAGGCATAATTGTGCTAAGGTTAGCTGGAATATGACTTGCAGTCCGATGGAGAAGGGTGTTTTGGGGTTTAGAAGACTTAAAGAATGGAATACGGCTGCAGTTATGAGGCACCTCTGGGATTTATGTAGGAAGGCTGACGTGCTTTGGGTTAAGAGGGATTCACACTAACATATCAAAATATTTGGCATATGGCAGTTCCTAATAATGCATCTTGGATGTTCTCCATGTTAGAACTCTTGGGCAACCTCTAATCCATTACACTATTGCGAATGGCCATCCCACCTTCCTATGGTTAAACAATTGGCACCCCTAGGGCCTAGGGGCCATTCCATAAAAGATTTGGGATGGCTTTGAGTTTGTCTTTAACCTTGGTAGGTCTCTCACAGCAAAGGTTTCTTCTATTATTCATAATGGGCAGTGGAAATGGCCTAGAACAAGGAACAAAAATATTCTACAGATTATGGATCAGACTCCTGATTTTTTGCCCAGTGTTGAACAGTATATTATATTATGTGGATGGGACTTTTTCTATTAAATCTGCCGGGAAATCAACTAGGGTTAAGTATCCATTTCAGAACTGGTAATGGTGTGATACGGCTGGGGAAACATGTGCCTACATGAGCATTTATCTTGTGGCTATCAGTCCAACAAAGACTAAACACGACTGATAGACTGGTATCTTTGGGCTTGAATGTAAATGATGATTGCGATATGTGAAGAACCTTTTCTTTGATTGTTCGTATTCCAGAGAGATTGGGTGGAGTAAATTTTATTTTATTTTTATTGGCTTGGGCAGAGTATTACTAGTAAGAATGGCATTTCTTCTTGTCTTACAGGCTCAAGGATATTGTGGACCGGTACTTGACTAATGTGGAGGGGAAAGGCTTTACTAGTTTAATTTTAAAATGCTCTTTGGGTGGTGCAGTGGTTTATCATATATTGTTAGAGAGGAATCATACAATATTGCAAAACAGAACTGATTGTGGGCAGTTAGCCTGTGGGATTATTATAACATCAAGGGCTTCCTCTGCTCCAATAGGTTGGTGAAACCATCCAAGAAGAATAGAAGACTGTGCAACATTTGAGGTCTCCCTAGTGTTGTTCTGCTTCTGCAGCAAAGTTAGCATCTGACTTAGGTGTCCTTTGTTTGTTAATCTTGTTTTTTTTAGCCTGCGTTGTCTTGGATATTACTCCATGTCTCCATCTACCTTGAGTTTCTTGTTTAGGCTTTCGTTGCTTGATTATATAGTTGGGTAGTGGCTCTGTTTGGCTGCGGTTGATTTATCAGGGGTTTCCCTAGATTCTGTATTTCTGGTTTGGGCATTCAATGAAATCAAACTTGAACCAAAAAAAAAAATAATAATATTACATATAATGATACCAATGCATTACCAATTGCATCCATCTATCATTACAATCCTATTAACGATAGAGATCCCAATCAGATGGCATACACTAAAACTATAAATGTTTACCGACAACGAACCAAAACTAAACGCTTACTGGTTCCTACAGGCTTCAACGCTTAAAACTCTTCAGGTAACTCTAGCTGCTTGAATGTGATCTATGCAACAATGTAACTACTAACTACCTCTGTATTTCTCCTTGCAGTTCTTAGATGGTGAAATCAAAGATTTGCGCAATGGCCCTCTACTTTTTCCAATAATAACAACGTGAAATTTGAGGCACTGCTGCATAACAAAATTAAGGTTCAAGATTTACAACAACCATAACCTCTAAGCAGAATACTTGAAAATTCTTACAACAATGTAAGCACGTTTACTAGAATTGACGTTTATATACTAAGTTTCAAGCAGAACGCTTAAATGGCATTGCACCTTAAGCTTCTTAGTCGGTAAGTGAAATTGAAGAGTTAAAACCGAAAGCAAGTAAAGACATAATTCAGATATAGCATCGATTATAGTGCTAGAACAATGCCTTGATACTGCCCTTATGCTTTTCCAGAATCTGTACCACGGCTTCCGAAAAAAACACCTTTCTCCTCTGCAAAAGCATCCAACATGGACGTATCATCAAAAGCAAACATGTTGAAGTCAACAATGGTCACCCCCTTCATGACAAACCCAGAAATTGGCAGTTGTAAAACAGGCACATACCCACCCCTCGTGTTCTCTGGGGCCCATTCCCCAAAATTTTCCGGCGAAATCGTAGGGCTTACTTCAAGTGTATTCCTGTACTGCACAAGCTTTTCACCAGCCAAACAGAGCTTCACCCCCTTGTTCTCCGAATCGGTGATGGTAATGCTCTGAAGCATCGAGCAAGTCTGGACAGCACAAGACAAGATTCCTGACCGCAGCACGGCATTTTTAAAACAATCCAGGGCGAGATTTACCCGCCGAACTAGCTCATCTTCAGCTATCTCATTCTCGGTTTCTTTGCGATCTTTTTCTTCATCGGTTTTAGATAGAGATGCTGCATAGAGAAAGGTGAAGCTTTCGGGAATATGTGTGGTGAAATTGTCACCCCACTTGAAGACAGAATCATTGTCAGCGTTGAAATGGGAGGGAATTTCAATATTCAGAGACGCAATCCGTTTCAAATGGAACACGACGTCATGAAAATTCAGTCGCGGAGAAGGTAAGTGAGCGAGTTTAAAATTGTTGGTAAAGAATTCCGAGAATTTTCCGAGGAAAATCGTTGCTTGGAGATCCCCTTCCTCAATGCTGAAAACTGAATTCCAGGTTTTGGTTACGAAGGAGACTGTTTGGACGAGAGGGATGAGGGAAGAAAATCGCTTCGCGACGACAAAGCATCTGCAGAGCCATTTGACGTCGGAGAGTTTGCCGAAGATGTGGAGTACGACGTCGTCCGGCAATCGCTGGAACCAGTTCTCTGCTCCTGCTTCTTCTTTCTTCTTCTTCGCCCATTGCTCGATGGACATCGCTTCTCTCTCTCTCTCTCTCTCTCTCTGTTATCGACTTCGAAACCCTAGGGAGAATTTTTGTCGTAAAGAGGAGAATAGGGGAATTAAAATTTTCATTTAAATCAGGAGAAATTATGTATTAGTGGTGTCAGATTAGCTGCGTTCTTGTAAACTTATAGAAAGTCGGAAACTTATTTCAGTGGTTCTAATTTTTTATCGTAATTTTTTGAAGTTAATCAGTCTTTCTCGACCAAATTAGTAAAGTATAAAATTATATACTGAAAGTGAAAAAATTAAAATAAGATGACATTTTAGACAAATAATACAATTATTTGATATTTTTTAGCCGTACAAGACCTTCGAAACCCTAGGAAGAAGTTTTGTCGTAAAGAGGAGAACAAGGGGGAATTGAAATTTTCATTCAAATAAGGAGAAATTATATGAGAAGGCCTAATCAAAGTTGGGTAACTAAAAAGTTACCACATTAGTTTTTGATTATTCATTAAAGGGATTGCTAAAGTTAACAATGTGCATATCTATAATAGCATAATCAAAATTGGATATTCAAAACTTTCCACATCACCTTTTAAACTACCAAAAAACTAAAATCCGTGAAGAGAAGTATCATTACTAATACTCTCTCAGTCCCATTTTGTTGTGTTTATTTCTTTTTTGGCACGTTACAAAAAATTGTCTATATCTCACAATCTATAATGTTTTTTATGATTTTAAAAATTTTGTTTTATAAAATTAATTGAGATCTATCAAATAAGATCCATATTGAAAATATAAAAAATCATAGATTTTGAGATATAGATAATTTTGTGAGACGTCAAAAAAAGAAACAGACACAACAAAGTAGGAGGGAGGGAGTACCAAACAAATACCAATGGCAAGCAAATACTACTACTCCATCATTTTTACTCAGGCCTATTTTGGCCATTCAAATGAATTATTTTTTCGTTCTTATTAATTATTTTTTTGTATTTGTTAATTTTGTGTCATTTTTTCTTGAATTATTATTTTGTTATGATAGAAGTCTAAAAAGTAAAAAATTACCATCGAAATCTAATTTTTTAATAAAGACCAATATAAGTTGCTTATTGATTTATTATTATTTTTATTAAAAAAATTAGATTTCAATCGTAATTTTTTATTTATTAGACTTATCTTGTCACGAAGAAAAAATAAAATTTTAAAAAATAACGAAAAATTAATCAATACGAAAAAAATTAAATAAAAAAAAAAGGCCAAAATAGTACATAGGGTTTTCGTTAACCAAAACACTCCCTAGGGTTTTGGAGTTAAAACAGAGCTAGCTCAGGCAGAGAGAGTAGCAACGAAGCAATTACAGTAGAGTAGAGTAGAGTAGAGAGAGAGAGAGAGAGAGAGAGAGAGAGAGGAGCTATACAGATGGAGCACAGGGCGGCGAAGAAAAAAAAGAAGTACCAAGGAACAGAGAACCACTTCCGTCGTTTGCCGGACGACGTCGTATTGAACATCTTCGACAAGATCTACGACATCAAGTGGCTCTGCAGATGCTTCTTTGTCTCCAAGCGATTCTCTCGTCTTATCTCTCGCGTCCAAACGGTCTCCGTCAAAAGAATGTCGTGTAAATTTGGCCTTCTTGGAGAATTATCCAAGGACTCGCCGCGATCGAATTTACCTGGCTTCCAATTCCTCTCTGTTTTTACACGGATTCGATCTCTGAATCTCGAGATTGCCTCCCATTTCAAAGGCTATAATGGTTCTGTTTTCAAATGGGGAGCCAAATTCACCGCCAAACACCACGGCGTCACGCTTCTCTATGCGGAATCTCTCTCTGAAATTAAGGAAGCTGAAGAAGAAGCGGAAGACGAAACTGAGAATGTGATAACTCTGAAGAGGCTGATTCGCCGATTAAAGTTAGGCCGTGAGTGCATGTATTATGCAGGGTTGTGGCTACTAACCTTGGCTCGTGTTGTCACGCAGCACCCGACGCTTCAGAGCATTACAATCACCGATCCGAAGAACAAAGGGGTGAAGCTCTGTTTGTGTGATGAAAAGCTAGTGGAGTTCAGGATTGGTTTCAATTGGGACAGGCTGCTTCTGACGGCCAAGTCATGGATGATGGAGCTAGAGAATATGAGAGTTGGGTATGTGCCTGTTTTGCAGCTCCCTATGTCTCGGTATGTGATGAAAGACGTAATCAATGTTACCTTCATACCGAATGGTGATGGTGATTCTGAGGCCTATTCGGCCATGTTGGATGCGTTTGTGGAGGAGCAAGGTATTTTTTCAGAAGCCGTGGACCAGATTCTGCAAAACCACAAGGACAGTATCACAACATTCAATTTCTATGACCTAATTGCTGCTTGATCTCAATTATGTATTTACTTGCTGTTGTTGTTACTGCTTTAATTTTACTTACTGACTAAGAACTTTGCCGCTATGCTAGTCAGTTGAATATAAGACTAAACATCACGGTTGTTTAGTGATGAAATTATATGAAGTTTATTTTATGTACTAGAATTGTTCTAACTGTGCCTACATTGTTGGTAGAAATTTTTAGGATTCTGCTTTCATGTTATGGTTGTTGAAAAATTCAGATTTCATTGCTATTGAAATCATTGCGGGCCAGGGTGCGAATCTTTGATTTCAGCATCAAAGCAGCAAGGAGAAATTCAATGGTAGTAGCGCTTTGCATAGATCACATTCACTGCAGCTAGAGTTACCAAAGAGTTAAGAGTTGTAGGAACCATTCTCTATGCATATTGTTAGTGTAAGTGATCTGAAGGATTGTGATGATGAAAGGATGCTGTTGGTTATGCAAACTCCTGAACCCATTTGAACTGATGAAACATGAGGGATTATGGTAGGTTTCACCTTTGGTTACTGAAACACTCCATATTTTAGGAGATCCATACACCTTATTTAGGGGATCAACTCACAGAATTGATGCTATATCCGAATTATGTCTTTAGTTCTTCTTCTTGTTACTTCTTTAATTTCACTTACTGTCTAAGAAGCTTCGCCTGCAATGCTAGTCAGTTGACTAACTTGAATATAAGAATAACCATAATAGGTGTTCAGTGATCCAAGTGTGTAAAGATTTGTATACCAATATGAGTAGTTCTAAATGTCCCTTACATTGTTGTAAGAGTTTCAATTTTCTGCTTCCATGTGTGGTTGTTACTGCATTGATTTCACCTTCTTCTCCTGCAATGCTAGTCAGTTTAATATAAGAGTAGTCATAATAGTAGTTGAGTGATGAAGGTATTGAAATTAGTATGCGAACGTCAATTAATGTAAATGTGATTGCATTGTTGGAAGAATTTCAAGGATTTTGCTTTGATGGTTTGGTTGTTGTGGCCTGTACGAACCATTCTCTTTAGTTCATAAGAATTCATGCTTTAAGTCGATGTCATCTGATTGAGATCTCCAGCTGTAAAGGGATTGCAAGGATAAATGGACGCAATTGTTAACGCAATCTCCTGAACCCATTTGAACTGATAAAAATATGAAGGAATATGGAATAGATTGCAGTGTTTCACCACTTTGGTGGATATATTTGGCTATGTAAAAACTGCATATTTTAGGAGATCCACACATTTATAAAGGGAATCCACTTGTTGCATTGGTACGGCTTTTCTTAGTTTAGGGGCGAACTAAGAGGTGAGAGCTGCACCATAAACACCCTCATGTGTGTGTGTGTGTAATCTGTCCAGTTTTGGTTCGGTTTCGATTACTGATTTAAGATTTCGGGTTTGAATCGGGGTTGGCAAACAACCAGGACGAATCAACCCATGGGCCATGGCCCATGGCCATCCCTCTTCTACCTATTAAGAAGATCAAAATACAGTGCACAAGAAGGGGAATGAAAAGGGTACTGTCGTTTTCATGAGACTATCTTTCGAGTCTTCATGTTGACTATTTTTCCCATGTTATCTTATTATGTTTGATCATTTGCATCCATTTTGGCTTGGTGATTTTGGGCATCGAGTCGTGTAATATTCGTCATTGTATTAACGTGAAAATTTCAATCTTGTTCGAAACTCGACTCCTGAAATTTTAACACTAACTGTTTCGTCAAAGCTTCCATTTATTCACTTGAGTCCTTGACTAGGAAACTGACTACTTGCTCATTCCAGCTATAATGACCACATTTAGTTTATTCTGGGAAGTTTTTTGCTGTGTGCTTTGCTTATTCTTTCCTTTTTTTTGTGGATTAATGAAACTATGTAAGTAACAAAGCACTGTGTTGAGGTTGAGGTGAATTCTGTCCTGTACTACTCTGTTCAGATTTTGACCCTGCTGTGCAATTATCTTGCCGAGAAGCTCACAAATCCACACATGAAACACAAACATGTTTAACGTGGTTTTGGGATTCGACTATGGTTGCGGACAGCAAATTTCGATACGTTAGTTTACAGAAGTTTTGTTTACCAAGTCCAAACGACACCCACCGTATCTCTGTCCGACTAACTCTTACCACACATCTGAGCAATTCAAGTATTATGCTACACTACAGGTTTGCCAATCGTCCAAGTCAAGTTTGTGAGATTATTTCATGCTCGTAACGCTCCAACGACCATGATGGAATATTTCCAAGTTTGGTGGCTGTGTTGACTTAGGAAGATCTAAGGGAAGGTTGCAATTAAAATGATTGGCCAGGATGTAATTCGGTCAGGCGGAAAAAAAAAAAAAAGGTGGCCTGGAGGTTTTAGGTGAAAATGTGCCCAAACAGCTATGGTCGTGAGTAGAATGGATAAACAAGCTGAACGAACAGACTAGCGAATTTCCAACTGAATTTGAAATTTTAACATCCATAATATCAAGCAGAACACTTGGAAATTCTTACAAAAATGTAAACACGTTTACTAGAATTGATGTTCATACTCCTATACTAATAGGTTTCAAGCAGAACCCTTAAATGGCATTGCACCTTAAGCTTCTTAGTCGGTAAGTGAAATTGATGAAGCAAAACCAAAAGCAAGTAAAGACATACTCAATTCAGATAATACAAAAATTGAACAATGCCTTGATTCTGCCCTTGTGCTTTTCCAGAATCTGCACCACGGCTTCCGAAAAAACACCTTTCTCCTCTGCAAATGCATCCAACAAGGCCGTATCATCAAAAGCAAAGATATTGAAGATAAGAATGGTCGCCCCCTTCATGACATACCCAGAACTCGGCAGTTTTAAAATAGGCACATACCCAACCCTCATGTTTCCAAGGGTCCATGCCCCAGGATTTTCCGACGGAATAGTCGGGGCTATTTCGAGTGTATTCCTGTACTCCACAAGCTTTTCACCACCCAAACAGAGCTTCACCCCCTTGTTGTTCGAATCGGTGATGGTAATGCTCTGAAGCATCGGGTAAGTCGGGACAACACAAAACAAGGTTCCTAGCCACAGCACGGCATTTGTAATACAATCCAATTTGACCTGTGCTCGCCGATTTATCTCATTGAGGGATATCTCATTCACGGTTTCTTCGCGATCATTTTTGTCATCGGTTTTATATACAGATGCTGCATAGAGAAAGGTGAAGCTTTTGAGAATTGTGGTGAAATCGGCACCCCACTTGAAGACAGAATCATTGTTAGCGTTGAGATGGGAGGGAATTTCAATATTCAGAGACTGAATCTGTTCAACTGGAACACGAGGTCGGGAAAATTCAGTCGCGGAGAAGGTAAGAGATCGAGTTTTAAAATGATAGTTAAGAATTCGGAGAATTTCCTTTCTTGGAGTTGGAGATCCCCTTCCTCGTTGCGGAAAACTGAATTCCAGGTTTCGGTTTCGAAGGAGACTGTTTGGACGAGAGGGATGAGAGCAGAGAATCGCTTCGCGACGACGAAGCATCTGCAGAGCCATTTGACCTCGGAGAGCTTGCCGAAGATGTGGAGTGCGACTTCGTCCGGCAATCGCTGGAACGGGTTCTCTGCTTCTTCCTCTTCTTCGCGGCCCACCGTTCGATGGACATTGCTCATCTCTCTCTCTCTCTCTCTCTCTCTCTCTCTCTGTTATCGACTTCGAAACCCTAGGGAGAAGTTTTATCGTAAAGAGGAGAAATGTGGGGAATTGAATTTTTTTCCATTTAAATAAGGAGAATCAGAGTATCACAAGCCCGGACTAGGGGAAGGTGCTGCACAGTATGCTGTGCACGGCAAATCGTCACCGCTCCGATCTCGCTTTAATGATCGGAATCGCTCATTTCGTGGAGCTTGTTGAGTAGAACAAATGTACCAAAAATCAGCTCAATCGGATATCATTAAGTGTCTCATCTGAACATTATTATCCTGACACGAATGGATCCAAAATATTAGATAAAATCCACTGTTTTTTTAGAACACTTAATAATTTTCAAGATAATCATGTTCTGATGAAGCACTGAATGATATTCGATCGAGTTGATTTTTGGAACACTTGTTCTACTCGACAAGCTCTACGAAGTGAACGTTTCCGATCGTCGGAGCTAGACCAGAGCGGTTGCGTTTTGGAGGGCATAGCACGCTGCGCAGCACCTTCCACCAGTTCCACAAGCCCTTAGCGTTTTTTTACCCAAATTTCAAATTTGGGTGGAGAATTGGGCCAAAAGCTTGATTTGGGTAAACTTTCTCCAATACTAAATTCATATTTGTACCCAAATCTATAGTATTGAATGACACGCTTTTAATTTATAAGTGACACATTTATAATTAATGTGAGTGAAAAGAGAGTTTGAAAAAAATGAGTATGGGTAGTCTCCCTAAATTTGGGTGAAGGTAAATGGGTATGACACTGGAGATGGATTTTTAAGCTTTTACTCAAATTTTGGTGATTGAGAGCATCTCCGATAATTTTTTCAATCAAATTTAGGCAAAGATTTGGGTCAAAAGCTTGATTAGGATGAGTCATCTCCAATGCTAAATCCTTATTTTTACCTAAGTCTATTACTGAATGGCATATTTGTAATTAATGAGTAAAAAGAGGGTTTCAAAAAATAAGATGGGTATGGCATTATTAGAGATTAGGTTTTAGGTTTTTTAATTAAATTTTGGGTAATAAAATTGGTAAGAATTAGAAATCGTGCCAAAAATAGAAGGCGCCCTTAAAATTTGTAAATTTTCGAAGCCTAATCTCTCAAGTTTTAATTCAGGGTCCGCTCTGAATGGATTGTGGAGCAAGGGGTGAATGTTAGTAGGCAAAATGATTCTGGTTTGAGAAGGTTGATTTTGTAACTTTCATCCTTGCATCCTTATCCCTAGGTTACACTATGATAAAAAGAGAATTGGACAAGTTTTATGGTAAAAACACCCGAACCAATGATTAATAGTAGTAGGTATTAGAAACGAACTAAATGGCTCAAGAAGGATTTTATTGGATTTTTTAACCGCAGTTTTAGCTTTAAGTGAAAAAAAGAAAAAGAAAAGATCAGATCGATCTAAATTTTGATTTTATATGATAACGCAAGGTAATCAAAATCGAAACTGAACCGCAAAATAATTATGACAACACTCGAAAATCCTATGGCCTCACTGTTGTAATGTACACACGGATACTCGAAGGAAGAACTGAAAGTCTGAAAGAAGCAGAATGTTAAAGTAATATGGGTGATATTGACGTGCTAATTTATTCTTGTTCGAAACTCTCATCAAGAGAATAAATTTTTTACACCATTGGTGTAAACATTTGTTTCCTCTAAATCAATTATATCTCGCCATGTTGCAAAATGGTGGTCCCAATCAATAGAACATGGCGATGAGGGGCGATATAATTGATTTGGAGGAAACAAATGTTTACACCGACGGTATAAAGAATTTAATCTCTTTCAAAGCTTCCAAGCATTCATTGAGTCCTTCACTAGGAAACTGGCTACTTTGCTTATTCAAGCTGTCAATGACCACTTTGCTTTTCAAAAAAAAAAGGCTTTCAATGACCACATTTAGCTTATTCTGGAATTTTTGTTGCTTATTCTTTCCTTTTTTGTGTGGAATTAATCTTATACTCCATCCGTCCCAATTTGTTTGTCCAATTGTTGAAATTCGTGTCTTTCGAAAATATACTTATATCTTACATTTTATAATATGTTTTATGATTTTGTATAATAAAACTAATTGAAATCTACCAAACAATATCCATATTGGATATTAAAAACATTACGAATTGAAAATAATAGACAAATTTTTTAGAGATTAAATGCTATCAAAAAGTCAAAAAAGGGACAAAAAAATCAGAACGGAGGGAGTAGTACAATCTGTAATGGAAGTAACAAAGAACATGTCCTGTACAACTTTGTTCAGATTTCGACACTGCTGTAATGGAAGCACTATTCTGCCCTTATATGGGTGGGTGAAAATGTCATTTGCTGTGTTTTCTTTGATGGAAAATGTGGATAGAGTTAGAGCTGGGACGAAATAGCTGGGTTTTGGATAGTTTGATGACGAAAAAAGTGATTTTGATAGTACGAGGGATGTTTACATAAAAAACTTTAAAAATCTTTGTGTTTGTTAATTTTGCGTCAAACTATGTACTATTTGTTCGTCTTGACGAGAGGAAACGGATTAGTAAAAATTTATGACTTTTACAAAAGAAATTAGAAAATATCCAATAAAAAACTTAAAAGGTCAATTTTTGAGCTTTTCCTTTGATATTTTCAAAAATACTTGGATAAATTAACAAATGCTTTTTTAATAAAGACAACAAAAAGTTATAATCTACAATTTTTAGATGGATTATTTTAACATCCACCCAAAGAGGGTAGGATAATAGATAAAAAATGCCTCGATATCCGAAAAAAGTGTATTAAAATATGTCAAAGTGTAATACTCCCTCCATCCATATTTAATAATCCTTTTTGAGAGTTTATGTTATTTTTCAATCGATTATATATTGTAATTTATAATGTTTTATGTAATTTTGAAAACACCGTCTTATAGAATTGAGATCTATCAAACATGATTCATATTGGATATATAATTAATTACTAATTAAAAGATATAATTCATTTTTTATTCGGTTAGAATTGAACGAAAAACTATTAAATCTAGACGAAGGGAGTAATATTCATGATATATGTATTAATATCCAAACTTATTTAAATTTATTCACATATTATCCTCCGCCTAATGAACGAAAGTTAGCAAGACCGTTTTTACATAAGTGGAAACATGCATTAATCAATTATAAACACCGCGGATCAAAATAAAATTGATAAACATCTGAATATAATTCTACTCAATTAACAGGTGTCAAACGTGCGTGTCGTGCCGTGCCGTGCCATTCAACTTCCGTGCCAATCGTGTTACGTGTCGTGCCGTGCCGTACCCATTTACTTAAATCGTGTCGTGTCATGCCGTGTCATTTTCAATCGTGTCGTGTCGTGCCGTGCTGTTTCTCAATCGTGTCGTGCCAGGCCGGGCCCATTTTACTTAAATCGTGCCGTGCTAGCCCGTTTTTTAATCGTGTCGTGCCGTACTGGTCCGTTTACTTGATCATGTCGTGTGGTTTTTCAATTGTGTCGAGCCATGCTAGGCCCATTTACTTAAATCGTGTCGTGCCGTGTCATACCATTTTTCAAAATGAACAATATGGATCGTCATAATTATATCGCAATCGTGTGGCTAGCATACATTGGACTATAACAGAATACATTGGTTTAGAACCAGATAAGTTGGTTGTATAGATTTGAAAGGTAGCTGCAAACTCATTTTTTCGAATGTTCGATCTAAACCACTACGATTTAAGATCTTATCAAATTTATCATTCTTCCTTAAATAGGTGATAATCGGATGTCGTAAATCACGTGATCGAAACACATTCGGTGCTTCCAAATGTGCTAAAATCCTATAATGCACTACTTGAGGGCCGCCCGAGCTGTTTTTTTGAAAATCGGAACCGTCTACCTATTATGTGGGAGTGACTACATCATCCGTGCAAAAAAAAAAAAAAAAAAATTGGTTATCGTTATATACTTGATCGCACATAACAAAAAATTTCTATTAATGAATCTACATCCCGATGAAAGGGCTTCCAAAACCCAAAAGATCCGAAAATTTGCAAGAGTGATTAAAAATACCAAGAACAACAAAATGAGCAGTATGAATCATCATAATTGTGTGGCTACTGTACAAGAGGCTCGTTTTTAGAGAATAGAATTATATAATATATATATATATTAGTTGTTCCAATTATAAGCACATCAAGATTGTTGGTCTTGGACCTCTTGGTGGTTTGAAACGTGTGTCATGTTAGGGACTTGGGTTCAAACCACATAGAGATTATTTTTTTAAAACCAATTTTCTTTATTGTTTATTATTAGTTGTTCCAAGTAAAAACATAACATTACCAATGGCCTTGGTGATTTGTGATGTGTGACAAGTTCCATACGACTTGAGTTCGACAGTTCGAATCACATAGATGTTTTTTCTTTAAAATTAGTTTTTTCCGTATTTATTGTTGGTTGTTCCAATTTAAAAGTTTATTTTTTTATAAATTAGGAAACTAAAATGCCTTGTTTTATAATTAAAATTATTGTTAATTAATCACATTATATTTTTGAGTCACAAGTCAAATTATTTAATAATTTTTTTCCCGTGCCTTAAGTTGTGCCCTTTCGTTCGCATCAACCCGTGCCGTGCCTGGCTTGGCCTACAACCGTGTCGTGTCGTACCCGTTCAACTATCATATCATGCCCAACCAAATTGTGTCATGTTGTGCCGTGTCAAGCCAACTTCCGTGTTGTGTCCGTGTCGTGCCCGCCCACTTCCGTGCCCCGTGCCAGTCCACGTGCCTACTCAAATCGTGATGTGTCGTGCCGTGCCCAGCCAAGACAATGCCCGTGCCCGTCCACGTGCTCACTAAGACCGTGCCGTGTTGTGCCGTGCCAGGGCACGACCGTGCCCATGCCCGTGCTGTGTCATATTTAAACATGTCGTGCCCGTGTCGTGTCGTGCCGTGCCGGTCCGGTCCGTTTGACACCCCCCTAGGGTTTGGAGGTTGAAGACAGAGAGAGAGATGTCCATGGAGTACAGGGTGAAGAAGAAGAAGAAGCAGGGAACCAATTCCAAAAACACAGAGAACCAGTTCCAGCGTTTGCCGGACGACATCGTATTAAACATCTTCGACAAGCTCTCGGACATCAAATGGCTCTGCAGATGCTTCGTCGTCTCCAAGCGATTCTCTTTCCTTATCCCTCGCGTCCAAACGGTCTCCGTCAAAAGAATCTCTTTCAACAAGGAAAAGACCCCCCCAAGCTCTGGCCTCCTTTTCCGTTGAATGTCCCCGGCTTCGAGTTCCTCTATGTTTTGACACGGATTCGATCCCTGAATCTCGAGATCGACTCCGACTTCAGCCGTAACGATGATTCTGTTTTCAAATGGGCGGCCAAATTCACCACCAAACAGGATAGCGTCTCGTTTCTCTATGCGAAATCTCTCACTAAAATGATGGAGAAATCTGAAGCAGAAGAAGGCGAAACTGTGATATCTCTGAAAAGGATGATGCGCCGGGTTAAATTATGTAGCGAGTGCGTAAAACATGCAGTGTTGTGGCTAGCAATCTTGTCTCATGTTGTCCTGCAACACCCGACGCTTCAGAGCACTACCGTCACCGATTCGAAGAACAAGGGGGTAAAGCTCTGCTTGGCTGGTGGAAAGCTAGTGGAGTTCAGGAATGCTTTCCATTTGGACAGGGTGATTTCGTTGCTCGGGAGTTGGACGGGAGAGAATATAAGGGTTGGGTATGTGCCTATTATGCAACTCCCTTTGTCTCGATATGTGATGAAAGGGGTGACCATCATTGACTTCAAACTGTATTGCGATAGTGATTCTGAGGCTGATTCGGCTATGGTGGATGCATTTGTGGAGGAGCAAGGTGTTTTTTCTGAAGCCATGGTGCAGATTCTGAAAAACCTCAAGGCCGGTATCAAGGCATTCAATTTCTATGACCAAAATTGATGCTTGATCTGAATTATGTCTTTACTTCTTGTTGTTGTTACTGCTTTAATTTTACTTACCAACTAAGAACTTTGTCGCTTTGCTAGTCAGTTGAATATAAGACTAACCGTCATAGGAGTTCAGTGATGAAATTATATGGAGTTTAGATTATGAACTAGAATTGTTCTAACCGTGCCTACATTATTGTAAGAATTTTTTAGGGTTCTGCTTTCATGTTGTGGTTGTTGGAAAGCTTGGATTTGATTGCTATTGAAATCATTGCTGGCCAGGGTGCTAATCTTTGATTTCAGCATCAAAGCAGCAAGGAGGAATTCAATGGTAGTAGCACTTTGCATAGATCACATTCATGGCAGCTAGAGTTACCAAGATTAAAGAGTTGTAGAAACCGTTCTCTATGCACACTGTTAGTGTGAGTGATCTGATGGATTGTGATGATGAAAGGATGCAATTGGTTATGCAAACTCCTGAACCCATTTGAACTGATGAAAACATGAGGGATTGTGGCAGGTTTCTCCTCTGGTTACCAAAACACTCCATATTTTAGGAGATCCATACAACTTATTTAGGGGATAAACTCACAAAATTGATGCTATGTCTGAATTATGTCTTTTCTTCTTCTTGTTGTTACTTCTTTAATCTCACTTACCGACAACAAAGCTTCGCCTACGGTGCTAGTCATTTGGCTCAGTTGAATAGATGACTAACGAGAGTAGGTGTTTAGTGATCCAAGTATGTGAAGATTAGTATATGAATATGAATAGTTCTATTTTCTGCTTTGATGTGTGGTTATTACTGCTCTGATTTCACTTTCTTCACATGCCATTCTAGTCAGATGAATATAAGACTAATCATAATAGGACTTGAGTGATCAAATGTATTTAAATTAGTATACGAACGTCAAGTAATGGAAATGTGATTTCATTATTGGAAAATTTTCAAGGATTCTGCTTTGATGGTTTGGTTATTGGAAATCTTGAATCTTAGTTTTGATACGAGGTATTGCCTCAAACTGGATGTTGTTATTATGGACAATAATAGTGGTCCGGGCTGCGAATCTTTGATTTCACCATAAAAGCAGCAAAGGGAAAATGCAGTAGCTGTAACACGGTTGCGCGTAGATATCATTTACACAGCTAGAGTTACCAAAGAGTTCAAGTGTTGTAACCTGTAGGAACCATTGTTTTTAGTTAATTAGCTTTTAGTTTTGTGTCGTGTTTCATAAGCTTTTACACTTTTAGTGTATGTCATCTGATTGAGATCTCCTGCTGTAAAGGGATTGTAAGGATAGATGAATACAGTTGTTAATTCATTCTCTTGAACCCATTTGAACTGATAAAAGTATGAAGGAATATGAAGGGAATCCACTCGTTGCGTAGGTACAACACTTCTTATTTTAGGGGTGAACTATTAGGTGAGAACTGCGCCTTGATTTGTCACATATGCGGTAAATTTGAGCAAGTTTCTTTTGGTAGAAATAGCAGGCTCAACAACGAAACATGGATGAAATTATTCGGGTAGTTTTTTTTTTTTGATTGTATCGGGTAGTTCTTGGAGGAGTGCAATTTGGATTTGGGATAGAGAGATAGAGACAACTAAACTAGATATGAGTAGGTTGCTTTCTTTTGCAACCTAGTTTTTCATAACTGATTTATAGTGCTCAGGAAAATGGACTCATCGGTTTTCCTCACTAGTCAATAGACATAACTAAAGTTGTCAATACCGTACCGGCCAGCGTACTGTTTTCACTACTGGAATGGTACGTACCTGTACCGGGCTGTATTCCGGTACCGTTCCGGATTTACCGCAATTAATATTTTATGTATATATTTAATATATATCTACCATATTTTAAGTATAAACATAAATAAAATGTAAAAAAAAAAAGGAAAAAAAGAGAGAGAGGGTAATTTGGTACCGGCCGGAACACCGGAATATGTCTGGAACAGGCCGGTATTTTGACCGGAACGGAACTTCACCCTTTGCGTTCCGTTTAAGCACCGGTACGGAACGGATTTGACAACTTTGAACATAACACAAATTTTACGTGAATAATCTTACTTTGTCTAATCATTTCCCTTTTCATGTATTTAAAATGAAAACACGTTAGCATAGCAAGAAGGGAAGTGTGAAGAAAATTGTCGGCTTAATATATTTAAGAAAGTAAAGAAAAAGGAAAGGAGTACAAATGATTGTGCCATGTTACTTTCTTTTTCTTCATTAGGGGTGTGATCTTTGGTTTGGGTGGTTTTACTTCTTTTAATTCTGGTTTCATCCAACTTTGGCATCATTATATGCACTTGTTGATTTTACTATTAGCTTGCAATTTTTACCCTTGTTCTGAACTAGACGTTAGAAGTGTCCATACATATAGCTCGTCTCATGGAAAGCTTCCAAAGATTCATGAGCCACCTGACTAGGAAATTGACTGCCTTTTAAGCTTGCTTCTTGACCTTTTTCACCATTTGGGAATGCCGCTACTTCAGTGGTAAAATTTTTTGAGAGGAGTCATTTTGTGTATATATTGCCAAATGTTAGATCTTGTTTTTCGGTCCCTCCCCGCCCATACCCCTGCGGCTTGGGGACTATATGGGCACTATTACTGTTGGTGTTGTTGCAAGTTGATTATTTTTATCTTGGTTGGAACTATACTCAATCTTCCTTATGTCGTAAAGCAGCTGATTCCAGCCTTCTTTGAGGGCTCCTACCTTGGGTGTTTGTTGAGTTTCGGTTTTCGGTTTTAGATTTCGGGTTTGTTTCCGGGAAGAATTGACCTGTTGCCATCCCTTCGTCTACCTAGAAGATCAAAATTCAATGCACAAGCAGAAGAGGAATGAAAAGGGCATTGTCTTTTAGATAAAATGAAAACATGAAGCGAAAGAAAATGTGAAGAAAAGAAGTAATTACAACCGTCATTTCCATGTCTTCAAGTTGGCTATTTTTCGAAATATTATTTTCTCGTGTTTGATCATTTGAATCCATTTAGGCTTGGTGATTTTGGCATCGAGCTGTGTGAGACCAGTCTATCTTCAACATGCCAGTGCACGATATACATTGGTACCACCACAACAAAAGTTGCAATTAAATGAGTGGCCAGGTTGTAATTTGGATTTTGGGATGTAAAGCTAAAGCCAATTTGCAAGAAAATTGATCGATCCTTTTTTTTTTTTTTGCTAGGCAAAAATTGATCGAACTTTTGGGAAGGCAATTTAAGGGTAGTCCCCCTTTTCTCTCGTAAAGCTCCCTGATATAACAACTCCATTTGTTGTCAGTGTCCAATTTAACATCCAAGTTTGATTTGTATATCGAGCGAAGTTATCACAAATGTGATTTTGTCGAGCAGATCACATCTAATTTGAACTTTTTACACATTACAAGCTAAATGTGCTGAATAAGCACTTGTTCAATTGTGAAAGCATAACTAGATTCAAACAAGATTTAGAAAAAGAGGAATGAAAAGAAGTAAAAGTGAACCAGTCTACGGGCACAGCAAATCTGTGCACAGATTTCTATGTGGAGTCCACTACGGGTCCCACACAAGTGATTCGAGTCATTCATTGTGTTTAAAACATTTTTTCAAGGGTTTTCTCAAAAAATCAGCTCTATCCGATACTTATAAGTGCTTGATTTAATTATCTAACTTTTCATTCAAGTTTTTAGAGAATGAAAAGTTAGACGATTAGATCAAGTACTTATATGTATCGGATTGAGCTGAATTTTTGCGGGAGCCCTTGAAAAAATGTTTTAAACATAATGAACGGCTCGGATCACTTGTGTGGGATCCTTAGTGGCATCCTTAGTGGGCCCCACATAAAAATATATTTGGACTTTCTGGAAGTAATACATACCAGACACCAGGCCAAACAGGGATGATAAGAAGTAAAACATACCAGCCAAAGATCACGCACACCCATTACAAACAAGATGTAGAAAAAGATAGTTAACCTACACCAGACACAGTATGGTCCCTTAATAAAATGATGATCACAATCTGTTTTAGTACTATTCGTTTTCTTTCCTTTTTTTCAAAATTTGTTTAACCAACAATTTCATTCACCTTCCGCTTGCTGTTGTGAACGATGCCTTCTTCATCTTCAATAAATTGGACGGGGAAATTATTAGACACAGATAATATTTTTCTAAATAGCAATACGTCTAATGGCCAGTACGGAAAATCGATGTGTCTGACTTTCATGAGCACCTGGAAATCAGTTGTGGAGAGCTGGGTTGCAAAGGAAAGTAACTTACTCATTTCCAGTTTAGTTGTCTGCATCCCAAAGCCTAATCCTACTCTAGGAAATACCCCCAAAAAACTCCATCCATGATTCGTACTTGAGCATGCTATATCCCACCTGAAGAGAAACTCGCTGACTTTTACTACCCAAGTGACTAAACATGTCACAGTTATGGCCGCGCTAAGCCCCCCCCCCCCCCCCCCCAAAAAAAAAAAAAAAAAGCATCCGGCCTATGTAGTGAGTGGATCCCTAAATAAGATGTATGAATCTCCTAAACTATGGTGTGTTTCGATAACCAAATACCCACAAAGAGGTGAAACCTGCGATGTTCCCTCAAATTTTTATCAGTCCTAATGGGATCAGGAGTTTGGGTTTGCATTACCAATTGCATACTTCTATAATCACAATCCATCAGATAACTACACCAACACTATGCATAATAAAGAATGGCTCCTAAAAATCTCACTTGAAATTAAAGATTAGCACACTGGCCCCCCAACAACATTATAATCCCAAGAATAACCATAAAATCAAAGGAGAATCCTCGAAAACTCTCCCAACAATTCTAGCTTTGTGTTCTAATCTCCATTTAATTTCATCACTAAACTCGTATTATGGTTGGTCTAATATTCTACTCACTAGCCAGCATAGCGGCAAAGTTCTTAGACGGTTAAGTGAAATTAAATTAAGCAGTAAGCATCAATTTTGAGTTTTAGAAAAATGCCTTGATAACATCCTTGCGCTTTCCCTGAATCTGCACCATGGCTTCCGAAAAAACGCCTTCCTCCTCCGCAAATGCATCCAACGTGAGCGTTTCGGCCTCAGAATCATTGCCACCAGACGCTTTGAGTAGCCTCTCAGATTTTCCTGAATAGCCTCCCATGTAATTAGCAGTGGTCACCCCTTTCATCACATAACCAGAATTCGGCAGCCGTAAAACAGGCACATACCCACCCCCTTTTTTGTTCATAGTCCATCCCTCAGCCCTTTCCGACAAAATCATCGAACATTTATTCAATGTATTCCTGCACCCCACAAAATTTCCCCCACCCAAACAGAGCTTCACCCGCTTGTTCTTCGAATCAGTGATGCTAATTCTCCGAAGCATCGGGTATTTCGGGATAATACGGAACAAGATCACCACCAAACACATTGCGTCTCGTACGTACTCAACGGCTAGATTAACTCGGCGGGTTATCTCTCTCGGAGTTATCCCATTCTCTTTTACGCCGTCATTGTCTTCTTCTTCTCCTTCAGACTTCACCATCTTAGAGAGAGATGTTGCATAGAGAACCGTGAATCTGTTGAGTTTTGTGGTGAATTTGGCACCCCAATATTCGAGAACAGAATCTTTGTTACCGATGAATTTATCAAAGGGAAGTTCAATATTCAGAGACTGAATCTGTTTCAAGTGGAACGCAAAGTCGGGGAAGAAATTCAGTCGCGAAGGAGGAGAGGGAGGGAGATTCTTGAGGCATCCAAGGGGTTTGAGGGAGATTTCTGAGAATTTCCGTTTGGAATTCCTTTCCTCAAATTTGCAGGAAACGGAGCAGGAATTCAAAACAGAATTCCAGATTTTGGATCGGAAGGAGACTGTTTGGACGCGAGGGACGAGGGAGGAGAATCGCTTGGAGACCACGAAGCATCTGCACAGCCATGTGACGTCGGAGAGCTTGTTGAAGATGTGGACTACAACGTCGTCCGGTAAACGGTGGAACTGGTTCCCTGCTTCTTGTTTCTTCTTCTTCTTCTCCACCCAGGGTTCCATCGATATAGCTCCTCTCTCTCTCGAACGTCGAGAGTTTTTTCCTTTCCATATACTGCCGTGGATTTCGGTTAGGGAACTATGGAAGGCTTGGAGTGCACGCAAGTTTTTATACAAATCTAAAATTGGAAACAAAATCCAAGAAAAAAGAGGAATGGATTAAGAACCAATGAGTTGTCTCTTTCCTCCTTATCAACATCCCACGAGAAGAGTCCAAGAGTCCAACTGGGACTTAGCCTCCCAAAAATTGCCTTTAAAATCATTCCCCGTTGGGAGGGACGGAGTCAGGAATTTCACCACGCAGGGGCGAGCTTATATACTTTCATTGGAGATTTTTTTTTTTAACATATATTAGTGTTTCTTTTTTTTTTTTTTCTTGCAGGGGAGACCGCTCCTACTGGCCCCTCCCTGGCTCCATCCCTGCCTATATTCAAATCTTTTACAAAAATAAATAACCCACACTAGCTAGAGGACGAATTCCTAATTTTGTGAGTCGGTTGGAAAATAAAATCCCACAAGGAACAGGAGTCCAGGACTTTCTAATTCCTGCAATTAAGCTGGCAATGTTTCCTTTTCCTAATATTCTCTCCTTGAGTTTTCCAGAAACCCATACCCACCAGACACAACTCTGTTGTGTCGGCAATCTCATGCACAAACCGAGTATTACACAAATTCCTCTCTTTGTTCGAAAACAAAAAGGAAATAATCAATTAATTAGGAACTAGGAAACTCTCATTGAACGTGAAGCTGGTTTCCCTTTTCCCACTCGGTTTTGGATTTGCAGCTAGCTAGCCCCCATTATAATAAGACTACTATACACAAACCTGTGCTTTTTCTTCTGTGAAAGAACCACAGCTTTCTCTACTAACAACTAGCTAGCTATATCATAATCATGATTCTTGCATCAAACATTCCAGCTGGAGAATCAGAACAAGGAAACAATTTTGCCATGATCAGCTCTCTTCCCTCCGATTTGTTGGTCGATGTTCTTACCCGAGTTGCCTCCTCTTCCTTCACCGACCTCTTCAACTCCAAACTATGGTACTAATTAATTAGTCACCTTCTCCTCCTCGCATTCAATTGCATGTCTTCGATTACGTACAAATTAATTCCACTGTTCGACTAATTATTTATGACCCATTATGTGGATGCTATCATATATACGTCTTATCACTGATCATGCCACGGACACCCTGCATTAGGTTGATCGTAATGCAGAAATTTCAACTTACTCCTTTTATCCTTTCATTCGCTAACCTACCCATAGTCCTCTGTTTTTTTCTTGTTCTAGCTTTTTTCTTCAGTCGGTGAGCCGCACTGGTTTTGCACATGTATTAATTCCTACTTCTTTTATCGATCTGGTCAATATACTTGCAAAACATGCGTTTGTTTGCTTTATTTATAGAACTGCATTCATGCATTAGGTTGGTTGTAATGCGAGCTCTAAAATTTTTTTTTGTCTTTCATTCACTCCCTGCAATCCTCTTATTTTCTTGTTCTTTTGTTCAATGTTCCAATACTAGCTTCGAATCTGAGTTACCATATGTGTCCAATTTCTTTTTAAGACATTATTGTGTACTCCCTCCGTCCCTAAATAAATGTCCGGACTAAAAACGTAGGCCTTTAAAAACATACATATTTTTGGTTGTTCAAAAAATTTGAAAAAAATTGCAAAGATATTTTTTTTTCAATTTTTTAAAATTTTTTTGAATGAAAAGAATGCATATATTTAAGGGCCTAGGTTTTCGGGCCGGACATTTATTTAGGTCTGGAGGCCGGAGGCGGAGGATATAATTGAATCATGCAATGTACACACATATATATTTAGCAATAATTTTTAAATTTACATGACTGATTCATGTATTTTGCATGTCATAATGCTTGCATTTTTGTTTTTGCTTCTTATTGATAGTTGTAGAGATTTCAAAGGAGCAACAGAGGAAGAATGTGTCCTCCAGCAAGTATCGATAGTGGGATTTCCAGTGATTCATCAATGGCTAAAATCTGAGAAAGTGAGTTGGTTCTTGAATCGGTGCGTGGAGATTGGAAATCCGGAGGCCCTGTATAGACAGGGAATGGTAACAAAATCTCTATTTCCTAATCTCATACTAGCTTATTTAACTTTGAATGCTCGTGCAAACATATGATTTGCCTCTACTTAATTGACTAGTTGGCTAGGTTGACTCAGTGCCTCAAGCTCTAATTAACTTCTTTTGACGAAGCCATCAAAAACTAGTTACAAATTATAATCCATTTATTCATCAGTTAACAAAGTGTAATGATTAACTACTATCTTTGGCTATCATTGGAATATATAGGTTGAATACTTCAGTTCAACGAGAATGGAATCAGGGCTTGAAAAGTTGAGGAGAGCATCAGAAAAAGGTCATCCTGAAGCCTCATACGTGTACGGTATTATACTAGTGTGTATGGGTGGACAATCAAGTGTAGAGGGGTTAAAGCTCCTAAATGCCATGAAGGGTAGTACTACCTCACAATCAACTCGCTTCGCAGTATTCCAAGACTGTCGAAAAAGAATTGAGGCCGTTATTCGCACAATGTGGATCAACAACAACCTCGCGGGCCGACAAAGGAGAAGTTGCTGCCATGAAAATACAAGCAGATTGAAGCAGACATGGGATGGGCGAAGTCAAGTGGAGGATGATGCGAGTTGCGAAGCTTGTAAATGGGATAGGGAAGTGAGCTTGTTTTGCGATATGGTACGTTGATTCCTTATCGGAAGTCAATGTAGTAGTTTGGTTTTGGGGCCAAAGTTTGTCTTATTTCACATTGTTGATTGAGATATATCCAACAAAATCCAAGGTGCAGCATGAGCAATTTTTTTGTCCCTGTGAAGTTTCTTTTTTTCCTCAAGGTGGGGCAACAAATATACAAACAAAAACGCGAAACGGAAGATGCCTTGATGGAAGCCAATTTGACACTGATGAGTAACGTTTCCTAAAAGGTGGGACATGACACGCAGAGGACGGCAAATCATACTATATAGTTTTGCTTGTATTCTCCATGCCAGACAAATGCCGCCTACACAAACACAGAAGTTAAACATACCAAAAGTATGGAACATGACACTTAACTTTCCAAGTCTAAAAACAAGAATACGCATGAACTTACAAACTTTATCTTCAATGGATTCCATGTTAACTTGATTAATGCGAGTCTAGGAGATGGATAAGTGTCTAAAGCATGCCAGAGGTAAAAATAGTTTTCAAAAGTAGGAGGTGCGTGGACATAACTTATAGGTGCCTGGAGATGTTACGCCACATTGCTGAGCAGCACGATATGCCACCTTTTTCGATGTGTCTGTGATTCTTAGCACTCTAAAAGTTGGACGACTTCTACAAGAGATTCTTAACGAATCTACTACCACAGATTCCATCTCTAAGCTTTTCTAATTCGTCCATGGTGTTTCCAGGGAAGCAATCACTTTATTCATGTCCTAATCCAACGACCTCATATGCAAAAAAGCAGGAGAACACCTAATACCAGCTAGCTGTCCAACAAGGTCAACTACATGGCCATCACTCAGTGCCTCAAAAATCTCCGGTAAATTTCTAGTATTTCTTGTAGCTGAACCTAAAATCCGAGAAAGTGAGTTGGTTATTGAGTTTTAGTATGTTCAAATGGAAGTGCCCGTGTGATATTAGTCTAAAGGTACTTTTGTGGTACTTCAAAATTTTTTCTTTCCGTTTCGAATACTACGCAGTTGTGCGCCTAAGACGAAAAGGGTATTGTGGTAATATGTAGGGGTACTTTTGCCTGCCCATTTGAGACCCTTAGAGCATCTCCAGCCTTGACCCATTTTAAGACTTAAATTTAAAAATGGGGCAAAAACCACAAAAATCTCTCTCCAATCTTTGACTCAAACCCTTCCCCATTTTGGGTTTTACCCATTTTTTTGCCCAAATTTGAGACAACTTTTGCCTTGACCCATTTCTCCAACGGCTAGTTAGAGAGAGAGAGAAAGAGGGAGATGTGTAAAATTTGGGTTTGATGGTTGGAGATGTGTCCACCCAAAATGGGTTTTTACCCAAAATTTGACTCAAATTTGAGGAAAAATATGGGTGAAGGCTGGAGATGCTCTTACTGCCAACAAAAAGTAGCCGTGCATCTTGGTTGCATACACCGTCAATTAGGAATTTCTAACAAATCAAATTTGTTTTAAAAAGTATACTTATTTTATGTGGGGCAAACATCTTCTGATGGGGATGATGGGGTAAATTGGGGGATGTGGATGATGGGGTAAATTGGGGGATGAAGGGGTCTGTTTTGAGTGCGGATGTAGGAGCGTGGCAGGCTGCTATGGAATTTGTCCGAGTTCTAGGCATAGATACCATTGTGGTTGAGGGTGACTCGCAACAAGTTGTTCGGATTTTGGACAGAGATATGATATGATATGCCCTACTTATGTGGAAGTGATAATCGAGGATATCCGAGAATTGGCTATACGGTTTGCAAGCTGCTCGTTCTAGTTTGTGAGAAGATCAGCTAATGGGTTCTGGTTCCAAGACTTGGGAAGTTAGACTTCTTTTATGGTTATTGAGCTCTTTAGAGCGAGATAATCATCATTTTTAATGTTTCTTTCTGTGATTTGGTATCAATATAAATCTGTTAAAGTTTTGACCCAAAAAAAAATAATAATAATCTTCTGATGAGAGGGGTTAGATGGTTGGCCCATGATGGACATTTCATTCGAGCTAACAAAAAATGAACGGTTGTGATCATTCCGGACCCACAAATGGTCCAAACTGGTTGGAACCCAACTGGAGAAGCCCCTTCCCCCATTTCCTTCCCCGAATCCACTAAAAATAAGTTCAATAAGTTCATTCTGGATCTATTTTTTGTTACAGCAAAAAATTGGCAAAGGTTGATTATTCGAAAGCACAAGCGAAAACACATCAAAATGGAAAAAAGTCGAGAAGCTAAAACAGCAGCCAATTGCCTAATCAAGGTGGCTCATGAATCTTTAGAAGTTTACATTAAACAAGCAGTGATCAATGAAAACTTTTAACTAAAAGATCGATTTGTCGACTTTCATGAGCACCTGGAAATCAGTTGTGGAGAACTGGGCCGCGACGGCAAGTGAAATTTAAAGCAGTAAGCATCAATTTTGAGTTTTAGAAAATGCCTTGATAACATCCTTATGTTTTGCCTGAATCTGCACCATGACTTCCGAAAAAACACCTCCCTCTCCCCCAAATGTTTCCAACGCGACCCTTTCGGTCTCAGAACCATCGCCACCAGACGCCTTGAAGTCGGCAGTTTTTTCTGAACGGCCTTTCATGTCAGCAGTGATCACCCCTTTCATCGCATACCTACAATTTGGCAGCCGAAAAACAGGCACAGATTCCCCAGCCCTTTCCGAAAAAATCATCGAACTTATATTAAATGTATTCCTGCACCCCACAAGCTTTTCACCATGCAAACAGAGCTTCACCCCCTTGTCCTTCGCATCGGTGATGCTAATGCTCTGAAGCATCGGGTATTTCGGGATAAGATGAAACAAGAATACCACCCACCACATTGCGTCTCTTACGTACTCAACGGCTAGGTTTACTTGACAGTCTATCTCTCTCCGAGTTATCCCATTCTCATCTACGCCGTCGTTGTCTTCTTCCTCTTCTTCAGATTCCATCGTCTTAGAGGGAGATGCTGCATAGAGAACCGTGAAGCTGTTGAGTTCTGTGGTGAATTTGACACCCCATTTGAGAACAGAATCATTGTTACTGATGAAATCGAAGGGAAGTTCGATATTCAGAGACTGAATCTGTTTCAAGTGGAACGCAAAGTCAGGGAAAAGCCGTTGCGAAGGAGGAGAGAGAGGGAGGTTCTGGAGGTATCCATGGGGTTTGAGGAAGAATTCTAAAAATTTCCGCTTGCGAAGCCATTTCTCATTGGGGGAAACGGGGCAGGGATTCAAAACAAAATTCGAGTTTGTCGATTGGAAGGAGACTGTTTGGACGCGAGGGATGAGGGAGGAGAATTGCTTGGAGACTACGAAGCATCTGCACAGCCATGTGACGTCGGGGAGCTTGTTGAAGATGTGGAGTACAACGTCGTCCGGTAAACGGTGGAACTGGTTCTGATCTGCTTCTTCTTCTTCTTGATCGCCCATGGCTACTCTCAACCGTTATATTCCCATGCACAAGGGCAAGGTTCAATTACTGTAAGTCCCCAAGTCCCCTAAAATAGGATTAAAAATTGGCAAAAAAAAAAATAATTTCAATTTACTTCGGAAACTATGTCGATAGGCTTAAAACTGACTATGGACCACAAGCTTGGTCGCCTCATAAAAGTCCTGCTCAGCTCAGCCGCAGCCTGGGTTTAGCAGTTTGCTCAGATTAAGATCCCAAGCGAGATTCCTAGGCATGAAAGGAGTCTCCTTAGTTATCCCAATCTCCACTGGGATAACTCCCAACACTCCAGTTGCCCCGGGATTCATAATCGTAATCGTAAGGGTTCTAGGAAAGCCAAGGCTAAGATAGGGTTCCACTTTCTCTTCTTTTTCAAAAAGTTCATTTTTTCTAAATTTCAAACTCAAATATAATAAAAATAAAAAATAATTTTATGATTTTTTTTGCACCATATTAAAGATTTCAATGAGATCTATCAAACAAGATCCATATTGGTAGAAAAATTATTTGTGTAAGCACATAATTTTTGATCTTGAAATTTACCTTCCTTTTCAAAAATCCACTTTTGTTAAAAGTGGAACGACCCCTAAATCAATGCCACCGTTATCAACAGCCCACGATCCAATGATAGAGTCCAACTGGGACTCAACCTCCAAAAAACACCTATAAAATCATTCCCCATTGCCAAGAGTAGTCCACCGAGTGCTAGCCCCTTATGAAGCGCGAAAGATTTACCGTAAAAATCATCTTGGTTTGGAAAAGTAGATTCACATAACCGTGCATGTTCTTGGAATGGGTACTCAATTGAATAAGTACGTAGCTCATAATGTTGCTAACAATGCTCTTTTTGTCAATTAGCTTAATGTATGAATGGAAGTGGCCCGTGAGATATTCTAATGTCCTTTCTCATTAGTCTAAAGAATCTACTCTCTTTTTTTTCGGCAAAAAGTTGATTATTCAATGGCACAAGCGAAAACACATCAAAAAGGAGATTCTTAAGCATCAACCTACTAAAGTAGTTTCTGCCCCAGCCATAACAGATTGGCAAAACTTTGAAATGAACTGGGTCATAAGTTACGGCTATCCAGTAGCTATTAGAACTCAAATTGCCGTAATAGTTGGCATTGTAAAAAAAGATGCGCCCAACGACATATAGCAAGCATTAAAGCTATAGTGCAAGTGGGGAGAGAAACAAAATTCCAATCGGGACACATGAATTTAAGACCTCCCAGACACCAAAGCTTTGATGTCAGGTTAAATCACCAATTGTCCCAAAAGCTTAATATGTTAGAGGATTATCCCAACATCCTTGCTTGCCTGCCTAAAGAGGAGGATTGGCCTTGTTTTGGAATGTAAGCAACAACCAACTTTTGGCCGGGGTTCTCCCGAAAATGTCCCCCTGTCCATGCTTGCCTGCCTAGAGGAGGAAGGGGGCATTTTGGTCGTTACACAAACTTTGGGTGGTGGCCATGGGTACTATTCATGCACTGTAGCACATTTTTTAAATTTTACTTTAATGGATTTTCCGACTTTTCACCATTTCCCTCCGTCCTTTTTTCCTTCTTAGTTTCTTGCTTTATTGTCCTTTGCCCAGGTTTGGGGTGGGGGGGGGGGGGGTGGCGGCGGCGGCGGGGCGGGGGGGCGCTGGGGTCCATGTTAGCCATGTGCACCCCTCGTCGAGGGAAATCATACAAGCCTGGGTCTTACAAATCTTTCAACAACATTCAAAAAAAGAAGCTCAAAAAGTATCTGGATATTGTGATTAGTGAGCAATTGGTAGAAGAAGCCATAAAGGTGATCAGATAATGAAGCTTCATAAATACAAATCTCATGTAACTAACTCAGGCCAATAACAGAGAGTAATTAGAAGACAATGCAGTGAAATACATTATATTGGAGTCCATCTATGGTACACAATTTTGTGTGTGTATAGTATCCAAAAAGTCACTTTAGTAATAAGTATTTCACATTGAGTGGTAATACTTTCATATGGAGTGGTAAATATTCCACATTGAGTGACAAATACCCAAAAAGTCACTTTAGTAGTAAGTATTTCACATTAAGTGATAAGTACTCATTTCATAAGGAGTGGTAAGTATACTTACCCCTCCTTATGAAATGCTTACCACTCAGTGTTGAATTACAGAGTATTTCATATGAAGTGATAAGTATTTCACATTGAGAATAAATATTATACATCTGAAATACTTACCACTCGGTATACTTACCATTCCTAATGAAATACTTACAACTTAATATGGAGTACTTACCACTAAAGTGATTTTTTAGGTACCATACACCAAAAAATGATTTGTGTTCCATAGAAAAATTCATTATATTGTTCGTCAATTTTTAAGGCCCCATTCCATGTTCTTTGCAACTCTATGTCTTGACAAATACACTCAGTCACCTCACAAAGTGAGAGCAATTATGAGGGAGGATTACGAACTCATGAATCTGCTGTGTAGAATGCTACATAGTCTGTTATGACATCAAGTCTAGGCAGGTGTTGGATTCATATAATCCATATCCCAAGATTATGGACATTCCGCTAAAATAGATGTAGCGAACCGACATGAACCAATATAATGCCGGTTGAAAGCAGGTTATAAGGTGAATGGTGAGGGATTTAATGAGCAATATAAAGAGCAATGAACACAGAACAACATGCTCGAGCACGTCGCGCCTTTCGCTAGTTTACAATAAAGCTGTCTAACACTACGCTACCGTTCATTTCCTCTCCACTTCGAGTCTTCGATCATACATGTCAACCACGAAAGGGCAACAACCACCTTCAATACCTGAGATTCAGTTAGCCCCAACTTACACCTGTGTTTTCCCCACAATGAGAACCAAGCAGCAACACTTCCAACTTTATATTTTGAAAAGAGAAAGAAAACAAACACAACTCCAACATATAAAAGCAAGTTAACTGCTAGTTGAAGTCACAAAATAAGAACATCACTATTTACTCATACAATCACCTTAAGAAGAAGTTCACAACAAACTCAGAAGCTCATTGCATAGTCATTCTTACATAATAGTCATACACACTCAGAAATTCATTACTAATATCAGGTGTTTGGCAGATGAAATAGCCCATAATAAGTAAAAGCTTACCAAGCATCTTCTTCTTCTTCTATAGGGTAACACCTCGCCTTGAAACGATGCCTAGTCAAAATCTCAGCCAGAGCTTCCCCAAAAATCCCATCTCCGTCGCCTTCGAAACCTCCATCTAACGCGTCGCCATTGTCTTCCACCTCCCCACCACCACTTCCGTTCGCACCGACTCCCTTACCTCTAAACACTACTAATGTCACCTTCTTCATCACAAACCCCGACGACAACTCCATCCTCGGCACGTACCATATCTTTAATCGCGCGGGGAACCGGGCAAAGCTTGACGGGTCCATCGCCTCCGGGGTCGAATCCAACGCATTCCTGACCCTAACAAGCTCTTCGCCTTCGAGTTTTAACCCCCCGTGTTTCTCAGACTCCACAATCTCAACACTCCAAAGATTCGGATGCCGCGCAATGAGCTGCAGCATCAGGTCATGCAATAACATTGCGTGACGCGTTGGCCTGAAAAACTCGTAATGCGTGTGCTCGACCAAATAATCTCCGTCGACTTCTTCTTCTGCATCGCCGTCCTGTTCTAGTTCATCTTCGATTTTAGTGACTGATTTCGGAGAGAGAAAGCTGAATATCTCGAATCGGAGTCCGAATTTGGCCTTCCACTTGAATTCAGTGGAAAATCCTGCTTCGACCTCGTCGGAATCACGGCAGGAGCAGGGGAGCTCAATGCGGAGGGACCGAACGCTGTTGAATCGGCGGAGAAGTTTTATCAACTGAAGGAAGAGATCGTCGTCGGCGGAGTTTGGCTCTGATAATGGCTGAGGCGGGGGCTTGGGGGCGGAGATCTGGTGGAGGAAGCGGAAGGGAAAGGTGAGGAAGCTGAGGAGGGACCTGGTGGTGGTGTTAGGGGGGTTTGAGGAAGTGGGATTGCGGTTGGTGGAGGGGTAGGAAATGGGGATGGGGAATTGGAGGGAAAGGGAATGGGAAAGGGAGAGAATGGATGCGATTCGGTTGGAAATGAGGGAGGAAATGAGGAGGGTTTTAGGATCGGTAATCTTGGAGAGGATTAGATGGAGGACTTCGTCTGGTAGGGTGTGGAGTCGATCTGCGGAGTCTTGTTCTTCTTCTGATACACCTTTAATTACTTCGTCTTCTGATTTCTTCATCTCTCTTCTCTCTCTCTCTCTCTCTCCAAATTCCACACTTTCTATGCTCTCTCTCAAGTACCGCGAGAGAGAGAGAGAGAGATAGAGAGGGAGTGCGACAGAATTCGAACTATTCCTGCAAAATTTGAATTTTAAATTGAAATAGCGGAAGGCTCCTTTATATTATTTGATATTTAAATTTGAAAAAATTATTTTGGCACTCTACATTGGCACTTCACTTTTTATTTTGATCCTATATGAAATTATCAAATTACTCTTTATGTTTTTTTGTATTCATCCACTTTAAAAGGTAATTTTGTAATTTTAAATAGAAAGAAAAGATAAAAAAGTGGAATACCTATGGCTAAAAATAAAATACCAAAATCAATTTCCTTAAATTTTTCTGCGTGATCTTTTGAATACATTTTGGCATCAAGTCGCGTAATTATACTAGTGCTTGTATTAAGTTGCAAATCTTAAGTATTCATCGGAATTCTAAGGCCCCGTTCCAAAAACTTCTTAAAAAATAAATAATACTCTTTCTGTCCTTTATTTAAAGTCTAGTATTCCATTTTAGGTTGTCCCTTAATAAGTGTCCAGTGCATTGTCTATTTTGTCTCTAAAAGTAAATTCCATTTTGAAAAGTAAATGAATAAAAGTGTAACGATGATGGGTAAGTAAGGAAAGTGAAGAAAAAAGTTGATGTGAAAAGTATAATTATGATGTCTTTTTAATAAGTTGGAGTTATGAAACAGAACACTTAAAAATGGACGGAGAGAGTAGTTTATTTCACATTTTCAAACTCAAAAATAATGTAAATAAAAAAAATTTTGAATTTTTTTACAACGTTGAAAAGATCTCAAATTCTCAATGAGATGTATCTAACAAAATCTATGTTGCTAAGAAAATTATTTACTTAAATAAATTCTTAAAAAATAAGCAGCAACTTATTTCACATTGTTGATCGAGATATATCCAACAAAATCCAAGGTGCAGCATGAGCAATCTTTTTTATCCCTGTGAAGTTTCTTTTTTTCCTCAAGGTGGGGCAACAAATATACAAACAAAACACGGGAAACGGAAGATGCCTTGATGCAAGCCAATTTGACACTGATGAGGAAGTTTTCTAAAAGGTAGGACACGACAGGCAGAGGACGGACGGCAAATCATATATAGTTTTGCTTGTATATTCCATGCCAGACTAATGCCGCCTACACAAATACAGAAGTTAAACATATTCAAAAGTATGGAACATGACACTAACTTTCCGAGTCTAAATACGAGAATATGCATGAACTTACAAACTTTTTCGTCATTGGATTCCATGTTAACTTGATTAATGCGAGTCTAAGCGATGGACAAGTGTCTAAAGCATGCCGGAGGTAAAAATAGTTTTCAAAAGTAGGAGGTGCGTGGACGTAGCTTATAGGTGCTTGGAGATGTTACGCCACATTGCTGACCAGCGTGATGTGCCACCTTTTTCGATGTGTCTGTGATTCTTAGCACTCTAAAAGTAGGACGACTTCTACAAGAGATTCTTAACGAATCTACTACCACAGCTTCCATCTCTAAGCTTTTCTAATTCGTCCACGGTGTTTGCATGGAAGCAATCACTTTATTCATGTCCTAATCCAACGACCTCATATGCAAGAAAGCAGAGTGAGGACACCTAATACCAGCTACCAAATCGTGACTTGTTCTTAAAAGTATTATCTCAGCAGCTCAGCTGTCCAACAAGGTCGGCTACATGGCCATCACTCAGTAGCTCAAAAATCTACGGTAGATTAGTATTTCTTGTAGCTGAATTTAAGTTAAAAGGTCGATTATTCAAAAGCACAATCCAAAACAAATCAAATAGAGGTTCTTAAAAATCAACACTGAACTATTCGGTAACTCTAGTTACGCGAATGTGATCCAAGCAACCGTGAACCGTGTTACTACCACTGCATTTCTACATGTGACTTTGATGCTAAAATGAGATTTGCACCCTAGCCTCTACTGAGTTTCCATAGTAACAGTATTAAAGATGAGCACTACCACATGATTCAAGATTTCCAATAACCATAACATTAAAGCAGAATCCTTTAAAATTCTTCCAACAATGTAGGCACATTTAGAACAATTCTTGACATAATTTGTTTACAAAACTCCTATTATGGTTAGTCTAATATTCAACCGATGCAGGCGACCCTCTTAGTGGGTAAGTGAAATTAAACCAGTAACAACAACAGCAAGTGAAGTCATAATTCACATACAGCATCAGTTCTAGAAACATGCCTTGAAGCTGTCCTTATGGCTTTCCAGAATCTGCACCACGGCTTCCGAAAAAGGACCTTGATCCTCCGCAAATGCATCAAACATGACCGTAGCGGCCTCAAAATCATTATCAGACATTTTGAAGTTAACAATAGTCACCCCTTTCATCACATACCCAGAAATCGTAGGATATGTCCCAAATCGGAATACGCTATTATATCGTAAGATATGTCATCGTATCGTAAGATTTCTATAAAAAAGAATACGGAAATGGATACGTATCATGTATCGTAATATTTTAACAACCATGTGTGGGTCAATGAAACATCCTTTCGTCAAGCGCCTTCTGCCGAGAGGGCCGCCGAGCATGTGATGCTCGGCTAGCATGAGGAAAGCTAGAGGATGCTGGGACTAAACAATCTCTCGAGAGGCACAGCGGGTATGCCGCCGAGGGCAGTTACTGGCGCTAGGCTTCTTCTCTTCAACCGCTCGGCGGGATCTTGCCGAGCCAGGGCTACTTGATCCAGGGCACATCCCAGTGATAATCTGCCGAGCATTAGGGTCCGAGCAAACCTTGCCCCCTGACTTCCGGAGGAAGTCAGGTTGAGGTGGGCAAGTGGGAGGGCTAGGTGTTGTGCCAGCCAAGTACTAGCAAGTGGCAGGGTACAAGCGTGACCTCACCCCACTTGAGGAATTAACAGAGGGGAGGGGAGGGGTTGTGTCAGGCTCTGGGACAGAGGAGTCCGGGCCCTGGCACGTTACCTCTGCCCCAATCACCGAGCGCGTGGTTGTGTCAGGCTCTGGGACAAAGGAGACCGGTCTTGGCACGTTACCTCTGTCCCAATCACCGAGCGTGTGGTGGATACGCATGGATTGAGCGCTAAGTTACCTCTACCTATAAAAGGAGTACTTCACCTTCAGAAGAACTGAAGAAGGTAAGCTTTTCTCTCCCTCCAAACACCCGCACGAATCTACGTACTCTCCTCTCACCATACTAACTTGCTCATCGGAGCTTCTTCCCTGAGGTACACCCCCGCCGCCCCGCACCCCCCCCCCCCCCCCCCCCCCCCCCCCCCCCCCCCCTGGTTTTTCAGGTATCAAATTCACCACTCCAGCCTTCCAAGCTCCAAGACTCAACCACACGAACCAAGAACTCCAAGAAGGTCCACCATCTAGAAAGGCGCACCCGCACACCCCACAGTAGGCATACCGAGAACAAGCATATACTAATTTCCAGATAATTTGCTGAATAAACTCCTATTATGGTTAGTCTTATATTCAACTGACTAACGTTGCACGCGAAGCTTCTTAGTTGGTAATTGAAACTATAGCAGTAACAACAACAATAAGTAAAGTCATGATTCAAACATAGCATCACTTATAGTTCTAGAGCAATTCCTTGATACAGTCCTTGTGCTTTTTCAGAATCTGCACCACGGCTTCCAAAAAAGGACCTTGTTCCTCCGCAAACGCATCCAACATGGCCGTATCAGCATCAAAAACATCAGAAATTTTGTAGTTAAAAATGGTCACCCCTTTCATCACATATCCAGAAATCGGCAGCTGTAAAATAGGCACATACCCAGTCCTTATGATCTCTTGAACGTTCCCTTGTATCCATGCCATGGTCCTTTCGCACGAATGGAAACGATTCCTGTACTCGACAACCTTTTCACCACCCAAACAGAGCTTCACCCCCTTGTTCTTCCAATCCGTGATGGTAATGCTCTCCAGCATCGGGAATTTCGCAAGAACATGACGGAAGACTCCTAGCCACCACACGGCATATTTTAAGCACCTCATGGCTAGTTGTACTCGACGAAAAACCTCTTCCTGGGCTAACTCGTTCTCAGTTTCATCTCCATCTTCTTCGGCTTCGGATTTCATTGTTTTAGAGAGAGATGTTGCGTAGAGAAACGTGACACCGTCAAGTTCGGGGGTGAATTTGGCCCCCCATTTAAAAACAGAGTCATTGTCACAGTTGAAATCGGAGAAAAGCTGGAGATCGAGACACCGAACCTGTTTCAAGTGGAACACCAAAGCAGAAGGAACGGGAACGAGATCGGGGAGGAAGCGAAGGGGTTCAAAGGCCGCCAAGCCGTCGACGAAGATTTCCGAGAATTTTCCGAGGAAACTCAAGTCCTGGGTATTATTACTATTGTCTTTCTCGTCGCGGGAATTGGAAATGGATTTCCAATTGGAATTCAAGATATTGCTGTCGACAGAGAGTGTTTGGACGCGAGGGATGAGGGAAGAGAATCGCTTGGAGACCACGAAGCATCTGCATAGGCATTTGACGTCGAAGAGCTTGTCGAAAATGTTGAGTACGAGGTCGTCCGGCAAACGCTGGAACTGGTTCTCTGCTTCTACTTCTTCTTCTTCGTCGCCCATCGCACTCTCTCTCTCTCTCTCTCTCTCTCTCTCTCTCCCTCTACACTGTAATTCCTGACAAGTTTCTCTCACTCTTGAAACCCTAGGCAGCGGGAGAGATGAAACGAATTGTACGAGAGGAAGTATACTAACGAAGAAATTTTGCTTTCTTTGGATTACAATTTGAAATTTTTTTTGAAAAATAGTACGGGTAATAGGTGGAGAGAGATAAAGAGAAATATTGAAAGTAGGAAAAATTCATAAGGAATTTAGGGAGAATTTTTTGAAAAATTCTTTTTAAGTTGCAAAGAGAACAAAGCAGTGTACATTGGTGTGAGAATGATCGGTCTTGCGAAATAAGTGTTTGAGAACTTACTTTTTAGTTTTTCATTTTCAGCTTTTTAGCTTTTTGGATTATGGCCAGAATGTATTTTGAGTATGGTAGGAGTGTTTGAAAGATTTGTGCAGAATATATTTTGAAATGTAGTAATATTTGGTAGATGATTGTTGAAAATGAATTATGAGTTAGATTTTTACCATATTGCCCTTTGTTTTTATTACTTTGTCGAAAATGAAAGGAGGAAAGAGAGTATTTTAGTAATTGACCACAAAATGAAAAAATGCAAAAATGTGAAAAACACCTCTAGATCTGTTTCTGGGTTTTTGCCTCTAAACCAAAAAACCAAGAATCCATTCTCATAACAGGGTGCCAAACACCCAAAATGAAAAAATGAAAATGCAAAAATGAGAAAATGGGGTTCCCAAACACCCCCAAAATAAGGGAATTGATTTTGCACTCATTTTTATAATATCACTCTCTTTTTCTCATAAAACAAAGCATCTAACAAGAAAATAGAGTAACATTAACAAAAAAGAGAGTGTCAAAATCACTTTCCAAAATAAATACTTAAAAAAAAGAACTTTAGCAAGATGCAGCCTTAAATAAAAAAATTTATGAGTATAATGATAAATAGAGAAATTTATTAAAAACCATGCAATGAGTAAAAAGTTTTTTTCAAAACTTGTAAAAAAAAACACAAGTGTTTATTTTGGGGGGGTTTGGGGATACTACCAAGCACGTTATGCCAAACATCCGGGGGGGGGGGAAGAGCGCCACACCATCAGACACAGTACTTGTTTGGTTGGCAGAACATCTATTTGATTTTTTTTTTAATTTTTAGAGACTTATTACGGATTCTAAAATTCAAAGATGATTCAAGTCGTAAATTATTTTTAAAATATCTTTTTTTATGGATTTCTGAAAAAAATTAGCTCAATACGATATGGGAAAGAGTTGTTTTAGAATTCGTACTAATTTTCAAATGATGGAGACTTTACATCAACCAACAAAAAGTGCGAGAAGACTTTTCTTAAATGATTGATTTTGAGATATTATAATGGTTGCATTTTTTTAGGATAAACTATATGCTTATATTTTATAATGATTTTTTTATAAAACTTTTTGTAGACCAACTTTTGTATGGAAAATATAAGAGATCTCATTTAAGGGGTTTGCTACCGGCCCTCGAAACTTTTGAGTCGGCACTGTCTAAGTACAATAATTGTGAAGAAAAATGAGTTGGACACGCTAAATTAAAATCCAAAGAACCTTTGTTTTGAAAACAAATGTGCTTCAATCATTCCTAATATGTTTTTGGATCAGAATAAATTTTCATGTAATTATTCTATTCAACGAGCTCTATAATATGAATGAGTTCGATCATCAGAATAGACGCAAAATGTGGTCTGAAATTTGCCGGACTGCATCTCATGCAGTTTTTTCCCATAACCGGAGACAATCGGTCTCCTTTCCATGTATGGCAACTAAATTTTCGGATTTTTGGATTCTCATTTTTAGATTTTGAGTGTTTGGCAACTAATTTCCAGAATGGATTTTGGGAGAATAGATTTTCGGATTTTGGGTTTAGGAGCCAAAAACCAAAATTTGGGTTGGAGGAGTTTTTCGGATTTTGAATTTCTATTACGAAAATACCCATAATACTTCCTTCATTTCACCCATAATTCATTCTCAACAATCATCTACCAAACACTATTACAATTTCAAAATACATTCTGCATAAATCTTCCAAACACTCTATCATACCCAAAATACATTCTGGCCATAATCTGAAAAAACAAAAAGCCAAAAAGATTTAAATGAAAAGCCAAAAAATAGGTTGCCAAACACCCCATATTTCTCCTCCACCTCTCAGAAATAACTCACCCCTTGAATGTTGCATTTATATTAAATTTACCCTCTTAATTCAACTTTCGAAAAATGATGGCATTCTTAAAATTTACAAAATATTAAAATTTATCCCACAATTACCTATGTTGTTAAAAAAAAAACCTTATGTCTTCTCTATCTAATAAGTCTAGGAACTTTCCAGTGACCAACCATAATTCATGCCTAAAGTGGAGTAGTAACCCATTGGAAAAAAAAGTTTCAAATCCCGGGCAAAAACCCATTTAATGTGGATTACTTGGGTGAAAATGGAAAACGACAAGGCAACTAACACTTCTTGCTCTTTTAAATAAAAAAACCCTCCATAATTCATACCTAAATTCAACGGCGGGTGGCAAAATGGAATTTGACGGGGCAACCTATTCTTAGTTTATAAAAAAAAGATTGGGGTTAATCAGTTTTTTTTTTTTCTTAGCACCTAAGAAATAGAATTTATCTGTTTTTTTTTTTTTTAATTTCTTAGCCCTTAAGAAATAGAATACCAGGCGGTATTCGTCTAGTTTAAGTTATTGGGACGACTTTAAAAAAGAGAGGATTTATTGGGTCAAACAGCGGGCCGTTAACGTAGCAAAGGCCGAGGGCCATGTGGGATTTCTCGATACCGACGGCGCCAACAACGACCAATCGAATTCAACGCTCAGCTACGAGGGGTTACATTTTCTCTTCGTAAAGATAGAATGTTATGAGTTGGTTATCAGTGGTTATATTTGGAGTCGACCACCATTTCTATGAGGATTCGAACACAAAATCTCTCTCGAAAACTAAAGTAACGAAAATATGGAGATCACCCACTTGGAGATCGAATAAATATTATATCAACTTTGTGTGTGACCCTGACCCATATCGAATCTAACAGTTGAATTTTTATTGTCCGTTATTCTAAACCAGAGTTGTAAACCAAAAAATATTTGATGAGGCACTTAAAATGTTATCCTGTTGAGTTGGTTATGATCATTGAGATGGAATTTTTTTACCCTACACAAAATGAGTTATATATGTTGAGTCACATAACGGAATCGTTGAGCTGGAAAAATATCGGATGATTTTGTGCCCCGTAACGTGGTGTTCCATCAATCTTTTTTGCCATATAGTTTATGTGTATAAAATTATACATGGATCATGGATGCGGACATGGAAAACAACAATTTTATGATTAAAACTTTAAACGGAGTAATATATGCAAATACAAATGCAATAATTCTAACACAACACCTAAATACACATTCACAAGAACGATGGATTCTACACATACTAGACACTGTAATATGTGTGGGACCCATCACTAATGACTCACATGAATGATGCATCTTACACATACTACACACGGTAGTATATGCGGGACCATCACAATGTGAATGTGGGTGTTGTATTTTAAGTGCAGTCCAATGATTCCTTAACGTGCTTTTTGGTCGGAAAATGAGTGTTGGTAGGGACTGACGCAGGATTGTGCGAAGGGAAGACCATCAATAAATATAATTAGGCCCTCTTTTCGAAAGAAAACTATAAAAAATTGGTGGAAAGTCCACTGTAGCATGTTTGTAACCCACTAAGTCCATTTTTAAATTTCATAACCCTTCTAGTCCACTAATATAGTTATATAACCTAATAACTCCAATTTACTTAAAAAGTGATATTTTTCAAGACCAAAAAACCCTCATATATAACATATAGAGAGAGAAATCCTAAATCACAAAACAGCTCTGTGCCTCCCCTCTCCCCCCTCTCTCTCTCCTCCCCTCCCCTGGTGAACCATCCCGGTCGATCAAGAAGGCAGTCGGAGATTGATTCGGAGGATAAAGAATGGAGCTGGAAGTTTGGTTTGACTAATGGCGTATTGTGGCCTCGTTGCTCATGTTCCTACGGTACCAAAGCTGCGGGATCAGTAGTCCAGTGGTGGGTTGTCTTCCTGGTCCCATTTCCCTGTTGTAGAACAACGCAGCAGAGGGAGTGGAGGGGCTGAATTTTCTCATCTTATTTATGATACGTTGTGAATTTGTAGTTTCAATCAATTATGGATCTTGAATGTGAACGTATTTGGGATGCCAAACACGGTTTGTCTTTGATGTGTGGGATTAGTTAGTTTGAGCAGTGGTGTAGCTGCTGATTCGAGGTTCCTTGAGTAGGGTTTCTGTATCCACTCTTGTTCCGCTAAGAGTTCTTAAATATATAAGGTTATATGTATGTTTTTTCTAGGGCTAGACATATAAGATTGGTACAGGTTGTGTTTTTTGAAAAAATATATAAGGTTATATGTGTGTTTTTTGTGTCACAGTGTTTTTTTATTATTTAATGTCATTTTTTAAAAACATTCTTCGTTAGAGATAGATATAAAAATATATAACGTTATATTGTTATATATAACGTTATATTGTTATATATAACATTCTAGATTAGAAATATTCCATGCTATTTAATAAAGAGAACATATAATGTTATATATGATCCTTTTGTACCGTGTAACTTTATATATGAGCTTCCATATATAACGGTATATATTCATTTTTTTTGTGAGATTTAGAACTACAAAAGCTCACATATAATAATATATGTTTTGTTCTATTTTTTGTGAGATTCAGAGTTGCAAAAGCTCAAATATAATGTTATATGTTCTATTTTTTTTGTTGCAATATTTAGATATTCAAAAACTCGCATATAATGTTATATGTTTGTATGGACTAACATATAATGTTAAAGACTAAAAACAAGAAAAATCAAAAAGAAACGTTGCATATTAGAAAATTTTTGCCACACATATAATGTTGTATGGTAGGAAATTTTTATCACTCATATAACGTTAAAAAATCAATACAAGAAAAATAGGAAAAAACAAAAAGAGAAATTTGTCACATATATAACGTTAAATGTTAAGTGTAGCGGGTTCAATAAAAAAATCGAGAAAAATGAAAAAATACGTTTTTTGTTATTCATATAACATTATATGTGGCGTGATGGCAGCGGCGATGGTGGTGGTGGCAGCAGCTGCCGCGGTGGTAGCAGTGGTGGTAGCGGCGACAGTAGTGGTGGTGGCAGCGGCTTGATTGCAACAAAAATGAAAAAAAAATTCAAAACATATATTTTCGTGTTAGCCAAACAAGGCCCTTGTTTCTTAGGTTGAGTATTTTTGTCATTAAAATTATTAGTGGACTTAGTGGGTTATGAAACTTAGGAGTGGATTAGATGGGTTTGAATACGAAGATAATTTGAAATTTAAGAATTATGTGTTTACGTAATAATTTTTCTATCAATATGGATCTTATATCTCATTGGAATCTTCTTTACAGTGAGAAAAATTAAAAAATTATTTTTTATTTATATTATTTTTAAATTTAAAAATATAAAATAAATATTTATTTTTTGAAAAGGTGTTTTGAAACAAGGCGCTGCGTTAGTCTGTTGAGCCGCGCCGGTGCGTCTTCTCTTCCTTCCCGATATGCGCGAATCTCTTTACTTTACCCCTTTTCCCTTTCAGCTTTTCTTCTCTTTTTTGTGTATAAATATTCTATATCGCTCTCTCATTGTCTGCATAATTGCATCCTTATCTATCTAAATACACCCAAGCGACGAGAAGTCAGAGAGAGAGAGCGCTCGCGCGATGGCGACAGTTGGTGGCATCAAAGAAGCAGGGGGCAGCGCGAACAGCTTAGAGGTCGACAACCTCGCTAAGTTCGCCGTCGACGAACACAACAAGAAAGAGGTATCTCTCTCTCTCTCTCACACACACACACGCACACACGCACAACTATAATATGGCAAAATTGCTTTGTTTGATTCTTGTCAAATATTGCACCAGCCCCTTGGGATTGTGAGAAATTGAGATATTCCTAAGAAAGAAGAGCTATTTCTCTTCAAATCTCACCAAGCGAAAAAGGGGAAGGAGCTGATAGAAAAGATAATCAATTTTGTACTTTTCTCTCCATTTCTCACCAAATTGCTCGATCTAAATGAGTGGTTTGGCAAGTAACTTTAATCTTTTCTTTTCTTGTCGAATCCCTCAATCCAAATGGGCTTACTAGTTTTCCCTTTGTATTTCTTGCCTGCTTTCTGTTTTTGTTTCTTTGACAATTATATGGGAATTATTTTTACACTGCGATCCAAAGAAGTTCAACGTGAGTCGATGTTCATATCCCTGTAATCTGAAGTGCAAATGATGCGCGCGATCATTAGTTAATTTGATTCAAACGTGTGTATTTATTCTGAAATTTTTTCTGGGGAAATGTTGTTTAGGAATCCAAGACTAATATAAGGAGGGATTTGTTGTGGCTTTAATGGGCCTTGTCGATGTGCGCATCAACTTGCCCATACCCTGAGTTATAATTAAAAAAATGTAAATAAGGACGGAGGGTGGGGATCGGGTTGCTATTCGAAGTTGGAATAGATTATCATGATTTGCATTCCAAATTTTTTAAGGAATTCTGAATCATATTCTTATGCCGCAAGATTCGTGCCATCCAAACTGAGCCTAAAAGCTATGTCATGGGAGTAATCTTATTCTGTTTATTTTGGAAAAGCTTTGTCATCTATATAAAGGTGGCCCTTTTCTTTCTGTGGTTATATGGGACGTGGGTTCAATGGTCATCGTGTTACATAGACGTTTGATCACACGTCTGTATGGGTGGAGTTCATTGAGTTAAGAGCAGCAAAAATGCTAGGAACACAACAATCCAAACACAATACCAAACACAACCTCTCACATATCTTTGGGGCCCACACACACTAGTGAGAGGTTGTGTTTGGTATTGTGTTTGGATTGTTGCGTAGTGGATGGTCACTTCTGTGTGATCATCGAGATGATTGATTCGAAATTGTTTTATGCAATAATCGCCAAGCTTTTGCTCTTGCTATAAGGGTAAATTTTGAGGGATAGCAACCAAAATCATGGAACTAAAATGAAACATGGAGTTAATTCTGGACCTGGTGTACAATGGGAAAAAAAGTTTGCTTTTTAGGCTTTGTTTTAAGTGGTCAGTGTACCCTTGATAGAAACATGATGTTTGTTCAGTATTTGTGTGGTGGGGAAGATTTGTCTTTCATGTAAGCTAGCGTTTGAGTCCTAATCCAGTCTCCCTAAATGCGCTCACTGCGCCAGTATCATCTACTGGTGCTGTTCAGCCTAATATGGGCCGGAGGGCCCTCCGATGCTCAAGTAGATTCCTCTCAGAAAAGTATCAACGGAAAGTAAGAGAGACGAGTACTTTCTTAAGGTTTTATGGACTACTTGTAGAACAGAGGACTTGGCATCAAAGCTCCTCTTGCCAAAGACATGTGCCAATCCTGAGTTTTTTAGGAGCTCTTCAATGGCTATGTGATCCCATCATGTCTTCATCTGTGGCATCAGCTTAGTAATACCACCTCAGATGTGCACTGAGATGTCGTGGATTGGGCTTTTCCCTGCCTATAGCCTTAGAGGCCAAACATCCAATCAGAGCAGCCCATTCGATTTGGGCACACTCGTTCAAACACCATCTTCAATGGACTTTGGGCCTAGCCCAAAGATTTTGGCCCATCATTAAGCTTTTCAGCCCTCCAGACTTGTACCATTTGTAAATATGAGCTACAATGGCAAATATTTTCGTCAAGAGAATTTTTTTGACTTTTTCTTGGAATTATTCAGTTTATGTAAGTTTCCTGCACTCGGTTTTCATTGCATTGGTTCTTTACATACCAGCAAATGGGTTATTTAATTTCTAAAATTAAATGTGGATTCATGGTGTCTTTTTCTTTTGTATCTTGGTTCTTATTTTTATTTGTGTGGGCAGAACGCGCTTCTTCAGTTTGGGAAAGTTGTGAATGTAAAGCAGCAGGTGGTTGCTGGAACTGTTTACTACATAACACTTGAAGCAAAAGATGGTGAACAGAAGAAAGTTTATGAAGCAAAGGTCTGGGTGAAGCCATGGCTGGACTTCAAGGAGGTGCAGGAATTCAAGCTCATTGCTTAGCAAGGTAACTGTACCAATGGAACACAAATCCTTTTCTACGGTTTAAGTACGTGGTTGTTACACAGGGATGTGGTATTACTGATCGTATTGAGCTTGTTTATTTGTGAAATAGTTGAGAGTCATGTCATATGGATTGTATGAATTGGGAGTCTTTTTAATATTTGGAGGTTCAGATCCTGCTAGGAAGCATGGACATTGATAGGTTAGGGAAAATGAACAATAGTAACTGCTGCTAAAATGATAGGATATGGTATGTCCGTAAGTGTAAGTTTATTGATGTCAAATCGCTCATCTTATACAACTGAACGATTAAGTTTATACCTCAATGCAGCAAAAAACCATGCAGTCCATGAGGTTCTTTGTCAGGAAAGAATGCATGAAGAGACCATGTCGCAATAATTTATTTGGCAGTAAAAAATTATGAACCCATCACTCAAGAATCTCAAATGTGTTTAGGTGGCTGGCTTTTAGTGTGTGGGTTTAAGGGAGCAGAGATCATTCTAAAAATTGCATGTCTATAAATAATTTCGTCTTTATCCAATTGGCCTTCTGAATTATAAACTCCAATAATCCGTGTTATAGAGGCCGGATATAGTTCTTCTTTGGAGCTTGGACAAGTGATGCCCATCTAAGTGATGTTTCAATAGTTTTGAACATTAGCCTATGGAATTTGAACTCGTGATACTTTCTAGATACTCTTGAACATGCACTTGACGTGCCCTGACTTGGAGATCTGGCTTTTCTTCTGTGTAAATACTAAATACTTGTTACGGAAACCACAATAAGGAGTTTGATTGGAGCTTTTGTCTTAATAAGGAAGTTGATGCAAGCAAGGTACTTCAAAATGTAAAGTTCCATTAAGAGAGAATCATATGAATTGTGCGCCTCATGCTAATGCCACTGCAGTATGGCCCTTATGTAAATGTCTATATTATCATACAATTTCAGTTATGTGTTTGTACTTTGTAGGCATCAAATCTGTCTCCTCTCTTCTCAATGTAAATTTGTTTGAATCAAGTATTGTTTGATCCTTCGATCCGTGCCTATGCTTCAGTCCCTAGAGGTATCCATACGTTATAGTTTCACTGTTTGTATCTTTAGAGCTCAGTCTTGTCACACGACATTTGTGCACAAGCACGAATCAGGTGTGGATGCAATTGTTTGGAAGTTATTCATGTTTGTCCCTGTCAAGCTGGTATGGTAACAATAACCGCAAACAAGGTGATACATAGGTGTGGTCTGACCCAAATGTCAAGATGCGTAGAAGTCGAACTTTTGTGTGTATGTAATTATGTTGCATGTTATTTTCCTTAGATAACCATGTCAATTAGATCTATACTAAGAAAGTTGAACTGTTGGAAGTGACTTCATACATATTCTTCTCCTCTAGGCTCTGGAAATGTGACGTACATTTATATAGGACATGTATTTGATATACAAAGTTACTTGTTTTGCGTATGTCCCTCAGGCGTTGTGCCTTGCATTTTTTAAACTTTTCGTGTTGCTGCGTCTGTGTTTATGCTTCTTCAGATCTGCATTTTCTTTTCTAGTGTTGTCAATATTTGTTTGGAACTGTTGTCGCATGACAAAGCTGATCATTTAAAAACCTAGTGATTGCTAACTCTATGGTTAGCGCAGCCCCTATCTCTCTCTCCTTTTTTTTGGCTGGATAAATTACGGTAAGTGCTGTGCTGCTGCTTGAACTATTCTGCACTTTGCTGATATTTTTGTATGGTGAAATCAGTGTCAGAATTTGTAAAAATTCATCACTTCCTCATGCTTCTTTTTCTTTATCTCTATTGTACTGCTATTGCAGTACATAAGTTCTTTGGTGTAGTTGACTGCATAAACTGATGTTTTCTTGTTGTGATATGCAGTGCTTGTTGCTTACACTTCCAGTTGAAGTATGTGAAGCTTTCAAGGCTATTCTCCATTCAAAGAAAACAGGGCTTAAATGATTTCTCAGGGTTTATCTTCTGTACTATTATTTCCTACTTTTCAGCATAACTTTCTATATGTATCTTTTATAGCCTTGGATTTGTTGGGGAATTAATGGCCAGTGTTATAATAAACAAAGTTAATAGCTAATAAAAAGTTGCAATGATAACACTGACTATCTGTGTGCACCGTGGGAAATTCTCAACGCAAAAAGCTTCCTGGATCATCATGCATTCTTGTGTGGGTAGTAACCCAAGAGTGGCTTTCGGGTTCTTGTAAAAATAGTTTGAATTGTGTGGTTAAGATGCTGTTTTGACCCGTATGGGATCCTAGATTTTTTTTTTTGCTTTTTGAACAACTATGGGATCCTAGATTTTATCATTCTCGAATGACTTTCCTTGTAATGGAAAACATTTTTTTTGCGATCGCCAAAGAAGCTAACACTTCTCTTACAATCATCAAATAGTAGAAGAGCGGAAGAAAAAAAGAGAGCAAAGCTGCATGGCTATTACTAACTGTTTCATACTTATGATGAGACTCGTCCCTGAGGCAAGGCGAGGAAGACTTGCGCCTTGGACCCCAAAAAATTGTACGCAATCAGTTTGGTACTATGACTTCAACAAACAATTGTAGTAGTTGTTTCTTTCAAATATACTGATTGTACTCATCCATTATATGAACACTATAAGAGACTTTCCTGTTTGAGGAAATCCTTGAACCATCTGGCCGAAAGCTTCGGGTATCTTTTCAAACCATCGTTAAAATCCACATAGTTGATGCCGAAACGAACCGTATAACCCAAGCCCCATTCGAAATTATCCAACAGCGACCACGCAAAATATCCTTTCACATTAGCACCATCCCTATCCCAACAACAATACAGAAATCATCAAGAAAGTCGGATTCGAAATTTCGGTAGATCAAACATAACTTTGTTGCCCTAGCTTGTACACACTACTCTATCGTAAATTGCAAAACCCTTGACAAATTTGTTGTGCTAAAAACTTACTTGATTGCTTGTAGAAGGAAGGAAAGGTGGCCGCGGAAGTAATCTACCCTCTTATTGTCTTCTAGAGCTTCTTCTAGTGATAATGTCTCGTTATTCACCTCATCAATCCCTGTAATTAATCAATCATGTGTATGTGTCGCAGTTACTAGATGGTCTAAATAGTCTCTTTTCTTTTCTTTTTTTTGAACGGCGAAAAAGGATGTTATTAATCAAAGTAAATGATACTCCTTCCGTTCCATATTGTTCATCCATTACGAAATGCATAGCTTTGTTAAATTTCTTGCGCCCAAATTAAAAAACTAATTGCCAATTTAATTGGGTGTCGAAAAAATTTTAAAAATTACACACGGAAGTACTTTATTTTTTAATAAAAAAATTACACGTCTTTCCGCACCGGACTAACAATATGGGATGGAGGGAGTACAATGATTAAAAGGGAACACAAACACGAAGTATCCCTACTAGGTTGGCACTCAATTCTCATGATGATCATATGACTTTCAAACCTCCCGATGCAACAAGGTTGGCAAGAGGTCAACCTAACAAGCAATACCAGGGACCTTACATGGCTCAAAGAGCTAAAATAAAGAAACAAGAAGAACTAGCTAGAGCAATGTTCGACCAACGTAAATTAGTCCCTTCTGATCAGAAACAAGAAGAACTAGCGAGAGCAATGTTCGACCAAAGTAAATTAGTCCCTTCTGATCAGTAGATAATGACGAAGACGTCAATTGATCAGAAGGGACAAATTTGGTAAACCATATTGGTGCACTGAAAGTGACATCATTAGATTAACCTAAAACGAGATGAATTTGTTGGATCACGTACCATTCTCTGTGATGTAAATAAGTGGGTTATTGTAGTTTTTCTTTATGTAGAGTAGAGTATCGTAAATGCCCCTAGGATAATCAAAGAGCCAATCTGAAGCACCCTGCAGCAAGATCAAGTGAAGGAGTAGAATTAAGGATAATTAAGGAAATGTTGGAGTTAAACAATTAATTAAGCACTAGAACAAGAAAAACTTAATTGCCTAAGATTTTAGTTATTCTTACCTTTGGACCAATTGGAACCCCATCCTTTTGAGCTAGTAGAAAAGAGAGAGCTAGTTAGCTTTAAGCTAGAGCTGATCATGATTAAGGTACTACAATAACATTGTTCTTCATATACAAAAGAAAAATAAATGAATGTACGTAGCAAAAGAAAATGTTGCACCATGTGCACCACAACCAATTAGTAATGCTCTGGATCACTTCAGAACTACACATTCTTGTGGGACTCACGACTAAGTGTAAGAATCCCACGTAAATGTGTGGTTCTAGAATGATCCGAACCACCATGCAACGGTGCTCTCAGACTACTACTGAATATATAGTTACTCCACACAAGGCCAGGCACACGAACTAGAACTTACTTGTAAGACTAACTTGATAATCTGAATTATAACTTGGGTTAACATTGTTTGAGTTTGGTGCTGCATGTTCCACATATTTGGCAGAGTAGTAATTCAATCCAAGAAAATCGATGGATCCTTTCAACATCTGGGATTGCTCTTTGGAGAAATTAGGAAGTCGGGTTCCCACAATAGTTCGCATTTTAAGTGGATAGTCACCCGTCGTTAGTGGGTCCATAAACCTCCAATTTACATGCATGGAAAACCAAAACTTAGGACACATACTAAAAACAAATGCAACGACCAGAAGAGAATTTGTTAAACAACAGAAACAAATTATAAAGATTAAAAGGGCTCAAGTATGAAGGATTACAATAAAGTGCGGGCATTCCAACTATGTTGGCACCCTCGCGCGCACCTCAACAATCACTAGTCTAGATGGATGTTTCGAATGGTAGGTATATATATATATATCTTCTCATATAACATAAGCAAAGCCCATGTACCAAGATTTGTACACCTTTTCCCCGTACCCAAACCCCTAAATTGAAAATAAGCTTACCCAAGGTACAACAGCTCTTAAAAGCTCTAAGGGATTTATCAAGTGGGCATAAACAAGTAAATACTCCTAAGTGTTTTACCTCCATGAATTCACATGTTTGAATTCTATGGAAGTCGAACATTTCAAATCTTGGAATTATAAGAGAGTTTGTCTTATCTTTAATTTTAGAGTCCCGAAATTAGTCGAGATGTGCACAAATTGTCCTAGACACTCGGTTGTCAAAAACAACTCATAAAAGGATACTTATTTTTTCAGTCCCCATGCAACTAATCGCTTAAAGTTAATAAAACACACTCACCAACCAAACATGAAATCCAAAGCCCTTTGTGCAGCGCTTTGGTTTTCCCTTGCTTCTGAGAAAGGTATCATCCAATGAGTTACCAGTGCGATTCCTATTTTACCCTTTTGCAATGCCTGCAGCTCAAGTTAATTCAAAATTAAGATGTAGTAATTCGCAATACTGAAATTAAGTAAAAAGATGGCTAGTATAAATTCCTATAGGGATTAGATAATGTTCCAACATATAGGGATTGTCGAGCTCGACCTGATACTTCTGCTTGTACGACTTCGACGCTGCCGCATGAGCGAGAAGTTGGTGGTGCGACACAAGATACGGCTCGACACTTGAATCTCCGCCAACGCAATTTTCTTGCCGCCAAGAAGAGCATCGGCCTGGTGCAAAGATACCGAGTGAGTATCCGAAATTGCTAAACATCCACGGCTCATTGAGAGTGATCCAATGCTTCACCCGATCGCCAAATTCTTTAAAGCAAAGATCTGCATAGTCCTTATAATCTTCCCTGTGAAACAATTCATCAATGGGATTTGGAGGATGAATATATTGGAATTACCATATGAGACGCAGCGTATGAGATCTATTTAAGTTTGTTTGTTTGTTTGATCGGATCGTCTATTTACGTAATTACTTACACAATTTCAGGACTCAGGAAACCACCATAGGCATCTTCCAGGGCTTGGGGAAGATCCCAGTGAAATATAGTCACGAATGGCTTTATACCTGCCATTCGAATAAAACACGAATCGATAAGCATATACTCCGATACTTTAATTTGAATTCAAAAGAAGAATACCCAATTAAAGGGAGAAAATTACCTTTTTTTAGGAGCTCGTTTATAAGGTCATTGTAGTATTTGATTCCTTCCCGGTTCACTCCACCACTTAGCTTTCCGTCTACAAATTGCGAAAAACACAGGTTATTAATATACATGCAGGGAGTAACACTACATGTATTATGCCTAGTTAATTAATTATATATATATATATATATGAATTTTGAAATATATATCGTATGGTACCCATTAACTGCATAATCTCGTACATCGATCATTGATCCTATGACAGATTCGCATAAAATGCTTAGCTCACATGATCCTCACAGGGAAATCTCTCTTAGAGGATCTGGATCCTTGGGTGATTAAGAAAACTTTTAACCAAGGATACACATTCACATTTGTTGCATTTGGCATTTGCCTGTGTACGAAATAGGACAAGGCGCGTGCAGTCAATCTTTTTTTTCTTTTTTTTTTTTGGAAAGTACATCGATCTCTCCTAAAACTTATTCTAGTCGTTGACTCTTCTTCTTATATAGAAATCTTCGTAGAAACATAACGCGCGTGTAGGAATCATAAGAACTATATATCTTGAAACAAATGATCATCGATCTTACGTACAGGGTAAAATTCTAGACCATGAGATTGAGAATCTGTAAGCATCCAGACCAATTTCTTTCATGATCCCCACGTCCTCCTGAAACATGCATGATTATAAACAAGTTATATATATAGGCATCACACCAATAAAAGTTTCAATCCAACCATATATATGGCCATTTAAATTAATTAATGAGAGTTACGCACTATGATAATATGGCCGTATTAATTAGATGTGAGTAAAACCAAGCTTGGAAGGATGTCTATCTCATTGAGTCTCTCTGAGACATTGCCAAGATCGTTGCCCAAGCTAGCGATTAATATTACTAACATATATATAATACGAGTAGAAGTAAGAGGATCGATTAAATATCCGACTTATATTCGCGAAAAATTATTATTGATGACCTAAGACCGTATATTGTTCTACAGAACAACTTATATATTTGTTGAATAGATAGATTGAGTGACATAGTTGTGACTATACTTGACAAGTAACACAACTCTAAAAAACCCAACTACGGTTTCATTTCCCTTGCAAAAGAAGAAGGCCCGCTCCTATTAACACAAAAACAGGACGTACTGAAAAATAGGGGTACGATTCATGTACGGAAGGTAATAATATGAACACATAATTCTTACTGACATTTTTCGAAATCCCGTAAAAATACTCATCATTTGGATAACTAATTTTAGAAATGTAACTGCATGCACTATATTTTGGATGTCTGGCCAGCTAATTCATAATATCTTCAATTGGGCATTATTCTCCTAACCTAAGGGAGGTAAGGAATTAACGTGCTTCTATGATTACACTCGAACCCAAGACAAGTCTCGTAGTGGCAGAGGGAGCACCTTACCACTTGTGCTACCTTTTGTTCTCCGGTTTGGCTCAGTTTTCCGTATATACGTTTCAAAATAGATCAAACTAGGAAACAACTTGATGGACATTCATATGTACCTTGTAACGATGGTAAGAATCAACGCCCCTATCTCCATTGCTGCCATCTGTTATTTTACCTGCCATGACCCACCAAAATCTTGTTACAAAGTTTTTTTTTCCTCACCAGAAAATTGAAAGCATACCGTGATGGGTAAGGATTAAGAAATATATGGAAAATGCTATGATATTCACGCTCTTATTTGGGGTGTACGATATAGACTACTAATGGATTAAATTCACAATTTTTATCTAAATTCATAACATTTTGTATGACACTCGTACATTGATGGTATAAAGATTCATATATAATAATATTTGCATTTGCACAGGGATTCAAAACATTTGTTTAAAAATTCATAACATGCAATTGTTATTAATTCATTACTATTACTTTTACAAATTGCTATCCAAAAATTATGAATTCATGATTGATGTTATGAGTTTTATACAAAATGTTATGAATTTTCCAAGCAGGTTATAGAGTAATTTGTTTATTAATTGATGAAACTCGTAATAACAAAGAATAAGAGGTTAAGGCTCCGTTTGTTTCGACGTAAAATGTTTTCCTGTAAAATATTTTACCTATTTTTCGGTGTTTGATTGAACAAAGTAGGAGTAAAATGTTTTACTTGTAAGTGTTTTTCCTGAAATGAAGGTAAAATAACTTTTCCTCAATGCATCCGTAAGTTGTTTTCCCTGTCCATCGAGCAAGCCAGCGCGCTACCTGATGCCTTGGTCCAACAAAAATCAGTTCAAAATCTGTAGTTCGTTCCCACTTTTCAGAACACCCAACTCTCTCTCTCTCTCTCTCTCTCTCTCTCTCTCTCTCTCTCTCTCTCTCCCCTTTGGATTGAAAATTTGACACACAAAGAGAAAATAGACAAAAAGTGAAAGTTTGAAGTTTAATTTACTCCATTATTTTTTCATGTGCCAACCAAACACTGAAAAATAAAATTTTAAAATTTGTTTTTTGAAAAAATATTTTACATGAAAAATATTTTACATTGTAAAACATTTTACATCGAAACAAACGGAGCCTAAATCAAATTTGGGAATTATAACCAACTTCTTCAATTTCTCTTAGACGATATGAGATGTTAGTGATTAGTAGTTATTAGTAGTTACAACTTACAATGGGAGTCGAACAACGCCCATGAGAACTCAAACTCATGAACTCTCTCCTAGAAGGGACAGTAAACGACCAACCACTCTAGCTGTTGAGTTCTACTGTTTTGCATTTAACAAAAAAAAAGGGTGGCCCTAATGTCACGACCAAATTTTCTAGTGCCACGAATATTTTCTGTAGCCTGACAATTTTGCCCCGGATTTGTTCTACTTGTCTTTCCTTCGTTTTCCTCCTCCTATTCGCGTACACAAACCAGAACCACTACTCATCAGGTCTCTTGTTGCTTTCCTCTTTCACTGCTCTTCTCACTTTAAGTCTTTAACCGATTTGCATCTGCTTGCAAATATTCTGGAATTCAGATCCTGGTCAAACTTCCACGCCCACGGACGACCAAACGTCATCTAGATCTTTTCCGGTGCCAACGGCGGTAACCATGAAAGACCTCTTGGCGGTGCACGATCACCGTCGCTGGTATAGGGATCGAGCATTATCTTCATTTCCACAACTCGATTTTCGTCTTTCATGTATATATCTAGGCTTTGGAAGAGATTGGATAGTTTATCTTATTTCTGAGAAGGAAGAGACATTGTATTTGTATGTACATCTAAGAGAAAGATCGAAAGCTTGTCACTGGTGTGCAAGAAGAGGGCATGCCATGATCTTCGATTTCTCCACTCAAATTTCAAAAGTAAAAATAAAAAGATTGAAGCTGACCCGTTTCCAAAAAAAAAAAAAAGACTTGAAGCGGAAAATAGAAAAGAGTCTCAATTTGACAAAAGGAGGGTATGATGGTCACTGGAAAGAAAGTGTCGTGGCAATAGAAGAAAGAGTCGTGGCCTTAGCATTTACCAAAAAAAAAAAGCAACTGATCGATCGACCGCTCCCTTAACTACATCCAATATATAGCTTCGTCCCCGCGGCATGCAGGAGAGAGAGAGAGAGAGAGAGAGAGAGAGAGACCTGGATATGTATGAGCGAACGTATCCCATATGCTTGGACCGCGACCACCTTCATTTGCTGCACCTTCATACTGAGAAAATAGTGTTCGACCAAGAAAAATATGCTAAGGTAAATGTGAGAATAAAGCCTAAAACCTATATAGCTTTGAAACCAGCTCAAAGAGAAAAAAACTACCTGATAAGCAGATGAAGCTGTCCCAAAAACAAAATCTGCCGGAAAATCACTGCGGTTAAGCGACATCGATCGATCGCCTGGTATATGCACGAGTTTAAGCTTTAGAAATTTCGGTGTTAAGTTTTCCTTCTGGAGTACTGATGGGAGACAAAACTAGTGATATGGGCAATCACATGTGAAATATATAAAAAAACAAAAGTGGCAGATTGCAGAAAGATAGTGTGGTTGGTGAGATGAATCAAAGTGGGTCATCTAATAATTCAGCCCCAATTAATACACTTTGGATTGGTTTGATCAGCTTCGGAGGCAGAATTCGACAAATTTAATTAATATTTGGACCTACAACCACAAAAATAAGTATCACAAAGAGGAAAATAAGGCTCCGTTTCAGAATACTTTTTTAAAAAATAAGTAATTATTTCACATTTTTAAACTAAAAAATAATGTAAATAAAAAATAATTTTTTTATTTTTTTTACACCGTATAAAAGATCTCGATAGTCAAACCCCTCAACAGTCAAACCCCTCGACAGAAATCAAATCGGGAGAGGTATTTTTTGTTGTCCACCATCTATTTGTTAAGATGCTCTCTTCTATTTTGTATATACTTCCTCCAAAATATGGAGAGGTATTTCTGTTGTCCACCATGCGTTTGTTAAATGTCTCTTTTGTTTTGTAGAGCTGTAAAGATTTTATGGGGGTTTTTTTCTTCCCTTTTTGAATGGCGTTCTACATAATTTCATGAGTTGCTAATTTTTTTACCACACTGTTTACGTATTCACTTGCTTCATATCAATAAAAATAAAATCTTCGCCGTTCAAAAAAAAAGAAGAAGGTTAATTTCTAGCAATTTGTACCTACCTAAAAATTAAAATAATATTTTGAGCCACTATCAAGATACAAAGGGTATTTCAATTCCAATCGGAGTGAGTAGTGATATAGGTACGGACCGGTAGCTATTGCCGTAAGCACGGACAAACACCAGTAATAATATAAGACAAGCAACCTTAATGTGTACTTTTCGGCATTTGCATTATTTGATGTGACCCATTTCGTAATCGTTGATTTAGTCATTATATATTTAGTCAAAAATGGAGGACAACATTAGGTAGAGAATGTCCTGGATTTTCGATTCTACCCTGCCTTTGTATGAGCATCCACAGTGGAATAAGCAAAACAAAATGTTGTTAAAGTTAACAATATTTGTTCAAAAAAATGCTCACATTGGAATAACCAAACTTAACAACCTCCTAGCAACTCATCAAATTTTGGCTTTTGAATAATCAAAACTAGCAACCTTTAGCCAATAACCAAATTTAGTGATCCCTATATTTTCTCAATCAAGTACACCCATCATTACACAAAAGTCTCTTTTCTCTCTCTCTCAACAATGTTTTCAAAAAATAATTCTAAAAAACTATTCTTACTATTCTTTTCAAAAACTTTTTCTTAAAAAAAAACTGTCTTTATATGAACTCTTTTTTTAAAATTTTTTTATAAAGACTGTTCTTCAATTTTTTTAAAACTATTTTTTTAAAAAAAATTGTATTTATACAAAGCTGTTTTTTTACACATTCTTTTTTATTAACTATTTTTTTATCTAACTATTTTAACTTAAACTGATTTTTTTTCTTCCAAAAACTGTTTAATTAACTTTTTTTTCAAAAACAAATATTTTTTTATAAAAACTGTTTTTAACATAAACTAGTTTTTCAAAAGATTTACGTGAAATGAAGGGAAAAAATTTGGAGAAAACTCATGGATGGAAGCAATGATCCCATTGGATTTGATTATGAGCAAAAAATAACCAATGTGAGACTTCATATTGTTAACTTTAGCAACCTCTAAATGGATAATCAAAATCTGATGTGGCATGTTTTGATTATTCACTTTTGCTTATTCCACTGTGGATGCTCTAACAATAGCATTTTTATTGATTTTCGACTTGGATCTATTTATTTAGCTCTGATCCGATCCGTGGTAGCTACAAGTCCCACTGATGTTGTCAAAATATTGAACTACAAACATCGAATTAGCATAGCCTATCTTTTATGAGCACACATTGTCTACACAAACTAACACTAATCCATAGCACCATAGGCACAATCTGTCTTCTCGTATCATGAGCTATCTCAACCATCTAATCATATTTTATGCATGCGAAAACTATTGTATAATGTGGTGTTCAAAGTCACAGAAACCAAACACCCGATCTTGAATACTCGAGAAAATCATTTTAACGAAATGAAAGATAATAAATTTACAATTGGCAAAATAAATTGTAACGAAACCAAAAGTCAAATACAATAATTAAAGGTTTTTTTGGCCAACATGGTAGGAATTTTACTATAACTCCGAGAAATAACGAATACATCAAAGAGGTTAGTTATCTTTACGATGAGAAGTAAATAACCAATGAAGAGACCTAACTTTCCAATAATTAAAGTGACTTGGCCAGGATTTCATCTCTACATTCTAAGAACAAAATGAGAGAGCACCGTTACAGATTTTTGGGACCGAGGCAGAGCCTCTGCTCCTGCCATGGAGCACAGCTCGTTCTCTCCTTCCCTTGGGTTGGCTTGGCCTTCTTCTGCCGAATTCCCCTGTTTTGTTTCTTCACTCTGATTCCAATCTTCCCAATAAAATTAGACAACCCCATTAGGCCCCGTTCCGCTAATTAGAGATAATCTATCTCGTAAAACGAAAAATAAGAACCTTAAAAGAACAGATTGTCGCATTGTAATAATAGAGTATAAAACTAGTGATGGGTGAGAAACTATTAATGGGCAATTAAATGAGGGAAGAATAAACAAACAAAACAAAGTGGCAGATTGAAGAAAGATAGTGTCGTTCGTTAACTTACAAAAGAAACAAAAGATAGTTTTGGTGGGGAGATGAACAAGAAATGGGTCATCTAATAAATTGCTCAACCTTTTAACTACCATATACAAACAAAAAAAACTAGTGTACTAAATTTCTTTTGGGAAATGTCCATTTAACCCCCCTGAGATATAGGTTGGGTGCGGATTGCTTCCCAAACAGGTTCACCCCCTTGTGGTTCTTGGACCAAAATGCACCTTTAGACTTCCCAACTAACTTAGGCTAAGTTCCGCTAAGTTTTTTGGGCTCTTTCGGCATTTTGTCTTTATTTTAAAAAATACCCGTTTTGTTAGTTTCACACCAGTCTCGACGAGAGGAGAAAAGTATTTTTTTTTTTGGTTATTTTTACCCAAATATTTTTGAAAACATCCAAGATAAAACCTGAAAAGCCGGCATTCGACTTCAATAGTTGTGCAAGTCACATGATTTCTTAGCAACTGCATTGGTAAGAAAGTTTTTGCTCACTAAAATGGCGAAAAGACCCTCTTCTTCTTTGACCGTTTTTTATCCTCTCTAAAACGCCCTTTCCCCGTATTGCTTACCGTCCCCCACCCATCACTAGCAGCACCACTACCTTTGCCTAATCGGAAGAAAGGAAAACATCAGTACTCTTTTCACCAACGGGGAGTGGGTGGCGGAGGTGGCAGGGTAGGAGGAGGAGGAGTAAATAGATGGTGGTGGAGGAGGAGATGATTCAGGGCTGGAGGTGGAGGGAGGCAATCGCAGGTGGATAGGGGACAAAAAACCCAAATCCATAAACACCAATGTGGAAAATGGCGAATCAATCCAACTACTGTTGTGTTGGTGTATCAAGGGAAATGGGAAAATACTTGAATCTGGGTTTGTCCCTACTTCCCCATTCTTCCTCTGAATTCAAGCAGATGGGTTTCCATCCATTGGTTTCAATCCAATTATGGGGTTTTAAAGAATCAACAAATGGGTCCAGTGAAATTGGTACTTTGGTGACCATCACTTGCTGGGTTTAGTGAAAGAATGTCGGTGGATTAAAATAGCTTTTGCACTGCTCATGAAATTCGGATTAATTGTTTCGTGGTTAGGATTCAAACATGAGCCAAACTGTAGTACAAAAACCCCAAATTTTTTACAAAGGTGGGCTCCTAGTGCGACAGGGTCCGAGCACGCAGGTCAGCTGGGCTTGCAGACCAGACCCGGGGGCATCCCTAATTCACCGTTCAACCGTCTTTTTTTTTCCCCCCCTCACCCAAGTACTGTAAATTATATGTACCACTATTTATTGGAAAGCTTAAATCAGCAAGAAACAAAGCAAATGCATCATTGCTTTGCTGCCCATGTTTTCGGTAACCTGCAAGGAAAAGAATTCAAGGAGCAAGTAAAAAATCCATATATCTGAAAATCTTAAAAAACCCGAGAAAGTATCCAAAACAAATTTTAGGATGTTCTGAAAAGAAAATAAAATGGCATATTCAGTAATTCCAAAGCTGAATCTACTTGAACCAAAGGCCAATGGCTGGCTTGCTTTGACCAGCTGCTGCAACCTCATCTACCACTTAGGGTACCCGTCCGGTATCCATCTTATTTTTGTGGTTTGCCAATATTTCTTTCACAGCTTCACTAAAAACCCCTCCTTCATCGCCATCAAAAGAGCCTGCTAACATCTGATCATCAATGACATCATCACCCTCGTCGTCACAACTTGGATTAACACATCTTACATAAACCAGAGTCAGTCTCTCCATCAGGAACTCAGATTTGGGCAATTGCAACGACGGTAGATGACAACACTTGACTAGAAAGTTCACTCCACCACTATCCACTTTGGGCATTGACAGTTTCGCCCTTTCCAAGTCTCTCAGTTCAGCAATCCGGTTGCCAGACACAACAATTTTCCCTTGCTTCATGACATCTGTAAGTGTGATGCTCTGAAGCATTTGATGTTTTTCAATCATATCCAACACGATATTGAGCTTTATACATGCATCATCAAAACACCTTAATGCTATGTTAATTTGCTGGAGTTGCTCATCGCTCCTTGCATTTATTGCATTTTGAATGTCCTCTTCATCCTCTTCCTCGTCCTCTTCTTCTTCATCTTTTGGCAGTAGTTCCACTTTGAGAAGCGAAGCCATGAGAAAACTCAAACTTTTGACATTAACATTGAACTCAACTATCTTCCACTTGAGAAGGGGAAACCATAAGGGTTCCCAATTCACCTCCCAGAAAAAACTGTCCTCTATATGCAAATGCACAATGGCTTTCAGTCCAACTAGGTAGTCAAAAACAGAAGTCCTCCCTTCTTTTTGTTCAAACCATGTGGACAAGTTGTTGGGTGCTTTGACAGAGACGTTGCTGATGTGAGGGATGAGGGAAGTGAAACGCTTGGATACTATTGAGCATCTGCAAAGCCACTTAGCCTCCCGTAACTTGTTAAATATGATGAGGACAATATCGTCAGGAAGACGATCAAAGTTATTTTTCTGGGAGTGCTTCAAAACTTCCAATCGCTCGACTATCCTCTCCAACACTTTTCAATCAACTAAGCTTGCTGAGTTTCAATGAAGCAAATAAGAAAAGATAAAGATAAAAAAGGAGATCCCAAATTTGAAGAACAAGCTCTTTCTCTCGAGATACATTTATATGCAAAGATGAGGAATTTTTTTTATCCCAATAAGAATGCCGAAAGCTGTAAGATCCAGAAGTAAACACTAAGGCCTCACTTGGAATAGTACGATCCAGTAAATAATTCATACAATTCTAGGTTTTTTACAAGAGATGCGTTCCTTATGCGTCAAGAGATCCCACACATCTATGTAGTATAATCTAAAATGTATAGAATTTTGGTCAAAATATTCACCAAACAGGCATAAAACTTGAAAAAAAGTGAAATAGAGAATGCCAACTGGAAAGTGCAATGCCAAGAAGCATTCTTGTTCTTGTTTTTTAATGTAAACGCAGCATTACCTTAGCCATTTCGTTTGACAGGGGAGGCGATGGTGCTGAAGGGAGAAAGGTCGGGTGCTAGGAAGAGAGTGGGTAATAGGTGGTGATGGCCAGGGTGGGGCGGTGATAAGTATAATTCAGACAAACAGTGGAAGCGGCAGTGGCGGTTAGTTGGTTGAAAAGGGATGGGTTGGTGTGCTGACTATAAAACTGCCTTAATTGATACTTGGTAAGAGATTAAGATAAAATGATCGAAAACCTCAGTTGGGCAGTTCATTTAAAGAACTAATTATCACTTGTACTATCAATTGTTCTCCCCCTCTCATCATGTTATTGTCATGATGGTTGCCTCTGTTGCCTGGTTATGTGTCCCCTAGTAAAATCTAGCTTATCAATGGGTTTTGACGCACACATGCAGTGTCCACAAGAGGTAATTGGAATAACTTAAATGTTTCATTGCATATCCAAGACCACCAATGTAGACCTCCAATGGGGATTGGGTGTTACAAACTCCCAAACTTAATAGCTCTGCAAGCCTTTTCTTTGGTGGCCACGTGTGGTTCCAAACTCACAATTTCTGTACAAGTCACTCTAATACCACTTTTCTTGACCTGGGTAGACCACTAGGCCAGAACTGATCGGAGCCTGATAATGTGAAGCAAAATGGTTAACTCCAAGTTATCAGAAGCACCTTGCATGGTTCAAGAAATACCTGATATCACCCATGTGGACTTATTATGTGGGACGGGTGCTAAAATGGCCAACTTGGAATTGCTCTGTACTGCGTAGTGCGTATTATGATTATACATCATGTCATCAAAGCCTAATCCGACCATCCCAAGCAAGGACACAGACACAAACATTGGGCACGAAACATTTAAGACACGCATCAATAATGGACACCAATTCATGATCCCGAAAATAGACAAACTGCAAGGCACAAGCGACAACTTTTTCATGACTTGACCCCAAAACAAGTTTGTTATGATGTGAAGTGAACACTGCCGTGTCTCCATATATGTCTCACTTGAGACACGCATCTATGGGGTGTGTGGAGGCGTGTCTGTTGCCTAAAATTGAGAAAGCTTATATGCTACGTACTATCGCATGCCCACTGTCCAACAAAAATACGAAAACCACTTAGACGTGCCGGCTTCATAGCTAGCCCACCTAGCCTGAAAACAGACACAAACACACGCACTCAAGATACATCTCTCACAGGAAACTCAGTCAATAAAACAAACACTGTTACACACCAACAATCCCATTTCAACACGTATTTCTAGGTAGGAGTTAGGACCATGAACTAGTAGCCACCATCGTCGTGCACTGTAGCATGTAGGAGGAGACATGCAGCTGGAAAAATTATCTTCAACTAAACATCAGTATAGGTATTAACAAATATGAACTACAAAGATAGTAATGTTCCTTGCCGATCAACATATACCATACTTAACCTTAAGAACACACAAAAACAGAAAATCATTCATCACTAATTAACTCCAAATCTTAGCGGATGTTACTATAAATCAAAGCTTGACCTCGGAAAAAATCAAGACTAAAGATATTTTACCATTTTCCAACCCTATCTATTGCTGAGATATTCATCGCCTAATATTCAAAGTGAATCACTTAATAAACATGTGAAATTTAGGAAATAATGACTTCAGAGCCGCATTCTTGTATGAGAGACAAAAAGAGGGAGAAGGATTTCAATTGTTTAGCCCAATAAAGAATTCGTTAGCTGAAAGAAAATACCCATTTCTAGAAAAAACAAGTCATTATTCAAAGAGATTGCATAACCACATAACCGTGATCTGTTACTAACGAAATGCCATACTAAGAAGTCAAATATCAAGAGCACTATATGAAGGTAGTCTGTCAGTCTACCTATCTAATGGCTTCACAGAAATGAAGAAACCCTCTGTAAGAATCACCAGAGAAACTGAGCAGTTCCGACAACTCGTTGGCAAAGATAAGGACGTCAATGTGGATCTCATTAACAAAGAGATCAGGGCATGGATCTCCCTGAAATTGGTTCGAGATCTGAAGAAGCGAGAAGAGGAGGCGATGGTGGAAGGGGGTAGTCGATAATTAGGGTTCCACAAAAGGATGCATTTATAGGACATAAAAGAAAATAAAAGAGACTATATACCTATCACGGAGGTCTACAAAAACTTCATCCCAGGCCCAGCCCCAAAATAAGTGGGCAAAATAGTTCACCTAGGCCCATCCAACAGAGCTAGGAACCATTCCAAAGACAAAAACATCTAACCCAGATCAGTGTGCTTCGAGGGCCAGATGTCAATGTCAACCACTTATGGTAAGAGCACATGGTTCCTTGAAAAAGAGTTAGCCATGAGCAATACAAAATCTAAGAGCATGTCATCACCAGAGAATATGAGGATAGAAAACAGGTATCAAAGGAAAATTGAAGAAAACCACATCGGGAATAAAATCTAGGAAGCAAGACTGATGTGGAAAAGCAACCACTCGAACATGAACATGAAATGGAAAACTAGGGAATGACAGAAATTAATGCTAGTAATGTGCTCCCCATGAAGCCGCTCAAGAGGGGGGAGAGGCTACTGACGAATGCCTAGAATTGCATATTATTTTTTCATAGGCTGTTTTTCATTCCTTTAAAGTTTGTTTTCTCCATACGACATAGGTTTTGTGCTAACATGTGAATTTGCATCATATGAAATAAATTGAAAGTTCATGTGATAATTGACAGGCCAGGAGAGAAAATCCAGAGCACAATTGTTTCGAGGATGTTTTAGCACTTATAAATGGCCCGATGGGGGGAGAAAAGGCCAGAGATGAAGAATAATTGAAATGGCTAGCAATGCCTAAAACCGGCGACCAACATTTCACATTACAACTGCTCTAGCAACTGTTTTAGGGTTCTTGTAATGCATTTACTTCATATACCTCCACATTTAGCCAAAAGGATTCCTTTTCTTATCTGGTTAGTTTTGGGGGTTTCCTACTACAATTACATATTGTAGGGATCTTTTCCTCTTTTTCTCTTCTTCCATGGGTTGCTAATCCAATGGATCTTTTGTAGTAGTCGTTGATCAATAATTCATAATTGTACTCAATGACAATATTGTAGGATGAATGCGATGCATTGCATATTTAAATTTATTATGATAGGCTATTTTGGATTCCTTGACTGATTATGTTGCTCCATTTCAACTACTATCTTTGCTAACATCTGAATTTGCCAAGTAGGAAGTAAACCGGCACTGACTGAAATATCACTACAATATAACAATGAAGACTCATGTGGGATATATTACAATAATAACAAAATGGCATGTTAACAATTATCAACTGAAATATCCACTGTCGCGGACATTCATACTAGTAGGGAGTTGGTCATAAAATGTTGCTTGGTTTCCAACCATTATAAAAAGAACCTCGAAGAATACCTAGAAGTATTATCAATTCCCCAGTTGGAAACTTAGAAGGGCTCTCTATATCAAGTTAAAACAGCATTAGAAAGTGCTTTAAGACAAAATAACTACATCTGCTCATACTACTTAAGGCACTCTTGCAGGTGCTTCTTTCCCTCTCTTTGTTTCTTCCAATCGTTTGATCAAAATGTATTCGCAAAAGCCCGAGTACATGAGTACACAAATAAAAACAACATGATTACACGAAGTTACATAGAGATCTAAAAGGGGAAGTCCTTGATCATGAGGGAGAGATTACGGAGACTTCAAATAAAATTAGAGCAACTACCAACAAAAAAAATTACAGACAGAATTCGAAAGAAAGGGAGAGAGAAACCTTAAATGGATGACTTGATCGTGACGACCCAACTTGTTCGCCTTCAATCATTATCAAATAAAGGTAATATGTTATCTTCTAACATTTTTGCATTTCCCAAACTTTTGCCCATGGCACCGATAGAACTCTGATATAGAAACTCAGAATTCTGCAATATGTACAAGGGGTTAATTTCATTTTAGGTTAAGGTTTTTCATTGCTGCAAAAAACAAATACAAGAAATCCCTTTGGAAAACTGCAAAACTAACTCTGCAACATGGCAGAGTCTAGAAACAAAGCAAAACCAATAGAGACCAAGCCCAAAGAAACTGAGAAAAACAATGACAGAGTAACAACTCAGAACATATATGGTATGCCTCCCCAATGTTCTAAAAGTCGCTTGGCGCTAGTCAGGCGGTCAACCACCTTTGAGCAATTAATCGGATTAATCGGCAATTAATCGGTGCATATTAATTAGTAATCGGTGATTAATCGTTAGTCGGACTTAATTGGATAGGCTCTGCCAACGATTAATCGCTGATTAATTCCTTGTTTTAGAACAGTGTGGCCTCCCATCCCTACTGAGAAGAATGTTTAAGAGATGTCCAAGATAAACAGGGGTAAATCAATTTTCCAGAGTACTGGACACATGCTGCCAGGAGGAAACTCTGTCTACAGGTTGGGCACAACCCCTTTCTATTGAATACTAGAATTTTCTCTCATAAGGATATTTGTAAAAAGAAACAAAAACTGTTCATTGTTTATTATTGCCCATCTATTTATCCATGATTATATACAAAGTTACAAACCATACAAAAACCGTTATAAAAGGAACACCCTTTTTTTGGCGTGAACAGCAATTTGAAGCTATCTCACACATTCGTTTTTCAAGTTTGTCCACATTTCAACTGAATGCTATTGAAAGAAATTAGTGCCAGATTGGTAAGTTGAAACAGTGAGACTCAGCTATGTGTTTTCTCATCACTTGCACTTGCATCATGTGTGCCATACAATTTGCCACGACAGAATATAGTCTTATCTATTATGTTACCAAAGACAGTTCGATCACACATTTGGGTTAGGAGCAGTAATAAAAAGGACTAATGCATCGGAAACAAAACACCATACAAAGATTGACGTCAAGTTTGTGGAAGCCTAAGCAGTACTGGACTCAAGACCCTATATGTGTATACAACTCCTAGGATATATATTGCTGGCTACCGTGGCGGTCATCTCACAAGTTTTTATTTCCTAGCATATGCAAAACTGGGTGTGAGACGTGGACTTGGTAATTCGTGCTGAACATTGTATATCTGCATCAAGTGTTTTCTTGTTGCTTGCTTATTTTTAGTGCTATTGTTTGTGTTTGGTTCATTGGCCATCAATCGATCCTTAGCATAGGAGCCTCAATTTTGTACATGGCCTACTTTGATTCGTTTACGAAACAGTAAATCCCTACTATTTCATAGATAAATGAAACCAGCAAACAACATTATAATTTTCACTAAGATATATAAAGCAGTTTTTCTTACACACCCATTACACAGAACAAGCGAGAATTTGAAATTTCAGGTGGTCCACATATTGAGATTGCAAAAAACTCTTATGATGCATATTTTTACAAACATCTTAAAGTCAAGAAATGAAAAAGGCATCTCAGATAGGTCATAACAAGGGTTATCATTCAGAACTAATTCAACAAAGAAGGAACACAAAGCCCCAATTTATTGAGCAAAAAACACAAAACCCCAATTTAGTGAACAAAAAGCGAGTTCCAAACAACAAAAAACGGCGTCATTGTGGCCCTTAACTTGGTATTTAAAATAGAAGATCATATTTGGGGGAAAATAGAAATTTCAAAAATAAAAGAAGCAGGTAGGATTTGGGGACTATACATGCATAGATACAAACAGAAATCACCATACATATATGCCTCTGATGTGTGTGTAAGCCATGAACTTAAACTCGACTCAAAGTTCTTTTGAAGCGGTGACGGTGCACCCCCCAAAGGGTGTCTAGTTTGCACCCATCTCAAACGCCCTTAGATTGCCGAAATTTGATGTAGGCCTTTCATTCTTTCAGTTGTATTCTTCTCTCAGCCATTGATCTCGCTAGTTTTGCAGCTTCCACCGAAAACCCCTCTTTACAGAGGCCAGCCAAAAGAAATAGAATAAATATCTGTATCAATGGAAGACAGACAACCCACCTTCCCAATTTCACTGTATAAGCAAAATCCATCCAGCACCCCGTCCATCCATACAAACCTTTTTAATCATTGTGCTAGAAGCCAAACCATCAGGTTTCACGGCACTAGCTATCATCCTCTTGAAAAGCTCTTCATCCTCTTCAAATTTTCCACTTCTTACCAAACACACCACAAAGAGAAACTGTAACACTCTCCGTAGGAAACACTGCCTCTGCAAACAACTCTATCAATCAGCTTATAAGCCTCCTCTAAATGTCCTTCTGTGCAAAAGCCCCTTGATTAAAGTACTTGATAGTCACCCTATTTGGAAAACAACCATTAGATTCCATTCGATCCAAAATCCGCAATTGCTTCCATTGCCAGACCCTTCCTCACTATACCCTTGAATAACAGAAGTATACGTAACTATATTTGGACTACAATCCCCACCCTCTTTCTCCATCTCCTCCAACAACTCCAATGCCCTTTCCAAAGTCCCAACCTACAAAACCCCATCAAGAAGTGCGGAATACGCCACTGCATTGGGCAAACAACCGTGTCCCTTCTCATAACCTTAAACAGAGCACAAGCATCTTCTAGCCTACCCGCATTGGAGAACCCTTAATCATTGCAAACATAAGTAATCATATCAGGCACCATACCAACCAAACCCATTTCTCTCATCAACTCTGCCGCAACATCCATATTACCATTCCTCGCAAAACATCCCGATAACAACATTGTAAGCTGTTGTATCCGGCCGACAATTGAATTCCTTCATCTCCCTCAATACCCGCAAACCCTCGTCAGCAAGATTGGCCCTTCTACACAAATTCAAAAGCACCTTGAACGTTTTCGCGCTAACTAAACAACCCTCAGCCCTGTAAGCTTCAATAAACATCAGTAACGATTCGCGGCTTTCTACAAACACCAAACAGCTGACAAGCTTTGCTGTACGCATGTGAACTGTGTCTATAACTGGGTTGGAGACCAGCCCAAATAAAGAACCCTAAGACCCAAAAGAGGTTGATTGGGGGCACACTTGTGTAAGACGTCGTTGACACTTGTAGCGTCCAGCTTAGCCTTAACTGTGCTAAGGGTTTTTTCTACGTTTGCACCATTTTTCTGCAAATGGGTCAGTAGTTGCTTGTTGAGGATGAGAGAAAACGAGAGATTGATGGTACTGTCATGGATTGTTTGGGATTTAAAAAGAAGTTAGGGTTTGGCCTCATCTTGAAAGGGCAAAGCCCTAACCCTCGGTGGAGGGAACGGCAAAGAAGATGAAAGGGATTATGAGTCTATGACACATTTTTGGAGAGAGAGACGAGAGAGACCTTCGTGGTTGCCCGGTGGTGGGTCGGCCGCGAAGGATCTCTACCGGCAATTGGAAAAATCATCCGAAATGGCGTCGCATAATAACCAAGTCGGGGTTAACCTCCGTACTTCCAAAACACGAATTTTGTTCGGCCTAATTTTATTTCATAGATTCTGTTCAAAAAAAAAATTACTTCATGAGCAATTTTTTTTTTTATATATTACTCCCCACTTTTAAAATACCCCTTGCGAAAATTCGTGCATTTTTCAGTCCAAAAAAAAGAACGTAGAAATATTTCTACTTATTATTTTTTTAATCTCTTAATAATATATATAGAAATATGTTTTTTGAGTTTGAAAATGTATGAACTACCGTATGAGAATTTAAAGTGGGACGGATGGAGTTATGTATTATATGAACCATTTTGTTAATTTAACCCTAGAAATTTTAGGCGTCAATTTTGTATGAAATTGTTGTTTCATCATGAGAAGAAGACAAAAGCAAAATATTATGACATAAATTGTAAAAGCATTTTAGTGGATTTTTAAAAGTCTTTTTTCGTTTTTTTTTTATTTTTTGCTTTTTGAATTTCTCCTGTCTAGATGAACCCATAATCTACGCAAAATTAAATAAAGTTCATATATGGAAAAAATGCACTCCTAGATAAATGATCCAATAATAAAGTTAGGTCAAACGACCTAGCCAGAGCAGCTATTGCACGTGCAAACAAACAAATGTCAAATGTTATATGCTTGAAACCACATGAATGGTGATTCCGTCCGAAACCTAATCTTGTTAGATTAAGCAAAATATAATCCGAAAAAAATTTGTTTATTTTCATTAATAGGTATTTTATACAAAATCAAGAAAAATTAATGTTCTTTACCCGATAATAGGAAATGGAAAGAAAGACCAAAAAAGATAGTATAATTTGAATCTAGAGAGATGTCGATCTTCCCATTCACTTTTCAGTCTCACTCATAAAGGGTTTTCAAGCAATTTGATAGACTTATTAATATTTTCTAGTTACATGCTATTGTCATTTAGATTCCAAAAAAAAAAAAAAGGTACAGACTCTTTGCAATCCAAATGTAGACTGTAGAAAGTATATTATATGGCCCATATCTCGGTTAGCATCGGTAAATAATGATTCAGATTTTATCAATTCTCCAATTTGTAAATTAAATGGACTCTTATTCATCGGAGTCTTTTAGTAAATGTGAACAAGACCACTTTTGTGCCGATCGTGATAGCACAGGCTGCTTTATTGTACTCCAACCTAGACTGAAAAGAAGGCAAATCCAAAAACAACCAGTGTCTCATTGGATAAGTTACGTACAGCTCGACTAATCACGAATTCGATTAGTCAGCGACCAAACATACCTCCATTAGCCTTGTGGTTTCTTATTGGGCGGTGCGGTGAGAGTCGAACCTGCGAGCTTGAGAACGTATGCTTCTATGAGATACCAAATGAAAACAAACTCCTCAACTAGTGGTTTCTTAGGCCTGTAGGCATTAACATGTTCTTAGCGTCCTTAATCTTAGGCGATAGCACAAATTGTGTTGTGTTTTGTTTTGTATTTGCTAAACCCTTGTACTCTCTTCTCATTAATATATCCAAAATGCTGCTGGTACAGCAGCTTTTTGCACAGATAGCGCGTACAGCGCCCGTTTCGGCCCGTCTCGGGTCCAACAAAGATAATCGGAGTCGCTCATTATTATTCAAAATATTTTGCTTAAGGTCTCTGAAAAAAATCAACTTCATCCGACATCGATAAACGGCGTTTGCAACGCGTCCAAATTTGCTTTGAAAAATTTCTAAAAGCAATTTGGATGCTTTGCAAACGCTCTTATCGATGTCGGATGGAGCTAAATTTTTTGTCAGGGACCTTAAGAAACATAAATTGAACAAAATGAAGCGGCTCCGATAATCTTTGTGGGGCCTGAGGCGGAACCCAACTCCCGTTTGTACGCACTGTCTGTGTAGAAAGCTCTGTACATGTAGCAGCATTCTTAATATATATGATGTTCTTATTTGATGGCCAAAAAAAAAGTGGTTTCTTTCTCAAACAATTGTGTAGTGGAGTATATAAAGCAAATAAGAATCTAACGAGCTAATTTCAATAAAGAAAAAACTCCATATAGCTCAGGCCTGTTTAATGCGGGTTGAGGGGTTTTGGGGCTACAAATTCACGGGTGCATTAATCCATTATTTTGAACCAAAATATTTTACTTATGCAACTAAAGTAATGTACAATCACACATAATCACACAATTTACTCGTACCATAACATGACCCATACACACTGCGCGTGTGGGTTCCATATTTAATGCGAGTGAGTTTGTGCGCTTGTGTGTACAAATACGAGTGATAGTAACTTCTTAAATTTCAGACTTACTAAGTCAATGTCTTAAATTAATATTATATTTTTTTGCACGTCAGTTTAACTCAAGAACAGAGAAGATGTCAAACCAATAAATTTTGCTTCTATGCCCCAAGAATATGAACATTTAGATTGAAAAATTAATAAATCTTAACCATCAGATCAAAATCACTCAGAACAACAAGGTGAATGTTCCTAAATCGAACGAGACATCATAACTGAATCCCATACCGGCCTCATAATATACTAGTACTATTGTTTGGAATTGTTCAATATACATCAACTAGGTGTACCATGATTGATTGTCAAAGATGATATCTTCAGTTGAAGATGATGCAAGTGCGTATCAGGAACCGAACAAGTCTCAAAGGACGGAATGTAGGATGTACAATAGACTATGATGATAAGGAATTGACGCGAACCAAATACAAATTTTTACTCTAACTCCAAAAGATAATGCTAACATCTTGCTCATTAGGTATAGAATAATGAAAAAAAAAAATGTATCAATTCCTGAAAAAAATGTATTTATGTTCATAAAATATGTATTAATATCCAAATTTTCCTCGTGGCGGAGATTAACAAGAGCAAATCTTATATGAGTTTTTACCCACCAATACGCGAACTTTTAATTTTGTTCTGAAGTCAACACTAAGAAACTGACTTGGAAATCAAAGGCTGCGATTAATGACAATTACTTTGTTTGGTTTCCCTTTTTGAGAGTTACTTTTAACTCCTCAGCATAGTTTTCAATAAATTTCTCTCTTTATCTCTCTCCACTTATTATCACTCAACTCTCAAAAGGAGAACCAAACAGAGTGAATATATGACACCACCCTTTCTTTATCGGTATACCATATATATTTTTTTTGGTCAAACGAAAAGGAACGGTACAACGAAGTAAGTGTATGGATTTACTCGAAAGTTTGTTTGCCAAAACTCCCGATTACAAATCCGGGGGAAAACAAAAAAACTCCCGATTACAAATGGAACAACAAAAAGCGGATCAAAAAAGAAAATAGTAAAAAAATTGGCACAACAAAAATACTCCTACATACTAATGATTGGTAGGTTGATCATTGATGCGTGCACATATTCCAAAATCCAATACGTTTTGACCATACCCCATGACCCGAAAGAGAAAAGAGGGACGAGAGAGAAAAAGATTCATTCAATTATGGGTTTCTCGAAGGATAATCTGATTGGGTTTCTGCTGGCTCTTTCGTCAAGTGCGTTCATAGGAGCCAGCTTCATTATCAAGAAGAAAGGCCTCAGGAAAGCAGCCGCTGCTTCCGGTGTCAGAGCTGGTGATTTTTATCTGATCATCATTTCCTTTGGGGTTTTTGTCTGAAATCTTGATTTTTGTTTCTGGGTTTTGGATTTTCTCAAATGGGTATGTCTTTGATTTTCATTTCGATCAGGCGTTGGTGGGTATTCGTATCTTATGGAACCTCTGTGGTGGTTGGGCATGATCACAAGTGAGTTTCATTTCCCCTTCCCTTTCCTTTGTCGTTCTATTCGGAATCTTTCTATTGATATTTTTGTACCTAGGTAGTTGCAATTTTCTGAATTTTTTGCTCAGGTTCTTGTTCTTTCTCATTCTTTATTTGTTGTGGTATTGTTGTTTTAAATAGGCTCAACATCATCGATACAAGTAGTGGTTTTGGACGGTTTCCTCCAATGATAAGATTGGAAATTTTGTTGACTGCAACTGTTGTCTCTCACATACTTGAACCCTTTTCTTTTTCTTTAAATTAGTCCCCATGTATCTACTTGGTTGGAATGCCACTTGATTAATGTACCAATAGATAGAGTAATCCTCGTTGTGATTCTAGCTGACTGACTGTTTGCAGAACATATCTTTTCCTATGATTGTTTTTAGTGATTACTGGGGAGGTAGCAAACTTCGTGGCATATGCATTTGCCCTGCAGTTCTAGTAACCCCTCTTGGCGCATTAAGTATAATTATCAGGTAATTCTTTGGCATTGTGTTTTTGTTTCATTTTGTACAACGAATGCAGTTCTACTTTACGTAATATTTGATGAAATTTAATTTTTTTCCCCTCAACTTCTGTGGTGCATTCAGTGCTGTATTGGCTCACTGTATCCTGAAGGAGAAGTTGCATCAACTCGGGGTTTTAGGATGTGTGATGTGTATAGCTGGTTCTGTCATCATTGTCATCCATTGCACCGCAAGAGCGTCCTATAACTTCGGTTTCTGGAGATTTGGACTATGGCAACTCAGCCAGGTTAGAAGAAAACCTCTCTGTTTTTTTTTTTTAAATCGCCAGTAGTATATTTAAATGACTGACCTATCCTTTACTGTCATTTCAGCCTTTTTGCTGTATGTTGGATCCGTGATCGTTTTGGTATTCCATTCTGATCTTCTATTTCGCACCTCAATGTGGGCATTCAAAGTGATGGTTTTCACCGGAATTTGTTCGTTGATGGGTTCACTTTCGGTAAATGTTTTGAACTACCGATGCGTTACATTTTCTGTTCTTACTCTGCTTGACATTGAATAGTGCGTGTTTTTTTCCTTTCAAACCATCATATATTCAAAGTAGTGCCAAAACTGAACAAACTTGCAGTGGTTTGTATTTCTAGAAACAATCATTGAATTTCTACAGCAATCAAATGAAAACCATGTTTGTGAGGTGGAGAATCTTGGTCTTGGTTCGCAACAAAGAAAATCAAGATAACGGGAACCATATACCAACTTGGTTTTCTTGAAATGTAGCTTATCATTTCCTTCCTGGAGCACAAGAATTTTTTTCATTTTGTGTTAACAAAGTCATCAACTTTAAAGATTCAAACTTTATGCATGTCTTTCAAATGCATCTTTGTATATATGGTAAATAAAAAGGTTTATTCACTTCAAATAGCGAAAATTCTTCCAGGTTCGTGCTATTCAGGTAAAAAATTCTTGTTTTCTACCATGTTTCTGGAGGAAAAAAGCTTATATGTTGGTGAATTCATTCCAAAAAGTTATTTTTCTTTTAGCTTCACTTTTATGTACTTTACTTTCTTATACTCTTTCTTTCTCCTATTATTTCTGTGCGACTAAACATAGCTTAATATCCTTGTGCTTTGATGAATTGAGTTGTGTACAGAGGCTTGTGTTTAGGAATATCCTTAAACTCTTCTGTTGTTCATCTTAGGCACATCGGTTTTGAAAAGACTGATGACAAGTCTCTACAGGGAGGTTTCTGTAAAAGTTCATCTCTGAGAAGAATTTTGTTCTGTGGCCTGGAGAAAATGGGTTCCAGAAGTGGATACACCTCTTGATCTTGTTATCCACGTATAAAAGGCAATAAGGAATGTCAAACGGCTTTCATTCAGTTCCTCTGCTACTGTGTTGAGGTGGGGAGGGTGGGTGGGTGGTTCTCTTCTAGCGGCCAACTTGCTTTGTAATCATACCCTATCATTTCTTGGTTGGGCAAGTGCACAATAGTAGGACTACCTTTTGTGTGTACTTCCATTTCTTTTAGGGAAGAGCAGCAGGGTTGAGACTGAGTCTTGGGGAAACACTCTATGATTCTGGTTGGTAATGTGCCAAATGTAGGAGGTTTAGCTCATTTTGGGTCGTTGGTACTTACGTTAAACATGTTTGGTTTTACTTTTGGGCTCTTCTTTCTGCTGAGACATATTTGGAATGCTACCGTCTAATGAGGGTAGGCTTATGTTTGGTGAAAAGAACGCTATGAGGTTTACCTAGGTAGATGGGGACAGAGTTTGTGCCCCTATTAGAAAGAGTTGTCTAGGGGTTCAAAGTTTATATAATTAAGCTCTACGAGGGGAATGGTTTGGAGATATAACGTGTGAGCGGGATAAGATTTTGATGAGGTTGGTGTACTCAAAATATGGTAGCATGTGATGGTTTAGTCGTTGATGGGAGCTTTCTATGTCATATAGACACAAGGCTTTGAAAGGTATCCTGCAGGGGGTAGAAAAGGTTCCTAGAATCGCAAGTAGTTTGTCATTGGAATTGTTGTGAGATGTTCGATACTGGAGACATCTTTGGTGTAGGGAGGATAAGGTAGAGGTGTGTTTCCTAGCACTTAAAAAACCTGGCTTCTGTTAAAAATCTCTGTCTTAAAAATCTCTGTGTAGAAAAGAAGAAGCTAATGGGAACTAAGTAGGAAGAAGAGTTCACACATACTGACATGCGTTAAGCAGAACTAGGGAGTGTACGGAATTTTTGAATTTCTAGATACACTAGTAATTTATCTCCTCCTTGGATTATTCCAAGTATTTTCTCTGTACCCTTATTGAATGGTGAGCAGTTATTTGTATGTGCGTTGTGTGTGGGTAAAACTCAAATTTTGCATAAAATATATCTTTTGGAACTTTGACTATACCTGTTTTTAGCTAGATGGATATTTCGTTCTTCTACTGCTCTTTTTCTCCTCCCTTATTATTCTTCCATCTTCTCTGTTTTCTCCTTCTTTCCCTTCTCCTTGAGTTAATCCTTTCCATGTTTCGTATCCTATTCTCTGCCCTCACTGAGTCTATCAGCAGTCAATTGGATACAGCTTTCTCTCGAGCGTTGAGGGAGTAGATGGATCTTCTTGTTTGATCCAGGCTATCCAATCTTTAGGAGAGGGAGGTGGAGGAGTTGGTGGATCATCTTTGTCTGATTGAAGTTTCGAAGATTTGAGGAAATTCGGTTATGAAGGCTTTGGTGGAACATAGAGTATTGCATCTACCTTGGAAAGTTATTTGGGTGTCTAAGGGTTGCACTATTTTTTTTTTGGGTGCAGTTGGTTGTGCATTGCAAGATCCTTACAATTGCCATCTTATTGTGATTCAGTGAAAGCTTGCCAGCCACTCAATTGGTTTTGTAATTTAGGTATAAGGACCAATCAGTTAATCACTTCTGTATTCACTATACAAGTGGCTGGAGATATGTGGTCTTTGATTCTAAATCACACTTGTGTACCCGAAGAAATATTTTACAGGACATACTAACCTATATTTAACCTTCAGATTTACGTTAGATCTTTCTTTTGTAGTTAGTACTGGGATAGAGTTGACAATGAATCTATATTGTTTCGAGTAGACACAACGTACAGGTGACTTCCATCTCCTTTTGATTTTCCCTACAACACATACAAGGTTGCCCCTTGGGCCTTACATATTAATATCGTTTACTTATCGAAATTGTTATATGATCAAGCAATTTAAATCATTTGAACCTTAAAATGCTTTACTGCTGGCCTTTTTTTTGCGACCCTAGCCATTTGTGGAAATGGATGTTTAAAAACTTTCTTTTTGAAGCTGTCTGCTAGGACCATCCTTCTATCGAATTGGATGAAGTGTTACATCGTGTACCTTTATGTTATACTGTTACACTGGTTTATATTTTAGAAATTTCTTGTTTGATGTACAGGTGATGAGTGTTAAAGCCCTTGGAACTTCATTGAAAATTGTCATTGGAGGGAAATAACCAGTTAATCTACCCAGAGACGTGGTTTTTTATGATTGTTGTGGCTACATGTGTTGTCACCCAGATGAATTATCTCAACAAGGTTAGTAAGTTAGTTATGACATATGTCCTGGTAGATTTTACTGCCTCGTATGCGTACCCAATTTTTAGACTCCTACTCACTCCCCATGCTATGTATGATAAATTAACCCCCTTCTCCCGTGCTGAGCGTAACTCTTCATGCTCAAGTTGCTTGACATGCGATGTGGGATGGCAAATTAGGCCGCTTGTCTCTCCCCACCATTTGTGTGCCATTCTCCATCCCTTTTGGTTTAGACTGTTAAAACAAAGCTGTACCCCGTGATATAACTACTGATGGTTGTCCTAGAGGAGTAAATTAGGTACAGGCCTAACCTTAAAATAGTGCACAAAGTAGCTGTGGCACATAGAGACCATAAAGAAGGAGAAAAAGTTAATTCAAAGAAACCAAAAGGTAATCAGTTTTGAGTCTTGTTTCTATTCAAATCAAGTCTGGTAATCAGTTTTGAGCTTGTCTTGATCTTTCTATTCAAAGCAAGGCAGTTTTGAGTTTCCAGTGATCTCTTACATTCACTCTGTGCGCGCTGGTGTTGTGGGTTTGTGTGTGATGTGGTGATGGTGGAAGAGAGAGAGTAAAGTTAATCTGGTTCAATGGACTCTTCCCTGGCGGTGGTAACGGCAGCTCATGGCTTTTGCTATATACATAACTTTGAGGGCCATGTAAAGTTTGATTATATACTTCTACTCCTAGAATAGTCTGAAATAGTTTGGCTACATTTACATGAGGCCACAGGGGTCTTATTTTGCTGGTTTCAGTTGTAGGTGGAAATGAAGCAACAAAGAAAAAAAAAGTCTTTTCCTTAATATGTCAAGTAGGAATGTCTTTACCACGTGAGGTTTTACCTTATGGTTCACAATTGATAACGGATGTCCATCCACTTTTCGTTATTGCATCTGGTGATACTGAGGAAAAAGTGCTTCATGTCAAACCATTGACTGAAAGAGTGTTAAGATTATAACTTCCATCCCTGTCCATATATTAGCAGTTGAAGCTGCACTGGGGGCAGTTTTCTTGCCAGGCTTCGATGTGCATGTTGGTTTTTGGCATAAAGATTCAAAATTTCTTGAATTTTAATCAATGCTTAAGTTGGCTTAATTTCATAAGTGTGGATATGGTTTAACGACAGGGCCTTCATGTTTCAGGCTCTTGACACTTTCAACAACTGCAATTGTTTTCCCCCAGTATATTATGTCATGTTCACGTCGCTTACAATCATTGCCAGTGTAATTATGTTCAAGGTAATTTCAATTCACTTTCATTGATGGCAGCTTAATTGAATTTCTCCTCCCACCTCCCCAATGTAGATTCTTTTGAGGTTTGATTTGACGTGGGAGAGGTAGACCCGAGGTTCTTTGTTTCCATTTTATGGATGACCTCCTGAATTGAGTCTTAACAGTGCTCGAATTCTTGAGGTGACTGCTACGAATTTAGTATGCAATGGTGTTGAACAAGAAGCCTTATACAGGTACATAACATGACACGAATATGCAGACACATCATTCCTAAAAATTAAGGACACAGAGACAGACACATCCAATATAATGTCTATGTACATGTTAAACATTCATCTTATAAGTTCCTATTAAAAAGTACAAAATGATATTTCTATCAAATTAGAATCTTGTACAGAAGTAATTTTCACGTTAAAAAGAATATGTAGAATCAACAGGTACTAAATGAGTATCATCAACTAGCCATCCATGGCAATTTGACTTTGGAACCAACTTCTGAAAAAATTGCATTATAACCTCCTGATGTCCCAAACATGACACTAATGTGTTTGACGCAAAAAGACAAAGAAAGTAAAAAATGGACACATATTTAAGCTTGTCTAGCAGTTGTTCAGAGCTGTCATGCTGTGTCCGTACTGATATGTGTTGGACATGGACGTGGGCTGGAGTAGAACGTTCCAGTGCTTCTTATGTCTGAGCACGCATGTTCCGCACCTTTCTGTGATTTTATCTACCAAGTATAACCGCTGCATACATGCCTCACTCTAACATCAGTAAAACATTAATCTGAAATCACTCGCAAACGATGTTGTGTTTAATATATCCGGTGAAACATTCAACTTGTTCTGTTACTGATGACTATGGAAAAAATTATTTTACCAGGACTGGGATGGGCAAAGTGGGGGAAGCATCGTATCAAATATATGTGGCTTTATTGTTGTGCTTTCTGGAACCATCTTGTTACACGTGACCAGAGACTTCGAGAGAAGTTCACCTTTCAAAGGTGTGCTATTTGTTCGTCCCCTACCCTTTTCCCTTTCTCACTCTATGATTTTAATGGCTCTTATTCAATACCTAGAGGTTCATCCTTATATGTTTCAAAGCAAACGCAGGTAATTATGCGCCCCTTTCACCTTCGTTTTCAGCTGGACTGTGTAATGGAAACGGGGAATTGTCGAACCATGAAGAGGAAGATGAGCCATGTTCCGAGGAAGTTGGCCTAAGAAGACAAGAGCTCTACCCATAGACAAACGAAATACAGCACTTGTTAGTTTACGAAAAAAGTAGGCAAGGTGAAGTTCAAATTCAAAGACCTGCTAATAGAGAGGTTGCTAGTCAAATGATTCAAGATGGCAGCTAAAGATCAACTCAATCGCGCAATGACAAAAAAGGTTCTCAAGAACTTGTTTGGTTGATTGTTCAGTGAGTCAGTGACCAACATTCTTAGGGCTCACTTCTATAGATATTTTGAGCCTACTGGATCTTAGGGGCGGTTGCTAATTTGTACAGAGCGTGCAAGATTGATGATTTTGAAAATGTGAAGCGTAGTTCGTTGAACGTCTGAAAATGAAGGCTGGTTTTTTGGGTATTGACATGGGATTATGCAAAACTAGGTGGACCTAAAAACCAAATCAAATGAGTGCTGGATCCCCTGGGCAAAAACCTCCACTTGACAATTCATTTGCAGTTGTGCTACACTGGGAACTTAGTGGTATTCTTCAATTGTTGGGGGTGAATTTTTTCTTGAAAGGAGTCTTTGTACAGTAGTTGTTAGCATTAACTAAAAATCTAATTGATTGATGATATTGTTTGAAACCTTTTAAGTGAGACTTGATGTGTATGTTCTCTTATAATTAGGTATCGGAGTTAATTTACAAACACCTCAACTAATTTTAACAGGTCAATCCCACTATTTAATAGTGGAAGCCTAATTATATCCAGAGCACTCAGAAGGTTTTAACATGAGATCTAATGTCAAATTTGACACCAAAGATTTTTCTTTTTTTCTTTTTTTTTTTTTTGAAGAGAAACACCAAAGATAACTTAACCATTTTTTGATGGCAAAAAGTAGCAATGGCTGTACTTGAATTTTGTGAAGAAAAAAAAAAACAGCCAAAAAAATGACTTTAGCTGCTCATATATATATTAGCAGGACTACTTGCTTGAGGAGAACTCTTCCAACTCATTGAACATTACCGTAAATTGTTCGGAGATGTTTACCTATCAAATACCGAATTGAGGAGAACTCTTCCAACTCATTTGAACATTACCGTAAATTGTTTGGAGATGTGTACCTATCAAATACCGAATTAACTAAGTCCAGAGAACAAGTATATCCAATCACTCTAACAAAATAGTATGACTAACCAACAGACTCTTAAATTAATGTGGGCTGGTACTAGAATAATGTATAACTCTAAATACTATTTTTTTTTGAGTTTTTTTTTAAAAACATCCCTCCAACTATCCACCAGATTTTTACTTAGTCCTCAAACTATCAAAATGTTTTATTTAGTCCTCCAACTATCGGCTTGCATTCTATTTAGTCCTTCCGTTAAATTTCCGTTAAGTTTCAAACGGGGACACAGTAGGACGGCAGTTTTGTTATAAAAAAAAAAAGTTTCCAACAACTAATTTGCAATCCTATGGAGTAGAAACGTGATTATGAGAGCCTTAGAGACAAAATTTAATTATGTCCCTTTAGAATAATATGATCAGGATAATAAGATCTTCACACTTATTCAAACGGATTAAAATTTGAGCACTTGATTTTTTTAACTATATTTTTTAATATATAAACCGTCTCAAAAAAATTAAGTGCTCAAATTTTAATCCGTTTGAATAGGTGTGAAGATCTTATTATCCTGATCATATTATTCTAAAGGGACATAATTAAATTTTGTCTCTAAGGCTCTCATAATCACGTTTCTACTCCATAGGATTGCAAATTAGTGGTTGGAAACTTTTTTTTTTATAACAAAACTGCCGTCCTACTGTGTCCCCGTTTGAAACTTAACGGAAATTTAACGGAAGGACTAAATAGAATGCAAGCCAATAGTTGGAGAACTAAATAAAACATTTTGATAGTTTGAGAACTAAGTAAAAATCTGGTGGATAGTTGGAGGGATGTTTTCAAAAAAACTCGAAAGAACGTTTTGTTAAAAAAAAAAAAAGTTTATAACCACCAATTTGCAATCCTATAGAGTAGAAACGTGATTATGAGAGTCTTAAAGACAAAATTTGATTGTGTCTCTTTAGAATAATATGATCAAAATAATAAGATCTTCACACCCATCTAAACGAATTAAAATTTGAGCACTTAATTTTTTGAGACGGTTTATATATTAAAAAATATAGTTAAAAAATTAAGTGCTCAAAATTTTAATCCGTTTGAATAGGTGTGAAGATCTTATTATTCTGATCATATTATTCTAAAGGGACATAATCAAATTTTGTCTTTAAGGCTCTCATAATCACGTTTCTACTCCATAGGATTGCAAATCTGGTTGGAAACTTTTTTTTTTAAACAAAACTGCCGTCTTACTGTGTCCCCGTTTGAAACTTAACTTAACGGAAACTTAACGAAAGGACTAAATAAAATGCAAGCCGATAGTTGGAGGACTAAATAAACATTTTGATAGTTTAAGGACTAAGTAAAAATCTGGTGGATAGTTGGAGGGATGTTTTTAAAAAAAAACTCTTTTTTTTTTTCACAAGTCACAACTTTAATTAAAAATAAATGTATCTTAGTAAAAAGGGTAAAAATAAGTATTGAAAACTTTAAAACTTCCAACATTATTACGCGAATCGGTATCTAAACCACAATTTGGATTCGGAACCGTTTGATGCAGACGAAAGCTTTTACATGCATCATATAAACCACTGCGTAACTAGCAAATTAGTACTGGGGCTAAACGTAACTTCGGCTACAACGTTCTGCTTTTTTGTTTTTGAAAAAATGGAACCGAAGATTGAGAAATTCTTCGAGCCTGTTGTGTTGACTCCGTTTCAGAGTACCCCTTCTCTTGATCGGCATTTTCAAAGTATCCCTTGGTCCGATGCCGACTCCGTCGCTGTAAGTATCACCTTTTCTCGAGCAATTTCCCCGTTTCCTGTCGAACTAATTCAGTGTTGTTTTCGATTCGCTACGTCAGTATAGGTACATTTGCTTCCCAAGTCCTTCTCTCTGTATATCTTATACATACATGTATCACTCTGATGAAGTCGAAATTAGGGTTTTGTTTGGAGTGATTGCTTGTGATTTCACTTTGTGTGCTGTTTTTTTTTTTTTTTCCCTGGTTGCTCCACCAATGTCATTTATGTATTGCTTTGTGTTCTACTACTCTGACGGTAATGGAAACAAGTGTAACGGCGTTTGGCTCTTAGTTGCACGGAGCGGGAGTGTGGGAGCGAAGCGTGTACAAATATCATGAAAATAATGTAGCATATAGTGTTCACTTTAAAAGTACAATCATTTAGGAATTTAAAATATGGGCCAAGTCCTCCGTAAGTTTAAGAAATAGGCTAGCTTTACGATATAGTATGATTTTCTTTTCAAGATATCATGACTTGGCTAGATATATGAGTTCATCAAAGACCAATTAATAAAACCAAGTGATGAATCCCTATTTTTCTATACAAATATCATACAAAAGCTCTCATCTTTGTAAGGAGTGAGCTCCCATCTCATTGTGAGCGGGCTCCCGTCAAGCTCCCAAGGTGGGAGCGGCATCACTTTAGGAGCTCCCTCCAACTAAGGTTTGGCTTGTTTAACACTGTAATGTCTCACTACCTCCATCCCAAATATTTGTTTGGTCCGCAAAATGAGGACTTAAATATAATAAATTCTCGAGAAAAAATTAAAGAACTAATGGATTTCCAGTAGAATGTTGAAAAAATTTAGAATTTTTATTGGAAATTTGTATTATTCTTAAATTCTCGTTTTGCGGATCGGACAAATATTTTGGGAAGGAGGGAGTATTTTGCTTAGTTATGAGAGAATCTCGAGCCCTACAGTTTTTTAATACATTTAGGCCTTGTTACGCTAAGGTTCTTATTTTTTAAATGCACTTTACGATACATGTCATTCTCTCACAATACATCACCTTTAATTCAAAAAATAAGTACTTATTTTTGTTAGGAGAATGAGGCCTTAAACTGAAAATTTGAGTGAAAAAAACCTTAAAACTCACTCCAATCTTTGGCTCGAACCCATACCAAATTGGGTTTTACCTCGATTTGTACTTAAATTATGGGAAACTAGATTCTTTATTAAAATTTAGAATCTATTTTAAGTCTCTTAAATATGCAACTTTGCCATTAATGAACCTTTTATTCAAAATTATGCTTATAATTGAGTTTGTCAATTGGATTGTTTCATACCAAACGAACCTTTTACCCAAATTAATTGTCAAATTTGAGGGAAAAAATAAGAGTAAGATTTTGAAATGGTCTAACTTGTTAATGGAATTGGAGACAAATTGGAGGTCCTATAATGTTGTGTAAGAGAGAAAGCTCATTGATTCATAATGTAAATTAAAAATACTATCAACCTATGATAAATGAAACTGCTGAGAGAAATTAGAGAATTTTCAATCCCATTGCAGCATCATACACGGACGGGCATAAAACTAAAGTATTGAAGTGAGTGTTTTCTCTTGTATAAACTGCCATTGTTCTTTTCTTTGTTTTTGCTGGATTGTTGTATTGCTCTTTTGCATTGAGGTTTGAGGCCTAGTTTCCCAAATGTGCTAAAACTACAAAGTTCCTTCACAAAATACACAGGGAAAAAAAAGTACTTTTAGTACATTTGGGAAACTACCCCTAAGCATGGGAAAGAATCCGATCATTATTGGAATCTTGAAGCAGATAATGTAGAGAAAAGACAATCTTGTTTGGCTTGGCAGTATGTTGAGGGAGATAAATAGTGGATAATCGTCTACGATATATGTTTACTGGAGAGAGAGCATATAAATTTTTTGATAAAGTGCTATATGTATGTAATGTATTGATAAAATGGAAGATATGCTCATGTTTCTCGGGTTGAAAATTTTACCATTCTAGAGGTTTCTGAATTTGTCTAAAGTCTTGTTAACGGGATTGATGCATTGACTTCAACACTCCATATTCCCTTAGGCTACTGATTATTATACTGTTAACTTTTTCATTCTCTTGTTTTGGCCTGATTGATGAATTTTTGATCTCGTGATGTTTGCATTGCCTGTCACTTAACTTTTCTGCTGTCATACCTCTCTTGTTATACCGTGTGCTATGTTGCTTGATCCATCTACACGTTTCGAGAATCTGACACTTCAACCCTTAATTTGCTGTTAGTCCTTTAAGCCCTTCTAGTATTCCCTTGTTAGGATTTGATTGATTTACAGCCCAGAAGACTTAGCCCACGGTGGGTTGGGTAGGAGATATGTGCCGGAACGAGTAGTTGGAAATCTATTCAACAAGCATATCTATGGAATTTTCCCTATCCTAAGGAGCTGGTGTCATACGCCCTTAGTTCAACAGCCAACTTCTGTAAACTAGAACAGGATGACCTTTTGTCATTGTACAAGCTGTGTTTCCCTTGCTGTTCAACTAATCCTGATACGCTTGACCTGTTTAATAAATGCTGTTCGATCACTTGTTCAACTTAAGTCATTGTTTCTACTGTTTCTTGCCGGCTGCTGATTACTGATATATTTTCAGGATTGTGAAAGAGAGGCTGCTGAGGCTGAGAAAGGCTCCTCTGATGAACGTAGAAGTGAATGTCAGATGAAGTTGTCATGGGCTCTTGTTCACTCAAAAAGACCAGAAGATGTGCTGCGCGGGATTGCTATGCTTGATAGTGGGAAAATAGATGTGGCAGTTAGCATCCCTCCGTGTATGTGAATTGTTGGGCATCTTTGGCTTTTTAAATTGGTTAATGATATCCGCCACGGAATATATTTCACAGTATCTGTTTCACCTCATACGTGTATAAAACACACTACAAACACCATGCCTACATGTCGGACCTGTCATGCGAGAAAATAATGGGACCCAGTAGGAGGTCAAGAGATTCAGTGAGATATTTCTGTGATGTGAAGCAGCCCTTTACTCTGTCGGACCCACCATGCGTACATGTGGGTTTGTCATCTTTGAGGGTAATGAGACCCACCATGCCCCATGGGAGACATATTCGAGGTTAGCCGATGCGGTCCATTGACATTTAGAGGCCCTCTTTTAGCATTGTTGGAACTTGCCTGTGTTGGCAAGCCTCTGATGTGGTGTTGGGTATGTTTTGTATTTTTAATCTAACCGGAGCTTTCCATAGTGCTGTTGAGTCTCTGGTGTTTGCTCCTGCTTGTTTTCTTAGTTTTTGCTAAGTTGACTTTCGGCTCCTTTTTTCTTCTTCAGAGTGTTGACTGGTTACCTTCTTTTCTTTTTTTTTTTTTGGCAAAACGCTTGTTGTTCGCAGCTTCTCTGGCTGTTTTTAGCAGCCCACTGCAAATGAAAGAGAAGGTCTATCTTCTGGCTGTTGGCAATTACAGAAGTGGAGACTATACAAGGAGCATGCAGCTTGTTGGACAATGTTTGGAGGTCTGCTTTTATGGATGGGAGTTGACATCCAATAGCTGTTTTTTGATCTCTGCATCCTTGTTTGTCAATTTTGGCTTCTTGTTGACATGCGATGTCTGTTTGCTTCCATGTTTATTAGTTGGATCTGGAATTTATGAGGGGAAGACACTAACATCTTTTGTGTTTGGTTGCGTTAGTAAAATGGGAAGTAAATACATATGTTTGGGGAAAAATGTATTTTTGTCTAGTTAACTATGAAGAATGAGTAATAGGCATCAATAAGTACGGACTACGGAGTAATATAATTGCACTTTCAGTTTCCTTTCCCTGACTGATCCAATACCGCATATATTTATTTTATAGGGTTCCAAGTTTATGGCAATGCTACTACAAAGTTTAATGTGCATCCCCAAACCGTTAGAGATTGCCTCGTAGGGTAATGACCTATGTTGCAGCTTATGTTAACCATTCCTGGTAGATACTATTGTAGTAGTAAAGAGCATGCCAAGTTGCACTTTCGTCACTCAGATTTATGTAAAGAATGTCAGTCCGGTTTGACAAGTGCATTCTGTTTCTTTCTTTCTTTTTCTAGTTAAGTTGGTATTTGACATGTCAGTGTGAATTTGTAGATTGCACCTGATTGCATGCAGGCTCTGTCCCTAAAGAAAGCAATTGAAGATAAGATCACCATAGGTAAGAACTAAGAGCATCTGCTAATGCCAGTAGTTAGTGCTTGCCTTTATTTTTGCTGCATTTGACATTAGACATAGTAGGAAGTTTGTTAACCTTGTAAGGTCCCAGAATGCTTGTTGACTGCAGCCAGCCCTTTTTCTGGCTACTTGTTGGCCCAATCCCATTAAAATAGTGCACAATCATCCAAGTCCATTGGCTGTTGCAACAGTCCCGTACCACAAAGACGTTTATTTTAGAGCTGTTTCTCTGTCTTGTTTCATAATAATCTGTTGAACACCCCAACGTCTTATATTCTTATTTGCCTCTAGCTACTTGCTTAATCCGGAAGTTTTCATCACCCCATTCACCCATTTTGTTTCAGACAAATCTCAGTTCTCATCTCATCAACCTTCAGAAACCATTGATTTGCAACATCCCATTATGCAAAAGAAAAAGAAGGGTCAAGTGCAAACGAGGGAAAGGAATCCTAATTGGACTAAGGAAGAAGATGAAGCACTTTGTAGAGCATGGTTGCGTATCCCGGAAAATCCAACAGATACTGACTATACAGGAGCAAGGTTATGGGATCGAATTCTGGAAGAGTTTATTGACATATTGGGTTATGAGGCAGATAGGGCTAACACAGGTTTGATGCACCGTTGGTCAAGCATTCAGCCCCGCCTTATCAAATATTCCGGATTTGTACGCTCAGTAGAGGGGGGGACTCATACCAGTGGCTATAATGGTGAAGGATCGGTAAGTTTAGTTCCTAAGTTATGGTACTCAGCCCTATTTAAATTGAGCTTAGACTAACTTTGATTCTTGTTTATTGCTTGCTATAGATAGGAGCTGCAAAACAACTGTACTACAAATCCGAGGGTCGCCCTTTCAAATGGGTTGGCTGTTGGTTAATCCTTAAAGATTCCACAAAATGGAATAGCTATACCCAAGAGCATGAATGCAAGAAACATAAAATTGCACGAAGGAAGAGAGATGGTTCGGATTTGGATGTTGAGCAAACTTTAGATTCTTTGAATCCATCAACTCTTGCAACACTGGGTTCAAATGCAGGTTCAGTTAGCCTTGACAATGGGAATTCACCATTGAGTCAAGGATCACATGAATTGCCAAGACCCCTTGGACGAAAAGTGGCGAAGAAAATACACCGAAAGAAGAACCTTGATCACTCAGAGGCTTTGAAGTTCTTTGCAGAAGAATTTAACAATTTGAGAAAGGAGCAAAAAGAGATTGCTGAACAAGAGATCAATATGGCAAAACAACGAGAACAAATGAAAATACAAGCGAAACTCGAACTAGAGCGGATGAGGATTGCAGCGAAACGTGAGAAAGAAGATATGGTGTTTGAGAAAGAGATAATGATGGCTGATCCGAATTCGCTTCCTACCGAAGAAGGGAAAGCTTGGGTCATTGCGCAACAAAAGGCGATTTGGAGAGCGGAGTCTAAACTCGAACGAGGGCGAATGAGGTTTGAATCTAAACATGAGCTAGAGAGAATGAAGTTGGAGAAAGAGATCATGATGACTGATCCCAATTTGGTTCCTACCGAGGAAGGGAAAACTTGGTTCGTTGCACAACAAAAGAAGATTTGTGCGCGTTTAATGCAAGGGGTATAAGAGATGGCTCAAGTCGCGGGTTTGAAACCGGTGGACTCCCCAAACCCGACTGACGTGTAAAAAAATTTGTTTTATTTGGCCCGAACCCGACCGATATACTTATTCGAAACCGTCCGTGCACCCTTTTAGTTGGTCGAGCCGGGTTGGTTCTTAAGGTTTTTTTTTTTTAAAATTTCGCGTGTTTTGTTCGTATTGTCTAATTTTTTTTAACATTTGCCTAATATTTTTTTAAATTAATTATCTGTCACGATAAGAAAAATTTATAAAGTAAAAAATTAGGACCAAAAGCAAAAAAAAGAAGAAGCTCATTATGAAACAATAGTCTTTTGACTCTTTTTGGTCTAAAGTATCATTCGATATGAATTTTTTTAATATTGATCTATGTTTTTATAGTTATTCGATTCATCTTACGAGTAATTAATGTTAAAAATTACAGCAAAAACTAATCAAAAAATTAAGAAAAATAAAAACTACCAAAAAAAATTATGGACAACAAATACTACTAGTTTATTAAAAATTAACAAATCAAGATATAGCTAAGAAAATTTTTAATACAACGGTAATTTGTAATATTTCTCTAATATGGTGTAGGACTTATACATGCATAGGGTCCATATTATGTGATAGAAAGTTACATTTTTTCGTACCATAGCGGATAGTGTTAGAGTCCAAAATGAATATTCCCAAATTTTCATAGATTTAAGTCGGCAGTATCAAATTTTAATTTTGAGAGGAAAAAAGAGCTTTGTCTTTCTTGCATCCCAAACAAGACCTATCTGGGTCTCATCTTCTAGACAAACCACAGACACCATTATATGTATTCTGCTGTTTCTTTCTCCTCTCAGATTCGTAGCTACGAAGGCACAAAACGTTCTTCTTCTGCCCTTCTTCCCCTGTTGAAAATCCTTTGACAAATGGAAGCGAAGATTGGGAAATTCTTCGAGTCGGTGGCAGCTTCTTCACCGGCGGCGACACATCCCTTGGTCCGATGGCGACATCGTAGTCGTAAGTATTTCGTTGCTGTTCGAATTATTAAGGGCTCTTTTGTCTGATTGCTTGCTAATTTTTTTTTCCTACTACTTGATTTTCTTTCGGTTTCACCATAACCTCGCTCAGTTCGTATATATGTATGGACATACGTGTTGTCTTTCTGATGGAGCTGAACTTAGGGTTTTGTTCAGAGTGATCATTCTTTATTTCCCATTCTTTACTCTCTTTTTTCAGTGTTCTAATAGTGGCCGCCTTGGCCGACTGGTCCCCACCTAGGCGGTGATCCAACCCCTAGATTAGGCAGCCTACTAGTCCCGCCTAAGCGCTAGGCGACCGTCTGGTCGGCCGCCTAACGATTTTTAGAACATTGATTGGTTTTTTTTATTTTTTTTGCTGATTAGTTCTCAAATGTCGTTTTTGAGTATTGCTTTGCTCGACAACTTCTGAAGAATCTGAACATACTGAAAGCAAGTGTGTACAGGACGGTTGTTGGCTTGTGTTGAACTTTGGTGTCTAATGGTTTTTGGATGGTTATCCTAAGCTGCTAATGGAATTGGAGGCAAATTGGCTAAAATGGACATATTGAAAAGAACTTTCGTTTCTAATGGTTTTTGGATGGTTATCATTTACTTTGTATTTAAGTTAATAGGGTAGTTTTTTTTTGCAAGATCCCATTAGTTCTGTGCCCACCAAGCGTGAGTAATGAGTGTTGTGGCATTGTTGACATTCAATTTGAGCTCAAAATTGTTTTGACGAACTTATTAATCGCCTCTGTGTGTGTGTGTGTGTGTGAGAGAGAGAGAGAGAGAGAGAGAGAGAGAGAGAGAGAGAGAGAGAGAGAGAGAGAGAGAGAGAGAGAGTCAGTCTTGCCTTTATGGGGTGATCTTACATTGCTAAACTCTTGTTCTGTACCATTCTGTGGCTCTTTGTCCAGTGTAACATAGCAGTTTAAAGTTGCTTGTTAACTAGGCCTACGCATAGACCTGACCTGAGGCTCTTACTATACCCTGTTTTTCTTTCTTTTGCCTGAATACCTGAATCCTTTAGTTATCCTGTTATTTGTATCATACCATATCATGTCCAACAACTCTTGCCAATCCTTTTTGTTTGAATGATGGGAATGCACCAGATGATTGGCTTATATGGTTAAGACCTGGTGCCGTCTTTGATTAACAGCTGTGGTCAATTAAGTCTTGCATGAAACTTTTTTGGGCCTGCACTTTTGTCCAGTTTACTTCTCATAGGTTTGTGCACATGGTTCCATCTTACTCAGAATTTGGGGTATTTGCCACTCACAAATGTTATCGACATCTTTTTCTTTTCTTTTTTGGATTTTCCCTTATTGTTGGGGTCATTGGTCTCTGCAGTTCGACCATTATTTTGCAAAACTAAAGAATGAAATGTGCCAATGTCATTGTTCCCACACTATTCAACCACCGGGTCTTACAATAACTTCCTTCTAGTTCTCAACTAAACGTGACAGGGTTGAACAGTTTAAGAAATGATGTTTGGTTACTGGTTTTCCTGCATCCTGCCACGTTAGCTAAGTCACATAATGTGCTGTTGCAAGTGTGGAAAGCTTTGATCAAAAGCATCCCAAAGTAATATAATCCGTGAGGGTGAGGATTTAGAGCGCAAGCGTAGAGTGAGGTTGACAGCGGGAGCTGGGTCCTATCGAAGGATTTTGTGACTCCACTATTAGGCATTCGTAACAATTCAAGTTTTCATCTTCTTCTATTTATTCCTACCTCTTAATCCTGATATATTTGTAGGGTTGTGAACGAGAGGTTGCTGAGGCTGAGAAAGGTTCCTCTGATGAGCTTAAGAGTGAATGTATCATGAGGTTATCGTGGGCTCTTGTTCACTCAAGAAGACCAGAAGATGTGCAGCGTGGGATTGCTATGCTTGAAGGTGAGAAACTAGATGTGTAATATAGCAGGCTTCTGTGTGTGAGAGTTGTTTGTCATCTTTGCTTTGTAACCTGGGAAGTGATTTTGTCACCAAATATTTTTCATTCCTTTTGACCCCTTTTTCACCTTATACACGTATCCACACTAAATATACGAGGGTACATGTGGGGCCTACCATATCTGGAAAAAGGGTTGACTCTGTCCTGTGGGGAGATGCATAGGAGGTGAAGATATTTGGTGGAATATTCCAGCAATATCTAGCAACAATAGTCATTAGATGAAAACAATCTTTTATTAGTTCCACTAACTGTATAAATGAAAACAATCAATTGTCATACAACGTCCGATAGTTTTGGGGGCTAATGAGTAACAACCTTAGTAGATAGCATGCACCAAAGTTCATAACATACTTTATCAATGTTTTGTCAACAAACCAAAAGGTGTATAGTAATTGTGCATTCTGCTCTGACTAAAAACAACTTATGCTCCACCTAATTGGGATTAGCCTACAACAATCAAAGCCAAAAGAAATGATAAGGTGCTAATTGGATAGCTCATGATAAAAGGTGATGACCGAATTGTATTCCCCAGTAGTAAACCTATGAGTCTGCGATGCAGACAATCAACAGACTGTTTAGGCTAGTAGCTAGCTTCTCTGCTCACTTCACATATCCAAACACATCACACATCTGAATGTACTCAGCCCCCCCTTCTCCGTCCACTATCCCATTTTCAATGAGCAAAAGTCCAGATACTTTTTGATACCTTGATAAATCTGAAAGATGAAGGAAAGAGGATACATCATTTGTATTGCAGCAAATGGTACAGAATTATTCTGCACAAAGGATAAAACTACAGATGCCATAAAGCTACCTCTATTGGCCTTTATAAACAACTTTGATACAAAAGGGTTGACTTTTGGTTGCGCCCCCCCCCCCCCCCCCCCCCCCCCCCCCCCCCTGTTTTTTTCCCTTTGGATGGTCAAAACCAGCTTCCATTTATGACTGGGATACCTTCTTGTTGGCAGCTTCTCTGGCTAGTGTTTCCAGCCCACTGCAAATGAGAGAGAAACTTTATCTCCTGGCTGTTGGATATTATAGAAGCGGGGACTATTCAAGGAGCAGGCAGCTTGCTGAGCGTTGTTTGGAGGTCTGATCTCTGTATTCTGGTTCTTTGATACATCACCTGATTGGTGACTTCCAATATCTGTTTCTGATCTATGATATTCTGGTTTGTTTGAGTTGGCATGCAATATCTGTTTGCTTCAGTTGTCTATTATTTGTTTGGGATGTGTTTCGATCTTGGATTAATTGAGGTCAAAGAAAAAGTGACTATAATATCAGAAAAGAAAATAAGTGGAAGCCAATTTTTTTCCCCATGAAAATGAGCAGGAAATGATTAACTGTTTGTCAATAATTTTTTTTCCTACCTACAAAAAATAACTTAAGTATTTCCACTTTCATGTCATATGACAAATTGAAGATCCAAACGTATCCATATCCATTAAATTTGTCAAGTATCCATTAATTTTGTCAAGTTTTACAATCATTGCACTGCTGCTAGATGTAACTAGGATCCCGGAGTATTTAGTAGAGCTTTCGGGCTATATGAGCTTTCGGTCGTTGTCAAGTTTTACAATCATTGCAATCTGCTTATGTCAGCAATTCTCTGTAGACGTTCTTTTGGTTGTCAGAGTTTGCTAACTTCCACTTTCATCATTGAAAAACGTTACAAACATGTAGGTGTTCGGATAAAAAAAGGGAAAATGACGGCTCAGGATGTGTTTTGATAATTGATACTCGCGAAGGACATGCTAAGAACATTTGTTAATGCTGAAAATGTCCATGGCGGGTATTAATTATCAAAACACGTTCTTGGCCGTAATTTTCCCATAAAAAAAACATGTAGGTGTTTAGACACAGAATATGATTTGGTTTGGGAAGTGCATTCTTTTTCATTTTTTCTTTCTTTCCTTCTCCGTTAGTAGATTGGTACTTTTGTTTCCCTTCATTTATTGTAAATTTGGTATTTGAGAATGTGAATTTGTAGGTTCTTTTTCATTTTCTTTTTTTCTTTTGTGGATTGTATTGTTGGTATTTGACAATAAGAACGTGCAGATTCTTCTTCTTCTTCTTTATTTGTTCTTTCAATTTTAAGTTGGTATCTGACGACTGACAATATGAATTTGTAGATTGCGCCTGATTGGAGGCAAGCTCTAACCCTTAAGAAAGCAATTGAAGATCGGATTACAAAAGGTAAACAATCAATCGTGTTTTGCTTACCTTCCCCTTTTTTTAATGGCCATTGAAGATCAACCATTGTATACATATGAACTTTCTGCCCTCGTGTTTCGTTGTTTCTTTAACACAGATGGAGTTATAGGAGTCGGCATTGCTGCAACTGCTATAGGACTATTGGCTGGTGGGATTGCGGCGGCAGTGTCTCGCAAGAAATGATATCATGCTTTATTAAACCGTTGTAAAATCAAAACTCATTGGAGTTACCATCCTATCCCCGGACCTATGTTGAATTTCTTCTAATCTCCTCATGTTTTGCTTTCTGCCATGTACAAAGATGATGGTTTTGGTCTATGACGTGCAAATATTGATGGTTTACTTTCATGTATAGCATGGATAGCTAAGAACCCTGTTTCCATCAGGATGTGCTTAAGCTACATTTGAAGTATGTAGCTATCTAGTCACCTATCGTGTAGTATCTTCAAGTTTTGAGATTTTATGGGCCCATCTTAGACCCGTAGAGATGATCTGAATCATTCTATCTCGTAAACCTCACTAAGATGTACGGCATGCTTAAAAATATGTTTAATTATGATGCATACTTTTGCCATTTTGCAAGAAAAATTGAATGGTAAATAGTCCTAATCAATTTTTTTTTTCCGTCTACCTTTTTTGTAGTGAATCATTGAGGTAGCTACTAGCTACTTACATCTGATTCAAAGTTATTCTTTCTTACATAGATACTTCCATGCAAGGTCTACGAGTTGCAATGATTTAGATCATCCTTGTGTGCTCAATGGGTTCACAAGTTGCAAAACTAGAGGAGGCTGTAGCCTGTAGGATAATTGACTTTGATGAGAGCTTAACGTCTGTAACTTAATAGGGGTTTCTTGTGATTCTAACATATTTGGATCAATTCAAGAATCTTACCCAGACATTTGGTAAAAATTTTCTTACTAGGTTAGAGTATGTCATTCAAGATCAAATTAGTTATGAGAAATCACTTATCTTATTTTACCTTTCCAGTCATTGAAATTATGAGAATTACGATTAATGGTCACTGTACATTGCTTCTATACTTATTTGTGGCTCACATCACTGCCAAATTTCCATCAGCATCCCTTATTACAAGATTCAACCACATCTTGGTACCTTGATTCAAATATTTAGCGCTCATTTTCTCCTGAACAAAAGCTTGAAAACTAAAATCACCATTACCTCATCTAACGTACCCTTTAAACATTCGATAAGTTAGAATCACAAGAAACCTAATTTTCATATTGATAATCCAAATGGCCAAAATATGCTATCCAGTTTCAAGGTATCTTGCAGTGTACTCTGAATAACAAAACAATGTGATCGATAACTGTCACATAACATGGATCCTTGTTGGGCTGTCTGCCTTGTCTTCAGCAGAACACAGAAACCACATTTCAATCTCCAGGAGAAGAGATGATGTCAAAGACAGTCCATAATCCTCTCCGTGCATTGACCGACATCGATGGCCTCAATCTTGGACTCGGAACGTCCCAGCGTAGTGACAGATTTAAGAGGAGTCCCCTAAACTTTGTCAAATAGGAATCAAACCTAGCATAGCCAAACAACATTGTTACAGACACATTTCAGTTGAAATGGTTGAAAAAAAATGCATTGAACAACTAATTGTAGATACCGGACAAGAAGAGAGAGAGAGTGGTAAGTCATAGTGTGAGAGTGGTAACCTATGTTGTTTGGCAGGCTAAGCAAAGCCTTCTGGGAGCAAACATTAAAAAGGAAGCCAATCGGCCAAATGGAATTTCTGGAGTTGAGGGTTTCACATTCTACAATGTCCAATCAATACAGTAGAGAACCAAAACTCACCCACATTGAGCAATTTGATATTGCTGAGGTAAGATCTTATTTAACTAGCCAAAGCAGAAGAACCAATTTAGGCAACTGAGGTGTCTCAGAATTGTTGGTCTGAATGTCGTATAAGTTCATGATCACAGAACTGCTAGTCAACATAATCCATGCAGAACATAAAAAAAAACTTCCAAAATTTCATGGGCCGATAAAATGCTTCACATAACCAATTAATAAGGGGGGAAAAAAAAAACAACGTACATAACATCTGCAGCAAACCAAATTCTCCTGAGGATCAACCTGAATTTTGCTCGATATGTGCAACAGACGAGAAGCAGTGATTGGCTCGTTTGAATATAGAGTAGCACCATTATGTGACCACTACTTCATTGCTCATGTGTGTTCCCTGCAACTGTGTTTTGTGCTTCCACACTGGATGCTTTTAGCAAATCCAAAGAGCATCCCTTTAAGACTGGCTGCAATTCCTTGGAAACAATTGCTTTCATACCAGAAAACAACTCCACAAGCCTCTGTTTAAGAAAGGGGGAAATTGCTTCACAATAAACCAAAATATCAAGCGAGTGAAGCACTCCTTTTCTAACAAGCATACAGAAGGCTGATAGAACCCCATGATTAATTATATCCTTCCTCCCAACATCATAGTTCTCCATAAGAAGGAACAAGAACTCAAGAAGAGTGTGAGTCACGTCAATGTATTTTGGAATTGAGTGTACAATAAGTAAGATTGCAGGCTCAATATTCATAACGTTGTCCAATCTTTCATCAAAGAACAGCCAATCATAAAACAGGGCCAGCTTAGCATTGGCTTGAACATAATTCCTCCCGCAAGATTTCAATAGCCATCCTATAACAGCCCATCTAGGGATAACTGCTGATTGGATAATCTCATTGGGTGGATGGTGCGAACAACAAATAAATCGAACAATGTCAACAACAAGAGTCTCTCTCTCTGGAAAGCTAAGAAACTTCCTACCAAACCAAGCTTGGTACCTCTTTTGACTCCCTAAATTCACACGTGTAAGCAAAAATCGCAATTGAGTTTCCATTTCTGGAGTGATGCGGAGCAAAAAGTACCGACTTGAAGTCCTTGATAGGTAAAGCTGTGAAATATCACGGTAGTCACTAGTCTTGAATTCACCAGGATTGAACAGCAAATCCTTCCATATTGCTCGAAACTCAGGTATATGAACCAACTCTTGTAAAAGGCGAACAAGATCTCTTCCTATCTTGAAACACAGATGGAATTGCTCCCTAAACATTCGGATACAAAACTTGATCTCAAGTTGCTTTAAGACGTCCGATTTTGAATTACTTGATAACCTATAATGATCGGCCAATAACCGAAGAAATGTATAAAGAGCACTTGTTAAGACTATTGGGTCTTCTTCTAATAAGCAATCCCATTTAGCTAAAAAAAGACCGACCAACTCTGAACATAACCACAAATTTCCTTCAGTAAAATCTCCAGAAACAATTTGCCTCAGCAGGGCCACCAACAAGCCATCGATCCCTATAGCTGAAACAGAAACCATTTCACTAGTAATCCAAATCAACTGAACCTTTGCTGTATCTACAAGTTTTGGGTACAAATCATTAACTACCTTCGTAAGCATATTGGTGAAGAAACCATAACCGTCTGTTATTTTCCCATGTAAGTGCTTAATATGAACTTTGGCCAGATGGGGTTCACATAAAATTCCGTAAAGGATCGCCCGATTAAGGTTTACGTACTCCGGTGGAGATGGAATTGTGAGTGGGAATGGGGGTCTTAGCTGAGATTCAATAAGGCCAAAGGCTTCTCGTAGACAGACTCCAATGGGGTTCTCAGCTTCGTGGCCTTCTGTTTGGATCAGCTTTGAAGCCATTGGTACCTATTGGTTAAGCCCCTTACTAACTGAGATGGCAGCATAAGCCATTAGGGACAACTTCTTTGGTCCCTTGAAGGTTCAGATATTCCTCTACTCCTCTTCGTGTTAGGAAGCTGCAGAAAGGAATCAGAAGGACTCCAGTCCCAAAAGACTGTCCTTTGCATCTTGTGGTGTCATTTCTTTGTTCTCACTGCTGATCTCTTTCACTTGAGTCCTCTGTTAAATATTTTTCCCCTTTCTTCTTTCTCAATCCTCTACTTGCCTGAGCCAAACAAAATGGGGAAACATATAACGAAAATTGTACACAAGTTACACTAACACAAATAACGCATCACACACAAACACATGCAAGTGAACAAAGTTGCTTCCAAACAATGCAAATAAACCAAAGGGCATTTTGTGTTTTCGGGCCAAACTGGATGGATGACTAGAATGCTTCATACGTGCACAGCACGAACAAGAGAAAACAAAACGAACACGATAGCTAGCCAAGTAGGAAAGCAATAATCATAGTTCCCAAGGGTCTGTAAACAGTTAGATTCTCTTGCCATAATCCACAATACCCATATACAACAACATAACGGAACCCATCTAGTCCCCAATCTTGTTCTTTAAATAAATTCACGAATGATACAGTCAAATACATTATACCTACACCCGCAATACAATGACAATCTGACACTGTAAAAACTGAGGACTAATATGAAAGAGAAAAGAAAAACTCAAAAAGCGTATCAGGCGGTTTCTTACTGTAAGCAATGTTGTCAGTAAAGATACTATTAGGTATACTAACTACCTAAGCTATTTGTCGCACTTAGCAATAAAAAATCAAGGAAGCTGAATTTGGAAATTCGGAAACAAGAGAAAAGAATCAGAACTTTTAGGTTAGCAAACACCCACAAAGGCAATTAATTGAGGAGGTTATCAATTAAGTAGTAGTAGTAACTAGTACTTATAAAACAGCAGAGCAATAAAACCCATTGATACTGACCTTTCTTCAGCCAACTGCATAATAAGAACTGAATGAAGCCCTAATGTACGGATTACTTGGGCCAGCAGAGAAACCGGGATCCGAACTATACAAGGCGTTTAGGAAAATACTCCAGCGTTGATTGCGACGGGTATCAAGGTGGCACCTGGATAGTTGTGGGAGTGTTGCTACGTGAGAGAGAGGGAGGGGTTTAGCAGGTGAGGAAGAAGGGGAGGAAGGGTTTTGATGGAACAATAATGATAGGGGCACCCAAAATTTTCTCGCCGGGTGGAGAAGATTTTCAGTGCTACCATGTGGAGGGATGCGGAGGGATTTGGGGTTGTGAGAGAGAGGGAGGGGACACAGAAAATCGTCAATTGGAAGGAGAAAATCGTAACTTGCCGTGGCAGCAAACATTATGATTTATGACCGATTAAAAAAAACAGCATATTAATTTAAAGTTCAAATGAAATAATTTTATAGGAGCAGAATGTCCTTTAGATTTTACGAAAAAATATTTATATCTTTATTATAACAAAAATTCTTAATTTTTGTCAACAAAAACTTTTTTGCTATAGTAACTTTATTCACAAATCCATCAACTTTTCCACTACAGGCAATAACTTGACATTTTTTAACAACTTATTCACTACCGAAAACACCTAACAACTTCAATTCTCAAACACAAATAAAAATTTACAAATTTTTCACTACCGGAAACACCTCCTATTTTGAGACGGAAGGGTTATTATTCAATTTCAACGCTTCCATAGTGTCAAATGCTTTTGCAATTTCCATTTTTGTTAGCTAAATTTTCACACCTGATAGCTAGCTTACAAATTAATATATGCTGGGATAAATGCAAGGGTCAATTCCCACCGAGTCCACTTTCGTTGGGGTAATTTCCACTGTAATAATGCTACTCACACAACAATTCAAACATTACAATTTACATAACTTCTTACGTACATGTGGAGTCTACACATAGTAGTATGTGTGAAGTTTGCATGTATGTGAGAGGTTGTGTTTGGTGTTGTGATTGGATTGTTGTGTGAATATCATTTTCATTTTCCCCGAGTCCAGTTCGATTTTCTTTTCTTTTCTTTTCTTTTCAAAGAGTCTAAAGACTCTAAACCCAATGTGCCTAAACCCTAAACCCGAAGTCAGAGCCGGCTCTGAGTTGCGGCTGCTTTAGGCTTTCAAAAATTTCTGAATTGTAAGGACTCTCCTATTATAGTCCAACAAAAAGGTCATATTTTTAATTTTTCGTTTTAAGCCCTCGAAAAGATAAGGCTGGCTGTGCCCAAAGTGTCTAAACCCAAATAGCCAAAACCCAGAATGCCAAAACCTTTGACTAAACCCTAAACCCAAAGTGTCTAAATTTGTTTTAAAAGGTTAAAAAAATAAAATAATGTGCGTGGTTGTTTCGATTAAAAAAAAAAAAAAAACACCTTGACGTGGTGGAATTATTTCATGCTTAGCCTTGATGGGAAGAAGTCCAAAAGTTGAGTTCGACGTAATTTTCCGTAACAAAAATGATACTCATACAATAATCTAAATACAACAACTTACACAACCTCTCACATGCATGTGGGCTCCACACACACTACTATGTGTGGGCCCCACATGCATGTGAGAGGTTGTGTAAGTTATTGTGGTTGGATCGTTGTGTAAGTAGCATTATCCTTTCCGTAAATGCAATATAGTACTAACTAGTACTCCTGGAAGCAGGTTCATCGCAATCTCGACATGAGTCTGATCATCATGAAACGCTTCCAGGCGATGAAAGCCCACAAAACGGTATCCCGGGGGCTTGTATTGACTCGGCCCACTACTTGCGTGTATTGGGCAATCTCAACCGCTCGTTCGGTGATCAACAGGCCGGATAATTTGAATTGAACTTAAATGCAAAATGCTTATTTTATGTGTACGTTGATCCGAACTGTTCATCGCAATTGAACGGTAGAGATTGCCCACTACACGCATGTAGTGATCGAGCCGAATCAAACGGAAAAGGACCAGTGGAATCTCACCTTCGATGCAAAAATAACTACTCCATGGTACTTCTCTCTCTCTCTCTCTCTCTGAAAAGTGAGTGTATAGTTTTATTTCCGTAGACTGAAATGATTTTGAATTTCCATTTCTATTTGGATAGCCATGTATAGAAATAGGCAAGTAGAGAGAAATCTCAAAGATATTGGTTTGGAAAGATTTATAGATTTCAAATTAAAAACAAGATTCGAATATTTTAAATTCAAAAGGATTCATAGATTATCGAACAACTTCTTTCTTAAGAAAGGAAACCTATGTAAATCAATATGGTGTACTTTAAGGAAATGTGCAACTGAAGTTTGCATTCTTTGTTATTTAACCCCAATAATTTACCCATCTTTACCATAAATATCAAATTAGGTTTCCTTCATTTTTTTAAGGGGAAAAAAATAGGTTTCCCTTTTATCCCCACCATCCGTGCCTCAATCAATAGGCTCAGTATTGTTGTTTTCCATTATTGAATAGTTAGCCCCAAATAAAGGATTTTTAAACTCAAAGAATTCTTGTAAATACTCTAGAATAATAGTGATAATTAGAAGCCGTTCCACTATTTCAAAAAGTGGGTTTTTGAAAAAGAACGTAAATTTCAAGGTCAAAAATCATGTATTTACGTAAATAATTTTCCTACTAATACGAATCTTATTTGATAGATCTCATTAAGATCTTTTAAATAGTGCAAAAAAAATTAAAAAATTATTTTTCATTTTCGTTATATATAAGTTTAAAATTATCTTCTTTTTAAAAAAGAAGATTTTTGAAAAAAGCGGAATGGAGCCTTAAATGAGTTTAATCAGGTTTCTCTCTCTCTCTCACAAAATCCTCCAAATCCCCAAAAACCTTACCCTAAGCACCGAACCAGAGGAGGGTGTTTAATTGTGTGCCTCATGCAGAAAACTATGCGTTTTTTTTTTTCCCCGCCAAGACTTTTTTTTTAAAGACAAATGCTATAAGGTGCCCTTAGGGCATAAATTTGGAACACAAGTTTAGGGTTCTTTAAATACTTTAATTACATTTTCTTATAGTCATTCCAACATCAACTAATAATTGAAAATGAGTAACGTTAACAAAAAAGAGACTGACACAATCATTTTTTCCCTATTTTGAATGACAAAAATTACCATATGACTCTTCCTATTCTTCCATGTTTAAGGTGAGAATTTTGGGGGGAAATCTAATCAGTTGACCATATAACTCTTCCTATGGAAACTTGGCGCCAGTTTCTTTTCCATAAGAAACAATTCTCAAAAGAGCAGGTTCAGGTGGAAGCATTATATACGTACCTCTTTTAGTTCCCCTGACCACCTGTTTCAAACGGGGAAAGAAAATAATACATACCCAGTGTTCGCTCGTTAATTCTCTTTCCTGAGGACAAATTATACAGGTATGAACTTTTTCTTATTTTCATTTTCACATCTTTGTTCTAAGTTATTTGGAAAGAATTTGGTGAAAGTGTTGAAGAGATGAACAATTTAGTGAAAAATACAGAATTCGGACAATATTTTCTCAGTGAAGAGGAGACTTTTGTTTTTTACAAAACCACTTCGAGCGACGTAGGATTGAATCCTATATCTTGTGTGGAGGATTAGAAATTAGAGTTTTGGTAATTTTTTTTTTGTTATCTAACCTGAGTTTTGTATGATAGTATTTTGTCATTAAAAAAAGGTATTACAAACATTTATGGGTAGTTTAGAAAATAGTGGCGATAAATAATAATTTGTGAAGTATCTATGAACACAACTCATGGGTTTTTGTATATTTATTGCACAATATTGTCCTAGGGCACCTATTAGCGGGGCTGTTTTATAAAACTAACTTTAGACAATAATTTGTTACTTCCTGTTTCTCCAAGCGGTTCCTCCTCCTTTTTTCTCGTTCCCATTGGAATTTTCCGATTTCATTCATAATGATGCCTTTGATTTATCTGGCTCAAGTTGGATTGTTTATCTCGGATTTTGTGTCTGCTGTTTTTTTTTTTTAAATTTTATTTTTACAACCTGTTTTAGCAGTTGATAACCTGGAGAGGTTCCATGTCAAATTTACTTACGCTTTCATTCATAATGATGCCTTTGATTTATATGGCTCAAGTTGGATTGTTTATCTCTGATTTCGCTTCTGCTTTAATTTTTTTTAAAATTTTATTTTTTACAACCTGTTTTAGCAGTTGATATCCTGGAGAGGTTCCATGTCAAATTTACTTACGCTTTCATTCATCTGTACAATTACATTCTTTTTTTATTTATTAATAATTTACTATCATCTTTTTGGCCATTCGTTAAAGTTATTTTCCATCCCCCGTTGGAGATTAGATTTTTCATTTGGGGCTGGAAAATGGCCAAAACAACCTCCATTGGACTTGCTTTAATTCTCGATTATTATTAATGATATTTGCCGTGTTCAATTCTCATACAAAGAAAGAGAGAACGGATTGAACTCTTCTTCATACATTACCTAGTCGCGGAGCCACCTAGGTCCCCAGGGGCATGGGCCCTACTGCAAATTCTTTTTTCTAGTTTCAGTTTCAGTTTTTTTTTTTTTTTTCAATTGGTAGTTTAAGTTTTACTTTTAACCAAACAATGTTGCTTTTGTACATTTGAGCCAATTAGCTAACAGAATTAGGTGCATCAAGGAATTTTGTCAATAACTGAAAAATAGGGTGAACATTATTTATTTATTTAGAATCCATACTAGGTCCAACTTCAATAGTCAAAGTCATTTTCTTAACATTTTAATCATTTTCTAAATATATACTATCTCAATATACATTCTTATGTCTTTAATCAAACTATCTAACTTTTTGTTGCAAGACCATGTTATTTGATAAAATACTTGTCAAAAATAAAAATAGACTATTGTACATTTTTCTTCTGAAATGTTCTACAAGGTTGTCAAAAAGAAGGATGTAAAGAAGGAAATATATTTCCCAAACTGGATGTAAAGAAGGAAATATATTTTTTAGGAGGACTCTAAAAGAAGAATGTAGGCTGTTGGATGAAAATAATCCTTGCCGTTTATTAAGGGTGTGGATGGCTATAAAAAGGAAGAATGTGTGCATTTCATATGAGATAACACTATTTAATACTGTATTTGTTTATCCAATATTAAAGTCATCCGTCCATCCTTTTCTTTATAGTGCCTAGTGTTTTAAAAGGCGCTGAGCACTAGTCGGGTAGCAACCCATTGCTTAGCATTTCGGCCGCCGAGGTGCCCGCCTTGCAATTAAGTTTTTTTTTTTTTTTTTTGGAGAGTCCAGACTCAAAACGCCCGCCAAGCCTTGCCGAGTACCTAAACAAGCCACCTAAGAAAAATCGTGGTGACCCATTCCCTAGCGCCTAGGCCACCTTTTAGAACATTGACCTGAGCAATGATACAAGGTAAAATTGCTGAGTTTAGTTGAACTACGGATTCATGTGAAACTTAATTAATGTAATGGGTAGCTTTTTTTTTGTGTTTATTTTTTTTTCTTTCACTTCACTTTACATTTTTTTTTTCTTGCTAATCAAACGGACTCTTAGATTTCAATGATTAACCGAATTTTTTGCCTTTCAAAAAAAACCAAATAGGAGGTTGTTTTTTGCCTGATAAAATTTACCTTTATTGCCTAAATTAAGACAAGTGTGACTAATAGTTGCCAATTTCGTTCTATTTGATTTGGTTGTCAAGATCAATTAATTTAGTTGAGTGTCCTGATCTCTTCCCTCCTGATTACAAACTTGCCTTTATTACACGAAAATAAAATCTCTGATTGAGGATTTGCTCCCAAATTTTTCTTCATATATTACTTTATTTCTCTCAGAATCATTAGGATTAAAAAGCCCTAGCTAGCTTGCCCTTTACGGTTCTTCGCATAAGAACATGAAAAATTTGCCATCAGTTTTCTCAGGTCTCTCCTACACTATCTAGAGTTTGAGAGACATAAAACTTTAGCCGTAGTATATTTATTTAATCGCAGCTTCATAAACCTTCGGGGACAAAAGAGAAAAAAACCCCTAGCCGATGACTAAACCCTGAACCCTTGAACAGTTCGGCAGCCGGCAACTCTCAACCCGGTGACGGAAATCTCGGTCCTGCTCTGTCGACTATCATCTCCTCCGAGACAGAGGTAGAGTTATTGTTTATCAAAAACTTTGGGAAAGCGCCTTCCGGACGCAAGTACACAAGTCTGAGAATAACTGTGCTCGTAATCGTTTGATGCACGTAGGTAAGAGCCTACTTGTATCGAATAGCTAAAATTTAGTTGTGTCCAAAAATATGTTTTAAAGTTGTGTTTCTATTATTTGCTTTTAATTGAGTGCAACCTTTTATCTTTTAGCACATTAATTCTCTGATGCCTTTGTATCCCACTAGAACTCTTCTTTATCCCAATAATGTCATGTCTTGACCGATTAGGAGTTTGATTTTCACTTATTACTGGGTTTGAATAAAAACAAAACCCTATTTATTGTTTTATTGAATGCAGGCTTCGTTTTTTTTAGCTATTCGGTAAGGGTTATTTACCGAGACACCCCTCAACATTTATCCGTTTTTTACGGACACCCCCTCAACGAATTTTCGCTACGGCCAGACCCCCTCATTAAAGTTTTTGTTTGAGGGACCTAACGCCGGTGGACGGAATGACTGAAAAGACCATTTTGCCCCCATATATATGTACACCTATAGCAGTCATTCCACACTTCACCGGAGAAGATGACCGGAGTACGGCGCGTGAACAGTACGCACTGCGAGTAGATCTCACTCTCTCCGCACATGCCACCGTTGACCGGCGCGTGCGGTCTCCTCCAACCACCCCCGGCGACGTTCCGACCACCGTTGTGATCGTCTTGAAGAGGCGAACAAAGCCCAGTGCTTAATCCTCGTTTTCGAGCAACCATGGCCATGGGCTTTGCAAAACTGTACCTCGCCGCCACTCCACCGCTTTTGACTGGCGATTGCCACCACCTCCGAGCTCCTCCGGTGACTTTCTGACCACCGTTGTGATCAACTTGAGAAGGCGAACAAAGCCCAGTGCTGAATCCTCGTTTTCGAGCAACCACAGCCATGGGCTTTGCAAAACCGTACCTCGCGGAGGTCGAAGGCGGGAAGGGAAGGGGAGCGGAGGTCGAAGGCGGCAAGGGAGGGGGAACGGAGGACAGCAAGGAGGCAGCGTGTGTGGTGGTTGACGAGGACGCCGAGGAAGGAGGAATTAAGGGGTAGGGAGGGGTGGTTGCGGGGGGAGGAGGGTGGCGGTGGTCGGTCGTGGTCTGTGATCGGTGGTGGTTGGAAGGAAGGATTGAGGGAAGAGAGGAAACATGGTTGAGGGTAATATTGGAACATTTTATTACTTTTGAAATAATTTTAGTAAAAAAATTAACAGAACTGGACGGAACTCTAACGGAAGGGGTGTACGGGTAAAGTAGAGATAACGGAGGGGGTCTAGCTGTAGCGAATTTTGGGGGAGGGGGTGACCGTGAAAAACGGATAACGTTGGAGGGGTGTCTCGGTAAATAACCCATTCGGTAATCCTAATCTATTCTATCCGAATTGAATAGAGGTTTTTTTTTTTTGGCCGACGGAGATCCTTTCAGTTTGGTTTGCTATCTCCATATGTATATATATGGGGGTACGTGTTTCAGGTTTCGATAAAAATATTACTATATTGAATCGAACCCAAACCGAAAACCACCGATTATGTCAACTTAAAAATCAAAGCCGAATTCAAGTTTGAAAAATCAAATGAAAACAATGGTTAGATGAAAACAGTAAGTTTGCTCAAGTTAGGAGATCCAATTAACTGGGGTCATTCGATCGAGCTAATTTTTTTTATAAGAGTCCTCGAAACTTTTTACATATTCAAGTGCAACTCCAAGTGGGGTCCCACGAGCTATCTGTGCTCGTAGTCTTTTTGTTCAATGGCCAAGTGAACTTTTTTCTGCCCCGACATTTGGACTCTTGTTATCTATTAGACCAAACGGGTTACAATTGGGAAGTTGAGGGATGAAATAGATCGTTTTCATAGTTTAGGGATGAAGTAGAAAAAATGTAAATAGTTTAAGGGATAAAAACAAAATTAACTCTTTAAAATGTTGAAGACTTGAGTTTTTGTATCCTAAAAGCTCTCTTTTTTCATAAACGAAGTTTAACGTCGGTTGAAGCGTTAAACCTTGTTTCATGATTTCTTTTATTAATTGTGGTTATTGGCTAAGGACTTGTCTATGCTAGCTAGTAACTTGTCCAACAAGCAATCAATAGTACGTTCATGCATGGTGTCCTTATTTTATGTTTGTTTTGTTTCATGCAGCGTTTCTTCCGGTACGTACCATGGAAGATGAGACAGTGAGTATGGATGTGGATGATAAAACGAGTGAAATCGCAGTCGGTTTTGAGTGGAGTAGCACCGGACAAAGAATCCATGATAGAAAGCATCAACGAATTAACGAAGGAACTGAATTACCACTGAAATTCAAAGGGGTTGTTCCACAGCCAAACGGGCATTGGGGAGCGCAAATCTATGCAAATCACCTGAGGATTTGGTTAGGGACCTTCAAATCAGAGATTGAAGCTGCCATGGCGTACGATAGTGCTTCCATCAAACTTCGTACCGGAGACAACTACAGAAACTTTCCATGGACCAACATGACAGTTCATGAGCCTAAATTCCAGGGCCTTCATAGTACAAAAGCGATATTGAACATGATAAGGGATGGATCCTATCCATCAAAATTTGAAGACTTTTTAAGGAGCCAAAAGGGGGAAAGTGAAATAGGTGTCAAACTAATCAAGGTCCAAGGGCATGGTGGTGTTTCTTGTAAACTTCTTTTCCAAAAAGAATTGACACCAAGTGATGTGGGCAAACTTAATAGGCTTGTTGTTCCCAAGAAATATGCCGTCAAGTTCTTCCCTCCTATGTCGGAGGACACAGAAGAAAATACGGGCAGTGGGAAGGTGGATGAGGTACATCTCTTCTTCTACGACAGGATGATGAGGCTATGGAAATTCCGGTACTGTTACTGGAGGAGTAGCCAGAGTTTTGTTTTTACAAGGGGTTGGAATCGATTTGTGAAGGAAAAGGGGTTAAAGGCCAACGACCTCATTGCTTTCTATGTATGCGAAGGTCATGAAGATCAAGAACCAGCGAAAGGACGTCAATCCTTCTTTGTTATCGATATAGGTCACATCGAGGGATCAAGAAACGGTATGGTGGATGAAGGGATTATGAGCCAGAATATGGATATACAAGTGGATTTAAGTCTGAAATTGGGACAAAATGTCAAGTTGGAGTTGGTTAAGGATGAGAAAGAAGAGTGTGAGCGTCATAAGTTGGTGCTTTTGGAACTAGGGTTAGCACCCAACAGGAAGAAAAGTGTTAGACTTTTTGGTATTGAACTCAATTGAGGAGGAAAAAAAAAAAGGGGCTCAATGCATGCTAACTATAGGAGCTTTGCTTTTCCTTTTCTTTTTATGTTAAGTTTTTCTTTCAACCTCAACATGGTTTAATGGTTCTTCTCTATATATGTGGGAGTACTAATTTGGTATTATCAAGGCTTTTGTCAAAATTGTCAAGAATAGATCGTTTGATGTGTTTTGCGCTCACCTTACTGTGCAACTCTGTCTTAGTCAAATTCACTTCTTTTTTTTAATAACTCAGGTATTCAGTGCAGTTTATGTGCATTTGGATTTCATTTTGTTTGGGAAGGGAAGGAATTACAGCTACTGTGCGAAATTTTATGGACTTGAATACATGAACTTAACTTATCCAATAAAGGACAAAACAAATGACTAAAATTAAGAAGCTTTATTTACTTGTACCCTACACACCCTAAACAAACAATAGTCGATCGAATTGCAACTAGAAGGAAAATTACTTGCACTAAGACCACATTGCAACGCCCAAATTTCTTGAATGTATCTTTATCCCTATTTATAGCCTCCATGAAAATAGCTAAAGATTACCAAAAAAACAAAACAAAATGTCATTGATGCAGTTAGGGTAGGCTTGGTTCAAACAAAATCAAGTATTATTTTGCTTTTCTTTTCTGATTTTTTATTAAATTCTTGTTATTCTTATAAAATTAAATAATTTGGAAAGTGTAAAAAAAAAAATAGTATTCAAAGCTGTAAAACATAATTAAAGACGAAAAAAAATTCATAAAAGACTGTCTTTTTTATGTCTCTTTTAAACTTGTTTCAATCAGTTATGCTGTACTTCACGTTTTTTATTCCTCTCATCAAGATGAATAATTAAGCCTAACTATATTGATTAAGCCTAATATTGCAACATGCCATGTGTAATACCCATTTTCTTTCACTACAAGTCATTGTACCCTAAGTCACATAATGCACGTGCGGGTACATGAGACATTGAGATATAGCGCGAGCGTGAAAACATCTTTCAAAGCAAATAAAGCTACTAATTTGGAAATGCAAAGATTGAGAGCGCGAGCAAAAAACTATGTGACAAAGATTGTACCTGTTCAAAGATACAATGGCTTTGTTCGTTTCGCATTTTAACTTTGTTTTAGATTTGTTTTCTAATCATTACTTTATTATTCTCTCCAATTATTATCTTATTTATTCAATAATTACTTTCATTTCTCTATCTTTCTCTACTCATTATCCATCTCTTCAATCATTATCATATTTTGTCCTTGACCTAGGTGTAGTTATTAGAATGGAAAGAAATATTTTTGTTTTTACGTAAGGTAATCATAACTTCTCAGAATCCGTAAAAGCATTAAAAATCACAGCTTCTAAGAAAATTAACTTTTGGGCATTAGATAGCTTCAAAAACTAAAACTGCTAATTTTTAGAAGGTAAAATCTCATAATCTGTTCTCAGAATTTTTAGCAAATTAACAATCACATAGTTGATCCCATTTTAAACTATTCAAAAATTCCAAACTATCTCGGCTAAGAGAACCAAATAATTATGTCAAGGCTTTTATGATTTTCCAAAAACAGAATTACTTTAGTTTCAACGTGTAATCGCATGTACTTTAGTTAAAAAAACTAAGAGTAGTGATACGCACTCATGTCAAATGTTTTTTTTTCGTTAGCAAACGAAACTTTTTATTGACTTCGAAGGGGTACATCGATTACAATCTTAACCTTAAAACACAGATACTACAGAGAGTTATACTCTGGCACTATATCCAATCAAGGTTGGATAAGAACACCTTACTTACTTAACCACTTCACAACTTCACTTTTCGAATCCCATCCAAATACCCTTTGAAATCCTCCACTGTGTAGATCTTGATGTCAAATTTAGCCTTCATCCACAAGGCTACTCTGGTTTTGATCAAATCCACCACTTCCGAAGCCCGTGTTGTTGCACCTTTGAAGATACAACCATTCCTCATTAGCCAAATAGACCAGAGCGTTGCAAAAAAGCATATCTCCCAGATATGTTTCTCCAAGTTTCGAAATTTATTCCCAAACCACCAAAGTGCTACCTCTGCTAATGAACTTGGACTGACCCACTGAATATTCCACCGGTCCATAATTTCTGACCATAATTTCAACTTAACTCCTGTATCTCATTGCCGAGCCAAAAAAAACTCCTGTATCTCATTATGCAAAACTCAATCTATATTAAAATACAAGAAATAAAACTTCCTTATTTTCAGCAGTACATGTTTAAATGTAAGTTTTTATGTTTTGCGCTTTCCGTGCATAACACGAGTTTGCGGCTAGTAAAAGAGAAAATTTCTATTATATTCCTTCGACTTTACATAAAAGTTCACTTTGGTTCTTCTAGTTTCAATTTGAACAATGCTAACCTTCGATTTAGAATTAAGTTTCGACGTGAACCTTCCATTGCCTTCCGTTTGTTTTTTGGACGGAAAACACACATGTGCCACTCACATGACCAAATGGGAAGGGTGTAATCAATTGCCAATTCTCTCTCTCCCCTCCCTCCCTTGGTGGGAGAAATCCCTGTATTCCCACCCAAATTCTCCGCCCAAACCCATTTCTAACCACAAACCGCCATGCCCCATCACCAAAGCCATGACCACTCACCTCCACAGCAAATTAAACCCTCTCCCTTCTTTCTTTCCTTACCGCCACCACCATAGAATACTCCAATTTAGAACTTCAAATGAGCAAATTGGCCTTTTTTCAGTCGGATCATATCCAAAGACAGAAATTGTTTTCCCAAGTAACACATCCTCGACAAATGAAATATCCCCGAGTCTCAAATTTTATGCGTAATCGAACACCGATGTAGCTAAAAGCACTGGTTGTCTTCGATCTTGAATTCTATGTCCTAAATTGAGATGGCAGTTCATGATGGTTTTTGACAGCGGCCTTCTCCTCCTGTTTAATTTCCATCCAATTCAACAGATTAGACCCACCCATAGTGGTTTTTGAGATGGAGGTTCGGCGTAAAGAAAGTAATATTTTTTTTTCCCGTTTTCACTTGATATCTGCTCCTAATATTTAAAGCCAATTTCTTGTTCATACCAGTTTATGAGTCGCGGAATTTCAGCACTGTTAATGGGTTCCCGTTGATTGGTAACTGGTCGTGAAACTTTCTTGTTTCGTTTTGGAAATGAGGATGTACCGACTTCTGATGGGATACTATAATTTTTGAATTAATCGATTGTGATTAGTTTCTTGAGTGGAAAATTGTAAGAGGACACTTTAGAGTTTGGATTTTTTAATAAGTACTTTAGATAGAGTTTGGCTTATGCAGACTCTACCTTCGAAAACAATTTTACAGTAAATTTAATTCGGGTTCAAGTTCATGGTGGTGACAGTAAGGAAAGAAACTAAGGAGAGGGTTTAATTTGGCGTGGAGGTGGGTGGTGTGTGGTGGCGGCTTTGGTGTTGGGAGATGGCAATGGTGGTTGGAAATGGGTTTGGACAGAATTTGGGTGGGACGGAATTTCTCCCTCCAAGGGAGTTAGGGGTGAGGGAGGGGAGAGAGAGGGAGGGAATTGGCAATTATGCCTCTCCTATTTGGTCATGTGAGTGGCACATGTGTGTTTTCCTCCCAAAAAATAAACGGAAGGTTCCCATTGACATTCAATCCTAAATCGAAGGTTTGAATTGTCTAAATTAGAACTAGAAGGACCAAAGTGAACTTTCGTATAAAGTTGAAAGGATATAACAGAAAACATAAGTCCTATGATTTAAAGCATAAATTATGAGGACTTAACTAATTGGTAATTAATGAGTTTTATCAGGTTTCTCTCTCTCACAAAATCCTCCAAATCTCGAAAAACCATACCCTAAGCACCGAACCAAAGGAGGTGTTTGTGCGCCTCACGCAGGAAACTATGCATTTTTTTTTCCCGCCAAGACTTTTTATAAATTTTTGGACGGCCGATCCGAGCCGTCCAAAAATCTTAGCATGAGTAACAAGAAGCTAGTTGCATTTGGGAATCAAATGTGACCTCTAATTGCACAAAAGTAGGCCCCATAAGCCGCTGTATATTTTATGTACAGTTTTCTTTGGGTACCAATATTATTGAAAAAGTTTCTTACAAATCTCTCCTTCTCCCTTCTTTACAATAATAGTTACATCTATTTTCCAATGAAACTAGAAACGTATACTGAGGCTCTTGGGATGTTGAAGATTTTCCAAACTGGCGGCCTCGGTGACTTGGGATGTTGAACGTGCATGGTGGAACTGTTCCAAACTGGTGGACTTGGGATGTTGAACTTGCATGGTAGAAATGTTCCAAACCGGTGGCGTCGTAGACTTAACTTTGTCTATGTTAGGGGGTTTGTCTTGGTGTGAGGGGACGAAGAGAGAGAGAGAGAGAGAGGGCGAGCGAGAGCATATTCTCAAGTCTTAACTTTGTCTATGTTCAGGGGTTTGATTTTATGGACATTCCTCCCATAGTACCAGATGGCCTCAATGCATTTGAACCATGTTGGTCTGAAAGTTCTCTCTATCCTGCTCCGAAGCTGTATGAGGATATGTCAAAGATTGGTATTAAAAATTACAACTGCGAACATGTACGTATGTGGTGTCCGCTTTGTTTCATTAGATTCTTTCTTTTTCTTACTCCTCTTTAATTAACTCATCTTTCTCTGTATGTGGGTTTACCGTCTTTGTTAAAATGTAGCCCACATCGTACCAGTTCACCAAACTCCTGAGGGTATATTTCCACAAGGATGGCAAGGCAATTTCCCGTGTCATCTCTTTCCAGGCTGGGGATACTTCGATTGCTTCTCCCAAGAATTTCCAAATTGATGTGGTATCTGTTCCCAACATGTGTGGTCACGCGCCCCCAGAAAATTTTTAATGAAAAATTTGGGTGTGACCCCTTTTTGGAAAAGCGCGGCGAAACGCTTCAATTCAGAGTCGCCTCTTGGGTTTAACGGTGAAATACCCAAGGAACCGAACTTGAAACGCTTGCTACGTTGTTTAATTTTGAAAAGGCGTAGGCCGGTCCGTCATCACCTTCGATATCTGAGGTTTGGGAGCCAGGTTACGAGAGGGGAAGAGTTTGTGGCACCCTTCTCGCCTAATCCGGAGATCGGTCTCTACTTAGGCATTTTTGTAAGACGTTTGCATTTTTCTCTCTGTAATCATTTTCAGCCAGTTAGGGTGGGGGGACAGTTAATGGGGATTAAAACTGTAACAAGTTGCAGTTATGTGATAAAATGTTTTATGGATGGTTTGCTTGAAACAATAAACATAGATTGAGAACAAGCACCTGTGAGTGTTTTAGATAGACTGGGGCGCATTGGCCCAGAATAACGCACGCAGGGAAGAATCTATATGCAGTGTTCTGGCCATTGCATATAGAATTTACTTGCGTACGTCATACCTAGACTGGCATGCACCGGGAAATCTACACTCACAGCTCCTATGTCTCAACCCTCTGCGCTCTGGAAAGACCAGTGCACACCAAGGACAAACCACGCAGTTCATATAGCAACACTTATACAATTACAGACAACAACAATGGATCTAAGGAATGAAGGAATGAAAATAAACAGTGTGGGGGAATAAACTGAGGCCCAGGCTTAACTACAATGTAAGGGCCAGCCACTGGACTTGGTCATAACTGCCGTACACCAGTCCATGTAGACCGTACGCTAGTTACACCTCTTGTTCAGTGCTTGACTTTACATCATCTGGGCTCTGGAACATGACCGGAAGCATCCCAGAGGCCATCCAAGACAAGCAAAAAGCACGTATTGAACGCTACAAATAAACAATTCTAGAATACAGGAAACAATAGACTGGTTCTTAACATGCCAAATGGTGATAAAAGAAAAGCGTAATCAAGAAAGCAGGTGATCAATGATCCCCACGCCAGTGGTGCACGTACTGCCATGACTTGCGTACGGCTTGATGCTACTGGGGTGCACCATTGTTCACTTCATACGATCTTCATTATTTTGCCAGTTTTAAGGCCAGGACTAGTATTGATTACCAGCCTGGACCTCACTGGCTCCCCTCAGGGGTCAAAATCGAAAGCTACACAAAGGTGGTATACCTTTGGTTTTTGAAATGGACGGATGGCTTGAGCCTTTGAACTTGAGAGATGGAGGTTGGATGATGAGAGAATGGCTGTATAAGATGCGTGAAAGAGGGCCCTTTGCTTTCTCTTTCAATGAAGGAGAAAAGAGAACAAAGAACAAGGAGAAAGAGAGAACTTAGGCACTTAATGTGGTTAACCTCTTGCAAATGAATGCAAGGGGTATATTTATAGCAAAAGGGGTGACTGAGAGAGGAGCTGCTAGCTGAGGTTAAAGGTTGGTTAGGTTAGTGAAGGAGCCTCCCATGCATTAAATGCATGGGACTTGGCTTGATGGAGGATGTGGGAGAGAATGGGACAGCTCAGCCGAATATAATCATCAGGGAGACTGTTCACTACACTGGGGAACCACAAAAGTCTCGAGCACGTGACAAAAAAGTAATGATTTGACTGGCTTTGATCAGCGTACGCCGACATTATACCTGCGTGTGGCAGTGGTAACTGAGTCAACGGTCAATGACCGACATGTGGCAGTTTACCAGCGCACGCCAGCGCAATACTGGCGTAAGCAAGTAGGGTTTTGCTAAGGCCATTTGGTTCTGGCTTGAAAGGTTTGGAATGGATTTTGAAAGGGTTTGAATGAGGCTTGGGATGCTCAAAGCTCAAACACACAAGCAACCTCGGGATGTTCTTGACCCTAATTATCATTGGGGAATCAAAAGATCGTAAATAATCTAATCTGGACAGTTCAGAATAGGATGTCTACAACATGCATGACTCCGGTCAGCTGTTGATTGCTCTGATGGTGCATGTTATGACTATATCTCAACTAGGTTTTTACCTTGTGCATAGTTTTTCTTTAGAACTTTTTTCTCAAAATCTACTATCGTGTTTTGAAGATATTGCGGTTGTTACTGTGTCCATATCATTCTCATGAGTGTATGTATCAAACGAAGTTTGGATCATATTCAAAACACCTCATAAAAATTAATTGCGACGAGACCATGGGGCCAACTAGTATTGCCATTTAGAGTTTACACTTACTTTTTTTTTTTTTCTCGGCAAATGAAATTTTTTACACTTGCTTGAACTCTTAAAATTCTTTGAACTAAACTGAACTGAACAGTGTGATTGCTTTAGGAGAAATTATGTTTTCGTTTACAATGTTGTTGCAAAGTGAGAATATACCGATCAATGTGTAAGTAGTGACTGTTTAGGGAGAGAAAACTAATTTTCAGCTTTGAGAGGGAAATTTTTTTAGTGCCGGGTGGGCACCACGTGGTGCCCGTCGGCGTATCTAGACTGTCCAAACGTGGTGTGGTTGTAATATGTGGAATATGTTTGGCGATCCTTTTGTTTGTTTTTGTTTTTGGTGTTGGTGACTTATATATGTTATCCTCTCTTTACAGGGCCCGGGCGAGGACATGACCAGTTCAGGTGACTGGACCTGCCCTGGGCTAACACAAAAAAAATACGGTGGGCAAAATAGTGCGTTTAACAATACCGCGGATATTGCTAGCACAATCATACCATTGACCTCTCATATTGTGAATGTCCAAATTGTAACGAGTGAGGACATCGAATATCTATTTCTTTAAGAGTTAAATGCAATGGCGTCTTTAATATGCACAATATTAAAAAATGCTTCCGAAAAAATCCTTAGATATCAACAAATCTCAAAAAATGTTCCACATTTTTGTTGTTGTTCTATTATAATTTAAACCAAAAAGAGTAGGATTGAAAGAACCAACATTTTAAACCAATTTAAGTATATCAGTCAGTGTTTTGAATAAACTAAATTCGTAAAACAGCCAATGCTCTGTATTTAACAACATAAAAGCAAATTTAAACACACTAGTCGGTACTCTATATTTAATAACAGAATTACAAACCTAACATACCAGGCAGTGCTCTACATAATAAGAAAATATTTATAGATCTAAAGCCTCTCGATTCGAGGTACTGCCAATTGAAATCATTTGGATGGTGGGTTGGGCTGAATGAGATGATGGTCGGTTGGACTAAAATTATTTAAACAAGAATTTTACATATAATTTTTTGTTTGGGTTTTTGCGATTGATACGGGCTATAGTCTATGGGAGGCCAAGGCTAGTTCCGCCTTTGTGACTGGTATTGATCATCAGTAGAACACTGGTCTTGAAACCTTATGTTTATTAGTGCATGTTGGGACCCGGTTAATTTGCTGTGTTGACTATTGTGTGACGTGATTATGCTTTTGAAATACTACTACAACATTATCGATCGTAGCTTAATTATAATGGGTTTTGACTGTGGAGATATCTAAGTTGGGTCATTGTTTGGGTGGCCCTTACCAACACTCTGTTTCTGAGGGTGCTCTCACGCTTATATTCTTCATATTACTTTGATACCCAAGTAATATGGGACTTCGCTTCACAGTAATAGTGATTTGTCTTTTGAATTCATAAGCGTGCTACATGGCCTTAAGGGAAAACATAAGCCATGCACCAAAACAACGTCGTCGACCGCTATGCCAAGTGTGATTATGTTCACCCTCACTTGGCCAGTAAGGGTTAGCATTACCCTTGCGTAATTATCAAAAAGTGTATTGATTTCGTGGACTATTGCTAGCAATTCAAGGATTTCCTGCCAATGACCTTTCTATGGCTGTAACCGCAACAATGGTAACTGTCTAACTTGTGTGAGTTTCGATACATAACTTGTTTGTTCAATATTTTATTGTTGTCTCAATTGATATTTTCTCGAAAGTGACCTCTATTTTTTTTTTTGGGGGGTATATTGGAGGCCATAGTCTGCACTGAATTTTTTTGCACATTGGTTAGACTCCAACTCTTGATCTCCTAGCCGGAGTGAGATTTTTTTGCACATTGGTTAGACTCTGGCTCTTGATCTCCTAGCGGGAGTAAGAAGAAGGTAGTCTCAATTTGTTCAAATGTGACCTCTAATTGCTCACAACCTTAGCAATGTGGTCCCGTATTCTAACTGAACACTTTTCCCACAAAATGGGGTGATGAAATAAGATTTTCTGCAAATTTATGCTGGTTTTGGCTCAAATCGAATAATGCAAACAAGGCTCAAGAGTGTCAAGATTGTGGAAATAGTAACCAAACATGCATATTTTATATAGGTTTATAACAAACACCTACTACAATTTAAGAATCAGCAAAGCAGGTATATTAATCATTGAGCACATAAAGCAACTGCTTCAACATGTAGTAGACAATCAAACAGTATACTATGCCAAATATAGCTTTTACCAGCATTTCTATTATCGGCGGTCAGAAAAATGCATCTAAATGTACTATTACCGGCATTTGTTTTAGCCCCTAAAAGGTACTATTACGGGCATTTTTAAGAAAACGCCGGTAATAGTACCTTTTAGCTTTATGGATAGTGAGTTTTACTTTTCCATGATGGTTGTACTTAATTGAGAAGATGTATGGTTTAATAAATTTGATTATTGGCAAAAGGTTGCCAATTTTGATTGTATAAGAATCAAAATTTGATGAGTTGCTAAGAGGTTTCTAAATTTAGTTAATTCAATGTGAGCATTTTTTGAGCAAATATTGTTAACTTTAATAACCTTCCAGTTTGATTATTCCATTACGGAAGTTTTGAACCGAACCTGAAAAATTGGATGAATTACGTACACATATCCAATGAACCTGATTTTTGGCGAGAGAATCAAAAAATTGTGATTTGGGATGTTGAACGTGCATGGTAGAAATGCTCCAAAGTCCAAACTGGCGGCCTCCTAGACCCTTGGCGGTGGACTTGGAATGTTGAACGTGGTGGGATCGAAAAAGACACCTATTTAATTAGATTTGGAATGTTGAACGTGATCGGAAAAAGACACCTATTTATAAAGGAAAGTTCGCGCGGGATCAATTCCCTAATCGACAAAAACTAGTTTGTCTAAAAGTTTTTTTCGGTAATTTTTATTTTTCATAACTTTTTGTTCAATTTTTCTCCGTGATTCCTAGTGTTAATCATTTGTGCCATCGAGATGAATAATAAAAATATAAAAATGTAGACCGATGTTAAAAAAAAAAGTTCATATAAGACGACATTTTAAACAATGAAAAACCTAGCATTGTTTTCGATTTTAGGAACCTTTTTTTTTTACTTTTGGTTATATACGTCAACTTTTTATACTCATCTCGTCAAGAAGAATGATTAATGCAAAAACTATAACGCAAATATAATAAAAATTTTAAATAAATGAACAACACGTGGAAGACAAAAATGGGGTGGAAAGATGTAGTTTCCACAAAGTGATTATTCAGTACTCTTGAAACACCATCACGTGGCGCTCCACATGTCTTTTTTGTCATATTAATATGTGAGTCACACATTTAATGGAGTCACGCACTTGAGCACAAATGCATAATGAGGTTACACACTTGAGCATACATGACGGCGCTGCTGGAGCAAATAATAATTTTCCGTTTTGGCGGCCTAAAATAGCCGGCTGACTTCCTAGGTGAGGTCAGCCATAGATAGGTGCAGTTATTAGCTTGATCAGAACATCTACTAGTATATTCTGCTCTTCATGCGTGGCAAAATTTTGTTCAGTGGTTGGATTACACCTTATCTACCAGCTGCCTAATATCTCTTCATACGTGATTCCAATATAATAAATGAATGAGCTCCTCCATGCACCTTCATTTCGCGCTCTCTCTGTTGAACCATATCGATCTCACTCCAGTCTTGATCTCCCTCTGAACTCAATACCGATCTCATTTACTGATTCAAGCGAGTTTAGCACAATCCGGCCATTTGTCAACAAAAATTAGGTAACCTTCATTGTGTTTTTTGGTAGAAATCAGTTGGGTTTAGCGTTGTGTTTTCTGGTAGAAATCAGTGGAACTCCTAGTTGTAACTAAAGTTGGTGCACTAATATGGAGGAATTTTTCAGTACCGAGTGGATACCACGTGGTGCCCGCTTGACACATCCGAGCCGTTCGATGCGATTTTGGATGGCTTAGATTTGAAGAGAGAAAAATGAGAGAGAAAGAAGAGAGGTGAGAGGAGAGAGAATATTTCAATCTAACCCGTCCAAAAGTGCATCGAACAGCTCGAGAGTGCAGAGCGGAATCACGTGGGATATACCCACTCGACACCCAAAAATCTCTCCATGATACGGGTATAGAACCAGTTATGCAACCCCAATGGAGTTGCTCTAACACGTCTCTTTCTCTCTCTAAAATCGGCGGCCAAGCAGCATATTTTACTAGTTCCGACAACTGAAGAAGCAATATGACTGTTGAGGGAAAGATCAGGAGAAGTTTTTCAGTGCTGGGTGGGCGTGGCCACGTCGTGCCGAGCATGATTTCGGTAGTCTAAACGTATTTTTTTAGATGGTTCAGATCTGTTTGGATAATTTTTTAGTGTAAAATTACCAGAACATTCCCTCAAGTCCAAACAGATCTTGGCTGTCTAAAACATTTTAGACGGCTCGGCACCACATGACTCATACCCACCCGGCACTGAAAAATTTATTGGACAGAGACGTGAGCTTGATTTATGGAAGGGATGGATTGTGATGTTTTTCTACTTTTGATTTCTCTCTCACTCTATCCAAGGGGAAGTGATTTTGTCATTCTCAAAGCATGCAGTTAACCATTTAGAAGTGTGAAAATCATTTCTCTTATAGTTAACAATTTGGGAGTGTGAAAACCACCCATTTTTAAATGTTTTGGTTGCAGCATGTGAAAAAGAAATTTTAATTACCAAAAAAAAACTTGTGAAAAAGAAGATAAAGAAGAGAAAAGGTTGGCATCCTCTTACCGGACAATTCACTTTTTCTCACGCTACAATGTATTCTACTGATAAGAATATTAATATTGTGGGGTCCACATTTGTCCACCAACCCGCTGGCGAGTGGTGAGGATCTGAATCCTTGTTAAAAAGAAACTGCGATGAAAACATGAAGAAAAATTTACCCTTCACAATATGTTATTTTGCTATTTTCTTTCCACTTCCTTCTCAAACCAAATAAGGAAAAATAAATTTTTTACTATTTCGTTCTTTTCTATTCTTTTCTCCAAGATCCGAAGGGTTTGTTTGTAACCTAAGAAAAAGAAAGAAAAAAAAAGGGAAGAAAAAATAAAATTTCCGTGACTCCCTAATTAAGAGAAGTGATAATTTTGAAGTTTTTTTTTCCCCTTTTTCTGTAGAGGTAAAACACAAGGCAATTAGCCGACTATTGAAGAAATACTGATCGAAGTGCTTGCATGCTCATGGCTACTTCATCCAATCAGCCGGACGAGAATACGACCGTCGGCACTTCAAAACCAGGTAGAGTTAATCTAACCAATAGAAAATAGTTGAAATGTCGTACATCCTTTTCCTCTTCAATAGTGAAGGTAAGTTCGTTTTACAAGCTTGATATTTTAGAGATTAAGGAGAAGATTGTTGAAGCACAAACAAGATTTATTATTTTGGCCCAATTAATAAAACACAAGTCAAGCCCAATAAACAAACAAGCCCAAAATTGAAGATATTACTTGTTCCGTCCGAATTTAATAGTCATTTTTTGAAATTCGTGTCATTTTTCAAACAGTTATATATTGTAATTTATAATATTTTATGTAATTTTAAAACTATTATCTTATAGAATTAATTGAGATCTATCAAATAAGATCCATATTAGATATAAAATTCATTACCAATTTACAGATATAACTCATTTTTTATCCGGTTAGAATTGAACGAAAGACTAGTAAATTCGGACGGAGGGAGTATTAGAGAAGGATTGTGATTTTGGCACTCCAAAAATTGATGGAGGGGCTCCAAAATTGAACTGTCTTGATACACAAAACGATGTCGTTTTGGAGCCCCTCCATTAATTTTTGGAGTGCTAAAATCAATTTCCTTAGAGAAAATATAAGTATCTAGTTTCTAGAAGTTCTCATAAAAAAATACATAGTTCTCATGAAAAATATATACAGTTTTCATAGAAAATACACACAAGGATAAAAATTGGAAAAAAAAACAAAAAAATTAATCAATTCGGACAAAAATCATGATTGAATTAGGCTGCTGATTTTGCCACTCCCTTTTTTATTAACGCCACTTCCTTTTTTGTTAACGCCACTTTCCTACAAGTGTATTTTTTTTTTGCAAAAATACATTTGTAGGGGAGTACCGTTAACAAAAAAAAGGGAGTAGCGAAATCATTTCCAATTAATTTGAAGTTGATTAAAATTCATATATGTACGACGAAATCTGAACTTTAAATTATCACAAACTAAACCTTTTTTTTTTTTTTGATCCGCATCACAAACTAAACCTTGATACCAGAATGGACAGCCTTCCACGTTTTAAACCCAATAAACATCGTCTAAATTCTCCAAGAAGAAAATAAAAAAGCTTAAAATGGTTTGGATGTGGTTTGACGAAGCAGACAACGGCCACGACGCAAATCCAAGATCTAGTGATCGTTGCTCTACGAGCAAGATCGTCAAATCACAGTGCTGGATATATTTTCGGATTATCTTTTCGTCGAGTCTGATCACTTGGCTGAAATTGATGGAATCACAAATCACAGTAACACACTCGCTGCTAGCGAAGTGAAGAAAATGACGAAGAAGATGAAATCGATGACACCATCTGTTCAAAATAAAACACGGAGAAGGCAGTCTCGGCCTCCTTCGCAGCTTTGACGACGTCGAGTGCCTCTACGGTATGTCTCCGGAGCAGCTGTGCAAGGAGATCTCCTAGTTTGACGTGCTCATCGTTAGGAGCGGTACCGAGGTCTCGCGAGAGGTGTTCCTAGCCGCTAATGGCCGCTTGGAGGTACGAGATCAACGAGAGCTTTGATGTAGGCACTGGAAGCTGTGGACGATGGTGCGGTGGTCGGTGGCCCAAAGGAAGGAGGGAGGGACAGGGAAGGCGGGGAATGGGTGGGGTTGCGACGGTGGCTGTGGGCTGGAGGAGCTGATGGAGGAGGAGGCAGGGATGCGCGGGGTGGATAGAGAGAGAGAGGGGAGCAAGATCCATTGTAGAGAGAGAGAGAGAGAGAGAGAGAGAGAGAGCAGTCAAATTGTTGGGTTTGGGGTATAAAAGTCAGCAGTAAGTCTATGGGTACAAAAGATTGGTACAAATTTTGTGCATAGATTTTCTGTGGGGTCCCACTACGGTCCCACACAAATGATTCGAGCCATTCACTAAATGTAAAATATTTTTCCAAGGGCCCTTACAAAAATTCAGTTCAATCCGATACTTATAGATATTCGATCCAATCATCTAACTTTTTCATATCTTGAAATCTAAATGAAAAATTAGATGATTGAATTGAACACCTATAAGTATCAGATTGAGCGGAATTTTTGTGAGAGCCTTTAAAAAAATGTTTTACATTTAATGATTGGCTCGACTTATTTGTGTGGGACTCATAGTGGATCCTGTAACGCCCTGAATTTTGGGAACATTAATTAGACAATTTTATTGAAAAACTAAATAGAGTCTGGCTCATTATTACAATATGACTCTCGCAAGAGTACTTTTATTACATACGGGAACGGAAACTAGGGTCCATATCTACTGTTCCGTCTACTCCTCCATCATAGCTAGCTCCTCGGCTCCGAACGCCTCCAAGGTGTAGAGTTTACTCTGTTCATCTACGAGGTCTGACACATTATACTAGCGTCGCCACCGATATTATATGTCAGGATCACCAAAGGTAACACCATGAGCTTAAAAAACTCAATAGAATAATTTAAACCCACTAACTCTTAAACTTACACACATCAGATCATAAGTTAACGATTTTCAAAGGTACAAAAGCATATTTAACAAAACGGTCAATAAAGACACATCCACATTCGTTATTCAACTATCGTTGGTGTCCAAGATTTTAGAATTTCTCCTACGCGACTCGTCGTAGACAGTGTCACCATTTTCCACTTTTCTTTTTCTAAATCTACATTTCCAAAATTTGTTTTTAACACAACCAATCTTGGTTCCGCTGCTCCGGGTTCCCGAGTATCCGCACAATGGTTCCGCCGCTCCGGGTTCCTATTGGCACACAATTGCATTGGCACATCTCCGCGGTAACCAAGCCACACACCCTACCTCGGTTCCGCCGCTCTGGGTTCCTGGGTATCCGCACAATGGTTCCGCCGCTCCGGGTTTCCATTAGCACACACACACACCCACAACTCACATAATGCCACCAAAATTGGTCATTATGTAGTTTCAAAATATTTCCTTCTTCAAACACTTTTTCCTTGTTAACCACACTCTAGGTGCCATGTTTCTAATTTTCTTGATTTCGGTGTCTCGTTTTCATGCATAGACTTTGCGGTAGGACTTTCCACACCAGTATTCATCATTCATTAGAAATCTTGAACTAAACTAGCAAGATCATTCAATTCTATATTATTTATCATGTTCAAATCACAACTTAAAGTATAACGCCACATGTACGGACGCCCTTGGAGTGAATATCACTTATACTTTATCAACAAGTAATACAAGCAATTCACACATTTATACTCATAACTATTCAACATGTTCATACTTCTACTTAACAAAATCCGATGTTAACAATCATGCATTTCAACTAATATATAACCTTATCTACTTTAAAGAAAATGATTAAAAGAGTTATACTAGGGGGAATGGGTAGAGATTAATCTACCTTGATCCGAAACTAGTCGGAGACGAATAAGCTAGTTGGAAAATTCTACGGGTGGTGAAATTCGCAAAGCTGGACCGAACTTTGGATCGGAGTAACTCGGTCAATCTTTGGTCGAATATGATCATTCTTGGGTTGAAATCGAAGCTCTAGAAGCGCTCTACAACTTTTGTGAAGGAAGTTGATCCTAAAAACTACTTTAGGTAGGAGAAAAATGGTGATAAAGGAAGAGACAGTATGCTGTCTGGAACTTGAAATTCGAGATTTTTACTGAATTTCGGATACCAATATCTTTGTCATTTCTTCACCAATTGGGGTGGTTCTTGGGTCTAACTTGAAGGTCTCGAAGTGCTCTACAACTTTCTTGAAGGGAGTTGGTTCTAAAAACTACCTTAAGCAGGAGAAAACTGAGGATTTACGAACGGCAGTAGGCTGTCTGGAAAAACGAAAATGGTTTCTAGAGAGAAGTGAGAGCAAAGGAGTGAAAGTGTGTCTTGAATGGCATGAGGGTGGCCCTATTTATAGCAAAAACCTTGGCTCTCTCTCCCTTTCACAAGGCCGGCCCTCCTCTCTCCCTCCATATCTCATCTTTTCTTGATTGAAAGCTTGATAGGTTAGGCTATGGATTGCTTGTACAACTTCCACCTAATTCTTAGGCATGCAAAGCTAGATTTGGTACCTTGGATTGGACTATGAAAAGATTTGTAGAAGAAAAGGAGGGTTTGTACAAGATTTGGTGTTTTAAAAGAACATAAAAGGACAATATAGAAGATAGATTTTTGCATAGATTGATAGGATGTAAGAAGATTATGGAAGAACAAGGCAAGGACAACCAAATCTCCTTCTCTTTTCCTCTCTCTCTCTCTTTCGGCCTCTCTCTCTCTCTCTCTCTCTCTCTCTCTCTCTCTCTCTCTTTTGTCTAGTACTAGTACATATATGTGTGTGTGTGTGTGTATATATATATATATACACACACACACACACACTTCTAGTACCAATATATATTTAACAAAAATATTTAGAGTACTAGGTGATCTAATAAAATATTAAACCAAGATTTTTCCTATTAAACTAAGCTATTAACACATGTGTACTAGTAGGCTTATATATATATTATTATGGTACCATGAGATCTAAGTAGATTTCCCATATCCAATATAAAATTAGAAGATCAAAATTAAATAATCCAATTAGGCACATGTTTTCTTATTAGAAAACTAGATTTGTACTTATGATATTTTAGGGAATGATTTAATAAAATAACTATAGTACCTGTTGGCAAGACTAGTGCTATTATCCAATGTGTAATTATTTCCCTAACGGTTATTATCCATTGGGCAATGGGGGGTGGGATGATATCTAATAAACAATGCTTATTTGTCATTTGCACATGTGTATATATACCTATATATTACTATATCTTTGTACTTATCAAATTATTTTAATGGAAGACCTATTGTCTAATGGACAAAGATTTTCCTAAAATTTATTGACCAGTGGGTAATAGCTTAAAGGTTCAACTAGGATGTAGAAAGGTTTACAAGGTTCAAGAGTGGCTAAAATCTTCACCGAGGAAATTGGAGGGTTCATAAGGCTCAAAGACAGTCAAAAGGTTCATCTAGGGTTAGGGAATTGTAACTAGGTGAATTGGTAGTTCGGTTCCTCCAACTTAATTGTTTTGAAACTAACCCTACTTGCCAAGTAGGATTTCTAGCCAAGAAATATAATTTTAAAGATTTTATTTCACTCACTAGGAAAATATACAAGTGCTTCTATAAGCATACTTGTCTTTAAAAAATGACTAGATTGTCCGGTGTGAAAAGATAAAATTTTATAAGTCTCAAATCTAATTATGACGGATTATTAAAGTTAAAAATGAATTTTAAAAGCAAATTCAAGTAATTAAAATAAAATTTAAATATTTAACGAAATTTTTATTTATCAAAAATCAGGGCCGTTACAGATCCCATGAAATATCTATGCACAAAATCTGTACCAATCTGTTGTACCTATAGACTTACTGAGAAGTCAGTACGCAATATACCCAAGCCATCCAAGTTTGGGAAAAATATTTTAGGGTTGGTTTCAAACCAAAGCTAAAAAACAGGTGCGGTCTCTAATTTTCTATATGATTAATTAATGCTAAGGGTGGGTTTGGATTGAAAAGTTAAGTAACTTAATTTTTTTGTCTTTATTTGAATTTTTTTTTGCATTTATTTGTTTGTATCAAATTTTTGTAACTTATTGATCGTCTCGAGGAGAGAAATCGAAAAAGTAAAAAAATTTGATCGCAAATCAAAATTTTTTGAAGGGAAAATTTTACAAATGGTCCCTCTAGTTTGCAGGAGTTCTCATTTTCATCCCTCTAATATTAATTGTATCAATTTTAACCCTATAGTTTTCATTCCATCTCAATTTCGTCCCTCTCCTTGACGCCGTCAATGAAATTTTACAGTTTACTTTCATTTTTTTGCAAATAAAATAAAAAAGATCATAAGTAATGTATTTGACATTTGAATTATTTTTTATTGGGTAATCAAACTATATTGAAAAAATTTATATTTCATTACACATAATAAAAGTATTAGAAAATGCACAAATCAACCCCTTAACTAATGCCTTTGTATCATGTTCTTATAATCTCCTTATTTTTTCACTCGATAAAAAAAATGTTCAAAATCCGTGTTTATTTGTTATATGAGTGATCTTATGAGTAAGTCCCAAAATATATACACTTATACCCATATTTTAATATATTTGATCTCTTAATATTCAATAGTGTTTCATTACTTAATTAAACACAATTACAAGATTTCTAAATACTACTGAACAACTTTTTCTTTTTAATCATGTGACAAATAAAATAACAAGAGTGAAAATTCAATTGAAAAAAAAATACAATACCAAGACATTTAACATCGGGGTTGTTTTTCGAATTTTCTCATAATTTTTGTGATATATATAATAAAAACTTTAAAATTTTTTAACATATTTTGATTGTTTAATATAAAATGAGATGAGAAATATCTTACATATGATGTATTTTAAATTTATTTACAAAAATAAAAGTAAAAAATAAAATGGTAGAAATAGTCCCTCTAGTTTGCATGAAATCTCAGTTTAGTCCCTTTGTGAGGAGAAATGACAATTTTGTCCTCCAATTCCGTTTGTTTTGTTAACGCTGTAAGCGAGAGGGACGGAATTGAGACAAAATGCAAATTATAGGGCCAAAAGTAACAGAATTGATACTAGAGGGACGAAAATGAGAATTCATGCAAACTAGAGGGACCATTTGTAAAATTTACCCTTTTTTGAATAAAGACAAAAATAAGTCAATAAGTCAACTTATTTTTCTTATTCCTGTCCTTTTGAAAAAAAATTACTCCCTCCGTCTCTTTTTTTTAGGTCCAGTATTCCATTTTGGGCTGTCCCTTAATAAGTGTCCATTTTGTAAAAGTAGTGGGTAAAAGTTGATGTATTGTCTATTTTACCCCTAAAAATAGATTCCTTTTTAAAAAGTAAGTGAGTAAAAGTATAATGATGATGGGTAAGTAGGGAAAGTGGAGAAAAAAGTTGATGTGAAAGGTATAATAATGATGTCTTTTTAATAAGTTGGAGTTACGAAGCAGGACATTTAAAAAGGGACGGAGGGAGTATGAGTTTTGATCAAATATTTTTTACATTGCCAAGACGAATTCCCTTAAAAGATTGATTAACAAAATATGCAAGGTCATTTCAAGTTTATTACTCGTTAAAAAATTCCAAAAAATTCCCCGAACACATTAATTACCGGATGATTTTACATTGTTCTCGAGCCATGGGTTCTAATCGGATTTTTGCTAACTAGTTAAGAGCTGCAAACGAATTGACCACTCAAGGCTCGGCTCAGCTCGGTGCTCTTTTAGTAATTGAGTCAAGTTCAAACTCAAATTTCAGACTCGTACAGTAAATTAAATGAGTAAAGCTCAACGCTCTAAATTCTCGGCTCATTTCGTATAAGTTTGCCTCGAACCAGATTCGGCTCGTTTACAAACAAACGAAGTTTGAGTTTGAATTTTTGGTTTGTTTAGTTACTTTTGTTTTTTTTTTTTTTCATTTCTGTGGTAGTTCTATTGTTTTGATAGGTAATGTTCATGATCTATTGGGTATTTAAATTGACCCAATTGAAACCCAATAATAAATGAATTTTAGACTCATTCTAACCCAATTAATAAATACAAAATTAGAGACAGGTCCTAATTTTTAGGTTTGGTTCCCATCCCAACTCTAAAATTTTTTCTCGAACCTGTATAGGCTCAGCTATGTTCCGGGTGACTTTTTAACCCCCATATGGACCAAATCGACATCTCCCTCTGTCTATTTCTCTCCCTTCTCCCAACCTGTCCCCTCTCTCCCTCACCGAGCTCCTCTAGATCGCCGTCGTCAACAGCTAGAGCACAAGCAAGTCTAGGTGTCTACGATGGCAACGGCGACGTGCTGTGCACTCTTTTCTTCACGCTTCTTCATCTTTTTCTGCCGATTAGCATTTCTCCCAAGCAGAGAGTATTTGGAGATCGATTTTCAGGATTCCGTCGACGATCGCAATGGCTACAATCGCGAACTCGCACCACTCAAACCCAGGCGCGTCATACCACCATCATCGTCGATGACGACGACGGCGACTTGGAGTTCGATTCCGATAACCTGAGGGAGGCCTTCTCCTAGAATTTGAGGTTGATTTTCAAGATTTCGTCGACGATTGCAACGGCGACAATCGCGAAGTCGCACCGCTCAAACCCAACCAAATACATACCAAATACATGGTTAGCTCTGTGGGTGATGGCGTACGATTATCCGACCAAGAAGTTGTCGGTTTATGTGTCGGACGACGGTGGGTCGTGTTTGACTGTGTTTGCTTTCGTGGAGGCTGCTAAGTTTGGGAGCCATTGGTTGCCACTTTTGTAGGAGGAGCAGTGTAGTGGAGACTGGAGAGATGTCCCAAGGCTTATTTCAGGGGTTCAGATCCCGTCCGGTACAAGTTACCGTCCAGTCCAGTTCAGCCTTTTGTGGGCCCTTTTCGGGTCCACAACAATGATCGGAACCATTCACATTTTAGAGCTCGTCAAGACCAACGACCATACCAAAAATCACATTGATCGGATACCGTTTGATATCATTTCGAAATGCATTAATGTTGTCTAAAAAAAGGTGTGAAACACAGGATTACAACCCTTCAACACATTTTTCCGAAACTTAATACATTTTGAAATGATACCAAACGATATCCGATCAACGTGATTTTTGGTACGATTGTTGGTCTCGACGAGCTCTAAAATGTGAACGGTTCCGATCATTGTTGTGGGTCCGGAAAGGATCCAAAAAAGGCCGAACTGAATAGGACTGGATAGTATTTCATACTGGACAGGATCTGACTCCTTATTTGAGATCGAATTACCCTCGGTCCAATGAAATAAAGCAAATAAAGGTACTTCGTTAATAATTCTTATTCAAAGTTTCAAAAATCATTGATTAATACTCCTTTTAGCTCACAAGGAAAATGTGAATTGTATATGTAAATTGTGTATGTGAATCGTGCGTATTTTTTATGAGAATTGTGTATTATTTATAAGAACTGTGTATTTTTTATGAGAACTGTGCATTGTTTACGAGAATTGTTTCTGAGAACTATGTATTTTAGTGTATGGTGAGACTATGTGAATTGTGTATTGTCCAATTCACATAGCCCAGTATACATAGACACAATTCTCCTAACCACAGTTTTCATAGACACAGTTCTCATAGGAAACTATGTATTATTCATGAGAACTGTCTATTAGAATCGTGTATTTTCTATGAGAATTATATATTTTTTATAAGAATTGTGTATTTTATTATGTGGTAAAATTGTGTAAATTGTGTAGTTTTCAATTCACATAGCCAGTTCACATAATCCAGTTCTTATAATCAGTTCACAAAGCTAGTTCTTTATGAGAGCAGTCACTTCTCATACCCAATTCTCATAGTATTGGCTATAAAAATTGACAATTCTCATAGAACTGATTATGAGAATTAGTAGTTCACATAACCAGTTCTCTATGAGAAATGAGCAGTTCTCATAAAACTGATTATGAGAATTGGCAGTTCTCATATGTCAGTTCACATAACTAGTTCACATAGCCAAAGGTATTTTTGTCTAAAATAATATGATTGAGGAATTGATTCTAAAAATATAGCTCTCATAGTCTCAGTTCTCATAGCCATAGTTCAAGGTATTTTTGTTCAAAACAATATGTTAACTCCGGCTATGTGAACTGGCAGAGATATTTTTTTTCTGAAATATTATGTTACATGACTATGAGAATTAGCAGTTCTCATACTCAATTCACATAGCAAATGGTATTTTTGTCCGAAATAATATGGGTCAGGAGTTGATTTTAAAAATATAAATTTTATTAAAAATGGACATATACACAAAAAAGTTAAGAACAATGGGTAAAATAGTAAAAATGCATAAAAAAATCAAGAAAAAGAACTGAAATAAAGAAGGAATATTTTTGTCAGGACTAAATTAAGTCTGAACTTACTTTTTGGGGTTGGCCTCTAAATTCTCTATTAATAAATGGGTTGAGTTAAGTCTATTTTTTGGGAAAATAATGGCCAATGAAGTGTTTTGATAATTAATACCCGCCAATGACATTTTTAGCATATATTAACAAATGTTTTCAGTATGTTCTTGGCTGGTATTAATTATCAAAATACGTCATGGACCGTCATTTTCTCTATTTTTTAATTGGTGAATTTGAGTTTCTTAATAGGTCTAGATTCAATTTGTTACCCTTACTTAAAAGTTAATTGGAGCAGAAAACACACTATGGAGGACATAGTACACAAGAAGGGTAACAATCCTCACGTAATGGATCTCTACGTAGAAAATTGAACAATATACTGGATGATCTCATGTATATATACAATTTCAGGGTCGGATGGTCCATTGAGAAATTGGAAGTTAGTAGAACACTATATACTACAGTAAATGGATAGGGCCAAAAACTGTTCAAAAGGGGTTAGCGAAACCCTTTAATACTGACTTCGACCGATAAAAAAACAAAAATAAATCAACGACACTAAGTAATTGATTAATGATCATCTTTAATTTGGTTTGGTGGCTACAGAGAAGAAGGAATACTCGAGATACTTGCCACTCTATAAAGCTGCACTCCGAGGGGATTGGGCGACAGCCGAAAGATTCTTCGACCAAGATCCAGGCGCTCTCACAGCCCCAATCAATGAATTTTCAAGGACACCACTTTTCGTAGCAGCTGTGCATGGAAGAAATACAAATGATTTCGTTAAGAAGTTGGTGGACAAGATGCCACCAGGTAGTGTTGACGAGGCCTATGGCAGTGTTCTGAACTGGGCTGCGTACGTCGGAAACACTGAAGCTGTAAAAGTCATTTTGTCAAAAAACCCGTCTTTGGTATATTACAGGGAAGATGATACTTCTCCTAATAAGAGGACTCCGTTTACTCGGGCTGCTACGAATGGTATGAGGGACACCCTTATATATTTGTTGGAGTGGGTTAAGAATGATGAGGATTCCTCTAAGCTCTTCCCCGATGAGGATTCTGCTGCTTTCCTTATGGCCGAGACAATAAGTTCCGGATTTTATGGTAACACTAACACCTTTCTTCACAATTAGATAGAAAAAGACTTGCTTTCTTGTTGCTGGTGTGTTCGGACAATATTTATTAACTAGTACTATCTTAATTTTCTGTCGTTTCCAGTTTAAATTGTTGCTCAATATTTTTGAGATCAATTCTTTGTCTTGACCAACGGAATCTAAAAATGAAAAATAATGATTCAAGAGGTTGCTAAAGATGAAAAAAAATAGCAAATGACAATTAAAGGGAGCTTTAGTGATAGGTCTTGTCACACCCCATGGCCCGGGCCAGCACTCAAATGAGCTCAAACCGACGCAAGGGTGCAACATTAACCACCAACCCATTCCTACAATTCAAATTCTAGCAATTAAGTTAACCAACAGTCACTTTATTGATAACACAAAGCATATCGTTCTTACAAACAAAACAAAAGTCTCAAGAAAGGATTAAACTATACAATAAATTAGATAGTAACATAAGTTGCAACTACCTCCCTATCTACAATATTTCGCCAAAACTCGTCTAGCCTTCTCGACATGCTACCCTAAGCGAGAGACCAATTACATGACGATAAGCAATGGATAGCTGCGTCTATAAAACTGAATACCAGAATGGAACCCGGGAGTGTTTTATGAGACATGGATGCAATTCCACATTAAATGCACAACTAAAGATAATCTCAACTTGTAACAATTTATCGAGAAATTAAAAGTAACACCGGGCACACAGCCAACAATTTAAGGCATCATAGCCTTTTGGCATAAAGCCATTCACCGGGCACTAAGCCAGTAGTTCAATTCAATATAGAACATCATCTATGAAACAAACACTCACCTCGTACTCCAAAAGAAAGTACAACTATGGTTTCTGTACTCCTTGATTCACCGTCTCGTTTCCTATCCACAAGCCAAATATTTTAGTATATAAATCTTTGAAAGGCTTGACAAATGCATTAACAATATCCTGCATCAACTCAATTACATAACAAATGTCGAATATAAGTAAATTCACCAATTCGCACCCTGAAGCCGAAAATCTCACAAAACACATACTATCTAGCAGAACTATTGAACGAATTATGACTATAGTATTCTATAGATTCAGAGTTAAATTCCGAGACTACAATCGTTAGAAAGTAGACTCTCAAAACATCAATCTCTATATAAAATTTGCCCCAATCGGAGTCCGAATGACCAAGACCCGCTCAACTGAAGTTACACATTTAAAGCAGAACTTATAGTTAATTTTCAACAGAACAGTCTGTGTTCGAAAGCTCATTAAAAATCAGCTACTCAATATTTTTTAATGATTCCAACACCAAAACATCACCAATTGATCAAGATTTAAGACCATGAAATCCCATAGTCATTAAGCATATTCAACTATGATAAAATTAATGAAAAACACAGCTCCAAAAGCTGCCCAGAATTACCAAACCATTAATTTCGAAACAAAAACTGATATTGCCCGGAAGGAATTAAGGCACAATCCTTACAAAATCAGAAAGATATATGAGTCTAGTTTCAGAATCAAGAAACGGTGTGTAAAACCGATACCCAAGCTAGAAGATATGACCGTTTTCTCAAGATGCTTCAGTGCGCGCTGTTTGCACATACACGAATCTGACAGCAGTTTGGTGTGTGATTTTTATTTTTTTCCACACTTCATATAAAATTCTGAAATTTTTATAGCATAACCTAAACACGTAGAGGCATTTCCAGTAAAATTATCAGGAAATAACATGATCAACACATCGATAATAAAAATTTGTCAAACACATAGCAGATTCAATTTTGCCCAAAATCACAGTTAGCACAATCATAAGATATGCGAATTTTCATGAGATAAAACCCAACTTCAACTATACGCCTCTCTCATGAACCCAATTCAGTGCATATTTGATGCAGAACATGAGATCTAGTATGAGAAACATGAAATCCAGCACTTAAAGAAATGAAAATTGCCTAATTAAGCTTCAATTCAAGGCTAGCAAAATCTTCTAGCTCTAGGTTTTCCCCTTCCTCTTCTTCTTTCTCTCCTCACGTCTCTCTCAAATGGTGTAAACTGATAAGAACAACAGCTGTCTAGCGTGGAAGGTATAGGAACTTAATTCCTAAGAATATTATTCTGTGTGTTCAACACCACCCAACTCTCTCTCTTTTGTTTTTATCAAGCTAGAAGGAAATTTATTCAATGCTAGTGTGTCCTATACACACGTCTTATACTAGGCCAACTGTTAGGATCGTCACACACACGTACACAATTGACGAGTATAAATAGTAAAGTATCAACACAGAGATATACGTGGTTCCCCAAAATCAAGTACGTCTATGGGAGCGAGAGCGATTGCTGTGCTTTATTATCACAGTATGAAATAGGGTTTACAACATAGAGTATTTATACTGACTCTATTCTAACCCTAATCTAGTATTTGATCTATATCCCAAATATACCCCTGTACGAACCGTAGGCATCTGGCCTTCTTTCTAGAACTCTATGAGCCACGGTTCTAATACCAACAAATGATATTAAGGCACACATATCCGTAATCAGACACGTTCATAAACTAGACCGATTAATCCAATCACCACATGATCAATTATTATTAAACACATAACTCAATTAAAAATATGGATTATGCGAATTATTTAAGGTGGATGTTACAGGTCCACTATTGATATTTCATAAGTCTACAAGTCCACCTAATAGTTTTGTAAAGCCATAAGTCCACACAACCTAAACCCTAGGATTCCATATGAAAGTGCCTAAAACCCTAAATCCTATAAAAGTGCCTAAACCACTAAAACCCTATAATAGAAAAATGCCCTCTAAAACCCTATAAAAGTGTCTAAACTCTAGGGTACCTTACGCTAGGGTAATCTACTCTACCCTAGGTACCCTATCCTATAATAAAAAAAGTGCACCTTAAAATCTTATGAAAGTATCTAAATCCTAGGGTACCTTACCCTACTCTAGGGTACCTTAAAATAGACTTGAGACCTTACAAAATTAATAGATGGACTTGTGAGCTTATGAAATTCACATAATGGACCTAAAACTAATTTTCTACGATTTAAAACTGCTTAAATTTACTTTTGGTCCCCAAACTATTAGGGAATTGGGATTTTAATTGGATCCCATGAAAAATTAGACTTTGGTCCTCAATAGAAAAATTGAGTCTATTGAGTCCCTAATGATTTTTTTAATGGATTAAACATCAAATGCAGGAGCTTGTGTAACTTTTGCTAAAAGATGGGTGTTTTTAAATGTATACAATTTCTCTCTTATATATTCTGGTTCCATCACTCAACACCATTAATCATTTGTTCTCCCCTCTGCCTTAACCAGCCGCCACTTATTCCCGATAATTTGCTCAATACAAACATTATAAATTCCGACCAACTTCACCACATCCATTTACCCACCCACCCCTCTCTATCACACCTTCTTTTTTGAAGTTTATTTTATGTATTTGTTAAGTAACCATTTAAATCCTTCAACCCCTACATTTGACAATCAATCTGGACAGAATTAGTTAATTATGGGGACCATTTAAAAAAAATTCATACATTGGCCACTTTGCTAATACTTTGAGGCCACTTCACTAATACTTTGAGATCAATGGTACAATTAAGTCCAATGAAAACTGTCTTCAATAGATATTTTCAACTTCATTTCATACTTTTCTACTGTTTTTTTTTTAATTTTTTTCTAGTTGAAATAAATGATTAATCTCAAAATATTAATGGAAAAACAAACAAAAAAAATACAAATCACAACCAATATTACCTATTGTATTTGGGAAATTAATTTTGTCAAAATTCACCCTTAATATAAGTACTCATGAGTCATAAGATAACATCTACATCTTTAATTTTTAAACAGAGTCCAATGTGTTGTTTGGCGGTTTTTGAAGATGATGAAATCAAGACATGGCACGTCATTACACATTGTGGATTATTTAAAATTTTTCTTTGCACATGCAGATATAGCTTTGTATTTGGTTAAAAAATATCCGCTTTTAGCTGTCTCAAAACAAGATAAGAGTGTCTCTGGATTGAAATCATTGGCTACTAAGGCTGCTTCTGCATTCAAGAGTGGCACTCACTATCGATGGTGGCAACACATAATCTATGCTCGTGAGTTCTACCTACTAAATCTCATGATCTCTGCTTCTATATGGCTCATGTTTAATTATTTAGTAACTTTTCGATCAATGATGCCATGTCAAAATATATAATGACATGCATTACATTCCCTATCAAGTCTCTGGATCCATATACCCTATAAACCACCAACCCTGTAGGGTGGGATAGGCATTTTGCACACTAAAAAGACAGACTTTAATTAATTAAAGGAAATTGATTTTCCCACCCAAGCAACCCAAACCTGCAAGCCGAAATCTGCCGCAACAACACAGATCTGAAGATGCCCAGCAAAACAGTCACGCCGAAGCCTGCTGCGAGTCCTCCACCTTACCGTTAGGATCAACCGAAACATGTCCAAGGGCCATGAACGACAGGAGAAACAAGCGACCGTGCCTCCACCAGTTGCCACCGCCCTAACAACCGGAAGCAGCCAAAGAAGCAACCGGCGGGCAGTGGCGGACCCATGAATTTTACATAGCGGGGGCACCAAATTTTTTTGTAACAGTTATTACGAGTTATAGTTAAGCACATTTACTCTAAAATAATTTTAACATTCATGATAAATTAACAATTTTAAAAGTATATATGTATTTTAATAATTAGCTACTTGGGCAAACTTGCGCACCTTGACTATATTCATTATCACATGTTCATCATCTATTTTTCTATTACTAACTCTATTATTACAGTTTTGGGGACAAAAAGTATACAAATGGAATGTGGAGGTAGATTCGAACCCATGAATAATATAAAAATCAAGGTACGCACTACTATTTTCTATTGCCATTTAGAGAGAAAGGAAAAAAAAAAAAACACACGTCTCCCAAAAGGCAGATTTTTCTATTACCTTTTGTGGGGGAAAAAAAAGAGAGCACATTTTTACTCTACTTTTGGGAAAAAGGCATAGAGAACATACATGAGAGAGTCTCGAACCTACCACCTCTTGATTAAGGATGAGGGCACTTAACCACTGCACCAACAACCTGTTCCTTACATACATTCAACATAAATAATATATATACAAAATCGCAAAAACATTTTTTATTTTTTTTTAAAGGCGTGGGGCCTGTGGGGGCACGTGACCCCACGTGCCCTATGGTGGGTCCGCCCCTGCGGCGGCGGGCGAGCGGCTACAAATGGAGACAAAAACGGAGGAGATGGTGAATGAAGAAACTGTGATCTATGCACAAAGGTGTAGAAGGGGAAGGGGAAAAAGAACGGGAGGTGAGGCAGAGAAAGCAGAGAGAACGAGGAGGCGGGAGAGAAACCCCCCCTCCCATGCAAAACCCTATAATGAATGAATACATGCAAATAGCTTACAATATAAAGAACGTAAGTACTCAACAATCAGTCCTTGCCCTCATTGTGCTCTCTGTGAGGAAACCCCTGAGCATTTGTTTTTGTTATGTTTGTCTTCCTGGCACATATGGTCGATGATCATGCAATGGTGACAGTTGGTATGGGTTTGCCCTTCTTCCTTGGCAGGACTAGCAAATTGGTGGTTTGGCAATAGTTTTCGATATTTGGAAAGGCATATTTGGGAGGTGACATACTTTGCTACTTTGTGGTCTATATGACTTGCGAGGAATGACCTCATATTCAACAATGTTATAAGGTCCGCAAGTGAGGTGGGGGATCTCATCAAGACAAGGGTGGCGATGTGGATGAAAGCAAAGTATGACATCAAGGTTTATTCGGTGGAGGATTTTAGGAGCTTTCTAGGTGGAATCCGCAAGTTGAAACTTTAAGGTAGGCTTGAGGTGTTGTCTCATCCAACTTTTGGTTGGATGCTCTTTCTTGTTTTTCTCTGTTGTGTGGTGCGAAGTGTTCACTCACTTTTGTTTTTCCTTCGATGTACCCTTTCGAGTTAATAAAATCGTTTCGTTTGCCGAGAAATATTGTGACCTATTTGCATGTATTCTTGACTTTTAGTTTAAGATTTGACCACAGTGAAATAAAATCTTAGATTCATCCCTGCAACATGCATGGTATGGATCCCGTACATGTCATGCTTGTACCGGACCAGCCTTGTTAACAAGACTACATCAAACACTTTTCATTGTATGCAAGTTGGGTGGAATACAGTTGATATCTCCCTTATACTCTCATGTACATAGGCATAGTTTGATTCCCATATGCATTCACCCCCTCCCTAAGTCTCCTAGGAAAGAGTAGATTAGAATTAATGAATGAAAAAAAAACCTTATCATTGTACATCTCTCCTTCGTTGGTTGTATGGAGGAAAAGTAAAAAAGCATTTATGTTTGCAGGCGTTTAGAAGATGAGCACATGTCACTAGCTAAGAGCATCCGCAATGGGAATAATCAAAATCAATAACCAAAATATGCCACGTCAGCATTTGATTATCCATTTAGTTCATAATCAAACTTAACAACTTCTACTTCCACATTGGTTATTTTTGCATCCCGAACAAAACAAACCCCCATAATACACATTGCACATATGTTCAATCGCAAACGAGTTACAATCACCCACCCGACCACACTAAATTATTCGTCTCGATGAGACGATTCTAATGTGGGGTGTTTTGAATTATTGAGTTTTGAATTTAGTTATGGTTATTGAGTTTTGATTATTGGTAAAAATTGTTAAGTTTGATTATGAAATGAGTGAAATTTGGTTATTTGCTAAAAGACTTGTAACTTTGTTTATTACAGTGTGGGGTATTTTTTTAGCATTGTTGTTAAATTTGCTTATCCACAATTATTTGCTTATTACACTGTGGATGCTCTAATATGGCTAACAAGATCTACACCGTTGAGGAGTTCAAGTTCTTCTTAGATGGTATCCGAAAATTGAAATTGTAACCTAGTTTTTAGGTGGGCATCCAACTGTCGGTTGGATGTGGTTATAATTTGGGCTCAACCAAGCTTTGTCTTTGGCTGTTTTTCCTTGACGTACCCCTTTCGAGTTCTATTAAACGTTTCGTTTACCGAGAAAAAAATTGCTAATTATACTTTGCATTTTTCCTTGAAGATGTTCCGGTGAAGTCGGTCGACTGCATTATAAGCCACACCCTGACAGTTTTAGTTGAGAATCCAGTTGACGACCGTGATCAAGTTATGGGACGGAAGTATAATTGGGCTAGACTTTTGGTGGAATACTTCTGCATTTCTGGTTTGTCATCAATTTAATTAGCACTACAAAAACTTTACCCATTATCTCTATAATTGTTTGACGGTTTAAAAACTGTACGTAATGGATCATTTAAAAGTCATGAGATTCAATCACGGTTTTCCCGTGATTAAAGAGATGTCAAAAAACATAGCTGAAATATGTTCTTCTTTTTATTCAAGCTCTAATGGATTGAGATTTGGTTTCTTTAAATGGTTTGAATATCGTCATAGTTATATCAAATTAAATAATTTATGACGCGTTTGATGTTTTGATTTTTAAAATAGGAAACCAAAAATGTAGATCGTTATTTGGTTTGGTTTCAAAAACACTTGGGTGTAAACAGTGGGTGTCCTAATTTTGTTAATGTTGTTGGATTGGCTAGAGGTTAATTTGTGTATATAGATATATTGGAGGTGCAAAAGTAGTACGTTTTTAGCCAAACAATGAATCCCGGCCCGCAGCATTCTTCCTAATAATTATCCCAAAAGCTCCACCCGAATTCCTTCTTCCACGCTCCGTCATAGATTGGTTTTTACCCAAACCTATAGTTATATTTAACCACGATTAATTCTTCGTTCAAATTGTGATCTTAAAACATTAATTTTTAGGATTTTTGTCATGACATGTGGGTGTATTTTGATTTCACCAGATTTTGACACGATTTCAGTATGTGTTTCGATTTAACCAAATTTTGGCATATTTTCTGCAGTATGGTCATTTCGGAAAACTTGTCATAATTTTGGTATGTGTGTTTTAGAATCTCCATTTTTTTTAATTTATGATTTCGATATATGTGTGTTTTGTTTTCTCCAATTTTTTTCATGGTTTCGGTTTACAGTTCCTTTGCTAGTCAAAATGAAGATTGGGAGAATATATGGTTGTTTGCTATTCTTTATTGTTGATTCTGTTTGAAATGGAGAAATTGTAGGACGAGTCTTGTTTGAAAAGGTGGGGATGAGAAGCGTAAATATAGAGAAATCAAAATAATAGGAATACACTGCCTTACCGTGAATACCACATACTCCGTGCACCCCCATTTTAAAGTTCAATATTTTATTTTGTGTTGTCCCTTAATAAGTGTCTATTTTGAAGAGTTAGTGGATAAAAGTTAGTACATTTTCCATTAATTGCCCCTAAAAGTAGATTCTATTATGAAAAGTTAGCGAGTAAAAGTATAATGATGATATCTCCATAGAGGGTAAGTAGGAAAAGTGGAGGTAAAAGTTAATGTGAAATGTGAAATTAATGATGTTTTCTTAATAAGTTGGAGTTATGAAGCGAGACACTTAAAAAAGGACGGAGGGAGTACCTTTGAATTTTGGGAGACTTACCAAAAAACTTCTCATATTTACATTTTTCGAGTTTAAGGATAAGTACCTTTTGTAATCAAACATAAGAACAAATGTGTTTATAAAAGGGTCTAAAACCTTAGGGTATTCTATGAAAGTGTCTAAAACCATAGGGTACCCTAAATATGAAAGTGCCTAAAATCATAGAGTACTCTATATATTAATGTGCCTAAAATACTAAAGCCCTATAATAGGATAATGCACCCTAAAACCCTATGAAATTGCTTAAAACACTAAAACTCTATAATAGAAAAATGCATCCTAAAACCCTATGAAAGTGCCTAAACATGTTTTGGCCTTATGACTAAAAAAACTCAAAAAATTGAAGGACCTCTACTGAAAACTATTTTGTCGACGTCCTTCCCCTAAATGAAAACAATTTTAGTGTCTTTATGGCTAATTTTCCCTTGAATTTCCTAGAAATAAAATTATACATACAGAAATTTACAACTCTCTAAATTTACATTGACTGAATTTTATTTTATATTTTAGTTGCATTTTGTTTTTGAACTCGATTTGTTATATAAAGTTCGAATTTAATATATGAAATACTTATTTTTTTTAAGACACATTTATTTCAAGTTATTATAATTATTTAAGAAAACATTTTTATCATTATTTCTCTTCCTATTTATATACGCCTACAAAAACTCGTCGGGGACCATGCTACTACAATTTTGCCTAGGGCCCCACAATGTATAGGGCACACATCAATCATTACTGTTCTATTTTTTCCGGAATATGCAAACTAACGATGAATAAAGTAATTGCAGTGCCTTGTATTAAACACATCAAAAAGCAAAAAGAGATGCATCTTCAAACTCTTGAGCTGGTCAAGTGTTTCTGTAAGGAAATTGCATCTCTACCAGACTCAGCCAAGCACAGATCACTTACACAAGATGCAATCCTTTGGGCTGCGCAAAGAATGGGATTCCCGAGATTGTACATGAAATTGTGGAATCATTTCCTTCTGTGCTTGGGACTGCAGACTCTACAGGCCGGTATGTATTTGAGAAGGCGGTTTTAGAGCGTCAAGAGAATGCATTCAACCTCATATATCAAATGGGAAAGTATTCTCGAGAACTTGTCCTACATCAGTATGATGATAAAGACAACCACATCCTGCACTTGGCTGGAAAACTAGCACCTCCAACCAAACTTAGCGAGATTTCTGGTGCTGCTTTGCAAATGCAACTTGAGATACAGTGGTTTGAGGTAAATGCTATGTGCTCATTTATACACCAAATAAATAAACTCAATCTTCTGGAACAAGTATTATTATCCATTGATAATTTGATAGGGTTTACTTTTAACAATGCAATTTCACAATTTAGTCTTGGCAAATGCTACAATAAATATCCATATTGGGACGAGTTTGATAAAATGGTCATCTAAGTTTAAATTCATACAAGTTGCATAGACATTATTAGCATTTCAGGATCCACATTTTGTTTTAATGGAAATTGCAAATCTTTTGAATACAAGAGGGATACAATGCGTCTATACTTACATGCACTATCAAATTTGGGTCCATTGTACTACAATCGGTAGCAGTCTTTAGCATTTTTAGAAAATCAAACATTGAAATTTTTACGTTCAAATTTTTGGCTATCATACAGGCAGTGAAGAAGCTTATGAGTCCCAGAGACATAGATTGGAGAAACGATGATGGGAAAACTCCTGCAATGATATTTACTGAAGAACATAAGAAATTAGTAGCTCAAGGAGAAAAATGGATGAAAAACACAGCAAACTCATGCACAATTCCAGCAGCACTTATTGTCACTATTGTATTTGCGGCTGCAATCACTGTTCCAGGCGGGATCAATTGTACAAATGGCATACCAGTTTTCTATAAGGAAGTGGTATTTAATATCTTTGCTGTTTCCGATGCAATCTCGTTATTCACATCGATCACTTCTTTGTTAGTGCACTTGTCCATCCTCACTTCCCGATTTGCCGAGGGTGATTTTCTCTTTGCTCTTCCAAATAGGCTTATAATTGGGTTGTTTACCCTTGTCCTCTCCATTACGGCAATGTTGATAGCCTTCAGTTGTGCAATCTATCTTCTGTTTGGGAACAGGGCATGGATACTTTATCCGGTGGCAGGGTTAGCATGCGTCCCAATCATTTCCTTCGCCTCCCTACAGTACCCTCTCCTTCGAGATCTCATGAAGTCAACATATGGCCCTGGAATCTTCGGTAAACAAAGTGAGGTTCCCTTTTATAATTGAGATGCATGTGATATAAATAATCATGGGTTGGGCGGCATAAAATTTGTCTGCCAATTCTTTGTTGCTTTGACTTAAAGGGAAGTTACAGTCTGTATCAGTTCTTGGATGCATGTGAAAAACATGTTTGTAATAATAGGTCAATTGGCATAATTTAATTTCTATTTAAGATAGCCGGTATTATTGATTTTCAATTAAATTTGTTAAGATAATATATATGACACTGAGCATCCGAAATATACCTTTTTGAAACTTTTTTCGTCTTTGGTGGATATTTCTTGCCTTTGCTAATAAATTTTTACTATTTAAATCTCTCAAGTAGAGTTGAATGATAACACAAATTTAGAAAAACAATGAACTAAAAATCGGGAAAAAAATTAAGCCAAAGTGCCTAGGATCTGTTGATAGATGTTTCTTCTTTTTTTTTAATCTTTGGAAAAATTCTGCTAAATCCCTTCGACTTTAAGCAAAAAATTATTTGGTACTTCATCTTTCAATTTAGACAAACAACTACTTCTTATATTTTCGAATTGGTTCGAATGTCAACGCTCTATTGCCTTCTGTTTATTTTTATTTTTGGACAAATAATAACGTGTCTTGCACGTGAGCTAATGGGAGTGGTATATATGCCCATTCCCTCTCCCCTTCAAGAAATTATTTTGTGAAACCATTACTCCACCTCTCCCAAGTGATGTAATATGGCAAAAAGTGGATTCAGGCGGTTTTTTTTTTTTTTTTTGGCTGGCCCTTTGTGGACCGGTTTGTTTGGGCTCGGTGGCCCACCGGGGTCCTGCTTGGTTTAGATCTCGCCAGACGAAGGTGCTAATGCATTTCTATTCCTGCTGGTCAATGGTTGGGTTTCGGGTTAGGTTTGTGCTGATCGATTTGTATTGATCTGGGTTTTTAGGCCTTTTTTTAGGTGTGGGCTTGTCCCATTGGATGTATTCCTGGTTTAGGCTCAGCCTATTGGGTCTATTTCAGTTCCTCCGTATATTTGGAGAAGATGGTCTTGGATGGTCAGGCCGGTGTATCCAAACTCCTATTATCTCTATAATTTTGTGTTTATGAGTTAATGGAATTATTTTTTGCTGATCTAAAAAAAAATATGGCAAAAATTGGAAAAACCTCCACTAATAATTTCTCTCACTCATCGACTTTGGATCTTCGTCCAAAAATCCATCCACGCCCACCGCTGCAATTGTCCCCTCCGATTGCCCGCGGCCGAAGATCAGCAAGAATGATTACCCAGCGCTTAGAGCACTTCATCTTCCTTCTCTCTTTTTTTTTTTTTTTTCAAACAAAAATATTATATAACACTAGCGAAACCGAGTCATACTATGAGTAACGTATTACAAACCATCCTTGCTGAATGATTACCCAGCGCTTAGAGCACTTCATCTTCCTTCTCTCTTTTTTTTTTTTTTCAAACAAAAATATTATATAACACTAGCGAAACCGAGTCATGCTATGAGTAACGTATTACAAACCATCCTAAAATAGGATAAACAAGGACCAACTAGGTTCTAAGATAACCAACCCCCATGGCATTCACAACGACAAATTTCCTCGCAGCAAACGGAATAGCCTTAGTGACAAACAAATCTTCATCTAATTGTTGTGACTCTAGACGAGCAAGGCAATCATCTTCCTTTCTCTCTTCAGTTTCTTGTTTGAATAATTATTTAAATTTAACAAAATACAGAAAAAGATGGAGATCTTTTGAAGTTCAAAAAAATAAAAAAAGAGGGGTTAAAAATATCCCCTTCTCTCCCCCCAAAAGTTTCTATCGCGGGTTCTGTATTCAAATCATGCGATCAGATTTCAATCTCTCTGCATATATTTCTCAAATCAAGTCTAAATAAATTAACATGATACATCACGGTTGGGTTGATTGGTGGGTTTTGCTTTGATGTGGAAATGGAGATGTTGAGTGATGTGTAAGTGATTAGAGTTCGTGTGGGTATAAGTTTTTAGTTGTTAAAGTAGTGGCGGAGTCAGAATTTTAATTCCAGGAGGGCCGGCTTAATAGACATATATTTTTTATCAAAACGTATATTTATTATATCATCAGGTTTTTTGCTTTCCAATTCATTACATTCGTACATTAAAATGATTCTTTTGGCTATATTAACTATTACGTACTTATTTTTTTATTTATAAAAGAAATTGAGAAATGAGAATGCAAAATAACTGATTTTTTTTATCAAATCGAACCAAAATTGTTGAGATTATAAGTGCTATACATGAATAATTATCATTAATATTCAAAATCAAATATGTACAAAATAAAAATTTTAAAACTTGAATGCTCCCCAACATAGCTTCGCCCCTGCGTTGAATATCGGAAGTGAGATTGAATGGAATTACGGAAGTATTTGTTTGTCCAAATTAAAAAACATTTGTTTGTCCGTCCAAAAAACTAACGCCATTCAACTATTCCCATCTGTTCTCTTCATCTGCCAAGAGCCAATGCAAGCCCGAATTTCGGACTCAACTTTGCAAGCCAACTCCTGGCCTAGCAGATACACTTAAACCATTGAATTTCGGCTCTCTTGTTCCTTTCCAGCCACAGACTACATAACGTTGCAGCCACAGATGTTTCTTTTTGAAGGTAAAGGCTTCTTTACGTTGTGTGCTGTTTGTTTTCCCGGGCTATCTCTTAATTTAAACCGGAGAAAAAAAATAAAGTTAGCGTGATGTTTCATTTGAAGAATTAAACCAACGATTAATATTCATTCTGATCTTTTTCGATCATTGACGGTCATTTTGGTCTCTTTTGGACTTCTTTCTGATGACAGTAGCCCAAAAGCTTTATAGAATCCAACTAAATCTAGTATAACTGTACAGCATGGACACTTCGTGAGGTGACGTATTGGTGTCGGACATAGACACTCTCCCGACATGTTGAATTGAAAAGATAATTATGCAAACGGACATAGATTGATAATGAAGTGATACTTGATTATTCTACCATGTTATTGCATGGTTGCTTCCGCACTTTGATACAACTTTATAATTTGTGGAGATGCCCTTGTGTTACTCTAGTGTATTTGATGTATCGATCATCTCATTAATTGGCATATAGATTTGGTAGAGAATTTTTTACTAGGCTAGTGTAGTTTAATCCTTCATTTGAGTTAGTGGGGTGATAATATGTTAGTCTAATGGAGGTTTTAGGGGTTATCCATAGCCCTGAACCCAAACTTGCTCCCCGTGGAACACGAACTTAGGTCACCACTGGGGAGAGACAACACCGGGGAATTATCTGATTATCTTTTGTATACATCTTTTGAGAAGTTAGACCCCATTCGTTTTGGTATTTTGGTCCCTTTGTTTGCCAACCCTATCTCTCTCTTTCCCTCTCTCTCAACCATAGCCACCACAACTCCTCTTCTCCCTTCCCCCTGTGGGTTTCATACCCATGTGCGGCGGTGGGAGGGGAAGGCCATGGTACTATTTCGACTCATTTTTTTTGTTTTTTCCTTTTTCTCTTCCGTCTCTCCAGATCAATGACTTGTCGTCTGATCTATGAGAGTTCTGTCTCTCGCTTTACAAGAGTTGTTAGTTTCGTTTTTAGACGAAATTGTATATAGATCCGATTCTCTCAATCAAGATTGCTTCACAACGATTTATGTGCTTAGCGTTCTATCACTACATGATGTCTTTGACGGGAGAACTCATGGCGACTTGACAAAATTTGTAATTTTTGGGAGGTTATTGGTGCGTTCATCCTTAGATAGAGTACATTTGATGGTCTGGGTATTTGGTGTCTTTTATCCTTAATTTTGCATTTTTTCTCGTTTGCGAATCATAATTAGATGTTATGCAGTTTAAAAGTGTCGTTGTTGCATCAAGTCATGCCTGGGTTATGATGAAAGATATTGATTGCCTTGTGACTTACTCGTTTTTATTTGTTAAACGATTAGTTTGGCTTTATCTAAATTCTTTGTAATGATCTCCGTTTTGTAAATGTCGATGGACGTTTATCAATATAATCTTCTCACTTTTTTCAAAACAAAAGGAGGATTGTTAACGTACTCAATTATCATTGTTTACGGTATTTGAGGCCGTGGTGCCATATATGTAACCATTTTGGAAGTAATGATGATTTATGGATGATTATGGAAATCCTTTTGGGTATTTATGTTTGAGAGATTATCGGTATTTCTTTTATGGAAATTGTATTTATTTATATTTAAAATCGAAAGTGCAACACAAATTGATTAGAATTTGAACCTAAGTAGATCATTATCATAATTCGATCAAGAATCATGAGATTCTGGCTACTAGGAATCTGGTTCATCATTTTAAGCCATTTGGATCAGAAACCAATCAGAGTAATTTCATAGATACTAATCAGAGTTTTTATGAAATACATTTTGAAGAGAATTACAGAAGATTCGTGCATAATAATTAAGTAAATTAAATTACAGGGTTAAAGCTAAGATAGTCGTAGAATCCTATGAGAGTTTCCGTTTCCCAATATAAGTAGGTGTGAACTGAGGGCATTGGTCTAAAACTAATTTAAATAAAAGCAACCATAATTGTCCCCTGCCACTTTCTCAATCAAATAAATACTTAAAAGATAAGAACATATTTTTAAGTTTAAAAAAAATAGACTTACTAAAATAATTTTTCAATTTTTTTTAAAAATTTTTTGATAGGCAAAGAAATATTATTAGAAACTCGATTATGGATACATCGAGAAAGAAATGACAAGTATCATTGAAAGGAAAAAATCAATCCAATCATATGCATGCCAACAATCCCAAAAAGAAAAATAACCAACCAAGAGTTGGAGGAAAAGAGAACAAAAAGAAACAACAGTTCAGATTTTATGCTTTCTAATGTCTTCCAATATGTAATCTGGAAAAGAAACAAGATCTAGATTACATATTTTTTAATTATTGAAATCAAAAAATACGTTATCTGGATTTTGATTGATAGAATCAAACCTTGCAAGAAAAATTGAAAAAAAAAATTTCAATTTTTCTTGCAAGGTTTAATTCTGTCTAACAAGATTCAGATTACATATATTTTGATTTCAATAAACCTCTTATTTTTAAGCTTAAAAGTTGCAAATAAGTACTGATTTTTTAAGGAGGAAAACTGGAATGGGGTACAACTGGAAAACCAAGTTGATCATTTTTTTTACAAAAGGCTAAAATGTTTTTTTTTTGCTCGGCAAAAGGAAATTTTATTAAAACTCGATAAGATACATCGAGAGGAAAAGCTAGGAGCATATAGCTCAAACTCAGCGAATCAAAACCAAACTCATCCAACAGGAGATTGGATGAGAAACACCTCAAAGATTACAGCTTTAACACTCGAATACCATCTAAATATCCTTTGAACTCCTCGATCGAATACACCTTAATATCAAACTTAACTTTCATCCATATGGCCACCCTGTACTTGATTAAGTCCACTACCTCCTCAGAGCTGATCGTCACGCTCTGGAATACGATCCTGTTCCGCATAATCCAAATTGACCAAATCGTCGCAAAGAAACAGGCTTCCCAAATATGTTTTTCAAGGTTACGAAAAACTGGAATCAAACCACCAACTCGCCACCCTAGCTACCGAGGGAAGACAAACCCAAAAAAAATGCCACCAATCCAAAATTTGAGACCATATAGTCCAGGAGAACTTAAAGTGGAGGAATAAATGGTTGGGCGTTTCCAGGCACAACGAACACAACAGACAAGTTTGATCATTCAGCACAATGTTCTTGTTGATTAGAACAGACTTCGTGGCCACCCTTTCCTGAATAACCATCCAAGCCAATATTTCCACCTTCGGAGGGCTCAAAATTTTCCAAATTGAACCCAAGAATGAGTTCCGATCTTGAGTTAGCAATTCCCACTGCTCATATACAGATTTAACCGTAAACCTCTTGTCCTCTGTCCACCTCCATAATAACGAGGCAGGCTTGGACGGGTCCATAACATAAGACTGCAATCTTTGTTTCAAAACCCATAGCTGCTGATTCTCCCTGTCTCGTAAACTTCTTTTAAAATTCAGCCTCCAGTTTCCAGAATCCAAACCATCCCAAATATTACTAATCACCTCTTCTTTTTGAGTAGATAACAAGAATAGTCTAGGGAAATCCTGTTTGAGGGTAAATGGACCCAACCAACTGTGATTCCAAAAGTAAGTGCTACTGCCCGAAAAGACTTTTATTTTGAAACCCTTTTGCACAATTCCTCCGATGCTTGAACTAGGATCACCCACCGCACAAATATCCTTCCACACAGTTGAAAATGAGCCTCTCATTGGGTATTCCGGCAACCAACTCCTTTGATCCAATTTGTATTTCGACCTCACCACCTTCACTGAAACGACCCGCTCTAGGGGATTAGCATAAACTGCCTTAAAGAAAGCTAAGCAACAATCTTAATGAGATTCATTCCATACAGTCAGGACAAACTAGATTAAATAGATTACATCTGGCTTCCAAAATAAAATTTACAAGATGAGTTGCATCCACGTATGATACGACAACTCTCCAAAAAAAATTGATTTACATCACAAAATGAACTATGCCAAAAGGACACCAAGTCAACCCTCGACCCCGCTCCTACAGCCTGCCAGACCAGTAGTAGACCAAAACTCTACTTCAGATACCTGAAAAGATTGTGAGTGTTACTACTTCATTCAAGCGGAAAGCATAAAACAATTTACATGAGCAAACATGGATCGAGTAATGCTTCTAATCATATTTAGCAAGAAACAATTCATTTTTCACAAACCATTAAGTAAGCACAATATTTCAAGAAGCCATAGGGTTGCTTCCCTCGCAACCAGGAGTTATGACGGTACCGTGACCCTGTGAACAGGGTACTTCCAACAATTTATACCCTGTTTGTGTACAGCAAACCGACAATTTATACCCTTCTTGTGTACATCAAGAAGAAGACAATTCCAACCAACAATACAGCTATGGCGTGCTCTTGAATTAAAACCATCTTTCAAGCAACTTGATCCATATCCACAACAGTCAAAAATTTTCCAACATTTGCAGAAAAAATATAAGTTTATTTTTAGCAAGCCAACTTCAATGAAATAGCACACTCACCTTAGAGATCCAAAAGACAAAAGCGAAAGGCCTCCTTCTCAACTTTGAGGTGGAGACTCGTCCCCCGATCCTAAAATATGAATGAGACTACACTTAGAATAACTCATGTTCCAACTTATGTTATAATGCAAGTAAAATGATGGATGATGTGTTCAATGAGATTTAATACAAGAATTTCCAAGAACAAGGCTTAGTCCATGTCCAACATGAACGCTTTTGACCATATCCATTACATAATCATGAATTCTAAGAATTCCACTTAAACCGTTGAAAAGTTAACTTCTTCCTCTTCGAATCGACAGGTCATTCATAAAAAACGGAGTTCGGGTAACCTTACCACGGCCTCGCGATTATAACTTAACGATTACTAAATTAAAACTGGTGCAGAGCCAGATTTTAAGTAAACTTTAACAGCAAATCTGTTATTGCTCGGGCATAACCACAGTGCACGGGTTGCACCGTTGGAAAGCCCTACAAGTCTAGTTTTCAGCAAAGAAAGCGGAATGTGATTTCGAGTCTCGAGCTAGGAGATATGAGTGTTTTTCCAACTTGTGTCTGTGCAGTCAGAAATACGAGTTTCACAGCAGCAGTTCGGTGCGTGATTTTTAACATTTTTCCCTCTTTGAAATAAATTCTGAAAATTTTACCCAATCAACTAGACATGCATATCCATCTCCAGTAAAAATTTCAGAAAATTACAAGGTCAGCTAGTTAGTGATAAAAATTCGTTAAGAACAGGACAGATTCAGTCAAATTCAAGCTCTAACTAACATACCCATAAGCCACACGAATTTGCTAGGTTAAAAATCCATTCTCCTAAGAACTAATTGGGATTTAAACTACAAGAATATCCAGGTATATGCATGTTTGATCAAACCCAAAATATAAATTAGGTGTAATATAGAGTTTACCTTCAATTAGATTTTCCCCAAATTTTTTTTCCCTTCTTCTTCCTTCTTCTTCTTCTCCTCTCTCTCTCTCTCTCTCTCTCTCTCTCTCTCTCTCTCCCTCTCTCTCTCTCTCTCTCTCTCTCTCTACGTTATAAGAAAGAAAAGAACGGTGGAGGGGTGTAAAATATCTAGAAAGCTTATTAGGGAAGATTTAAGGGAAAATTTATCCCATGAGGTGGGGTACATGGTTCAAATGAGCCATGTCTCATCCTTACCATTCATTCCACCTACCAAGTCAATCTCTTTCAATTAACTTAATTAAACCCTCAAACTTAAATCATGTATCGATAAATAATTAATGAATGATATGCGAATAATAACGCAACACGTGTATCAAATAGCATGACCTATGCAACATAAAATTAAATGACATATGCAATGCACGTGCATGCTCGGAACGGGTGTTACATTCACCCACAAAGAATCGATGTCCTTACTAAACCTCCACCACCATTTAGCAAGCAAAGCTAGGTTTCGTTCCAAGAGCCTCTTCACCCCTAATCCCCCTGCCTCCTTTTTCTTTGTTATACGCTCCCATTTTATCAGATGCAGTTTCTTCTTATCAACCATATCACCCCAAAAGAAATGTCGCTTCAACTTCTCCAACTTTTTCGCCACTACTACCGGCATCCTAAAGATGGACATAAAATAAATAGGCAAGTTGGTCATATTGGAGTTGAGTTGATTTAGCCTACCTCCAGTTGACATAAATCTACTTCTCCAAATATTCAGCTTCTTTTCAGTTCGCTCAATAACTGGATCCCAAGTTTTAATATTTCTTGGGTTAGCTCCCAATGGCAAGCCAAGGTATTTGATGGCAATTTTTCAACTTTGCATCCCATCACATGAGCAAGGGCTTCCACTTCCAGATTACTCTTATTAATTCCACAAAGGGAGCTCTTTGAAAAATTTATCATCAAGCCAGACATCAGTTGGAAGATCCTTAGAATCCTTTTGATATTACACATCTCCTCCTTGTCATTGTTACAAAACAATATCGTATCGTCCGCAAACTGTAGGTGTGTTAAAACCAGCCCATTACGACCCATCACAACCCCTTTAATAATGTTCCTCTCCTTCGCTCTTTCCAGCATAATGTTGAGCGCCTCCACCACAATATTGAATAGAAACGGAGATATGGGATCCCCTTGCCTAAGACCTTTTTGCATTTTGAACTCCTTCGTAGCTGACCCATTAATTAGAATAGACATGTAGACTGACGAGCAACATTCTTTAATCCAGCTGCACCATTTGTCTCCAAAACCCACCTTCTTAAGCATATCCAACAAAAAACCCCAATTAACACAGTCATACGCCCTTTTAAAGTCCAATTTCAGAAGCAGACCTCCTCTAGCCTTATTCTTCCAGCAATGGATAACTTCATTAGCAACAAGAATCCCGTCCAAAATCTGTTTACCCCCTATGAAAGCAGCTTGAGCCTCTCCTATGACAGATGCGATGTGATCTCTCAACCTGTTCGCTAGCACTTTTGAGAGGATTTTCTATATCTTGCCTATCATGCTTATAGGCCTATATTCTCTAAAGGAGGAGGGGCAATCAACCTTAGGGATCAAAGCAACAAAAGTAGAGTTTATACCTTTAGTTAACTTTGCATGTACATGAAATTCTGAAAAGAATTGCAGGATGACTGTCTTCATGAAAGCCCAACCTTTCTTTAGAATCTTTACGAATAAGAAATTAAAACCGTCTGAACCTGAAGCCTTAAGATTACTGCACCCTTTCAAAGCTGCCACGATTTCCCCTTCCTCAAACTCTTTTTCAATTAATGATATACAACGACCGAGATAGACCCAGATATCTATACCTTATATCCGTCTTTCAGTCGTGGGTATAAATTATTCTTGATGATTAAAAAATAGGCAGATTAAAAAGTACTGATCTTGATGACTTTTCTTTTACTTTTAATTCTTTTAATTTTGGTCTGTATTTTCTAAAATTCAGGGGAGACTTTAACTAGAGCAAACACTTTTTTTTTCTTTTGATAAAAGACGATACATTAGAAAAAATAACTTAAGCGTTTACAATTATTGGGTATGCCATCCCAATTTAATCCTCATACAATAAAGAGGTAATGCAACTTGGAAAAGAAGGGTAGATATGAAAATCTCCCACCGACACCGGAGATCCGGAGCATCATTTACCAACGCATTTGCACAGGGATTTGCTTCCCGGCCGGTAGATATGGTTGATGACGACCACATCAAGCTCTTTCATTAAAGACCTGCAATCAGGCAAAATATTACCAAGTGGGTGATTCACTGCATTTGTGTGTTCTTGATAAGTTGAACGACGACACCCTTGGCATCCACTTCTACTTCCAGATTGTAGAGATTCATATCCTTACCTAAAGATAAGCCATCGTTTTTAGTGCCCAAATTTCTGCCATGAGGCTGGAATCTGCAAACATATTTCGGTGAAAACTTTCAATCCATTGGCCATATATAATGGTCACGAATAATTAGGGGTGTCAAATGGGTGGATTTGGGCCAAATTGAATAAGTTGTAAGTGAGTTGGGTCTTTAATGGGTCATTGACCCATTTAGACACATTAATTATGAGTTTAATTACTCATACCCGACCCATTTATTTTAAATCAAACCCGACCCGCCCATTAACTTAATTACATACTATACACCGAAATTTACAATGACTAAAATACTAATGTACACTAAAATGATCATATTACCCCTGTGAATCCAAATGACTAAAATACCCCTGCAAAATTACTGTATTCTCCATCTACTATTAAAATGACCAAAATATTTCTTTGCGTTTTGGGGCTCATTTGTATTCATGGGAATTCCCTACTGACCAACCTCTATCTCTCTCTCTCTGTGACCCCTCTGTCTTCTTCTACTGTATTTCGTTTTCTTCTCCAAGTTCCATCCTCCAAATCACCCTTACAAGAAGACATGAGCTGCAACAATAATCAAAGAGGGACCAGAGCAATTGAGGGGAAAAAAAAATGACAAGAATTATGGTAAAAGAAAAAAATGACAAGAATCTGATCTCTGTCTTAGATTCATGAGATTCACTCTAATTTACTAATTGATTAGTACTTAAGCATAGATTTATATGGGTTCTTGATATTTTATTCTACTTTTCTGGATTCCTTGATGAGCATAGTAGATGGGAGATTAGGGGAGCAAATTTTTAGTATGGGGCACTGCATCACTGTACTTTAGCACTTGGAGAAGCACACGCAGGAGAGAGAGAGAGAGAGAGAGAGAGAGAGCACTTGGAGAAGAAAACACAGAAGATGAGAGAGAGAGAGAGAGAGAGAGAGTCCCGTGTGTGTTTGGTCAGAGCAAGAGGGGGATTCTCGTTTTTTTTTTCCTGGGGGTGGGGGGATTCCGTGCATTCATTCTCTATTTTTTTAGTTAGGTTATGTTCATGATTTATTGAGTCATTTAAGTTGACCCAATTAATACCTAGTTAAATTCAATTAATAAATGAATTATATGGGTTGGACTCATTATGACCCAACTAAAAAATAGGCTGGGTTAAGTCTATTTTTTAATAGGTGAGTTTGGATTAATTAATGGATTTGAGTTTAATTTATCACCCTACGAATAATCCCTCCTGTTGAGGCAGTCCCCGTACGTCACCGAGTTTAATTGCCGTTCAGTGGGTGTTGGGGCAAGTAAATCCCAATTGATGGACTACTTTTTTGGAATTCACAAGTCATGGGAAGGAGAATATTAATTCCCAAGACATGGAATTCATAATTTATCAAGACAAAAATACCCCTGATTGATATTGAAAAATACTTTCCAAGACTCCATTGACGATGAACTCCATTGATAAGCCTGTCGCCGGAGTTTAGGTCAGATAAGAAGAGTCTGCCGTCGGAATGGGTGGTTTGGGCGTTAGAGCAGCAGTCGATTGGGGGACTGAAGGCTGTTCTCCGTGCACCGGACAAGAAATTGTCTTTTGGGGTGAAGGTGACGGCGGAGGAGGTGGAGGTGGTAGTGGAGGCGGTGATGCAAAATGGAAAGTGAAATTATTTAATAAATAGCATTCTCTAGTTTTCTTTATTTTGATTTTAGTAATTTTGTTAGGGAGTTTCAATTTTAGGAATGAGTGTTCTAAGAAGTATTTGGTTTCCTAGTTTGTCTTGAACTAACATTCCTATTTTGTAGGATGCTTGATCAAGAAGAATTAGGGTTGATTTTATTTCCTTATGTCTTATTTTCTTTTTTGGTATTTTAGGAATGTTGGCTAGGTTTAGGAGTTTTACTGTTATAAATAAGGATGTATGCATCAGTGCCTGCGCTCGATTCCGGATCATGGCGGACAAGGAGTTCATTATGGTCGTTATGCTGTTGCCGAAGATGTGTATAATCGAAGTAAAGCTGCACGAGAAGCACAAATGGAGGAGAGGTTCCAACAACTTGAGCAGCGTGTGCTGCGTGATGGATGCAATTGGCGTCCTAACTGATCAGATGGCTGCCATGGCTGTTGGGGGGAACCCACCTCGCTGTCATCCGGTTCAACCTCGGTTTCCGAAAGAGGAGGAGGTGTCGGATTTATCACCAAACCTTTAGCTGGTAACCATCAATCGACGGGGAGGACAAAAGTGGATGAAGCTACCATCGAGTGGCCATTCACATCACATATTATTCCAGATCCAGTAGTGGATTGGAATAAGCCACCAGTTTTTGACGAAGAATCGGTGGAGAAAATTACAAATGGAGAAAATAAAAAAATATTGCAAAAAAAAGTTGTTACGATGTTGGCGTTGAAAATTAAATTTTTAGATCCTTTTTGGGAATTCATTGAAGACAAAGGAAGTACGGGGTCATGGATTTCGTTTCTAAAGCAGCAAACTGTCCCTTTCATTATTGATCAAGATTTTTCATTTGAAGCCAAGTTTTAAAAAATCAATTTGAAGTACAAGCTTGATGCAGACAAGGTTCGGCGTATTCAACTGTATAAACTCGAGGACAGGTTTCTTCAAGCCGGGGACGATGATGCAGATTGGATTTTAGGAAAATAGTACTTTATCAGTATTTTATTTTACAGCTGTAGTTTTAGTATTTTGTTAGGAATCTTATAATTTAGGAGTGTTAACATAGAATTATTTAGTTTTCTTATTTAGGTTGATTTTATTTCCTTTTTATTGCTTTCTTGGTTGGCAAGAATTAGGGTTGCTTCCTAGTATTTTTGTTTTCTTTTAGTTCTAGGGTTGCTACTAGTATAAATAAGGTTGTAAGCCTTAGGGCAAATTAGTTTGTTTTTGAATGAATTACTGAAAATTGAGAGTTTTTCTCATTATGGTGTGTTCGTAGAGGGAGCACCTCTAGTTCATACTTATTCGTGATTGTCCTTGTTGCGCGTTCTTCTATTTCGACACGCTTCCCTGCATCAGTTGGTATCAAAGTCTGCGCTCGATTCCAGATCATGGCGCGACAAGGATTCCGTTATGGTCGTTTTGCTGTTGCTGAAGATGTGTATGAACGAAGTAAAGCTGCACGAGAAGCACGAATGGAGGCGCGGTTCCAACAACTTGAGCAACGTGTGATGGATGTGATTGACGTCCTAACCGATCATGCGGCTGCCATGGCTGTTGGGGGGAACTCACCTTGCTGTCGTCCAGTTCAACTTCGGTTTATGAAAGAGGAGGAGTTGTCGGATGATATTTCTATCATCAAACCTTTGGCTGGTAACCATCAGTCGAGGGGGAGGACGAAAGTGGATGAAGCTACCATCGAGTGGCCATTCACATCAAATATTATTCCAGATCCTGTAGTGGATTGGAATAAGCCACCAGTTTTTGACGAAAAACCAGTGGAGGAAATTCCAAAAAAAGATCAGAAAATATTGAAAAAAGAAGAAGTTACAAAGTTGGCGTTGTTGGAAACTGAATTTATTGATCCGTTTTGAAAGTTTATTGAGTACACTATATGCAAGCGTCCTTGTGTTTCGATCCAGGAGGAAGGTAGATTTGTTTTATTGATGGAAATTATTTTCTCACAATTTTCAGATTGTTGTTTACAGTTTGGGTTGGAAAAAATAAATTTGAAATACAAGATTGATGCGGACAAGATTCGACAAGTTCAACTATATAAACTCGAGGACGTGTTTCTTCAAGACGGGGAGAATGATGCATAATGGAAAGTGAAATTATTTAATAAATAGCATTCTCTAGTTTTCTTTATTTTGATTTTAGTAATTTTGTTAGGGAGTTTCAATTTTAGGAATGAGTGTTCTAAGAAGTATTTGGTTTCCTAGTTTGTCTTGAACTAACATTCCTATTTTGTAGGATGCTTGATCAAGAAGAATTAGGGTTGTCTCAAATGGAGAGAGAGAGCCTTAGAGAGAGAGAGAGAGTGAGTGTGAGAGTCAAAGAGAGGGTCAGAGTTGAAGGGAAGGTCCAGGTCCTGGAGGCGTCAAATAGAGACCATGGTGGATGGGTCCCTGTGATAAGGAACCACAGGTCTCGGAGTAGGGGCTGGAATATGGACAAAGAGGAGCTGTTCACTTTGTTCGTCGACAACATCCCTGACGACCGAGATCAAAACTGGTTGTCAAGGACTTTCAACAAGTTTGGGACAGTAAAAGATGCTTTTATTCCTAGGAAGAGAAGTAAATGCTCGGGCAATAAATTTGGCTTTGTTAGATTTGGCTGTCGTGTGTCGGCGGGCATGGCTGTATCCAAAATGAATGGTGTGTGGATAGATGATAAGAGGTTGTTCGTTAAAGAGGCTTGCTTTGCTCTTAAAGACCAAAAGAGAAAGCCTACGTTGCCGAGAGTGCATGGGGGTTCGGTCCAAGGAATGGTTCAAAGGGTTAAACAGAGTAATTTTAACGTTGGAAGTGGTGGCAACATTAATGATCCGGGGGCTTCTACCTGGAATAAGACCAATCCAAGGAGATCCTTTGCTCAAACACTGATGGGCGAAACCTCAAACCCAACTGCTGCCAAGGTTCCAAAAATCATCATCCAGTCCAATGGGGAAGGCAATGGTTGGCTTCTGCGGAGTGCGATAGCTGTTTTAAGAAGGGTGATTTCGCTGACTTCGCTGAAGGCCAGCTTTAGCAAGGAGCATTCCGAGCCTATCCAGGTCCGAGCCTTGGGAGGAAGATCCGTGCTTCTTACTTTTCAAGATAGTGAAGTTAGAGATAATCTCATCAAGGGGCCATGGATGGGAAGATGGTTCGAAATGGTGAAACCATGGCAGGGCGAACCAGCCAGCCTTGAAAGGTTTGCGTGGTTGAGTTGCTCTGGCGTTCCTCTGAATTCTTGGAATGCAGACACTTTCAAGCGCATCGGGGAAGTTTGGGGATATTTCATTTCTCTGGACGAGGAAACATTAAAGGACTTATCTTTTGCCAAAGGAAAAGTTCTTATAGCTACGGAGGAGTCCGCACGAATAGAAAGGTGAATCCAAGTAGTGGTGCACGGGATTAGATACGAAGTGCTGGTTAAGGAAGAAACCTCTTTTGTTAATCTAGACGAGGTATTGTTGGAGTTGCAGACGAAAGGTGGTAGGGCTGCTAAGTCGTTGGTGTTGGAGGTAGAAGATGATGACGTGGAAAGTAACTTTCAAAATCTAACCAATGAGAGCTGCTACTCCCCCCTCCTGACACACCCCCCCCGCTGGCCCCACGTCCCATTTCCAGGACTGCCCCGGCTTCTCTCTCTCTCTCTCTCTCTCTCTCTCTCTCTCTTCCTTTTCTTTCTTTCTTTTTTTCCAGTTTGCTTCTTCTTCTTTTTTTCTTTTTTTTCCAGTTTTTTTTCATTTTCTTTCTTTCCGGTTTGATTTTTTTTTTCTCTTTAATAAAAGGATCAAGTCTAATTCTAGGCTTTGTAAAGTAATTGAGAGGAAAAAAAAATTCAAATGATTATGTTTATCCGACTGTTTTATTTTTCTTTTTTTGTCCTTTATAGATTAAAAAATATAGTTACGAAAATAAGTGTTTTAATTTTCAATCCGTTTGAACCAGTACAAAGATGTTATTTTTCTGATCATTTCATCCTAAATGGTCGTAATAAAATTTTGGCTTCAAATTAAATAAATGGTTAAAAAATTAAGTACTCCAAATTTCAATCCGTTTGAATGGGTGAAAAGATTTTATTTTTCTGATCATTTAATTCTAAAGGGTCATAATTAAATTTTGATTATAGGACTCTCGTTGATTAGCCCTAAGAAAGTCGTAGAATCAAATATCTTTTAGGACTAACCAACGAGAGCCCTAGAGTCAAAATTAAATTATGACCTTTTAGAATTAAATGATCAGAAAAATAAAATCTTCTCACCCATTTAAACGGATTAAAATTTGGAACACTTAATTTTTCAACCTTTAGTTTATATATTAAAAATATGGTTAAAAAATTAAGTGCTCCAAATTTCAATCTGTTTGAACCGATAGAAAGATTTTATTTTTTTGATCATTTTATCCTAAATTGTCATAATTAAATTTTGACTCTAGGACTCTTGTTGATTAGTCCTAAGAAAATCGTACAACCAAATATCTTAGGACTAACTAACGAGAGTCCTAGAGTCAAAGTTTAACTATGACTATTTTGGATAAAATGATCAGAAAATTAAATCTTTCTATCGGTTGCAACTGATTGAAATTTGGAGCACTTAATTTTTTAACCATATTTTTTAATATATAAATTAAAGGTTGAAAAATTAAGTGTTCCAAATTTCAATCCGTTTGAATGGGTGAGAAGATTTTATTTTTTTGATCATTTAATTCTAAAGGGTTATAATTCTTTTTTTTCTCTCAATTACTTTACAAAGCCTAGAATTAAATTTGAACCTATTATTAAGGAGAAAAAATTCAAATTGGAAAGAAAGAAAAAGAAATAAAATGAAAAAAAAAACAAACTGAAAAGAAAAGGAAAAAAAAGAAGAAAAACAAACTGGAAAGAAAGAAAGAAAATGGAGAGAGAGAGAGAGAGAGAGAGAGAGAGGGGAGCGGGGGTAATGCCGGAAAATGGAGGTGGGGCCTGGGGGGGTGTGTGTCGGGGGGGGGGGGGGGGGGGGGGGGAGTAGCAATTTACAGGAAAGGGAGTAGGGGTGAGAGCCTGAGATGGGACAATACTACAAAAGAGAAAAATGTACAGCGGAAAGGGATGGGTCAGTGTGAGGTTGGGGGCCCGACGCAGCTGGGAGCTACCGAAAATTTAATGCTCCACAGTGCAAGTGACAAGGATGACGTAGATGATGTTGAATCAGTTGTGGAGGACTCTGTGGAGTTGGGCCGTCTGCATTTGGATCAGATGATGGGCCAAAAGTACAATGGTCTTGAAGAGCTTCGGCCGGACCGATTTCAAGAGGGTTGTGAGTTGGGCCTTCCCCAGAGTCAGGCCCAACAAGTAGCTCAGGAGCCCATTTCTATCTTAAATGATCCGAGGCTTAGGGTGGTGGAGTCATCTCTGTCAGAGGCATCATCCCCTGAGGACTCAAACCAAATGGTGGCATGTTCTCCCCAAATTGTCCCGAGCATAAACCTCATGGTCGACCTCAATGATACAGGTTGCCGAAGGAGAAGACGGCGACAATTATCGAACCTTATCCAGATTTATGAGGAGAGCTCAAAGGATTTGGAAGAGATCAGTCAACCTCTCCTGTTCTTCCCGTTCATAATTCACAGTGTATCGTCGACGAGGTAAGGGCCACAATGGCCATCGGATCTCAATTGCATGTCAACTTTCTTCCAAATGATGATCAGATCCTGAAAAAGATGATTATTCTTGAAAACCAGGAGGCCTCTCTTCTTCGAGAGAGGGAGGTAGCTAATTAGATACTTCTATAACTAATTTGTGGTGATTATTAGTTGGCCAGTAGACGTTGTTAATGCTGATCATATCTTGGAACATAAGAGGCATGGGGAGTAGGATTAAAAAGAGATTCCTTTTGAAGTTAATTAAGAAACGAAAACCAGATATGTTGTTTATTCAGGAAACTAAGTTGGAGTCTGTAGACCGTATAGTGGTGCAACGTTTGTGGGGGGCAAGCAATTTTGAGTATGCATGTTCTAATTCCGTAGGTGCGTCAGGAGGCCTGATTTCTGTTTGGAATGATGCCTTTTTTAAAGCTTCTGCGGTGGTTGTGCATCGATCTTTCATTTTGCTACAAGGGTTAATTGATGATTTCCCATGTACTTTGGTTAATATCTATGCTCCTAACTTAGTGGTTTCTCGTAGTGAACTTTGGGAGGTTTTGCTAGTGCTTAAAGCTAGCTCCCAGGTTCCGTGGTGTATAGGAGGTGATTTCAATGAAATTATGGAGGTCAATGAAAGAGTGGGGTGTTTGAGGGTGGAGAGAGGTATGAGGGATTTCAGGGATTTTTGTAATTCCATGGAACTTTTGGACTTTCCTTTGATGGGCAGGAAGTTCACCTGGTCAAACTATCAAAACCATGCAATTCATAGTCGTTTGGATATATTTCTGTTGTCTCAACTTTTTCTTGACAGGTTTAAGGTCCTTCAATGGGGACTTCCAAGGCCAATTTCAGACCACTGCCCTATTATGCTACTCGATATAATAGGGATTGGGGACCTAAACCTTTCAGATTTCAGGATATTTGGTTGGATGATCCCAACTGTATGAAGCTAGCGAAACAAACTTGGGAGGAGTCTGAAGTGAATGGGTGGGCTGGTTTTATCATTGTACAGAAGCTGAAAGCCATTAAAGAAAGATTGAGGGTGTGGAATAAAGAGGAATTTGGGGATATCAATACTGCTCTTCAAGATACCGAAGTCAAACTTCATCATTTGGACATCTGAGCTGAAAATGGGCCACTGAATGAAGAGGAAAAAGCGCTGAGATGCCAAGCAAAGTTAGAATTCTGGAGACTCTCAAAGTTATCGGAGTCCCTCTGGAAACAAAAATCCAGAGTTAAGTGGCTTCGGTTGGGCGATAGAAACACTAGATTTTTTCAAATTATGGCAAACAACAGATTCAAAAGGAATTTGATGGGATCTGTTAAGGTTGACAGAGTGACGATAGTCGAGCCAAAACAAATAAGAGAAGCTGCTCAAAAAAAATTTCGAAACAATTTTTCTGAGGAAAGGAAGACCAGACCTTAGTTGGAAGGCTTGTTCCCCAGGAAACTAAGTTCGGAGATAGCTTTACTACTTGAGAACCGTTTTGAGGAGAAGGAAATTCTAGCAGCAGTGCAAGGGTGTAGCAACCTTAGAGCTCCTGGCCCCGACGGCTTCAATTTTTCTTTTGTTAAGAAAGGTTGGGTTTTTATGAAAGAGATGATCATTCAATTTTTCTCGGAGTTCCACGCCAACGGGAAGCTTTCAAAAGGTATCAACTCCACCTTTGTCGCCTTGATCCCTAAGGTAGCTTGTCCTGTGTCTTTCAATGATTATAGGCCTATTAGCATGGTGGGATGGGTCTACAAGATTCTTTCTAAAGTGTTGGCAAGTAGAATCAAAGTGCACATGACATCTATTATTGGGGAAGCCCAAGCTGCATTCGTGGGTGGGAAGCAAATTCTGGATGGTGTTCTCATAGCCAACGAGGCTATCCACAACTGGAAACACAGTGCACGTGGAGGTCTTATCCTAAAACTTGACTTCCAAAGGGCGTACGATTGTGTAAATTGGAAATTTTTGATTGATATGCTCGCAAGGTTGGGATTTGGGGATAGGTGGCGTGGATGGATTTTGGAGTGTATATCTTCTGGGTCTATGTCCATTCTGATCAACGGTTCAGCTTCTAAAGAGTTTCAAATGCAGAGGGGACTCAGGCAAGGCGACCCCTTATCACCCTTCCTCTTTAATATAGCAGCAGAGGCTCTCAACTTAATGCTTGAAAGAGCTAAGGAGAGCAATATACTCAAAGGTACTAAATTGGGGCACAATGGGGTCTCTATATCGCACCTACAGTTTGCGGATGATACCATTCTTTTTTGCAACAATGATCCAGAAGAGATGGCAAACATCAAAAGAATCCTAAGGTGCTTTCAACTGATGTCTGGTCTCAAAATCAACTTCTCAAAGAGTTCTCTTAGTGGAGTGAATGTCCCTTAAGAAGATGTGGTACTGTTGGCCGAAATAATGGGTTGCAAAGTGGAACTTCTCCCTATCAAGTACCTTGGATTGCCGTTAGGTGCAAACCCTGGTAGGATTAAGACTTGGGATCCAGTTATCGATCGGACTGAAAAGCTCTTGACTGTTTGGAGAAGTCGTTGTATCTCGTCGGGTGGAAAGCTGACCCTTATTAACTCCAACACCGGAAATGTGCCTATTTACTTTATGTCGCTGTTTAAAATGCCAGTTGCAGTAGCTAGGAAACTGGAGAAACTACAAAGAAATTTTTTTTGGGGTGATTCGGCTGACAAAAAGAAGATGCACCTCGTTAAATGGGATGAGATAGCAAGGAATAAAGACAACGGGGGTTTGGGGGTGAAGAGGATGCTTCAACAAAACCTAGCACTCTTGGCCAAGTGGTGGTGGAGATTCGGCAATAACAAAGACTCTCTATGGGCGAGAGTCATCAGAGGGAAGTACGGACTGGACGCAAAATGCTGGCTCCCATACTCTTCCGGTTCAGGTTCTACGTCAAAAATTTGGACGGATATATGCTCAATGGAGGATTCATCTTCTCATTTGGAATATTCTGTGAGGGAGAGTTTTAGTATCAAAGTTAATTCTGGTACTGCGACTTTGTTTTGGGAACACTCCTGGATGGGAGAGATTCCGTTGAAAGAAGTCTATCCGAGAGTGTTCCTTCTATCAGATCAAAAGATGGAATTGATTAGTAATATGAGGAGTGAGGCAGGCGGGGGCTCTTGGGAGTTGCTGTTTAGAAGAAGGCCGTTTGGGCGAGAACGGCAAGAGCTGGACAACTTAATACAGAGAATTCAAGGGGTGTCTCTAAATCCAACAAGGCCTGACTATTTACAATGGAAATGGTCAGCAGATGGTAACTTTAGTGTTAAATCCGCGTATGGGAAATGGGAACAACTATCTCATCCTAATAATGCTCTGTTGGGTTCTCTATGGAAAAATTTGAGCTCACCAAAAGTGGAAGTCTTTGCATGGATGGCTGTCAAGGAGAAGGTGGCAACGAGGTCACTTCTCTTGATTAGGAACGTTATCGGTGAGAGCCAATTAGCTTTGTGTCCTCTTTGTCTATTGCATTTGGAAACCCATCATCATCTGTTCATCCATTGCCATTTCTCTTGGACTGTGTGGTCTATGATTTTGGACTGGTGGAAGGTCAAGTGGGCATGCCCAGCTTCTGTTCCGATTTTGGCGAATTGGTGGTTTGATAATGGGTACCGCAACCTAGAAAAACACATTTGGGAGTCCTGTTTCTATGCTACGTTATGGTCCATTTGGTTGGTATGAAACGACTTCGTCTTCAACAACTCTTCTAAACAACCATGGGAGGTAGGGGATTTGGTCAAAACTAGGGTAGCTATGTGGATGAAGGCGAAATTTAACATCAAAGTTTATTCTGTGGAGGATTTTAAGGTTTTTCTAGACGGAATCCGGAAATTAAAATTGTAATGTAGTCTAAGGTGTACGTTTATCCAACTATCTGTTGGATGTTTTCCTTTTCCGGAGTATCCAAGCTCTTTATGCTAAGATGCTCTGTCTCGATGTACCCTTTCGAGCTATATAAAATGTTTCGTTTGCCGAGCAAAAAAAAAAAGAAGAAGAATTAGGGTTGATTTTATTTCCTTATGTCTTATTTTCCTTTTTGGTATTTTAGAAATGTTGGCTAGATTTAGGAGTTTTACTATTATAAATAAGGATGTATGCCTTGGGGCAAATTAGTTTGTTTTTGAATGAATTAATGAAAATTGAGAGTTTTTCTCATTATGGTGTGTTCGTGGAGGGAGCACCTCTAGTTCATACTTATTCGTGATTGTCCTTGGTGCGCGTTTTTCTATTTTAACACGCCTCCCTGCATCAGGCGGCGGTAAGGATACAGAAAAGAAACAGGAGGATTGCCATTGGCTTCTTTTCCATCTCCAGCCCTCCTGCATGTGTGAGGGAGATGAATTTGAAAGAGACCCACTAAGGGATGATTGTGAGGAAAAAAAGGAGACTGATTTTCTATTTTTTTTTGTTTGTTTATTTTACTCTTGCTTGCTCAATTTTCCAAATTCCCTCACCTAATTCATCCTCCCTCAGCACAGCAGCGAAAACCCATTTCAATCCCCCTCACTTTTATAACTTTGGACCATATTATTATTGTATAAAAGAGCAAGTCATTAATTATAACGGACTACATTAAATATTAGTAAAGACCAATATTTCTGTTAACATCAACCAAGCCATATTTTTTTAGAGAACTTTGTCCCAAATAATTGACTATTATTTGAGGTATAAAAGAGCAAGTCATTAATTATAACAGACTACATTGGATATTAGTAAAGACCAATATTCCTGTTAACATCGACCATGCCATGCTTTTTTTTAGAGAACTTTGTCCCAATATTTGAGTTATAAAAGAGCAAGTGATTAATTATAAAAAAAAACCACATTATGTATTAATATAGACCAATTTTTCTGTTAACAAAGACCAAATCATATTTTTTTAGAGAATTTTGTTCTGAATAATATGACTGTTTATATTATTTGAGTTATTAAAGAGCAAGTGATTAATTATAAAAAACCACATTATGTATTAATATAGACCAATTTTTTTGTTAACAAACACCTAATTATATTTTTTTAGAGAATTTTGTTGTGAATAATATGACTCTTCATATTATTTGAGTTATAAAAGAGCAAGTGATTAATTATAAAAAACTACATTGTGTATTAATAAAGACTAATCTTTCTGTTAACATAGACTAAATCATATTTTTTTTAAATAACTTTGTCCCAAATCATATTTTGTTTCTTTGGGATAAGTTGAATCGTTTATTAACTCGTGTTGATACTTTCTTCACCTTTCTCCGAATTCTACGCCAGTGGCCATGCGTTCCAATCTGAGTGGATTGCACCCAACGGTGCTACCTAGCCTTTTCCTCACAGACTTAAGCAAATGTAATTTACTAGTACTAATACTTTAGTTTATGCAAAACCCCAGCCTTTTCATTGCACCTCTTGTAAATCCATTACAAACCCATTTGAAATTAAAAAATACAGAACAGTGCGAGTTGACTCGGTCCAAATCAAAGACGACGACGCAGTGGTGGTTGATGAAGGTTTGAACCGTTTGTTTTGGGAATACTGGAATTGTTGAGCTCGGCGATGTGGTGGTGATGGGTGACAACGGCAATGGTGGATGTGGTGGCTGTGATGGGCGGCGGTGATGGGTTGGGGAAAAACGAAAATTGTTACTTGAGAAAGTAAAAGTTTCGATCTTTAATCGAATTAAAAACGAGGAATTGAACAAAAGAAGATTTTAATGAAGATTTGATTTTGCAGTCATGGTTGAAGCGGCGGAGGATGCGGTGGTCGGTGACCAAATTCTAACAGGAGGGAGACTTTGTTGATTGAAAGTCTTGCAACTGTGAGAAAGAGGGGAGGAGGGTTGGCTAAAGGGCGTAATAGTCATTTAACATGGCCCTTCCATGTATTAGGAATTTATCTTCTTCCGTTTAATGTTTAGAGGAATTTCACAAAAACTAGTCAATGACTTGGGGATAAAATATCCCTCTTCCTACTGAACCGTGATTTCCCCTCTTCAGTTTAACACAACAGGGACCCAACCAACAAGGATCCGACAAAAATTAATGATCACTCTCATGCTTTCCCATTTGCTAAAATACAAATTAAAAAAGAGAAAAAAAAAAATGCATCTATTCTGATAGATGCATTTTTTTTTTTCTCTTTTTTAATTTGTATTTTAGCAAATGGGAAAGCATGAGAGTGATCATTAATTGGTATAGACATCAGCTGGGTCTATCTCGGTCATTGTTTAATTACCTTAATCTACCTAACATAATATTTTAGCCTTCTGTGAAAAATGATCAGTATAATTGAGTGGTTTTCCAGTTGTATAAAGCAAACGTTTATGGTTGTTTAATTAACACTGATTAGTTCACACCTACCTACTCCATAATTGAGTGGTTTTCCAGTTGTATAAAGCAAACGTTTATGGTTGTTTAATTAACACTGATTAGTTCACACCTACCTACTCCATAATTGAGTTGGGAAGGCAAACTCTCGTAGGAATCTCTCCATAATTATTCTTTAATTATTATCCACGAAACTTCTGTAATATTTCGACCCGAGGCGGGAGAAAACGGCTACTGTGCACAGCTCGCTGTGCAAGAATCATTTCTGCTCTCCTAATTGGCTCTGCTACTTGCCGTGTGATGTTCAAGAGGACATAGTTAAGGAAAAAAACTTGATTGTGTGTTTTTCTTTTTCCTTATCTATAATAGTGTAAATCACTGCATGTTATAAGCGTGATTGAATAGATCATCGGGAAAGACTACAATACACACCTCTTATTTGGGTGTGTATCATATACTCCCCCCAAAAATGTTATGAATTATAGAGAAAATGTTACGAATCGTATAAAGGTTACGAGATACACCAAAATATTATGAATCATAATAAAAATATTACGAATTGTACTGCTGAAAAGTTATGAATTCTAGAATAAAAGTTACGAAATATGCTGAAATGTTATGAATGCATCATAAAATAGGTGCATATGGTACACCCTTTTAAAGAGTGTGTATTATAGACTTTCTCACATCATCGGGTTTACGGTTTTCATTTTCAACTTATGGTTGGAATCCATTCTACCTACCATATAAATAAAGGACATCCAATCCCAGAAAAGCAATAAAAAAAATAGTAGTAATAATACTCGGAGTATCGGAGGATGTTGCATTTTTTTCCCATCTTGTTGCTTTGATTGGTCACTTTAAGGTCCCGTTCCCGAAAAGGAAAATAAGAATGTATTTTTTAAGAAGGAAATTTTAAGCTAAAAAATTATGTATTTACGCAAATAATTTTTCTAACAATATGGATCTTGTTTGATAGATCTCATTGAGATCTTTTATACAGAGCAAAAAAAATCAAAAAATTATTTTTTATTTACATTATTTTTGAGTTTGAAAATGTAAAATAAGTGCTTATTTTTTAAGAAAATGTTCTGGAACGGGGCCTTAACACAGTCGCTATCGGCAAATTACGTACGTCATAATAATGGACGTAATAAGAGAGGAAAATGACGTCCTAACTTTGAGTCCGGCTCCTCTCCAATCCATAGGAAATTGGAGGATCTTCCAATTTCAATTCGATGGTCAGGATTACTCTAGTATTTCCAGCCCAAAACTCATATGGTATTCTATGGGCATTCAATTACTCTCCAAATATTCCCCAAATATTATATTCCATGCACCAATTTACCAAATTCCAAACATTAGTAAAATTTCATTTCGTAACTTCAATAATTGGTGTAAGTTCAAAAACTATTAGATTCACAGAGTTAATCAAAGACTCCTTTTGCATTTTTTCTAAAATATTTTTTCTATAAAAATTATATTACATTCAATTACTTACCCTTACAATTTCTTTCTAATTTCCATAATTGAATTTAATTTTAACTTTCTTTACATACAAGAACAACTACATCAATGAGCCCACAACACAGTGCAGAGCACAAATGAAAATACATTAGTATCAGTAAAAAAAAATCTCATGAGCTACATAATAAGATAATATCAACAAAAAAAACCATGCTGAAATTAAAAAAATTATTGATATAATATTAGTAAAAAAATTCTCATGAACTATGTGATATCAGTCCAAAAAATCCTCATGAGGTACATAAAAAGTTTTTCAAAGGCAAGTGGAAGAGGACGCTGTTCAAAAAGATTTAATAAATTTTGTAGTGGGGCGAAATATCCGAAGGTCCAAGAGGTACGAAATACTCAGGGGACTTGATATGATGTTCCTAACCAGTTAGTTATCTCAGTTCATCTGTTCCACAAGGAACCCAGATACGTCGGTCGTACGCGTTATCCGAGGGATAAAATGTCTTGAGGGTCCCGGCCGAGCTTCAATCACGTTCCGAAGTACGATGGACCCGTTTGTTCGGATATGATAGTCGTAAGGTTTCGTTCGTTCGGTGAGATACGTCAACTCGCACCTCCCGTTCCTTCGGACACGATAACTTCACTCGGAGACCACAGTGCCAGAACCTTCTAGAAGGTTCCAAAGAAATGTGGGGAAGCCTCTCTGATAAAGGATGGGACAGCTCTGAGTGATGTGACCCCCCCTTTGTTCTGACTGGGCGGCTCCCCTTTTCCCCACAAGCGGCGGTCATTTAATGCTCCTGACTCGTGACGTCATCCGAGCATCAGTGAGCACGTGGGAGACAGAAACTGCCCGTTCTGCACTCTCTCTTTCCTTGCCTATAAATAGAAGGATATCTCCTCCAAGAAGGAGGTCAGCTCTCTACATACTCTTTACTCCCCTAGCATATATTTTCTTACCAAACTTCTTCCCGGCTCCTTTTCTGACTAGATCGTCGGAGCTTTTTCCTGGAGGAACAACCCCCTCCGGTTCTGCAGGTACCTGACGTCCGGTGCCACGTCGCTCGGTTCGGGAGGGTTAAGATTGAGGAGAAGAAATCAGCCCCCCACAATTGGCGACTTCGCTGGGGACGATTTAACCTAGTATCGTGGACCTGATTTCTACCCCCATCTCGACACTATTTCAGTCCGGTTCGCCCACACCCTCACCTTCTTATGGCTCAACACATCCCACCTCCTGGCCCATAGAACTTCACTCTGGGGTTGTCCGGGTATGGATCCATCAACCATGAACACGAAAACACAACACTCCCGCATCAGTCGGTCTCTCGACGGCTTTCATTTCCACCAACAGAGCTGGATATTGCCCTAGCGGAGCAAAAACGCCAAGCAGCGGTCATAGCCATGCTACAACAACGTTTAGAAGAGCGGGACGGTAACCAACTTGTCACCCCTGTTGCTATCCCTCAAGCTGGACCTAGTCAACTGGCGAGACGCCGAAAAAGAAGCAGGCGGTCCCACCATAACCGAACTACGGAGCCAGCAATACCCGAGAGACGAACCGTCTTCGAGCGTCTAGAACCCATCGCTCGGCCACAAGAAACGGGCTCGCGTCCAAGGCTGGATAGTCTTGCCCGAACGGAAAGCACTCGATCTTCGGCAACACACTCCACCGCAAGAACGCACCGAGCGGAAGCATCGGGCCAAGGGCGTCGCCCATCCAGACATCACTCGGATATCAGAAAGGAAAAACAGCCCATGGATCTGAATGATTCGCCTCGGCGGAGCTACCGTGATGAATTCCCCGAACGATCCGTATCGCCATATCAAGATTCCGAGTGTCGCCGTGACAGACGGCTAACGGAAGGGTCACGAAGTCGTCTTATGATTCCAAGTCAGGAAGGACGTTCGGAAAGGGCTAACACCATCACCCTTTACGACCAATTCACTGGACTTCCGACAATGTACCAACCGGTGGCTGGTCCTCGGGAGATTCCACAAACTCGGCCCGAAGGGTCCAAGCGGGCCCTTGAGCAAAGAAGGGAACAGGGAGAACGACGAGGATACCGGGCCGAACATCCTCGGCTGCCCCATCATGAACGACGGAGAACGCCCGAGCCTCGTCAAAACTTGCCGCCTACAATGGTCCAACCGAGCCCCGTACCGGAAGACAATTCGAAGCTCGGAAAGGCGAAAGCGTCCCCCTTCGTAGACGCTATACAGCAAGAGCGACCACCGGAGCGGTTCGTCATGCCGAAGCTCAAGCGATACGAAGCCAAAGAGGACGCAGTCGCGTTCGTCTGCCGCTTTCGCCAAATGATGAGCCTCCACAACTTCTCAGACGCACTTATGTGCAAAATCTTCCCCCTCTCGTTAAGTGAGCCAATCATGCTCTGGTACAATCAGTTGAAACCAAAGTCCATCACCTGTTTCAACGAGCTTGAGTTGGAATTCACGAAGAGGTTTGTAACCAGCAACGTCCAACCAAAGACTCTCTCCATGTTGGTGAATATGAGGAGAACCTCAGGAGAAACTCTTCGGCTCTATACCGAGCGATATTGGGAGGTATACAATCTTATTCCTGACTGTGATCAGGGCGTAGCTGCTGAATCGTTTATGAACGGCCTGGATCCAAATTCAGCCATGTTTCGGGATCTTTCGAGAAATCCACCCAAGAGTATGGGGGAACTGATGACCATTATCGAGAAGGACTGTGTACATGAGGAAGCAATGGCCGAACGTCATGTTCCGAAGGGAGCGGAAACGGTTAAGGCTCATCCTGCGGCTCGAAAGCAAGTGGCCAACGTCGGACAGACGCCGAGGGTAAATCAGCCGAACAACCGAAATCGACCCCCGCAGCACCAACAGCACGTGGTGCAACAGAAACGGGAACCAAGGCCAGATGAGTACGTTGCCGAGCAAACCACATTCACGGAGCCCATCTACAAGCTTCTCTCTATTATCGGAACGCTCCCATTTTTCTCTTGGCCTACGGGACTCCTCAGCACAGCTGGCCAGGGACCTGGGATGTGTTCATACCACAAGGAGCGAGGGCATTACACGACCAAGTGCCAGCCATTTAAAAGGTACTTGGAAGAGCTTGCCGCGGCTGGACACCTCAACCCCTGGATCGACACTCGGAAAAGTCCACTTCCGCCCCCGCCTCCATTGCTCGGTGGTAATGTCAGTGTAATTCAGGGGGTGGCTTCGGGGGAGCGTATATCCGAGCTACAGACGGAGATCAATACGGTCGTCGCCGCCTTGTCAATCTGCAACGTCGGTACTTCGGCCAAGAGGAAATTTGAAGATCCAAACCGTGACGGCCCAATTACTTTTACGTTCGAAGATTTGAAGAGAGTTCAGATGCCACATACCGATGCCCTTGTTGTTACGGTAATCATTGACAAATCCACCGTTCAACGGGTGTTGGTCGATCAGGGAAGCTCAGCGGATGTGATGTTTTATTCTACTTTCAAGAGTCTCGGCCTGTCCCCGAATCAGCTTCGGCCAGCAACAGCACCGTTCGTCGGGTTTACGGGCGCCCCGGTTTGGCCACTCGGTATGATCAACCTCCTTGTGAGAGCCGGTTCCCGAGTGATTGACGTCGAATTCATAGTGGTTAGCTCTCCTAGCCCCTATAACGTCATCCTCGGTCGAGCATGGCTACACGGGATGCAAGCCGTGGCTTCAACCTACCACCAAGTCGTAATGTTCATCGGGTGGAACGGAAGACAAGAAAGCCTCCGAGGAGATCAAGTGCAGTCCAAGAAATGCTATATCAGCACAGTCACGACAAAACAGAGTTGCTTGGAAGTGCAGTGTGTGGAGAGTGGGGAAATTGATGTGCTTGAAGATGTTGGACTTCCGGCCGAGCAGAGGTCTACCGAGGAACTCATTCGCATGCCTATCTCGGAAGATGGCACCCGGTACTTTCTCATCGGCAGTTCTCTGACCGAGGAGGAGCGGAATGAGATGTTCGACTTCCTCCTGCGACACATTGAGGTATTTGCTTGGACCCCGCAGGAGATGCCAGGCGTAGATCCCTCGTTTGCGACCCATTCTCTGAACGTCGACCCGAATAGAAAGCCTGTGGTGCAGAAGCTTCGGCGTTCCTCTGCCCTTCATGTTGATGCTGTGATGGCAGAGGTGGATCAATTGTTGGAGGCAGGGGCAATACGAGAAATACTTTACCCCACTTGGTTGGCTAACCCTGTTGTGGTTCCGAAGAAAAATGGAAAGCTGAGGGTTTGTGTGGACTACACGAACCTCAATGATGCTTGCCCAATGGATAGGTTTCCCCTCCCTCGGATCGAGCAAATGGTGGACGCAACTGCGGGATGTGAGCGGTTAAGTTTTATGGACGCCTACCGAGGGTACCACCAGATCGCCCTTGCAAAAGACGATCAGGAAAAGACAGCCTTCATCTCGCCTCGGGGCGTCTATTGCTACAATGTTGTTCCGTTCGGTTTGAAGAACGCTGGGGCTACCTTTCAACGAACAATAACGTCCATGTTCCTTGGGATGCTCGGGCGAATTCTGGAGGCTTATATCGATGATTTAGTATGCAAGAGCAAATTCGCTCGGGATCATCTTCGGGACCTTGGAGAGGTTTTCTCCATCCTGAAGAAACGAAAGCTGCGACTCAATGCTGAGAAGTGTGCGTTCGGAGTCAGCTCTGGAAAATTCCTTGGTTACATTGTTAGTCGCCGAGGCATTGAAGCTGATCCGACGCAACTCACAGCTGTGCAAAACCTTCGAGCTCCAACGACTATTAGGGAAGTGCAACGTCTTACCGGAATGGTTGCAGCGTTGAATCGGTTTATACGACGCTCGGGAGATCTCTGTCGACCGTTCTTTCAAGCTATCAAAACCAGCCGCCGAAGATTTGTGTGGACCGAGGAATGTGAGCAGGCTCTGCAATCACTGAAAGACTACTTATCCTGTGCTCCTCTCCTCGTCAAGCCACAACCTGATGAAGATCTGTATCTTTATCTCGCCGTCTCAGATCACGCCACCAGTTCTGTGCTTGTTCGGAAAGAAGGGACAGAGCACCAACCAATTTTTTACTCAAGCAAGACGATGACGGATTCTCAGACTAGGTATCTGCCTATGGAGAAGTTGGCATTGGCTCTCGTTTCGTCTAAAACGAGCCTTTTGCCTTACTTCCAATGCCATAGGATCGTGGTCCTTACTGAGTTTCCTCTCAAGGCGGTGCTTCGGAAGACGGATTCCTCGAGTCGGATTCTCAAGTTCTCTCAAGACTTGGCTAATTACGACATCCAGTTCGAACCTCGGACAGCGATCAAGGGGCAAGCGTTAGCCGACTTCTTCACCGAGCTTACTCCAGGCTTGCAAGATGAAGCTAACGCCTTGACTCTAGCGGAGACCGAAGCTCGGATAGCTGCGACCGAGTCCCACATGGAATGGATCCAACAGCCAGCCGACGCGCGACGCACGAGATTCACGCTCGGCCAAAAGCGCCCTGCTCATGAATGGAGCTTATTTTCTGGAGATGCTTGGCGGATGACTGTAGATGGAGCGTCAAACATCCATGGGGCTGGGGCTGGAGTAGTTCTTGTATCGCCCGAGGGAACCGTGCACGAGCATGTTATTTCAATCGGTTACCGAGCGACAAATAACGAAGAAGAGTATGAAGCCTTAATTGCTGGGTTACAAGTTGCCCTTCGGCTTGGTGCGGATTCTGTTCATGTATTCTGTGACTCTCGGCTGATTGTGGGACACTTGAATGATGACTATCAAGCTAAGGATGAACGAATGAACGCCTATGTAAGTCACGTTTTGGTTCTTCTGAAACAATTCGGACGGGTGGAAATTGAGTGGATCGCTCGGGAGCATAATGCTCATGCTGACGCCCTCGCAGGCCTCGCTTCGATGTATCGAGCCTCGGGCAGTCGCACAATAGTGTTTGACGAAATCAACACTCCGAGCTTCGAACCCTCTGACCCACCGGTTGCAGCCATATCATTCGGCACCAGCCAATTGGATCCCATTGTGTTGTATCTTCAGAATCAAACGCTGCCTGCCGACAAAAAGGAAGCTCACAAGATACGATGCCTTGCTGCCAACTACTTTTTAGATCCCAATGGAGGTCTTTACCGAAGAACTTTCACGGGCCCAGATTTGAAAGTGGTGTGTGAGTCCCAAGTGGACGCCATCCTGGACGAGTTACACTCGGGTAGTTGTGGGGCTCATTCGGGTGGACGAAGCATGGCGCAACGGGCCTTGACTCAAGGGTACTGGTGGCCCAAGATGGTGAAACAATCCGAAGAATATGTGAAACGCTGTGTTCGGTGTCAGAAACAGGCTTCCCTTATTCACCAACCAGCATTTCCACTCAAGATGATCACAAGTCCTTGGCCTTTTGCAGTCTGGGCTTTCGACATTGTGGGCAAATTGCCCAAGGCTCCTGGAGGTTTTGAGTATTTGTTGACTGCCACGGACTTGTTCACTAAGTGGGTCGAAGCCAAGGCAATGGTGAAGACGACTGCAGGTGACGTGGAACGGTTCATATGGAAGCACATCATCTCGAGGTTCGACGTTCCATATGCCATTCTTTCGGACAACGGCTCACAATTCGTGGCTGCTGTCCTCAAAGCGTTCTACAAACGACGAAAGATCACGATCCAGAATTCTTCGGTCGCGTATCCGCAGGGCAATGGTCAAGCCGAAGCATCCAATAAAACCATCACTCGGGGGCTAAAGCGTCGTTTGGACAGGAAGCTCGGATTGTGGGTTGAGGAACTCCCTCATGTCTTGTGGGCCTATCGTACTACGCCTCGGCGTTCCACGGGACGTACCCCGTTTTCCATGGCCTACGGCATGGAGGCCGTCCTCCCCCTATCCACGTTGATTCCCACAGCCCGTACGGAAAATTTCAACCCAGTAGCTAACGATGCTCTCGTGGGTTCTGAATTGGACTTTGCCGAAGAACTTCGCGATAATGCTAACCTTCGGCACGCTGCGTATCAACAGGAAGTTGCTCGAAGCTACAACAAGAACGTTCGGTCACGGCCATTCAACGTCGGGGATCTCGTTCTTCGGATGGTTGTGGAAGCTAAAAAACTGACGAAACTCAAGGATCCCTACGAGGGTCCTTACCGAGTGATCGAGAAGATCGGCCATGGGGTTTACAAGCTAGCTGAGATGGATGTTACTCCCATACCTAATCCTTGGAATGCTCAGAAGCTTCGGAAGTTCCATGGCTAGATATTGTTTCATGTTTTTGCTTTTCTTCAATTGTTCTCTGTTCAACCTTGTAAGCCTTTGGGCCATGATAATAGAAGCTTATTTTCTTATCTTGTTTGTTTTCTGTGTTTTCTTTTTGTAAGTATTGGGTATCTCACCTAGCCCACTTTTAAGCCGTTGGGCTCCACATCGTGTTTGTGTGGGTGAAATCCACTTAGCCCTCTGCACATTCATCCGAGCGACCTCTACTTCGCCCTCGGTGCATTCGTTTGGGCGTCTCTTTCGTAGCCCTCACCCTTACGTTCGCTCGGGCGACATCCTCCTCTGTGTGCCCTCGGATAATTGTTAATTTACTATCTGCTTGAATTCCCACCTCTGTCCCTCGGCAATCCTAGCAGATAGGGGGCTATTATGGGAAGATAGAACAAGATATCCGAACAAAAACATGATGGAGCATGACCAATAAAATTTGCAAGTCAGATTAGCACTTGTCCGAACATCCCGGTTAATTCACAAACGAACCAAAAAATCGAATAACAATACTTATGAAATTGCCTTATGTTTCAATAACCGAACAAAAGTACTTGCAATTTCATCACATTTCCAAAACCCTTGCAATGATCTATTCTTACATGACAACTGGCGAAAGTTTGTTCAAATTAACAAAACAGGCAATAAAAAGAACAAAACAAAAAGAGCAAATCGCCCAAAACCTCAAGGGGCTGGAGTGGGGAAGAGGGGCAGAGTAGGGTCATCTGTCAGAGGAGCTGGAGTGGTGTCAACTTCGGTAGATGCACCTACGGGCGTTACGACAGGGTCAGACTGCTCCTCAGCCTCGGGCTGTTGCTGTGCCTCCTCGGCCTGTGGCGCTTCGGCTAGACGACGAGGGGGAACTTCAACCAGCAGTCTCCGCTCGTCATCAGCCTCCACACCGGCGTCATCAAAGCCTGTGTTGTAGCCCCGCAAGAAGCTTGCTTTATGCTGGTCTTCTAGCATCTCAGCCTGGGCTTCGGCGAGTGCTTCTGCTGCAGCTTCCTCGGCCTCATAGTACCCCTTGTCGTACCCCTTACTGTATTCCTTCTCCAGCTCCACCTTCATCTCCTCCCGCCCAAGAGCTCTTCCCTCGGCCAAGCCCTCGTCCTTCCCCTCCAACCTGGTCTTTTCAGCAGCATCCTGCATGCCTTTTACCAGGTCGTTGAGGTTGAACACCTGAGCCTCGAGAGCTTTGCGAGCTGCCTCGGACTCCTCCCAACTTTTCTTGTATTCCTCGGCCGCATCCTGATTCACTTTTAAAGACTGCAGCAGCAGTTTCTTCTTTTTCTCGTGCTCGGTGAGGTGGAGGTTTACGCTCATGATGGACTGGGAGGCCTGAGAGAGGAACAATTTAGTATTTGCAAGGAAGCGAAGGAAGAAGTGGAAATGTCAAAACCGAAGAAACTCACCCTCGCAGCATGGTAATAATACTCAGTGAGTGCAGCTTTGAGCGAAGGGGGAGATTGGCCGTCCCTTGGCAGTCCCACCCCTGACAGTAATGTCAAGGCGAGGGAAGGATCCTCCCGAAGGCTGTCGGACTAGAGGTGTCAAACGGGCCTGTCGTGCCGTGCCGTGCCATTTTCTTCCGTGCCAACCGTGCTTCGTGTCGTGCCGTACCGTGCCAGTTTACTTCATCGTGCCATGGCGTGCCGTGCTGTACCGTGCTCGTGCCGGGCCATGGTGGGCCATTTTGCTTTGTCGGGCCGTGTCGGGCCGTGCCTTTATAAAACCGTGTCGTGTCGTGCCATGCCCGATTAATTAATCGTGCCGTGCCGTGCCTTTTTTTGTCGGGTCGTGTCGTGCCGTGCCCCTTTTTTTTGTCGGGTCGTGCCGTGCCGTGCCTTTTTTGTCGTGCCGTGCCTTTTTTTTGTCGGATTGTGTCGTGTTTTTTTTTTTTGTTGTGTCGGGCCGTGCCTTTTTTTGTCGGTTCGCATCGTGCCGTGCCATGTCGGTCCATAATCGTGTGTCGTGCCGTGCCATGCTGTGCCATCGATTTTCTTATACTATTATGCTTCCACCAAGCAGAAAAGTATGCTTCCATTTTCGTAGGAAGAAAGATCATTTCCAACACTCTAGTCAATGAGTAGCCGGCACAAATAATATCAAATATATTGGATTTAAAGATCCCTTCCATACAGAAACAGGAGATAGTTGCAATAATAAGCTAACCTTCCACCGCGAATGACAAATCACATCTAAAAGCAAATTGGTAAAACACTTTTAATGACTACAGCCTATTTCGTCACAACAAAATAATCATCAAAATCCAAATGGAGCTCATTTGCAACTAATAACTACATTCAAAATGGCAGGGAAAAAATGCACCTCAAAGGCTCAAACTGCCAACAAGAGTCTTAAGACCAAATCATTATCCTGAAAACATAACTGATCCAAATATTTCCAGGAAACAAGTAGTTGTACGTAATAGACGCAAACATAAGACCTTGGGAATCAATTCCCACGAACCAAATGTATTTCCCAGACAACTGAAGCATGAGAATTTCAAAAACAAAAACCAACAAAATTACAGTGTCCTGCATTACAGTCTTAAGACCAAATCATTATCCTGAAAACATAACTGATCCAAATATTTCCAGGAAACAAGTAGTTGTACGTAATAGACGCAAACATAAGACCTTGGGAATCAATTCCCACGAACCAAATGTATTTCCCAGACAACTGAAGCATGAGAATTTCAAAAACAAAAACCAACAAAATTACAGTGTCCTGCATTACTCTTATCAAACATTCTCTCTCATTAAGAAGCTGAACTTGTAGCTTGATTTGAATAATCTGACAAACTCGCCTACAGTTTGTCCTCGAAATCGGACAACGGTGTCATCTGTTCCTTCAACCCTTTCCTCTTCTGAATCTCCGACACAAGGGTGGCTGCCTGTGACCCATATTCCAAAGGATGGCTGCCTGTGACCCATATTCCAAAGGATCAGACATCATCATATCCCAATGATCAAACACGCACTGCGGAAAAGCCTGGCCTGAAGTCGCTGCCCTCAAAGTGCCAGAGAAACCAAACAACTCTACAACAGGAAGGTAAGCCTTGATGTTGCAAGAGCATGTACAGCAAGGGCTAGGTGAAATAACAAGTAAACAGTGGAAAAATGTATTTTTACTATCTCCTTTTAACTTTCATACCACACCAATTATCTCTATAATCCTCTCTATCTATTAAAATATTGTAAAACAAAGAGAGAAAGCAAGAAAACCGGAGGAGTAAGAGAGGAAAGAGTGTGTCAGTTGAATGAACAAATAATAAAATAAAGAATACATTATGAACAGGGCCTAGGTATACTTAGCAAGGTCAAGTGACAAAAGGAAAAGTACAGAACCTTAACAGAGGCTGGTGTAGAACAACATTTTGTGTTTTCCTCTCCAAAGTACCTAAAAATGTCTATTTACATATCCTTGTGTACATGCTCTAAAGAGGGGTACCCAGCCTCTGCATTTCCTCAAACACATGACCACGATTTTTATTCAAAACACTGTAAATTCCCCCAAGGGCTTGTTCTGGCGCTTGGATTTCCACCAAGTACACAGGCTCCAAAAGTCTGGGCTTGACAGTCAGCTGGGAAGCATAAATGACCCTCCGGGCAGCCGGAATGAAATTCATTAGTAGCCGTACATATAGATACCTAATGGTGTGGTGTGTGCAAAGAGTCCTGGTCATTAGTATTAGCAGAAGTTCTTTTTACCTCATATTTCTAGTCCAGTTACATCAATCAATGAATCTAAACAAAGCTAGAAAACTGAAAATCTAATCAACCATTCCGAACAAAGAAAATTGAAGATGAAAGCGTACGATTTCAGCTTGTTTTCAAATACTCCATACTTTCAAAAAGATACCTAACCTTTAGAATGCACACATTATTTCGCCAAATAATCTATTCAGCAGACCGGAAATAATAGGAGTAATTACTATTATTGCCACCTCAAACTAACAACAAACCAACACTAACAGACTGGAGGGGCTAGGCCGCCACCTCAACTCAGCAAACAGAATATGCGAGGGGTTATGCCACCACCTCGACTAAGCAATGCAATCAAATAAAAATTAACTATACTAACTAAAAACAAACTCAATATTTAGCCTGGCTTCGTTACACCTCAGGTTTGGCATAAAACCAGGTTAGAGGTATCCACCAAGCTAAATACAAGCTACTAACACATAAACCATGGATACAAAAATAAGTGAGAAAATCCACCTTCAGACATTAGTGTTTTTTTATCATCATAGCCGGAAACTGAAATGGATGTTGCAACGTTAAGTTCCCATCTTCTCCAAGAACCTCTCCTCCTCACTAAATACCCTATCAATAAGAGAAGCAATAAGAGAATAGAAAGATTGAATACCAATGGAAATTAGAGTAACTGAAATATTGGAACTGATATTTACCACTAAGGCCTTCATAAGTTGCAACAGCACTTCATAAACATCAGCCGAAATGAACTAAGAACAATTACTAAGTACAATTTTTTCAGATATAGGTACATTTTAGTGCTGAATGTACTTAGTTCTGAATTCTGCTCAGATATTAGTACTTTTTATCATCACTGCAGAAAATTGAAATGGATGCAACGTTAAGTTGCCATTAAGGCCTTCATAAGTTGCAACATCACTTCATTACAATACCACTATGGCTCAGACATTAGTTTTTTTATCATCATAGCCAGAAAACTGAAATGGATGCGGCAACATTAAGTTGCCATTAAGGCCTTCATAAGTTGCAACACAATCACACTTCGCTTTGCCAAAAACTGGGGTTGTGTCTGTGGCTTATTCATTTCAGACTAAAAGGAGACACACACACACCCCACACTGCCACACACACCACAACGCATGCAGGCAACATCCACGTCAGTTAAGTGAAGCTAAACAGACCACAAAGCATGCAGCAGGCTCAGATATTAGTTAAGAAATACATCATAGCCAAAAACTGAAGTGGGGGCAACATCATGTTGCCATTTAAGGCCTTCATAAATTGCCACAACATCCACTTCAGCTCACTTACTGAAATGAATAAGCCACAAACACAAATACTGAAATGAATAAGCCACAGACACAACCCCAGCAGAATAAATGAATACTAGAATCAAACCAAATGCCAGCAGGTCCCCTAATCACTGTCTATATCAGAATCTGCAAAATAGCCTCTGAATTCATCTTTAGCTGAGCGTTTTTGAATTCCAAGGCGTGCATCCTCCCAATCTTTCAAGCATATGAGACAGTCCAAAATGTCTGGAGCTAGTCTGCTCCTCCTCTCATCCAACACTCTTTTACCTGCACTAAAAGCAGATTCGGATGCCACTGTAGACACAGGAGGGGTTAGTAGATCACGTGCCATGATTGAAAGAACGGGATATTTAACTTCATTGTTTTTCCACCAAGCTAAGACATCAAAATCACGCCTGTCATTCTCATCAACAGATTCTAGGTCCAAATATTTATCAAGTTCAATGCGTGAAGTTACGGTGTTGCTTCCTAAATTTGAACTAACGAAATCCCAAAATTCATCATTGGTACTTGTAGAAGATGTTAAAGGAGCAGCAGTGCAGGCAGCATTAGAACGAAACTTAGAGTCATATTTAGCATACATGGTAGTCAATAAATCATAAACATAAGCAGAAGAAGGTAAAGTAGTAATCCCTAAATTCGTACCAATCGTTCTTAAGAGCAAGCTAACACCTTGTAACTTCATCCTAGGGTCCATTACTGCAGCTAACATAAATATTGGTGGCATTTCCTCGTAATATTTTCTGAATTTTCCTTCCATATCTATACAAGCATGTGCAAAATTTGGATGTTCCCTATGTCTACGAAAATTTACACTGATATTGAAAAGATGATGAAGCACAATACAAGAAGTAGGATAACGAACACCCGAACAACCTACGGTAGCTGCATAAAACACTTTCAAAAATTTCATGAACTCAAAACCAATTTCCCAATCAGCTTGAGTTAAAGGACTACCACGACACGGTCGATACCTCTGATTAACATAACCAGATATTGCATCACTATATTTCCTACAAGACTTTAACATAAGGTAGGTCGAATTCCAACGATTTTGAACATCAGAGTTCATATTTTTGGGTTTAAGATTGTACAATGATGTGCATATTTTATCAAATTCTTGTTGCCTAGATGGGGAAGTAGCAATAAAAAGAACAGCATTTCTAATTTTTGAAATCTGTGGAGCTATATGTGTCAAACCATCTTGCACAACTAAGTTAATCACATGGCATACACATCGCAAATGTAATAATTCACCAAAATAAGGAGTTGTCAAATTTCTTATAAACAATGGAAGTGTAGCAGTATTAGCGCTATGGTTGTCAAAAGTAATGCTATAAACTTTATTAAGAACTTCAAAATCCCTAAAAACACTCATAATACTTTCAAAAATTTGTTCAGCATCATGAGGAAACTCCACTAAACGGAAAGCAATAATTTTTTTTTGCAAAGTCCAACTAGAGTCTATATAATGAGCAGTCACACAAATATAACCACGATTATTTATACCAGACCACATATCAGAAGTAAAACCAATTGCACCAACAGTTGCAAGTTTACTAATCAAATCTTTCTTAACTTCACTATGAGCTTTCTTCGTATCACTACGGATTGAATTTCTAGAAACTTTAGCAAATGAAGGATTCAAACAATTTTGGACAAAATGTTCAAATCTAATATCATCACCAAAAGTAAATGGTTGTTCTGCTGCAGCTACATAAAGGGCTAGTCCATGTCTCATTTTTTCTTTTGAATAAACAAAATTACTATCAGATGCATTACCAATTTTATCAGCATGATATTTTTGAAGATGTCTACCATGTGGCCCTACACCATTATTACTTAAGCATTTATAATGTGTGTCACAATAATGGCATACAGCCCTCTGTCCTATGTCAATACCCTGTTCATCCTTAAAGTTCTTCACTATAGTAAAATGATTCCATACCCATGAGGTGCGTCGTGACCTTTTTGAACCACTAAGGCCTGAATTTGTAGCTGCAGGAGTAGAAGCTGCTGGAGTAGCAGCAGAACCCAAAGGTCCTGTTCCACTTCCACCACCAACAACGTTTGAAGCAGCCTCCTCACCTACAGAACCCATACCCTGTGGTGCAATAGGGTTTCGAGCTACTTCATCAGAAGAACCTGAGTGGGAGTCACCCATCTACAAAAAAACACACCATAATCAGGGGTTATTAAAGGGGAAACACGAAAGCCCTAATTTTGTAACCCTAAATGCAATATTCAAGTAAATAACTTCACAGACCCTACTTAGTGGCTCAGTGGCTGTGGGTACAATGTAACAGCAGACTGAAAAAATCATATGCAACAGCAGCAACACAACACTAGACTGGAGACTAATTTCAAAACCCTAATTTAAGAAATTAGTAACCAAAGCCCTAATTTAGTAACCCTAATTTCAAGAACCCTAATTTCAGAAATTAGTAATAAAAGCCCTAATTTCATAACCCTAATTTCAAAAATCAGGTGAAACCCCTAATTTAAGAAATTAGTAACCAAAGCCCTAATTTAGTAACCCTAATTTCAGAAATTAGTAATAAAAGCCCTAATTTCATAACCCTAATTTCAAAAATCAGGTGAAAACCCTAATTTAAGAAATTAGTAACCAAAGCCCTAATTTAGTAACCCTAATTTCAGAAATTAGTAATAAAAGCCCTAATTTCATAACCCTAATTTCAAAAATCAGGTCAAAACCCTAATTTAAGAAATTAGTAACCAAAGCCCTAATTTAGTAACCCTAATTTCAGAAATTAGTAATAAAAGCCCTAATTTCATAACCCTAATTTCAAAAATCAGGTCAAAACCCTAATTTCAGAAAACCCTAATTGCGGTAGATAAGTGGAGACTGGAGAGGGAAGTGAATCAAGTGATAGAGGTACCTGTGAGGGAGGGAGAGAGAGACGGTGACTGTGACTGGTGATAGAGGTACCCTTTACCTGAGATTCGAACGAATCTCCTCCTGTTGCTCAACTACCTCGGCTCAGCCGCTCAGATAGTCGAAGAGACACAGAGAGAGAGAGAGACGTTGAGAATAGACGAATAGTGAACACACACGCACTGACACACACACACACACACACGTTGAGAGAGTGAGATGATGGTCACGGGTCACCGTCGCACCGTCGCACCGACTCACCGTTTGAGATGTGTCACGGGAAAGTCGGAAACAGAGAGAGAGAGAGAGAGAGAGAGAGAGAGAGAGAGAGCTGTGAAGTGTGACTGTGAGTACCGTTTGAGAGAGAGAGAGGTGAATTTGAACACCAAGAATCCGAACGTTGATAGATTCAGAGAGACGTTGAGAGAATCAGAGAGAGTCAGTCGGTCAGAGAGATCTGAGAGACAGAGAGAGTGAGAGTTCGAGAGAGATCGGAGTGTGAGAATGAGAATGACGTGAATGAGATGTCTGCTAGGGCAGCATCTCATTGTTTTTATATGATCTTTGTGATCATGTGCATACAAGACACCATAATCCATATGCACCAACTTATCAAAAATTCTCGTAGTATCCCGTAATGAATCACTCGAGGGCCGCCCGAGGTGTTATTTGAAAATCAAAACCGTCTATCTTTTATATGGGAGTGATTATATTATTCGTGCCAAAAATGAAGCAAATTGGTTGTCGTTATATACTTGATTGTGCATAACGTCAAATTTTTGATTAATAAATCTACGCTGCGATGAAAGAGCTTCCAAAACCCGATAGAGCCGAAATTTGGCGAGAGTGATAAAAACACCGAGAAAAACAAAATGAACGGTATGGATCATCATACTTGTGTCACAATCGTATGGCTAGCGTATATTGGACTATAGCGGAATACATTGGTCTATAAGTAAATAAGTTCGATATATACGTTTGAAAGGTAGCTGCAGACTCATTTTTTCAAATATTCGATCAAAACCGTTACAATTTAAGATCTTATCAAATTTATTATCCTCCCCTAAATTGGTGATAATCGGATGTCGGAAACCATGTGATCAAAACACATTTGGTGCTTTCAAAAGCGTTTAAGTCCTATAATGCACTACTTGAGGGCCGCCTGAGGTGTTATTTGAAAATCAGAACCGTCTGCCTTTTATGTGAGAGTAATTTTATTATTCGTGCAAAAAATGAAGTAAATTTGTTATCGTTATATCCTTCATCGTACATAACGTCAAATTTCCTACTAATGAATATACGTCCCGATGAAAGGGCTTCTAAAACCTGATAGACCTGAAAATTTGCGAGAGTGATTAAAACACTGAGATCAACAAAATTTACGGTATGGATCGTCATACTTGTATCGCAATCGTGTGGCCAGGGGCGGATCCACGCCTTAAAAAAACATACAAAATTAAAATTGATATACATATGATATATAAAAGTTTCCTTCACTTGTGTTGTGTACAAAGCATTAGTGTGGTTCCTTGGTTATGCAGCTTATGCTTGCTGTGCAAGGTTAAAGGAGCCTGGGTTCAATTCCCAGGCGTGCCATTCTCTCTTTTTTGTTTTTTTTTTTGTTTTTGTTTTTGTTATCTCTTTCATTTATTTATTCATACTTGGTTCTATTTCTTTTATTTATTTCTCCATTTTTGTTCTACATCTTTCCTTTATTTCGACAGTTGAAAGAGTATTTTCAGCCATGAAGGTTGTCAAAAATCGGTTGCGGAATAAAATGAGTGATCAATATTCAATGATTGAACGATAATTTAGTGGTATATATATAGAGAAATATTTTTTAAGATTGTGAATAATAGGTACCCCGCCCCCCAGCCCCAGTATACAGAATTTCTGGGTCCGCCACTGCGTGTGTCTAGCATACAAGAGACCCATTTTTATATAATAGAATTATATAATATATATTACTTGTTCTAACTTTTAATTATAAACACAAAAAGATTGTTGGCCTTGGTGGTTTGAGATGTATGTCAAATCTCCAAGGACTTGGGTTCAAACTCCATAGTCCAATAAGTCCATAGAGATTATTTTTTAAAAAAAAAATTAGTTTTTTTCCTTATTTATTTTCTCTGTCTTTTTTTTTTTAATAAAAAATCTTATTAGATAAAATACTACTACCTACTAAAATTGCCCCACTAAGATGAAAAAGGGTCTTGCTGCCTTGCTGGGAGCCTGTGATTGTTTTGCACTCATATTTTTAGACCTTATCAATGTTAAATATTGATTTATCTTTTCATGTGTGTACATACAAATAATGGAAAGATATTGAGATAAATTCACAAGATAAATAAAAAGGAGTGCCTATATATAAAAAAGAAGAAGAGAATAATCATTCCCCTTATTTTTATTCATATATCAAGCAATTTATTTTTAACTATTTCCGTCATGATCTGGCTTGTTCTTCTAAATAATCCATTGGCTTTCCCGCCAAAATTGAGCCAAACAAACCCACAAAAAAACAAAAATAAGCCAATAAGCCACTTATTTCGTCTTTATTCAAAAAAAATTGGATTTCGGTCAAAAAATTATACTTTTTAAATTCCTCTCGTCGTGAGGATGCAATAATCCCCAAAAAATTGACAATAAGCCAAGTGATGCGAAAAAAATTTGAATAAGGACAGAAAATAAGCCAAAGTGGCTTATTTGTCCGAACACCTTACAACATCCTCTCATTTACTCTCCAAATTATTTTTATGTTTGATTTTTGATTCAAAATTTCTTAATCATATAAAAAATTTTAAAATCTTATTTTACTTAAATAAAAGGAAAAAATTAATAAATTATTGGATTGTCAAAAATAGACAGAAATAAAGTAAACTATAATCTAAAATCCCTTGTTTATTTAATAACATAATTTTTTTGGTTTTTCCGTGCCTCGTGTGGTGCCGTGCCCGATGAGAACCGACACTGTGTTGTGTCGACGTGTCGTGCCTGTGCCATGCTGTGCCCGACTAAAATCATGTTGTGTTGTGCCATACCCATCCTACTTCCGTGCCTATGTCGTGTTGTGCCCGTGCCGTGCTGTGCCTAACTAGAACCGTGTCGTGCCGTGTCGCAACTCGTGCCCCATCCCCACTTCTGTGCCGTGCCCATGCCGTGCCCGTCTAAGACCGTGTCGTGCCGTGCCGTGCCGTGCCAAACTAACTTCCGTGCCGTGCCCGTGTCGTTCCCCCTCACTTTCGTGCCCGTGCCGTGCCGCATTCCCCGTGCCGTGTCGTGCCGTGCCTGGCTAGAACCGTGTCGTGCCGTGTCGTGACTCGTGCCCCATCCCACTTTCGTCCCGTGCCCGTGCCGTGCCCATCTAAGGTCGTGTCGTGCTGTGCCGTGCCAAGCCAACTTCCGTGCCGTGCCCGTGTCGTTCCCGCTCACTTCCGTGCCCCGTGCCATGCCGCGTGCCCACTACGACCGTGCCGTTCCGTGTTTTTTGAGGATTAATCCGTGCCTGTGCCGTGCCGTGCCGCCTCCAAACGTGCCGCGCTCGTGTCGGGCCCGTGCCGACCCGACCCGTTTGACACCTCTATGTCGGACTGCAGGACCTGCTTCTTGTCCGGAGTGATGAAGCTCGGCGCCCATGGAACATTGTCTCCAGTCGTACCCTTCCCCTTGGCCGCCACAGCTGCTCCGCCTTCGGTCCCCGCCTGCGCCGTTTTTTGTTTTTTTCCTGCTGGGGCTTCCTTCGGTGATAGAGGAGCAGGAGGAGCACGTTTCTGAGTTGAAGGTGTAGGCACCTTTTTGCTCGGGCCAGAGCTCGTGGCCTCTGGTGCCCCGGCTTTCTTTGAAAGGCCCGTGGCCTTGCCTTTTTCGGCTGCCTCCAGCTTCCTCTGCAGCAAGTCTTTCATGCTTCTTGGAGGCATGTTCTCTTCTTCGTCGGGGGTGGAGTCTTCGGTAGGTTCTCGGATAAGCCCTCGAAGAGGTCTGTCTTCGCTCGGAAGTCTTTCTTCGGGAAGCTCTGCAGATGCTTCCTCTCCTTTGTCAGCTTCCTTCCTTCGGATCCTACCTCCGTACGCCGCTTTGTACTGGAGAATGGTGGGAGCGTCTCTCTCTTCCCAGGGGATGGTGAGGAGGGTGGCGGCAAGCTTGCAGCTCCTCGCAGCTTTCAACAACGCCTTGTTAATCCTTGTGGTAACTGTTGAACAAAAAAAAAAAGAGCGAAACATCATTCCAAGAGCAACAAAGCATAAGATAAAAAGAACGAAGTGACTTAAATTAAAGGGAGCAGTGAAAAGTTATGAATTTCTTACGAGGTTCGCCCCTGCGTGTGGCAACTTCGAATTGCCCATACTCCATTAGGGGAAACTGATAATTACCCCGAACTTCGACGTAGTCCGAGGCCCATTTCTCGGAATCGTACATCCCTTCTGAAATTATTTTTGCCATGTTCCTTCGGGAACACAGATAGTATCTCGAGTATCTCACGTTGCGAGACATCGTATAAGTCTCAAAAAGGTGATGGGCTTCAAGTGGATACATTTTAAGCTCGGCGAGTTTTATTATAGAATGGATAATTCTATAAGAATTGACGCTCAACTGGCAAGGAGTGAGCGAGAAAAGATAGAGGACCTCCCTGAGGACCCTATGCATCGGGAACCTCAGGCCACCTTCGGTAATGGCCATCAGTGGAACCGTGATGTGTTCATCACTGAACCTAATCCGAGGGCCAGGAACTGGTGTGACGACGACATCATTCGGGATTTTGTAATCCCTTCGGAAGGACCTCATGCCTTCTTCGCTCTCGAAAGATTTCCAATACGGGCATGGGTCCTTTCCTGCTCGGTCAGGAATGACATCAGGGTCTACGGGGACTATCTTCCTTTTCTTCCTTTGGGGTTTGGACGGAGGTCCTACAGCTCCGTCTGCGCCCTCGGCTTGGCTCGACGAAGCCGTGGCCGCACCACCTTCGGCGACATCTCTGTCAGATATGGTTTCTTCGGCCTCATCGTCCCCTTCCGCCTCTTCCGTCGGATTGTCCTGCTCCCTCTCCGAGGGATCGTCCTCTAGATCGATTATTTGACTCTCTGGAGGCATCGTTCGGAGAGGAGTGATGCTTGCAGGGATGTCAGTTCCCGCAGAATCTCCAGAATCCTCGTTCGTCTCCCGAACACGGTAATGCCGAGCTAGGTTGGAGATAGCGTCGGAAATCGCGAGGTTCGAGCCTCCAGCGCCTAAGTCCGCGCTATCTACCGAGCGAAATGACTCCCCGGACGAAACCGAAGCAGAAGTAGCCATACCTAAAAGCAAAAGTGCAAGGGGAAGGACCGTTAGCGAATTGCATGGTCAAGTCCTAATGTGCCTATGTTCAGTGAAGCGAGACTCCGGGGGAACCGATCCTTCAGAGAGACGACTAACCGAAGCAGAGATTCCGAGTTCCGAGTAAAAAGATTAAAAACTGGAAAGAGGGTATTCCTATTGATGTTCGGAAGAACAGATGTTGAAGATTCAACTACGTTCGGAAGAACATATGAATATCTTCAACGTTTTCTACAGTTTTCTACAGTGCACAGGCGGGAAAACCAGGCGAAAAGCAGGAAAAACGACCCAGAAACGGTAACTGAGATGCATGAAGAGAGTGAGAAAGCAGAGATATACCTGGAAATCAACGGAAAATCTGGGTCGAAAGCTTCAAAGTCGTCGAAATCTTCAGATGGCTTGAATTTCTGGAGAAAGGGACGGCCGGTGCTATTCAAACGTCAGAGAGGAGGAGAAAAAGTGATTTTCTCTCTCCTCTCGCCGCCTCTTATACCTAGGGCGGAATTCGAAGCATCGCCGAGCCCCCAACCGTAGGATTTGGGCGGGAGATTGATGTGACCGTCGATGTCTGACACGTGGAGACATACGGGCTGCGCCGTATCGATATCCAATGGCGGTTGGACGCGTGGCTTCTTCTGAAGCTGGCGGTTGCAGAAGCATTAAATGAAAGGTACGGACCTGACGATTCGACATCTTTCTGACGTTTGACATGGTACTGGCGTTCGGAAGTTCATATCAACGGTTCTGGTTCGGTGGCGGTTTGTTCCTCGGCCACTACTGATTTTTCAACTCCTCCTTCCATTCCGAAGCTTTACAACTATGGAAATAGGAGTTGAGGGGCTATTGTAGTGGGGCGAAATATCCGAAGGTCCAAGAGGTACGAAATACTCAGGGGACTTGATATGATGTTCCTAACCAGTTAGTTATCTCAGTTCATCTGTTCCACAAGGAACCCAGATACGTCGGTCGTACACGTTATCCGAGGGATAAAATGTCTTGAGGGTCCCGGCCGAGCTTCAATCACGTTCCGAAGTACGATGGACCCGTTTGTTCGGATATGATAGTCGTAAGGTTTCGTTCGTTCGGTGAGATACGTCAACTCTCACCTCCCGTTCCTTCGGACACGATAACTTCACTCGGAGACCACAGTGCCAGAACCTTCTAGAAGGTTCCAAAGAAACGTGGGGAAGCCTCTCTGATAAAGGATGGGACAGCTCTGAGTGATGTGACCCCCCCTTTGTTCTGACTGGGCGGCTCCCCTTTTCCCCACAAGCGGCGGTCATTTAATGCTCCTGACTCGTGACGTCATCCGAGCATCAGTGAGCACGTGGGAGACAGAAACTGTCCGTTCTGCACTCTCTCTTTCCTTGCCTATAAATAGAAGGATATCTCCTCCAAGAAGGAGGTCAGCTCTCTACATACTCTTTACTCCCCTAGCATATATTTTCTTACCAAACTTCTTCCCGGCTCCTTTTCTGACTAGATCGTCGGAGCTTTTTCCCGGAGGAACAACCCCCTCCGGTTCTGCAGGTACCTGACGTCCGGTGCCACGTCGCTCGGTTCAGGAGGGTCAAGATTGAGGAGAAGAAATCAGCCCCCCACAAATATTTTATAAATTTCAATGGTTAATGAATTTTTTTCACTGTTCAAAAAAAAGGGGAGAGAATACGCTTATGTAATTGAAAAATATTTGGGGAGTAATTGGGTGTCCGTAGAATACCATATAAACTTTGGGGCTTGAGTCACTAGGGTAATCTTGACCATCGAATTGGAATTGGAGGATCCTCCAATTCCTTATGGATTGGAGAGGAGCCGGACTCCCTAACTTTGATCGACTTTACTACTCTCTCTCTCTCTCTCTCTCTGAGTCTATTTATATAGTAAATGTCTGCAAAGAAGTTAAGAAACAAGAACTTCTAGCTCTTTGTCAATGTCTTCCGCGTTTTACGTGGTCATCTTGTGAAAAGGTGGTTCATGCAATTCGTTTCAAACGCAAACTCTAAACTTAGACGGAACGAATAAAGGAATCGGCCATCCAGAAGATAGAAGAGTCGGGTTCAGATCCAGGGGGGTGCGATCCAAACATTGTATTAAAAACCCCGACCTCGTCCCATATCTGCAGTACTATTGACGATGATGAAGACATTAAAGAGACAACGCAGAACAGAGACCCCCATTGCATTTCTGTAATGACTATTCTTCCTTGTTTTAATTAATAAATTTATTACTCATTTCGTCCTAATTTATTTGTCTTTTTTGAGAATTTCAACTTATTTAAGAAAAATTATAACTGCTCTTATCATATTTTATTTTCTCTTTTTACCTTTCGAAACATGCTCGCAGCATTGTACTAGTAGTATTTAATTTCAAAAAATGAAGAAAAAAGAAGTAAACTCATCAATTTTTATTGTTGCCGGATCAACGTACAATCTCACATTCAACGTGATAACTTTTTCAGTTGACAAATATTTCTTTTTTTAGGTAATGCGTATATTTCAAAACCTAAGGGCTCTGTTTGTTTCAAAATAAATTAATTTGTCTCTAGAACTCGTATAATCAAGTTTCTGCATTATAGTGACACAAATAAATAGCAGATACTTAATTAGAGACAAAGTTCTATTATGACCCATTGAGATAAAATAATCAGACAAAGTTGTATTGAAAATTGGTGCACTTAGTTTTTTAGTCATATTTTTCAATATATAAACAATTTAAAAAAATTAAATGCTCCAATTTTAATAATTCGTTTGAACCGGTGCGAAAGTAAAGCACCTGGTTTGGATCAGAAGAGAGTGAGAGAGTGGGGTTAAAGTTGCACGCGTGACAGCCCTTGATTGGTGTCCGCAAATATATTATTTTTTAATCTTTTGGTTTAAACATGTGAAAAAGAAAGCTTAATTACAAAAAAAAAAAAAAACATGTGATAAGAAGAGAAGGAAGAAAAATGGTCGGGATCCTCTTCACTTTTTTCTCACACTAATGTATTTTTATTAATAAGAATTTCACTGTGGGGTCCTTATTTGAGAGACAACCTAACAACTGGAGAGGATCCAAATCCTCAATATGCAGAAAAATTTATTGTACTTGATACGTTAATTTGCTATTTCTTTTCACTTTCTTCTCAAACTAAATAAGGGAAAAGAAATTTTTAATATTTCGTTATCTTCTTTCTTTTCTCCAAGATCCAAAGGGTTTGTTTGGAACCTATGCCAAAGAAGAGAAAATAATTTTTCCGTGACTCCCAAATTAATAGAAGGGATAATTGAAAGTTTTTTTTTTTTTTTTTTTTGGTAGAGGTAAAATACAAGGCAATTAACCGACTATTGAAGAAATACTGATCGTAGTGCTCGCTCATGGCTACTTCATCCAATCAGCCGGACGAGAATATGGCCGTCAGCACTTCAGAACCAGGTAGAGTTAACCTCACATCCATTTCCTCTTCGATAGTGCAGTAAGTTCATTTTACAAGCTTGGTATTTTAGGGATTCAAGGGGTGTTTCCAGTAGTGAAAATTTTGTACATTTTTATTTGTGGTTGAGAAGTACGTTGTTACGTGTTTTCGATAGTGAATAAGTTGTTAATAAATGTCAAGTTATTTTCGATAGTGAACAAGTAATAAATTAATGTGAAATTGGAAGAGCAGTCATTTTTACTGCAGAAATTATTTACTTTATTGTCTTGCTGATGAGTTATATGATTACCATTATCAAGCTTACACTGCAGCCAGAAAAATTTGGAGAGACATCAATGTTGATTAAGATTTTGTTTCTCTATTGTCAAACTCTCGCAGAAGGTCAAAAGTATGGACTCAGTTGGTTTGACGACTTTTAAATGGTTGATGACGAATCAGTTGTAGATCAAGCCTATAAAATTTTCCGAATTGATTGCAGATCATGCCGAGTGTTTTCTTTTTGGTAGGCAAAAATTTTTATTGAAAATTTTTTACATCCAAAAATACAAAATACATCCGATGAGACAAAACCCGAACCACCTAATTAGAAAGGCAAACTTCATACAAAGTATGGGCCAAAACCAATCCGAGAACCCCAAAACCTAACCCTAACCCTAACCCTCTACCTTCAAAATCATTCCAACCAAAACAGACCCATGAAACTACCACATTAACAACCTTGCTCCACCCCTTACGCTCGTCAAAGAAACAAAATGACTCCCAAAAAAAAACAAAGAAAAGGCCTAAATGCACACTCTTATTTCCCTCATTCCCTGTCACCTGGTGATACTAGATTGAAAACTTTTGCAAGCGGAGGTAGGGGGTGTTCCGCTTTTAAAAAAAGAAGGTTTTTGAAAAGGAAGGTAAATTTCAAGGTCAAAAATCATAGATTTACGTAAATAATTTTTCTGCCAATATGGATCTTGTTTGATAGATCTCATTGAGATCTTTTAAACGGTGCAAAAAAAATTGAAAAATTATTTTTCATTTTCGTTATATTTGAGTTTGAAATTACCTTCTTTTTAAAAAAAAAAAGTTTTTGGAGAAAGCGGAACGGGGTCGTACTCCTTTGCATAATCATGTGCTCCTTTGCTTCCATCTCAATCATCTTTCTCATCCTTTTTTTTTGCTCGGCAAACGAAATAATTTTTATTACTCGAAAGGGTACATCGAGGAGAAAAACACAAAAAGAACAGAGAAAGCAAGACTATCCAACTGAGAGTTGGACGCTTACAACGCCTCAAAAGGAACTACAACTTGAGCTTTCGAATTCCATCCAAAAACAACCTAAAGTCCTCCACCGAATAGAACTTGATGTCAAACCTGGACTTCATCCACATTGCAACTCTGGTTTTCACAAGCTCACCCACCTCCTCGATACTAGTAGTTGCATTGTTGAATACGTAGTCATTCCGTACCAACCACAAGGACCAAAGTGTAGCATAAAAAGAAGCTACCCACAACTGTTCCTCCAAGCCTCCAAACCTGTTGTCGAACCACCATAAAGCTAAATCCGCCAAAGATGGAGGGCATACCCACACAACATGCCACCAATCTAGAATCAATGACCATATGCTCCAAGAAAATTGGCAGTATAGAAACAAATGATTAGGGGTTTCTAGTTGCAGGGAGCAAAGAGGGCATGATACCGGTTGGTCCTCCTGAATCATATCCCTTCTTGATAGCACCGATCTAGTAGCTACCTTTTCCTGTACTGCTAGCCACGAAAAAATTTCCACCTTAGGAGGACAAAGATTCTTCCACAGAGATCCCAAAACTTGGTTCCTAGATAGACCAATGTGTTCCCATTGATTGTACACTGATCTAACTGAAAATTTTTTATCCGTAGACCACTTCCACTGTAACACATCCTCTTTGGATTGGTCCAATCTGATCGGATGAAGCCGTTGAATTAATTCCTCCAATAGTTGATTCTCCCGTAACCGCAATGACTTCCTAAATTGTAAATTGAACATCTCTCTCCGTTATCTTCACTCCTAAGCTTTTGCCAATGTTTGTTGTTAATTGGAGCTCAGCATCTATTTCTTCTTGATCTTGCCTTGTCCCTTGTGAAGAACATGAGTTTTGGACAAACTCACTCTCTCCAGAGCTCATGCAATCCTCATATATAAGATTGATTTCTTATCCTTTTTCAGAGATCGATCGGCTGGTTTATATATATACGGTCCACTATCTGATTTATCCAATCCCCTCCATTTGGGATGCTCTGAGGTTGTTCCTTGAATCAATCACTAGTGGCTCATTCATTGAAATTATACATCTGTCATCATTCTGCACTTGTTCACTTGGTACCGGATTCTCCAACGGATCTGGTCATTACCACCTTGACCTTTGTTTTCAATATTGCTTTGACCCTTATGAGTGACCAAAAATGGGCATGTTGAGTCCTCCACCCAAGAGTTTAGACCAAGAACTGAACTCTCCTCATTGCACTCCTCATCTGACTCCACTTAATTCCGATGTGTGATTGTCCTTAGGAATCTGGGAGAATTGATGATTGATCATCCTCCACACGCTTGATGCCCAACTGAACTTTCCTCATTATTCTAATTTAATTGAAGACACTTTTGGCATGACCGAGAAGGTGGTGAAAGGATTAGGGGGCAACAAGCTAGGCTGTTGCTGATTTTCAACTCTCGAAAGAGCCACTTTCGGCATGACCCGCAACTCTCGAAGGTGATCAAACTAAGCCTCCGCAATTGCAGAATCTCACACACTAAAACAATGCTAATGATACACATACATATAGGGGAATCGGTGGTGTCACACCACTATGTGAACACTCCAATGTGAGCGCCAGCAGCCGAAGCAAAGTTGCTTCTTCTTCCGTAACGCCAACCCACACAAATATCATCTTCGAGAAGATTGGATGCTTACGGTAAGTTCGTTTTACAAGCTTGGTGGAGTTGTATTTTAGAGATTCACGAGAAGATTGTTGAGGCACTAACTAGATTTTGGCCTAACAAATAAAGCACAAGTCAAGCCCAATAAACAAGTCCAAAATTGAAGATATTATTAGAGAATATCTAGTTTCAAAAAGTTAAAGAATATATCTAGCTTATGTATGTAAATATCCACCATTTTTTGGAATTTTTTTTTTGTTAAACATAAACATTAACTTTAAGAATTTTTTCTTTACCCAAGAGACTTGTAGGGGCCAATTCCATAGATTTTTTTACAAGTTATTAACCTAAAAACTAGTATAATTAGTGGAGATAGTTGTCATTGTGTGGGGGCAAGGCATCCGACACCCCTTGTGTCAGGCCTTGCCTAGCTAGGATGTGTCAAGCATCGACAATCAACGTCCATAGACATCACGCGTATAACACGTGATAGAGAGAAGTCCTTATAGGGTTTATATTACCGTCATATTAACTCCCTTACCGTATTTATAAAAAAAATCCTAAACATCAACAATACTTGAATCGTGATGGCAAGGAAACTAGGACTGGGCAAATAACCTGGTAACCTGCGGGTTCAACACGACCCGAAGGGTTTTGGGTGGCTTTGACCAAGCACTTCGGTCGGGTACGGGTTGATTTCTCTTAAAAAAAAATCTATTTTCTATTTAGGGTTCGGTTTTGTTTGCATTTTGCCCGTCGCCACAACCAAAACCCAAGAGAGTACAGCTGCCCCCCCCCCCCCCCCCCCCCTCTCTCTTTCTCTCTCTCTCTCTCTCAGATTGTCCACTGTCTCCCTCTCTTCTCCCTCACTCATCTTCAGAGCGACCACAACCTTGCCAGTGAAAATGATGACAACAAGCGATGCCGGAAGATTCGTCATCTTCCTCTTCTTTTCTTGATCAGATCTGTTTTTCTTGTAGTCAAAACCAACCCAATCGACAATCCGATGATGTCGGATCGGTTGAGTTGAACGCCGTGTCGGTCGGCCAATGGGTGTAAGTTTTCCAACCCAATCTTGTCGGGTCCGGTGGCGAGTATATGCCAAACCCGACCCGACCCTTGCTCACCCCTAAAAGAAACCAATCAAAACAAAAATCCAATTTCGTTCGAACAACACATATTTCTGCATTGATAACATATACTACATTGCATTAGTATATATTGGTACTTTTATTCGTGGCGAGGAGACGAGATTATGCATATATGTACGTATTCACTCTTTAATTTATACACGAGACACAAAAAAAAAATATTGATAAGTCGAAATTTTTGCTAAACATATACAGAAAATTAAGAATTTCCCCCACCCAAGAGAGTTGAGGGTCCCGATGGTTATCTTTTTTATCTGATTATTTTGTTTATTAACATATATAAGTTGAAAACATGTTTAGTGTACTTAATCTAAATTATCCTTAATGATTCTATAGATACTCTGAAATAAAGAGGTTTTTCCATCATAACTTTGCCAACTTCAAAAAGTTAAAAAAAAATCCTATGACTTGGAGTTCAAAATAATCTCATTTTGTAGAGTCAAATAAGATGACAAAGCATATATAATTAGCAATGGGCTAATTTCTGTTCAGTGGCCCTTGGGGCAAATAAGTCCCAACCAATGGACTAGTTTTCATAGAATTCTAGAAATATGAAACGGGTAAAAATATTTCGGAATACATGGAAAGGGCCATGTAAGAAGACTAATATACCCATGCTTCTTCTTCTCTCTCATTACGAAGCCAACGAAGCTGCTGCTTCTTCTTCTTCTCTCTCGCTCAAGAAAAAATGTTTAGAACAGAGAGAAAACAAAAACCCTTGTGCTAAAATTTCGCCCACTGACACACGATTCTTCTCTCTCCAGACACAGCTTTCTCTCAAAAATCAAGTATTCCAAATTACAATCCGTTTGAATGGGTGAGAAGATTTTATTTTATTTATCATTTAATTCTAAAGGGTCATAATTAATTTTGACTATAGGGCACTCATTGATTAGCCCTAAGAAAATCGTAAAATCAAATATCTTTTAGGACTAACCAACGAGAGCCTTAAAGTCAAAATTTAATTATAACCCTTTAGAATTAAATAATCAGAAAAATAAAATCTTCTCACCCATTCAAACAGATTGAAATTTGGAACACTTAAATTTTTACTATATTTTTTAATATATAAACTACAAGTTAAAAAATTAAGTGTTCCAAATTTCAATCTGTTTGAATGAGTGAGAAGATTTTATTTTTCTGATCATTTAATTCTAAAGGGTCATAATTAAATTTTGACTTTAAGGCTCTCGTTGGTTAGTCCTAAAAGATATTTGATTCTACGATTTTCTTAGGGCTAATCAATGAGTGCCCTATAGTCAAAATTTAATTATGACTCTGTAGAATTAAATGATAAATAAAATAAAATCTTCTCACCCATTTAAACGGATTGTAATTTGGAACACTTGATTTTTGAGAGAAAGTTGTGTCCGAAGAGAGAAGAATCGTGTGTCAGTGGGCCAAATTTTTATTCGTGGGAGGCACTACCTGGCTAAGTCCACGTGTTGCTCTTGGGGCAACGAATAATTTCTCGTAGCATGGGGAACTCACAGGGGAAGAGAGCTGTAAAGATGAGATTGGAGTGTGGCTTTGATTAAGTGGCGGAGCTTTGGGTGTGCGTAAATTTCTTGGTGCAAATAAAACGGTGTTTACGTGGTCTTTACTAATACCTAATGTAATCTTTTATAATTAATAACTTACTCTTTTATATCTCAAATAATAGTCAATTATTTGGGACAAAATTATCTAAAAAAATATGGCTTGGTCGATGTGACTAGAAATATTGGCCTTTACTAATACCTAACGTAGTCCTTCATAATTAATGACTTGCTCTTTTTACGTCAAATAATAGTCAATTATTTGGGACAAAATTCTCTCAAAAAATATGGCTTGGTCGATATTAATAGAAATATTGATCTTTACCAATACCTAACGTAGTCCTTCATAATTAATGACTTGCTCTTTTATACGTCAAACAATAGTCAATTATTTGGGACAAAATTCTCTCAAAAAATATGGCTTGGTCGATATTAATAGAAATATTGGTCTTTACTAATACTTAACGTAGTCCTTCATAATTAATGACTTGCTCTTTTATACGTCAAACAATAGTTAATTATTTGGGACAAAATTCTCTAAAAAAATATGGCTTGGTCAATATTAATAGAAATATTAGTCTTTCCTAAAGCCCAATGTAATCTGTTATAATTTTGAGCATTTAATTTTTTGAGACCGTTTATATATTAAAAAATATAGTTAAAAAATTAAGTGCTTCAATTTTTAATCCGTTTGAACGGGCGTGTAGATATTTTTATTCTGATCGTATTATTCTAAAAAGACATAATCAAATTTTGTTTGTAGGGCTCTCATAATTATGTTTCTGCTCCATAGGATTGCAAATGGATGGTTTTGATTTTATTTATTTTTAACTAAAACGTTGTCAGGGAAAAGTGAGGAAAAAGTGGGGTCGGGGGTGGGGTGTCAGGGGGACTTGCTCTTTTATACCTCACAGGGGTATTTTTGTCTTGATAAATTATGAATTCCATGTCTTGGGAATTAATATTCTCCTTCTCATGACTTATGAATTCCAAAAAAGTAGTCCATCAATTGGGATTTATTTACCCCAACACCCACTGAACGACAATTCCCCCATTGCTTAATAAATGCTCTTCATAAGCCGTTTTAATCAAATTAAATAAGTTATACTCAGACATGATCACTCCATTGCTCATTAATTAATGAACGATCATCTTTTGCTTGGTGTCTGTGTAGAGAATGATGAATTCTGGAGATACATACCACTCTATCAAGCTGCACTTCGAGCAGATTGGGCGCGCGCCAACAAATTCTCCGAGGAACATGAAGGCGCTCTTGCACGGATTATCAAAACGTTTGAAGAAACTGCACTTCAAATAGCAGTCGGGGCGGGCACATCAACCAGGGCAATCAATTTCGTAAGGAACTTGGTGGATAAGATGCCACCAGAGGCGCTAGAAATCGCTAACGAATACAAGCGCAACGCCCTTTTCAATGCTGCGTGGATGGGAAACACCGAAGCCGTAAAAATCATCCGGCAGAAACGACCATCGTTGGTGTATGACAGGGATAAATATGGTTTTTCTCCGCTTGACATGGCTGCTGTAAATGCTAAGAAGGACACCCTTTCATATTTATTGGACGTCACTCAGGATGATCCTTTTTCGAAGCTATTCCCCGATGAGGATTCTGCTGCGCTTTTGCTCATTTACGTAATAACATCTGGATATTATGGTGAGTAACACCTTTCCTCTCTCGTTTTTTGTCAATCGGTGGAAGAAATCATTTTTATATCAAATATGAAGTACATAGAATAAACCTGCGACACTACATCAATTGTGAGAGTACACAAGACAACCAAGCCCAACAACTAAAACAATACAAGAAATAAGCCTATTATACGATGTACACAAAGAAAGAAAGAAAAGTCATATAAGGGAAGAACACTCGCACGCAGGTGGGGAGGAGACTTGAACTCCTGGTCTCCTAGTAAGATGCAAGAGTCCTGGTCAACTGAGCTAGCCCCAGATGGTTAGTAACACCCTTCTTGAATTCAATACCTTTAGTTCATAATTAATCAAGGATAATAATTTCTGCAATTACCATTTACTAAATGCACTCCTTTTCGTATCTTTAAAGTGGAAAAAATATACACAAGTTTAACAACAAGACAAGAAATAGAGTGCATTCATATATTTGTAAAAGAGGTTTTTACGAAAATATCCCTCGAATTAGTACCATTTTTCCTACTTCGCTTCTCAAACTACCAAAGCCATCCATTTCATCCTCCAACTATCCAGATGTCACCTATTGAGTCCAATTCCTAACTCCATCCTCGATTTTGGACGAAAAACTGATCACCACATGCCAAGAACATGACTTTTTGAAGGGCAAAAATGAGATTTCATCTCTATTTTTTTCTAAGCACGTACATCCTTGCTCACTGAAGTACTCAAGAGTTGGAAAATCTCAAATCCGTTTCAACAGGATAGGTTACGCCAAAGCCTATACCATGTGTCGTAGGTGTTTTTTTTGAAACTTTAAATCGACACTTTTCAAGAGACTTAATTATGTTTTGCAACTATGAAATCAAGATTTGGCACATCAATATGTATTGTAGATTGTTCATTTTTCCCGCTTGTATAGCGTTATTTACATGGGTAAAATTGGTCTACATTAGATACCTGTTTTGTAATCTGTTGACTTAAACTCTTGATCAATTTTTCTTTGCTTGAACAGATATAGCTTTGTATTTAGTTGAAAAATATCCGAGTTTAGCCATCTCAAGAAGAAAAAATGGTGATTGTGGATTGAAAGCATTAGCCAGAAAGTGTTCTGCATTCAAGAGTGGCAGTCGCCATCAATGGTGGCAACGCGTAATCTATAATCGTAAGTTTTAGTACCTAGCTAGTAACTCCCAGTACTCTCTCTACTTTTACCTGTACGTCTTAAGTATAATTACTACCACCATGCCACCAAATGCTAAACAACATGCATTTGATTCTCATGTCAAGTCTCTTGATGATCCAAGCCCAAACCACAACGCCACCAACCCTGGCCTATTAATTGGAAGGAAAGGAATTTCGAACACTAAAATATACACACTTTAATTAAGTAATCGAACTCTTTTTTTGGTAAGTAATCGAACTCTACAATCAAAGAATTACACATTTCACATCAATTTTTACCTCTCTACTTAATACCTCTATAAAGACATTGTTATTACACTTTTACTCGCTAATTTTTCAAAATAAAATATACTTTTAGGGGCAAAATACTAGACTCTAAAAAACTATTTTGTGAAATAATTTTTGTATGGTACTAGTAAATAAGAATAACTACTACAGTACAATATAAAAAAGTAAGAAAGTCAAATAGGTTTTCCTTGCTTTATAGGCTACTTGTAGCTTTACCTCAGGGGTTTTCATATAGCGAATTAAAAATATACTTAATAATTTCTGGAAAATTTTGGTTCACTATGTTCACGTGACAGTTGACACCACTCCTTATGAATTGGAGTCGCCCCTGTCGGTCTTGTGTCGTGCTCATACCGGCCGGTCCCGTTGACACATCTACATCACACACTTCTCATTTTTCGTCTTAATTTCCTTCTTTCGTCTTTCTTCTTGAAGATGTTCCTGTGAAGTTGAACGATTTCACTGTAAGCCATAGCAGAGGAGGTGATATTGAGAAGGCAGTTGACGACCCTCAAGTTGCGAGACAGAAATACAAATGGGCTGCTAGACTTTTGGTGGAATACTTCTGCATTTCGGCCGGTTTGTCATCAATTTCTTGGAATTCGTTTTATCCTCCTGCATTCCCTTTGTTGTGCGCTTCATTTCTTGTCTTCAAATTCGATTCCCTATTTATATGTAATAGGTGCTGATTAGAGCATCCACGATATAATAATCAAAATTGGATAACCAAAAATTGTCACATTATCTTTTAATTATCTATTTAGCGGTTGTTAAAATTAGCAATATCAAGTCCTACATTGTTTACTTTTTTCCATAATCAAAATGGGTTGACAAACTTTAAATTTATTGGCCAGTTTTTTTCTTCTCGATTTAATGGTCTACATTGAATGACATTCTAGTAAAATAAGTGAAAATGAAAAGCATTTGTTAAGATTCATAAAGTAATCAATATTGTTAAATGCACAACCACTTGCTAAAGTGGAGAGTGAGTTTCACCTACCAACAAAGCATTTGCTTTCTGGAGAGTGAGTTTTACTCTCCCATGATTGGTGTACTTCATTGAGAAGATATATGGTCCAATAAATTTGGTTATTGCTAAAAAGTTTCTAGTTTTGATGAGTTACTAAAATTTGATAAGTTGCTAAAAGGTTGCTAAGTTTGATTATTTCAATATGATCGAGTATTTTTTTGAACACACATTGCTAACTTTAGCAACATTTTGGTTTTGATTATTACATTGTGGATGCTCTTAGAGCATCCACAGTGGAATAACCAAAAATCAATAATCAAAAGTTGCCACATCATCTTTTGGTTATGCATTTAAGGGGTTGTTAAAGTTAGCAATGTAGAGGTCCACAATGGTACAATCAAATTTGAATAACCAAAACTTGCCACATAACATTTTTATAAATTTACAAAAATCTAAAAATTGTGAAAAAGAAAATAATTTTTTAAAAATAGGTTTCAAACTGATAAAAATAGGTTATTAGAAAAAGAGAAAATAGTTTTTGGAAAACTTTGATTTAAAAAAAACAGTTTTCGAGAAAACGTAAAAAAAAACAGTTTTTGAATAAATAACAGGTTTTGAAAAAAAAAATTTTAATAAAAAAATAGTTTTCACAAAAAAATAGTTTTGAAAAATTTTTGCAAAAAAAAAAAAAAAAAAAACTTTTTTTAAAAGTATTTTTCTTATAAATATGTTGAAAATGGAAGAGAGATAATCTTTTTGTGTAATGATGGTGTACTTGATTAAGGAAATATGAGGACAACTAAATTTGATTATTGGCAAAAAGTTGCTAGTTTTGATTATCCAAGAGCCAAAATTTGATGAGTTGTTAAGAAGTTGCTAAATCTGATTATTCCACTGTGAGCTCTTTTTTGAGCAAATGTTGCTAATCTTAACAACATTTTAGTTTTGATTATACCACTGTGGATGCTCTTAGTTTGTAATTTTTTGAGGAATTTCACATCTTGTAAATATTCAATGAGATTTACATATAGATCGTATGTGCACAGATCGTGCACATACAGCTCCGTGGGGCCCACTATGGGGTTCCCACAAACGATCCAAGCCATCCATTATCTTTAAAATAATTTTCTAAGTTATCACGTAAAAATCAGCTCAATCCAATACCTCTAAATATTTAATCGAATCTTTCAAATTTTCGCTTAGACTTTATGATTTTGAAATCTGAAGAAACATTTAGACGATTAGATCATGCACTTAGAAGTATCCGATTGAGTTGATTTTTAACGTGATGGCAGAGAAAATCATTTTAAAGCTAATGGATGGCTCGGATTGTTTGTGGGGACCCTATTGTAGACCCCACAGAGCCGTATGTGCATGATCTGTGCACATACTATCTGTGTGGTTAGCATTTCTGTGAGATTTAAGCTGTATACGAATTTGTAGAGATTTATAGTGCATATATAGACTATATATCTACTCTAAAAAAATTTCTCACATTTTTCGCGTTCTCTTACTCATCAATATATCCTTCGGCGCATTTAGTTTTTGCATAGTCTTTTGTTTTTTTATGAATATGCTAATGATGATCGATCAACGTATGGAAATTAAGTTGCCACTCCATCCATGACTTATGTAATTGCAGTGCCTTGTATTAAAGACATCCAAGAGCAAAAGGAGATGCATGATCAAGCTCTTAAATTGCTCAAATGTTTGTGTGAGCGTGTTAGATCTCTAAATGACTCAAACGCTTATGACTCACACGTAAATGAAGCAATCTATAGTGCAATAAAGCTAGGGATTCACGAGGTTATAGAAGAAATTGTGGAATCATTTCCTATTTTTGCTATGGTTAAGCAAAAGGACGGACGGAACTTATTTCATTGGGCAGTTATAGAGCGTCATGCGAATGTTTTCAACTTGATATATCAAATGGAAGATTTTCGAACCGTTGTAGTGTACTGGAAAGATGACTATGAAAACAACCTCTTGCACTTGGCTGGAAGACTCTCACCTCCAAACAAACTCAACCTGATTTCTGGCGCAGCTTTGCAAATGCAACGTGAGTTACAGTGGTTTCAGGTAATACTATGCCTTCATTTATGTTCCACTTGAATAAACTCAATCCTTTAGAACGACTACTATTAAGTTCCATTGACGGAGCCCAGAGGTTTAGTTTGGAAACGGATTTTTCACTATTTAGTCTTGGCAAATGCTACAATAAATACCCTTATTTGCACGTGTATGATAAATGTCCATCGAATTTAGTTTAAATTCCACGAGTTGTATAGACATCGTTGACTTGTTGATTTATTAATGAAAATGCAAATCTTTTAAATTCACAACAGATCAATACAAGCTGTGTATATCATGTATCCAAGGTGAGTGTCTATTATAGCACACTTTGGAGTAGTCTTTGACATTGTAACAAACCAAACATTGAAAATATCCATTATTTCAAGTATTTGGCTATAATGCAGGAAGTAAAGAAGTTGGCGAATCCCCAAGACATAGAGTGTCGAAATAATAATGATCAAACTCCTGCAATGCTATTTACTCGAAAACATAAGAAATTAGTAGCTGAAGGAGAAAAATGGATGAAAGACATGGCAAACTCATGCACAATTCCGTCAGCACTGATTGTCACTATGGTATTTGCGGCTGCAATCACCGTTCCAGGCGGGATCAATAATACAGATGACCTACCATTTTTCTCCAAAGAAGCGGCATTTAAGATCTTTGTTATTTCCGATGCAATCTCGCTATTTGCATCAATCACTTCTCTGTTGGTATTCTTGTCCATCCACACTTCGCACTATGCCGAGGGTGATTTTCTCTTCGTTCTTCCCAATAGGTTGATTATTGGTTTGGCTACCCTATTCCTCTCCATTACAGCAATGGTGATGGCCTTCAGTTCTGCAGTCTATCTTTTGTTTGGGAACAGTGATAAGGCGTGGATACTTTATCCAGTGACTGCATTAGCATTTATACCAATCTTTTCTTTCACCTCCCTACAGTTCCCCCTCCTTCGAGATCTCATGGTGTCAACATATGGCCCTGGAATTTTCGGCAAACAAAGTGATCGTCCGTTTTATTGAGAAGATGAGATAGATATAAACAAGCATGGGCGGCATCAAAATATGTCTGCCAATTCTGTTTGCATTGACTGAAAGGGAAGTTAGGGTCTGTATCAGTTCTTGGAAGCATGTGAAAAACAATGTGTGTAACTATAGGCTAATCGTAAACGATTGACCAAAATAAATCTCTCTTAAAAGACAATCAGTATTGTTGACTTTTGATACAATGGGTATTAGTTGACTTTTGATGATCTTTTGTTTAGTTTTTTATAACAAAAAGTTGAGATTAATCATTCGTCTTGAAGAGAAAATAAAAAAAATCATATAATTTTTTGAGCCCTAATCTAAGACTTTCATTCATATAGTACTATACATATATAAATTTTCAAAATGTGTTCTCTAATTTTTTGAAATTTACATGCTGCTGTCGTGTTCGTGTCTGTTCGTGCATGTGTCGTATCGCATGTCCATGCCCCATAGTCTAGCACGAAGGTTTGAAAATAGCAACAAACAGTATCAGTATTGCTATCCAATGTATAATAATTAGAAAATTTCATCTATTCGTGGAGTCAATGAGGTGAGCATAGTCGGATGCGGTTAGATTTGACCTTAATATGCAACCCAATCCGAAGTGGTCGGGTTGTCTCCAATTCAAACTGATTTCAACCATCAGCGGTTTTGAAACCATCCGTCAAACTACAGTAGATGCAGGGGGTTGCAATCAGGTTCATCGAGTTGGGTTGGGCATGTATGAGTTTCAATTGCGCTTTGTGCTTTCTTCCAATGTCAAATCATGGGAATCTTGTCTAAAAGTCTAGCTCTGGTACCATAGTAAAATATCCAATTCAAAAATAATTGGAAATAAGTGGAATGGCCCCAGGCTTGTATACTAGTTGTGTATGTTATAATTAGCCAATGTAGAACAAGCTCTTACAGTTACAATGCCACAATTGAAATCAAATGTCAAAGGCTCCTAAAAACAGTTAACACAAAACATTTTGATTCCACGTAGGAACTGTGGAAAAGGAAGCCTCCTGTTCAGAGTAGGTAAATAAAGAGAAATCAAATTCCTTGTCTCTTACATACAGGAAAGCATAATAAATCTCAGCAACAGAAAAATGAGAAAGCACTAATAGAACTATACCCACATCCTTAAGCTTGAAAAGTCCTCCGAAAAATATCTGAGGGGTAATAGTTAAAAAAATCAAAAAATAAAGCGTTGTTGAAAATGGATGACTGATAAAATAGATGAATCATCTCCGAAATATGAATCGCATGATTCTTCCTCAACTTGGGTCGATACATCAGATTTGTAAACCTATCAATTCATATTGACAAGGATTTGAACCGCAGTAGGTCATAATATTCAATCAAGAATCGTGGCAATTATGAGTCTGCCTCGCCAATTTAAGCCATTCGAAAAAAAAAACTAATTAATTTTTACCTGCCCGAGGTTCTTCCAATGTCCTATGGAACTGTTGGATATGTGACTCGACAATTAAACACCAATATGGGTCATTTGTTTAGTAACGCTGCAAAAGAGAATCACCCAAAAGGGCTTCCGATGCAAGTTCCCTTGGTATTAGCAAGCTTTCCTGCAAAATACAAATAAGTACATCAAAATTCCAGTACCAGAATCAAAATGCCAAATATTGATCACCCGAACGACCAAAGGAAAGGAATAGGAAAGTGATTTTGGCACTCAACTTGGTCGCATATATACTCCAATAACTTGTTTTCCAGTATGCTACGACAAATGGGCTAAATTTTGGACACTGAAGGCAAGTTTTGGAGTGCATTTATAGCAAAGTCGAGTCCAATTCATTTTCTAAAATTAGATTTACCTTCAGAGGGGTATAAGCATTTTTTGGATTGCATCGAAGTGTAGCAGAAAATGTAGAATCTTCCACAGCAAATATCGATCAAAGTATATATCACCAACTTCCGTTCCATACAAAGGAAATATACCTTCACGTGGAACACTTGCTCTGCGCTCCAAGCTAGTTCATCGAGTGAGAGTGTTATTGACAATTTCTGACATCTCGCACATGCAAACCAGGAGAATATAGGAGCAACAGCTAGGGTAGGCTACCCCAAATAATAAGGGATGAGCCTTCGTTGAATTGAGTATCATCATCAAAATGGTTGGATGAACGCTAGATACGATGACATCCTTGTGCGAAGAGCTAAAATGCATTATGCCAGTATTCATTGAATCCGAATTTATTACAACATTTTTCAGTGTTATGATATCCAAGTTGACAAACCTTATCCCGACTATGTGGGGTAGCTACATGAACTGTTTACCCCACCATGTTCTCTCTAGGGCCAACTTGTCTCCCCAGTAGTTGCTCATATATTTTCACAACTCATATGTCCATATGAAAGTCTAAAGATGTTTCACACCAGCTGCCAGTGGCTTCTTCTCTTCTTGCTCATGGATCCTATAATGTAGTTCGAAGCAAAGTTTATCCATGAGATGGTGTAGGTTAATAGAAGAGCTCAATCAACACCAATTTTCAAGATGACAACATCCTTAATGAGGGAAGGAATGAGGATCGACAAAACAAGATTTGAAGTCCAAAAAGTGCGTAGAAAGAGATTTGAAAGGAAACTCCCTATGTTATCAAACCCAGTCTGTTGGACCAACAATAAAACAGATTGGACGACTAGGTTCTCAAATTCAAAAAATCCATGCAAATGGGTTAAACTAATTTATCTATATCAAAGAGAAGGAAATTACAGAGAATGTGTTTTAGAATTCTAACCTGTTGGTTCTTTTCTCATTCAATCAATGGGCATAAATAGCCAATGTACAAAAGAGCTAATAAAGGAAAGCATATTTACAGGATTCTATACAATTACTAATTGATACAATTGAGAGAAAAAAGGAAAGAAATTGGGAGAGAAATCAGGTGCCTTGATAGCCACAAATCTTTGTGATTTTGTAACAATCTATCAAATTAAAACTTCATGTGCACAAAAATGAAGAACTGATGGCGCCAGAAATGCATGCATGCTAGGATATTGTCCCACGGCACCCAATTGCAAAGACATTACCATAACAATCTAGTCTTACGAAAAGACAGACAGACAAGAGAATTATAAACAGAAAGGACAAGCATAAAAAAGCCACAAAAGAAAGGACCTTCATATCAAACAGTAGCATCGCAGCAGGAATTATTTCAGTAGGCAGGAGATAATAAAGGGAAACCACCATGTCAAGGAACCTAAGGCTTGAATAAGAAAAAAGAAGCAACAAATCAAACAGAATAAATGAGGACACCCAGGAAAACTCAAGAGTATGGAACAAGGGGAATATTGAAGGAATTAGAAGAACCCAATGACGTAAGGTGTGGATTAATTTTTTTTGTTGAATGATCCTTCTTGTCTAGGCAGTAGAATTGCAGCACATTCTATTTGCAGGCACACCAATAAAAAGGAAAACTACTATGTAAAGAAAGAAACCTTAGGCTTGAATGAATTGATTTGATGATCTTGTGAGTGATTAATTAGTTTTTGCCTAAAGAAAAATAAGAAAAATGATTAAAAAACAATACAAAAAGACACCAGCTGGAAAATTCAGAATCCAAGACAAGGGACATTTTTGAAGGAATGGAACGAACTACTATCTGACAAAAGGTGTGAATAAATTTCACTTATAGTAGAATGATCTTGGACAACAAGACATAAATCCCATTGTTCAAGCAAAATGTAAACAGTAAGCATGCCTTTCACAAATTTAGGCTTTCTGCATCAGTGGGAACAAAAGAGTAGCTGAAGTTCCAAGTGGCTGAATCAGCAGGTCTAGGCTGATCTATAAAACATTAGAAGATCCCCATGCAAAGTTCTTCTAATCTTTGCACAATACATTCATGACAACCCTAACTGAAATGCACATTCATGACCCGCCTAACTAAAATGCATTACATCAATTTAGGGAAATCAAAGATAATGAAAGAGTTTGCATACACCGTATGCCTTATTGTTGAATCTGATCAAGTCTAGAATTGTAAAGATTAGGTAAATCTATCTAAGATCCATTACAGATGTGAAAAGTTTAGACATAAATCAATGGCAAAGTGCAACACGAATTGAATCACACGAATTAATCTCAGTGTATGTGTGGGAATTATATCGAACCGAATTATCCAAAGCAACACGAACTCAATCACATGAATCTGATGTGATTCTTAGTTTCATTGTTTCACCCTCCCAAATACGAATGCATGCTGTATCAAAAAAACTGAGCAATACGTATAAGCAATTGTTCAATTATGATAAAAAGCATTCGACCTGGTTCTAAGCATATTTTTGCTAGATCTTGCAAAATATATCTAAGAGCTTGAGGGAAGAATAAGATGGGATTACACAAATAATAAAAAAGACATGCGTAATAAGAATGTCCATAGATAAGGAAAATGAGTACGTAGATAGAACTTAAGTAAAGAAAACTAGAGAGCACAAACTAAAGATATCTATGCCCCTGCCAGCCTGACAGGGGCAGCGTGCACAAATCGACGAGCTTGCCGGCCGTAAATCCCAATTAAGAGAAGCGATCGATAATAAAACTGTTCTTTTGTGTAGGTGTAAAACACGAGGCAGCGTGCACAAATCGACGAGTTTGCTGGCCGATGTTACTTCTTCCGCTGAGGAATACGGGATTGCGAGCCTAATTTCAGAACCAGGTAGCATTAGCCTAACCAACAAGAAATTTCCAAAGTAATTTTTGTTTCAAAACCCATTAATATCAATATAATTTTAATATATGTTTATTTATGACATCACGGTTCAATTCCAATTGAAACGGTGACCTGTCCACCCAGTTTCTCTTCCAATTCAAACAAATTTCCGCCAAAGGATGATTATTGGAGATGCATACCAGCTCTATCAAGCTGCAATCCGAGGAGATTGGGCGAGCGGCAAAACATTCTTCTACCAAGACAAAGACGCTCTCACATAGTTACCAAAAAAAAAAAGACGCTCTCACATCCAAGATCAACGAATATTCGGAGACAGCACTTTACGTAGCTGCTGGGGCGGGGAAAGCATCGAATTCGATCGATTTCGTAAAGAACTTGGTGGATAAGATGTCACCAGAGGCACTAGAGCTTCGTGACCTATACGATTGCACTCCCCTTCACATTGCCGCATGGGTTGGAAACACTGAAGCTGTAAAAGTCCTTTTGCAGAAACACATCTCTTTGTTTTATATCAGGGGATCTGATAATTTGTCTGCCCTCGACATGGCTGCTAGAAATGCTAAGAAGGACACACTTTTATACTTGTTGGAGTTCACTAAGGATATTCCTTTCGATAAGCTCTTCCCCGACGAGGATTCTGCTGCTCATTTTCTCATTCTGGTTATAACATCCGGATATTATGGTGAGTATAGCTTCTTGACTTCACAATTAGGAGAGATACTTATTCACACAGAAACGGTCGCTGTAAATCGGCTCTTTACGGAGACGCTCAATTTTGACTGTCCAAAAGTTTTTTGGACAGTCGAGATTGAATTCCATAAACTTTCTTTACGGAAAGCTCCATATTGCTACTATCTTTTTGGTGGTTCTTTTTATGAAATTTTTTTTTTAATTTTTGACATACTCGCATCAAATCTTTTAGACTCTTTCATGTTGAGTCGACCAACGGAATTTAAAGACAAAAAAAATGGTGACTAAGGAAAGTCCGCATAAGTTCACTGAAGGTGAAAAAGATTGAAAAAAGGACCGTCTTCATTATCTTTTTGTAATTTCTTAAGATTGGTCTTATTTTGATTTTTTCCAATTTCGTTTCACACGTTTATAGTTTGCAGTTTCTCTCGCTAAGAAGAATTATTAACTAGGAAAAAATCAATGAAAATCTAAACAATAAATCGCTGGCAATCAATAATAGTCACCATGTTTAGGAAAATTTTCTCCAAACACACCCTTGCTTCAACAGAAGTACTCATGAGTTGTACTGTACGACAATCTCCATTCTCCAAACACACTCCTTAATTTGAAGTTAGGGGTGTCAAACGGGCCGGGTCGGCACGGCATGATACGGGCACAGCACGGTTAAATGTGGCACGGCACGGGCACGGGCACGAGCACGGTCATGCCCTAGCACAGCACGACACGGCACGGTCTTAGTGAGCACGTGGACGGGCACGGGCACGGTTTTGGCTGGGCACGACACGACACGACACGGTTTTAGTGGGCACGTGGACTGGCACGAGGCAAGGACGTGGACGGGCACGACACGAGCACGGCACGGAAGTTGGCTTGGCACGGCACAGTTTAGCTGGGCACGGGCACGACATGGTAGTTGAACGGGCACGGCACGACATGACACGGGTTTGACGGGCACTGGCACGGCACAAAAGTTTACCTAGCACTGCACAACACGACACGGTCGTAAAAGGGCACGACACGGGCACAGGTACGGAATGTGGACGGGAACGGCATGACATGACACGGTTCTAGCCGGGCACAGGCACGAAAGGGCACGGAAAATAAATAAATAAATAAGCCAAATGGATTTTTTAATTTAAAAAAAAACTAAACAATTTCTATTCGGTAAAAAATATTTGATTACCTTTACAACTAAGATATTTAGTTTTAAAAAAAAAAAAATTTCTTAAAAAAATCATGTTTTTAAAAAATCATTTTTTTTTACCTTAAAAAAATAAGTATATAATATAGAGCTCTATAGCCCTATTATACAAAAACGAGACCACTAAACAGTAGCCACACAATCGTAACGCAATCACGACGATCGATACTATTCAATGCATTCATTTTATTGTTCTAAGTGTTTTAATCATGGGATCCAATTTTTTCGTGCGTCGGATTTTGAAAACTCTTTCATCGGCACACTGATTCATTGTTTGATTGAATTTTTTTTACGTTCGATCGAGTAGGTAACGATAAGCATTTTACTTGATTATTGGCATAAATGATCTAATCCCTTCCACATAAAAGTTAGATGGTTCTGATTTTTTAAAAATAGCTTAGGCGGCCCTCAAGTGGTGTATTATAAGACTTTAATGTCTTTGGAAGCACCAATGTGTTCCAGGCCAACACGGCACGACACAATTTAAGTAAATGAGCCTAGCCCGGCACGAAGCACGGCACGATTGAAAAATGGCACCACAAGATTAAAAAATGGGCCAACACGGCACGACACGATCTAAGTAAATGGGCCCAGCCCAGCACGACACGATTGAAAAAACGGCACGACAAGACACGATTAAAACCGGGCCGGCATAACACGACACGATTTAAGTAAATGGGCCCGGCCCAGCACGACACGATTAAAAAATGGCACGGCACGACACGACACGATTTAAGTAAATGGGCACGGCACGGCACGACACGATTGAAAATGACACGACACGGCACGACGCGATTTAAGTAAATAGACACGGCACGACACGACACGAAACACGATTGGCACGGAAGTTGAATGGCACGGCACGGCACGACACGCACGTTTGACACCTCTATTTGAAGTGATGAAAAGAAGACTTGGTACATCATCATGTATTGTAGAATATTTATAATCTTAACGCTTGTTTACCATTATTAGCGTGGTTAATACTGGTCTACAACTTTATGTACCACTTTTGTAAGTTTTTTTTTTTGTTGCTAAATACCACTTTTGTAAGTTATTGACTAATTAACTAACTTTTTGATAAAAAAATTTTCGCGCAAACAGATATAGCTTTGTATTTGGTTGAAAAATATCCTTAGTTTAGCTACCGCAAAACAAGAGGATTGTGACTGTGGATTGAAAGCATTAGCTAGAAAGGTTTCTGCATTCAAGAGTGGCAGTGATCATCAATGGTGGCAACGCATAATCTATGCTCGTAATGGTGCTAGTAACTCACATTCTCTCAACTTTTACATGGCTTACCTCTCATTACTTTGTTATAACTTAATTTTAGAGCAATTAGTAGAGCATGCCAAGCTGTAGTCCAGGAGTACGTATACTCCCTCCCTCACATAACATGTGGGGCCCACAAAGGACCACATGTAGGCCCCACGTGTTATGTGAGGAGAGGTAGTGTAGTCCCAAAGTACTATTGAATAATTACCCCTGCCTTTGTTTTTTGCACCTCTCAGGAACTTGTCATGCCCCAAGACACCAATGAACAAAACCAAATACACACACAAATACAAAGTTTTACGTGGTCCCCAAAATCGGGTATATCCACTGAGGTAAACGAAGCAATTTCTTGTAAACGGGAGGACAAGAGCTTTACAAGTAGTGTTCTCTCACACAGCTACACGAACCCTCACTAATCTCTCACTCTCTGAGATGAGAAATAGAGCAGCCCAAGGCTCTTTCTTATAGCCATGGATCAGCTCCGACGCCAGACAGTGAACTTAAGGGATGAGTAGGATTGGAGCCACACCCCAAACCTACCAGTCTAACAATGTGAACCCCTATACATGCCTCGTTGACACCTCTACTTCAAACACTTCTCATTGTACATCTTTCAATTCCTTCTTTGGTTTTGTTTCCAGCAAAGGCTAATCGTACATGTTTGAAGAAGTTCCTGTGAAGTTGGACGATGATTCCGTAGAACTTGAGACAAAGGAAAAAACTACAAGCCATATTAGAGGTGACATGGAGAAAGCAATCGTCGACATGCAACCCTCAGGTTCCGCGCCGAAAACACAATCGGGCTCGACTTTTGGTGGAATACTTCTGCACTTTCGGTTAGTTGTGTTCATTTCTAGGAATTGGTTAATCCTCATGCACTCCTCTAATTAATTATTCGCTGTAGGGATTCGATTTGTCGGGACCTAGATCGTGTTGAGGGCTTGGTTCCTTCCATCTCCGCTCTTGCTGCCGGACCTGTAACAAGTCACTAGGGCTTTTGCCGCCCAGTGACCCTCCGACGATCAAGTTAGATCTCAGGGGTGAAGTTTAGGTTTAGGGTTAGGGTAGAATGACCTACCTCTAGCAATGATCATCCCTTTGTATTTATAGACCTAGGGTTACTTGGCCTCCAAGCCAAAGCGTGGGGCGTACGCTCGGGTAACCGCCTCGGGTGACGTCATACGTGACGGGGGGAACAAAGCGGTTATGGAGCACACGGCCTGATCGAAATGATTGCTGCTGTCGCGGGATCGATGTGGGGCCCATCTATCATAACTACCTCACTCAAATGCTTTGGGAAGCACCGAGGCCGAACCGCGTATCCGGGCGTGATACCGAACACAAGGCCAGGACCATCAACACTCATCGGCTCGTCAGCCAGACCCATGGAGACATTGGCTCGGTACGTCCGGCCCGGTTACCGACACGATAACCGAGGCCACCACATTCGCTATTGCAGCGTACGTCATTTCTTGTCTTGAAATCATCTTGCAAATTTACATGTTATCAATGTAATTATGACCATAAGTATTCGTTAATGTCGGAAATGCATACGACCTATATATAAAAGGGTACTAGTGGTTTGGTAAATTTATCAATTTTGTGAATATTCTCAATTTATTAATGTTCGATGAGATTTAAATGTACAAATTTGCAGAGATTAAATGACGGAAATCTATATCTGGACAGATTATCTACTCGTACAAACTTATTTTTGTCCGTGCTTTTATTAGGTGAGGGTTTTACCATGTTCTCTGATGAATTGAAAACATTTTCCATCACATTTATTGTTTACGTAATTTTCCTTGAGAGGTTAAAATCATGTAAGAGTTTTTCTATATGAAAATTCTTGTTTTGTACTTAAGAGTTAGAAATGTTGAATCTGTCGCAAGTTATTTATTTATTGATTTATTTATGAAAATTCTTATTTTGATTGTTAAGACCTCGCAAAGAAAAATTGTCTTTGACGTTTTGTTAGGATAGGAATTATTTTTAAAAAACAAATTAGTCCCCTCATCGAATCCCCTTTTAATTAATCAGAGGCATCATCAAATTTTTTTTTTTTTTTGTGTTATGATTACGCAAACAATTTCTAACGCAGAGTTACTACGATCCATGAATTTCGGAAATGCAGTGCCTTGCATTAAAAATATCCAAGACCAAAAGAAGATGCATCTTCAAGCTCTTAAATTGGTCAAATGTTTGTGTGCGAGAGTTAGATCTCAAGATGATTCAGACGCTTACAACTTCCATGCAAAAGACACACTCCTCATGGCAGCAATTTAGGGATTCACGAGGTCATGGAAGAAATTGTTGAGTCATTTCCTAATTTACGTTGGGCTAAAGATGAGAAAAATTTGAACTTATTCCAAATAGCAGTTGTAGACCGTCATGTGAACGTCTTCAACCTCGATCATATATCAGATGGGGGATTATCAAGAAGTTCTAGTACGAATAAAAGAGGATTCTGGAAACAACCTCCTGCACTTGGCTGGAAGACTAGGTCTGAAGAAACAAAACATGGTTTCTGGCGCAGCTTTGCAAATGCAATTTGAGTTGCAATAGTTTGAGGTAATACTGTGCATTCATTTATATTACACATAAACAAACTCAATCTTTAATTTGGAACAACCACTATTGATTTCCATTGATAGAGATTTAGTTTGAAAACGCAATTTTCAAGATTTAATCTTGGCGAATTCTAGAATAGATACCCCTATTTTGGACTGGTATGATAAACGGCCATTTAGTAAAATCTTTTGAATTTGAGAGTTTTATCCTTAATTTGAGAGTTTGAGAGTTTTATCCTTAATTTTTTGTGTTCTTTTGAATTTGAGAGTTTTATCCTTAATTTGAATTTGAGGGTTTTATCCATAATTTTTTGTTGTTTTAAATTTTAGAGTTTTGTCCTTAATTTGAATTTTTTTCGCATTTGTTAGTTTTGTGCTAAACTTTTATTGGTTATTGATTCGTCTTGATGAGAAGAATCGAAAAAGTAAAATCTTTTTACTTTTATCCAAATATTTTGAAAAATAATTACTTTTTAGCCAAAAAAAAAAGTCACTTTTTAGCAAAACTTGTGGGTTTGGATTGAAAAGTTAAGAAACTTATTTTATTGTCTTTATTTGATTTTTTTTTTTGCATTTATTTGTTTTATTTCAAACTTTTGTGACTTATTAATTCGTCTCGTTGAGAGGAATTAGAAAAGTAAATTTTGTTTTATCGAAACCCATAATTTTTTGAATAAAGTAAAAAATAACTCAATAAGACAACTTTTTGTACTTATTTTTGTCTTTTTTAAAAAAATTATAAGTTTTGATCAAAATTTTATAATTTTTTGATTTTTCTATCCAAAACGAATCAATAAGTCACAAAAAATTGACGCAAAACTAATAAATGTAAATTTTTTATTTATGAAGACCAAAAAAAAAATTACTATTTTTTACTTTTGAAGTCAAATCCACTGGAAGCCGCCGCCCAAAGAACGCCGTCCACCTAACCAAAACCTAACTCTAACTCGTTTTCCAGCTAGTGGAGATTTATCCTGCCGGTGCGCCAATAATATTCCATCAACCCTGCTCCTGGTGTTGTTCAGACAAAGCGTACAATGTGCTTTTGGGCCCGTTTTGGGTCCAACAAAAGTAATTGAAACCGTTCATTTTTTTCAAAATATTTCGTTGAGGGTTCCCGTAAAAAATCAATTTCATCCGATATCGTTAAGAGTGTTTATGAAATGTCTATATTTGCTAGCCTAAAATCTGAAGCAAAATTGGACTTTTCGTAAATGCCCTTAACGATATTGGATGGACCTGATTTTTTGCGGAAACCAACAAATATTTTTAACGAAATGAGCAACTCAGATTATCTTTGATTGACCCAAGACGGGCCCAAAAGCACGCTATATGTACATCACTTGTTGTACCAGTAGCATTTCTGATAATCGATAGACCGCGTGAGCCAGCGTAAAAAACAAAAAAGTATAGAAGTTTCTACGGCGTATATTCCATTAGGTGAGGTGCGTTTTATATGGTTTACTTCCTCAATTCAACAGCACACCTTGACTTCACTACTACTCTCTTTCTTGTAGGGAATAAAGAGAGAATTCACACAATCATATGCTCTACTTTTATTTATTTCTCAAAAAAACATACAAATTAATTATATACACTCTCCTCTCTCTCAGACACCATTTACTAGTACTCGACTGTTGGTGGGGGAGACCCTGTTAGAGGCTCCCCGATCTCTCTCTCTCACTTCTCTGTTTTCTAACTCTCTTTTTCCCACTCAATACACTGACTCCATACGCACATACTCCATATTTACAAGCTTCTAACAGATTACAACGACACAAATAAACCAACTAGTAAAACGCATGTGTAAAACACCTCACATGCTTTGACTAAGTTGCCAACCTTCACAATAAATCCACCCAACCAACTAGCTCAATTATCTTTGGCTTGGACCCCTCAGCTTCAATTCCAACTCCTTTCTTGTTCCTCAACTCTCACACATAATGACCCCACTAAATAATTAAGTTTATTTCTAACATTTCTCCCTCTCTAAACCTGAGTCTAGATCTATTTTATTTCGAAGTACACAGTCGGCCATGAGCTAAAACAAACTTTGCGGTCGCTTTAAGCCCCCCAAAAATGCAAATTTTAAGGGGCCCTCATATTTTAGTACCCCTAGGTATCTACTTACATTTTGTTCATTAAGATTTTGAAAAAGGGTTGTCCTTAATTTGGTTTTCACTTTAAGCCTACATAAAGTCAGGGCCGGCTCTGGGTTAAAATCGGGTTAGAGTTTCTTCTTCTTCTTCTTCTTCTTCTTTTTTAATGAAAATTCTTGTTTCGTACTTAGAGTTGGAAACATTCAATCCGTGTTAAGTTTTTTTTAATGAATTCTTATATTGATTGTCAAGACCTCACATTAAGAAATTTTTATTTTTATTTTTTTGTTAGGATAGAAATTATTTTAAAATATAATTAGTCCCCTCACCGAATTGTAGAATCATTTCCTAATTTACTTTGGGCTAAGGGCGAGGAAAATCTTAACTTATTCCAAATAGCACGCCTCTTTGGGGGAAATTACACGGAAAAGAAGAGGGAAAATGGAAGAGAAAACTAAGAATTGTTGTAAGGTCCATTATAGAATTTTGTAACATATCCAATCCACTTCATATTTCCAAAACATCTCTAGTCCAGTCCATTACTTTTTTTTAAGTCTCAAGTCCACTTCATTTTTTGACAAGATAAAATTGTCCATTCATTAAACTTTACACTACCACCACCACCACTACCGCCGCCGCCGCCGCCGCCACCACCACCATCTCCACCATCACCACCACCACCCCACCACAACCACCACACCACCACCACCACAACCACCACACCACCACCACCACAGCCACCAACACGTCCCAAGACCACCTCAACCATCACACCGCCACCACCACAACGCTGCAACCACCACCATAATTACCACCACCACTTCCACCACGATGCAACCACCACCGCTCCACCACCACCACCATGCCCCCACCACCACCAACCACCAAAATGCCGCCCCCACCACCACCTCAACCACTATGTCGCCGCCGCCGCCACCACCACGTACCACCACCACAACAATGCCGCAACCTCCACCGCAATTACCACCACCACCTCCACCTCCACCACGATGCCACCACCACCGCTCCACCACCTCCACCACAACCAACACACCACCCCCACTGCCACCACAATGCCACCCTAACCACAATGCCACCCTAACCACCATTTACACCACCACCACCACCACCACTGCATCACCACCACCACCACCGCCACCACTCCACCACCACCGCCGCCACCACCACCACCACTCCACCACCACCATGCCCTCAACCCCACCACCACGACGCCACCACCACCACCATGCCCCCAACCCCACCACCACGACGCCACCGCCACCACCACCACCACGCGCTCACCACCCCCTCAACCACCACGCTGCCGCCGCCGCCGCCACCACATTATCGCAACCTCCACTATAATTACCACCACCACCTCCACCACAACCGCACCCCCACCACCATCTCCACCACCACCACCACGACGATGCCACCACTGCCCCTACCACCTCAACTGCCACCACGCCCCCCCCACCACCACCACCACCACCACCACCACCACCACCATCACCACGCCGCTACCACCACCACAATGACGTCACCACCTCCACCGCCTCTACCACCACCATAACGGTGCCGCCACCACCACTACTCCACCACCACCGCCACGCCCCCACCACCATCTCTACCACCACCACGGCTCCACCACTCCCACCACCTCTATCACCATCACGCCGCCGCCGCCACCTCAACCATCACGTCGCCGCCGCCGCCACCACCACAATGACGCAACCTCCACCACAACCACCACCACCCCACCCCGACCACCACCACCACCTCCACCACAACGCCACCACCACAATGACCAATTGCACTATAAATACTTTTCATTATATATTTAGACTGCAAATTTACACTTTTAGACTGCAAATTATCAAATGAACACTAACGTCCATGACAATTTAGACTGCAAATTTGTACTTTTAGACTGTAAATTTGTTAATTAAACACCAACACCAGAGAAAATTTAGACTGCAAATTTGAATTTTAGACTGCAAATAAAGGCACTTTCGTAAACTTTGCGGTCTAAAAGTGTAAATTTACAGTCTACACAAAAATTTAAACTGCAAATAATTAAATGAAAACAAAAGCCAATGAGAATTTAGACTATAAATTTTCACTTTTAGACTACAAATTTGTTAAATGAACACCAATCCCAGAAAAAATTTAGATTGCAAATAAAGACACTTTCATGAACTTTGCAGTCTAAAAGTGCAAATTTGCAATCTACACAAAAATTTAAACTGCAAATTATTTAACGAACACTAACGCTAATGACACAAAAATTTAGACTGCAAATTATTAAACAAGCACTAATGCTAATGAGAATTTAGACTGCAAATTTGCTCTTTTTAGATTGCAAATTTGTTGATTGAACACCAATGCCAAAAAAAATTTAGACTGCAAATTTATACTTTTATACTGCAAATAAAGGCACTTTCATAAACTTTGCAGTCTAAAAGTGCAAATTTGCAGTCTACACATAAATTTGGATTGCAAATTATTAAATGAGCACTAGCGCCAATGAGAGTTTAGACTGCAAAGGGAAAATTTAGACTGTAAGTTTGCACTTTTAGAATACAAATAAAGGCACTTTCGTAAACTTTGTAATCTAAAAGTGTAAATTTGCAGTCTACACAAAAATTTAGACTGCAAATTATTATATGAACGTAACGCCAATGAGAATTTAGACTGCAAATTTTCACTTTTAGACTGCTAATTTGTTAAATGAACACCATTGCCAGAAATAATTTAAACTGCAAATAAAGGCACTTTCGTAAACTTTGCAATCTATTTGCAGTCTAGACAAAAATTTAGACTGCAAATTATTAATTGAACACTAACGCCAATGAAAATTTAGACTGCAAATTTGTTCTTTTAGATAGCAAATTTGTTAATTGAACACCAATGTCTGAGAAAATTTAGACTGCAAATTTATAATACTTTTAGACTGCAAATAAATACACTTTCATAAACTTTGCAATCTGAAAGTGCAAATTTGTAGTCTACACACAAATTTAGACTTCAAATTATTAAATAAACACTAACACCAATGAAAATTTAAACTGCAAATCTACACTTTTAGACTGCAAATTATTTTCTTAAAATACTAACGCCAATGAGACATCAGAAAAGAAAGTGTGACCTAGAAGGAAGGTGAATTACCACAGAAGAAGTGGTGGTGGTGGAGTGATGGTGGCGGCGTGGTGGTGGTGGTGGTGGTGATGGTGGAGTAGTGGTGGTGGTTGTGGTGGCGGTAGTGGTGGCAGCGGTAGTGGTGGCAGCGGTAATGGTGGTGGTGGCGGCGGCGGCATGGTGGTGGTGGAGCGGTGGTGGTTGTGGTGGCGGCGTGGTGGTTGTCATTTCGCTGGTGGTGGTCGAGTGATGGCGGCGGCGGCAGTTATGATGGAGTGGTGGTGGTGGTGGTTGTGGTGATCGCTTGGTGGTGGTGGTAATTGTGCTGGAGGTGGCGGCATTGTGGTAGTGGTGGTGGTTGTGACGGCGTGGTGGTGGAGTGATAGCGGTGGCGATGGTGGTGGTAATTGTGGTGGAGGTGGCGGCGTTGTGGTGGTGGTGGTTGTTGTGGCGGCGTGGTGGTGGAATGATTGCAGTGGTGATGGTGGTGGTGGTGGTGGTGGTGGAGTGGTTGTGGTGGTGGCGGCTTGGTGGTGGTGGTAATTGCGGTGGAGGTGGCAGCATTATGGTGGTGGTCGTGGCGGCAGCGACAGTGGCGGCGGATTGGTGGTGGAGATAGTGGTGGGGGCGTAGTGGTGGTGGAGGTGCCGGTGGTGGTGTTGGTGGTGGTGATGGTGATGGAGTGGTGGTGGTGGTGGTGGTGGTGATGGAGGTGGTGGTGGGGGCGTGGTGGTGGTGGCGGCGGCGACGTGGTGGTGGTCATTATGGTGGTGGTGGTGGTGGTGGTGGTTATGTGGTTGTAATAAGATTGAAAAAAATGAAAAAATGTATTTTTTATAGTAACCAAACAAAGCCCTTGTTTCTTTTATATAGGTTATTTTTGTCATTGAAATTTTTAGTGGACTAGAGGTGTTAGAAACTTTAGAAGTGGATTGGGTGGGTTAGAAACATGCTATAATGGCCTTATCAAAAATTCTCCCAAGAGAAAAAGGAGAGGGGTTTTGCAAATTGAAAAAAGAATTCCTTTGATCCTTGATGGTCAATTTGGTCTCTTTTGGACTTCTTTCTGATGACAGTAGCCCAAAAGCTTTATAGAGCCACTAAATCTAGTATATCTATGTAGTATGGATACATTGTTGGAGGTGACGTACTGGTGGTGTCAGACACCAACAATGTTTGTCGACCGGTACGTCACGTAGCTGACACCAAAACTCAAAGTTTTCATATTTTTTCTCAAACACACTCTAAAAATTGCTTGCTACGGTACACGCTCGGGACACTCTCAAATTAAGTTGGAGATTTTAAACGAAATAGTATACTCTACTAAAACTTGGGGAAGTCATGATTATAATGACAAATATTGTTTAAGGTACATATGGGGTTACATATCTAGAATTAAATCCCTAATCTAAGACTTTTATTCATATGGTACTATACATAGATAAGTTTTCAAAATGTGCCTTCTAATTTTTTGAAATTTACGCGTCAGTGTCGTGTCCTTCTCTGTTTGTGCCTCTGCAGTGTCGTGTGCCCGTGCTACATAATCTAGCACGAAGGTTTGGAAAACAGTCCTAAACAGGATCAGTATTGCTATCCAATGTAATTATAATTAGAAAATTCCATCTATTTGCTGAGTCAATGGGTGAGCATAGGTTGGATGCAGTTAGATTTGACCTTGATCCGCAACCCAATTCGAAGTGGTCGGATTGTCTCCAATTCAAACTGATTTCAACGGTTAGCAGTTTTGAAACCATCCGTGAAACTACAGCGGTTACAGCGGGTTGCAATCGGGGTGGGCATGTATGATTTTCAATTGAACATTGTGCTTTCTTCCCGTGTCAAAAGCCTAGCTCTAATACCATGGTAAAACATCCAATTCAAAATTAATTGGAAATGAGTAGAGTGGCCATCCAAATTCATACACTAGTGGTGAAGGTTATAAAGAGCCAATGTAAGACAAGCTCTTATAGTTGCGATGCCGCAATTGAAATCAAATGTCGAAAGCTCCTAAAAACAGTTCATACAAAACATTCTGGTTGCTTGTAGGAACTGTGAAAGAGGAAGCCTCAATATTTTGTTAAAGTATCCAACTCCAACTCCAAATCAATTGGCACAGAGTGAAGAAGCCGTCCAGGCTCATATACTAATTTTGGAGGAGATAATTAACTAATGTGGGACAAATCCCAACATGTTCAGAGTAGGTAAATAAAGAGAAATTGAATTTCTTATCTCTTAAGGGAAAGCCTTGTAAATCTCAGCAGCAGGAAAATTGGAAAGAGACGAGAGCTATGAGAAAATCTTTTTTACTGAGGCTCCATGAGTTCAATCTCGCGCGATTAAAAGTGTTTTGAACGGTCTGATTAAAAATTAATTTTAACCGATAAAAATTTAAAAACATATCTTCACTATTGATTGTCAAGACGGATGACTGAGATTGTGCGCCATGACTAAGTTTCTCTAGAACTATACCCGGCCCACATCCATAAGCTTGAAAAGTCCTCAGAAGAATTTATATCTGTGGGGTATAGTCGAGAAAATAAAAAAATACAGTGGTGGTGTTGAAAACGAATGAGTGTTAAAATAGATGAATCATCTCCGGAATGTGAATCGCATGATTCTTCCATAACTCGTGTCGATACATAAGATTGAAAACCTATCAATTTAAATTGATTAGGATTTGAACCTAAGTAGATCATTCTCAAAATATTCAATCGAGAATCATGAGATTCTGGCAACTACGAATCTGGTACATCAATTTAATTAAGCAATTCGGATCAGAAACTAATGAGAGTTTATCTGCCAGAGGTTCTTCTAATGTCTTTTGGAGCTGCTGGATATGTGACTCAACAATCAAACACCAATAAGTATGTCATTTGTTTTGGTATGGTATCCCTGCAAAAAAGAACGAATCACCCGAACCGAAAGGGCTTCCGATGCTTGTTGCCTTGGCATTACCACGTTTTCCTACAAAATACTACAAAATAAAAACTTCCAGCGGCCAAATATTGGTCGCCTGATGGACCAAAGGAAAGGAATAGGGAAGTCATTCTGACACTCAACTTTGTCTTGTATATACTACAAAACTCATACTATTATTTTGTGCTTTGAAAATTGAGCTATGTGTAATTTCTCTTTGTGGAATAAATAGCTAGCACCACCGAGGTGGTAGCTGAGTTGGTGGGGATCATCACCACCCTTAACGCCGGTGAGAGTTCGAGTCTTGGCGGGTGCTCAAACCTCGTTTGTGGATTAAAGGGAAGGATCTTTCACCAGCTGTATACGAGGTGGTGTCATGGTGACGGCTCATTCTCCCGGATGGTAGCTATGGCTCAAACCGAACATTCCATTGACTGGTAGGGAGCCCCTATGGTCACGCCTAGAGATAGCAAATGGGCAGGTTTGGATGGATTTGGGCTGGTTGAAATGGGTCGTGGGTCAAATATGGGCGGGTTGACCCACGACCCATTTTCTTTCATGATTTGCAATAATGAAATACTGAGTCCACTTTACTTAGCTATAATTAATTATAGTATTATACAAGTGAGTTTTGATTAAAAAGCAAGAAGTGACTTTTTTTTTTTGTCTTTATTCAAATTGTTTTTGCATTTGTTAATTTTGCATTAAACTTTTGTAATTTATTGGTTCATTTCGACGAGAGGAACCGAAAAGAATAAATTTTCTATTGGAACCCTTAATTTCTTTGCAATAGACTTTTTTGACTTATTTTGTCTTTTTTAAAAGAATTATGATTTTCGATCAAACTTTTTTTTACTTTTTAATAAATCAAAAACGTTTGACACAAAACTAACAAATGCAAAAAAAATTTGAATAAAGATGGAAAAAGTCACTCCCTAATTTTAAGATATGTGTCCCTAAATTTGATAGAATAAAAACTGAATGAATTGATCAAGTCCTTATCGATATTCGAGTGAGATGATTTTTTAATAAGATTTCTTAAAAGTATGTTTTAAACAATTCCGATTATTAACGTATTTGGGTCAAATTTTGTGTTTAAAATTGTGTCTGATTATTCACGTATTTGCGAATGCTCTAAAGCTATAACCTGCCATTGCCGATGAGATCAACCACGTGGAGATCGATGGCTTCAAATTGGAAGAAAACAAAAAATCCAAAATACACACTTTCATTTTTCTGGTAAAAAAACCCTTCAATACCATTTTGGCTCATTTTTAATAAAATGTACCTTCCGTATTTTACACCAATCTACCAATGGGCTCTAGCCCAATTGACACTTTCTGATTCTCCCCGTCTGGAAGACCAAAGTTCGAGTCCCGTCGTGGAAGTATGGAATTCAAGGTCAAGATTATAGAGAAAAAAACTAAATCAAAATATATGAATAGGCATATATGCTTTCTTTCTTTTTTTTGGTCAAGCGGAAAATTATGCATTAACTTAGACGAACAAAGTCAACAAGCCAGATAGACAACATTCATAAAGGTTCAAAAAGACTACAAGAGTCGTAGACTAGATCCTAAGATGATCAACACCCATGGCATTGGCCAGGGCGAATTTCCTAGCTGTAAAAGGAATGGAGCTAGAGACTACTAAATTTTGATCCTGCTACGATCCAAGTCTGGCCAGGCAATCGGCAGTTTGGTTGGCTTGCCGATAGATGTGGACGATGGATGAATTTGTCCGGATAGCAATTCTTCGAGCTTCTTCCACGGATGAATAGGCATATATGCTTTCAGTTTTGGAAGGCTTCTACTAATTTTTGTTTATTTATATAGGGGATGAGCCGAACTAGCTAGGTACTAATTTTGATTTCATAACCAGTTGTAGATTGATAGGATACTGTGTACTTCGATTTTAAAGTTCAATATATATATACCGCTTGTTGGATGGTGAATGTGAATTATTGATGATGAACTTGGATTTCTTTATATTTTCATGCTAAATATGAAAAATTAAAAAAATTTGTTAAATGCCGCAGTGGATTATCAATCACCGTTAAAAGCCATTATCTTTTATATAATGCAATCTTAGTTTTCCTACAAACCGATAGGGATGGCATTCGGAACCTATCCGATCCGCCTCCGCCCCGTATCCGATCCGATTGGGGCGGATCTCCGATGTACTGTTCGGATTTCGGATCGGGTTCGGAGGGGAATTTTTTAAAAAATTCGGGTTCGGGTTCGGGTTTGATTACATATACATCCGACCCGGAACCGACCCGAAACATTTACATATAAATTATTTACAGTTTTACCCTAAAGAATTTAACATATTACAGTCTACCCCATCACAAATTACAGTTTACCCCAGCATATATATATGAAACTGATAGGGTTTTGTAAGTCACAGCCACTTTTCCACTCCTTTTCCACTCCGTAGTCTCCATTACAGACAATCCAGAGTCCACGGCTGACGGCTTTCTCTCTTCACATTCAACCAATCTCACCGCCGACCACCAACCACCGATTTTCCTCCCCTGCGGTTAGCTCTCTCTCTCTCTCTCTCTCTCTCTCTCAATCAATATTTAGAAGAAGGGTTTAAAATGAACAGTAAAATGTCAGAGAGCCATGTTTTTGTTGAAACACTACCTAAATGTAATCGGTGAATGAAGTTATTGAACTTATTGTAGTATGTTATGTATTTGTGGTGGGCTTGGTAGTTGGTACCATACTTTTTCTCTGTTGCTTTTTCTGAGTTTTTTCTCTGTTGGCTTGGTAGTCAATATTTTCGGATTTTTGGGGCCATTCGGGTAATCCGATACTCGTTAGGAGTGGGTTTGGGAAGCCTGAAAAATCCTCCATCGGGGATCGGAGCGGGTTCGGAGGTAGATAACCCATTCGGGGTTCGGGGTAAGCAAAATCCGGCTCCGATCCGACCCGTTCCCATCCCTACAAACCGAGATAAAAACTTGAGATATGATCACGGTTTCTCAAAAAACTGAAAATTTTAAGCTATATATAACCACGGTGTTGGACAAAAACGAGGTCTAATGTGGGTAACCATCACAGTTTTCATTTTTTCATCTCAGTTTTTTTCGGTTTTCTATCACGGTCGAAAAGACGAAAACCATGATTAAAAGAGAAGGACTTTTAATAACGGCTCCATAGACCACAGTTTTAAAACCGTAATAAAAACAGATAGATCACGGGTAAAAATCGTGGTCTTTCTTACTTTTTGTAGTAGTGACATCATGTGGGTCTCCATAAAAATAATGTTGCCAACTACCATCTACCTAACTTTACACACACACTCTCTCTCTCTCAACGAGGGGAACGAATTGCAGGTATACAAATTCCCTCTCTCAAGTCTCTCTATTTAATCATACCGATCTCGCTCCAATTTCGATCTCCCTTCGAAACCAATACCAATCTTACCCACAAATTCTGCAAGCTTTGCACATTCCGACCATTTGCCAGGGAAAATCAGGTAATTGGTGTCGTGTTTTCTGATAGAAATCATTAGAGCTCCTACTTGTAAGTTTTTAATTGTTGGTCCGGGTATCTCAATTATAATGTGAAATTTAAAAACTTATTACAATAATAAAATAGATAATCGCAGCAGATTGAGCAAGCTCCAAATAGATCAACACAACAGATTGAGCAAGCTCAGGCAAAATAGAGATTAAAGAGCCACAATAAGGTAAACCAAACTTCTTCAATTATAAGGCACGAAATTCAATGAAATGATTAGTCAATCAATTAACCCACTTACCTATTGATATAAAAGTGATCTAACCATGTTATTCATGCAATTTAACTATGCCAACATAAAATAAATTAAGAGACTAGAAAAGAGAGAAACCGAACGCAAGGATTTATAGTGATTCGGTCTGTAATTTCACAGCCTAATTCACTCCCCAAGTGTCTAACTCGGGATTTGCTGCATTATCTCTAATAGTTACAATTCTGCTAGCTTCGATGGTGCTAGAGAGCCTTTATATATAACAAGTAATCTATCCCCAATCGTTCTAACTAATTTTGAAAATAAAGTACTGTTTTTTTTTTTTTTATAGAAAATAAAAGATTATTGAATGCATCCACCCTCCAACTATTTTTTTTAATAGTTAGTATCTTTATCTTTATCTTTATAGAAAATAAAGATAATTAGTATACCAATACACTACTACCGTACTAGTTTTCGTCAATTGTTTGTGATTCTTTTGTCTTTATTCAAAAAAAAAAAGAATTTCGATAATAATTTTTTACTTTTTAGATTCCTCTCTAGTCATGACGAAATAATAATTTATAAAAATTTATAAAAAAAACTAATAATCAATTTTTCATTCTACAATAACTATCCATCCCCTCATTTTTCATCCCCCTCCATTGGACATGAGGGAGTCCTATTATCCATTTAACTAATATTTAACCACTTTTTCACACTAAAATAACTATCCATCCCCTCATTTTCTATCCTCCATTGGACTTGCTATTACAATAACAGTTATACATCTGTTTCCAATTGAATACAACACCTTATCCACACCTCTCTCACATATTTGTGGATCCCTAGTATTAATTGTGAAATGGAACACACATGTATGTGAGAAGGGTATGATTGGGATGTGACAAATTGTGAGAGGGATATGATTGAGATGTGACAAACTGATATATCCCTGGCATTTTTTGTTAAAAGGAATGTTCAGGACCAATTCCATACTCGACAAAAACTAGTTTGTCTGAAAGTTTTTTTTTTGTAATTTTTACTTTTCATAACTTTTTTTTTCCATTTTTTCTTCGTAATTCAAGGGTTAATCATTTGTTTCGACGAGTTGAATGAGAAAAGTACGTATAAAAATGTAGACCGCTCCGTTCCACTAATTAAAATAAGTAGTACTTATTTTTTTGAATTAAAGGTAATGTATTGTGAGATAATGACTTGTCTCGTAAATGAGGAAAATAAGTACTTAAAAAATAAGAATTTTAGCGGAGCGGGGCCTGAAAAAAGTTCATATAAAATGACACTATAGACAAAAAAAAACTATTTTGTTTTGTTTTTGTTTCTAGTGAACTTTTATTTGCTTTTGGCTATATATTTTACCCTTTTAGACTCATCTCGTCGAGAAGAATGATTAATCCAAAAATATGTCACTAAGAACAAAAATTATGTTCGAAAACTCATAATTCATAGAAATTCGAATCAACACTAACAAATGCAAAAAAAAATTTTGAAAGAAACAAACCAATTACTTTGACTTATTGTTCCAAAACCACCCATAGAAGACAAAACAAAAAAAAAAAAATTAAAAAGATTGGGTGGGAGATGAAGTTTTCACAGGGTGATTTTTTAGAGCACCGTGACGTGGCGCTCCACAGGCCTTTTTCATCACATTTGACGGATCTGGGGATGCTATCAAGAACCCCCGCTTGGTATCGTGCCAAGCGGTCTGTCCGATCGTTCATCTCGACAATCGATAGCTTGGATTAAGATCCGAGCAACAGACGGTTAAATTTTTAAATGCTCGAATTGAATCTGAGCTATCTGTACTATAATGAACGGCTGAATCAACTGCTTGAAACCACTGCCAAACACCTTTACCTGCATCTCCCAATCCTTGTAATGAAGCCTACACAAAGGTAGTATGGATTAGTGGAGAAGGGCCCTTGAGCACCCGCGAGGGTCCTACTGGAGCAAGTATTGATGATTGTCCGTTTTGACGGCCTTAAATAGCCGGCTCACCTCTTAGGTCAGGACAGCCATACGTACATCAGCTTCGTGACGTAATTACCATGATGTGATCACATCTACTCCCTTCATGCGTGGCAAAATGTTGTTCACTGGTGCGATTATGCTGGTTTGTCATTATTTTATTTTTTTCGTATTTGTTAATTTTGTGTTAAATTTTTGTGGAATTGAAAAAATAAATTTTTTTACTTTTACTCAAATATTTTGAAAAAACTCGGGAGCTCGGGGCCGGAGGGCCTCAAAATAGTTCCGCAACTGTTCATGGTTATGGACAGCCTCTGAATCCCCTGTTAACTAACATAATAACAACCCACCGACCATAATATATGTCAAAAACAAGTTTGGAAGAAAACAAAAAACCCATAATACACACTTTATTTTTCCGGTAAAAGACCCTTCATAATACCATTTTGGCTCATTTTTAATAAAATGTACCTTCCATATTTTAAACCAATCTGGGCTCTAGCCTAGTTGGCCCATTCTAATTCTCCCCATGTTGAAGGTCATGATTTGAGTCTCGTCGTAGACGTTTAGGATTCAAAGATCGATTTCTCTGGTTATATATATATTGTCATAATTATAGAGAGAATGACTAAATCAAAATATACAAATAAGAATATTAACATCACGTGGGTCTCCACAAAATTAATGTCCCAACTGAAGTAATAATATGTTGCCAACTACCAATACCAAATCCCTTCTCTCCGGTCTCTCTCTATTTGACCATACCGATCCCACTCGTGGATCCCGGCAAGTTTTGCACATTCTGGCCATTTGTCAGCAAAAATCAAGTAACTTCCATTGTGTTTTCTGGTAGAAATCGGTTGGGTTTGGTGTTGTGTTTTCTGGTAGAAATCATTGGAACTCCTATCTTTCTCTCTCCTATATCGGTGGCCAAATGACAATAATATGGCTGTTGAGGGAAAGATCAGAGAGGTGAGAGCTTCTTTTATGAAAGGGATGATTATCTGACTTTTGATATCTTTCTTTTAAGGGGAGTGAGTTTTGCACTGGCCAAATTATTAATTAACCACACTCTCAAGTACAGGTTTTTTTTTAATCTTTTGGTTTAAACATGTGAAAAAGAAAGCTTAATTACCAAAAAAATAAACATGTGATAAGAAGAGAAGGAAGAGAAAGGGTCGGATCCTCTTTGGTTACTGTCTTGGACAGTTCACTTTTTTCTCACACTAATATATTTTTATCGATAAGAATATCATTGTGGGGTCCTTATTTGAGAGAAAACCTAGCAACTGTTCTAGAAATGCCTTATTGGGGGCTATTCGGAACCTTAGCCCAATTTGCTGTATATAGTACGCCTAGTCAGGACATTTTCTTCTAGAAATGGACTGTAAACCTAATAAATATACAATAATGGACCTTCACCACTATTACACATTAGGCTCGACTAAACATCCAAAACCACCTTCAAAACGGACCATAGCCCAATTTACCGTAAAAAATTGGAGTGCCCCAAAAATATTGAATATTTTTAGGATGCCCAAGACCTAGACCTCATGGGCCATAGGGTTGGGGCGGCCCTGCGTTTGGAGAGACATTCTATTTATAGCCAATTGAGGTTAATGCTGCCAACTCCTGTCCCCCTGACTATACTCTCTCTCTCTCTCTCTCTCTCTCTCTCTCTCTCTCTCTCTCTCTCTCTCTCTCTCTCGCTCAACCAGGGGAACAAATCTTAGTGCATGTATCTCTCTCTCTCTCCCTGAACCCAATACCAATCTCACTCACAGATTCAGGCGAGCTCAGCACATTCCGGCCATTTGTGACGAGCAAAAATTAGGTAACATCCATTATGTTTTCTGGTAGAAATTAGGTGGGTTTGGTGTTGTGTTTTCTGGTAGAAATCATTGGAGCTCCTAGTTGTAACTAAATTTGAGCATCCGCAATGTAATAATCAAAAGTGAATAATCAAAATTTACCACGTAAGCTTTTGATTATTCATTTAGAGAGTTGCTAAAGTTAGCAATGAGAAGTCACACATTGTTACTTTTAATTATTCAAATGCCCAAATTTGATTATTGGTTATGAGGTTGCTAGTTTTGATTATTACAATGTGAGCATTTTTTAAAGCACACATTGCTAAATTTAGCGATCTTTTGATTTTGATTATTACATTATGGATGCTTATGGGTATACAACCCCAAAAAACGTCACTGGTTGGCGTTGCAGATGACGGCAATATGACTGTTGAGGGAAAGATCAGAGAGGCGAGAGCTTGATTTATGGAAGGGATAGCTTGTGATGTTTTTCGACTTTTGATATCTCTTTTTTTTTTTTTTTGAAGGGATTGGAGTGATTTTTGCATTCTCAAAGCACTCCCAATTTGAGAGTGCAATTAACAATTTAGAAATGCGAAAATCACTTCCCTCATATTAACAATTTGGGAGTGTGAAATTACTCAATTTTTAATGTTTTGGTTGGAAAATGTGAAATAGAAATTTTAATTACCAAAAAAAACATGTGAAAAAGAAGATAAGGATGAGAAAGGGTTGGCATCCCTTTACTGGACAATTCACTTTTTTCTCACACTACAATGTATTATATTGATAAGAATATTAATATTGTGGGGTCAACATTCGTCCGTCAATTCGCAGGCGAGGATCTGAATACTTATTAAAAAAGAAACTGCGATGAGAACATGAAGAAAAATTTACTGTTCTCAATACGTTATTTTGCTATTTTTTTCCCACTTCCTTCTCAAACCAAATGGGGAAAAATAATACTATTTTGTTCTTTTCCATTATTTTCTCCAAGATCCAAAGGGTTTGTTTAGAACCTATGAAAAAAGAATGGAAAAAAAAAATTTCCGTGACTCCCTAATTAAGAGAAGTGATAATTTAAAGTTTTTTTTTTTCCTTTTTTTGTAGAGGTAAAACACAAGGCAATTAACCGACTATTGAAGAAAAATACTGATCGAAGTGCTTGTTCATGGCTACTTCATCCAGTCAGCCGGACGAGAATATGACTGTCGGCACTTCAAAACCAGGTAGAGTTAATCTAACAAATAGAAAAAAGTTGAAATGCCGTACATCCTTTTCCTCTTCAATAGTGAAGGTAAGTTCGTTTTACAAGCTTGGTATTTTAGAGATTAAGGAAAAGAAAAGATTGTTGAAGCACAAACAAGATTTATTGTTTTGGCCCAATTAATAAAACACAAGTCAGGCCCAATTAATAAAAGGGATTTAGAATAAAAGAAATTAAATAGGAATAGATTTATTTGTGTTGTTTGGTAACCATTTCACTTTTAGTTTTATGTTTTTCTTTTCATAATTTTTAAAAATTGGACATGGAAGTATGTTTAGTTGTCTATTTTCATTTGCAAAAAGAGAGAATGACTTTCAAAATTTTTAAAATTGAAGAAGTAGCAAAACGGAGCTTTCACTTTTTCTAAAAGCAAAAACCGATCCAAATCTTCTGCGTGCCCTAAGCACGTTCAAGTCTTGGGAGGAACCTTTCTTTCTTTTTTTTTCCAGGTCTCCAAACCCAGGCCATTGAGAAGGTACTCTCTCTCTCTAAGTGCAACAACCTCTGATCGACCTCAAGTTCTTGATCAACTCTCAAGTTCTCTCTCGACTCTCTCTGGTCTCGACCCTCTCAGATCTCAATTCTGACTCTCTCCAACCCTATGCCACTGCTATCTCGATCGACCTAGTCTCCAACTCTACGCCATTGCTTCATCTTTCTCATGTGCCCAATAAAATTTAACGTACCCAAAAAAATAAAAAAAATAAAAGGCTTCTTTTATTCATTCCAATCATGTTTACGTACTTATATTTTTTGAAAACAAGGCCGACCTAAACATATTTTCTGCTTTCACTTTTTTTTGAGGAAAAATAAAAATTGATTTATGTTAAGGAAATGAATCCCACGTTGCTTGGGAGTGGAATGAGTGATCATTTAATAACGGATCTCTTCACTCATTGCCAATTGATTTTGAGATGGATATAAAGTTTCCACATGGTTTCGAATGGGCACTGCGTGGAACCTGCTCGGTACTGAAACTTTTCCCAGGTAATTAGTCAACGGCAATTCTAATGTCTGTTCATGAAAATGTGTCCAACACCCATTCCACACAAATTGCCCAATTTAGACCCATGAAAATGTGTCCAACGCCCATTCCACACAAATTGCCCAATTTAGACCCAAAAGGAAAAAAAAATTATATATAGCCTAAGGTCCCGTTGAGTTGTTGGAAATGTTGGGTAGAAAATCAGTTCCTTGAAAAAAATAAAGTGAGGTGAAAGTAAAGAAAATAAAAAGTTTCAAAAAGAAAGTTTTTTTTAAATAACAGTTTTTGGAATAAAAAAATAGTTTAACTGTTTTTGCAAATAAAAAAAAAATCTTCTTTTAAAAATGTTTTTCTTAGAAACATTTTTGAGAGAGAGAGAGAGAGAGAAGATTTTTATATAATAATGGGTGTACTTGATTGAGAAAATATAGGGACCACTAAATTTGGTTATTGGCCAAAGATTGCAATTTGACTATCCAATGGTCAAAATTTAATGAGTTGTTAAGAGATTGTTAAATTTGGTTATGCCACTGTGAGCACTTTTTTTGAGAAAATATTGTTAACTTTAGCAACTCTATGAGTTTGAATACTACTGTTTTCATTCTTAAATTGGTTGAATGATCTATTTTGCTCTTCGTTATTATTTATACCTATATTTGAATTGTACTTATTCCTTAATTATAGATGCGGACAGTCCCGGTGTCCCTGACGTGAGCTTCAGGCGCTGCAATTTGTAGCTATTCAAAACAGTGTCATTTTACTGCAAATTTAAGGCAGCCTCTGAGCAACCAAAACGACGTCGTATTGAAACGATATGAGTCAGTCAGTTGGACCTAAGTCGTTTTGTGACTATGCACAACCCAAATTCTGTTTTTTTTTTTTTTGTATCACCATTCCAAAACTCTTGGGTCGAGCTATTTGCAACCACAAATTTTCTATATGTATCCTGTTTTAAATCTAACCCACAAATCTTATAACAATTTTCTTAATGCAACCTAACAAATATCCCTAAACTTTCAAAAATACCCTCTCCTTCCCCCTTCTATCTCTCGTTTTTCTCTTCTTTTCTCTTCTCCCCTGCACCACCACCAAGCTCCACAACCACCGTGGGTGTTCATCGAGGACTCACTGGCAACGTCACTGCCACCACTGCCACCACCATTTTGCCCTTCTCCCTTTTTCCCTGTTTCTTTCTTCTCTGTCGGTTCACTAGATGCTCAGCCGCTCAGGTCCTACTGGGTAGGATGGATTTCCCCCGCCTAGTCTTCTGTTCGGTGCCCGCACCCCCTATTCATTAATTGCTTGATATGCCTACCAGCCCTTCGGTCGGTCTTGATCGTCATTGCCCTATGGGGAAGTTAAATAGCAAAAGGGAATTCTTGAATTTCTAAGATTGAAGGGCCACCATACCAGCCGACACCACCAACACCAGTAGCACAACAGTAGATGCTTCTTCTACCACATCTATTTGCCACAACCACCACCACCAACACATTTTCAGTTCTCTCTTCTATTCTTTTCTGCTGTACACACCACTAGGTATCCGAAATTTCAAAAAAATTCCCCGACATATTCGAATACACATTTTTGAAAAATTTCGACAATTTCAAATTTTAAAACTTGAAAATGTTTACAAATTTCAGATTCTAAAATCTGAACACTTTATAACGCATCTTGAAGATGCGTCATGTATTTTTTTTTTTTTGTTAAAAACGTAGATTCTGACAGTTAAAAATGCAAAAAATACAAATTCTGAATGCGTCATGCTCTATAGAACGCATTCACGAAATGTGCGAAGGGACTGGGTTCGTCGGCAAAGAAATGCGAGTTCCATACGAAAACCGGCGGCTGGCAACGGAGTCAGTGGCAGTTGCTGCGGTGGCAGATGTAATGGCGGCAGTGGTGGTGGTGGGGAGTAGGAAGAGGGGACGGGTGAGATGGTGGTATGGTAGGTGGGAGGTGCAGATAAAAAAAAAGAAAGAGAATACTGGTAGCCGGTAGGTGGGTTGGGAAAGAAGAGTTGTGATGAAGATGACTTAAAACGACGTCGTTTAATTGAGGGTATTTTTGTCCATTTTTTAAAAGGTATGTCCGAAAAGCATTAATTTTAGCACAGACTATGCTTAGAAAATTTGTGGTTGTAAATAGTCCGACCCAAACTCTTTGTTTAAAACTAGCAGTCTGCATAAATTTGGATTGTTTCTGAAAAGTTCTCTACTTCTCCTTAATGCATACGGGATCAACTGGAAGTGAAAAGCCCCGTCAGATCTACCTGATTGATTTCTTGAATGTCATATGATGTAGCATATGACCAAGAAGAACCAGACGCAAAGCAGGAGGTATGTTGATGAAATTAAAAATCAAAGGACCAATCCGAAAAGCAGAAAAGATGAAACCTGAAAGTATAGCTCTTCACATTAGAAGAAAGAAATTATTAGAGTAATTTAAGGAAGCATAGGAAAAAAAATTTGTCATAACCTGTTCACTGGAACCGATTAGTTCAAATCTGAGAGAAGGAGAAAGTTGGAGAAGATTATTATTATTTTTTTGAAGCACGAAGCACATTTCATATGAGCAAAGGTGGAGAAGATTGAAAGATGAGAAGCAAGCTCCATATGAGCAAAGGAGGAATCCAGTTCTAGAGAGAGAAAGGGTTTTCTGTAAAAGAGTTTAGGTTGGAAAAAAGTTCTGAAAATGATGTCGTTTTGATTACTCAGAGGTTGCCTTAAATTTGCAGCAAAACAACACCGTATCGAATAGCTGCAAATTGCAGCACCTGATGCTCGCTGCAGGGACACCGGGTTAAAGGGATTCGCTAACCCCTTTTGAACAGTTTTTGGCCCTATCCATTTACTGTAGTAGTACATGTTCTATTATTCCAATTTCTCATTGGACCATCCAACTCTGAAATTGTATATATACATATATGAGATCATCCAATATATTGTTCAATTTTCTACGTGGAGATCCATTACGTGAGGATTGTTACCCTTGTTGTGTACTATGTCCTCCATACTGTGTTTTCTTCTCCAATTAACTTTCAAGTACGTGGTTCTTGGATCAGTCCAGGAGCGAAGCGTTTCTTTCAAGGTTTTTTTTTTTTTTTTTTTTTTCACTTTTGTTAGGCTCGAAGGGGTACATCGAGAGATAAAAAAGGAGAAGCTCAAGGTGCATCACAAAAAGACATAACAAAGAAATAAAACAACATCCAACAGAAAGTTGGAAGAAAACACTGTTAAGGAAATAGAGTCTCATATTGTTTGGGAGTGGAATGGGTGATCACTTTATAACATTTGGGACCTCTTCACTCATAGCCAATTGGTTTTGAGATGGACATAAAGTTTCTACAAACACCTCAAAGGTAAGTTAAAATTTCAGTTTACGAATCCCGTCCAGATACCCCTTAATGTCCTCCACCGTATATATCTTAATGTCGTGCTTGGTCCTCATCCACATGGCCACCCTTGTTTTGATTAGATCCGCCACATCTCAAATTAATGTAGAAGCATTTATTTGAAGTTAACTTCTGCTGATTGACAACTAATATCTTAACTATTGTTGTCTAATTTGTAAGATGATGATATGTTGCTCCCTTCAAGAATTTCTTCAACCTAATAATACACAAATTTTAGGGATTCAAGGGGTGTTTCCGATAGTAAAAATTTTGTAGATTTTTATTTGTCGTTGAGAAATACATTATTAGGTATTTCCGATAATGAATAAGTTGTTAATAAATGTCAAGTTATTTTTCGGTAGTGAACAAGTAAGAAATTAATGTGGAAATTGGAAGAGCAGCCATTTTTACTGCAGAAATTATTTACTTTATTGTCTCGCTGATGAGTTATATGATTTCCATTATCAAGCTTACACTGCAGCCAGAAAAATTTGGAGGGCAGTTTTTTTGATACATTCATGTTGATAAAGATTTTTTTTTTCTCTATTGTCGAACTCTCGCAGAAGGTCAAAAGTATGGAGTCAGCTGGTTTGACGAGTTTCAAATGGTTGATGACGAATCAGTTGTAGATCAAGCCTATAAAATTTCCCGAATGGTTGCAGATCATGCCAAGTCTTGCCCCCGGCTCCATATGGTACTGAATGATAAAGTAGAGCTAGTTAACGTCATCATAGAAAAGTTGCCAGTGTCTTGGGAAGATTATGCCGCAAAGTTGAAAGACATGCAGATGCAGAAAGAACTTAGCTTTGGAGGCTTGGTCAACAATTTGAGAGTGGAAGAGAAGAAAAGGGCTGAATACCAAAAAGTGGAATTCGTGGAAGGTAACTGGTCCACGGCAATTCTGATTTCTGCTAATTATGAAAATGTGTAAAATGCCCATTCCACAAAAAACTGCCCAATTTAGACATAAACGGGAAAAAAAAAAAAAGATGACATATATAATATATATACAGGCTCTAATGGAAACCAGTCTAAATTCGTTAATTATTCAAAATATATAGATCAAGGAAGCACCAAGAGGGTTCCCCAAGCAAAACTCTGAATCTCAAGTCTCCTGCCTAGTCCTGTGGGTCAAGCTAATTTAATTGAAGAGACACTTTTGGTATGACCAAGAAGGTGGTGAAAGGATTAGGGGACAACAAGCTAGGCTGTTGCTGATTTTCAACTCTCGAAAGAGCCACTTTTGGCATGACCTGCAACTCTCAAAGGTGATCAAACCAAGCCTCCGTAATTGCAAAATCTCCCGGTCGAATGGCCTATTCGATCTCCACACTAAAACACTGCTAATGATACACATACATATAGGGGAATTAGTGGTGTCACTGTGTCACACCACTATGTGAACACTCCAATGTGAACCTCGGCCAGCGGCCGAAGCAAAGTTTCATTTTGCTTCTTCTTCCTTAAAGCCAACCCACACAAATATCACCTTCGAGAAGATTGGATGCTTACGATAAGTTCGTTTTACAAGCTTGGTGGAGTTATATTTTAGAGATTCACGAGAAGATCGATTGTTGGGGGCACTAACAAGATTTTGGCCTAATAAACAAAGCACAAGTCAAGCCCAATAAATAAGTCCAAAATTGAAGATATTATTAGAGAATATATAAATATCTAGTTTCGAAAAGTTCAAGAATATATTTAGCTTATGTGTATGTAAATATCCACCATTTTTCCTAAACATAAACATAAAACTTCAAGAATTTTTCCTTTACCCAAGAGACTTGTAGGGCCAATTCCATAGATTTTTTACAAGTTATTAACCTGAAAACTAGTATAATTAGTGGAGATATTTGTCATTGTGTAGGGGCCAGGCATCCCAACACCCCTTGTGTCAGGCCCTACCTAGCTAGGATGTGTCAAGCATTGACAATCAACGTCCATAGATATCACGCATATAACATGTGATAGAGAGAAGCCCTTACAGGGTTATATTACCATCGTATTAACAACCTTGCCGTATTTATAAAAAAAAATCCTAAACATCAACAATAATACTTGAATCGTGATGGCAAGGAAACTAGGGCTGAGCAAATAACCAGATAACCCGCGGGGTTCAACCCGACCCGAAGGGTTTTGGGTGGCTTCGACCAAACACTTTGTTCGAGTACATGATTTCCATTAAAAAAAAATCTATTTTCGGCTTGGGGTTCAGTTTTGTTTGCAATTTGCCCGTCGCCAGAACCAAAACCTTAGAGAGTGTAGTTGCCCTACAACTCTAGTTCTTCGTCTAAGATCTGGAAAATGGAGACCCACACAATCAGTCTCTGCCTCTCTCTCTCTCTCTCTCTCTCACACACACACACACATTTTCACAGCAATTAGAGCTGGACAACGGACACGAAACACGATAACACGATACGAACCGAACACGAAGTTAACGGGTTAAGGTTGAACATTTCTGACACGAAACACGAAAATGAACCAACTTGAGAAAACAAATTCTCAATGGGTCGGGTTCAGGTTGAACACGCGAGACACGAAATTGACACGGCCAACACGGTTACTAATCTGTGTCACCCATTAACACAAACATATATATATATATATATATAATATGGTATATCTGTAATTCTATATAGAGTTGGGCAACTGACACGATAACACGACACAAACCGGACACGAAGTTAACATGTTAGGGTTGATCATTTTTGACACGAAACACGTAAATGACAAGACTCAAGAAACATGAATTCTTAATGGGTCAGGTTTGGGTTGGGTGGTTTGTGATACGACCCGACCCGACCCGACATGTTACCCAGGTCTAACAACAACCACAACCTCACCGGTGAAAAATGACGACAACAAGTGATGTCGAAAGATTCGTTGTCGTCGTCCCCTTTTTTTCTTGATCAGATCAGTTTTTCTTGTAGTCGAAACCGACCCGACCGACAATTCGATGATGTCGGATCGCTCGAGTTGAACGCCGCAAAAAATGCTTAACGATTTCCTAGTACTAAATTAATGGGTTGCCTCAAGCATAGGGCAGAGACCAACGTAGTACAATATCCGGTAAGTCCAGAGTCGAATTCACAGAGACGGTGATGTGTGTTGCTCAAAAACGGGGGTTACTACTATTTAAACAGGCTCTAGATAGTCACCCCTTGTCGATTTGTTGAGACTAACTAGAACAAAGTAATTGATTGTTCTTTTCAGATAATCAAAGGGAGGCACGGTTGTAGGGTTCATAGCACTCACAATCAAGCCCAGATTTATCGCTCCATTTGGTGTTCTGAAAAATGTTTGATTTTAGAGGGGAAAAGATACCCCAAAAGATGCGAACCTTTATGGTTTCCGTTTACCCATGCGCAACGAAGAATGAGTTTTGGTCCCACATTCCCCCGTTCACATGGGCTCTGACAATGTCAGGGCTTGTCTAACGGAAGTGCTTTACTAACCTAAAATTGCCTTTTCATGTTATTTTGAAATATAAGCAGAACGTATCCTACCTGCCCACGGTGTGCTAATCACCCTGCAACCCTACCTATATGAATACCCACTCTGCATTGAACGAGAAACAAAAGAAGCCTTAGTTTAAAACATGCTTTCTATTACTTGAGATGAAAAATAAACGAGAGATCAATACTAAACAAACACAAACGAATAACTTTAATAAAAAATAGAAATTAAAACGAGTTACCGAAGTGCGAGTAATTGAATGACGTTTCAAATAACTTGAAGGGAAAAAACACTCGAAAGAAACTAAACAATATCGGAACCAAAGAATGGCAGCCCCCTGTTCCTTTGATCCCCGCAGCCCCGTTCCTTTCCTTTCCCTGTTATGCGTCGCTCATGCCCACTTAAAACCAAACCCTATACTTCTTTTTCTTTTTTTCTTCTTCCAAACCGACTTCTGTTTTCCTCTTATGAGCCGTCTCATTCTTTGTCTCTGGCCCCAAACAAAATAACGAACAAAAGTTGGGCCCACCTGGAGATCAAGGTGCACGTCCAATATTTCATAAACTGGTATATTGCTTTGGGCCCACCAATACATGTATGAATATTATTATTCTGCATCCCATTTCTCGTCCAATAGCATGTATAGTAGGAGGAAAAATCACCAGGCAGAATCTACGATTCTTTTAATTTGATTAAGTGCAACTTTAACGTATAAAGCTTCAAAAACACTTACAATGCAAAAATTAAGCATTAACCTCCGAGTAATGACATAAACGGACTTAGCAAAAGTAAATTAAGAGACGCTAATGTGAACATTTACGCGCCTATTATCGTTCGGCCAACGGGTGTAACTTTTCCAACCCGATTTGGTCGGGTCGGGTGGTGAGTATATGCCAAACCCGACCCAACTGGACCCATGCTCACCCCTAAAGGAAACCAATCAAAACAAAAATCCAATTTCGTTTTGGCGTAAAAAAAAAAAAACACCCAAACAATGCTTAGTGGTTCGCTCTTTTGTTTTTGCAGATATTGTCTTATGGTTTCATGAATGGCTCTCAGATCTCAAGTACAGTACTCTCGCTTCATTCATAATGATAGTCCACTTTCACTATTACGGAGCTTTCAAAAATTTGTCTATGTTTTCTTATGATTAGTAGTATTTTATATACGTCATATAGATCTTGTTTAATAGATATCGAGTAATTTATAAAACAAAATTTTACAAATTATTTAAAACATAATAAATTGTGTGATATAAATGATTACGTAAGCGATACGGATATCGAAAAAGACTGTCGAATAGAAACGAAGGGGGTATATGACAGTTCTCCATGAGAATTGTTTGGAGAAAATAGTACTCCACTGATATAATGAACTCATATTTCTAGGTGCTAACCTTATTGTATCTAATTATGTAACATCGACTTTGGCCGATAAAAAAATGAAATTAAATCAGCGACACTAATTAATTAATTTATTAATTAATGACCATCTTTGATTTGGTTTGGTGGCTACAGAGAAGAAGGAATACTTATACTCGAGATACTTGCCACTCTATAAAGCTGCACTCCGAGGGGATTGGGCGACCGCCGAAAGATTCTTCGACCAAGATCCAGGCGCTCTCACAGCCCCAATCAATGAATTTTCAGAGACAGCACTTTCCGTCGCAGCTGTGCATGGAAGAAATACAAACGATTTCGTTAAGAAGTTGGTGGACAAGATGCCACCAGGTAGTGTTGACGAGGCCTATGGCACCGTTCTGAACTGGGCTGCATATGTTGGAAACACTGATGCCGTTAAAATCATTTTGTCAAAAAACCCGTATTTGGTATATTACAGGGACGGTACTAAGAGGACTGCGTTTACTCAGGCTGCTTCGAATGGTATGAAGCACACCCTTTTATATTTATTGGAGTTGGTTAACAATGATGATGATTACTTTAAGCTCTTCCCCGATGAGGATTCTGCTGCTTTCCTTATGGACCAGACAATAAGATCCGGATATTATGGTGAGTAACACCCTTCTTGAATTTATTTCCTTAAAATTAATAGTCTTAAATCTTCACAATTAGATATATAGAAAAAGACTAACTTGCTTGCTTGCTGTGTGTTCGGACAATATTTATTACGGTCTTGCTATTGTCAGTTCACTGCGCTGACGATAAGTACACTACAAAACAAAGAAAACACGTAATTCTGTTTACTTTTTGCACTTTTTTAATACGAATTCACATACTTATTATTATCAGTTCATTGGGCTAATTTTAGAATTTTTCTATTTATTATCTAGGACTATATTTTCTATTGTTTCCGGTTAAATTGTTGTTAAATATTTTTTAGATCAATCTATTGTACGTCTTGACCCATGGAATCTAAAAATAAAAAATTATGACTCAAAAGGTCACTAAAGATGAAAAAAAATAACAAAAAATAATGAAAACTGCTTAAATTTACCGTTGGTCCCCAAATTATGAACGAATTGGGAGATTGGATCCCAATAAAAAATTATACTTGGTCCCCAATAGAAAATTTCACTCTATTGAGTCCCCCCCAATGATTTTTTTAATGGTCCTCATTACTAACTCTATCTAGATTGACCATCAAATGCAGGGGCTTGTCTAACTTTGCTAAAAAATGGGAGTTTTTAAATGCATACAATTTCGATCTCTTATATATTTTGGTTCCACCACTCAACACTAGTGATCATTTATCCTCCCCTCCACCATAATCAGCCGCCAACACAAAAAATTATAATCCCGTTGAGAAATAATACTCTTACTTATTGCCGATAATTTGTCCAATACAAACATTTCAATTTCCGGCGAACTCCACCACACCCATTTACCCACCCTTGTCTTGAGCTTCCCATGCACCCATCCCCCAAATCCCAATTCCGGTGAATCAACTCCTCTCCTCTCTGCCACACCTTCTTTTTTGAAGTTTATTTTATGTATTTATTAACTAACCATTTAAATCCTTCCTTCAACCCCTACATTTGACAATCAATCTGGACATAGTTAGTTAATTATGGGGACCATTCTAAAAAATATTTCATACATTGGCCACTTCACTAATACTTTGAGATCAATGCTACAAATTAGTCCAATGAAAACTGTCTTCAATAGATATTTTCAACTTCATTTCATACTTTTTTACTTTTTTTCATTTTTTCTTGTTGAAATGAATGATTAATCTCAAAATATTAATGGAAAAAACAAACAACAATATACTAATTACAATCAATAATACCTATTGTATTTGGGAAAAGACAATATCTAATTTATTTTTTAAACGGAGTGCAATGCATGGTTTGGTGGTTTTTGAAAATGATGAAATCAAGACGTGGCACATCATTATGTATTGTGGATTATTTTAAATTTGTCTTTGCACGTGCAGATATCGCTTTGTATTTGGTTAAAAAATATCCGATTTTAGCCGTCTCAAAACGAGATAATGGTGTCTCTGGATTGGATTTATTGGCTATAAGGGCTTCTACATTCAAGAGTGACACTCACTATCGATGGTGGCAACGCATAATCTATGCTCGTGAGTTCTACCTACTGAATCTCTTGATCTCTACTTCTATGTGGCTCATGTTTAATTATTTAGTAACTTTTCGATCAATGATCATGTCAAAATATATAATGACATGCATTACATTCCCTATCAAGTCTCTGGATCCATATACCCTATAAACCATGCCACCACCAACGTACCCTGTTGGGTGGGATAGGCATTTTGCACACTAAAAAAACAGATTGTAATCCTTGCCACAACCGAAGAACAGTACAAGAAAAAGTATGTTTAGTGACAAAAAAGTGGCGACAAAATTTAATTTCGTCACTAAATGAGTATATTTGGCGACAAAAAAATAAATTCGTCACTGTTTTGACAACTTCCGCAGTGAAATTATTTCGTCACCAATTATAACTATTTAGCGACGAAAAAGATATTTTTGTCACCAAAGGCACCTATTTGGTGACGAAATAAAATTTTCGTCACCAAAAGAGTAAAAAAGGAGACAAAATTTTTTTTTTGTTGCCAAAGATAACTATTTAGTGACGAAAAAAATATTTTGTCACCAAATGAACCAATTTGGAGACTAAAAATATTTTTCGTCTTCTTATTACATTTTCAGTGACAAAAAATTTATCATTTGATGACGAAGTTTATGAATTATGCTTTATCCCCAAATATATTTTGGGCATAACTCTTTGCTCAAAACTCCGATTGAGATAATTTAAATTGGGTTTGAACAATAACATAAAGAGTTACGACTTTAATGTTTATCAAAATTGCTAATTTTAATGTTTAATGATTCAAAATGCCATTCAAAATATATTTTAATGTTAAATGTATGTGTTATATATTAGATATTTCAAACATATGTTGAAAAGTTTGTGTAGTGAAGTTGGTTAAGGCTTGCGTGCAAAACCTAGGAGACTCGGGTTCGAAGCCCAGCAGGATCAAGGATAGTGATAATTTTTTCACATATAAGAATGTCTTTTGCGACGAAATATTTCGTCACCAATGGGCCATCTTTTACGAGTCAAAGGGAATAATTTGTGACGAAATTTTTTGTCGGGAAAAAAGAACAATAGGTGACGAAGAAAATTTCGTCACCAAGTCATTTTTTCGTGATGAAATTTTTCGTCACCAAAAGGCACTATAGGTGACGAAAAATAGATTTCGTCACCAGATAGGAATCTTCGACAACATTTAGTTGACAAATTCTTTTTCGTCACCTATATAATTTGTGACGAAAAACATACGATTGATTTGTAACGATTTTCATTCGTCATCCAATGCAATTTATGTTGTAGTGGAACAAATAAAGCTGACCCAAGTCTCTCTCTGCCTCCGAAAAAACTTGAGAATGATTAGACTAGTCTCTTGTCCACTTCCAAGTACAAACCCAACCCCATATTGTCTCCCCCGACCCCCCAATCAAACTCTGGGAAGAATTATTTCATTCATCATATTTTATTACTGTACACAGTTATACATTTATAGAGATGGATCACCAGTACAATTCCTTTAACCAAGCTATTTTCTAATGTACAGTTAGAATAATCTAAAAGAGGAAAGAAATATAATCCTAACAATAGAAAAGAATCGAAATTCAATATCTCAACATGTCTCTCTCTCCGTCTCTGATATCACCAAGAGATAATCCATATAATCATTGACCATTAACCCAATATCTCAACATCTCTCTCTCTGGAGAAAGCAAATTCAACTATTCAAGGGTCCGAAGCACTTTATCAGATGAGACTGTAGTCTGTAGACACCCTAACTTGGCCTAACGATTATTTCAAGGCCCACCTTAGGGACCATTCCGATGATGAATGGATATAGTGATTGCTGATTGACTTCTTGTGAACCTATGGACTTATGATGAGTATTTTTAGCCACTTAGAGGACCCAATCCAGAGCCAAATAGCCTTTTAGACAGAAATACAGTATCCTAGGAAAATCTATCTTTCGGCCGTAACATTGATCTCACGGCTTTAACATCATTCTTTCACCCATGAAATATGTTGCTTGAAAATCTTCCTGAGAGATCGATTCCTCGGCCACCAGATCCATTGCTCAGCCGCTAGATCGTCTATTTTTTAGATTTTGGAATGTTCTGTCAATCGTTTGATCCGATCCCCAAAATCCTAGCAGCCTTTTTCCGATGCGTTTGGGCTACGAAAGCAGATTCGTCTACAGATCTTATTACCCTAGAATTCCATATTGATTCACGCCATTTGATTGGCCGGAGTGAGTCACCAATTGCCTATATAAAGGAGCATTCGGTTCCTAAATTAATAAGACAATACACCCTCTCAAGCCACAAATCTTTGCACATACACTCTCTCATACTCTCTCTTCAAAAGCCCTAACCACCCGTAGGCAGCCGCAATCCAACGATCAAACTCCCAAAGTACAAACCCTAATCCTAGGGTTTTCAAGAAGCAAATCAGTCAATCTCTTCTAACCCAAAGCAATCAAGCAACTGAGGGATCAAGGTGGTGAGACCCAGGGGCCTATGGTTTGATCTCTTTTACATTTTTGTGTAGTAATCATAGTATTTTGATAATCTGTTAAGTATCTGTTCAGGTGTGAGGAAGAACATCGGTCAGGTCCTTTGGCCGATACATCAATCCAGTAAGATTCCTCGACCGTGACATCAATTCACTTGCCGAAGGATCTATTTACTGGAAAATATTTGTTTTCTGCCTATTTTGATGCATGCTTTCAATCATCGTATTGGCTCACCTTAGCAACTATTAAAGGTTAAAAACAGGCTATGTGTTAAAATCAAATAAAGCAAGCATTAATCATATATTGAACAATTATGGGCCAGTCTCACGATTGGATAAAGAGGGGTGCCTAACACCTTCCTTTCATTGTACTTTTGGCTCTCGTACCTAATCTCTATTTTGTTTTTCCTAGATTTTATAAATTAGGTGGTGACTGTGTTTTGATGATAACCGTTATCGTGTAGCGATGTTCCTAGCCATGGAAATATCCACGATCTTGGTTTATGAAGTAAACAATCAAACAAACAAATAGCGATCAATCTGTATGGCGATACCCCATTCAGAAGGTGTCTACAGAGACCCTTAATATAATTCCCAAATAATAATTTTAAAAAGATAAAATCAACATTGTTGAAATACATTACAAGTATTTAACAATATAGTTACAATAAATTACTTATCATTACATACCTTTATTCAATAATATTACTTAAATATCACTCTTCTGTATTTTTGAAAAGCAGTAATTAAGCTCTCTTACTAATTTTATGTGTAGGCATAGCATATGTAAGAGTTTGAAAATTTAGGAGCCCTCAAATTTAGATAAAATTGGACTTCGAATGAGACTGCATCCTCGGTGTGTGCCCATAATTGGTCGTTGTTCCGTAATAAGTATACAAAGTTGTTGTGTAACGCCCCGATTTTTTCGGGAGCAAAATAAAATAATTCTTTAGAAAAAATTTGCTAAATAAATAAAATTTTCTAAAATAAAGGTTAGCTATTACAATCTCAAGATAAATTTACTGATTCAATATATATTAACTTCAGAGCCGACTCTAGGCTTGATACGGATCTCAAGCATACTCGATCTTCGTTCCTGATATTCCTTTCGTGTCGAGCTGCACCATCATTGAATCTCCTCCATTGAATCCTGCGCCCCCTGGCAAATTGATCGCCAAAGCAATCGATTTACCAGGATACAAACGTATCCGTGAGTGATAAATCACCCAATAGAATAATCCAACCCAACTACCCCTCTTACTTTACAGTTAGCAAGCAACATGATAAAAATGATACGAAGAAGTAAAACAGAGATTTTTCACATAAGCTAGTTCATTACTATCCATTAACCTATCGTGTGATCTAAGATCTCATCCACAAGATCTTTCCTCCCGAACCACTAACTATGTCCCGTCCCATGAGATCACTTCCTTTTTCTGTCGCAGATACACCTAAGTTATGTACGAAGTGTGCATCCCAATAACTACAACAAAGGGTAAGCTGATCATGCTGTGACATAACTAGGGTTCGCCTATCTTATTCACCACTTCACAATCATCACTGGACTCCCGCTAGTATCAATTTATCACTCGACTCCCGCCAGTTTCAATTCATCAATCATCACTGGGCTTAATTTGCCAGTTTCAAATCATCATATCCAACTTATCACATCTTAAAATCCCGCCTGCAGGCAATCTAAAAAAATAAAACTTTTCAATTCATCCTTTACCTAGCATCGTCTAGGTGAATTCTATTTCACATACCATTCCATGTCTCTAGGGTCCAATCTAGCATTCTAATCAAGTATTGGAACAATATACAATTAATCAAAATAGTAATTAAAACAATAACAAGCAATGCAATCACACAACTTTTTATGAATGGGCCGTTGTCCTTAGTCTTGTATGGCCAATAAGTCAAATTTGATACAATAAATTTTTATAAAATAAAAATTTTATAAAAAATAAAAATTAGTCTAGGCTTGTATTAGATTAAAAAAAATTGATTAGTAAATATATGAGATACATTAGATAAAGAAAAATATTAGAATTTTTATCAATATCATGACAAGAGTCCTAACGGTCCTACGTGACATGTTCAAAGATCGGTTTCGGTGGGTCACGAAGTTATTTAAACATTACCAAAAAAATAATTTAATAAAATATATTGACGTTAACAAGATCTTATCTTAGGGAAAAAAAAATTATTCGGCATTATTAATGTTGGTCGTAAGGTTGCAAGAACTTTTTGATTGAAAACTTTATATATATATATATTCTCACAACAATATAAAACATTTCATAAAATATCAGGATTATTAGGCTGCAAAGTAGAATTTAATATTTTGGAGCTTAACTATATTTTAACTAAACATATTAATAGACTAAATTATAAACTTTGATTAAATTATAGACTAATCTATAATGAGAACACCTTTATTGTTTTGGGCTGAAACTTTACATTCAAAATGAGCTGGGGGATAAGTGTAATTGCAGTGTCCATTTTTTTAAAGAATGGTGCTACTGGTACAGACAAAAAATCTGTAACAGTGGGTACAAACCACTTTTTGGGTCAATTTTGGGTCTCAAAGAAATGATCGGAGTTGTTCATTTTGTTTAAAATACTTTGCTTATGGTCGTTACATGTTGAGTTACATTTTAATTTATATTATGAGCTATTTGCATGTATTCTTGACTTTTAGTTTAAGACTTGACCCCAGTACCATAAAATCCTAAATTCATCCCTACAAACATGCATTTATGGATCCCATACATGTTGTGCTTGTACCGGCCCAACCTTGTTAACAAGACTACATCAAACACTTCTCATTGTATGTAAGTAGAGTGAAATGTAGTTAGTGCCTGCCTTATACTCTCATGTACATGGACATAGTTTGATTCCGTAAGCATTCATTTCTCCGACCAAATTTCTTAGGATTGGGTAGATTAGGATTAACGAATGAAAAAAAAAAAAAAAAAAAGCACCGCTTCTCACACAATATTGTACATCTTTCCTTCTTTGGTTTTGTATGGAGGAAAAGTAAAAAAGCATTTATGTTTGCAGGTGTTTAGAACATGAGCACATGTCGCTAGCAAATATTGCTAACAACTGCTATTTATACTTTGTGTTTTTCCTTGAAGATGTTCATGTGAAGTCGGTCGATTGCATTATAAGCCCCACCCTGACAGTTTTAGTTGAGAATTCAGTTGATGACGCTGATCAAGTTATGGGATGGAGTTCGTACAATTGGGCTAGACTTTTGGTGGATTACTTCTGCATTTCCGGTTTGTCATCAATTTAATTAAGCACTACTACAAAAACTTAATTTACCCATGATCTCTATAACTTTTTGACGGTTTTAAAACTGTGATGGATCATTTAAAAGTCATGAGATTCAATTCACGGTTTTTCCCGTGATTAAAGATATGTCCAAAAACACAGCTGAAATATGTTCTTTTTATTCAAGCTCTAATGGATTGAGATTTGATTTCTTTAAATGGTTTGAATATCATCATAGTTATATCAAATTAAATAATTTATGACGCCTTTGATGTTTTGGTTTTTAAAATAGGAGATGTTTTTTTTTCTTTCAACAAGTAATCGTTGAATACATACTGAATTGGGATGCACGAGTATATTGTAGAATGTCATCGTTTCATAAGATTACTATACGTATCTTTTTGGGTGACATTTTGAAGTCTAATAGGATGGAGGCGGCTATCCCAGATGGGACCCCCAACTGCTCAATGAACAGTCTGGTGTGAAACTATGAGGGTGTGGGGAACCCTCTCACAGTTTCCCAGTTGGGGGAGTGGTGGAGAATCCATTCCCGGGATAATTTGGTGTTTTTTACGGAAACCAAAAATGTAGATCGTTATTTGGGTTTGGTTTCAAAAACACCTGGGTGTAAACAGTGGGTGTTCTTTTGTTAATGTTGTTGATTATCCCAAAAGCTCCACCCGATCGAATTCCTTCTTCCACGCTCCGTCATAGATTGGTTTTTAGCCAAACCGTCATCTTATACTTATATTTAACCACGATTAATTCTTCGTTCAAATTGTGATCTTAAAACATTAATTTTTAATCACAGTCTATAATCTTTTTTAACTACGGTCGTTTGTCAGAACTGTGATCTTATCTCATATATCATCACATGCTCATGGTATTAAACTTAGTATGTATTCAACAATTACTTATTGAAAAAAAAAAATCCTATTTAAAAATTAGAACACCAAACGTGTCATAAATTATTTAATTTGATATAACTATGACGATATTCAAACCATTTCAAGAAACCAAATCTCAATCCATTAGAGCTTGAATAAAAAGAACATATTTCAGCTATGTTTTGCACGAATCGAATAAGAGCTCTTCTTCTCTACCCCTGACCAAGACACCAAAAAGCCTCATTGTGGAATTGGGGGACGGTGATGTTCAGTGGTGTGCCCAGCACAGTGTTGCGCACCTCTGAGCCGTCGGATCGTGCATCCGACGGCTCAAATCTCATCTCGATAATGAACAGCTCTCGATTGTTGATTGCCGAGATGAGATCCGATCTGTCGGATGCATGATCCGATGGCTCAGAGGTGCGCAACACGCTGCACAGCACCAACCCAAAGTCCCTCAATGTGACAAACCCCACTTGGGACATATCAAACTTTTGATTAAGAGAAAAAATCTCACATATCTAAACACTTATATTTCATATATACTGACAGATTTTTAGGAGATGGTAATTAAGTATAACTAAATTTCAAGTGTATATTAACTTTTGTTAACATATCTTACGATACACAATACATAACCCGATATGATTCATGAAATGAAAGAAATGATGCAGAATAGTATCCCGATTTGAAAACACTACCAATGATGAGATATCGTAATTAATTTAGGAATTTGTGATTTGCTGTCCTTAAAGGTAATTTGGTTAAAGGGTAAAATTGTAATTAAAAAAGTAGAAAAAAATTTTGGTGCAAATAAGAACTATTTTAGGTTCAAATAGGATCACCCAAAACTTGAATACCACACATAGATGTCGTAGTAAACCACATACCTTTGAATTTCGGGAGACTTACCAAAAAATTTCTCAATATTTGCATTTTTTGAGTTTAAGGATAAGTACTCTTTGCAATCAAACATAAGGACAAATGTGCTTATGAAAGTGCCTAAATTCCTAGAGTATCCTATATATGAAAATGCCTAAAACAATAAAACCATATAATAGGAAAGTGCACCATAAAACCCTATGAAAGTGCCTAAACATGTTTTTGCCTAATGACTAAAAAACTCAAAAAATTGAAAGGTCTCTACTAAAAACTATTTTGTCAACGTCCTTCCCTTAAATGAAATCTATTTTAGCGTCCTTATGGCTAATTTTCCCTTGAATTTCCTAGAAACAAAATTATACATACCGAAAGTTACTACATCGATTCATGAGTACTTTTGTAATTGCAGTGCCTTGTATTAAACACATCCAAAAGCAAAAAGAGATGCATCTTCTAACTCTTGAGCTGCTCAAGTGTTTCTGTAAGGCAATTGCATCTCTACCAGACGCAGCCAAGCACCGGTCAGTTACACAAGAGGCAATTTTTTCGGCTGCAAATAATGGGATTCCCGAGATTGTACATGAAATTGTGCAATCATTTCCTTCTGTACTTTGGACTAAAGACCCAGTAGATGGCCGGGGTGTATTTGAGAAGGCGGTTTTAGAGCGTCAAGAGAATGCATTCAACCTTGTATATCAAATGGGAAAGTATTCTCGAGAATTTGTACTACAACAGTATGATGATGAAGGCAACACCATCCTGCACTTGGCCGGAAAACTATCACCTCCAACAAAACTCAGCCAGATTCCTGGTGCAGCTCTGCAAATGCAACTTGAGTTACAGTGGTTTGAGGTAAATACTATGTGCTTATTTATATTCTAATTAAATAAACTCAATCTTCTAGAACAAGTACTCCATCCACCCAATTTGTTTGTCCGCTTTTTAATCTTTACTTGCCCCAAAATTCTCTTATTGTCCCCTATCATATGAACTAAAGTTATCTTTTTCCAAAAAGTTAGGATGATAACTTTTGGAAAAGTTGAGCATTAATTATAGATGCAATGATTGTGTTCCATAAAAAATTATATTCCGCATATTGGGACAAAAGGAGTATTATTATCCACTGATAGGGCTTACTTTACTTTAAATATTGCAATTTTCACAATTTAGTCTTGGCAACTGCTACAATAAATATCCATATTCGGACGTGGTTGATAAAATGGTCATCTAACTTTAAATTCATACAAGTTATAAAGAGATTGTTTTATAAATGCAAATCTTTTGAATTCAAGACGAAGACAATGCGTATAAACTTACACTATCAAATTTGGGTCCATTGTACTACAATTTGCAGCAGTCTCTAGCATTTTTAAAAAATCAAACATTGAAACGTATCCCATTGTACATACAAATTTTTGGCTATCATATAGGCAGTGAAGAAGCTTACGAGTCCCAAAGATATAGATCGGACAAACAATGATGGAAAAACTCCTGCAATGATATTTACTGAAGAACATAAGAAATTAGTAGCTGAAGGAGAAAAATGGCTAAAAGACACAGCAAACTCATGCACAATTCCGGCAGCACTTATTGTCACCATTGTATTTGCAGCTGCAATTACCGTTCCAGGCGGGATCAATGGTACAAATGGCGTACCAATTCTCTATAAGGAAGTGGTATTTAATATCTTTGTTGTTTCCGATGCAATCTCGCTATTCACGTCAACCACTTCTTTGTTGATGTTCTTGTCCATCCTCACTTTCCGCTATGCGGAGCGTGATTTTCTCTTTGCTCTTCCAAATATGCTTATAATTGAGTTGTTCACCCTTTTCCTCTCCGTTACGGCAATGTTGATAGCCTTCAGTTGTGCAATCTATCTTCTGTTTGGGAACATGGCATGGATACTTTATCTGGTGGCAGGGTTAGCATGCGTACCAATCATTTCCTTCGCCTCCCACCAGTACCCTCTCCTTCGAGATCTCATCAAGTCAACATATGGCCCTGGAATTTTCGGTAAACAAAGTGAGGTTCCCTTTTTTAATTGAGATGCATGTGATATAAATAATCAGGGACGGCATAAATTTTGTCTGCCAATTCTTTGTTGCTTTGACTGAAAGGGAAGGTACAGTCTGTATCAGTTCTTTGATGCATGTGAAAAACATGTCTGTAATGATAGGCCAATTGTCATACTAGGCCTAAACTATTTTCTATTTAAGACAGGCGGTATTGTTGACTTTTAATTATCTTTTGTTTAGCCTTTTGTTAAAAAATTTGAGATTAATCATTTGTCTCTAAGAGAAGAATCATAAAATCATATGCATATATATTGACTGACGTCGAAAAAGCAATTTCTGAATCACTGAACACACTAAATATAGCTTATTCAAAAAAATTTGGTCTTTGATGGATATTTCTTGCCTTTGCTAATAATTTTTTACTCTCTAAATTTCTCACGTCAAGTTGAATGATAACATAAAATTAGAAAACAAACTAAAAAACCGGGAAAAATGTTAAGCCAACGTGTCTTGGAGCTGTTGCTAGATGTTTCTTTTCTAGTTCTTCTTTTGGGGCAACTTAATTAAATTTTACTAAGCAACCCATTACAGGGGAATAGGGGCATACCCCAGAACCTGGCATTCTAAGTACTAGCAACAACAAACAAGGAACAAAAGCAGCAACACACAGGTACAAGTCTCACCAATAGGAGTGGGAATTTCCAACATGAAACGAACCCGATACAAAATTAGCGGGGTTAGGGTCGTCTATTTGTAACATGAAACAAGAACACGACACAATACGATACCACGAAAAACTAAATAGTTTGGATTAAGGTTGATAAAATTCTGACATAAACATGACACCATGCCCACACCTACTCACCAGTCGTGAGTCAAACTAAAGAACAAGACTACAGAAAAACATAAACAAAGAACAATGGGGATTAAGCCCCCCACCAAAAAAAAACTTTATGGAATATAAAATACGTTGCATGCACAAAAGCCTACTCCCATCTGTTCTCTTCATCTGCCATGCATGCGTCCTTGTACGGTCGTGCCTGTGTGTGTCGTGTGTCCGTGCTACATAGTCTAGCACAAAGGTTTGGAAAATAGCCCCAAACGGAATCAGTATTGCTATCCATTGTAATTATAATTAGAAATTTCATCTATTTGCTGAGTCAAAGCATGGGTTGGACGCGGTTAGATTTGACCTTGATCTGCAACACAATCCGAAGTGATCAGGTTGTCTCCAATTCAAACCGATTTCAACGGTCAGCAGTTTGGGAACCATCCGTGAAACTACAGTAGGTTGCAATCGGGTTCATCGAATTGGGTTGGAATCAGAAACTGAGTTTTTACCTGCCCGAGGTTCTTCCAATGTCTTATGGAACTGCTAGATATGTGACTCGACAATTAAACACCAATGTGTGTCATTTGTTTAGTAACCCTGCAAAAGAGAATCACCCAAAAGGACTTCCGATGGAAGTACCCTTGGTATTAGAAGGCTTTCCTGCAAAACACAAATAAGTACATCAAAATTCCAGTACCGGAATCAAAATGCCAAATACTGATCACCCGAACGACCAAAGGAAAGGAATAGGAAAGTAATTTTGGCACTCGACTTGGTCGCATATATTCTCCAAAACTTGTTTTTCAGTATGCTTTGACAAACTTGTTTTTCAGTATGCTTTGCAAGTTTTGGAGTGCATTTATAGCAAAGTTGAGTTGAAATCATTTTCTAAAATCAGATGCACCTGTGGAGGGGTATAAGCGATTTTTGGATTGTAACGAAGTGTAGTAGAAAATGTAGAAATCTTCCGCAGCAAATCTCGATCGAAGAGGTATTATATATCACCAAGTTCCGTTCCATACAAAGGAAATATACCTTCACATGGAGCACTTGCTCTGTGCTCAAAGCAAGTTCATCAAGTCAGAGTGTTATTGACAATTTCTAACAGTCTCGCACATGCAAACCATGAGAATATAGGAGCAACTGCTAGGGTAGCCATAGCCAAAGACAAAGCAAAATGGAGAAATATGATTCATGTAGCAAACTCCAAATAATAAGGAATGAGCCTTCGTTGAATTGAGTATCATCATCAAAATGGTTGAATGAACACTAGATACGATGACATCCTTGTGCGAAGAGCTAAAATGCATTATGTCAATATTCATTGAATCCAGATTTATTACAACATTTTTCGGTGTTCTGATATCCAAGTTGACAATCCTTAATCCCACTATTTGGGGCAGCTACATGAACTGTTGACCCCATCGTGTTCTCTCTAGGGCCAACTAGTCGCCCCAGCATGTATTTTCACGACTCATATGTCCATAGGAAAGTCGAAAGATGATCTGCACCGGCTGCCAGTGGCTTCTTCTGTTCTTGCTTATGGTCCTATAATGTAGATGGAAGCAAAGTTTATCCATGAGATGGTGTAGGTTAATAGAAGAGCTCAATCAACCTTGATTTTCAAGATGACAAAATTCTTAATAGGGGAGGAATGAGTAGAGCTGGCTCAGAGGGGAAGCCAAGGAAGCTATTGCTTCCAGGCCCCGATTTCTTGGCCTGAAGAGGGCCCCAAAATATACAGTTTATAGTTTTAGATAATAAGGAGCTCCAATTGCTTTCAAGTAACATCTTCTTGGTAGTGTGGTAGCTTTGGTTCTTTTGATGCTTGGGAAGTTGGGGTCGAATCTTCACCCCTTACCTCTTTCTCAAGTTTTTGAAACATTTCATGCAAAGATTTGTATGCGGAGATAGATGGCCCCATATTAGGACTTCTGCTTTGGGCCTCAAATATCTTTGAGCCGGCACCAGGAATGAGGCACTACAAAACAAGATTTGAAGTCGAAAAAGTGAAGAAAAATTTATTCGAAAAGAATCCACAATGTTATTGAACCCAGTGTGTTGAACCAACACAAAAACAGATTGGATATATGACTAGGTTTTAAAACAGATTGAATTACTTTAACATCTCTTGTAAATTTCACCATTTTGAAGATGTAATTCTTGGGATTGAAAAAACGAAGAGTCAATTCGTATCACTTGGCCTTCAAGCTTGACCAAGATTCATTCTTAATGGAAATCACTCGCAAATCAAACACCACCCTCGGTGGATTCTCATGCCAATAGAAATTCGTTGCTCAAGAATCCGTCTTATATAATGGAAATCAGGTTCAGTTTGGATGATAGGACTCATGAAGACGATTGATAATGTTTTGCCTTACTTTCATAATTCCGACGTTTGAAAAGAATAGGAATATGAATGTGATGCCACACTTTCACGATTTCCATGCCAATAGAAATTCCTTGCTAAAGATTCCTTCTTAATGGAAATCACTTCCAAATCAAACACCACTTCAGTGGATTTGATACCAATAGAATTCCTTGCTAAGATTCCTTCTTATATAATGGAAATCAAGCTTAGTTTGGATGGTAGAAATCTTGAGGAGGAATGTGAATGCGACACCATACTTTCATCATTCCCAACATTTGGAAAGAACAGGAATAAAAATGTAATGTCAACACTTTCAGAATTCCTATGCGAATAGAAATTCCTAGCTCAAGATTCCTTCGTAATGGATATCACTTCCAAATCAAACACCAGTACCACCCTCAGTGGATTCTGCTTAGCCTCCGAACCTCGCCTTCAAATAAGGTTGAGACACCCCAGGCGTAGGGCTAGGTCGTCGATAGCATAATAACCGGAAAGTCCGGGATCGTACCCACAGAGAATCGGAATATAGCTTGTTTGGATTGTAGGTTTTATATGGTGGAATCTGGCGTTCAAGACGGCCAACTAGGTGATGGTTCGAAATGGTGAAATACTAAGGCAAATGACTAGAAAAGAGTTTAACAAACTTAAAAGAGGCAAGTCTAGGGATCATCCATCCCTTGACAAAGGCCGCTATCGATTCTCAATTATAACTCAAGCGAGAGTCACGACCACGTGCTCACGCCCGGAAGATTTAACTTTAATGACTACGTTTATCAGAAGATGTGATTAACCGGAATTAAATCAACCTATTCTTGCTAATGTATCTAACACGTAGGAGGCCACGAGCCCTCAATATATCGCTTGCCAAGACCGCTTGACTAAACGACATACTAAGGAGTTAACACCCCTCGCTTAGACCAAAATGGCTAGATTAATTCATTTCCAAAAACCATGATTTTAAGCCCGAATGTTTGAGAACCAAATAACTGCCTAAGTTCTCGGGAAAGATTAACCCAAGACTTCGCCAAGAAACTACTCAACCATAGCTAAAAGACTAGACATGGTAAGAAAATGGAGCGAAAGATTTAACCGAAGAAAACGTAAATAAACTTAATTTATGCAAAGATCCGAAGCATAGCTACAACATTAATAAACGAGAAATTAACATAAGACAAATACTTACATGAGTTCTTGAAGGAAATGACTAGAAAAGCTTGAAGAACATCAATGGAGATTTCCTAGAAAGCAAAAAAGACTTAGGCCTAAAATCTAACTAATGGCTATACTTTCCAAATATGGCATATAAGCCTATTTATAAGGCCCTAAAGTTAATTTACAAAGGACCAAAAAGTCCCTAAAATATCCCAAAAACATTCCACAAGTGGAAACTTTCCATAAATGGAAGGTTGGAAAAGTAGCAAAAACGTGGCTCAGTTCTGCAGTATGAACCGGTACAGCCAAAACCCGTACCGGTTCATGTCTTCAAAAACACTGAAAAACATAAATTCTGGACAGCATGAACCGGTACAACCAAAACCCGTACCGGTTCATAGAAGGCAGAAATATTGGGCAACTTCGCAGGCTCGCTCCGGACACTCCCGAACTCGGATTTAGGCGTTCTTTGGACCGTTGGAAAGCTCGTCGAGTCTACTTTCTAACCCAAGTGGTTTGAATCAAAAGTACTTTGTACACCAAAAGTTATGAAGATTCTACCCTCAGCTAGTCGGAAGATGAATTGCTTTAGTAAAATCCTCACACGTCCTTCAATTCCCTTGACCCTTGGGCGACCCGAGAACCTCCAAACCGTCTCTTCATGACTCTTCAGGTGCAAAAATGCTTAGCCTCCGAACCTCGCCTTCATATAAGATTGAGACACCTCAAGCGTAGGGCTAGGTCGTCGATAGCATAATAACCGGAAAGTCCGGGATCGTACCCACAGAGAATCGGAATATAGCTTGTTTGGATTGTAGGTTTTATATGGTGGAATCTGGCGTTCAAGACGGCCAACTAGGTGATGGTTCGAAATGGTGAAATACTAAGGCAAATGACTAGAAAAGAGTTTAACAAACTTAAAATAGGCAAGTCTAGGGATCATCCATCCCTTGACAAAGGCCGCTATCGATTCTCAATTATAACTCAAGCGAGAGTCACGACCGCGTGCTCACGCCCGGAAGATTTAACTTTAATGACTACGTTTATCAAAAGATGTGATTAACCGGAATTAAATCAACCTATTTTTGTTAATGTATCTAACACGTAGGAGGCCACGAGCCCTCAATATATCGCTTGCCAAGACTGCTTGACTAAACGACATACTAAGGAGTTAACACCCCTCGCTTAGACCAAAATGGCTAGATTAATTCATTTCCAAAAACCATGATTTTTAGCCCGAATGTTTGAGAACCAAATAACCGCCTAAGTTCTCGGGAAAGATTAACCCAAGACTTCGCCAAGAAACTACTCAACCATAGCTAAAAGACTAGACATGGTAAGAAAATGGAGCGAAAGATTTAACCGAAGAAAACGTAAATAAACTTAATTTATGCAAAGATCCGAAGCATAGCTACAACATTAATAAACGAGAAATTAACATAAGACAAATACTTACATGAGTTCTTGAAGGAAATGACTAGAAAAGCTTGAAGAACATCAATGGAGATTTCCTAGAAAGCAAAAAAGACTTAGGCCTAAAATCTAACTAATGGCTATACTTTCCAAATATGGCATATAAGCCTATTTATAAGGCCCTAAAGTTAATTTACAAAGGACCAAAAAGTCCCTAAAATATCCCAAAAACATTCCACAAGTGGAAACTTTCCATAAATGGAAGGTTGGAAAAGTAGCAAAAACGTGGCTCAGTTCTGCAGTATGAACCGGTACAGCCAAAACCCGTACCGGTTCATGTCTTCAAAAACGCTGAAAAACATAAATTCTGGACAGCATGAACCGGTACAACCAAAACCCGTACCGGTTCATAGAAGGCAGAAATATTGGGCAACTTCGCAGGCTCGCTCCGGACACTCCCGAACTCGGATTTAGGCGTTCTTTGGACCGTTGGAAAGCTCATCGAGTCTACTTTCTAACCCAAGTGGTTTGAATCAAAAGTACTTTGTACACCAAAAGTTATGACGATTCTACCCTCAGCTAGTCGGAAGATGAATTGCTTTAGTAAAATCCTCACACGTCCTTCAATTCCCTTGACCCTTGGGCGACCCGAGCAACCTCCAAACCATCTCTTCATGACTCTTTGGGCACCACAACGGGGTGACACGTGGCCTTGAGCACTTTGTTGCGCCCGGAGCATTTCTTGGCGTTCAAACGCACCTTATTGATACGAATTACCTGAAATACACAAAAACACACCTTCCGTGCGATATCACTATAAAAGCTAAATAAACGCAAGATAAACCAACATAATACGGGACTAGTCGCACCAAATATCTACAATATTGGGTGCTCATCACACCCCCCAACTTGAACTTTGCTAGTCCCTAGCAAACTAAAACAAAACATATTTAACTAAGCTATGCAATCTTCCCAAAATTCAAGACACAAAAACTATGCTCAACTATTACAACTAGGCAAGAGTCCGAAACACCCCTTCAAATTCGAGCATATACAATCCACGCACAAACATGCCATGAACTAGGATGAACAAATTATGCCATATTAGAGCAGTCAAGCATACATGCACCGCAACGAGTTTCGACTCCAAAACTCACAAGAATACGCTCTTATTTGACTTTCACACAGTGAGGTATAAGATACATTTCCTTCTTTACTTTGGACTAAAGACCCAGTAGATGGCGGGCGTGTATTTGAGAATGCGGTTTTAGATCGTCAAGAGAATGCATTCAACCTCATATATCAAATAGGACACAACACTCGAGGAATTGTAACATGTCTGTATGATAGTTTTAACAACAACATGCTGCACTTGTCCGGAAAACTAGCACCTCCAACCAAACTCAGCCAGAAATCTGGTGCAGCTTTGCAAATGCAACTTGAATTACAGTGGTTTGAGGTAAATAGTACTATGTGCTCATTTATATTCCAATTAAATAAACTCAATCTTCTGGAACAAGTACTCCACCCGCCCCAATTTGTTTGTCCACTTTTTGACATTTACTTGTTCCAAAATGTTTGTCCACTTTGGAAGACTAAGGAACCAAAAGCAACAAAATTCTCTTATTCTCCCCTACCATTTAAACTAAAGTTATCTTTTCCAAAAAGTTAGGACGGTAATTTTTGAAAAAGTTGAGCATTAATTATAGATGCAATGATTGTGTTCCATAAAAAGTTAGTATATTCTGCAAATTGGAACGGAATGAGTATTATCCACTGATAGGGTTTACTTTACTTTAACATTGCAATTTTCACAATTTAGTCTTGGCAACAACTACAATAAATATCCATATTCGGACATGGTTGATAAAACGGTCATCTAAGTTTAAATTCATACAAGTTATATAGAGATTGTTACATAAATGCAAATCTTTTGAATTCAAGACGGAGACAATGCGTATGTACTTAAACTATCAAATTTGGGTCAATTGTGCTACAATCTGCAGTAGTCTTTGGCATTTTTAGAAAATCAAACATTGAAACGTATCCCATTGTCCATTCAAATTTTTGGCTATCATACAGGCAGTGAAGAAGCTTATGTGTCCTAGAGATATAGATTGGAAAAATAAAGATCAGAAAACTCCTGCAATGATATTTACTGAAGAACATAAGAAATTAGTAGCTGAAGGAGAAAAATGGATGAAAGACACAGCAAACTCATGCACAATTCCAGCAGCACTCATTGTCACCGTGGTATTTGCAGCTGCGATCACCGTTCCAGGCGGGATCAATGCTACAAATGGCGTACCAATTCTCTATAAGGAAGTGGTATTTAATATCTTTGTTGTTTCCGATGCAATCTCGTTATTCACGTCGATCACTTCTTTGTTAGTGCACTTGTCCATCCTCACTTCCCGCTATGCCGAGCGTGATTTTCTCTTTGCTCTTCCAAATAGGCTTATAATTGGGTTGTTCACCCTTTTCCTCTCCATTACGGCAATGTTGATAGCCTTCAGTTGTGCACTCTATCTTCTGTTTGGGAACAGGGAAAGGGAATGGATAATTTATCCAGTGGCAGGGTTAGCATGCGTACCGATCATTTCATTCGCCTCCCTCCAGTACCCTCTCCTTCGAGATCTCATTAAGTCAACTTCGGCAAACGAAGTGAGGTTCCCTTTTTTAGTTGATGAGATGTGATTTAAATAATCATGGGTTGGGCGGCATAAATTTGGCCTGCCGAATCTTTGTTGCTTTGACTGAAAGGGAAGGTACAGTCTGTATCAGTTCTTGGATGCATGTGAAAAACATGTCTGTAATGATAGGCCAATTGTCATACTAGGCCTAAACTAATTTCTATTTAAGACAGGCGGTATTGTTGACTTTAAATTATCTTTTGTTTAGTCTTTTGTTAAAAAATTTGAGATTAATCATTTGTCTCGAAGAGAAGAATCATAAAATCATATGCATATATATTGACCGACATCGAAAAAAGCAATTTTTGAATATGACACTGAACACACTAAATATAGCTTATTGAAAAAATTTTGGTCTTCGGTGGATATTTCTTGCCTTTGCTAATAATTTTTTACTATCTAAATTTCTCACGTCAAGTTGAATGATAACATAAAATTTGGAAAACAAACTAAACAACCGGGAAAAATGTTAAGCCAACGTGTCTTGGGGTTGTTGCTAGATGTTTCTTTTCTATTTCTTCTTTTGGGGCAACTTTATTAAATTTTACTCCAAGCAACCCATTACAGGAGAATAGGGGCCTACCCCAGAACCTGGCACTCTAAGTACTAGCAACAACAAACAAGGAACAAAAGCAGCAACACACAGGTACAAATCTCACCAATAGGAGTTGGAATTTCCAACACGAAACGAACCCGATACAAAATTAGCGGGGTTAGGGTCGTCTATTTGTAACATGAAACAGGAACACGACACAATACGATACCACGAAAAACTAAATAGTTTGGATTAAGGTTGAGAAAATTCTGACATAAACACGACACCATGCCCACACCTACTCACCAGTCGTGAGTCAAACTAAAGAACAAGACTACAGAAAAACAGAAACAAAGAATAATGGGGATTAAGCCCCCCACCAAAAAAAAACTTTATGGAATATAAAATACGTTGCATGCACAAAAGCCTATTCCCATCTGCTCTCTTCATCAGCCACGCGTCCTTGTATGGTCGTGCCTGTGTGTGTCGTGTGTCCGTGCTACATAGTCTAGCACAAAGGTTTGGAAAATAGCCCCAAACGGGATCAGTATTGCTATCCAATGTAATTATAATTAGAAATTTCATCTATTTGCTGAGTCAAAGCATGAGTTGGACGCGGTTAGATTTGACCTTGATCCGCAACGCAATCCGAAGTGATCAGGTTGTCTCCAATTCAAACTGATTTCAACAGTCAGCGGTTTGGAAACCATCCGTGAAACTACAGCAGGTTGCAATCGGGTTCATCGAATTGGGTTGGAATCAGAAACTGATCAGTTTTTACCTGCCTAAGGTTCTTCCAATGTCTTATGGAACTACTGGATATGTGACTCGACAATTAAACACCAATGTGTGTCATTTGTTTAGGAACCCTGCAAAAGAGAATCACCCAAAAGGGCTTCCGATGGAAGTTCCCTTGGTATTAGAAGGCTTTCCTGCAAAACACAAATAAGTACATCAAAATTCCAGTACCGGAATCAAAATGCCAAATACTGATCACCAGAACGACCAAAGGAAAGGAATAGGAAAGTGATTTTGGCACTCGACTTGGTTGCATATATTCTCCAAAACTTGTTTTTCAGTATGCTTTGACAAACGGGTGTAATTTTGGACACTGTAAAGCAAGTTTTGGAGTGCATTTATAGCAAAGTCGAGTTGAAATCATTTTCTAAAATCAGATGTACCTGTGGAGGGGTATAAGCTATTTTTGGATTGTAACGAAGTGTAGTAGAAAATGTCGAAATCTTCCGCAGCAAATCTCGATCGGAAAGGTATTATATATCCCCAAGTTCCGTTCCATACAAAGGAAATATACCTTCACGTGGAACACTTGCTCTGTGCTCAAAGCTAGTTCATAAAGTTAGAGTGTTATTGACAATTTCTAACAGCCTCGCACATGCAAACCATGAGAATATAGGAGCAACTACTAGGGTAGCCATAGCCAAAGACAAAGCAAAATGGGGAAATATGATTCATATAGCAGACTCCAAATAATAAGGAATGAGCCTTCGTTGAATTGAGTATCATCATCAAAATGGTTGAATGAACACTAGATACGATGACATCCTTGTGCGAAGAGCTAAAATGCATTATGTCAGTATTCATTGAATCTAGATTTATTACAACATTTTTCGGTGTTCTGATATCCAAGTTGACAAACCTTAATCCCACCATTTGGGGCAGCCACATGAACTGTTGACCCCATCGTGTTCTCTCTAGGGCCAACTAGTCGCCCCAGCATGCTCATAAATTTTCACGACTCATATGTCCATAGGAAAGTCGAAAGATGATCTGCACCGGCTGCCAGTGGCTTCTTCTCTTCTTGCTTATGGTCCTATAATGTAGATGGAAGCAAAGTTTATCCATGAGATTGTGTAGGTTAATAGAAGAGCTCAATCAACCCTGATTTTCAAGATGGCAAAATTCTTAATAGGGGAGGAATGAGTAGAGCTGGCTCAGAGGGGAAGCCAAGGAAGCTATCGCTTCCAGATCCCGATTTTTTGGCCCGAAGAGGGCCCCAAAATATACAGTTTATAGTTTTAGATAATAAGGAGCTCTAATTGCCTTCAAGTAACATCTTCTTGGTAGTGTGGTAGCTTTGGTTCTTTTCATGCTTGAGGAGTTGGGTTCGAATCTTCACCTCTTACCTCTTTCTCTAGTTTTTGAAACATTTCATGCAAAGATTCGTATGCGGAGATAGATGGCCCCATATTAGGACTTCTGGTTCGGGCCTCAAATATCTTTGAGCCGGCACTGGGAATGAGGCACTACAAAACAAGATTTGAAGCCGAAAAAGTGAAGAAAAATTTATTCGAAAGGAATCCACAATGTTATCGAACCCAGTGTGTTAAACCAACACTAAAACAGATTGGATATATGACTAGGTTTTAAAACAGATTGAATTACTTTAACATCTCTTGTAAATTTCACCATTTTGAAGATGTAATTCTTGGGATTGAAAAAACGAAGTGTCAATTCGTATCACTTGGCCTTCAAGCTTGACCAAGATTCCTTCTTATATAATGGAAATCAGGTTCAGTTTGGATGATAGGATTCTTGAAGACGAATGAGAATGTTTTGCCATACTTTCCTAATTCCGACTTTTAGAAAGAATAGGAATATGAATGTGATGCCACACTTTCGATCACGATTTCCGTGCCAATAGAAATTCCTTGCTAAAGATTCCTTCTTAATGGAAATCACTCCCAAATCAAACACCACTTCAGTGGATTTGATACCAATAGAAATTCCTTGCTAAGATTCCTTCTTATATAATGGAAATCAAGCTTAGTTTGGATGGTAGAAATTTTGAGGAGGAATGTGAATGCAACACCATACTTTCATCATTCTCAACGTTTGAAAAGAACAGGAATAAAAATGTAATGTCAACACTTTCAGAATTCCTATGCGAATAGAAATTCCTTGCTCAAGATTCCTTCGTAATGGAAATCACTTCCAAATCAAACACCAGTACCACCCTCAGTGGATTCCTATGCCCATAGAAATTTCTTGCTCCCCAATATTCACGTAGGAAAATTATCCAACTTGGGTGAAGCACAACAGGGTCAAGTCATGCCCATAAAACCCAACCCGTTTTCCCCCTTTTAATCTTACGGGTCAAATTTATTATGCTTGGCATACAGAACTCCAATTCAGAATTGCTTGGGTATAAAGCTAGTGATCAATCTTAAGATTTTTACGCTCAAAAATTTAAGCTATTGGGTTGGATATAAATTTTTACATGGTACATACTCATTCCATCCACTATTTAAAAGTTGACGATCCGCACCCCATTTCCCATTATAGCATATCCAGGAATAGATTACACATGACAGACCTCAAAAACGGTACTCCTTAGGATAAAAAACAAAAAAAAGAAACACTAAGAATCAATTCGTATGTAATCACACATGCAAATTATGCAAGCAAAATGCGCCTTGCATTGCTTCACCGACACGCATAGAATAGGACATCATTCCTTGTTTTACAACTAGTTGAAAGACTCTACAAATATCTCGTAAGAGAAGTGCAAATTTGAAGTCGTTTTTTGTGTAGAGGTAAAAGACAAGGCAACAGGCTATTGAACAAATTGCTCATATGGCTACTTCATCCGATCAGCGGGACAAGGATGACTCCGGCGCTTCAAAACCAGGTAGAATTGACCAAACCCCAATACGAAAAGGTTTGAATGGCATGCAATATGCATCCTTTTCCTCTTCAATTGTGAAGGTAAGTTCGAAAGCTTCGTATTGTAGAGATTAATTGGAGAGGTCTCACGTGTGAGGTGTAATTGATGGAGCAATATCAGCTTACTAACATTCTAACATCCTACTGTGTGGCAAAAAAAAAAAAGGAAAGGAAAAGGATTTCCTTCCTCCATACCCAAGTTACCCAACAACAGTAACTGTTTGCCGCCCCGAGACCAATGACCAACGCAGTTATGGTGTTAGCTTGTTTTTTCGTAGTGTTTCTCCGAGAGGCACTTTGTGTTCTCTTCTTTTCTCGATGTACCCCTTCAAGCTTAATAAAAATCTTTGTTTGCCGAGCAAAAAAAAAGACAAACGCAGTTCATAGTTAGTTCGAACCACACGTATTTTTGCATTGATAACATATACTGATACTTGTTATTCGTAGGGAGGAGACGAGATTATGCATATATGTACGTATTCGCTCTTTAATTTATACACGAGACACACACAAAAAAAAAGATTGATAAGTTGAAATTTTTGCTAAACATATACAGAAAGTCTAAGACTTTTCCTCCACCCAAGAGATTGGTAGGCCCCGATGGTTATCATTTTTATTTGATTATTTGCTTAAAAGACTTAATATAAGTTGAAAACATGTTTAGTGTAGTTTTTTTTTTATAAGTTTGAATAAAACTTTAAACTGTTTGGTTAAACAATTTGTTCAATAACTTTGTCAACTCAAATAAGCAAAAAAAAAAAACTATGAATTTGAGTTTAAGATAATCTCATTTTGTAGAGTCAAATTAGATGACAAAGTACATACAATCGCCAATAAACTCTCTTCATAAGCCTTTTTAAGCAAATTAAATAAGCTAAATAAGTCAGCCTATGAGCTCTAATAAACATGGCCGGCGTATTTTTCAATTTCAGGAACCTTTCTTTCAAAATTTACACTCCGTATGATTATATCCGTTTTGTTGTTTGATAGAAACGTCTGAAATAATTTGAGAGGGAGGATAGAGGTTCAATGTGAAATAATCTAAAATAAACACGACGGAAATCAATGTGTTTGGAGAAAAAAATGACCGGACAGATTTACCTATCGGTAGAACTTGTGTCAAATATAGCAACCAAGAATACCTATAACTACATATAGTCATTTTCAAATGAGTAGGTCCTTATTTTAATTCCCATTTCTCTCATTTTCCGATCGAATTTTGATGATCCGAACCGCTCAATGTGTTCAGAATGTGATTTTAATGGTAACCGTGAGAAATTGACAAAAAAATTAACCGGAAAGGGCTTGATTTGAACAGTTTTTATTTGAACCGTTAGATAAAAAACAAACAAAAACTGCTCGGATGAAGCCTTTTTCAGTCTTTTTTTTGCTGATTTCTTACGGGTACCCTTCAAATCACGTTCTAAACACATTGAGCGGCTTGGATCATCGAAATTCGATCGGAAAATGGAGGTCCTTATTTTATTAAGTTAAGGTGGTCCTTAAGAGAAAGGGACTCTAACTACGTATAGACTATAGTTGTTCATATACCCACACTATTGGAGCCTTGATTTTAAACATGGCTTGCTATAAGGAGTATATTTTGGCAATAGCAGCTGGAATGGAGACGCTCTTACGCCCTCAAATGAGTAGCTATGGTCAAAATTAAATGGTGGTGATGATGCCAAAATTGTTTTTATTAGTGTCAAAATTTCAGCGCATAAAAGCATTATACACTATACATGGTACAAATTTTTTATGCACTATAGAATTTTGACACCAACAAAAACAGTTTTTGCATTATCATTTCCCAAATTAAATACCAGCTAAGCATTCGTGGAGATGCATCACAAGCCATCTGTCTGTTTTTCAAAAATATAGTACTGGCTTGGTTGTGTGCGGAAAATGATCAAGCGCCATTCACATATCCCAAATGCACCCAAAATGTTGTACTCAAATATGATCACAATAGCATTGCTCATTGATTAATGAACGGTCATCTTTTGCTTGGTGTCCCGTGTATATCTGTATAGCGAATGACGAATTCTGGAGATACATACCACTCTATCAAGCTGCACTTCGAGGAGATTGTGCGCGTGTCAAAAGATTCTTCAAGGAAGATGAAGGCGCTCTTACAACAAAGATCACAAGTTATGGAGAAACAGCACTTCACATAGCAGTTGGGGCGGGAAGATCAACCAGGGCAATCAATTTCGTAAGGCACTTGGTGGATAAGATGCCACTGGAGGCACTAGAAATTGTTAACAATTTCAATCGCACTGCCCTTTCCAATGCTGCATGGATGGGAAACACAGAAGCCGTAAAAATCCTTTGGCAAAAACGACCGTCTTTGGTATATATCAGGGATAAACTTGGTTATTCTCCACTTGACTTGGCTGCTTCAAATGCTATGAAGGACACCCTTTTATATTTATTGGAGGTCACTAAGAATGATCCTTTTTCTAATCTCTTCCCCGATGAGGATTCTGCTGCACTTTCGCTCATTTGCGTGATAACATCCGGATATTATGGTGAGTAACACCCTTCCTTCTTTTTTATCAATCGGTAGAAGAAATCATTTTTATATCAAATATGAAGTACATAGTACAAACTCGAGACAATACATCAATTGTGAGAGACGAGAGTATACGAGACAACCAAACTCAACAACTAAGTCTATACAAAAATAAGTCCATTATACGATATAAACAAAGAAAGACAGAAAAGTCATATAAGAGCAGAACACTCACACGCAGGTGGAAAGATATGAACTCATAATTTTCTAGTGAGATGCAAGAGTCCTGACCAACCGAGCTAATCCCAATGGGTTAGTAACACCCTTCTTGAATTCAATACCTTTAGTTCATAATTAATCAAGGATAAAAATTTCTGCAATTTCCTTTTTACTAAATGCACTGCTTTTCGTATCTTTAGAGTGGAAAAAATATACACATGTTTAACTACAAGACAAGAAATATAGTCCGATTGCGTGGAACTACCACGCAATTGGGATTTGGAGGTGTGAACAAAGCATGCTTGAATTTTAGTATGTCCCATTTGAAAGGGACAAAAACTAGGAGTACTTATGAGACTTTTCATGTGGAAAAAGGGTAGTAGTTAGCTGTCAGCTTCTTTTGTTTTGGTTTACGACTTACGTTGTTTCCTTCTCTACAGTTAAATTTAGCATGATCAGTCGATCTTTTTTTAGAGATACTTATTCACGGCTCACAGTTTCTTTATAGCAACAATCAATCGGGACTCTCCAAAAGTGTTCCCGATCATTCAGAACATTTTGGACGGTCGGGATTAGCGCCGTAAACAACTATTTATGGCGGAGCCGTGAAAAAGATTTTCCTATCTCTTATACTATGTTCCTGATAAATAGCATGCGTGCTCCACGCACTTGGAGTTAAGTGTAGAGGTAACAAATTAAACCCAAATCCATCCATTTAAAAATAGATCCAACTCAGCCCATTTGTTAGTTGGTTCAGAATGAGTTCAACCCATCTAACTCATTTATTAATTGGGTTTTAACTGGGTCAACTTAAATAATCCAATAAATCATGAATATAACCCAATAAGACTTAAGGGTCACATACTACCGTGAGGTTTGGAGCACTACTAATTGCGGTTTGCTCGAGATGATGAGAGCCGAAACCCTCTACCTACTAGTATATCTTAGACAAGTATCTTGAACATATATCACAACATGAATGAGCCCTGCAAATAGATCCCACGCCTCATAATAATCTTTACAGCTCCTTTTACAGTTGTTGAACACACTTATGCATGAGGGTGAGGTGATTTTAAAAATTGCTCGCAAGTAAAGAACATTAAACTTTTGGGAAAATTCCTAGCCGGTCCCTTTTTTTACATGGGGTTCCATGCAAACCCCTTTTTGTAGAGTTATCCCATCCAGCCCCTTTTTAAAGGTGTTTTTATTATGGGAAAAATTCAAAAAAACCTCTGAACTTTGAACCTAATGTCAAATAGGCACCTGAACTTAAATAAACTTCAATTGAACACCTGAACTTTCACTCCGTTATTCAATTTACCCCCTTCCGTCTCAATCCGTGACTTTCCTAACGGCAACCGCTGAGCTGGATACTAACAGACAAAACAAAACGTTAGAGGGAGAAATTGGAGGGGAAACAACGGTGATCTGGCACCTTTTTAAGGCCCCGTTCGGCTAAATAAGCCTATTGGCTTATTTTTTGTTCTTATTCAATTTTTTTTGTATTTTTGTCTTGTTCTCTTTACAATTCAAAAATAATTTTCCAAAAAATTCCCCCTTGATTTTCCATACTTTCAATATTTCTCTCTCTATCTCTCTCCACTTATTAATCCTACTATTTTTCAAAAAAAAATTCAAACACCAATTCAAACATAGCAGTTTTTCATCATTTTTTGGGAATTATTGCATTTTCATGACAAGAGCAATCTAAAAAGTAACAAATTATGATCGAAACCTAATTTTTTTGAATAAAGATAAAAATAAGCCAATAAGCCAATTTTTTCATCTTTATTAAAAAAATGGATTTCGATCATAATTTTTTATTTTTTAGATTCCTCTCGTTATGACGATGCAATAATCCCCAAAAAATTAACGAAAAACTAACAAATATGAAAAAAAGTTGAATGAGGACAAAAAATAAGCCAGTAGGCTTATTTAGCCGAACGGGGCCTTAAAAAGGTGCCAGATCACAGTTGTTTCCCTCTAATTTCTCCCTCTAACGTTATGTTTTGTTTGTTAGTGTCCAACTCAGCGGTTGCCGTTAGGAAAGTCATGAATTGAGACAGCAGGGGGTAAATTGAATAACGGAGTGAAAGTTTATGTGTTCAATTGCAATTTATTTATGTTCAGGTGCCTATTTGACATTGGGTTCAAAATTCAGAGGTTTTTTTGATTTTTTCCCTTTTATTATTTTACCCTTGTCACTATTTCAACACTCCCAGAATTCATACCCCACCCGCAGAATTCACACCCCACACAATTCACTCCAAGAATTCACACTTTCAAGAATTCACAACCCACCCACAGATTTCACAACCCACAGAATTTAAACCTCACAGAATTCACACCTTCACGAATTCACACCCTCCAAAATTCACACCCCACCCATAGAATTCACACCCCAAGATTCACACCTTCAAGAATTCACACCCCACAGAATTCACACCCTCCAAAATTCACATCCCACCCACAGAATTCACACCTTAAGAATTCACACCCCGCAAAATTCACACCTCCACGAATTCACACCCTCTAAAATTCACACCCCACCCAGAGAATTCATACCCTAAGAATTCACACCCACCTTCAAGAATTCATACCCCACATAATTCACACTCCTTTTAAGAATTCACACTTTCACAAATTCACACATTCCAGAATTCACACCCTTTTGTACTATTCACACCTCCAGAATTCATGCCCATTCAAATTATACAAATTCACAACCCTAAATTCAGAATTCACACCCCTCTAAAATGATTCACAAACAAACACTTAATCTGGATAAAAACAAAAACACAAATAGTTCTCAGCTTCTCACATCAACGCCTCCATTCACAATATTCTTAAATTACTCCTACATACAAAAAATTCGGGCGGAGGTGTCAAAGAATTCACAGAAAAAATGAGGAAGACAAAATTCACATCCCCAAATGAGATTTCACACGCTTGAAAAAATAAAATTCAAACGCAAATGAAGAATTCATTTCTTCAAAAAAAACAGATTTCAAATCTTTAAAAAGGACACAATTCACCTCCAAATGAAGAATTCATATATTTAAAAAAGACAGATTTCACATCTTTAAAAATGACACAATTCACAATTCACACGCAAATGAGGAATTCATGCTTTCGAAAAAGACACAATTCACACTCAAACGAAGAATTCACACCATCAAAAAGAAGACAAAATTCACATTCCCAAATTAAGAATTCACACCCCCAAATTAACAATTCACAGCTCCTTAAAATTCACTTACTGTACGCCGTAGTGTAGTAGTGATGGTAATTGTATAGGGAGATGTATGTAGGTGTACATTTTCTTCTAGATTTTTTCTTTAAAAAAAGGCCGTTCTGTGGCATTGGTGGTTTTTGCATACAAAGATGTATGTATACATATGTTCTACTGTGATTAAAAAGAGAGAAAAAAAGAAGAAGAAGAAGGTATGTAGGCATGTACAAAGATTATCTCATCTCTCGCCCCGCCACGCCGTCACCGACTTGAAGAAGTCTACAGCTTCGTCGTCTCCAGTTCCCCTGCCACGCCGACGCCGACCCCGACCTCGTCGCCTCCCAAATTAAGAATTCACATTCCAACTACACTTATGATTTATCACATTCCCAAATTAAGAATTCACACTTCTAAGACACAATTCACACACAAATGAGGAATTCACATGTTCGAAAAAGACACAATTCATACCCAAATGAAGAATTTGCACATTCAAAAAAAGATCGAATTCACATTCCAACTACACTTGTCACATTCCCAAAGTAAGAATTCACACCTTCCAAGTTACACAATTCACACCCCCAAATTAAACTCCAAATTAACATTTCACAGCTTCTTAAATCCTATTGTATGCCATACTATAGTGGTGGTGGTGGTAATTGCATACAGAGATGTATGTATGTGTACATATTCTTCTAGATTTAAAATAATAATAATAATAATAATAATAATAATGCCGTACTGTGGCGGTTGTTGTTTTTTTCATAGAGAGATGTATGTATACAGATTCTTCTACTATAATTAAAAAAGAAAAGAAAAGGTATGCAGGCATGTACAAGGATTATCTCATCTCTCGCCTCTTATTGATACCTATGGTCTTGAAGAAAAAGTCTACAGCGTTGTCGTCTCCAGCTCCCCCGCAACGCCGTCGCTGACCCCGACCTCGTCGCCTCTCAGTACCGCCGCGTCGCCCTCCTCCTCAACCCCCGCCACAACCGCTTCCCTTCCGCTGCTCATAGCTTGAAGATTGTCTCCGATGCCTGGTCAGATCTAGAGGCCGACGACGAGGATCTGGAGGCGTTGTGGTTCCAGTCGCAACTGATGGTGACGATGACAACATTTACGAGGGGACGGGCCAGATGACCGGATTGGGGTTTTTAGATGGGGTTCCGTGCAATCGGTGAATCAGTGGGGGTATTTAGGATAATTTACTTAAAACTGGACTTATGTGGGATATGTTTGAAATGTGGTGGGGTTGGACGGATAAGGAGTGACAAAAGTGGGCCGTCTAGTAAGAACCCCTAAATTTTAAGAAGGAGTAAACCCTAAGTTTCGGGCTTTCGTTATCAGGCCAAGCCGCTGGAGTGATAGAGGAGACATGTGTTACATGTGAATTTGTCTCGTAATGGACCGGGCTTGAAAGTTGGCAAACGCCCAATCCAAAATCATGTCTTGGGCCATTCAGGCTTGTTGACAACACCACCACAACAAGCCCACCTAACAACGGAAATGGAATCCAATTCTATTTATGCGATAAAAAAAAAAAATTCAATATGTATTGTAGATTGTTCATATTTCCCGCTTCTATAGCGTTATTTGCATGGGTAATATTTGTCTACTTTCGGGACTGATCCAGAAATCAAGTCTTGTCGGGGCACTTTATTAATAATTTAATAGTAATTGTACAAAATTTATTTGCTAACTACCCTAACTACCGCGGATAAAAAAAAAAACTACCCTAATAAGATTCTAGTAGATCAAGACATGCATTACTAGCTACAGAAATTTATAATGTTTACTTTTATAAAAATATTTTAAAAGGGTACAAAATCTTAGACAACATTATTAAAGTATGTTTTACATTGTCATCTACAAGTTTTTAAAATAATCATGATGGTCTTATTATGACTTTCTTTTAAGATATTTCTTCACATCAGCTAAGAATAAAGAGAATCAAGAAATGAAAGAGCCAAGTAGACATATAGTTTAGAAACCAATAATTAAAATTGAACCCCACAACGGAAGTTGAAGATTAATGCAACTAATTCTATGTCTTTATTTTCAAGATATACGAATGTACGGTTTATAAACCAAGAATTTAAATCGAGCCACACAACGGAAGTTGAAGAATAAAACTAGGGGTTTTAAATGAGCGGGTTTGGGCCAAAATGAGTAAATTGTAAATGGATTGGGTCTTTAATGGGTCATTGACGCATTTAGACCTATTAATTATGAGTCTAATTACCCATACCCAACCCAACCCATTTATTTAAAAGCAAATCCGACCCGCCCATTAACCTAATTACCCAACACCACCACAACGCCGCCACCACCACCACCATGGCCACCGCCGTTGCCGCCGCCACGCCACCCTCACCACCCCGCACCACCACCACCACGACGCCACCCTCACCACCACCACTACGGCCACCATCGCCGCCACCACCACTGCCACCACCGCACCACCACCACTGGTGGCGGCATTGTGGTGGTGGTGGCGGCAGCGATGGTGGCCGTAGTGGTAGTGGTGGTGGTGGCGGCGATGGTGGCCGTAGGAGTGGTGGTGGTGGTGGTGGTGGCGGCGGCGGCATTATGGTTGTGGTGGCACGATGATGGCGGCGGCGGCGGCGGTGGTGGTAGTGGTGGCAGTGGTGGTGGTGGTGGGGTAGTGAAGGTGGCGTGGCGGCGGCCGCGGTGGTGGTGGTGGCGGCGGCGGCGAGGGTGGCGTGGTGGTGGTGGTGGCCGCGGTTGTGGTGGTGGTGGTGGCGGCGTTGTGGCGGTGGTGGTGGCGGCGGCGGTGGCCATGGTGGTGGCAGAGGTGGTGGTGGCGTGGTGGTGGGGGTGGTGAGGGTGGCGTCGTGGTGGTGGTGGTCATTGTGGTGGTGGCGGCGTTGTGATGGTGGTGGTCATTGTGGTGTGGTGGCGTTTTGATGGTGGTGGCGACGGTTGTGGTGGTGGTGGTGGTGGTGGTGGCGGCGACGGCGGCGGTGGCCGTCGTCGTGGTGGCAGCGGTGGTGGCGTGATAACGGGTGGGCTACATTCATTGGGAATCTGGTAAAAGAGATGAAAATTTTTCATGGATTACTTTCATACAGATTGGGTCATTTAAGTTGACCCAATTGATGCCCCATTAAGACCCAACTAATAATGGGTTAGTTGGATTTGGACTTATTCTTACCAAACTAATAAATGAGTTGGATTGGGTCTTTTTTAATTGATGGGTCTGGGTTCAATTTGTCACCCTTAAATAAAACTAATCCTATGTCTTTAAACTCTTGATAAATATTCCTCTTTGCTTAAACAGATATAGCTTTATATTTGGTTCAAAAATATCCGGGTTTAGCTGTCTCAACACGAAATGGTGATTCTGGATTGAAAGGATTAGCAAGAAAGTTTTCTGCATTCAAGAGTGGCAGTCACCATCAATGGTGGCAACGCGTAATCTATGATCGTAAGTTCTGCCTTGTAACTCTCACTCTCACTACTTTTACCTTGTCTTAAGTTTAATTACTTAGTAAATTCTAGCTAGAGCAATGTTCGTGTCAAATGTCAAACAACATGGATTTGATTCCCATGTCAAGTAGTAAGACTGGTATCAGTACCTTCTTTCAAATTTCAGCCATTTTTTCTTTTCTACTATTTTGACCCCTGATCACTTCTAACACATTCACACCACCTCCAAACTTCCTTAAATCATTGAAATATACTTCCACACAACCCTCCAAACTTTTGATTTCCTAAATTTGATCAGTGAACAAGACTCGGACTATGGTTCAAAATAAGGACGATATAACTCTTATGTGGTTTAATCACGCAAAAATGCCTTGTATCATTTCCTACATATGCCAACAACTCCAACATGCATGATGCATGAAAAATGTTAACACTACTCAAGAATGAAGGAAAGATAGTTTAGGCGACCAATAGTGGGTGTCTTGTTGTGCTCGAGCATATCATGTGCCGTAGTTTGACTCCTATACATGTCGGGCATGCAATGGCGGACCTAGTGATCACGGTAACGTGCCCTCACTCATTTTCACCGACTTTGTACATCAAGGTTTTTGGGATTCACCTTAGGTCTCATGTACATAAATGATCGCAATCGTTCATTTTTTAGAAAATAATGTTTAAGCCTTATCTGAAAAATATCAGCTCAATTGGATACTACCAAGCGCTTGATCCATTCTTTCAACTTTCAATTCAGAATTTAGGACCCTAAATGAATAATCAAGCACTTAGCAGGGTTCGATAGAACTAGTGTTTTAGGAAAGCTAAGAAATTGTTTTTTTACAAAATTAACGTGTCCGATCATTGGTGTGAGATTCAATGTGAATCCGCACATTGCATTTATAGATCTTTTTGTAACGACCCGCTCCAGCTGACCTGTTAACCATTCGCCTAACCACGTGACTCAAAAGGTTAACCTCAAGTTATACAGTAGCTAATGGACCTTACCTTATATTTCACATAATTATTCTAAGGCTGCCCGATGGGGACTTATGCCATTGTGGGTCTTTACAATCTCCTCACCTTGGCTGCAACGTCCTCGTTGCACCCCTTGCCCAACAACCTTCCCCTGGTGGCCATAATATGGCACTTAGGTCTGTCACCATGTAGATCAGAGTTGTGCTCTGATACCAACTGTAACGACCTACCCTAGCTGACCTGTTAACCATTCGCCTAACCACGTAGCTCAAAAGGTTAACCTCAAGTTATACAGCAGCTAGTGGACGTTACCTTATATTTCACAGAATTATTCTCAGGCTGCCCGAAGTGGGACTTATGCCATTGTGGGTCTTCACACTTTTGGTCCCCGAAATTTATATGCGTAGAGTTATTAGTAGAAAAATATATCGATGATGAATACGTGATAATTTTTTAAAACACATATAGTCGAGGTGCATAAGTTTGTTCAAGTAACTGGTCATTAAAAATATATATATATACTTTAGAAGTTGTTATTTTATCACGAATGCGAAGATTATTTTGGTGTGATTGTGCTTAATTGCAACTCATATTTTATCGTTCTAAAAAAATTGATACTCCTATTATGTCAAATTTCTGGGTCCACCACTAATGTTGGGCTTGTGTCATGCTCATACCATGCCTGTCCCGCTGACATGTCTACATCAAACACTCTCATTTTTCATCTTCCCTTCTTTGGTTTTGTTGTAGGAAAATTAAAGGTGGGGGGAAAAAACATGTCTGTTTTCCGTTGTTAAAAACCTGGACGTAGATTGGTAAAATTGCTAGAAAACCCTAATCGTATATATGTTCTTTCTTGAAGATGTCCCTGTGAAGTTGAAGGATTTCACTATAAGCCATAGTAGAGGAGGTGATATTGAGAAGGCAGCAGTTGACGACCCTCATGATCAAGTTACGGGACAGAAATACAAATGGGCTGCTACACTTTTGGTGGAATACTTTTGCATTTCCGGTTTGTTATCAATTTCTTGGAATTCATTTTGGGGTATGGGAAATAAAATGGGTAAGGATCGGAGATGCTCTTAGAGCTAGAACACTGAATATTTGGCAAGTTTTTTCTATGGAAACATTCAGTTGGATTTTAATTGTTGTTGATCTTAAAAGTAGTAGTTAACTGATCAGTCTTAATTGGGTACGGTTACTAATAAAAAATACTATTAATCCAAGTAATGTAGGAAAAATTTTGATTTTTAAGACCTCACACAGACAAAAGTATTTTTATTATTTAGTACAATGGGAATTGTTTTAAAAAAAAAAAATTTGGACCTCTCACGGAATCCCCATTTTAAGTTTTACTGTATTTAATTGGAGGCATCATTAGTCTTTCTTTTTTTTTTTTCTTTTTATGAATATGCTAATTATGACAACGGAAAGTTACTACATCCATGAGTTTTGCAATTGCAGTGCCTTGTATTAAACACATCCAACAGCAAAAAGAGACGCATCTGCAAGCTCTTGAGCTGGTCAAGTGTTTATGTGAGCGAGTTAGATCTCTAAATGACTCAAAGGCTTATGATTCACATGTCAGAGAAGCAATCAATAGTGCAGCAAAGTTAGGGATTCACGAGGTTATAGAAGAAATTGTGGAATCATTTCCTGTTTCTGTTTGGACTAAGGACATGGAAGAACGGAACTTATTTCAAAGGGCAGTTATAGAGCGTCATGCGAATATTTTCAACTTGATATATCAAATGGGAGATTATCGATGCGTTTTAGTGTACAAGAAAGATGGCTCTGGAAACAACCTTCTGCACTTGGCTGGAAGACTAGCACCTCCAAACAAACTCAACTTGGTTTCTGGTGCAGCTCTGCAAATGCAACGTGAGTTACAGTGGTATCAGGTAATTTTGTGCCTTCATTTATGTTCCACTTAAAATAAACTCACTCTTCTGGAACAACTACTATTAACCATTGACAGAGCCCAAAGGTTTAGTTTGAAAATGGAATTTTCACGATTTAGTCTTGGCAAATGCTACAATAAGTACCCATATTTTGCACGTGTATGGTAAATGTCCATCGAATTTAGTTTAAATTCATGCAAGGAGTTGTATAGACATTGTTGACATATTGGGTCCCACATTTATTTAACGAACTTTAGGGTCCTCACTATGATTTGTTAATGGAAAATACAAATCTTTTGAATTCACAACGAAATACAAGGTGTGTATATCTTATATCAAATGTGAGTGTCTATTATAGCACGCTTTGGAGTAGTCTTTGACATTGTTAACAAATCAAACATGGAAAATACCCCTTATTTCAAACACGTATTTGGCTATAATGCAGGAAGTAAAGAAGTTGGCGAATCCCCAAGATATAGAGTGTCGAAATGGTAATGATCAAACTCCTGCGATGCTATTTTCTCAACAACATGAGAAATTAGTAGCTGAAGGAGAAAAATGGATGAAAGACACAGCAAACTCATGCACAATTCCATCAGCACTGGTTGTCACTATGGTATTTGCGGCTGCATTCACCGTTCCAGGCGGGATCAATCATATAGATGGCCTACCATTTTTCACCAAAGAAGAGCCATTTAAGATCTTTGTTATTTCCGATGCAATCTCGCTATTCGCATCAATCACTTCTCTATTGGTATTCTTGTCCATCCTCACTTCGCGCTATGCAGAGGGTGATTTTCTATTTGTTCTTCCCACTAGGCTGATTATTGGTTTGGCTACCCTTTTCCTCTCCATTACAGCAATGGTGATGGCCTTCAGTTCTGCACTCTATCTTCTATTTGGGGACAGTGATAAGGCGTGGATACTTTATCCAGTGGCTGCATTAGCATTTATACCAATCTTTTCTTTCACCTCCCTACAGTTTCCCCTCCTTCGAGATCTCATGGTGTCAACATATCGCCCCGGAATTTTCGGCAGACAAAGTGATCGTCCGTTTTATGGAGACGATATAGATTTATACAAGCATGGGCGGCATCAAAATATGTATGCCAATTCTGTTTTCATTGACTGAAAGGGAAGTTAGGGTCGATCTGTATCAGTTCTTGGAAGCATGTGAAAAACAATGTGTGTAACTATAGGCTAATTGTAAATGATTGGCCTAAATAAATCTCTTAAAGACAATCGCTATTGTTGACTTTTGATGATCTTTTGTTTAGCTTTTTTTCTAAAAAAACATTGAGATTAATCATTCGTCTTGAAGAGAAAATCAAAAAAATCATATAATTTTTTGAGCCCTAATCTAGGACTTTTATTCATATAGTACTACGCATATATAAATTTTCAAAATGTGTCCTCTAATTTTTTGAAATTTATACATCTCTATCGTGTCCGTGTCTATTCATACATGTGTCATGTCATGTGTCCATGCCCCATAGTCTAGCACGAAGGTTTGGAAACAACCCCAAACAGAATTAGTATTGTTATCCAATGTATTATAATTAGACAATTTCATCTATTTGTGGAGTCAATGGGGTGAGTATGGGTCGGATGCCGTTAGATTTGACCTTGATCTACAACCCAATCCAAAGTGGTCGGGTTGTCTCCAATTCAAACTGATTTCAACTTCGGCGGTTTTGAAACCATCCGTGAAACTACAGCGAGTGTAGGGGGTTGCAATCGGGTTCATCGAGTTGGGTTGGGCATGTATGATTTTCAATTGGGCTTTGTACTTCTTCCCATGTCAGATCATGGGATTCTTGTTCAAAAGTCTCCAAAAGTCTAGCTCTGGTACCATAGTAAAACATTCAATTCAAAAACAATTGGGAATTAGTGGAATGGCCCCCAGGCTTGTATACTAGTTGTGTACGTTATAATTAGCCAACATTGAACAAGCTCTTACAGTTAGATGCCGCAATTGAAATCAAAAGTCAGGCTCCTAAAAGCAGTTAACACAAAACATTTTGATTGCACGTAGGAACTGTGAAAAGGGAAGCCTCCTGTTCAGAGCAGGTAAATAAAGAGAAATCAAATTCTTGTCTCTTACATGCAGGAAAGCATAATAAATCCCAGCAACAGAAAAATGGGAAAGGACTAATACAACCATACCAACATCCGTAAGCTTGAAAAGTCCTCGGAAAAATATCTGAGGGGTAATAGTTAAAAAAATCAAAAGATAAAGTGGTGTTGAAAATGAATGACTGATAAAATAGATGAATCATCTCCGAAATGTGAATCGCATGATTCTTCCTCAACCTTTTTTTTTTTTTTTTTGAACCACAGATTCTTCCTCAACTTGAGTCAATACATAAGATTTGTAAACCTATCAATTCAAATTGACTAGAATTTGAACCGCAGTAGGTCATAATATTCAATCAAGAATCGTGGCAACTATGAGTCTGCCTCGTCAATCTAAGCCATTCGAATAAAAAACTAATTAGTTTTTACCTGCCCGAGGTTCTTCCAATGTCCTATGGAACTGCTCGATATGTGACTCAACAATTAAACACCAAAATGTGTCATTTGTTTAGTAACCCTGCAAAAGAGAATCACCCAAAAGGGCTTCCGATGCAAGTTCCCTTGGTATTAGCAAGCTTTCCTGCAAAATACAAATCAAAATTCCAGTACCAGAATCGGAATGCCAAATATTGATCACCCAAACGACCAAAGGAAAGGAATAGGGAAGTGATTTTGGCACTCGACTTGGTCACATATATACTCCAATAACTTGTTTTCTAGAATGCTTCGACAAATGGGCTTAATTTTGGACACAAGGCAAGTTTTGGAGTGCATTTATAGCAAAGTCGAGTCCAATTCATTTTCTAAAATCAGATGTACCTTAGGAGGGGTATAAGCGATTTTTGGATTGCATCGAAGTGTAGCAGAAAATATAGAAATCTTCCACAGCAATTATCGATCAAAGAGGTATTATGTATCACCAAGTTCCGTTCCATACAAAGGAAATATACCTTCACATGGAACACTTGCTCTGCGCTCCAAGCTATTTCATTGAGTCAGAGTGTGATTGACAATTTCTGATACCTCGCACATGCAAACCATGAGAATATAGGAGCAACTACTAGGGTAGCCATAGCCAAAGACAACGCAAAATGGGGAAATATGATTCATGTAGCCGACCCCAAATAATAAGGGATGAGCCTTCGTTGAATTGAGTATCATCATCAAAATGGTTGGATGAACGCTAGATACGATGACATCCTTATGCGAAGAGCTAAAATGCATTATGCCAGTATTCATTGAATCCGGATTTATTACAACATTTTTCAGTGTTCTGATATCCAAGTGACAAACCTTAACCCGACTATGTGGGGCAGCTACATGAACTGTTTACCCCACCATGTTCTCTCTAGGGCCAACTAGTCTCCCCAGCAGTCGCTCATATATTTTCACGACTCTTATGTCCATATGAAAGTCTAAAGATTTTTCACACCAGCTGTCAGTGGCTTCTTCTCTTCTTGCTCATGGATCCTACAATGCAGTTGGAAGCAAAGTTTATCCATGAGATGGTGTAGGTTAATAAAAGAGCTCAATCAACACCAATTTTCAAGATGACAACATCCTTAATGCATGGGGGAGGAATGAGGATTAACAAAACAAGATTTGAAGTCCAAAAAGTGCGTAGAAAGAGATGAAAATTTGATTTGAAAGGAAACCCCCTATGGTATCAAACCCAGTCTATTGGACCAACAATAAAACAGATTGGATGACTAGGTTCTCAAATTCAAAAAAATCCATGCAAATGGGTTAAACTAATTTATCTATCATATTAAAACTTCGTGTGCACAAAAATGAAGAACTGGTGGCCCCGGAAATGCATGCATGCTAGGATATTGTCTCACAGCACCCAATTGCAAAGACATTAACATAACAATCTAGTCTTACGAAAAGACAAACAGACGAGAGAATTATAAACAGAAAGAACAAGCATAAAAAAGCCACAAAAGAAAAGACCTTCATATCAAACAGTAGCATCGCAGCAGGAATTATTTCAGTAGGCAGGAGATAATAAGGGAAAACCACCATGTCAAGGAACCTAAGGCTTAAATAAGAAAAAAGCAGCAATAAATCAAACACAATAAATGAGGACACCCAGGAAAACTCAAGAGTATGGAACAAGGGGAATATTGAAGGAATTAGAAGAACCCAATGAAGTAAGGTGTGGATTAATTTTTTTTGGTTGAATTATCCTTCTTGTCTAGGCAGTCAAATTGCAGCACATTCTATTCATAGGCACACCAATAAAAGGAAAACTACTATGTAAAGAAAAATAAGAAAAATGATTAAACAAATCAAACACAATACAAAAGGACACCCAGCTGGAAAATTCAGAACAACCCTAACTGAAATGAACAATCATGACCCGCCTAACTAAAATGCATTACATCAATTTAGGGAAATCAAAGATAATGAAAGAGTTTGCATACACCGTATGCCCTATTGTTGAATCTGATCAAGTCTAGAATTATAAAGATTAGGTAAATCTATCTAAGATCCATTACAGGTGTGAAAAGTTTAGACATAAATCAATGGCAACGTGCAACATGAATTGAATCACATAAATTAAACTCATGCGATTATAAGCTATCAAACCGAATCATCCAAAGCAACACGAACTCAATCACATGAATCTGATGTGATTCTTAATTTCAAAGTTTCACCCTCCCAAATACGAATGCATGTTGTATCAAAAAAACTGAGCAATACGTATAAGCAATTGTTCAATTATGACAAACAAGCATTCAACCGGGTTCTAAGCATAATTTTGCTAGATCTGGCAAAATATATCAAAGAGCTTGAGGGAAGAATAAGATGGTATTACACAAATAATAAAAAAGACATGCGTAATAAGAATGTCCTACATAGATATGGAAAATGAGTGCGTAGATAGTAGATAGAACTTATAATTAAGTAAAGAAAACTAGAGAGCACAAACTAAAGATATCTATGCCCCTGCCTGCCTGACAGGGGCAGCGTGCCCAAATCAACGAGCTTGCCGGCCATAAATCCCACTAAGCGATCGATAATAGAACTGTTCTTTTGTGTAGGGGTAAAACACGAGGCAGCGTGCACAAATCGACGAGCTTGCTGGCCGATGTTACTTCTTCCGCTGAGGAATATGGGATTGCGAGCCCAATTTCAGAACCCGGTAGCATTAGCCTAACCAACAAGAGATTTCAAAAGTAATTTTTGTTTCAAAACCCATTAATATCAATATAATTTTAATATATGTTTATTTATGACATCATGGTTCAATTCCGATAGAAACAGAGACCTGTCCACCCAGTTTCTCTTCCAATTCATACAAATTTCCGCCAAAGGATGATTATTGGAGATGCATATATACCAGCTCTATCAAGCTGCAATCCGAGGAGATTGGCAAGCGCCAAAACATTCTTCGACCAAGACAAAGACGCTCTCACATCCAAGATCAACAAATATTCGGAGACAGCACTTTACGTAGCGGCTGGGGCAGGGAAATCATCGAAGTCGATCAATTTCGTAAAGAACTTGGTGGATAAGATGTCACCTGAGGCACTAGAGCTTCGTGACCTATACGATTGCACTCCCCTTCACATTGCCGCATGGGTTGCAAACACTGAAGCTGTAAAAGTCCTTTTGCAAAAACACATCTCTTTGTTCGCTACCTTATGGTCATTGTGGCTTGCAAGAAACGACCTTATTTTCAACAATACCTCAAGGTCAGCTAGCGAGGTAGAGGACCAGATAAAGACTAGGGTGGCAATGTAGATGAAAACAAAGTTCGATACCAAGGTGTACTCAGTGGAGGATTTTAAATGTTTTCTTCATGGTATTCGTAAGCCGAAGTTCTAATTATGGGTTTGAGGTGTAGCACATCCAACCCCCGGCTGGATGGTGTGTTTTTATTCTTTGTGCTTCTTATTTCGTAGTTGAGCAAGTTCGTTCTTCCTTCTTTTCCCCTCGATGTACCCCTTTCGAGATTTATAAAATTGTTTCATTTGCCGAGAAAAAGAAAACCACATCTCTTTGTTGTATATCAGGGGATCTGATAACTTGTCTGCGCGCCCTCGACATGGCTGCTAGAAATGCTAAGAAGGACACCCTTTTATACTTGTTGGAGTTCTCTAAGAATGTTCCTTTCGATAAGCTCTTCCCTGATGAGGATTCTGCTGCTCATTTTCTCATTCTGGTTATAACATCCAGAACTAGATTCAATTTGATACTACTTGCTTGGTTCCTTCTGTAATTAGAGCGTACTTGTTGACAATATTATTAAGAAAATTGATTTTCGCGCTCCGCTTTTGTACGCAAGCGCTCCACTTTGTGACGTTAAAAGTGCAGCGCCTGTGTATAAAAGTAAGGTGCCAAAATCAGCATCCTATTATTAACTAGTAGTAATAAAATAATCTATGCTCGTAAGATTTTGCAAGTAACTCTCATTCTCCTCTACTTTTACATGGCTTACCTTTCTTTACTTTGTTATAACTTAATTTTAGAGCAAGCTAGTAGAATATGCCAAAGTATAGTCTGCGAGAATATATACTTCCTCCCCTCACATAACATGTGCAGTCCATGCAGGACCACATGTAGGCCCCACATGTTATGTGAGATAAGGTATAATTAATGTAGTTCTAGAGTACTATTGAATAATTACCCCGCCTCTGTTTTTTGCACCTCTCAGGTACTTATCGTGCCCCAAGAAAAAAGGAACAAAACCAAACATATACACAAACACAAAATTCCACGTGGTCCCTCAAAAATCGAATAAATCTAGTGAAGTAAACGGAGCAATTTCTTGTAAGCAGGAGGACAAGAGCTTTACAAGTAGTGTACATGTTCTTGTTCTCTCACACAGTTACACAAACCCTCACTGATCTCTCGATCACTCTCTGAGATGAGAAATACAGCAGCTAGCCCAAGGCTCTCTTATAGCCATGGATCAGCTCCAACGCAGACAAATAGAGGGGTTTTTCACTCTACTCCTGGGGTTGTAACAGTGAACTTAAGGGATGGGTACGTAGGATAGTAGCCACACCCCAAACCTACAAGTCAACAGTGTGTCGTGCACTCATATCGGCCCAACCTTGTTGATACCTCTACCTCAAACACTTCTCATTGTATGCGCATCTTTCAATTCCTTCTTTGGTATTGTTTCCCGGAAAAGGAAAAAAAAAAAAAAAAAAAACTTGTTTAATTTTTTTCAAATGTAATTACAAACATGGATGCAGATCAAAAAAAAAAAAAACTTACAAACATGGATATTATAGGTGAGTAATAAATGAAGTATATAGGAAAGGCTAATTGTACATGTGTCTTTCGTCGAAGAAGTTCCTGTGAAGTTGGACGATGATTCCGTAGAACGTCTTGAGACAAAGGAAAAAACTACAAGCGAGGTGACATGGAGAATGCAGTCGCGGATGACCCTCAAGTACTTCCGCGCCAAAAATACAATCGGGCTCAAATTTGTGTTTATTTAATTTCTTGTCGGAAATGCATACGACCTATAAAAGGGAACTAGTGGTTTGGTAAATTTATCAATTTTGATAATTTTCTCAATTTATTAGTATTCGTTGAGATTTAAATATACAAATTTGTAGAGATTAAATGTCGGAAATCTATATTCTGGACAGATTATCTACTCGTATAAACTTATTACTAGATGTCGGGGCATACGCGATGCGTTTGCAAGTCTAATTTTGTCAAAAAATTTGTAAAAATTCGATCAAATATTAAACGGGAAGCTATTGTGCAAATTTTGACAAAATTCTACTTGCACACGCTTTGCACATGCCCCAACCTCTAGTACATACACAAAATGGGCACTTCGGTAGTTGAGGACGGATAGTATAAGTTGTTTTGGTGTAAAAATATTTATTTTAAGAAATTGATCTCTAAGCCAAAGGAGTTTGACGTAATTCAGATTGGAGTCCACATTTCAAAGGTGGTAATGGTAATGGACAAAATCAGGTAGCCAATGCTTTTGAACAAAGTTGAGTACGAAAAGTGCAGAGGGAGCGAAGGAAAATATGCATATCTAAATTTCTTCACTATTTGCAAGTGGTGTTAGGCAAATAACAAATCCCCCTCCTAAATCCCCTATGATAAAGTAAATTAGAATTAATCGAATGACAAAAAACAAAAACTTCACTATTCAGCCAGACATCCTATAATTAAACAGAGGCAATGAAAATGCATTTAGTACAAAAACCCCAATTTCAATATTTTAAAATTGGAAGAAAAAAATTTGGGTATGAGGGTGCCGAACGTACGAAATTTAATGCTTTTAAAAGGGATCAACATTTTATTCTTATTTTTTGGTCATACGTATTTTTTGAAAAGGAGGTTGATTTTAGATATGGATTTTGCTTTCTCCTTGACTGAATTTTAATTAATGCTTTAAAAAGGGATTTGGTTGGTGTACGTGTAGTCGAATTCGGTAAATATTTAATGCAATCTCAAGAAGAAGTCCTCATTTGTTATTATTTTTGATGCAATCTCGCTATTCACATCAATCACTTCTTTGTTGGTGTCCTTGTCCTATCTCACTCTCCGATACGCTGAGCATGATTTTCTCTTTTCTCTTCCTAATAGGCTAACAATTAGTTTGGTTACCCTTTTCCTCTTCATTACAACAATATTGGTAGCCTTCAGTTCTTCACTCTATCTTACATTTGGGAACAAGGATAAGGCATGGATACCTTATCCAGTGGCTGCGCTAGCATTCATACAAATCTTTTCTTTCGCCTCCCTACAATTCCCCCTCCTTCTAGATCTCATGGTGTCAACATATTGCCCTTGAATTTTCGGCAGTCAAAATGATCGTCCGTTTTATGGGTACCCGTCAAAGCGGCGGTGGTATGGTACTTGCAGGCAGTTCAGGTGTCAGAGGTGACTGAAGTGTTGGCAAAGGTTTAGCGTTAGGTTTTTGGGGTTCTTGGGTTGGGCTTGGCGGGCTTTGCCTTTTTAAGTGTTTTAGGTCTTGCCCCTGGGTGGGTGTTTTCGGGCTTTGACCCATCGGGTGTTCTTTGGTTTCATCCAACCTTTAGTTAAATTTTTCTCTCCTCTTCTCCAACTTAATGTACCCTTTATCGAATTTTCCTTAATAAATTTTATTGCCGAGAAAAGAGAAAAAAAAAAAAAAAACAAGTATGGGCGGCATCAAAATATGTCCAAATCTTAATTGGTTTGCTTTCATTGGAAGGGGAAGTTAGGGTATGCATCAGTTCTTCGAAGCTTGTGAAAAAAAAATAATAATGTAATAATAGGCCAATTGTCAACAACTGGCCTAAAGTAATCTCTTTTTTAACCAATAGACGTTAGCTTAATTGGTCAGAACTCTTGTATCTTACTAGAAGGTCAAAAGTTCGTATCTCTCCACCTGCCATATATACAAAACTCCAATTCAGAATTGCTTGGGTATAAAGTTAGTGATCAATGTCAAGATTTCTACGCTAAGAAATTTAAGCTATTAGGTTGGATATAAATTTTTACATGGTATGGACTCATTCCATCCAATATTTAAAAGTTGACGTCCCCCATTAATATAGCATATCCAAAAAAATATTACACATGACAGACTTCAGACTTCAAATGTAGTCATAGATAATAGAGGTATTGAGATAATCCCACGTTGTGTGGGTATAAAATATGTGATATCTTAATATAACGTCAGGAACCCCCTAATTTTTCCATCAAATATAATATTTTTAAGGAAACAAAAAACTAAATTAAATTAAATAACAAAGTACCGTATTTTGGGATGGAAAAAACGAAGAATCAATTCTTGTGTAAGCACAGGCAAATTTTACAAGCAAATGTGCCTTGCTTTGCTTCACCTACGCTCATAGAATAGAACATAATTCCTTGCTTTACATCTGGTTGAAAGACACTATAAATATCTACCTGGAACTCCCCAAATAAGAGAAGTGAAAATTTGAAGTTGTTTTTGTGCACAGGTAAAAGACAAGGCAAGCCGGCTATTGAAGAAATTGCTAGCTCATGGCTGCTTCATCTGAACAGCGGGGCAAGAATGTGGCCGGCGCTTCAAAACCAGGTAGAGTTAACTAAACCAATAACAAAGGTTTGAATGGCATACATCCTTTTCCTCTTCAATCGTGAGGGTAAGTCAAAAGCTTCGTATTGTAGAGATTAAGGAGAGGTCTCACATGTGAGGTCTAGTTGATGGAGCAACATCGGGTTGCCGCAGTAATCTAACTTACTAACGTACTAACATCCTACCATGTGGCCGAAAAAAAAAAAAAAAAAAAAAAAAAAAAAAAAGAGAGAAAGATTTCCTCCATGCTCAAGTTACCCAACTACAGTAATTTTCTGCTGCCCTGAGACCAATGATGGACGCAATTCATACTTAGTTCGAACCACATGTATTTCGACATTGATAACATAGACAACATTGCATTAGTATGATCTGATACTTGTTAGTCATGGGGGGAGACGATATTATGCCGATGTACATATTCACTCTATAATTTATATAATGAGACACACACAAAAAAAAAAAGATTGATCAGTTGAAAATTTTGAGTTTTTGCTACACATATACCGAAGAACTTTCCTCCACGCAAGAGACTTGTAGCCCCGATGGGCCCAAAAGTCTAAGACTTGTTGGGAAAAATTACCCGAAACACCACGAATATTTTTTCCTCCTTATGCAAATAGAAAATAAGCTAAATATTGCAAACCACAATAACAACAAGTAACAAGTAAGCAAACTACGAGACACCGAAATTTTTACGTGGTTCCCCCTAAATTAGAGGTACGTTCATGGGAGCGCAATCGCTACCAAATCTTCCACTATAATGATAATGGGGGTTACAAGAGTTCTTCTCTAGCAAACTACTAGAGGCATACAAACATTACCCAAAGGTAGATTTCAACAATATCAACAAATACAAGTTTAGGTCTCCCAAATGTAGATATCTCAAACTCCTTGATGCCGAGAGAAACTCCACAATCCACTCCGATCAACACGTAGAGATCGACGACGTGAAGAACATACCAGAATCTCATCAAAATCGGAGTAGCAACGATGGTCCGGTCCGATCTTGGCTTGAACTAAAAAGCAAAATCCTCACTTTTCTCGGTAGCTCTCTGAAACTCTCTGTTTCACTCAAAAAAGTTACTACAGTAGCAGCACTTCAGAGACTAAAAAGTCTCCTGATTTCATTTGTAACTCCATAAAGAAATTACAAGTTCTTCCTTTGAAATTCCAAGAATAGCAAGATAATCCCATAAAATTTTGGACTTACTTAATAAGCCCCCTTGAGGACCCACCAACTAGGAGGGACCCACCCAACAAATCTCCCCCTCCCGACTTAGGTGGGGGGTTCAACCAACCCCGCTTGGGAACAACAAAAATCATGCTTCTCCTTGGGCAAAGATTTAGTCATCATATCGGAACCATTGTTGTCTGTATGGATTTTCTCAAGCTGTAACAACTTTTCATCCAACGCCTCACGAATCCAATGATGACGCACATCAATGTGTTTTGACCTTGAATGAAAAGTCGGGTTCTTGCTCAAATGAATAGCACTTTGATTGCCACAATTAAGAACATACCTTTATTGTTCAAAGCCCAATTCTTGAAGAAGCTTTTTCACCCATAGCATATCCTTGGAACCCTCTGCTACTGCAATGTACTCGGCCTCGGTGGTAGATAATGCAACACATTTCTGCAACTTGGACTACCGAGATACGGCTCCCCCTGAATAAGTCAGCAAGTAGCCCGAAGTGGATTTTCTAGACTCAATATCTCCTGCCATATCTGCATCCATATAGCCTTTAAGCAAAGGCTTACCATTTCCAAAACATAAACACATTTTGGAAGTACCACGGAGATAACGCAAAATCCATTTTACTGCAGCCCAATGATCCTTTCCTGGATTAGATAGAGATTGACTTATCACACCAACCGCATAGGCAATATCGGGCCTAGTACATACCATTGCATACATCAACAAGCCAACCATTGATGCATATGGAACATTCTTCATTTCAATTTTTTCCTTCTCACTTGTCGGACTTTGCTTGGAGCTAAATTTGAAATGATTAGTAAGTGGAGTGCCAACCTGTTTAGCCTTACTCATGTTAAACCTTTCAAGTACCTTCTCAATGTACCTTTCTTGCGATAGCCAAAGCTTGCCATTCTTCCTATCACGAGTGATCTTCATGCCAAGAATTTGCTTCGCGGGACCCAAATCCTCATAGTAAAGGATTTGCCAAGCTCCTTTTTCAACTTGTCAGTTTTTCCCGCATCGTGGCCAATGATCAACATATCGTCCGCATAGAGCAATAAAATGATGAAGTCACCGTCGGAGAATTTCTTCATGAACACACAATGATCCGAAGAAGTCCTATTATACCCATGTTCAACCATGAATGAATCAAACTTCTTGTACCATTGTTGTGGTGCTTGCTTTAGCCCATACAAGCTCTTCTTTAGTTTACAAACTAAGTTTTCATTGCCTTTGACTTTGAATCCCTCCGGTTGTTCCATGTAAATTTCTTCCTCCAAATCACCATGAAGGAAAGCGGTTTTTACATCAAGCTGCTCAATCTCCAGATTCAAGATAGCAGCCAACCCAAGAACAACCCGTATAGATGGCATCTTCACCATCGATGAGAAAATTTCTTCAAAGTCAATGCCCTTTGTGGGCCCCCTGTGCCGGCGCGCGCCCAGAAAGAAGAGTCGCCATCCAGATTTTTGAGATGGATGATCCGAGAAACCGAGAGTGAAAAGGCTTTTGGTCTAGCGAAAATGTTGAGATTTTGGGTTCGGGAGCAATGTTACGAACGAGGAAGATTTCATTTTTAGAAAAAGCACCCCGCTCGCCCGGCGAAAACCTGTCTTTACTAAACCTTTCAATAAGATGAGACTTAAAAGTATCCTTCGGAAAATCAAACTCTTTAGATAAGCAATCAAAGGGAAAAGGGGACAAGGGTAATAAGTCACGTTGGCGTGCTCATTGTGTTAACTGTACAATGATGATAAAGATGATGCAAGATAAAAGAAACTTTCACAAAAAAACATCTGGATCACAATGTCCATGTGCACGGCATTCTGTAGTACCACGCACGATTTTATAGAATGCCGTGCGGGGTTCCCTTCGTCTTGGCAGGTTTTTACGAAATCTTAAAACGCCGCCCGGCGTCTCGGGTACCACGCGCGGGGTTTCAGGCCCAGGTGATGCAGAAATTTAATGGCTCTACTAAAAACGAGGAGTTTTTTTATCATGTCTTTTAATTTCTAGTCTAAATATCTATTTATAGTTTTTAGTGTCATTCGGTCATTCGAAGAGTCTATCTAGGAAGTTGTGCTTTTGTTTAATAGTTGTCTAGGTTTTTGAAAGGTCAACGTTGGAAATTGTCTAGTCTTGATGTGTCATATTTTGTAATGCTTATTTATATGAGTTCTAATGAAATGAAAAGGGAGTTTTGAGTGGTGTGTTGAATTAAAATATAGCCTTTGGCTAGTGAGAAGTTTATCTTCTTATTTCGTTTCTGTATCTCTTAGGTGGATTCCTTAGAGTGGTGAGCGATTCCTACGCCCTGTATCCCTAGTTAAATCCTCGGGTGGTGTCAATCTGTATCCCGTTGATTTTCTAACTTGGGTGGTGAGCGATTATCCCTTTTTACTTTTCTTCCGTCCCATTTAAAGAAATCCGCCGTCACCAGGTCAAACAACATTTTCATTACCAAGTAACTCTAGAAAACACCGTTCTTTCAAGCTATGGACGGAAAAGAGGTTTTTAAACTCCTGATCTTTCTGAATAATCCAAAAATGTTCCATTTTCTTGAAACAAAGAAGAAAAACTACACATGGCTTGTAGATATGGTTCATTTTCAAAAGTATTTGTATTTGGCTCCTTAATAAAGATCTGACAAGAGATGGTTGTGATCCAGATAGTTTGAGCAAAGAAAGCAGTAAACTTGAAATGTCGTGCGTCTAAGTCTGCTACGTCGCGCGACACATTAGAACGCCGCGCGGTGTAGCCCTCCTGACGCAGAGGCCTGCTTTCGTTTTGAAAATGGTTTTTGGGCCAAGATCTGACCCAAAGAGGGCCGATCTTGACCACAATAAGGTTCCTTCAGGGATATGGACGGGGCCTATCCCAAGGAAACTAGTTTATACCTTTGATCTTCGAGCTTGGATAGAAATGGACGGCTATGGATGAATGTGGATGAGTCCGAGAGGGAAGGAAGTGTGGTGGATGATAATAATAGGTCGGTATGGGTTGGTTGGAACCTTTATGAAAGTGGGGGAACTCCTCTCAATGATGAGGAGAAAAATGGAAAACTTTAAGAAAGAAAGAGCCTTGAGAATGTTTTTAGAAGGACCTTCTCAAGACTTTGGAGTGAGAAATGGGTGTGAAAGCATAATGAGAGAGAATGAGAATTCAAGGCCTTTTTCTCTTGAGTGGAGGGTTGTATTTATAGGCAAAAGCCAAAGATTTTGAATTTCAAATGGTGGAGGCATTTTCTGGGCGGGCCAGAAGTGCCCATTCGACTGAGCTAGCTTGTAGGAGTGGCTCAAGTGGGCGTGGCCGACAGCTAGCTGAGCCAGTCAGAACTTTATCCAAAATGTCGTGCGGTTTACCTCATGACCTCGTGCGGCGTAATGAAATCTATTATGCCGTGCAATATAAAGGTATGCCGTGCGGTACTAAGGGTCCAATTCTGAGCTTTTGGGCTTGCTCTGGGCTTTTGGTTCTGGGCCTTTGGGTTCTGGGCTTTTGGCTCTAGGCTTTTGGCTCTGGGCCTTTGGGTTCTGGGCTTTTGGCTCTAGGCTTTTGGCTCTGGGCCTTTGGGTTCTGGGCTTTTGGGTTCATTTTGGGAGAGTCCCATGTCTAAACTCTCGGAGGTATTTGTTTCCTTTATTTCATCATCGGAAAATTTAAAGCACTTTCGAGGCCCGGATTGGGGTGTCGACACCCTTTTTCTGGCCAAATCCCTTCACAACCAACCTTGCCTTGTACCGTGGTTGTGAGCTTTTCTCTTCAGTCTTCAAGTGATACACCTACTTGTTTTTAAGAGCTCTCTTACCGTTAGATAATTTCACAAAGTCATAAGTGTGATTCTCATGTAAGGATTTCAACTATTTTTGCATGGCTTTCATCCACTCCCCCTTATGCTTGTGAGTTAGAGCTTCTTTGTAGCACTCAGGTTCTCCACAATCTGTAAGCATCACATACTCATCAACGGGATACCTTCTTGAAGGTTGCCTTTCTCTAGTTGACCTTCTCAACTATTCTTCTTCAGGTGGTTCGAAAAGAACTTGTTTTGTTGCATTTCTTATTCTGTTTCCTCAGCTGTAGGAGTTTCCTCAACATCATCATCATTCTGCACATCTCTCCGATAATCATCATGCACCATGGGTGGAAGAATCGGATCAAGATTTACTGGGTACTCATGTGATGGTGTTGGCTTTTCATTTTTGTCCAAATCTTCAATGGTTTGATCCTCAAAGAAGACGACATCATTGCTTCTCACAAGTTTCCTGTCAACAGGATCCCACAATCTGTAACCGAACTCTTCATCACCATACCCCAGAAAAATACATTGTTTTGTCTTGCCATCAAGCTTTGACCTTTCATCTTTCGGAACATGCACAAATGCCCTGCACCCAAACACCCTCAAATGCCTATAGGAAACTTTCTTTCCTGACCAAAACCTTTCTGGCACATCACCATTCAGTGGAGCTGAAAGAGAAAGATTGATTAGAGCAACTACTGTCCTCATTGCCTCACCCCAAAAAGATTTAAGCAGCTTCGCATGTAAGAGCATACATCTCACTCTTTCCACAATTGTTCTATTCATTCTTTCTGCCACACCATTTTGTCAAGGTGTCTTGGGAATAGTTCTTTCATGCTTGATATCATTTTCCATGCAATATCGGTGAAACGGACCTCTATATTCACTCCCATTATCAGTTCGGATACATTTCAAAGTCCTTCAAGTTTCCCTTTCAGCATTCACCTGAAAAAGTTTATATGCTTCCAACACAGCATCTTTAGTTTTCAAACCATAAGCCCAAACTTTTCTAGAATGATCATCAATGAAAGTAACAAAGTAACATGCACCACTATGTGTTCTAACTTTCATTGGACCGCAAACATCAGAGTGTACCAAATCTAGAACATTAGGCTTTCTAGATGCAAGAGTTCTATTAAATGCAACTCTATGTTGTTTACCAGCTAAGCAATGAACACAATGCTTTAAACATGTACATTTCACCTCCAGAAGAAGTACTTTCCAGGCTAGAATTTGCATTCCTTTCTCGCTCATGTTACCGAGCCGTTTGTGCCATAGCTCGGTGGAGGCTTCATCCCCAAATGCATTCACCTCCCCTTTGCTTAGCTTAGCTTGCATCAAATAAAGAGTAGAACTCTTCTTTCCTCTAGCAACAGCCAAAGAACCCTTGGAAAGCTTCCATTTTCCATCACCAAATTGGTTCTTGTACCCCTCATCATCAAGCTTGCCGGCGGAGATCAAATTGAGCCGAATATCGGGAACATATCGAACATCTTTGAGCACAAGTTTAAAACCCGTGTTGGTCTCTAAGCAAACATCTCTCATCCCCACAATCTTGGACATACTTTCATTACCCATCCAGACATGGCCAAAGTCTCCATGTGTATAGGATGCGAAATAGTCCCTTTGTGAAGTAACATGGAAGGAAGCATCGGAGTCGATCACCCAACTCAAGTCTTGCCCTGTGAGCCCAACAAACCATCATCGCAAACAATAATAACTTCCCCATCGGAGGCAGCTGCGGCTGTATCTTTTGTACCACTGCTTTCGACACCTTTCCCTTTCTTTAGCTCATTTTGAAGTATTCGACACTCCTTTCTCATATGCCCCATTTTATGACAATGGAAGCATTCGATTTCACTCATCGGCTTAGATGTTCCTCGTGACTTACTTCTTGATCGGTCTTTGGACTTGTTACGGTCACCACCAAAATTTCTAGTCCTGCTCCTACCCTTGTTTTGAATCACAAGAGCCTTAGTGTCAACCGAAGTACCTTGCTCTTTTCTTCTTGCCTCTTCATTGAACATGCCATCTTTCACCATGTCCATGGTTACCATCCCACTTGGAGCCGAATCGCTGATTGTCGCAACCAGCATTTTCCAACTACCAGGCAAAGAGCGCAACAACAACAGTGCTTGCAACTCCTCATCTAGCGCTAGTTTCATCGTAGTCAATTGGTTTATCAACCCTTGGAAGTCACTCATGTGCTCCGCAACACTACGACCATCTTTGTACTTCAAATTAACAAGCCTTCGAATCAAAGAAGCTTTGTTTTGTGCCGTTTTCCTCTCATACATAGCCTCAAGTTTCGTCCATAACTCATATGCATTAGTTTCTTGAGCCACATGATGGAACATGCTTTCATCAACCCAAGTACGAATTAAGGCAATGGCTTTTCTATTCGTCACCTTCCAATCCTCGTCACTTGTAGTTTGCGGTTTCTTCGTATCACCATAGATCGGCAAATACAAGTCTTTAGTGTAAAGGATATCCTCCATCCGTGGTTTCCCTATAGAGTAATTAGTGGAAGTCAATTTAATCATAGCCCCCGAATTTTCCTCCATTCTAAATTCACACAATAATCAAACGAGCACACCCACCAAACCAGTTGCACTGATACCACTTGTTGGGAAAAACTACTCTAAACACCACAAATATTTTTCGCTCCTTGTGCAAATAGAGAATAGGCTAAATTTTGCAAACCACAATAACAACAAGCAACAAGCCAATCTAGAAGCCGAAAAGTAAATAGCAACAAATAAGCAAACCACGAGATACCGGAAGTTTTACGTGGTTCCCCCTAAATTAGATGTACATCCGCGGGAGCGTAATCGCTACCAAATCTTCCACTTAATGATAATGGGGTTACAAGATTTCTTCCCTAACAAGCTACTAGAGGCATACAAACATTACCCAAAGGTAGATTTCAACAATATCAACAAATACAAGTTTAGGTGTCACCAAATGTGGATATCCCAAACTCCTTGATGCCGAGAGAAACTCCACAATCCGCTCCGATCAACATGTAGAGCTCAACAACGTGAAGAACATACCAGAATCTCATCACAATCAGAGTAGCAATGGTGATCCAATCGTGGCTTGAACTAAGAAACAAAATCCTCACTTTTCTCGACAGCTTTCTGGAACTCTCTGTTTCACTCGAAAAAGTTACAACAGTAGCAGCACTTCAGAGATAAAAAGTCTCCTAATTTCATTTGTAACTCCATAAAAAAAATTACAAGTTCTCCCTTTGCAATTCAAGATAACCCCATAAAATTTTGGACTTAATTAATAAGCCCCCTTGTGGACCCACCAACTAGGAGGGACCCACCCAACAGACTTGTAGGCAGACAAGAGGTGCTTTACAATGTTGCCATACAGCACCAACATCGGGGGAGGTAGTTAGTCCTCGCTTGCCTTACGCCACTAGGCTAGGAGGCGCCTCAAGCACAGAGTGGATTCTGGCCCCCATAAAACCAACGGTACCGTTGGTTTCCTCTTCGAGAGTGAAGGTAGGTATCTCTTTTGTTCAGGGGTGGTTTGTAGTTGGATTTCCTCTTCAAGGCGAGATACTCGTGTGATTAACCTTAGCTAATTTTCCTTTATCAGTGGAAACTTATATTTCTTGCTTTTTGAGATGAGAAATTTGTTACCAGAATATCTAATCTCTATTCTCTAGCATCTACCATTCTAGTACTCTCTACATAGAGATGAGAAATGTGTAGTCATCTCATTTCTGAGAATTAAGCTATGACGTCTCTATTGTCCACTTCAATGCTCTGAGGATGCATGATTCTATGAGATCTAGACTAAATTCAAAGATTGTGCGCGCGGATACGTTTGGTGTATGTGTTGGGTATTAAATTAACAAGGGGCCGTGGTGCCGTGTTATGCATATGGGGGTGGTGTTTGTTGGGGTGGTGTGTAAGGAGTCTATCTTAATTGGTTGAGTAGGTGAAGGTGTTCTCTTTTGTTTTGTTTGGGTTGAAAGCTTGTCAATCGGGTAATGCTCTGTTATTTCCCTTTGGGCTTTTGTCGCATATGATTGTCGAGGTACGTGGGTGTCATTATAGTTGGGATGCTCATGTCTTGTTGTGATGCCGTTGTGCTTTTTGCTTGTTTAATCTTTGTAGAGAGATTACCTTCATGTGGTTTAAACGCTTAATTTGCACATCACCTCCCTAACATTTACAAATGACAAATTTACCTCTTTATGGTTTCGAACTAACGCAATACCGTTATATTTTCCTTTAAAATCTCAAATCGTCCCCAAACTTCCATTACATCTTATAGCCCACCGACCAAAAAACGAAATTCGGTACCGTCATAGCTTGTGTAAACGAACAGAAAGGTAAATTTGGGCTGTAGGATTCGCCGGTGAGGATGAATCGGCAACGGGTAATAGCATCTCCACTCCTTCACCAATTTTAGACTTAAACTCAAATTTGAGTAAAAATCATCTAAAATCCTCATCCGCTCTTTACCAAAACCTATACCAAATTTGAGTTTTACTCAAATGTTTCACCAAATCTAGTGTGAACCAAATCAAGAACCAGATTTGCAACAGTAACTTTTTGGTCGTTGTAGTAGTAGGCGGTGGTGGCTGCTAGCGGTGGTCGACAGTGATGGTGGATTTTTGGCATGAAACCTGGGTTTTAGGTGGGAGATCTAGTGGCATTCGACGGCAATGGTGGGCTATCGGCATGAAATCCGGTTTTCTGGCGTGGTGTTGGTGGTCGACGGTGGTGCTGGGATTTAGGGTGTTCCCTTGTGCGGGGGGTACTGGTCCCTGTGGTGGTCCCTGTGGTGCTGGTGGTAGGTGCTAGTGGTGAAGGAGGGGAAGAATTTGGTGCTGTTAAGGACAATAGAAAGGGTAAAATTGTTTTTTGAATTTATTTTATACAGATTTTGTGTAAAAAATGCGTTATGATTTGAGTGGATGGTACCAAATCAAGTTTCTATCCAAATTTTTACTCAAAAATTTTGAATAAGGACCGAAGATGCTCTAACGGAAAAGGTGTTTTATACCTTGTTTTGAAAGGCTATTTCATTTTATTTGATTTTCCACTTGACTTAAAATAAATATTAAAAAAAGAAAAGAAAAGAAAGGCTGCTTCATTTGTTCAGAAGCCCAATTCCGTTCGTCTCCACATTTGTACACAGCCGGTTTTTTTTACCTAAGGTTCATCAATTGTGATTTTTGGTTTGGTAAAGCAAGAACGCATGACCTTTAGGGTCCGTTTGTTTCGACTTAAAATGTTTTACAATGTAAAATGGTTTCCATGTAAAATATTTTTTTAAGAAAATAAATTTCAAATTTTTATTTTTCGGTGATTGGTTGGCACTTGAAAAATATTTTCAGAAATTGACAAAGTAGTGTAAAGAGAAAGGGAGGCTTAAATGATGGAGAGATCTGAGAATATAGAGATCTGAGAATATTGGAATTGAACGTGGATCAGGACTGATAATCGAGGAAACTGAGTGGTGAGAATTGCAGTAGAAGACAGTAGGTTCATGAAAATAACTTACGGAAAATTTAAGGGTAAGTTATTTTTATCCAATTAATGTAAAATATTTTCCTCATTTTTTACACAACTAAACACCATAAAATAGTAAAATATTTTACGCCTAAACAAACGGAGCCTTATTGAAATTTTTTTTTGCGTAATGACATTTTTTTTGCTAAGCAAAAGAATTTATTAATCTTTATAAATAATTACAAAGATTAAAAGGATCAAGGGCACACCAACAAAAAGCCACCCGAGATCTAAAAGATGGCAAGACGCCAACTGAACACCATAACAAAACCACATAAACTCAACCTAAAATATTCGAAAACCCAAAACGACCCTCGTAACTTATGTAGAAACCCCCATCTATCATCCATCGCCCGAAAAGCCAAAAAGCCAATCAGACACAAAACAAGTCGACCGAGACCTTCACAAAGGACTACACCTCTATTTCTCCCTATTATCAATCAATTTCCATGACCAAAAGAAAACAACCTGAAACAACCACCGAGCAAAACCAGAAAAATCAAACATACCCCATACATGCTCAATCTTGAACTCAAAAAGCCAGAAAGAGAGAAACATCATCCCCGAAATCAACATTGTCCTCCGAGATATCCTCTTCCTCAAAATCATATAAAGCATGAATCCTTTCTTTTAATTCTTCCTCTTGCATTTGAACAAATTTCTTCAAATTATAATTCCTCTCTCCTTTAACTTCAATAACCAAAGTAGTAGCTATATCCACCATCTTACGAGCTTCTTTAAAGAACATTGAGGAATAAGGGCCCTTCTTGTTTATATGATTTAATCAAACTTAGCCTCAATCTCCGCAAGATGCTTTTTTTTTTTTTCTTAATCTTCCTCTCCGATCTTCTAACTCTGCTTCTCATCTTATGGATGGCGTCGAAAGACACTCTAACACCGGGGGCATTAATCCCATCTTTTAAGATTCGCCTAGGTAGCCCTTCAACCTTTCCTACAATCCCATTGGAAATAACATACTCCTTTCTATGAGAGATACACTCCATGTTAATTAACCTCCCTTACCGAAGTTTTTCTTGGACTGAAACTCCATCTCACCTCTTTATAATGACTCATTCAATCCCTCTATCCTTCCTTGACAAATGTTGAGGTCCACCATTAGATTGATTCCTTTCGACTGCCCAAGTAGCTGTTGACCATTCATCCATTTGCTTGCTATACAAAAAATATCTGTGGTTTGAACAAACATTGAGCCTAAAAGCCCAACATCATCGTCCTTGACACCATTTTGGGTTGAATCATTATTCTCCTTGTCAATAGCAAGTCCATTCCTATTGTCCATTGATTTACTGTCCCAAGATTCCGTAGGATCCATTACTCCTCCCTTGTTTGAATTGGTAGCTCCACTCATTCTGTCCGTTTATCTCCGCAGTTTTCGTAGAAATAAAATCCACTTATTCCTTGTCATGCTTTATGGGATCCCCATGCAAATTGACGTTCCTGTCTCCCATTGAATCATTCTCATCCTTTCCACCTTTTTCCTCACCATCCATCTCATTCCCCATGTCACTATTTGGCCACGTCTTCATCCAGCTTATCATCATCTTCATTTTCATCTTCTTCCATCAAAGGAGAAGAAGAATCCGGGGTTGCCATGGGAATTAAGTAATTCTCTGCAACTGATAGTTGATCACAAGACTCCTCCATTACCTTAATTCTATACCATTTACCTTCAATTTCAATATTTATCCATTCATCTATCTCTTTGAACTCACTTGTTGCCGAGTTCGGATCCCTGTCTGACCCCCTTTTGGACAGGCTCCTATCCCACCCTTCTTAGCTGTTGATCTCGCAAATCAACGGTTGAGATGGACCAAGCACTTGTTGCTCAAAACGACATCATTTTGGAGCAAAAAGTATTCAGTCCATCTCAGTCATTGATTTGCGAGATCAACGGCCGAGAGAGTGTCGAACATACCCTTGTCCGAAAGGGGGTCGGACAAGGGATCTCGTGGCCTTGTTGCCACCAAGATTTTGGCTTCCGCAAACGAAGTGAGTTTTAGAGTAGGTTCATCCGTGTAAATAAACAATTATGTAAGCGATACGGATATCAAAAGAGACTGTCAATTAAAAACGGAGGGGGTATATGTCAGTTCTCGATGAGAATTGTTTGGAGAAAATAGTACTCCACTAATATAATCAACTCATATTTCTAGGTGCTAACCTAATTGTATCTAATTATCTAACGTCGACTTTGGCCGATAAAAAAATGAAATTAAATCAACGACACTAATTAATTAATTAATGACCATATTTGATTTGGTATGGTTGTTACAGAGGAGGAGGAATACTCGAGATACTTGCCACTGATCTATAAAGCTGCACTCCGAGGGGATTGGGCGACCGCCGAAAGATTCTTCGACCACGATCCAGGCGCTCTCAATGAACTTTCACAGACAGCACTTTCCGTAGCAGCTGCGGAGGGAAGAAATACAAACGATTTCGTTAAGAATTGTTGGTGGATAAGATGCCACCAGGTAGTGTTGACCAGGCCTATGGCAGTGTTCTGAACAGCGCTGCGTATGTCGGAAACACTGAAGTCTGAAGCCGTAAAAGTCATTTTGTCAAAAAATCAGTCTTTGGTATATTTCAGGGACGATAGTAATGAAAAGAGGACTCCGTTTAATCTGGCCGCTAGCAATGGCAAGTGGGACACCCTTTTATATTTGTTGGAGTTCGTTAAGAATGATGAGGATTCCTCTAAGCTCTTCCCCGATGAGGATTCTGTTGTTCGCCTTATGGGCGAGACAATAGAATCCGGATATTATGGTGAGTAACACATTTCTTGAATTTATTTCCTTAATTAATAGTCTTAAATCTTTACAATTAGAAATATAGAAAAAGACTGACTTGCTTGCTTTCTGTGTACGTTCGGACAATATTTATTAACTAGTAGTACAATATTTTCTATCGTTTCCAGTTAAATTCTTGTTCAATATTTTTGAGATCAATCTATCATCTTGACCAACGGAATCTAAAAATAAAAAATTATGACTCAAGAGGTCACTAAAGATATAAAAAAAAAAATAACAAAAGATAATGAAAACTGCTTAAATTTACTGTTGGCCCCCAAACTATATTAAGAACGAATTGGAACTTTGGTCCCCAATAGAAAATTTGAGTCTATTGAGTCCCCCCAATGATTTTTTTAATGGTCCTCATTACTAACTCTGTCTAGATTGACCAAATGTAGGAGCTTGTGTAACTTTGCTAAAATATGAGAGTTTTTAAATGCATACAATTTCGATCTCTTATATATTTTTATTCCATCACTCAACACTAGTGATCATTTGTTCTCCCCTCCACCATAACCAGCCACCAGCACCAAAAATTATAATCCTGTTGAGAAATAATACTCCTACTTATTGTCGATAATTTGCCCAATACAAACATCTTAATTTCCGACGAACTCTACCACATCCATTTACCCACCCTGGTCTTGAGCCTCTCATGCACCCACCCCCCAAATCCCAATTCAAGTGAATCAACTCCTCCCCTCTCTACCACACCTTCTTTTTTGAAGTTTATTTTATGTATTTATTAAGTAACCATTTAAATCCTTCCTTCAACCCTACATTTGACAATCAATCTGGACATAGTTAGTTAATTATGGGGACCATTTTAAAAAATATTTCATACATTGGCCACTTCGCTAATACTTTGAGATCAATGCTACAAATAAGTCCAATGAAAATTGTGTTCAATAGATATTTTCAACTTCATTATTTCATACTTTTCTATTTTTTTTTCATTTTTTCTAATTGAAATGAATGATTAATCTCAAAATCTTAATGGAAAAACAAACAACAAAATACTAATTACAATCAATAATACATGTTGTATTTGGGAAAAGAATTTTGTCCAGACTCACCCTTAATAAAAGTTCTCATGAGTCGTAAGACAATATCTAATTTAATTTTTAAACGGAGTGCAATGTGTCGTTTGGTGGTTTTTGAAAATGATGAAATCAAGACGTGGCACATCATTATGTATTGTGGATTACTTTAAATTTTTCTTTGCATGCAGGTATAGCTTTGTATTTGTTTAAAAAATATCCAGCTTTCACAATGCCAACTAGTAGTGCCATGGGATTGAAATTTGTGACTACAAGGGCTGCTTCTGCATTCAAGAGTGGCACTCACTATCAATGGTGGCAACGCTTAATCTATGCTTGTGAGTTTTACCTTCTACCTACTAAATCTCATGATCTCTACTTCTATATGGCTCATGTTTAATTATTTAGTAACTTTTCGATCAATTAATGATTCCATGTCAAAATATATAATGACGTGCATTACATTCCATATCGAGTCTTTGGATCCATATGTACCCTATAAACCATGCCACCACCAACCCTGTTGGGTGGGATAGGCATTTTGCACACTAAGAGCAAGTACATTAGATGAGCTTAAATAATTTTTTGCTATTTTATCTAAAAGAAACATAGAAAAACAGTCTGCACCAAATGAGGTAAAATAGAAGCTAAAATGGATTTGATGAAACGGTTTGGTATTAATCATGAGCAACCCTTTAAACAATTTGTTTCTCTCTCCTGGAGATCATCTGCTCTCTCACTCTTTCCTCTCTCTCTCTCAACGCCTTCTAGTTCTTCCTCTCTTCACCTCTCCACTCCCTCAAGATCATCATCGACTGAGTTCCAATGGTTTGCGATTCCGATCGATGACAATGATTTGTGATTCCAATCGATGGCGATCCCTCTGACGGTGAGTTCCGATGGCGATCTGCAATTCCGATCAACTGCAACTGTGATTTCCAATGATCAATGCCAACTGTGATTTCCGATGTGTACAGTGTACTCGTATATAAATATTCACGATGTATATATTTTGCGCATGTATATCTATATATACATAAAAAAGCATTTATGTTTGCAGGTGTTTAGCACATGAGCTAGCACATGTCACTAATATTGCTAACATGCAAGCAAATGCTAATTAATTATACTTTGTGTTTTTCCTTGAAGATGTTCCTGTGAAGCCGGTCGACTGCATTATAAGCCCCACCCTGACAGTTTTAGTTGATCAGAATCCAATTGATCAAGTTATGGGACGACGGAGTTCGTACAATTGGGCAGCTAGACTTTTGGTGGAATACTTCTGCATTTCCGGTTTGTCATCAATTTAATTAAGCACTACTACAAAAACTTAATTTACCCATGAATCCAATTAACGACCCTGATAATTGTCCCAAAAGCTCCACCCGAATTAATTTCTTCTTCCACGCTCCGTCATTGATTGGTTTTTAGCCAAACCGTCATCTTATAGTTATATTTAACCGCGATTAATTCTTCGTTCAAATTGTGATCTTAACTCATTAATTTTTTATCATTGTCTTCATAATAACTGAGATCTATAACCTTTTTAATTACGGTCGTTCGTCTGAAGTGTGATCTTATCTCATATATCATCACATGCTCATGGTATTAAACTCAGTATGCATTCAACGATAACTTATTGAAAGAAAAAAAAAAACATATCCTATTTAAAAATCAGAAAATCAAACGCATCATAAATTATTTAATTTGATATAACTATGACGATATTCAAACCATTAAAAGAAACCAAATCTCAATCCATTAGAGCTTGAATAAAAAGAAGAACATATTTCAGCTATGAGTTGCACAATCGAATAAGAGCTCTTCTTCTCTACCCTTGACCAAGACACCAGAAAGCCTCAATGTGGAATTAGGGGATGTGATGTGCAGTGGTGTGCATAGTACTATGTTGCGCACCTCCGAGCCGTCAGATCGTGCTTAGATCTCATCTCAGCAATGAACAGTTCTCGATCGTTGGTTGCCGAGATGAGATCCGAGCTGTCGGATGCATAATCCAACGGCTCAGAGGTGCGCAACAAGCTGCACAGCTCCAACCCAAAGTCCCTCAATGTGACAAACACCATTTGGGACATATCAAACTTTTTATTAAGAGGAAAAAATTCACATTATCTAAACACTTATATTTCATATATACAACAGATTTTTAATTAGTAGATGGTAACTAAGTATAACTAAATTTCAAGTGTATAATAGCTTTTGTTAACATATCTTACGATACACAATACATAACCCGATACGATTCATGAAATGAAAGAAATGATGCAGAATAGTATCCTGATTTGAAAACACTACCGACGATGAGATGTCGTAATTTAGGAATTTGTGATTTGCACACTGTCCTTAATGGTAATTTGGTTAAAGGGTAAAATTGTAATTAAAAAAAGTAGAAAAAATTTGAGGTGCAAAGAAGAACTATTTTAGGTTCAAATAGAATTACCCAAAACTTGAATACCACACATCGATCGATGCCGTAGTAAACCACATACCTTTGAATTTCGGGAAACTTATGAAAAAATTTCTCATATTTATATTTTTGAGTTTAAGGATAAGCACATTTTGATATTAAATATAAGGACAAATGTGCCTATGAAAGTGCTTAAAACCCTATGATACCCTATGAAAATGCCTAAAACTCTAGGGTACCCTATATATGAAGTGCCTAAAACACTAAAATCTCATAATAGGAAAGTGCATCATGAAACCCTATGAAAATGCCTAAATATATTTTGGCTTTATGACTAAAAAACTCAAAAAATTGAAGGACCTCCACTAAAAACTATTTTGTCAGCTTCCTTCCCCTAAATGAAAACTATTTTAGCATTCTTATGGCTAATTTTCCCTTGAATTTCCTAAAACCAAAATTATACATACAGAAATTTACAACTCTCTAAATTTACATTCACTGAATTTTATTTTATATTTTAGTTGCATTTTGTTTTTGAACTCGATTTGTACTATAAAGTTAGAATGAAATACTTATTTTTTTATGACACATTATTTCAAGTTATTGTAATTATTGAAGAAAACATTTTTTCTCTTCCTATTTATATACTCCTACAAAAACTCGTTGGGGACCATGCTACAACAATTTTGCATAGGGCCCCACAATGTATAGGGCCGGCACACATCAATCATTACTGTTCTATTTCTTGTTGAATATGCAAACTAACGATGAATAACGGAAAGTTACTACACCGATCCATGAGTACTTTTGTAATTGCAGTGCCTTGTATTAAACACATCAAAAAGCAAAAAGAGATGCATCTTCAAACTCTTGAGCTGGTCAAGTGTTTCTGCAAGGGAATTGCATCTCTACCAGACTCAGCCAGGCACAGGCTACTTACACAAGATGCAATCTTTTGGGCTGCAGGGAATGGGATTCCCGAGATTGTACATGAAATTGTGGAATCATTTCCCGCTGTACTTTGGACTAAAGGCCCAGCAGGCCAGGGTGTATTTATGAATGCTGTTTTAGAGCGTCAAGAGAATGCATTCAACCTTGTATATCAAATGGAAAAGTATTCTCGAGAATTTGCCATATATCAGTATGATAATAAAGGCAACAACATCCTGCACTCGGCTGGAAAACTAGCACCTCCAACCAAACTTAGCCAGATTTCTGGTGCAGCTCTGCAAATGCAACTTGAGTTACAATGGTTTGAGGTATACACTATGTGCTCATTTATATTCCAATTAAATAAACTCAATCTTCTAGAACAAGTGCTCCATCCGCCCCAATTTTTTTGTCCACTTTTTGACATTTACTTGTCCCAAAATATTTGTCCACTTTGAAAGACTACGGAACCAAAAGCAACAAAATTCTCTTATTGTCCCCTACCATTTGAACTAAAGTTATCTTTTTCAAAAAGTTAGGAGGATAACTTTTGGAAAAGTTGAGCATTAATTATAGATACAATTATCGTGTTCCATAAACAAGTTATATTCCGCAAATTGGGATGGAAGGAGTATTATTATCCACTGATAGGGTTTACTTTACTTTAACATTGCAATTTTCACAATTTAGTCTTGGCAACTGCTACAATAAATATCCATATTCAGACGTGGCTGATAAAATGGTCATCTAAGTTTAAATTCATACAAGTTATACAGTGATTGTTATATAAATGCAAATCTGTTGAATTCAAGACAAATACAATGCGTATATACTTACACTATCAAATTTGGTCCATTGTACTACAATTTGTAGCAGTCTTTGGCGTTTTTAAAAAATCAAACATTGAAACGTATCCCATTGTACATTCAATGAGCACCCGATGACTCCTTATTTAGTTTCAAGGCTCTCTTAGGGTGCTCATTGAAAGGCCTTAGAGTCAAAAATTCATTACGACCATTTAGGATAAAATGATCAAAAAAATAAGATCTTCGCACCGGTTCAAATTGATTGAAAATAACAGTGTTAACGATTTTACCAATTTGGAACGTAAAACAAACTACAGGGACGAAATTCGAGTACTTTGAAACTAGAGGGACGAAAGTGAGACAACCGTAAAACTACAGGAACTACTACGAAAATTTGCCTAAAAAAAAGAAGCAATTTCTAAATATGACACTGAACACACTAATAGCTTATTGAAAAAAAATTGGTCTTTGGAGGATATTTCTTGCATTTGCTAATAATTTTTTTACTATCTAAATTTCTCACGTAGAGTTGAATGATAACATAAATTTAGAAAAACGAACTAAAAAACCGGGAAAAAGGTTAAGCCAAACGTGTCTTGGAGCTGTTGCTAGATGTTTCTTTTCTATTTCTTCTTTTGGCAACTTTATTCAATTTTACTAAGCACCCATTACAGGAGAATAGGGGCATACCCCAGAACCTGGCATTCTAGGGGTGGGAATTTCCGACACGAAACAAACCCGATACAAAATTAGCGGGGTTAGGATCAGCTATTTGTGACATGAAACAGGGACATGACATGATACGATAACACGAAAAGCTAAATAAATTGAATTAATGTTGAAAAAATTTTGACATAAACACGACACCACATGCCCACCCCTACTCACCAGTCGTGAGTCAAACTAAAGAACAAGACTACAGAAAAATAGAAACAAAGAACAATGGGGATTACAACACCACAACACCCCCACCCCCCCCCCCCCCCCCCCCCCCCCCCCCCCCCAAAAAAAAAAAAAAAACAAAAAAAACAAAAAAACTTTATGGAATGCAAAATACGTTGCATGCACAAAAGCCTATTCCCATCTGTTCGCTTCACCTGCCATGTGTCCTTGTATGGTCGTGCCTATGTGTGTCGCGTGTCCCTGCTACATAGTCTAGCACGAAGGTTTGGAAAATAGCCCCAAACGGGATCACTATTGCTATCCAATGTAATTATAATTAGAAAATTTCAATCTATTTGCTGAGTCAATGGGGTGAGCATGGGTTGGATGTGGTTAGATTTGACCTTGATCCGCAACCCAATCCGAAGTGATCAGGTTGTCTCCAATTCAAACCGATTTCAACGGTCAGCGGTTTGGAAACCCTCCGTGAAACTACAGCAGGTTGCAATCGGGTTCATCGAATTGGGTTGGGCATGTATGATTTTCAATTGGACATTGTGCTTTCTTCTCGTGTCAGATCGTGGGATTCTTGTCCAAAGTCTCTAAAAGCCTAACTCTGATACCATAGTAAAATATCACCTTCAAAATCAATTGGAAATGAGTAGAGTGGCTGACTCGTATACTAATTGCGGAGATCATGATTAGCCGATGTAGGACAAGCTCTTATAGATGCGATGCCACAATTGTAATCAAATGTCAAAAACTCCTAAAAACATTCTGATTGCATATAGGAACTTTGAAAGAGGAAGTCTCCTGCTCATAGTAGGTGAAGAAAGAGAAATCAAATTCCTTTTGTCTCTTAAAGGAAAGAAAAGACTTAAACAAAAATGGCGATTGGGCGGCATCTAGAAATGAATTGAATGACTGCTAAAATCGATGAATTGGTGAGGTGCATCTAGAAATGAATGGCTGCTAAAATAGATGAATCATCTCCGAAATGTGAATCGGCATGATTCTTCCTCAACTTGTGTTGATACATAAGATTTGTAAACCTATCAATTCAAATTGATTAGGATTTGAACCGCAGTAGGTCATAATATTCAATCAAGAATCGTGGCAACTATGAGTCTACGTCGTCAATTTCAGCCATTCGAATCAGAAACTAATCAGTTTTTACCTGCCCGAGGTTCTTCCAATGTCTTATGGAACTGTTGGATATGTGACTAGACAATTAAACACCAATGTGTGTCATTTGTTTAGTAACCCAGCAAAAGAGAATCACCCAAAAGGGCTTCCGATGGAAATTCCCTTGGTATTAGCAAGGTTTCCTGCAAAATACAAATAAGTACATCAAAATTCCAGTACCGGAATCAAAATGCCAAATATTGATCACCCGAACGACCAAAGGAAAGGAATATATTGATCACCTGAACGACCAAAGGAAAGGAATAGGAAAGTGATTTTGGCACTCGACTTGGTCGCATATATACTCCAATAACTTGTTTTCCAGTATGCTTCGACAAATGTGCTTAATTTTGGACACTGAAGGCAAGTTTTGGAGGGCATTTATAGAAAAGTCAAGTCCAATTCATTTTCTAGAATCAGATGTACCTTCGGAGGGGTATAAGCGATTTTTGGATTGCATCGAAGTGGAGCAGAAAATGTAGAAATCTTCCACAGCAAATATCGATCAAAGAGGTATTATATGTCACCAAGTTTCGTTCCATACAAAGGAAATATGCCTTCACATGGAACACTTGCTCTGCGCTCCAAGCTAGTTCATCAAGTCAAAGTGTTATTGATAATTTCTGACATCTCGCACATGCAAACCATGAGAATATAGGAGCAACTGCTAGGGTAGCCATAGACAAAGACAAAGCAAAATGGGAAAATATAATTCATGTAGCCAACCCCAAATAATAAGGGATCAGCCTTTGTTGAATTGAGTATCATCATCAAAATGGTTGGATGAACGCTAGATACAATGACATCCTTGTGCGAAGAGGTAAAATGCATTATGCCAATATTCATCAAATCCAGATTTATTACAACATTTTTTAGTGTTCTAATATCCAAGTTGACAAACCTTAACCCGACTATGTGGGGCAGCTACATGAACCGTTTACCCCATCATGTTCTCTCTAGGGCCAACTAGTCTCCCTAGCAGTTGCTCATATATTTTCACGACTCATATGTCCATATGAAAGACTAAAGATGGTTCACACCAGCTGCCAATGTCTTCTTCTCTTCTTGCTCATGGATCCTATAATGTAGTTGGAAGCAAAGTTTATCCATCAGATGGTGTAGGTTAATAGAAGAGCTCAATTAACACCAATTTTGAAGATGACAACATCCTTAATGGGGGGAGGAATGAGGATCGACAAAACAAGATTTGAAGTCCAAAAAGTGCGTAGAAAGAGATTCGAAAGGAAACCCCCTATGTTATCAAACCCAGTTTGTTGGACCAACAATAAAACAAATTGGACGACTAGGTTCTCAAATTCAAAAATCCATGCAAATGGGTTAAACGAATTTATCTATCATATTAAAACTTCGTGTGCACAAAAATGAAGAACTGATGGCCCCAGAAATGCATGCATGCTAGGATATTGTCTCACAGCAAAAAGTAAAAATAGTTGTTTCACAATGATATTTGTGCTTCAGTATTCTATCACTACATGATGTCTTTGGTGGAACAACTCGTGGTGGCTTGACATATATGTAATTCTTGGGAGTTCAATGGTGCGTTCATCCTTTTTTTTTTTGGAAAGGCAAAATTTTTTATTAATCTCTAAAAAAACAAAGATCAATACAATCTTTCACTTTTTACAAAAATAAAAAGAGGATTGTTAACGTACTCAATTATCGTTGTTTAAGGTATTTATGGCCGTGGTGCCATATATGTAACCATTTTGGACCTAATGATGACACTACAAGAAAATTCACATTTTACAACGTTTGAAAAACGCTATGAAATGATATATACAACGTTTTTCCAAACGCTGTATTAGCCCATGGTGTAAAAAGTCTAAGACTTAAGACACGTTTTTAGAATTTTGACTTAAGACAGCGTTTTTTAAACGCTATAGAATGTGGGCTTTAAACAGCGTTTTTAAAACGCTGTAGAATGTGAAGTTTCTATAACATTTTAAAAACGCTATAAAATGTGAAGTTTCTACAGCGTTTTAAGAACGCTATATTAGCCAATTTTTTGCATTTTTCTTAAAACTCTATAAATACCAATATATTACTATTTTCAAATAAGATCATTGTAATTTCATTTAAGAAACAAAAATGATTTATTTCATTCAATACCAACCATATGCAAATGTTAATATACAATAAACAATTCAACCATTGAATAAAGATTCATTACATTAACTTGGGAAACAATTTCCCAACAAAAACTACATAAAAGAGCCTGACAAATTGGACTCATTGAAAAACAACTAACGGAATTCTATTTTTCTGAAAATGTAATCATGCACTAAGCCAACCATCTCATTCTGCAGATTTTCTTTACTTGAAACTTACTTCTTTGCTGAGCTTATATCTTTTCTGCTCTCAAAGCCAACCACATAAATGGGCTACTTGAAACCCTCCAAAATATGAAAAATATGTCCGTAGATTGAAGTTGTATCAGATGTTGTAGCAACAAAAATCATCCCCGAATAGATGCAGCACGTACTAGAAGTCTGAAGAAAAACAATTGCAGCAAGAGCTATAATTCCTCCTCGCCTAGAAGATTAAAATTTGGCTACCTGCATTTAGGGAGAAAAAAAAGAGAGGGCAAGTGTCAAATTATGTAACAAGGTCCTAGGTTAAAAAGAAACTTATAACAATACTAAGCAAAAGAAACTAATGACAAACAATATGGATCCATTTGGATAGATGTGGATTTCCAATGAAGAGCTTCATATAATTATTTGACAGGAATAGGAGACTCGACAATGTCATAAAATGGAAATAGCTCGAGTTTAGAAATGATAATCTGTGTGGCAACTTCGTCACGACCATAAAACATTCAGTCCACATATTGGCTATATGATATCAGCAAAAGCTAGCATCTCCAGAACAATACACCATAACAATAGAAGGCAATAGTTCTAGCAGAGAACAATAATAACACTAGAAAGATAGCAACACCAGAAATAAAAGAGGGCATTTTATGCACGTAGAGGACAATGTATGCATCTAACCGTGCTTCAAATCACATTACCACCGGTACAAAATACATGAAGTTACCCCTCTGGTCCTAAGAAACATTCAATACTTTTAGCAGATTGGAATGATAGCCTATGTACTCAAAATAGCAGCCGATGAATCAAAGCTTTACCAATATTGATTTCCATGTGTGGACTAAACAAGGACAAACTGCAGAACTTAATAGGTTATTAACAATACTAACTACACGTATAGTTTCCCCATGACCCTGCAATTGGTTGCAGATACATGGGACGAATAGAAGATCACCAGCTCTCTACAACGAACATAGAAGCATAATTACTATTAGCCAAAGAATGTAAGAGTAACCTTCACGTCATCACAAACAGTTCTTTAAGACATTAATACCCTCACGCATGATTGATGGCTACTGTAGTTTTCGCATCAATTTCTTTTGGTGTTATTGCAGCAGCAAAAAAAGTAACTGGAACGTCTGGGACAAAATATAGAATAGCAAGTGTCCCTCCTATGTCTTATCTGTGTCCCAAAGCCGAGTGGATTTTGATTATGGTTTAAAGTGCTCTAGTTTCAACAATGGTGGCAATATATCAAAGGTTTTGTTTCTCTTTTGCTAGAGAAGTACCACAAAACCTAATCAGATCACTGATGGAAATCACACCACCTCCTTTTGAGGGAAAAAATTGAAAATCCAAAGTACAAACTAGTACCGTAGCTCGGCACTTAGGAAAATAGGATAAGTGTAGGTACTGCTATTATCTCATTCCTAGTTGAATCCCTTCCAAAATATCATTCCTAGTTGAATCATTTGTAAAATTCCGGAAACCAACCCAGTTCCTAACTATGTGTTTCGATATGCGGCAATCACCATGGCTAAACTGTACTGCACTATTGGCTGAACCAAAAGGTTTTAAGGTTCAGCAATGGAGAGCTGCTGAACATGATACAAAAAATAATGTCAAGTCAATTCCACATGCACCTTGAGATTGAATTAGATAAAAAAAAGCGATGAATGGTTTCAAGTACAAAGCAGAGCTTAAAAACAGGAACTTTTCTTTTTCCCTTTCTCGTTGAAATAATAGCAAAAGTGAGTAGGTGTCTTACAGCATCACTATCATCTGCTGGGGGAAGCTCTCTCAATAAGATCGAGTCCACAGTAGCCAGATCATAAATCAATGCAAACATTTTTCTTAAGATTGCGATGCATATCTTGCATCATTAAAATGCATGAAAGTTTCAATGTTATTTGGAAACATAAGAACAAACCTTGAATGGCATGCCAACAACAAGCTTAGCTGCTAGCGATTTGTATAGGAGTTCTAGTTTCTGGCAAGGCAAAAGAGGATAAAAGCTATCAAGATGCAATTCAAAACAAATAAACTGATTACCGGTAGCTGCTGAAACATACACCAAGTGTCTAGTGCTAAGAGAAACATATTAACAGAAAATAAGATACATAGGGAGACTACAAGAGAAGAAAAGAGTTATCCCTACCACATTTAACGCCAGGTGTTACAATAACATAATGGAGCCACTATAACTTTCTGTTTGTAAATTAAGCAATCTGAAAAGTTAACGAGAATGCTCAGCCCTAAGCCCCTACCAAATCCCCAAAAGTTGAAATCTGACCTCTTTTTGGATTGGCAATTGACCAGTTCTGCGTTGGAAATCAAAGTAATGCCTGTGCTTCTCTTCAAATGGAGCCTGATATAAAATACCCAGACAAGCTAATTCAAAAGGTTCTTCAAGGTTAACACCAAATTGCAATGATTTGATGTTATACGGCTGCAGCTTTAGTCTTTCTTCCTTATTTCGAGCATCCCATATTTTTGTGACTAATCTCGACTTGAAGGCTCTCCATAGATCATCCATTTGCTGAAAAGTATCTGCTCTCTCCCATTCTCCATCCAGCTTGAACTGAACCTAACATTTTGTTGTAACTTACATGAAATTTTATCAATTTTTACTTCCACAAGAATTAAACTTCACCAACATACTATACCTGAATTTAATTCCAAAGAAATTCTATCGTTCCTGTATAGAATGAAGGTTTTGCCAATCCGAAGGGCTGCTCGCATTTCAGTTCTGACTTTGTACGAAGTTTTAATGTTCTCATGTGTAGCATCAATTGCTGCATTAACTCGATCAACACCATCAGATGCTAATCTGAGTTTGACTGCTTTAACCCATTCTCCATGATTTGCTTTAAAATCGTATCTGAGATCAAGGCTTCGATTAAATGGCAATATCACATTACAACTTACATATTAACAATTTAAAAAGTAGAAATCATAGTTCAGACATTCTTCAGAAAAATAACAAAGGGAAGAGTTTCAGCTATTTTTTTCGTGCTTAATGGAACTCAAAACAAGAACTAAAATCTGTGAACTAAAATCAAGGTTTTCTTAGTTGTTGGAGCTAGGTATTTCAAATTTCCAGCCACCAGAGAAGATGGTGTCATCTGTTACTACGTGTTGTTGTCTTCCTCTGATCGTGAGAGAAAAGGATGGGGGCTAGGGTTTGTGCTTATAAGCTGCAGGTATTTTGGTCATTAGATGGTTTAAGCAAGTCTATCTTTGTCTTTTCGCATTGGAGGAGTGTGGACTGGACTACCAATACCATGTCCAATAGAGGATTCCCAACACCCCCAATGACCGGACTACTAGTTCCTTGGGCTTCCCAATCCTAACCTCAAATGTGCAAACAAACAAGGTATTGTGAGACCCATGAGATTCATACTCCCAACCCACAAGCTGCTTATCAAACGGGCCCTATAAGTACCCAAAATGGACATGTTCACTCAAGAATAGGAGAAGAAATTATTACAATATCAAGAATCCCTAGACTAATTTAATGATGATATCATTTCTGCCACAATTTTCTATAAGTCCACAAGGTTCGATGGCACCCACTAGAATGCAAGTTTTCCCGCCCTGATGGGTGGATAAATATGGTTTTTAAAGAGGTTCTGGACAACCAATATTAAACTATGCATAGGGAATGCGAACAGCTTTCACCAGACAGCCCGGGGGTTCCCTGCAACGGTATTTGTAGCCATTATTTCTCTCCCTTTTTTGTTCGAATTTAATTGAGAGAACCTTGCACCACCAGAATCTAAACCTGTGTAACCCAAATGCTCAAACAAACACATATGATGAAGAGTTTGAGGCAAAATCGCGAGTAGAGAATAGTTTGGAGTGAATCAACACAAAAGCCCCAATATCTTTTCTGAATTAACACTGATACAGCGATTAAAGTAAACCCTATAATAATAAGTCCATAATCTATGCAAATCCTTCAAAGACAAGCTATTAAATGAAGATTAAAACCCTAGCCTTCTATTTCGGCAAGACTTAAGGAAATTAAAACAAACCTGCTGAGGACTCTCCGAACTATGTCCGAATATGGCTTGAGTCTTCTCCGACTACGGAATGAGGAAGCAGAAGAACGATGTAGGTCGGGAGATTAGTAAGGCCGAAAGGTTAATCCATCAGATATTAGAGAAATAGAGAAAGGAACAAACCTGTTATTCACAATCAGAACCCTAGAATACCAGAAGATCGATCTATTAGCTGCCATCACCAGTTCGCACAACCTTGAGAAACCTAAAACCAGTTCGCAAGAAAACGACGGAGAAATCTGCCACCAGCCTAAAATCGATTCGAATTTTTCATCAAGGGGCGTGCGACTTCGGGCGCTAAGGATTGGCGCTCCAAAATTTTGATGGAACGCTGTTATTCACTTTAATGAAACGCTATTATACTTAGGCGCGAACGTTCCCGTTGTTTCTGATAAGTAAACGCTATCGTTGAGTCCCTATAACAGCATTCCTAAAAGAACGCTGTCAATTAGTGCCATAAAAAGGCAAATTTGTTGTAGTGTGATTTGTGTTCACTTTTGAAAAAAAAAAAACTGATCGAGGGCATTGGTCTAAAACTAATTTAATCAGTGTTAATTTTTTTTTAATTTTTTTGTTAAAATGATAGGAATCTTTATTGATGATAGAATGAATATTACACCCAAACTAAAAAAAGCAACCATAATTGTCCCCTTCCACTTTCTCAATCAAATAAATACTTAAAAAATAAGAACATATTTTCAAGTTTAAAAATAATGAACTTACTAAAATAATTTTTCAAATTTTCTTGTAAGGTTTGATTTTATAAAATAAGATCCATATTATATATATTTTGATTTCAGTAAACCTCTTATTTTTAAGTTTAAATATTGCAAAAAAGTAATGATTTTTTTAAGGAGGAAAATTGGAACGGGGTACAACTGGAAAACCAATTACTGATCATTTTTTTACAAAAGGCTAAAGTGTTACACTAGGTAGATCAAGGTAATTAATGATAAAAAATGACCGAGATAGACCCAGATATCTGTACCTTATCCGTCTTTCAGTAGTGGGTATAAAATTCTTGATGATTAAAAAATAGGTGGATTAAAAAGTATTGATCTTGATGATTTTGCTTTTACTTTTAATTCTTTTAATTTTCGGTGAAAACCTTCAACCCATTGGCAATGGTCACGAATAATCCCTCCTGTTGAGGCAGTCCCCGTCACCGAGTTAAAGCCTGCCTCCATCCGTATTTAGTTTAACAAAATTAGCTCCTGGAGGGAACCAACCAACAAGGATCGATAAAAATCTTGGCTTTTACTTATTTTTTTTTTTTTTTTTTGTATTTTAGAAAATGGGAAAGCATGAGAGTGATCATTAATTGGTATAGATATCTGGGTCTATCTTGGTCATTGTTTAATTAATTATCTTAATCTACCTAACATAATATTTTAGCCTTTTGTGAAAAATGATGAGTAATAGTAATTGGTTTTCCAGTTGTACAAGAAAACGTTTCTATATGGTTATTTAATTAAACTGATTAGTTCACACCAACGTACTCCATAATTGAGTGGGAAGGCAGGCACTCTCATAGGATTCTAAGAGAGTTTAATTGACTTAATTATTCTTTAATTATTATCCACGAAACCTCTGTAAGATTTCTCTTCATTTTCCTAAAAGGCAGACTTTGTCAACGCTCATATGGATAGCTGTCATCCATGAACTTACGACCAGTGTTGTTAAAATCGTACGCTACGTGATACGTAACGTACGATACGTATCGTATGTAAATATATACATATTGGCCTTCGAATCGTATTTGAACAGAAAATCGTACGACACAGTGGGCGTATCGTACGAGTCGACGAGGTAGTATCGTCCGATTTTCGAACACAGTAAAAACTTACCTTTTTAAATCCCCGATTCAACTTCAATCTCTTACGAGCCATACCCTAACTCTTTTACCCACCGAGATACACCATGGACGACTCCTAAGCCCTAGCCGACTCCACTCTCCGATGAGTCTCTGATGCAATCAACGGTGAAAGGATTCCTCTCTCCGACTACTACTCTCCAATCTCTAAAGCTTTGCTCTTTTCGTCGACTGAGAGGCAGTGGCGGACCCAGGAATTTGACATAGCGGGGGCACCGATTTTCTTTGTAACGCCGTAATATGTGAATTACAGTTAAACACATTCACACCAAAATAATTTTAACATTCATGATAATGTAATAATTTAAAAGTATATATGCATTTTAATAACAAACTATTTGGGCAAATTTGCGCATCTTGATTATATGTGTTAAAACAAAATTATCACATGTTTATTAGTTATTTTTCTATTATTAACTCTACAAGTACAAGTTTCGGAGACCAAAAATATAGAAATACAATGTGCGAATTCATATTGAGTACTACACAAATGATTGAAAACGTTGGGAGTAGAGGAAACCTTGGTTGTGAAAGAGTTTTAGTGGATGGGGGAAACCTTGGTTGTGAGAGTTTTGTGCATTTTGAAAAAAGAATAAAATAAAGAACGGAGTGCAGGGAATCGAACCCTCGCCTAGGCTTCCTTATTGCAGGTTGCTTACCATTGCACCAAACTATAGCTTATTGTGCATGTTGGCATATATAATATATATACACAAACTCGGGAAATTATTTTTTTTTACAAAAAAGGTGTGGGTCTATGGTGGGTCCGCCCATGCTGAGAGGTATGGTTTTGGTCCATCCGATCTCTGAAACTGTGCTCCTTTCATAAATCTGATCCTCTTAGGAGACTTTGAGAGATTTTGTGCTCTGTTTTCTTTATTTTTCGGTAAAGTCGTGCTCTACTGCTCTGTTTTTGTTGTTTTCTTTAGTTGTGTGTGTGTATATATATATATATGTATGTACAGTAGCAGCAGGCAACAGACAGCACCGACCCTTTATGGCTTTATATATATATATATATATATATATATATATACACACATAATACAGTAAAAGCCCACTGAAGTGGAGTTTTATGTTTGACTGATTGACTCCATTATTCATGTTCACTTGTTCACCTACCAGTCTGCCACAGTCCACCGACCCTTTTTCCTCTGTTTTCAAATCTCTTTCTTGGGACTACTACTCCATTAAAATAAGTGAAGCATGTGCCTTTCTCATTCCACTAAAGAGACAACAAAAACATAACACTGTATTTTTTATTTATCATCACAGTTCACAGAGCACTATATTTTATTATTTCAATATCCCATAACTTTCTTTTATAATTTTAAATATTTTTTTATGCAATCTTTTGTATTGTAGTGTAGTGTTATGGCTCCACCAAAGAAGAAAAGTAAGAATGCGGTAGATAGAGGACGTAAGTTTCTAATACTTGATCTTTTGGTACACTTCACTCTTTTGGAACACTTTAGATGGCTTAAGATGTGTTATTTTGCATCCTAAATGCTTTTCTTTTTCATATGTCCTACCAATTTGTAGTTTACTGCAATGTATTTATGATTAATTAGTGTAAATTAACTTTTGTTATCATATCTTACGATACTCGATATGTATCCTGATACGATACGAAAAATCATAAAAACGATACACGATACGTATCCCGATTTGAAAACCTTGCTTACGACATTCCTGGAGGAGAAAATCTTATTTGCGAAGCTTTTCCGTGGAGAAAGGCTTTATGGAGCCCAATCAGGCGTGTTCAAATTATTTTTGAATGGTCTTGATTGAAAATTAATTTTGACATGTAAAAATTATGGTCAAAATTGAAAAGCAATCATTGCCGAAATGGATGGGGAAAAATTGTGCTAAGCCAGGAATAAGGCCCCCGTTCGGCTAAGCCAACTGGCTTATTTTTTTGTCATTTTTCAAATTTTTTTGTATTTGTTAGTTTTTTTTCAATTTTTTTGAAATTATTGTATCGTCATGACGAGAAATCTAAAAAGTAAAAAATTACGATTGAAACCTAATTTTTTTGAATAAAGACAAAAATAAGCCAATAAGCCAATTTTTTCGTCTTTATTCAAAAAAATTGAATTTCGATCATAATTTTTTACTTTCTATATTCTTCTAGACATGACGATGCAATAATTCCCAAAAAATTGAAGAAAAACTAACAAATATGAAAAATATTTAAATAAGGACAAAAAATAAGCTAGTTGACTTATTTAGCCGAACGAGACCTAAGTTCCAGATGCCGCAAAAAAAGCTTTACGTATGTGGACTTGCTTATGATATAATTACTATGTCAACCTTATTTGACTATTAAAAGTAATTTTAAGGCGATTAGAGAGGTATGTGTTATTCATTTTTGGCAATTAAGCTACCAACACCTAAGAAAACACCTCGTATTTCACTCTTACTATATTTGAAGACAAATTTCTTCGATTTTTATAGATACAAGTGTGTAGAGCTTCAAACTAAAACATATTTAGTCTTGGCCCACCACAATTGTAGGGTTCATAGATGCTATAGTGCGGGAGATGCACAGTGGCGGAGCTGAGACATTTTGCCAAAAGTTTCTCATAAATTTTTTTTGAGCTCAATTAAGGACACGCCTTTTCTGAATTAAAGGGTTGAAACCAAATGTAAGAACAAGTGTGTTGCAAGATTAACAAGATACCCGTCTCCAAAACTAGTGCAATTTCACTAATAATTTAAAATTTCTAATTTACACAAAATTCAAAATATCAGACTACAACTCTGGAGAACAAGACTGGCCGGTGACCCCAAAGTTAGTGAAATTTCACTAATTCTAAAAATTCGTAAGTTAGAAAGAAAAAAAAAAAACAGAAAATAGGCCAGCAACCGAAGTAAGTAACATTGAACTCATGAAAAATCCTAATTTAGCATAAAAGCTTTAAAAAAAAAAAAAGGGAACTGATTTTCGCGCTCTAAGATTTACTGCAGGCGCTCCACCTTTTTATTTTTATACTGTGATGTTGCTGGCAACATTAGTGTATATTTTGTTTTTACACTGTGATGTTGTCAGCAACATCACAGTATAAAAACAAAAAAGATGGAGCGTCTGCAGTAAATCTTGGAGCGCGAATATCAATTCCAAAAAAACGTGGTGAATAGTCACTAGTTTATTGGTAAGTGTTTCACTATTTTTTTAATAACAATTTTGGTTTTGAAAACTTAATGAATGCTCACGAGGTTATATATATCCAGTGGAGTGTCACTAGTTTTTTTTTTTTAAAATTTGTTATGCGCCCAAATCTAGTGAACGTTCATTAGTTTTTATAACCTCCATGGCCGGAGGCCATCTCCATTGACTTCAAAAATTAGCTGAGAATAACAAAGGTGGCATTAGGTGGGGACTTGGTGTACATGTGGGAACCGAAGAGGGAGCAACAATCGGTGTCTCGTAGCTGGAGAAGATGTCATCTTTCGTGTTCTAATGCGAATGAGGTGGAGGAAGGGGAGGTGGCTGGTGGAGAAACGGAGGATCAAGGTGAGGGAGGAGGGGGCGAAGGGAAGGGTTGTCGATGAAATCGGTGAAGAGGTGGGCAGTTTAGTCCACATAAAGTTTCTCTGTCCTTATACTTGGTCAAAACCTTTTTGAGGGATTCAACAACCCTATTCATCACACAACGATCCAAACACAATAACTTACACAACCTTTCACATACATTTGGAGCCCACACATAGTGTGTGGAGCCCACGTGTATGTGAGAGGTTGGATTTGGTGTTGTGTTTGGATTATTGTGTGAGTATCTGGATCTATCTTGGTCATTGTTTAATTAATTACCTTAATCTACCTAACATAATATTTTAGCCTTTTGTGGAAAATGATTAGTAATAGTAATTGGTTTTCCAGTTGAATAAGCAAACGTTTATAGATGGTTGTTTAATTAACACTGATTAGTTCAAACCTACCTACTCCCTAATTGAGTTGGGAAGGCAAACTCTCATAGGAATCTCTCCATAATTATTCTTTAATTTTTATCCACGAAACTTCTGTAATATTTCACTACATTTATGAGATCACAGATTCACAATTAATAAACCCAAACTCCAATCAGGTGGTGGTCCCTCATGTTACCCTGTTGAATGAGGATAATGCCAGGCTGTCTCCCTATTACCAAAATTAAGATGTTTAGGCCCAGTAGCTTCATACCTGGTCGATTGACTAATGGCAATATCATCATTACCCAAGAGCTTCTCCATTCTCCGAGGAAGAAGAAAGGAAAAAAAATAAGGCATGATTTTTAAAATAGATCTTGAAAAAGCATATGACGATGTTTCTTGGAAATTCCTTCTTGATACTCTCCTATTCTTTAATTTGAATGCCTCATTGGTTTCCCTCATTATAAGCTGCGTCTCTAATGTCAAATTCTCCATCCTTTGGAATGGGGAAGCCCTAAATGAATTTTCCCCTGGCTGTGGTCTTAGACAAGAAGACCCTTTATCCCCATTCCTCTTTGTCCTATGTATGGAAAGATTATCGCTTCTCATTAATGATAAAAGCAGCGAAGGAGGCTGGAAGGGGTTAAAGGTTTCCCAACACTCATGCCCCCTCACTCATTTATTCTTTGCAGATGACCTTATTCTATTCGGTCAAGCTAATATTTCCACTTGTAGGAGCATCATGGAAGTGCTTAACACGTTTGTGACATATTGGGACAGACCATTAACTTTGCCAAATCTAAATTGTTTGTTTCTGCTAACATAATTAGAAGAAAAGCCAGAAGGTTAAGTAATTTGTATGGTATTCCTCTCACCAATGATCTGGGCAAATACCTTGATATTCCCCTTTTTCACAGTCATGTTAATAAGAATCATTTTAATCAAATTATTGAAAAATTTCAACACACTCTTTCTGGCTGGAGTTCCAACACCCTTATGCTCGCGGGCAGGGTCACTTTGGCCCAATCTTTCACTACTACTATCCCTAGTTACACTATGCAGACTATGAAGCTACCTGCTTCTGTTTGTGAGCATCTTGACATGTTAAACAGAAACTTCCTATGGGGGGACAGCCCTGATAGGAAAAAGTTGCATCTGGTCAAATGGGATAAAGTGTGCAAAGATAAGGATTGTGGTGGATTGGGTATTAAATCCGCAAAAAAATCAAAATTTGGCTTTGTTAACGAAGCTGGGGTGGAAAATGTAAGCTTACGAGGACTGCCTTTGGGTTAACATCATGTGGCCGGGTCTCCACAAAATTCGGCTCTGTTCAAGATTCTTTCAAAAGGAACTTTTAGAAAATTAAGGTAGTTTCAAGCTAAAAAATTATGTGTTTACGCAAATATTTTTTTTATCAACATGGATCTTATTTGATAGATCTCATTAAGATTTTTTAAATACTACAAAAAAATTTCAAAATTATTTTCATTTTTATTATATTTGAGCTTAAAATTATGTTATTTTTAAAAAAAATGTTTGAAAAGATAGCGCAACAACACCTTATTGTCCCAACTGAAGTAATAATTGCCAACTACTAATCCCCAATCCCCTCTCTCTGGTCTCTTGTTCAAAAATTTATGGATATTTTTTTAAATTTTTGTGGGACCTAGAATGAGCCCAAGTATGTTTTTCCTTGCGTGGTTCCCTGCAAATCGTCCTTGCGATTAGAATTTCCGTTCTTGAGCTCTACTAAGCTCTGCTATTCGCAGGGAAGAGTTGTAGGGAACTACGCAAGGAAAAATGCTTTTGGGCTCATTCTGGGTCCCACAAAAATTTAGAAAAATATTCATAAATCTTTTAATATTATTTTATGAGGTTCTGTAAAAAATCAGCTGCAACGGATATCGGTAAGTATTACTTTTGGATTCATTGGACGAACTGAACAGTTTCGTCCCTACGAATCCAAAAGTAATATTTACCGATATCCGTTGGAGCTGATTTTTTACAGGATCCCATTAAATAATATTTAAAAATTTATGGATATTTTTCTAGATTTTTGTGGGACCCAGAATGAGCCCAAGCATATTTTTCCTTGCGTGGTTCCCTGCAAATCGTCGTTGCGATTAGAATTTCCGTTGATAAAGGGGGGTTTTGGATGTTTTTTCTTATTTTGGCTCTTTAATTTAGTCTAAAGAAGAGAGTAAAGAGAGAGATGTGGATACCCTTAGCCTTTTACCAAAATTGTTTTGAATTTGAGTTAAAGGGACGTGTGTGGGTCCCCTTATTCTCAAAATTTTGAGACCAAAATTTTAAATTTTCTAGCCAATTTAAAGGGGAAGTGGGGCGGAAGTGCGGGACCCTCCATGCCATTGTTGTCTGCGCGTTGTGAATGGGGCAGAGTGGGACCACTACTGGCATTTCCACTTGACTACTAAGAGAATTCGCACCAAGCTCAACAAATTTTGGACCAAATTAATCCTCAAAATTTACATTTTTTAGTTTAGCTAGTGACTTTCATATAATCATACAAAATCAGACTATTTATTCTCACTCTCTTTCTAATAAAATATTCACACTTAATCATAGTGTACACCGGATCCATTCACAATCTGCTCCACGTGTCCTCACCACGGAAAGAAGTAATTCATCTCTGCCCTTCAATTAGTTGTTCCACGTGCCCTCACTGCTCACCATTGAAAGACACCGGAAGGCCGCCCGGCTTGCCAAATATTCTTCCCAAAGAAGAACAGAGCATATACCAAACTGCTCTCTCTCTCTCTCTCTCTCTCTCTCTCTCTCTACCTACCAGGAACACGAAGCTGAAGATCGATCAAGAAGGTCAATCGACTCCATCTCTAAAGATCCATCAACTTCAGCAATTGAAAGTGATAGGAGCAACAGGCATGGGTTCAGCAAGGTCCTCGGCTCCACCATCTCCCCAATAAAATATTGGGATTTATTAGAGAACGAGTGAATAGGGACTCGTTTCATCAGCCGAGGTACTGTAGCAATTTCATAAATTTTGTAATTTGGCGATGAATTTGTTGAGTCTGATGTTGGGGTTTTTTTCAGTGTTTTGAAGGTTTTTACTCGTTAGTTTAGTTTAAAGAGGGAAGAGGCGAGCCTCGTGCGGATGCTCTAAGAAAACACGGTTTTCTCTTCTATAAATAGTCTAAGTTGTATCAGTCACTCTCTACTCCGAACCCAATACCGATCTCACTCCAATCTTGATTTCCCTCAGAATCCAATACAGATCTCACTCACAGATCCCGGCAAACTTTGCACATTCCGGTCATTTGTTGGCAAAAATTAGGTAACTTTTATTGTGTTTTTTGGTAGAAATCAGTAGGGTTTGGTATTGTGTTTTATTGTAGAAATCATTGGAGCTCCTAATTACGTTGTAAGTAAGTTTGGTTCCATAATATGGGTAGAACCAGTTATACAAACATGTATCTTTCTCTCTCCTACATCGGCAGCCAAATGACGGTAATACGGATGTTGAGGGAAAGATCAGAGAGGTGAGAGCTTTTTTATGGAAGGGATGATTATTTGACTTTTGTTATCTTTCTTTTAAGGGGAGTGAGTTTTGCACCGCCCAAAGTATTAATTAACCACACTCTCAAGTACAGTCTTTTTTCTTCTTTTTTTTTTTTTTTTTTAATCTTTTGGTTTAAACATATGAAAAAGAAAGCTTAAATTACCCAAAAAAAAACCATGTGATAAGAAGAAAAGGAAGAGAAAGGGTAGGGATCCTCTCCGGTTACTGTCTTGGACAGTTCATTTTTTTCTCACACTAACGTAATTTTATCAATAAGAATATTATTGTGAGGTCCTTTTTTGAGAGAGAACCTAGCAATTGTTCTAAATATTTACTGGAGAGATCCAGATCCTCAATATTCAGAAAAATTTATTGTACTCGGTACGTTATTTTGCTATTTCTTTTCACTTTCTTCTCAAACCAAGTAAGGGAAATTTTTTTTTTTTAATATTTCGTTATTTTCTTTCTTTTCTGCAGGATCCAAAGGGTTTGTTTGGAAGCTATGAAAAAGAAGAGAAAATAATTTTTCCGTGACTCCCAAATTAATAGAAGTGATAATTGGAAGTTGTTTTTTTTTTGGTAGAGGTAAAATACAAGGCAATTAACCGACTATTGAAGAAATACTGATCGTAGTTCTTGCTCATGGCTTCTTCATCCAATCAACCAGACGAGAATAAGGCCGTCAGCACTTCAGAACCAGGTAGAGTTAACCTCACATCCTTTTCCTCTTCGATAGTGAAGGTAAGTTCATTTTACAAGCTTGGTATTTTAGGGATTCAAGGGTTGTTTCTAGTAGTGAAAATTTTATAGATTTTTATTTGTGACTGACAAGTATGTTGTTATCACTATCCCTATTGTCTGTGTTAGGGTTTCATCCTTATTCTCCCTACCTAGTTAGGGCTTTTTCCCAGAGAGCTCCTTTCTCTCCGAATCAGTCCAGTTTCTCCCGTTTTCTTCCACACTTGCCTCCTGTTGCGGGGAGGTGGGGCCGCCGCCCTTCATGGCCCACCTCCCCCGCTCTGTTTTTTGCCGGCCACCCACTCTCAATCCCAGGCCAGCCTCCAGAATCGGATCTTGTTTCCTCAACCTCTCCGCCGCCTTTCTCGTATCACCGTCGCGATCTCCCTCACCATCACCACTCCTTCCTCATCTCCTACCCCTATCACCTCCCACCCTCCTCTCTACCGCTCTCAACCCCGCTTCTCCCCTCAGCATGGGTCCGTTTTTTTTGGTCAGATCTGACCTATGGTTGATGTTGGGTGGCTTGTGCACTCTTCGGCGAATAACAACTCCGGAGGCCGACGGCGGCGGCTTTGGAGCTTCGTTCCTGTACCGGGGAAGCAGCCTGATAGCAAACTCGATCTCACTCAGAAACTCAGTAGTGCGACTCAGTGGGGCAACTCAGTGGGCCGAATCAGTTGGTATCTCAGTGTATTGGGCTTCTCTCTAGCTGTTTTTTTTTCCTTTTTCTCCTTTGTTTCCGTTGTGTAGATGTCTGTTAGTTTTCAACTGTGCAAGTTGCGAGTTAGAACGGTTGTCTTTGGCCGTGTTGTCGTCCAGATTCCATTTGCGCTTTCTCGGGTTTGAGCTGGGGTCCGTTGGGATTCTCTATTACCTGGACCTAGATTGTTTCCTAATCTAGGCGTTTCGTCAGTCCTGCTTCTGCAGGGGGTGCCTGTGTCAAAGTTTTGGTAGTTTTGGTTCACTCCTGTATCTTAAAATAGGCGTGTATATCAAAAGATTCTTTTTTTTTGAACTGTCCAAAATTGTGTAGACACAAAAAAAACTTAACACATTTTACCACATCGTTTCCATTAAAAAAAAAAAACGTAAAAATTTTAACTCATTTTACCAATTGGTTACCAATAATAAAGAAGTTTTTACCAATTTAACAATTTTTTCACTCACATACCCAATAAAAAAAAAATCAGTACCGCAAATAATAACTTGACATTTTTCAACAACTTATTCACTACCAAAAACACTAAACAACTTTTCAACCACAATTAAAAATCTATAAAATTTTCACTAGCAGAAACACTCTCTAAGAAGACCTGCCCTGTAACACTAAGATTTTTGAGCTTTTTCTTATTTTGTCCTTAATAAATTTTTTTTTAATTTTGCGACAAACTTTTGTAGATTATAGATTCGTCTCAACAAGAACAAAAGAAAAAAATTATGAATTTAATCCAAATATTTTTAAAAATATTCATATAGTTTAGACCAAGTTTCAGGAAGTTTTTTTTTTGTCTTTATTAAAAAATTAAATTAAATTGTTCGTTTGCTACAAAATGTTTGTGATTAACCAGAAATTTTTTAGTTGTTGCTCGGTTTTAACCAACAACTTTTTAGCCGTTACCCAGCGTTACGAATGAGAGGAATCGAAAAAATATATATATTTTTTAGTTTTACCCTAATATTTTTTTAATACCTGAGAGACTTTATCTTGGATATTTCCAAAATATTTGGGTAGAAGTCATAATTTTTTTATTTTAAGCCGACTTTTTGTGTTTTACAAATTTTTTTAGTAAGGACAAAATAAGAAAAAACTCAAAAATCTTAGAATAGAGAGCGGGTCTTCTTATGCTCCGTTCTGCTAAAATAATTCTATTTTAAGTATTTATTTTGTACTTTACGAGATATGCCATTTTCTCATCATATAGCACATTTAATTTAAAAAATATTTAGTCAATTTTTTTTTTTGGATACACAGAACTTGGGTTCAATTTTTAGATCTACCTGCCTATTTTAGAGAGAGAAGGCTATGTATGTGGAAAGAGAAAAATATGTGTCAGTACTAATGCCTCAAATGGTGGCAGACTTATGGACATGAAAATTTTATCTATAAGGCAGATTTTGATTGATGAGAAGCATCACCATAGATGACGTGTTGCCCTTGAGGCAACGAATAATTTCTCAGTGTTGGGGAAATTTAAGCTTTTTAAAAAGCCTGAAAAAGAGTACAATTGACTTTCTAACTTTTGTTTGCTAATTTTTTAGGCCAGAGAGAGAGAAAGAGTGGTGCACATGGGGAGAAGAGAGAAACACGGAAGAAAAGGGCAAAAGGGGCGCGTGTGAGAATTTTTTTTAGGGACCTAGTGGGCTTACTGACTTATTTGGATAGGATTTGAAGGACTATTGACTTGAAAAACGGGACCTGCCCGTCATTTTCTCTACAAGGTATGGGTCAAAATTAATCCGAGAACCCCAATACTTAACCCATGAAACCACCACATAACAAGCTGCCACCACCCCTTAACCTCCTCAAAGAACAAAATGACTCCCAGGAAAAAAAAAACAAAGAATAGGCAATGCACAATCCTATTTCCCTGTCACCGGGTGATACTAGATTGAAAACTTTAGCAAGCGGAGGTACTCCTTTACATAATTATATGCTCCTTTGCTTCCATCTCAATCATCTTTCTCATCCTTTGAACATCTATCTCCGTTATCTTCACTCCTAAGCTTTTGCCAATGTTTGTTGTTAATTGGAGCTCAGCATCTATCTCTCTAAAATGAGAGTTTCTCTCTCTATCTTAGAGATTTCCCCTGCGACTGGGTTTTCCCCGGGTTCTCTGGTTTTGTGGCCAATATAGCCCTCCTCCACTTCTTTGTTTTTCTTTTCTCTCCCTACTCATCCTTTCCCACCTCTCTCTTCCGCCTTACTGCCTCTCATCTCTCTTCTTTCCCACTTTCTAGTTCTTAGCTTTTTCGTTTTTTTTCTTCATCTTTCCATGGAGGAACCCATAACCATCAGTCTTGACCCAAGCTTTGATGATTCTCTCCATAGAGCCAAGTTTACTCTAGTGGGGAAGATACTCTCTTCCAAAACCCTCAACAAGAAAGGCGTAGCTAATGTAATCGCAAAAGCTTGGCGAACGTCAGAAGAAGTCACAGTTTCTGCGTGGGGTGAAAACACGTTTGTATTTGGCTTCAAGTCTGAGGATGATGTGTGCAAAATCATGAGTTTAGGGCCGTGGTCGATTTTGGGGTGTCTCATGGTCTTGCGGAAATGGGATGGACAAAAGACTCTGGAAGAGATGGATTTCAACTATAGCCCTTTTTGGGTTCAAATCCAGGGGCTGCCTTTAGGGTTTCTGAACGGCAGGAGCGGGATGAAAATAGCCGAAACTTTGGGGGAAATCATAGTTGTAGACGACCCAGAAGGTCGGGGAAAACTCAAAAAATATATATTCGAGTTCGGGTTTGGATCGACATTACGAAGCCACTAAAAAGGGGTTTCTTCCTCAAACGACCAGAGCAAGATGATTTGTGGGTGAAGTTTAGGTACGACGTTTATCGGATTTTTGTTATAGCTGTGGCAGAGTAGGGCACACGGTGAACGACTGTAAGGAGAAAGGGGGCAGTAGCGGTAAAGATCTGGCTTATGATGGGAGTCTCAGGGCGGAGTCATCTTGGTTGGATACCATACGTTTTCGAGATAAGATGCCGGAAAAGATGTTTTACCCAGAGAAGGCGGCGGAAACCATTCGGAAAAGCAACGAAGAGATAAGGTTGACTGATAGCGGTGGCGCGTGTTTTACTCCGTCTGTGGGGCGAGTGGAGGGGACAATAGGACATTTGGTGTGTACGTGAGGAGGTAGGAGCACTACCGTGGCTGAGGAGGGTGCTGACTCTGTTCCGAGACAGGTGTTAACGGGTGAGAAGGACACGTTGGAAAAGGGTGGAGAAATTGTTGCTCCGTCTTCGGCAAAGGAATTTCGGCTTTTCGGTGCGTCATCAAATGTCAATGCCAAGACCTTGGATCAAATGGGCCCCCCGGCGGGGCCAAGCCCAACTATTGAGGTGAGTAAACAGCCTTTGGACCCAAATTTACATTATATTGTGGAGGAGCCTGTAAGCCCACAAAATTCTCCCTCAAGAGAGAGTGCCTTAAATGAAGGAGTGGTTATCTTAAGCCCATTCATTAAACCTCCGAGCCCAATCCAATCAGAGGTGGGGCTCTCAAATATCTTCAACCGTCTTCTTAGTTTGAAACGTAAACCTACTGAGGATTTTGATACCCAAGTGGTTTCGAAGAGACCGAATCTTCTACTCGGAGCGGGGAGTTTGGCCAAGGTCATAGGAGAGGTCAATACTCTGGATGCTTATAATCCTTGTCAAGATGTGGAGATGGGGGGATCTGGGGGTCGGAATAAGGGGAGAACTCGTAAATGGAGGGGAGGTCGACAAGCTGGGAGTCGAAAGCAAGGAACTACAACCACTGATATCTCTGAGTACAATCTGGTGGAAGTAAATATTGTCCATTCTCCTGAATTATCTTGTCCTGCTCCTGGTGGTGAGATAAAGGTGAAAGAAGCTCTTAGCAATGGAGATTCAGACGTGCCTGAGCAAGTCAAATGGGCTTTGGTGGCTGGCCCTAATCAGCCACAAGTTAAATGGTAATTCTCAGCTGGAATGTCCAGGGGTTGGGGCGACCGCTGACATTCCAGATCTTGCGAGGGTTGTGTATAACCCATCGCCCCCTAGTGGTGTTTCTCATGGAGACTAAAAATAAGAGAGATGCTCTAGAAAGAATAAGGAGAAGGCTCCACTTCTCTAATAGTAGTTATGTTGATCCAGTAGGAATTTTGGGGGGTTTAGCATTATGGTGGAAAGATGATGTGGATGTTGATGTTCGTTACAAGACTAAAAATATGTTCAGATGTGTTATTAGCTGGCCATCTTGCCCTAACAATTGGCTCTGTATGTTCATTTATGCTCCTCCAAATTGGCAACATAGGGCTGAATTTTGGGCAGCTATTAAGAGGATTCATGATGAAAACCAGTTTCCTTGGCTTTGTGTGGGAGATTTTAATGAAGTGGGTTCAATTTGGGAGAAACAAGGGGGAAATGCATGCATTCGCTCTAGAATTGAAAAGTTCCAACAATTTCTATCAGATTGTGAGTTTATGGACCTGGAATTCAAAGGCTCAGCTTATACTTGGACGAACAACCAGGGGGGGACAGGAAACATCAGGGAGCGACTGGATAGAGCTGTGGCAACAGTTGAATGGAGGGATTTGTTTCCTTATGCCCAGGTTTTTCATGATTTACTCTTGGGCTCTAACGATGCCCCTCTTATTGTCAATTGTTGTATTCCCCTAAAAAGAGTGCCTTATCAGTTCAAGTTTGAGTCCATGTGGTGCACAAGTGAGGAATGTAGGGAGGTTATAGCAAGTGCTTGGAGTATAGAACACAGGGGTCCCGAGCAAATTAGTTTAGCGCGGAAACTTAAGAAGTGCAGAGAGGCTTTGAAGGTGTGGAGTAGGGAAAGATTTGGAAATAACTTGGAGAAGATAAAGGACCTCAAATCTCAACTGGGGTTTGTCCAGAGTAAACCTTTCTCAGATGAAAATTTTTTTCGGGAAAAAGCAATCAAAGAGGAGTTGGAAATCACCCTCCTAAGAGAGGAGATGTATCAGCATCAAAGGTCTAGACTCAACTGGATAAGATATGGAGATAAAAAACACTTCCTTTTTTCATGCAACTGTGACTCAAAGACGTCAAAGAAATCAACTGTCCAAGATAAGGGATAGCAGGGGGTAGTGGTTAACTGAGGAGAAGGAGATCAATGGACATCTACAAGACTACTTTTCATCTCTGTTTAAAGCTTCTGGATTTAGAGATTTTAATCGTGTTCTTCGGGTGGTGGATAATTGTATAACGGATGAAATGAATGGGCTTCTTACTCGCATGGTGTCTGATCTAGAAATTAAAGAAGCAGCTTTTCAGCTTGGAGATCTCAAAGCTCCTGGCCCCGACGGTTTTAATGGGCTTTTCTATCAACAATTTTGGGATACAGTGGGTTTGGATGTAAGCAAAGCAGTAAAGGAATTTTTCAGTGATGGTTCTCTCCTGAAGGACTTTAATTCCACTCACTTGGTCCTGATTCCAAAGGTACAATTCCCAGAGTCTCTCTCCCAACTTCGTCCTATCAGTCTTTGTAATTTTTGCCTCAAAGTTATTACAAAGGTGTTAATTAGCAAACCGGTTGAAAAGGATTTTGAAGTCTGTCATCTCCCCAAACCAATCAGCATTCGTGCCGGGAAGACTGATCCAAGATAACATTCTAGTTGCTCACGAGGCTTTTCATTTCCTTAATCGCAAAAAACAAGGAAAAGAAAGTTTCATGGCAGTCAAGTTGGATTTTAATAAAGCATACGACAGGGTGGAATGGGACTTCCTTGAGGCGGTGATGAAAAAGATGGGCTTTGCGGATCAATGGGTTAAATGGGTTATGGAGTGTGTATCCTCAGTGAACTTCACAGTTATGGCGAATGGCGAAGCTAAAACCAATGTGTGTCCGGAGAGGGGCTTAAGGCAGGGAGACCCACTCTCCCCCTACCTTTTCTTGCTGGTCAAAGACGTTCTTTCAAAACTTATCCAGGCGGGGATAGATGATGGAGATTTAGCAGGTATGCGTATTAATAGAAATTGTCCTACATTATCGCATATTTTTTTCGCTGATGATGCCATTCTTTTTTTAAAAGCTGAATTGAAAGAATGTTGTGTGATAAAGGGTGTGTTGGAAGAATATGGTAAAGCATCTGGTCAACTTATAAATTTTGAAAAATCTGGAGTTTTTTTCTCCTCCAACATGAATGGTTTTGATAGACAGTTGTGTTGTGATTTTTTGGGAGTTAATCTCTTGAAGGGGGACTCGAAATATCTTGGACTTCCTTCCTTTTGGGGTAGGTCAAAGGCAGAAGCATACACTTTTCTAGTGGAGAAAGCTATGGGGAAGATGCAGGGCTGGAAGAATAAACTTATTTCCTTAGGCGGAAAGGAGACCTTGATTAAGTCTGTGGTGCAGGGTATTCCAACCTATGCTATGGCTTGTTTTTTATTACCGAAGAAATTATGTGATAAATTGAATGCTTTGACCCATAATTTTTGGTGGAAGGGTAATCCTGAAGATAGAGGGATATGTTGGACTTCTTGGGAGAGCCTTGGCAAAGCAAAGGAGGATGGTGGGATGGGTTTTAGGAATTATAGAGCTTTCAATGAGGCGTTGCTAGCTCGTCAAGGATGGAGGCTTTTAATGAACAAGGATGATTATTGCGCTAGATTTTTCAAAGGAATTTATTTTCCCAAGTCATCTTTTCTTCAGGGGAGTCGAGGTAGTCGAGCATCTTGGGCATGGTTGAGCATCTTGCATGGGAGAAATCTGCTCTTTAAGGGTTTGAGATGGCAGGTCCAGGATGGCACAAATATAGACTTCTGGAATGATGCATGGATCCCATCCTTGCCTAACTTCAAAATTCCTATGGCCAAATCAGTTAACAGTGAAATTAACTTGGTGGCGGATGTCATTGATCGATCGGGACAATGGGATATCTCAAAGATGGTGAAGGAGATTCCTCAAAAAGTTGTTGATGGTATTTTGAAAATTCCTTTACCTCATGTGAAAAGGCCAGATCACCTTGTGTGGCATTTCAACTCTTCAGGAATCTACACTGTCAAATCTGGTTATTATATCGCTCACCAAGCGATTTTGGACAGTCAAAGAGAAAAGCCTGAATCGTCTTTTAAACTGAAAAAAGAAGCTTGGAAAGTTATGTGGAAAATGAAAGTGCCTAATAAGATAAGGAGTTTTTGGTGGCGGGCTTGCAAGAACATCTTAGCAACAAAAGAAAATCTGTTCAAGAGGAGATGTGCAGCAGACAATTTGTGTCCCATTTGCGAGAAGGAAGTAGAAACTACGGAACATTTGTTTTTTCTGTGTCCATGGGCCAAAATGGTATGGTTTGGGTGCAACATTAAACCGATGGGGGATTTGGGTGGTAATGCATCTGTGATCAAATGGGTAGCTGACATGATGGAAAATTTGACAGTAAAGGAGGCAATTATTCTTATGGGCAAAGTGGCTCAAATAGCATGGAACATTTGGAAGTCAAGGAATGAATTTGTGTTCAACAAAACAAAGGTTAACCCACAGCATACAATAGCATCTTTTCTCCATGCTGAGATGGAGTGTTTAAAAGCTTTTGAGATTCCTAGAGTCCAGATGGATAACCCAACTAATCAGGAGGATTTATCCACCTGGAGGGCTCCGGACAAGGGCAGATTTAAAGCAAATTGTGACGCAGCCATTCCTGCCTCCGGGCTTAGGAGTACTGCTGCTGTTGTGCTTCGAAATTGGAAAGGAAAGATTGTGGATGGCCTTGCAAAGTCAGTTCATGTTGGGACCAGTCTTGGAGGAGAGCTCCATGCCATTAGAGCTGCCTGCGAGCTGCTGATCAGTTTGGGCTTAAAGGAAGTGGAGGTGGAGTCTGATAGCCAGCGAGCAATCCATCTAAGTGTGTCGGAATTGGTACCACCATGGGATGTCAGAGCGTTGGTGATGGACATTCGGCATTTTGCAAAGGAAGGAAATCTTCTTTTCAAGTGGGTTCGAAGGGCTGCAAACAGAGTGGCACATGAAGTCGCTTTTCTTGCTTTAAGGAATTCCCTTCCTTGTAATTGGATTGTTAATCCTCCCTCTTCTCTTGTACCAGTTTTGGAAAAGGATGTTAATGAAAGCCTTTAAGGCGTGTTTTGTGGTTCAAAAAAAAAAAAAATCTATTTCTTATTGATTTTGCCTTGTCCCTTGTGAAGAACATGAGTTTTGGACAAACTCACTCCCTCCATAGCTCATGCAATCCTCATATATAAGATTGATTTCTTATCCTTTTTCTGAGTTCGATCGGCTGGTTTAAGGTCCACTATGAGTATGAGATTTATCCCCTCCATTTGGGATGCTCTGAGGTTGTTCCTTGAATCAATCACTAGTGGCTCATTCATTGAAATTACACATCTGTCATCATTCTGCATGCACTTGTTCATTTGGTGCCGGATTCTCCAACCTCTGGTCATTACCACCTTGACCTTTGTTTTCAATATTGCTTTGACCCTTATGTGTGACAAAAAATGGGCTGTTGAGTCCTCCACCCAAGGGTTCAGACCAAGAACTGAACTAATTTCCTCATTGCACTCCTCATCTGACTCCACTTCCGATCGATGTGTGACCGTCCTTAGGAATCTGGGAGAATTGATCATCCTTCACACGATTGATGCCCAACTGAACTTTCCTCATTATTCAAATTTAATTGAAGAGACATTATGGCATGACCGAGAGGGTGGAGAAAGGATTAGGGGGCAACAAGCTAGGCTGTTGCTGATTTTCAACTCTCGAAAGAGCCACTTTCGACATGACCCACAACTCTTGAAGGTGATCAAACCAAGTCTCCGTAATTTCAGAATCTCCCCGTTGAATGGCCTATTCCCCACACTAAAACACTGCTAATGATACACATACATATTGGGGAATCAGTGGTGTCACACTATGTGAACACTCCAATGTGAACGCCAGCAGCCGAAGCAAAGTTCCATTTTGCTTTTTCTCCCTTAAAGCCAACCCACGCAAATATCACCTTCGAGAAGATTGGATGCTTACAATAAATTCGTTTTACAAGCTTGGTGGAGTTGTATTTTAGAGATTCACGAGAAGATTGTTGAGGCACTGACAAGATTTTGGCCTAATAAATAAAACACAAGTCAAGCCCAATAAACAAGTTCAAAATTGAAGATATTATAAGAGAATATATAAATATCTAGTTTTGAAAAGTTCAAGAATATATCTAGCTCATGTATATGTAAATATCCACCATTTTTTTTGTTTTTTTTTTTTCTGTTAAACATAAACATAAACTTTAAGAATTTTTTCGTTACCCAAGAGACTTGTAGGGGCCAATTCCATAGATTTTTTTACAAGTTATTAACCTGAAAACTAGTATAATTAGTGGAGATATTTGTCATTGTGTTGGGGCGTGCAAGGCATCCCAACACCCCTTGTATCAGGCCGTGCCTAGCTAGGATGTGTCAAGCATTGACAATCAACGTCCATAGATATCACACGTATAACACGTGATAGAGAGAAATCGTTACAGGGTTTATATTACCGCCGTATTAACTCTGTTACCGTATTTATAAAAAAAATCCTAAACATCAATAATAATACTTGAATCGTGATGGCAAGGAAACTAGGGCGGAGCAAATAACCCAGTAACCCCGACCCAACCCGAAGGGTTTTGGGTGGCTTCGACCAAGCACTTCGGTCGGGTACAGGTTGATTTCCCTTAAAAAAATATATTTTTCGATTTGTTTGCGTTTTGCCCATCGCCACAACCAAAACCCTAGAGAGTACAGCTGCCCTATCACTCCAGTTCTTCGTCTAAGATCTGGAAAATGGAGACCCACACTTTGAGCCTCTGCCGCACCCTCTCTCTCTCTCTCTCTCAAATTGTCCACTATCTCCCTCTCTTCTTCCTCACCCATCTTCACAACGACCATAACCTCGCTGGTGAAAAATGACGACAACAAGTGATGCCGGAAGATTCGTTGTCGTCTTCCTCTTCTTTTCTTGATCAGATCTGTTTTTCTTGTAGTCTAAACCGACCCAACCGACAATCTGATGATGTCAGATCGGTTGAGTTGAACGCTGTAGTCGATCAGCCAATGGGTGTAACTTTTCCAATCCGATCTGGTCGGGTCGGGTGGTGAGTATATGCCTGTGCTCACCCCTAAAGGAAACCAATCAAAACAAAAAAACAATTTTGTTTTGTTTTGGCGTACCAAAAAAAAAAACCCCCAAACAACGCTTAGTGGTTCGCTCATTTGTGTTTGCAAATATTGTCTTTTGGTTTCATGAATGGCTCTCAGATGTCAAGTATAGTACTCCCTCTCCATTTCATATTGATAGTCCACTTTCACTATTACAGAGTTCTCAAAAATTTGTCTATATGCTTTCTTATGATTAGTAGTATTTTATATATGTCACATGGATCTTGTTTAATACATCTCGATTAATTTATTAAACAAAAATTTTCAAATTATTTAAAACATAATAAATTGTGTGATATAAACGATTATATAAGCGATACAGATATCGAAAAAGACTGTCAATTAGAAACGGAGGGGGTATATGACAGTTCTCCATGAGAATTGTTTGGAGAAAATAGTACTCCACTAATATAATCAACTTAATTATCTAATGTTGACTTTGGCCGACAAAAAAATGAAATTAAATCAACTTTGGCCGACAAAAAAATGAAATTAAATCAACGACACTAATTAATTATTTAATGACCATCTTTGATTTGGTTTGGTGGCTACAGAGGAGGGATAGATTTATTTAATTAGGTATCCATCCTAGTAAATTTGAATACTTATGTTTTCATTCTTAAATTGGTTGAATGATCTATTTTGCTCTTCGTTAATTATTATTTATACCTATATTTGAACTGTACTTATTCCTTAATTATAGATGTGGAGGGTTATCATCCCCAAAATTAAAGGGATTCGCTAACCCCTTTTGAACAGTTTTTGGCCCTATCCATTTACTGTAGTATATAGTGTTCTATTAACTTCCAATTTCTCATTGGACTCTACGTAGAGATCCATTACGTGAGGATTGTTACCCTTGTTGTGTACAATGTCCTTCATACTGATTTTCTTCTCCAATTAACTTTTAAGTGGTTTCTGGGTCAGTCCTGGAGTGAAGCGTTTCTTTGAAGTTTTTTTTATTTTTTTTCAACATTAACAAATATTCTTAGCATGTCATTGGTAGGTATTAATTATCAAAACACGTCATTAGCCGTTATTTTCCCTAATGAAAATCAAGCTCAGTTTGGATGGTAGAAATCTTGAGGAAGAATGAAAATGTGACACCATATTTTCATCATTCTGACGTTTAGAAAGAATTAATATGAATAGGAATATGATGTCACACTTTCAGAATTCCTACGCGAATAAAAATTCTTTGCTCAAGATTCCTTCTTAATGGAAATCACTTCCAAATCAAACACCAGTACCACCCTCAGTGGATTCCTATGCCAATAGAAATTTCTTGCTCCCCAATATTCACGTAGGAAAATTATCCAACTTGTTTGAAGTGCAACAGGGTCAAGTCACGCCCATAAAAGCCAACCTGTTTCCCCCCTTTTAATCTTAGGGGTCAAATTTATTATGCTTGGCATACAGAACTCCAATTCAGAATTGCTTGGGTATAAAGCTAGTGATCAATCTTAAAATTTTTACGCTCAAAAATTTAAGCTATTAGGTTGGATATAAATTTTTATATGGTACATACTCATTCCATCCACGTACTATTTGAAAGTTGACGATCCGCACCCCATTTCCCCATTATAACATATCCAGAAATAGATTACACATGACACCTCAAAAACGGTATTCCTTGGGATTAAAAAAAAAAACGAAGAATCAATTTGCACGTAATCACAGAGGCAAATTATGCAAGCAAAATGTGCCTTGCATTGCTTCACCGACACGCATAGAATAGAACATCATTCCTTGTTTTACAACTACTTGAAAGACACTAGAAATATCTGTTGGGATTATACCTGGTAAATCCCACCCGCAACGGAAGCGCAACAAACAAAAACGAAATCACACACAAGAGAACACACACAATCAAAATACGTGGTTCCCCAAACTCGAGTACGTCCACAGGAGAGAGAGAAATCTTTCACTATATTAAAATAATAGAGATACAATATGAGATGTAAAACCCTCCCGAGCTCCTAACACACGGCTCTATGCGATGTTTTAGACTCACCCCCACAACTCTATTTTTCGCTCACATCTTTTCTCCTCTCACCTCCTGGCCGGTGTATCAGGCAGCCCCAGAGGGGCTGCCCTCTCCTTTTTCTCACACTCGGCACACACAGCACACATGCACCACTTCACTTAAATAGGACATGGAGAAAGCTCTTCACACTTGGCTCTTCAAATTCCAAGCATCACAAATGCTCTTGGAGTTGCCGACACCCACTTAAAAGGATTTCCAATGACCATATTTACATGGGCTAATTAAATACTCAACAACCCATTATTCACTTTTTCTTTTTCTTTTCAAACTGTATTTAATGTGGGAAAAACCCAACAATATCTAGTACGGAGTAAGAGAAGTGAAAATTTCAAGTTGTTTTTTTGTAGAGGTAAAAGACAAGGCAACGGGCTATTGAACAAATTGCTCATATGGCTACTTCATCCGATCAGCGGGACAAGAATGCGGCCGGCGCTTCAAAACCAGGTAGACTTGACCAAACCCCAATACAAAAAGGTTTGAATGGCATGCATCCTTTTCCTCTTCAATTGTGAAGGTAAGTTCGAAGGCTTCGTATTGTAGAGATTAAGGAGAGGTCTCACGTTTGAGGTCTAGTAGATGGAGTAACATCAGCTTGCCATAATAATCTAAAATACTAGGGCGTTCGGCTAAATAATCCATTTGGCTTATTTTTTTGTCGTTATTCAAAAATTTTTTCGTATCACTTTGTTTATCGTCAATTTTTGGAGGATTATTGAATCCTCAAGACAAGAGGAATCTAAAAAGTAAAAATTTTGACTGAAATCCAATTTTTTTTAATAAAGACGAAAATAAGCCAATTTTTTCGTATTTTTTCAAAAATAATTGGATTGTGATCAAAATTTTTTACTTTTTAGATTCTTCTTGTTGTGAGGATGCAATAATCCCCAAAAAATTAATGATAAGCCAAGCTATACGAAAAAATTTGAATAAAGATAAAAAAATAAGCCACTTGACTTATTTAGCCGAACGGCCAAACATAAGAACATCCTACCGTGTACCAAAAAAAAATAAAAAGCTAGGAAAAAGATTTCCTCCATACCCAAGTTACCCAACAACAATATTTTTTTGCTGCGTCGAGACTAATGACGGACGCAGTTCATACTTAGTTCGAACCACACGTATTTCTACATTTATAACATATACTGTACTACATTGCATTAGTATATACTGGTACTTTTATTCGTGGTGAGGAGACGAGATTATGCATATATGTACGTATTCACTCTTTAATTTATACACAAGACACAAAAAAAATAAAAATTTGACAAGTTGAAATTTTTGCTGAATATATACAGAAAGTCTAAAAAATTTCCCCCACCCAAGAGACTTGTAGGCCCCGATAGTTAGCTTTTTTTATCTGATTATTTTGATTATTTGCTTAAAAGACTTTAATATAAGTTGAAAACATGTTTAGTGTAGTTTTGTTTTATAAGTTTGAATAAAAGTTCAAACTATTTGGTTAAACAATTTGCTGAATAATTTATTAGCGAATGAATGTCCAAATTATCCTTAATGATTCTATAGATACCTTGAAATAAAGAGGTTTTTCAATCATAACTTTGTCAACTTCAAATAAGTTTAAAAAAACCTATGAATTGGAGTTCAAAATAACCTCATTTTGTAGAGTCAAATAAGATGACAAAGTGCATACAATTGCTAATAATCATCTTTTGCTTGGTGTCTGTATAGAGAATGATGAATTCTGGAGATACATACCACTCTTTCAAGCTGTACTTCAAGCAGATTGGGCGACTGTCCAAGAATTGTTCAAAGAAGATGAAGGCGCTCTTACAGCGAAGATCAGCAAGAACAGAGATATAGCACTTCACATAGCCGTTGGGGCGGGCAGATCAACCAGGGCAATCAATTTCGTAAGGAACTTGGTGGATAAGATGCCACCGGAGGCGCTAGAAATCACTAACATATGCAACCGCAATGCCCTTTTCAATGCTGCGTGGTTGGGAAACACCGAAGCCGTAAAAATCCTCCAGCAGAAACGACCGTCATTGGTGTATGACAGGGAAATAGATGGTTATTCTTCACTTGACATTGCTGCTATAAATGCTCAGAAGGACACCCTTGCATATTTGTTGGACGCCACTAAGGATGATCCTTTTTCCAAGCTCTTCCCCGATGAGGATTCTGCTGCGCTTTTGCTCATTTCCGTAATAACATCTGGATATTATGGTGAGTACCCTTTCTTTTCTTTTCTTTTCTTTTCTTTTTTATCAATCGATGGATCATGTTTTCATAAGATAAGATGTATCAATTGTGAGAGTTCACGAGACAACTAAGTTCAATAATTCAACCAATACAAAAAAATAAATCCATTATAAAATAGAAACAAATAAAGAAATAAAAGCCCACCAAGAAACAACACTCACACGTAGGTGGATAGACTTGAACCATTGACGTTCGAGTGAAATGGAAGAATCCTAACCAACTAAGCAAGCCCCAATTGGTTAGTAGCACCCTTTTTGAAGTCAATACCTTTAGTTCATAATTAATCAAGGGTTATAATTTCTGCAATTCCCTTTTTACTAAAAGCACTCCTTTTCCTATTTTTAAAGTGGAAAAATATACACAAGTTTAACTACAAGACAAGAAATAGAGTGCATTCATACATTTGTAAAAGAGTTTTTTACGAAAATATCCCTCGAATTAGTACCATTTTTCCTACTTCGCTTCTCAAACTACCAAATCCATATCCATTTCATCCTCCAACTATCCAAATGTCACCTACTGAGTCCAATTCCTAACTCTATCCTCGATTTTGGACGAAAAACTGATCACCACATGCCAAGAACATGATTTTTTGAAGGGCGCAAATGAGATTTCATCTCTATTTTTTTCTAAACACGTACATGATCCTTGCTCACTGAAGTACTCAAGAGTTGGAAAATCTCAAAATCCGTTTCAACAGGATAGGTTACGCCAAAGCCTATACCATGTGTCGTAGATGTTTTTTTAAAATTTTAAGTCGACACTTTTCAAGAGACTAAGTTATGTTTTGCAACTATGAAATCAAGATTTGGCACATCAATATGTATTTTAGATTTATTGTTCATTTTTCCCGCTTGTATAGCGTTATTTGCATGGGTAATATTGGTCTACATTAGGTACCAGTTTTGTAAGCTAGCTGTTGACTTAAACTCTTGATCAATTTCTCTTTGCTTGAACAGATATAGCTTTGTATTTAATTGAAAAATATCCGAGTTTAGCCGTCTCAAGACGAAAAATTGATGGTGATTGTGGATTGCAAGCATTAGCTAGAAAGTGTTCTGCATTCAAGAGCGGCAGTCGCCATCTTGAATGGTGGCAACGCTTAATCTATAATTGTAAGTTCTAGTACCTAGTAAGTCCCAGTACTCTCTCTACTTTTACCTGTACGTCTTAAGTATAATTACTTAGTAAATTCTAGCTAGAGCTAGCAATGTTCATGTCAAATGCTAAACAACATGCATTTGATTCCCATGTCAAGTCTCTTGATCCAAGCCCAAACCTCCATGCCACCAACCCTATTGGATAGAAAGGAATTGGAGTCGCCCCTGTTGGGCTTGTGTCCTGCTCATACCGGCCCATCCCGTTGGCATGTCTACATCACACACTTCTCATTTTTCGTCTTAATTTCCTTCTTTGGTTTTGTTGTAGGAAAAAGGGAAAAGGAAAAAAAAAAACATTTTTGTTTTCCATTGTTAAAAACATGGACGTAGATTGGCAATATATGGGTATAGAAAACGCTAATCGTGTGTGTGTGTGTGTGTTCTTCCTTCTTGAAGATGTTCCTTTGAAGTTGAAGGATTTCACTGTAAGCCATAGCAGAGGAGGTGATATTGAGAAGGCAGTTGACGACCCTCGAGTTGCGGGACAGAAATAGAAATGGGCTGCTAGACTGTTGGAGCAATACTTCTGCATTTCGGCCGGTTTGTCATCAATTTCTTGGAATTCATCATTTTATCCTCCGGCATTCCTTTGTTGTGCACTTCATTTCTTGTCTTCAAATTTAATTCCCTTAATTATATGTTATAAATTAATGTAACTATGGCCATATATAGGTGCTGATTTAGTTTGTAATTTTTTGAGGAATTTCACATTTTGTAAATATGCAATGAGATTTACATACAGATTGTATGTGCACAGATCGTGCACATACAGCTCCGCGGGGCCCACTACGGGGTCCCCACAAACGATCCAAGCCGTGCATTATCTTTAAAATAATTTTCTAAGTCATCACGTAAAAAATCAGCTCAATCCAATACCTCTAAATACTTAATCTAATCTCTCAAATTTTCGCTTAGACTTTAGGATTTTGAAATCTAAAGAAATATTTAGACGATTGGATCAAGCACTTAGAGGTATCCGATTGCGTTGATTTTAAATGTGATGGATAGAAAATCATTTTAAAGCTAATGGACGGCTTGGATTGTTTGTGGGGACCCTATCGTGGGCCCCACAAAGCCGTATGTGCACATACTATCTGTGTGGTTAGCATTTATGTGAGATTTAAGCTGTATATGAATTTGTAGAGATTAATAGTCATAAATCTATATTTTGCACATATAGACTATCGAGTCTAAAAAAATTTATCACATTTTTCGTGGTCTCTTACTCATCAATATATCTTTCGGCGCATTTAGTTTTTTGCATAGTCTTTTGTTTTTTTATGAATATGCTAATGATGATCGATCAACGGAAATTAAGTTGCCACTCCATCCATGACTTATGTAGTTGCAGTGCCTTGTATTAAAAACATCCAAGAGCTAAAGGAGATGCATCATCAAGCTAGTAAATTGCTCAAATGTTTGTGTGAGCGAGTTAGATCTCTAAATGACTCAAACGCTCAAGCCTCACACATAAATAAAGCAATCTATAGTGCAACAAAGCTAGGGATTCACGAGGTTATACAAGAAATTGTGGAATCATTTCCTTTTTCCGCTTGGCTTACGGGCATTGATGGACGGAACTTATTTCAAAGGGCAGTTATAGAGCGTCATGAGAATGTTTTCAACTTGATATATCAAATGGGAGGTTTTCGAACCATTATGGTGAACTGGAAAGATGAATCTAACCACCTCCTGCACTTGGCCGGAAGACTCTCACCTCCAAACAAACTCAACTTAGTTTCTGGTGCAGCTCTGCAAATGCAACGTGAGTTACAGTGGTTTCAGGTAATATTGTGCCTTCATTTATGTTCCACTTGAATAAACTCAATCTTCTAGAACTACTACTATTAAGTTCCATTGATGGAGCCCAGAGGTTTAGTTTGAAAATAGATTTTTCATGATTTAGTCTTGGCAAATGCTACAATAAATACCCTTATTTGCACGCGTATGATAAATGTCCATCGAATTTAGTTTAAATTCCACGAGTTGTATAGACATCGTTGACATGTTGATTTATTAATGAAAATGCAAATCTTTTAAATTCACAACAGATCAATACAAGGTGTGTATATCATGTATCAAAGGTGAGTGTCTATTATAGCACGCTTTGGAGTAGTCTTTGACATTGTTAACAAATCAAACATGGAAAATATCCCTTATTTCAAATACGTATTTGGCTATAATGCAGGAAGTAAAGAAGTTGACAAATCCCCAAGATATAGAGTGTCGAAATAGTAAAGATCAAACTCCTGCAATGCTATTTTCTCAAGAACATGAGAAATTAGTAGCTGAAGGAGAAAAATGGATGAAAGACACAGCAAACTCATGCACAATTCCATCAGCACTGATTGTCACTATGGTTTTTGCGGCTGCAATCACCGTTCCAGGCGGGATCAATGCTATAGATGGCCTACCATTTTTCTCCAAGGAAGCGGCATTTAAGATCTTTGTTGTTTTCGATACAATCTCGCTATTCACATCAATCACTTCTCTGTTGGTATCCTTGTCCATCCTCACTTCGCGCTACGCCGAGGGTGATTTTCTCTTTGTTCTTCCCAATAGGCTGATTATTGGTTTGGTTACCCTTTTCCTCTCCATTACAGCAATGGTGATAGCTTTCAGTTGTGCACTCTATCTTCTGGTTGGGAACAATGAGAAGGCGTGGATATTTTATCCCACGGTCGCATTAGCATTTATACCAATCTTTTCTTTCACCTCCCTACAGTTCCCCCTCCTTCGAGATCTCATGGTGTCAACATATCACCCTGGAATTTTCGGCAAACAAAGTGATCGTCCGTTTTATTGAGAAGATGAGATAGATATAAACAAGAATGGACGGCATCAAAATATGTCTGCCAATTAAGTTAGGGTCTGTATTCGTTCTTGGAAGCATGTGAAAAACAATGTGTAACTATGGGCTAATTGTAAATGATTGGCCTAAATAAATCTCTCTTAAAAGACAATCGGTATTGTTGACTTTTGATGATCTATTGTTTAGTTTTTTTACTACGTTCGGCCACGTGCAAAGCACGAATATTTTGTGCCCACTCAAGAGTTTTTTTTTTTGTTGTTGCCCATTGTATGAATTGTTTTATGTTTTTGAGGATTGGGGTGGGTGCTTTCCTCCTCTTTTTTTTCACCCTTTTTGCCTGGGTAACTGAGTTATTTTTAATATGAGTTCCTGAAAAGAAGGATATCTTCTATGGTTTGATAATATAGATGTGCATGTGCATGTGCATGTGAATGTGAAAGGTAGGTAGAGAAGGGAGACATACAGAAAACAAAAGATTAGTTGTGTATCAGTAGCCATAAGATGATATGTAGGGTTCTATTTACAATGTTAAAATAGCTGGTATTGGATTAGGCTTAGCAAAAGCTGCAGAAATGGGAAGTAGAGAATTGCAGCACAAAATGACATAGCAAGCAAATCATGCACACCAAAAGATTTGCTAGGCTAGTTGTTCCTAGCACCAAAAGTTAACTTGAGTCATGCACACCCTAACTTGTTTCAGTAATTGTGTGCTTGCTTTTCTTTGCTGGAGGAGTTTCGGGTGAGTCCTGAGATGGTGATGCTATAGCTGGGTTTTCCCTCTTGGTTGGTGTTTGTGGTAGCAGAGCAGGGGCTGCTGTTGAAGGTAGCAGAGCAGAGGCTGCTGTTGAAGGTAGCAGAGCAGTGGCTGTTTCTTGGTTGTTGATTTGCTGTGGTTCTGCTGTTGGGGTACATTGAATGTACGTTGAACCTAAACTGAGTGATTCCAGCATATGTGTACATATAAGCTTTGAGTGTAATGCTGCCTTGTTTGTCTTGAGCAAGCTTGTGCAGGATTTCTGGTGCAAGTGGTTCCTGTATTTTGCAGGGAAGTGTTAGTTTGCAGAAAGAAATCTCTTGTATACCAAAGGATGCTAAATAAATAACAAACAAACGCATTCCTAATTGAATGTTTTATCCATGAGTTTACGAATTGACAAATTTCAACACATACAGGTTGCTTGATTCAAGTCAAGAAGTATCTGTTACTTCTTCAATATATGAACATGTTTGTACCGGCAATTAAGGCTTGTAAATGGATTTATATAGCAGATAATTGGTGCCCATGATATTGCAGTAGTGCTTTTTTTTCTTTTTGTTGGTTTTTTGAGTTTTGCTTACCTCTTGTTTTGGAAGGTTTGTATTGCTTCTTCTTGTACTTTCGTCTTCGTAGGTGATACATTCTTGTTTACCAGGTCCATATGGTACACCATTTTAGAGGTGTGTATTGTAGACTTTCCCACATCATCGGGTTTACAGTTTTTATTTTTAACTTATGGTTGGTATCCAAAAAAGCAACAAAAAAATAGTAGTAATAATACTCGAAGTATCGGAGGATGTTGCATTTTTTTTTCCCGTCTTGTTGCTTTGATTGGTCACTCTTAACACGGTCGGTATCGGCAAATTACTTACGCCATAACAATGGACGTAAGAGAGGAAAATGACGTCGTAACTTATTGTGATATACTACTCCTAAAGAGAGGTTGATAGCATGAAAGGTCTTACATGTGTAGATTTATATTGAGATTACAGGCTTGATATGGCCTTTCTAAAAAAAAAAAAGCACACTTTGATCGACTCTCTCTCTCTCTCTCTGAGTCTATTTATATCGTAAATGTCTGCAAAGAAGTTAAGAAACAAGAACTTCTAGCTCTTTGTCAATGGCTTCCGCCCTTTACGTGGTCGTCTTGTGAATAGGTGGTTCATGCAATTCGTTTGAAACGCAAACTCTAAACTTAGACTAATAAAGGAATCGGCCATCCAGAGACGATAGAAGAGTCGGGTTCAGATCCGTGGGGGTGCGATCCAAACATTGCATTACATACCCCGACCTCGTCCCATATCTGCCGTACTATTGACGATGACGAAGACATTGAAGAGACAACGCAGAACAGAGACCCCCAATGCATTTCTGTAATGACTATTCTTCCTTGTTTTAATTAATAAATTTATTACTTTTTTCGTCCCAATTTATTTGTCTTTTTTAGGAATTTTAACTTATTTAAGAAACATTATAATTGAGCTTGTCGTATTTTTATTTTCTCTTTTTACCTTTCGAAACATGCTCACAGCATTGTACTAGTAGAATTTAATTTCAAAAAATGAGGAAAAAAGAAGTAAACTCATCAATTTTTATTGTTGCCAGATCAACGTACAATCTCACATTCAACGTGATAACTTTATGGATTGACAAATCTTGCCTTTTTAGGTAATTGGATTAACAAATTCTTTCTTTTTTAGGTAATGCATATATTTCAAAACCTAAAGGCTCTGTTTGTTTCAAAATAACTGTTTTCCTGGAAAATGATTTACTTATGAAAGAATCTTATTCACGGATGCAGAAATAAATGTTTTTGCATGGGGTGCTTGGAGACCTAGAGACAATAATTAATTATAATCCTCTAGAAAAATATGGTCAGAAAAATAAAATTTTTGCACCGATTCAAACAGATTAAAAATTTAAAGGATCATAATTAATTTGTCCATAGGACTCTCATAATCAAATTTTTGCACTATAGGGACCCAAATAAATAGTAGATACTAAATTATGAGAGCCCTAGAGATAAAGTTCTATTATAACCCTTTGGGATAAAATAATCAGACAAAGTTCTATTGAAAATTGGTGCACTTATTTTTTTAATCATATTTTTCAATATATAAACAATTTAAAAAAAATTAAATACTCCAATTTTAATAATTCGTTTGAACCAGTGCGAAAGCAAAGCACCTGGTTCGGATCACACGGGAGCGAGAGAGTGGGGTTATAGTTGCATGCGTGACAGCCTTTGATTGGCAATATTTTTTTTTAATCTTTTGGTTTAAACATGTGAAAAAGAAAGTTTAATTACCACACAAAAAAAAACATGTGATAAGAAGAGAAGGAAGAGAGAGGGTCGGGATCCTCTTCAATTACTGTCTTAGATAGTTCACTTTTTTCTCACACAAATGTATTTTTATTGATAAGAATTTCATTGTGGGGTCCTTATTTGAGAGACAACCTAACAACTGGAGAGGATCCAAATCGTCAATATGCAGAAAAATTTATTGTACTCGATACGTTATTATGCTATTTCTTTTCACTTTCTTCTCAAACTAAATAAGGGAAACGAAATTTTAATATTTCGTTATTTTCTTTCTTTTCCCCAAGATCCAAAGGGTTTGTTTGGAACCTATGAAAAGAAGAGAAAATAATTATCCGTGACTCCCAAATTAATAGAAGTGATAATTGAAAGTTTTTTTTTTTTTTGGCAGAGGTAAAATACAAGGCAATTAACCTACTATTGAAGAAATACTGATCGTAGTGCTTGCTCATGGCTTCTTCATCCAATCAGCCGGGCAAGAATAAGGCGGTCAGCACTTCAAAACCAGGTAGAGTTAACCTCACGTCCTTTTCCTCTTCGATAGTGAAGGTCAGTTCATTTTACAAGCTTGGTATTTTAGGGATTCAATGGGTGTTTTTGATAGTGAAAATTTTGTAGATTTTTATTTGTGGTTGAGAAGTACGTTGTTGATGTTTCCGATAGTGAATAAGTTGTTAATAAATGTTAAGTTATTTTTGGCAGTGAACAAGTAAGAAATTAATGTGAAAATTAGAAGAGCAATCATTTTTTATTGTCTCGCTGATGAGTTATATGATTACCATTATCAAGCTTACACTGCAGCCAGAAATATTTGGAGGGCAGTTTTTTTGATACATTCATGTTGATAAAGATTTTTTTTTCTCTATTGTCAAACTCTCGCAGAAGGTCAAAAGTATGGACTCAGTTGCTTGGACGACTTTCAAATGGTTGATGACGAATCAGTTGTAGATCAAGCCTATAAAATTTCCCGAATGGTTGCAGATCATGCCAAGCCTTGCCCCCGGCTCCATATGGTACTGAATGATAAAGTAGAGCTAGTTAACGTCATCATAGAAAAGTTGCCAGAGTCTTGGGAGGATTATGCCGCAACTTTGAAAGACACGCAGATGCAGAAAGAACTTAGTTTTGGAGCCTTGGTCAACCATTTGAGAGTGGAAGAGAAGAAAAGGGCTCAAGTGGAAGAGAAGAAAAGGGCTCAACACCAAAAAGTGGAAGGTAATTATTCCACGGCAATTCTAATTTCTGCTAATTACGAAAATGTGTCAAATGCCCATTCCACAAAAAACTGCCCAATTTAGACATAAACTGAAAAACACGTAAACACGTAAACATCCAATCTCTCGGTATATATATATATATATATATATATATATATATATATATATATATATATATATATATCGAGGCGGTTCCGGGAACCCTTAAACACCCCCCTCCCCCCAAGTTCCCGATCGAATTTTGATGATCCGAGCCACTCAATGTAATCAGAACGTGATTTTAAGGGTACCCTAGAAAAATCAGCAAAAAAAATGACCGGGAAGGGCTTCATCCAAACAGTTTTTTATTGAACTTTATTGAACAATTCAATAAAAAACTGCCCAAATCAAGCCCTTCCCGGTTAGTTTTTTTGCCAGTTTCTCGCGAGCACCCTTAAAATCACGTTTTAAACATATTGAGTGGCTCGGATCATCAAAATTTGATCGGGAACTATGAGATTAAGATTTGGAGGGTTTTTTTAAGGGTCCCTGGAACCGCCCCGTATATATATATATAGGCCTAGTGGAAACCAGTCTAAATTCGTTAATTATTCAAAATATATAGATCAAGGAAACACCAGGAGGGTGAAGAAACTTTATATCCAACTCAAAATCAATTGGCATTGAGTGGAGAGATCTCAAATGTTATTATATTAAGTGATTACCCATTCCACTCTCAAGCATATGAGATTCTATTTTCCTTAACATCTCCCCTCACGTAGGTCTGTCACGCGTGACCACTTTTTGGATCGTATTATCGTACAACCTTTTTCGCTAATCTGTCATCACGGGGTGTGAATTGTGAATTTTTTATTTTATAAATTGTAGAATGGAACGAGCTCTACTCTGATAACACTTATATTGGCATTTCCCTAGCCTAACCTTGATTTTTGATGGAGAAAGAACTAAGAAAAAAGGGAGAGAGGTTGCTCTCTGGATCTCTTTTCCGAAATAGGGGCAGCTCTCTTAGCTGCTCTATATCTCACGCTTTTCCTTTCTTAAATACTAGGGCAAAGCCCTTTACATAGGGAGGAAGTAAAAGACTAAAATGGACACCAATACTAGGGCAAAGCCCTTTACATAGGGAGGAGGTAAAAGACTGAATTGAACACCACACTTTAACCAATTATATAACTAATACAAGTACTAGAACATTGCAATAAAATAAGACAAGGCATTAATTTTAACAGAGGGTTCCCCAAGCAAAACTCTGAATCGCAAGTCTCATGCCTTGTCCTGTGGGTCAAGCTAATTTAATTGAAGAGACGCTTTTGGCATGACCAAGAGGGTGGTGAAAGGATTAGGGGGCAACAAGCTAGGCTGTTGCCGATTTTCAACTCTCGAAAGAGCCACTTTTGACATGACCCGCAACTCTTGAAGGTGATCAAACCAAACTTCCGCAATGCAGAATCTCCCCGTCAAATGGCCTATTCCCCACACTAAAAAACTGCTAATGATACACATACATATAGGGGAATCAGAGGTGTCACACCACTATGTGAACACTCCAATGTAAACGCCGGTCGGCGACCGAAGCATGCAAAGTTCCATTTTGCTTCTTCGTCATTAAAACCAACCCACACAAATATCACCTTCGAGAAGATTGGAAGCTTACGATACGTTTGTTTTACAAGCTTGGTGTAGTTGTATTTTAGAGATTCACGAGAAGATTGTTGAGGCACTAACAAAATTTTGGCCTAATAAATAAAGCACAAGTCAAGCCCAAAAAACAAGTCCAAAATTGAAGATATTATTAGAGAGTTTATAAATATCTAGTTTCGAAGTGTTCAAGAATATATCTAGCTTATGTTTATGTAAATATTCGCCATTTTTTGGATTTTTTTTTGGTTAAACATAAACATAAACTTTAAGAATTTTTTATTTACCCAAGAGACTTGTAGGGGCCAATTCTATAGATTTTTTGCAAGTGATTTACCTAAACACTAGTGTAATTAGTGGAAATATTTGTCATTGTGTAGGGGCGAGGCATCCCAACACCCATTGTGTCACACCCTGCCTAGCTAGGATGTGTCACACCTAATACTTACCGCTGAACTACACAAACTTCCTTGAAAATAATTGGCATATATAATATTTATTAGGATTCTTCTATTTGGGGGCCTTATGATTGGGCCCAAAATGGGAGGCCCAAGGCGGTCGCCTGATGGGCCTACGCTCAGAGAGCGGCCACAACCTCATCGGTGAAAAATGACGACAACAAGCGATCCTGGAAGATTCGTCGTTGTCTTCCTCTTCTTTTTTTGATCAAATTTGTTTTTCTCATAGTTGAAATCGACCTGACCGACAATCCGATGATGTCGGATCGGTCGAGTTGAACGCCGTAGTCGGTTGGCCAACAGGTGTAACTTTTCCAACCCGATCTAGTCGGGTCGGGTGACGAGTATATGCCAAATTAAACCCAACCCAACCTGTGCTCACTCCTGAAGGGAACCAATCAAAACAAAAATTCAATTTCGTTTTGGCGTAAAAAAAAAAAAAAAAAAAAAAACCAAACAACGCTTAGTGGTTCGCTCATTTGTGTTTGCAGATATTGTCTTTTGGTGTCATGACCAGCTCTCAGATGTCAAGTATAGTTCTCCCTCTCCGTTTCATATTGATAGTCCACTTTCACTATTACGGAGCTTTCAAAAATTTGTCTATGTTTTGCTTATGATTAGTAGTATTTTATATATGTCACATGGCTCTTGTTTAATAGATCTCGATTAATTTATGAAACAAAATTTTCTAAATTATTTAAAACATAATAAATTGTGTGATATAAACAATTACGCAAGCGATACGAATACCGAAAAAAATTGTCAATTAGATTGATAATTTGAAAATTTTGAGTTTTTTGCTCCACGCGAGAGACTTGTAGCCCCGATGGGCTCCAAAGTCTAAGACTTGTAGGCGGACATGAGGCGCTTTGCAATGTTGCCATACAGCACCAACGTCGGGGGAGGTAGTTAGTCCTTGCTTGCCCTACGCCAGCATGCCAGGGGGCTGCTCAAGCACAGAGTGAATGCTGGCCCCCATAAAACTAACACTAACCAATTAGGAAGAGTTTGAATCCCATACGTCTTTAATTTCCTCTTCAAGAGTGAAGGTAGGCATCTCTTTTGTTCAGGAGTGGTTTGTAGTTGGATTTCCTCTTCAAGGAGAGATACATTAACCTAGCTAATTTCCTTTATCAGTGGAAACTTATATTTCTTGCTTTTTGAGATGAGAAATTTGTTACCAGGATATCTGATCTCTATTCTCTAGCATCTGCCATTCTAGTATTCTCTACATAGAGATGAGAAATGTGTAGTCATCTCATTTCTGAGAATTAAGCTATGACGTCTCTATTGTCCACTTCAATGCTCTGAGGATGCATGATTCTATGAGATCTAGACTAAATTCAAAGATTGTGCGCGCGGGTACGTTTGGTGTATGTGTTGGGTTTTAAGCAAGGGGCCGTGGTGCCGTGTTATGCATATGGGGTGGTGTTTGTTGGGGTGGTGTGTAACGAGTCTATCTTAATTGGTTGAGTAGCTGAAGGTGTTCTCTTTTGTTTTCTTTGGGTTGAAAGCTTGTCAATCGGGTAATGCTCTGTTATTTCCCTTTGGGCTTTTGAGGCATATGATTGTCAGGGTACGTGAGTGTCAATATAGTTGAGATGCTTGTGCCTTGTTGTGATGTTGTTGTGTTTTTTGCTCGTTTAATCTTTGTAGGGCAAGGTATAGATTACCTTCATGTGGTTTGAGCGTTTAATTTGCACATCACCTCCTTAACATTTACAAATGACAAATTCACCTCTTTGTGGTTTCGGACTAAAGCACTGCCATTATATTTTCCTTTAAAATTGATGGAAGGCTGCCCCAAGTGTCGTACACAAGCCTGTTACGAGAGTTGGAATGGAAAAAATAGTAGTATTTCCTCTGCCTCAAAATGTTTGTCCGGATCGTAAAACAAAAATTAAAAAACAATGCATTTTTTTTAAGAAAAAATTCAAAATTTTTTATAAATTGAAAGAACTCGTCGAGATCTAGTAAATTGTTGAAAATAAATTAAATTTTTCTTGTAAAACTTAAATTTTTTTTACGTCTTCTTTTTGCAAATCAATCAAACATTTTGGGATGGGGCAGTAATGAAATAAAGGTTACATGTCACCTTGTTTGGTTCACAACTCAACTCATCTCATTTTACTCTCTACTCGTTTCTCAATACTTTTTTTTCTCTATCTCTCTCCACTCATTATCACTCATTACATCAAAAATAACTTTCAAACAGTTCAGCACCTACTCTTGACGCCTCCTAGTTCCAACGACAGGGATATCCCTATCATTACAAATTCACCCGCGGGGTGGATTACAAATCCAAAGTCAGCAAATTAGGGGCTAAATTCGGGTAGGGGTTTTGGCTGCCAAAGACCGAAGAAGAGGAGGAGGCGGAGAAGTAATCAGCCTGTGTCCCAAATCCACCTCCATATCCGGCATCCAAACAGGCTTCTAGAGTCTACAGTTTGTTGCAGGACACCTCGTACTCCGACGAAGATTACCATTTTCGGCAAACAAAACCACCCGCGAAGCCATGACATCTCCCCCCTCTTTCGTCACTGTTGATGCTCTCGATGCCGGTCCGGTCCGGTGGCCTCACTGAGTCACTGTCACGCCCGGAATGAAGGCGGCGACGGGTTAAGAAAGTACATAACCTCTGCTTCAAAATCCAACCCACCAACTTCAATAAAGGTTACATTGAATCTTAGAGCTTTTTGCTTTGTTTGGATTGGGATTTGAAAAGTGTTTTTGAAAAATAGTAGGGGTAATGAGTGGAGAGAGATAGAAAGAAAAAGGTGGAAAATATGGGGAATCTAGAGGGAATTTTTTGAAAAATTCTTTTTGAATCGCGAAGGGAACAAGGCATTTAAATCTCAAATCGTCCCTAAACTTCCATCACATCTTATAGCCCACCGACCAAAAAACGAAATTTGGTACCCATCATAGCTTGTGTAAACGAACAGAAAGGTAAATTTGGGCTGTAGGACTCGCCCGTGAAGATGAATCGGCGACGTGTAAGAGCTGTTGACTTTTGAGGCCATGTTTTGGCTCCATCCAGTACAAATGCAGACTTGCATTTACTCAGATGCAGACTTGCATTTACTCAGAAGATTTGGCATGGATTGCATTGAATGCAATTGATTCTCACATGTGGGTGATTGGCAGCCTTTGAAGACTTCTCAAGGCATGCCCAAATCTGGAAAAATCTCAGGCATCGATTTGGAAGTAAATGAGCTATGAGCATGGCACTTAAATGTTGTTGCAAAAGTCGTCGTAACCGATGAAAGTGGAGAAACGGAAATGCTTCAAGTCACGTTACTATATCGCTATCCTTAAGACGATATTTGTCCCCATCAATTCAATAGAATTAGGTGTGCACCTGGTTACAGCGAAACTGCCTCCAAGATAAAATGAAGCCCAGTCTCCAACTGTTGTCTAACTGCGTTGCGTTATGCACAAACGAAGAGAGATCCGAATGCCTTTGGATTTCGCGAACCTCACAAGTATAATCGTAGGAGATAATTCTAGTGAGAAACAACAATCAGAATGGTACTGATTTTCTCTCCTCGAATTGGTAGAACCCTTTGTGCTTTATAGACATAGATCACTGTGGTGCTGGTGGTAGGTGCTAATGGTGAAGGAGGGGAAGGATTTGGTGCTGTTACGGACAATAGAAATTAGAAAGGGATAAAATTGTTTTTTGAATTTATTTTATATAGATTTTGAGTAAAAAATGCGTTATGATTTGAGCGGATGGTACCAAATCAAGTTTCTTTCTAAATATTTACTCAAAAATTTTGGATAAGAATTGAAGATGCTCTAACAGAAAAGGTGTTTTATACTTTCTCCGTCCTTTATTTAGAGTCCAGTATTCCATTTTGGATTGTCCTTTAATAAATGTCTATTTTGTAAAGTTAGTCGGTAAAAGTTGGTGCATTGTCTATTTTGTCCCTAAAAGTAGATTCCATTTTGAAAAGTTAGTGAGTAAAAGTGTAATGATGATGGATAAGTAGGTAAAGTGGAGGAAAAAGTTAATGTGAAAGGTATAATGATGATTTTTTTAATAAATTTGAGTTACGAAATAAGATACTTAAAAAGTGACGGAGGGAGTACCTTGTTTTGAAAAGCTATTTCATTTTATTTGATTTTCCGCTTGACTTAAAAGAAAAAAAAAGAAAAGGGAAGGCTGTTTCATTTGTTCAGAAGCCCAATGGGCCAATCCCGTTCGTCTCCACATTTGTACACAGCCTGTGTGTTTTTTTTTTTGCCCCCAAGAGTCATCAATTGTGATTTTTGGTTTGGTAAAGCAAGAACACATGACCATTATTGAAATTTTTTTTTGGGTAATGACAATTTTTTTCTAACCACAAAGAATTTATTAATATTTATAAATAATTACAAAAATTAAAAGGATGAAGGGCACACCGGTAAAAAGCCACCCGAGATCTAAAAGATAGCAAGACGCCAACTGAACACCATAACAAAACCACATAAACTCAACCTAAAACATTCAAAAATCCAAAACGACCCTCATAACCTATGTAGCAACCCACATCTATGATCCATCACCCGAAAAGCCAAAAAGCCAATTAGACACAAAACAAGTCCACCGAGACCTTCACAAAGGACCACACCTCTATTTCTACCTATTATCAATCAATTTCCACAACCTGAAACAACCATCGAGCAAAACCAGAAAAATCAAACATACCCTACACCTGCTCAATCTCAAACTCAAAAAGTCAGAAAGAGAGAAACATCATCCTCGAAATCAACATCGTCCTCTGAGATATTCTCTTCATCAAAATCATCTAAAGCATGAATCCTTTCTTTTAATTCTTCCTCTTGCATTTGAACAAATTTCTTCAAATTATAATTCCTCCCTCCTTTGACTTCAATATCCAAGGTACGACATATAGATCGAGGAAGCACCAAGGGGGTTCCCCCAAGCAAAACTCTGAATCGCAAGTCTCATGCCTAGTCCTGTGGGTCAAGCTAATTTAATTGAAGAGACGCTTTTGGCATGACCGAGAGGGTGGTGAAAGGATTAGGGGCAACAAGCTGTTACTGATTTTCAACTCTCGAAAGAGCCACTTTTGACATGACCTGCAACTCTCGAAGGTGATCGAACCAAGCCTCCACAATTACAAAATCTCCCCGTCTAATGGCCTATTCCCCACACTAAAACACTGCTAATTATAGACATGCATATAGGGGAATCAGTGGTGTCACACCACTATGTAGTGAACGCTAGCAGCCGAAGCAAAGTTCCATTTTGCTTCTTCTTCCTTAAAGCCAACCCACACAAATATCACCTTTGAGAAGATTGGATGCTTACGATAAGTTCGTTTTACAAGCTTGGTGAAGTTGTATTTCAGAGATTCACGAGAAGATTGTTGAGGCACTAACAAGATTTTGGCCTAATAAATAAAGTACGTGTCAAGCCCAATAAACAAGTCCAAAATTGAAGATATTATTAGAGAATATATATATATAAATATCTAGTTTCAAAAAGTTGAAGAATATATCTAGCTTATGTATATGTAAATATCCACCATTTTTTGGATTTTTTTTTGGTTAAACATACACATAAACTTTAAGAATTTTTTCTTTACCCAAGAGACTTGTGGAGGCAATTCCATCGATTTTTTACTAGTTATTAACATGAAAACTAGTATAATTAGGGGAGATATTTGTCATTGTGTAGGGGCCAGGCATCCCAAAACCCCTTGTGTCAAGCCCTGCCTAGCTAGGATGTGTCAAGCATTGACAATCAACGTCCATAGATATCACGCGTATAGCACGTGATAGAGATCGAGAAGCCCTTACAGGGTTGGGTTTGGAGAAAATAGCACTCCACTAATATAATCAACTCATATTTCTGGGTGCTAACCTAATTGCATCTAATTATCTAACGTCGACTTTGGCCGATAAAAGAAATGAAATTAAATCGACGACACTAATTAATTAATGACCATCTTTGATTTGGTTTGGTGGCTACAGAGAAGAATGAATACTCGAGATACTTGCCACTCTATAAAGCTGCACTCCGAGGGGATTGGGCGACCGCCGAAAGATTCTTCGACCAAGATCCAGGCGCTCTCACAGCCCCAATCAATGAATATTCAGAGACAGCACTTTTGGTAGCAGCTGCGTATGGAAGAAATACAAACGATTTCGTTAAGAAGTTGGTGGACAAGATGCCACCAGGTAGTGTTGACAAGGCCTATGGCAAAGTTCTGAACTGGGCTTCGTATATCGGAAACACTGAAGCCGTAAAAGTCATTTTGTCAAAATACCCGTCTTTGGTATATTACAGGGACGATGATACTTCTTCTAATAAGAGGACTCCGTTTACTGGGGCAGCTACGAATGGTATGAGGGAAACCCTTTTATATTTGTTGGAGTTGGTTAAGAATGATGAGGATTCCTCTAAGCTCTTCCCCGATGAGGATTCTGCTGCTATCCTTATGGTCGAGACAATAAATTCCGGATATTATGGTGAGTAACACCCTTCTTGAATTTATTTCTTTAATTAATAGTCTTAAATTTTCACAATTAGATATATAGAAAAAAAAACTGACTTGCTTGCTTGCTGTGTGTTCGGACAATATTTATTAACTAGTACTGTATTTTCTATCGTTTCCAGTTAAATTCTGGTTCAATATTTTTGAGATCAATCTATCGTCTTGACCAATGAAACTTAAAAATAAAAAATTATGATTCAAAAGGTCACTAAAGATGAAAAAAAATAACACAAAATAATGAAAACTGCTTAAATTTCCTGTTGGTCCCCAAACTATGAACGAATTGGGAGTTTGGATATCCCAATAAAAAATTATACTTTGGTCTCCGATAGAAAAATTGAGTCTATTGAGTACCCCCAATGATTTTTTTAATGGTCCTCATTACTAACTTTGTCGAGCTTGACCATCAAATGCAGGGAGTTGTGTAACTTTGCTAAAAAAATGGGAGTTTTTTAATGCATACAATTTCAATCTCTTATATATTTTGGTTCCATCACTCAACACCAATGATCATTTGTCCTCCCCTCCACCATAACCAGCCACCAGCACCAAAAATTATAATCCTGTTGAGAAATAATACTCTTACTTATCATCGATAATTTGTCCAATACAAAGATCTTAATTTCCGGTGACTTCCACCACACTCATTTACCCACACTTGTCTTGAGCTTCCCGTGCACCCATCCCCCAAATCCCAATTCCGGTGAATCAACTCCACCCCGGCCCTCACTACCACACATTCTTTTTTGAAGTTTATTTTATGTATTTATTAAGTAACCAACTAAATCCTTCCTTCAACCCCTACATTTGACAATCAATCAGGACATCGTTAGTTAATTATGGGGAACATTTTAAAAAATATTTCATACATTGGCCACTTCGCTAATCAATGCTACAAATAATAGGGAATTGATATTCGCGCTCCAAGATTTACTGCAGGCGCTCCACCTTTTTGTTTTTACACTGTGATGTTGCTGGCAACATCACAGTGTAAAAACAAAATATACACTGATGTTGCCAGCAACATCACAGTATAAAAACAAAAAGGTGGAGCGCCTGCAGTAAATCTTGGAGCGCGAAAATCAGTTCCCTACAAATAAGTCCAATGAAAACTATGTTCAATAGATATTTTCAACTTCATTTTATACTTATTTTCATTTTTTCTAGTTGAAATGAATGATTAATCTCAAGCTATTAACGGAAAACACAAACAACAAAATACTAATTACAATCAATCATACCTATTGTATTTGGGAAAAGAATTTTGTCCAGACTCACCCTTAATAAAAGTACTCATGAGTTGTAAGACAATATCTAATTGAATTTTTAAACGGAGTTCAATGTGTCATTTGGTGGTTTTTGAAAATGATGAAATCAAGACATGGCACATCATTATGTATTGTGGATTATTTTAAAATTTTCTTTGCATGTGCAGATATAGCTTTGTATTTGGTTAAAAAATATCCGCTTTTAACTTTCTCAATGGCAAATAATCATTACTCTGGATTGATATCATTGGCTGAAAAGGGTGCTACTTCTGCATTCAAGAGTGGCACTCACTATCGATGGTGGCAACGCATAATCTATGCTTGTGAGTTCTACCTACTGGATCTCATGATCTATACTTCTATTTGGCTCTTGTTTAATTATTTAGTAACTTTTCGATCAATGATCATGTCAAAATATATAATGACATGCATTACATTCCCTATCAAGTCTCTGAAAAACCTATGTGGGAGAATCAAAATCAATACGCAGCGGAAAAATTACTTACCTTCTGCCATAGTGTTTAAGTCTTGAGAAACCTGAAAATCGTTTCGACCTTGAACCAATATGTTTCACAAACACAAACTCTCACTAATTGTTTTGGAGAGCAATGGATAGGATTTCCAATCTAATCTATATACTCCGTAAATGGTTTTCACACATGTAACTTGATGGTAATCACATGCTTTTATATAGATAGATCGGGACCCTTTCCCAACGGACATAACCCTTCGTACTTCCTTCCATCAAAGAAGTAATAAGGCACTTATTCATTAATAGTTGCAACCTTACACATGAATGGTTACTAAACCCATTCATGGATAGTTACCGTATCTATTCATGAATAGCCACCAAACCTTTTCATGGATAGTCACCAACTATTTAGGCAATATTTCATTTAAATCTAATACCCATATTTTAGTTATAAACATAAATACTATAAATTATAATTAGGATTGATGTGGCATGTGAGCCACATAAATAAATTCTAACATTCTCCCACTTGGCTCACATGACAAATCAACCCAAAAACTGTTGGGTAAAGATACTAAGTATCGTATATGACTATACAACAACTGCCCAAATAACGGTCAATAGTAGAAAGATTGAACACGAATCATGGCGGTTATGCTATACAAGCAAGCATTTCCTTCCATGTATTACAATGAACAAATCTCTGAAAACTTTACGTGATATTACCTGTACATCATGACTAATTAATAGTCACTTAGGGTCCGCTTTCTTTATCCCAATGGATAATTGTATACGTACTTCATACCTTATGTGCACATGTACGTCTTTATTCTCTAAGAATACTTATAGTGTGACAAAACTTTAATTGAACATCAATATGAGAGAAAACAAATATGAAATGAGCTAAAAGCCATGTATTCACTACATGACATAAACACTTTGCCGGCAATAACTAGCTCAAATACTTTATGCTCAATGGTCACGAATTATGTTTATGAACTATTTCTCTCCCCTAATGAGGTACTTTACGTCGATATTCTTTATTCGGCTTTCATCTTTATCTTAGAGAACAAAACTGTAGCCAAAGTAAACTTAATAATGGTCTCAACATAACATCGACAACTTGAGACCCATATTGCATGCTAGGCTAGTTTCATAGCTCCCACTAATTCTGGCATTCATAATAAACATTACTTTGAATTGGATGTGAACACTGTGGCAAGAGATTTATAGCTTAACCTCAGCCAATTACTCTTGATTAGCATGCATGTACATGTAGTTCTTGGTTCTTTATAAGTACCTCACAATCTTTATTTGTAGATTTCTATACCATGTTTACTTGGTTATTGATCTTGTAAATCCTTAGCCAATATCCATATAGTCCAGAAAAATGCTTTTACTCCCACTAACTTTAAGGAGTATATCTTTGTCTCTACTTATAAACAAAAGGTTGTCTTTTTGCAAATTTCTTTTGGATGCCATCTAAAACCTTATTGGATCTTTGTATAAATGCATTAACGACATAAATGGAGTGCCAAATACTCTTACTTTGAACATTAAACATAAGGGACACTTTGAACATTAAACATAAGGGACTAATTCTCCCACTATTAATTAATGTTCAAAATTTTATCTAACACGTGAACTTAATCATGTGGGTATGATGCTTTACCCACATAGCGCAAAAATGATCCATGCATCCCAAACTAGAGTACTTCTCAGGTAATCAATAAAATTTTCACAATTGGTAGTGAAATACAAGAAGCAACTTTAAAAACAACCTAAATGGCTACAATAACCAAGACTCTCAATATGTTGTAAATACTAACCATTTTGGGATAGAGGTGCATCACGCATGAATTTATGTAACACTTTTATGAATAAGATAAATAATCTAAATAATGAGAACAAATTCTTCATACCTATGGGCATAGGAAAAGTTTATTCTCGACTTTCAAATGTTTATCTTACACAACTTAAATCACAAAATAAGAACCTCGTTGCAAGACCGAGTTATTATTTCTGTGAATTAACTGAAACTTTAATCCCAAACCTTAATTGAAATAAAGTAAATTCAAACCTCCCTGTGGGTAAAGGCTCCAACACGCATTGAATCTACTTCATTGCAACAATAAGACTTGCAAATTTCTAACATCAAAATGAAAATTCCATCACATGTATGTGAACGTAGAAATTTTCCCAAACGAATTAATAGAACTAATTATTCTCTTGTGGGCAAAAATAATAAATTTTACTAATTCAAAATCAATGTTAAATGCCATGAACACAAACACATATAATCCAATGACTATATATTTCGTGTGTGACTAAACTTGATATGGAACACCATAATATGTCAAGACGCTGTGGCTAATCTCAAAATATTACGACGTTCAAGTCACCTCAAAAGGCATCAAGTACAATATGATTTTACACATTCAAAGACCAATCAATTTGACCCAAGGAATTCTTAGAAAGGTCAGAATATGTGACTAGTTCACCAATGGTCACGCCTCTTGATGTAAACACAATGGTCACATTCTTTAGTTTGAACCTAAGGGTCACATCTCTTAGTGGTTTGGACAAACCATTTGATTTAACCCCAAGGGTCATACATCTTCACATATAGAGCAATGTGACATATTAAAGAGTCACACCATTTCAAACTTGATGAAAGAAACCCATTGAATGGTCACAACCACCATTGTCTTCTCCGCTTGTTGTTACCGTTTCTAAGTTCTGAAACATTGCATCTATTTAAGAAACCATTATCGGGAATAACATCTAGGAAAATCTCAAATTCATCAACAGATTCAAACTATCCATACCCAGGTCCCAGGAAGAAAAATCTAGTCATGGCAGTCGGTGACGGCAACAAACATAAAATAAAATAAAGCAAAGCAAAGCAAAGTATTATGCCATAAACTCTATAAATACATTTGTCACTATATCTTTACACATGCATGCAAACTTGGGAGGGAAACCTCACTGGAAAATATGTGCAGAAAGTTAAATGCCGTAACCAAGAATTTAACACTAATGCGACAATTTAGGTATGCGCAAAATATTGATCCCGACATGTAATTTCCAGTTTCTTCTTCCACACAAAAATATCATTTGGCATATTTACGATTTAACAATCGAACAGTGAATACTAAACAAAATGACAAGAAGGTTGGCTCTGATACCAAATGAAAAACCTATGTGGGAGAATCAAAATCAATACACAGCGGAAAAATTACTTACCTTCTGCCATAGTGTTTAAGTCTTGAGAAACCTGGAAATCGTTTCGACCTTGAACCAATATGTTTCACAAACACAAACTCTCACTAATTATTTTGGAGAGCAATGGGTAGGATTTCCAATCTAATCTATATACTTCGTAAATGGTTTTCACACATGTAACTTGATGGTAATCACATGCCTTTATATAGATAGGTCGGGACCCTTTCCCAACGGACATAACCCTTCGTACTTCCTTCCATCAAAGAAGTAATAAGGCACCTATTCATTAATAGTTGCAACCTTACACATGAATGGTTATTAAACCCATTCATGGATAGTTACCGTATCTATTCATGAATAGCCACCAAACCTTTTCATGAATAGTCACTAACTATTTAGGCAATATTTCATTTAAATCCAATACCCATATTTTAGTTATAAACATAAATACTATAAAATATAATTAGGATTGATGCGGCATGTGAACCACATAAATAAATTCTAACAGTCTCTGGATCCATATATACCCAACAAACCATGCCACCACCAACCCTGTTGGGTGCGATAGGCATTTTGCACACTAAAAAAACAGATTGTAATCCTTGCCACAACCGATGAAGAAATAAAGTTGACCCAAGTCTCTATCAGCCCCTGAAAAAACATGAGAATGATTAGACTAGTCTCTCGATCCACATAATACTGAGTGCAGTTAAACATTTATGTAGATGGATCACTGGTACAATTCCTTTAATCAAGCTATTTCCTAATGTACAACTAGAATAATCTAAAAGAGGAAAGAAATATAATCCTAACAATAGAAAAGAATCAAAATTCGATATCTCAACTATTGGGAAACGATTTCCAAAACCCAGTAATGACGCGTACAGATTAGACAACAAAAAACCCGCAAAACCCTGCAAGGTAGAATTAGGGTTTCACCTCAACTCTCTGCAACACGAACGCTAGTTGAACTTGTTATGACACGTCTTGCTATAAGCCATGTATACTTCAATTGCACCTTACGATCTTCTATCGTATTCCCTGCACTCCCGTCCTTATCTCAATTATATTACGAGCTCCATGATATTAAATACTTAAATATCTCTCCATGTTAAGATTACAGATACCCGTTGATTAAAATAAATTACTAACATCAACATCTCTCTCTGATATCACAAGAGATAATCCACACAATCATTGACAATTAACCCAATATAATATATCAACATCCCTCTCTCTGAAGAAAGCAAATTCAACTATTCAAGGGTCCAAAGCACTTTATCAAATGAGACCCTTAATATAATTCCCAATTAATAATTTTAAAAAGATAAAATCAACATTGTTGAAATACATTACAAGTATTTAACAATAAAGTTACAAGAAATTACTTATCATTACTTACCTTTATTAAAAATACTTAAATATCACTCTTCTGTAATTTTTAAAAGCAGTAATTAAGCTCTCTTACTAATTTTATGTGTAGGCATAGCGTATGTAAGAGTTTGAACATTTAGGAGCCCTCAAATTTAGATAAAATTGGACTTCGAATGAGACTGCATCCTTGGTGTGTGCCCATAATCGGCCGTTGTTCCGTAATAAGTGAAATTCCTATTTTCCTACCTATCCAATAATCAAGAAATAGGAAAACAAAGAAGGACAATGAACACAAGATATACGTGGAAAAACCCTAAATGGGCAAAAACCACGGGAAGGAATCAAACACTAAAAATAACATCGTGCGATTACAAACGACCTTAACTCACAATTGAGAATCCTCGCAATTGACTAAAGACCGAATGCCGAATCCTCGTTCACTGCACCAAGTGTTTGATTGCCGATGCCTCGAATCTTCAAGCCTTCCGAAATACTTTCAGAAATCCACTGAAAGTCGACTCATGTAGATGAATCAAGGTTTGTGATAACTTCTTGGAGTTGTATTTGACGCACACCGATCAACCGATCTTTTGACTCCAAGAATCAATCAAAATAAACCACTGGAAAGTTTCTCGTCCCAAAACTATGTCTTTGGCTGCTCTTACATATCTCGTTACCACGGACAATGATAAAAGGCGAGTATTTATATGTCCAGCTTTCCACACACTCGGTCGACCCCCTATGGAACTCGGTCACCGACTTCCCAAATTCAAACGAGCCAATTCTGGACAGAAGGTTTCGATGGAAATTGCCTTTCCAATTCTGGATAGTAGGTTGACCAATTTTACTCACGTAATTTGCCTTTCCATAACACCTCAAACCAATACAACTCTCAACTACAAATATGACTCCTTCCACTCTAGTCCTATACAGATTCGCTACTTAGAGAATTGAAAAAGAAATTACAACTCAATAAATAATGGGATACACATAAATGTGTGATTTGTCAATGGAATTGCCAACCGAAAAGGGAGCGCGGCTGTTTGGAGCTAACAATCTCCCCCTTTGGCACTTCCATGACAAAACACACTACCAAGAAAAAAATATCCCTGCTGCAACCACAACTCAAACGAAACCAAGGATTAGATAATAAGTTCCTACTCCCCCTTTTTGTCATGGAATGACAAAGGTTGAGAAAGCATAGGCAAATAAAATAAAGCATAGGCACAAAAAGATTTGTCAACAGAGACCACGAGACAGAAACAAGCAAGTCTGAACATTAAACAAATACCATAGCTCTGCACATGGTTAGGTAGCATTTTACAAATGAGGCAGTAAAGAAACTAGAGATGATATCCATAAACCTTGAAAACAACTACCAAAAAAATAGCATATAACCAGAGAGAATAATATTTCAATTAAAGGGGTGAAGGAGGATGGAAATCGTGAGTAAGGAGACCTTGACGCACTACACCATTTTCCCAATTTAGTGAACGTCCTGTGAGATCATCGGAAATGTCTAGTTTGGTGGTCAAATTAAAACGCCTACGGATAGTTTTAAAGGAATAACCATGCTCATCTAACGGGACAAGACCAACAAGAGAACCTAAAATAGACGAGCTGAATTGCACTAAACATGCATGAACATGCTGAGAACCAAGACTGATGATGGACAAAGGTAGAGAATAGAGAAAGAAGCACCCAATGAAAACACGGAAGTGAAAAATAAGAATAACCATTGAAAAGTTGAAACCATTTTAATCAGACCAAAACAAATTGAGAAAGCAACACCATAAAAACAGGAGTCTAGAGAATATCCGCAAAAGGAAAAATCAACTGCCACACCGGGCAACTATCAACACAAAATAACTTGGGTTTCCATAGGAGGCGGACACATTAATTCGAAATACGAGTGCTCAACCATGAGTCTCAATAAACGTCACTACAGTTTAAAAAAAATGCCTAAGTAAATTTGTATGCATCCCAAGCATGAATGAATCTGGAATTAAGTGAAACTTGCGAAATGAATCCATGACAATAGTGGGTGTGTGATACGTCAGAAATATTAAGACCACCATCTTCGGATACTAGAGTTCTTGTGTTTCATGAGAATGACAACCACCCTTCCCCCCATGAAGTCAAACCAGGCATGATGACACGAATGACATCCAAAGGCTTAGAAATAACTCCCCCTTAACGATTAAATAATCCCCCTCAACTAATGAGTATTTTGACATATCAATTTTTATTGAATCTTCCAAACAAATACACGTGTTATTATATTTTTACCCCACTGCCTTTTGACACGAATATTGGAAATAAGAGTACCTCATACCCAATCGCCGGTTACTAAGCAAGTGGTCCAACACGGGTGCCTTCACAAAGTCTATCCATTTTGTGACACGAACGCTCAGAGGGAGAGTACCTCACCCCAATTGTTCGGTACTCGATGAACGCCCGGATAAGCAATAAGAACTCACAAATAGACTTTTGTCTTTCTTTTTTTTTTTTTAACGGAACCAAGAGAACACCATATCCAACCAAGATGCCCAAAGGTCAATCGCCGAGGAACAAAATGAGACATTCCGATGGACAAAAGAACCAACTATCCAATCTGAATAATCTCTCTAATCCTGACGTATAAATGTGGCGATCATAGAGTCATAAGGCATGGTGCAACTAATATCCAGATATATCTCATGAGTGGAGTTCAACAAGAAATGTGCATGCATTCAGAAAAAAAATGTGCATCTATTTGAGTCCCATGGCTGACTACTCATCCTTGAAAATTATGCTAATAGCCCCAAAACTTTTTTTCTTAAAGAATTTTTGTATATGTATATGTGAATGTTTTTGGATTTTCTTTAAAACTCAACAAAAACTAGGAGTAAAGACACACAAAAAACAATAATAATAGATTACTCAACTGAGAAATAAAACATAGCACTACTAATTAAGTACAACAGGAAAAAGGAAAAAAAAAAAAAAACACTCAATCAATGAGGCATACCCCGACCGAATCTATCGCTAGACATATGACGCGAATGACCACCATTGAGATTCCTCATGTTAATCTTTCTAGCCTTTGAAACCGTATTAGTAGCAAGACAATGCAAATCACATCTCCTGACCCATATGGGTCTGGTCTTCACCTGCGAGCTCTCGCTCTGACCGATAGATATATGTCTAGGATTCATGTTTATAGTGTGGTCATCATTATATCCAACAGGTCTAGGCATTTGTCCATTGTTCCACCTAGGGGCAAAGTTTTCACAAGACCCTTTTTTGTTAGTGGCATAAGAATGTTTAGCGGTGGGATAGCCATGCAATTTAAAACAATTAGGCCTAATGTGACCTCTAGCTTGACAGTAATGACATGTAGGAATAAATTTATCATTCTTAGTGTCTTTAGACGTCATACCATTGTTGTGAGCAATATCGATAGCATGAGGTTTAAGAGATACCTCTTTATGGTTTACTTCATACACTTTATTTCCAAGCTGTTTAGATGATGACGCTCCATGAAAGCCAAGGCCTGACTTGTCACTTGTTAGTCTTTGAACACCAAGAATGTCATTTAATTTCTTTGAACCTGTATTCAATCGCTCAAAAACATTGTTAGCATTAGCAAGTTCAGTATTTAACTTTTTGATTTTACCTTCATGTAATGTGTTCAGCTCACTCAAAGACATGATATTCTCTTTAAGCTCCACAACTTCTTTTCTGAGAATATCTCTTTCTTCTATGGCCAAAGTTAATACTCCTTTTTGCTCATGAAACTGACCTTGCACTTTTGCCAACTCCATATTTGCATTCTTATACTTTTCAGCCAGTTTGAGATTTCTCTTGTTGATTTTCAAACTCTCCTTGTACAAATAGTCATATTTTTCTCTCAGCTCATGACTGTCCTTAAACTCATCGCCTTCCTCATCATCAGTGTCATCGGAAGATTCGTGATCACTATCATGCGAATGCAATGACGCCCCAAAAGCAATAAAATTAGACTTATATTCTCTTTCTTCCCCAGATTTTTCAGACTCACTGTCGTCATCCCAAGTAATGTTTGCCTTGAAATTTGTCTTCTTCTTCAGTTTGTTGATACATTCATGGGCCACATGTCCATACCCATGACATTCGTAGCATTTTGGCCCTGAGGGTGGACCTTTTATCCCCTTTTTATCCTTTCCATTAGAAGATTCAACTTTTCCTTTGTTATTAGATTTTTTATTTGTAAAATTATTATCAGATAGATTCTTCTTAAAAAACTTTTTGAATTGTTCTGTAAAAATAGCCATAGCTTCAAGATCATAATCATCGTCGCTTTCTGAATCTTTATTCTCGCTTTGAAAACTAGAAAAAGCAATCGACTTAGCCGAAGGTTTTATTTTTGATTTGTGAGATTCAGATTGCAACATATCTGCTTCATACGTTTGAAGAATACCAACAATTTCCTCAATAGGTTTTTCTGAAAGTTTACGTTTTCCTTGTAGCATAATGACTTTTGTTTTAAACCTTTCAGGCAAAGACCTTAAAATTTTTTTAATAACTCGAAAAGGAGGAATAGGCTCACCTAGGGTTTCACAGTTGTTGACAATGGAGATCAGCCTTGAGTAGTATTGATTGAATGTCTCATCTTCATCCATTCTAATCATCTCAAACTTAGTTGTAAGCCTTTGTAGCTTCGATTGTTTGACCACATAAGTTCCTTCATGACATGTTACTAGAATATCCCATGCTTCTTTCGCAATTTCACAGTTGGCAATCTTGCAATGCTCATTCACATCTACAGCAGTGAATAAAATATCCAAGGCTCGATTATTTGCTTGTAGCTTTGCCTTTTCTTTGGTAGACAACTCAGAAGTTAATTTTGAAACCTCTTTCCCTTCCATGGTTTTCACAGGACATACGTATCCATCGATACATGAATTCCAGATTTCTTCATCGACTGATCTCATAATAGCTTTTATCCTTGATTTCCAATAATCGAAATTCTCACTATCCAAAATCGGTATACGACTGGAAGAGTGGTTCATATGCGTATCCATGTTCATCGTAAATAAGGATCCACTCAGGAAAAACTTCCTACAGATTACGAGCGACCCGCTCTGATACCAATTGAAATTCCTATTTTCCTACCTATCCAATAATCAAGAAATAGGAAAACAAAGAAGGACAATGAACACAAGATATACGTGGAAAAACCCTAAATGGGCAAAAACCACGGGAAGGAATCAAACACTAAAAATAACATCGTGCGATTACAAACGACCTTAACTCACAATTGAGAATCCTCGCAATTGACTAAAGACCGAATGCCGAATCCTCGTTCACCGCACCAAGTGTTTGATTGCCGATGCCTCGAATCTTCAAGCCTTCCGAAATACTTTCAGAAATCCACTGAAAGTCGACTCATGTCGATGAATCAAGGTTTGTGATAACTTCTTGGAGTTGTATTTGACGCACACCGATCAACCGATCTTTTGACTCCAAGAATCAATCAAAATAAACCACTGGAAAGTTTCTCGTCCCAAAACTATGTCTTTGGCTGCTCTTACATATCTCGTTACCACGGACAATGATAAAAGGCGAGTATTTATATGTCCAGCTTTCCACACACTCGGTCGACCCCCTATGGAACCCGGTCACCGACTTCCCAAATTCAAACGAGCCAATTCTGGACAGAAGGTTTCGATGGAAATTGCCTTTCCAATTCTGGATAGTAGGTTGACCAATTTTACTCACGTAATTTGCCTTTCCATAACACCTCAAACCAATACAACTCTCAACTACAAATATGACTCCTTCCACTCTAGTCCTATACAGATTCGCTACTTAGAGAATTGAAAAAGAAATTACAACTCAATAAATAATGGGATACACATAAATGTGTGATTTGTCAATGGAATTGCCAACCGAAAAGGGAGCGCGGCTGTTTGGAGCTAACAATAAGTATACAAAGTTGTTAGAGTTACATTTTTAATTTATATTGTGAGCTATTTGCATGTATTCTTGACTTTTAGTTTAAGACTTGACCCCAGTACCATAAAATCCTAAATTCATCCCCGCAACATGCATTTATGAAACCCATACATGTTGTGCTTGTACTGGCCCAACCTTGCTACCAAGACTACATCAAACACTTCTCATTGTATGCAAGTAGAGTGAAGTGCAGTTGGTGCCTCCCTTATACTTTCATGCACATGGGCAGAGTTCGATCCCGTAAGAATCCATTCCCCCTCTCAAGTCTCCTAAAATAGGGTAGATTAGGATTAACAAATGGAAAAAAAAAATACCACTTCTCATATCAATATTGTACATCTTTCCTGCTTTGGTTTTTGTATGGAGGAAAAGTAAAAAAGCATTTATGTTTGCAGGTGTTTGGAACATGAGCACATGTCACTAGCTAATATTGCTAACATGCATGCAAATGCTAATTATACTTGTGTTTTTCCTTGAAGATGTTCCTGTGAAGTCGGTGGACTGCATTATAAGCCCCACCCTGACAGTTTTAGTTGAGAATCCAGTTAACGACCCTGATCAAGTTATGAGGCGGAAGTATAATTGGGCTAGACTTTTGGTGGAATACTTCTGCATTTCCGGTTTGTCATCAATTTAATTAGCACTACAAAAACTTTATCCATGACCTCTATAATTTTTTGACGGTTTTAAAACTGTGATGGATCATTTGAAAGTCATGAGATTCAATCATGGCTTTTCCCGTGATTAAAGATACGTCCAAAAACATAACTGAAATATGTTCATCTTTTTATTCAAGCTCTAATGGATTGAGATTTGGTTTCTTTAAATGGTTTGAATATCCTCATAGTTATATCAAATTAAATAATTTATGACGCATTTGATGTTTTGATTTTTAAAATAGGATATGTTTGTTTTTTTTTAATAATTAATCGTTGAATACATATTGAATTGGGATGCGCGAGTATATTGTAGAATGTCATCATTCCTAAAACTCTAGGGTACCCTATGAAAGTGCATAAAATCTAAGGGTGCCTAAAACCTTAGAGTACCCTATAAAAGTGCTTAAAACACTAAAACCCTATAATAGTACAGTGCACCTTAAAACCTTATGAAAGTGCCTAAAATACTAAAACCCTATAATAGAAAAATGCACCATAAAACCCTATGAAAGTGCCTAAACATATTTTGGCCTTATGACGAAAAACTTAAAAAATTGAAGGACTTCCACTCAAAACTATTTTGTCAGCGTCCTTCTCCTAAATGAAAACTATTTTAGCGTCCTTATGGCTAATTTTCCCTTGAATTTCCTAGAAACAAAATTATATATACAGAAATTTACAACTCTCTAAATTTATATTCACTGAATTTTATTTTATATTTTAGTTGCATTTTGTTTTTGAACTCGATTTGCAATATAAAGTTAGAATGAAATACTTATTTTTTATGACACATTTATTTCAAGTTATTGTAATTAATTATTTAAGAAAACATTTTTGTCATTATTTCTCTTCCTATTAATTTATATACTCCTACTAAAACTTGTTAGGGCCCCACAATGTATAGGCCGGCACACATCAATCATTACAGTTCTATTTTTTCCTGTATATGCAAACTAATTAACGATGAATAACGGAAAGTTACTACATCCATGAGTACTCTTTGTAATTGCAGTGCCTTGTATTAAACACATCCAAAAGCAAAAAGAGATGCATCTTCAAACTCTTGAGCTGGTCAAGTGTTTCTGCAAGGGAATTGCATCTCTACCAGACTCAGCCAGGCACAGGCTACTTACACAAGATGCAATCCTGTTGGCTGCAGAGAATGGGATTCCCGAGATTGTACATGAAATTGTGGATTCATTTCCTTCTTCACTTGGGACTGCAGACTCAACAGGCCGGTATGTATTTGAGAAGGCAGTTTTAGAGCGTCAAGAGAATGTGTTCAACCTTGTATATCAAATGGGAAAGTATTCTCAAAAACATTTCATACGCCAGTATGATGATACAAACAACAACATCCTACACTTGGCTGGAAAACTAGCACCTCCTACCAAACTCAGCCAGATTTCTGGTGCCGCTCTGCAAATGCAACTTGAGTTACAGTGGTTTGAGGTAAATACTATGTGCTCAGTTATATTCTAATTAAATAAACTCAATCTTTTGGAACAAGTATTCCATCCATCCCAATTTATTTGTCCACTTTTTGACCTTTACTTATCCTAAAATATTTGTCCACTTTGGAAGACTAAGTGAAATTATGCGGAAGCATTCAATCTACTCCTAGAGGGGGGTGAATAGGAGTTTTAATAAAAATATACCAATTTTCAAATTTAAAAATTAATAAAGATATAAACAAGTTGATTATCTCGATTAATTAAAACCAAAAATAAAGTATTGCAGTAGAATAAAAATTGTAACAAGAGATGCACGATTTACGTGAAAAAATTTAGGGTACTAAATAACACTAAGCCAAAACCACGGCCTAATACTACTGCTTTATTCTATTAATAAAAAAGAAGTACAGATTGAGAAATAGTAAAAACCTTACCCAAGTCTTTACCTATTCTCGTCAATCTCCGATGCTCTCAGAACGTGGGCTGCCAGAAAACTATTAACTCGCCTATAACAAAAACAAAAACCGTGCAACCCTTCTTTTTCTTTTGTAACCAAAAAACACTCTCGCTCTCCTCTGCCGAGCGAAAACACAAAAACAGTGGTGCACTCCTTTCTTTCCTTCACATGTATTCAAAATCTTTTTCTTAGCTTAAAAAGTGGGATAATGCTACTCACACAACGATCCAAACACAACAACTTACACAACCTCTCACATACATGTGGGGCCCACACATAGTAGTGTGTGTGGAGCCCACATGCATGTGAGAGGTTGTGTAAGTTGTTGTGTTTGGATTGTTGTGTGAGTATCATTTTTGTAAAAAGTGTCGTCCACACCTCTTTATATAGAAAAAGACAATCTTTTCCTTTGATATATATTTCCTTTTTCAAAACATATTTTCTGGAGAGTCAATGATATGTATACATGGAAAACGGGTTTTGTTCGGAGAAAGCAAATCACCTAATTAATAAAGGAAACTAAAAGATTAAGGTAGTGTATATATATAAGAATATGAGAAAGGAAACTACCCTAATAAATAAAGAAGAAAAATAATTTTGAACTCAATAATGCTATGCATGAGATGCCGTGCAATGCTTTAACCTCTCACGCAGTCGGATCAATTTCGTAGCGGTCAACTTAACGCAGATAATGGGAGGAGTATCGTGCGAGAAACTACCCCCTAAGAACCTACCCATTATAATTAAACTGAGTCGATATAACAAAGACATCAATGAAGATTTGAACAACCCCGGAAAGTGACAAAAAATCTAACACTAAGGAACCAAAAGCAACAAAATTCTCTTATTGTCTCCTACCATTTGAACTAAAGTTATCTTTTTCAAAAAGTTATGAGGGTAACTTTTCGAAAAGTTGAGCATTAATTATAGATGCAATGATTATGTTCCATAAAAAAGTTATATTCTGCAAATTGGGACGGAAGGAGTATTATTATCCACTGATAGGGTTTACTTTACTTTAACATCGTAATTTTCACAATTTAGTCTTGGCAACTGCTACAATAAATATCCATATTTGGACGCGGTCGATAAAATGGTCATCTAAGCTTAATTCATACAAGTTATATAGAGATTGTCATATAAATGCAAATCTTTTGAATTCAAGACGGAGACAATGCGTATATACTTACACTATCAAATTTGGGTCCATTGTACTACAATCTGCAGCAGTCTTTGGCATTTTTAGAAAATCAAACATTGAAATGTATCCCATTGTACGTTCAATTTTTGGCTATCATACAGGCAGTGAAGAAGCTTTTGAGTCCCAGAGATATAGATTGGAAAAACCATGATGGAGAAACTCCTGCAATGGTATTTACTGAAGAACATGAGAAATTAATAGCTGAAGGAGAAAAATGGATGAAAGACACAGCAAACTCATGCACAATTCCGGCAGCACTTATTGTCACCATTGTATTTGCGGCTGCAATCACCATTCCAGGCGGGATCAATGGTGCGAATGGCACACCAATTCTCTATAAGGAAGTGGTATTTAATATCTTTGCTGTTTCCGATGCAATCTCGTTATTCACATCAACCACTTCTTTGTTGGTGTTCTTGTCCATCCTCACTTCCCGCTATGCCGAGCATGATTTTCTCTTCGCTCTTCCAAAGAGGCTTATAATTGGGTTATTTACCCTTTTCCTCTCCATTACGGCAATGTTGATAGCCTTCAGTTGTGCAATCTATCTCCTGTTTGGAAACAAGGCATGGATACTTTATCCGGTGGCAGGGTTAGCATGCGTCCCAATCATTTCCTTCGCCTCCCTACAGTACCCTCTCCTTCGAGATCTCATGAAGTCAACATATGGCCTTGGAATTTTCGGTAACCAAAGTGAGGTTCCCTTTTTTAATTGAGATGTGATATATATAAATAATCATAATCATGGGTTGGGCGGCATAAATTTGGCCTGCCAATTCTTTGTTGCTTTGACTGAAAGGGAAGGTACAGTCTGTATGATCAGTTCTTGGATGCATGTGAAAAACATGTCTGTAACGATAGGCCAATTGTCATAATAGGCCTAAACTAATTTCTATTTAAGACAGGCGGTATTTATTGACTTTTAATTATCTTTTGTTTAGCTTTTTGTTAAAAAATTTGAGATTAATCATATGTTTCGAAGAGAAGAATCATAAAATCATATGCATATATATATTGACCAACGTCGAAAAAAAGCAATTTCTGAATATGACACTAAATATAGCTTATTGAAAAAATTTTGGTCTTTGGTGGATATATCTTCCCTTTGCTAATAATTTTTTTGGAGGCGGGGGCTCTACTACCTCAAAGGCAATGCAGGCCCTACCCACACCTAAAATGGCACAGTTTTGAGGCAACTCTGGTCCCTCTTTTTTTTTTTCCTCTCCTTTGCCCTCTTTGATATACTCTATAAATCTCACACACACACACACACATACACACACATATATATTTATTTATTTATATGTATGTATGTATGTATCAATTTTTAATCCGTTTGAACCAATGCAAAAATTTTATTTTTATGATCATATTATTCTAAAGAGTCATAATTAATTTGTGTCTCTAAAGCTCTCATAATTAAGTATCTGGTTTTTATTTGAAACAATGTGCATAGACCATAAACTTGATTATGATAACCTTAGAGACAAAAATTCATTATGATCCTTTAGAATAAAATAATTAAAAAAATAAGATCTTCATAGCGGTTCAAACAGATTAAAAATTGGAGCATTTAATCAAATGTCAAAAGCTCCTAAAAACAGTTTATACAAAAACATTCTGATTGCATATAGGAACTGTGAAAGAGGAAGTCTCCTGTTCGGAGTAGTTAAAGAAAGAGAAATCAAATTCCTTGTCTCTTAAAGGAAAGAAAAGACTTAAACAAAAAAAAAGGCGGTTGGGCGAGGTGCATCTAGAAATGAATGACTGATAAAATAGATGAATCAACTTGAGTCGATACATAAGATTTGTAAACCTATCAATTCATATTGACTAGGATTTGAACCGCAGTAGGTGTTTACACTATATTTTAGCAAGTCAAAACTGTTGGTCAAATAGATCGACTAATGACACGTGGCAACGGCCAGAAAATCAAATCGGCAGTAACGCAAGCATAACAAGGTAAAAATGGACTAATCGATTGATCAGGGACATGTTTGAAGTCAGGAACACGTGGCAAACCAATGACATACAAGCAAAACACATCTAGAGACGTGATGATGGGTAGTTGAAGAAGGAGCACATCATGAGAGAAATAACTGCCTCATGCAGATCGTGGAGCAAGATGAGGAAGTACAAAGGAAGTAACCGTTCAATTCAAATCAGAGGAGGGAATTCCATCTGGTTTGAATTTTAAGTCGAAGTAGTAGTCTATAAATACAAAGACTGAAGACGTTTTGAAACCCCCACTCAATCATTCAAAGATTTCTACTTTTTATCTATACTTTACTTTTCTTGCTTTAGGAGTAACTTGTAACGTAACCGTCTACTCGACTGTGTTTACATTGTCGATTGACTTTTACTTTGAAGAATAATAAAGTCATTTTGTTATTCTTCTTTCATCTCCATTCCCTTCATTAAGTTTGCTTCCAGAGAAGTTCTGAAATACGGCAAGGAATCAAACTCCACCACCACAAACATCCGGTCATCCACATGCTAGTACTAAAAATAATTCCCTGTCGATAATTGACAGTGCTTGATCGATTCCTAGACCTAAAATAATGGGTTGCCCCAAGCGTAGGGCTGAGACCGATGTAGCACAATACCCGGTAAGACCGGAGTCGAATCCACTAAGGACGATGAAGTGTGTGCTGTGGAACCTCGGGTTGTAGTATCAAAATTAGCTCTTAGGTAGCCACCCCTTGTCTTTTGATTGAGATTTAACTAATACTAACAGATAACTTGCTCAAATAATTAAAAAGAGAGACACGGTCGTAGGGAATCCGGCGCTCGCTACCCAATCAGAATTCGATTGCTTTTCAAGGTTCTAAAAATGGTTAAATTTGAGGGAGAATTGGAAACTCGGAAGGATGCGAATCCTAAGGTTGTCGGTCCCGTACACAGCGGCGAACAGGTTTTGGTCCCCCGTTCCCGCTCACATGAGTCCCGGCAATGCCTCGGATTCGTCTGACGAACGTAGTTTTCACCAACTAAAATTATTTAATTAAATTAATGTACGGAAAAAAAACTACGAGACAATCCTAATTGGGTCGCGGGGCGCCTTTACCCAACGACCAAACCTCAGAAAAACTACTCACTCATTATTAAAAATAAAAGGAATAAAACCCTAGAATTAATCATGCCTTTTACGCGAGAAAAACTAAATAAATAAATAAACAAAAGATAACAACTAATTGAATACCGATGAACAACTTTAATAAAGAACAAAAATCAATACGAATTACCAGAGTGCGAAGATCTAAACAAAACTTTAAATAACTTAAAAGAAAAAACTCGGAAGAAAACTACTGTAAACAATATTCAGAACTAAAACCTCGGCAGCCCCAGTTCTTCGTTTGTCAATCGTGCGTGGGAATCCAGGAAGATATCATCGCCGCTTCTCCTTTGTTTCGTCCGTGCGTGGAAATAAACAAATCGTTCTCCGAAAAAATATATCCCTCTCTGTTGCTGTTTACCCCCTTTTATAAACTAATAAAACCCTCTTCCTATTCCTATTCCTCTGCTTATTCCCAGAGCCGTGGGCCATGCCGAAAAAGCCTTATACTGTTAGCCAGGTTAAAGACTAAAAAGTCAAAATATGAAGTAATGAACAATAACCCTTTGGGCCCACACAATGGAATCAGTAATGCCCATGGGCTACAACACAAGAATCCTTTCACATGCGCAGTGAACCCTTTGACTCCATATGACCTTCAATTGGATCAGCCTCAATCACCGTATAATATTTTAATTTCACGCTTTTTGTATCAAATCCTCCAAATATCTACAATATACAAATTAAGCATTAAGTCTCAAATAATAACATAAATGGAACTTAATAAAGATAAATTAAAGGGCGCTAATGTGAACATTTACGCCCATATCAGACAGGAAGTGAAAAATAGACAAACAGTAGGTCATAATATTCAATCAAGAATGTGGTGCCTCGTCAATTTCAGCCCTTCGAATCAGAAACTAATCAATTTTTACCTGCCCGAGGTTCTTTCAATGTCTTATGGAACTGCTGGATATGTGACTCGACAATTAAACACCAATATGTCATTTGTTTAGTAACCCTACAAAAGAGAATCACCCAAAAGGGCTTCCGATGGAAGTTCCCTTGGTATTAGCAAGCTTTCCTCCAAAATACAAATAAGTACATCAAAATTCTAGTACCGGAATCAAAATGCCAAATATTGATCATCCGACCGAACAAATGAAAGGAATAGGAAAGTGATTTTAGCACTCAACTTGGTCGCATATATTCTCCAAAACTTGTTTTCCAGTATGCTTTGACAATTGGGCGTAATTTTGGACACTAAACTAAAGGCAAGTTTTGGAGTGCATTTAAAGCAAAGTTGAGTCCAAATCATTTTCTAAAATCAGATGTACGTTCGGAGGGGTATAAGAGATTTTTGGATGGCAACGAAGTGTTGTAGAAAATGTAGAAATCTTCCACAGCAAATCTCGATCAAAGAGGTATTATATATCACCAAGTTCCGTTCCATACAAAGGAAATATACCTTCACGTGGAACACTTGCTCTGTGCTCCAAGCGAGTTCATCAAGTCAGAGTGTTATTGACAATTTCTGACAGTCTCGCACATGCAAACCATGAGAATATAGGAGCAACCGCTACGGTAGCCACAGCGGCACAGCCAAAGACAAAGCAAAATGGAAAATATGATTCATGCTGCCGATCCCAAATAGTAAAGAATGAGCCTTCGTTGGATTGATTATCATCATCAAATGGTTGGACGAACACTAGATACGATGACATCCCCACATCCCTGTATGAAGAGCTAAAATGCATTATGGAAGTATTCATTGAGTCCGGATTTATTACATCATTTTTCGGTGTTCTGATATCCAAGTTGACAAACATTAATCCCACTATTTGGGGCAGCTACATTAACTGTTTACCCAACCGCGTTCTTTCTAGGGCCAACTAGTCTCCCCAGCAGTTGCTCAGATATTTTCACGACTCATATGTCCATAGGAAAGATGTTCCGCAATGGCTGCCAGTGGCTTCTTCTCTTCTTGCTCAAGGGTCCTATAATGTAGATGGAAGCAAAGTTTATCCATGAGATGGGGTAGGTTCATAGAAGAGCTCGATCAACCCCGATTTTCAAGATGACAAAATTCTTAATGGGGGGAGGAATGAGCAGAGCTGGCTTATAGGGGAAGCCGCTTCCGGGCCCCAATTTTTTGGCCCGAAAAGGGCCCCAAAATATATAGTTTATAGTTTTATATATAATCAGGAGCTTTAATTGTCTTCAAGTAACATCTTCTTGGTAGTGTGGTAGTTTAGGTTCTTTGGATGCTTAAAGAGTTGGGTTCGAATCTTCACCCCTAACTTCTTTCTCAAGTTTTTGAAACATTTCGTGCAAAGATTAGTATGCGGAGAAGTAAGTGGTGATGGTAGATGGAATTTGCTTTTCCAGAAAAGGCTGCGGGATTGGGAAGCTCAGCAATTCAAGGAACTACTTCTGCGATTTTTTTTTGATAAGTAACAAAATTTTATTAAAAGCTCAACAAATGGTACATCGAGAGAGGACCAATTACAGACTTCAATGATTGAAATCTATAAAAGACCAAAAAGAAAAAGGCAATACAAAAAGATTACATTCAATGAAACTTGAATAAGCCCCCGATTAAAGGCCATTCGACCACCGTCCCATATCAGAAATGTTGGCCTTGAGAGTCGCCTTACAAAATTAACCCATTCAACAACCCATTGATAGTACAATACATGAGTCCTTTACACCAGAAAAAGGCACCGTTGAGCAGCAGATTGAAGGCATTAGGCATCCATTAGCATCATCTTGAAAATAGGCATCCACAGCCAGATACAAGAAGACCAAACCCTCCACTAACCAACAGAAGAAAACCAAACATAACCCAGCCACAAAACACACACAGCCACAAAACCAATCATACCAGAACGACTTCTGCGATTGCAATCAATGATTCTCGATCAGTCCAAACGGGATTCGTTGAGTTGGAGATAGGCCTCGAATAAATGTTTTCCGGTGAAATCTATTTATAACCATTGGGAACAATTGGGCTTTTTGAGTAATCGGGTGATGGGATCGATTTGGAAGAATATTAACCCCTCAAAGGTGGAAATCTTTTTTTGGATGGCACTTTAAGATAGAGTGGCTACTAGGTCGGTTCTCTTCGATAGAAACTTGATCCCTAAGGGTCAATAGAATTTGTGCCCTCGCTGTTTATTACACCTAGAAACGCCTCAACATCTTTTCCTACATTGTCAATTTTCGTGGGTTGTTTGGTTGATGATTCTGGACTGGTGGCATGCCAGTTGGGTGTGTCCTGCTTCCTTGTTAGATCTATTTACTTGGTGGCTAGCTAATGGGTTCAAAAATCTGGAGAAGTATATGTGGGAAACAACTTTCTTGCTACAATTTGGTCTCTATGGTTGGTAATGAAAGATCTTGCTTACAACAATGCTTCATGACGAGTGGAGGATGTTGGGGAGCTAATCAAAACCAAAGTGGCAGATTAAGGAGAAGTTCAATATAAAGGTGCACACGATGGAGTATTTTAAGAATTATCTTGACGGAATGAGAAAGATGAAAGTATAGCTGCTTTTTTCGTGAGGAGTGGTGCTGCCCAATTTTCTGCTGGATGGTCCTCTTTTTCTTTTCTGTTTGTTCTCTGTACCCTCTTCTCGTAAGCATTTGGCGCTTAGTGAGTTTCCCTTTCGATGTATCCCTTTTGAGCTAACAAAATCTTCGTTTTGCTGAGGAAAAAAAAAGCCACGACAGATTCATGTGGTCTTACCATTTTAACCTTGCCTTTCTCCATTTCTCTGCAAAACCCATCCTTTTTTCTTATAAGCAGAACCCCTCTCTCTCTCTCTCTCTCTCTCTCTCTCTCTCTCTCTCTCTCTCTCTCTCTCTCTCTCTCTCTCTCTCTCATGTGCTCTTCTTTCTCCCCCTGATTCCGTCTTTCTAGGAGTAGGTCAGTGGATAATCTGGATATGATTCACGACCATATTGAATACCGACCACACCTCTCCGTCTTCGCATACGAACAAATAACAACCATCTTCTTTAGTCGATATTTTTCAGTGATTGCTGCCATTAGTATCCAAATCAATTGAACCCACTATAGCTATCAATCTATGTCTCTATTCACATGGATCCATTAATTCAAATCAACATGGAGAGAGAGAGAGAGAGAGAGAGAGAGAGAGAGGGGAAAATGGGTTGTATTGTCTTCCTTCTGTTCTGTTTTTTTGGTACATCAAAAATTTATCTTGCTTTTGTCTAATCGAAGTAAATCTGTTATTTTCTCCCTCTCTATATATGTATCCTTGAATCAATTGATGGATGAGAGAGCACATGGGTTCCCAATTAGGGATAAAATCGAAAGGCTTTATGGTGAGAGAAACGCATAAGTGGAGAATAAAAGAAATGGAAAAAATGGGTCTCTCTCTAAAATCAATTGTTTCCGATTATGTCTTAATTAACCAGAATTAGTTGATTCGTCTAATATCTATATGCATGTATAGATTTTGGGTTCAGATAGAGATTTCTGTATGGGTTACAAAGAATTGATGGAGAGAGAGAGAGAGAGAGAGAATATTTGTGATTGACTGATTGGGTTTTGCTCTGTAAAAGTAGAAGACAAATTGGAAGAGGAAAACGAAAAGCAACAAGACTCGTGCCTCCTCTAGTCCTCTTTCTCTATCAATATAATAGCCAATCCAGTCCATTTGTCGTGGCACTAAAGAATTTACCCGTGGCATTAGCGCTAACCTAAATCTATATTTTGCATATATAGACTATCTACTCTAAAAAAATTTATCACATTTTTCGCGTTCTCTTACTCATCAATATATCTTTCGGCGCATTTAGTTTTTGCATAGTCTTTTGCTTTTTTATGAATATCCTAATGATGATCGATCAACGGAAATTAAGTTGCCACTCCATCCATGACTTATGTAATTGCAGTGCCTTGTATTATAAACATCCAAGAGCAAAAGGAGATGCATCATCAAGCTAGTAAATTGCTCAAATGTTTGTGTGAGCGAGTTAGATCTCTAAATGACTCAAATGCTTATGACTCACAAATAAATGAAGCAATCTATAGGGCAACAAAGCTGGGGATTCACGAGGTTATAGAAGAAATTGTGGAATCATTTCCTTTTTTTTTTGCATCGTTTAAAAGATCACATCGAGATCTTTCAAAGAAGATCAATTTTTTTTTTGCCGATAAAAAAAATTACTCCTATACTTTTTGGTTCCTCTCGTTGAAATGAACCAATTAGTCACAAAAGTTTAACGCAAAATTAACAAATACAAAAACAATTTGACCCGCGACCCTTTTCAATCCTCCCAAACCCACCCATTTGCCACCTCTAGTTTTAATCATAAAATTTTACTTTTTTGAATTCCCTTATTGAGACAAATCGGGGAGGAGAAGAGAAGGGAAGGGAAAACCGCGCCGCCGCCCCCCCCCCCCCCCCCCCCCCCCCCCCCCCCCCCCCCAAAAAAAAAAAAAAAAAAAAAGAGGAAAACGGGTCGGGTTGGGCGGGTTTGAGTTTATTTTGACCTCATATTCGACCCGACTCGTTTCAACCCTTTTACTTTTGACCCATATCCAGCCCGCCCATATGTGACCTATGACCCATTTCAACCCGCCCGTTTGCTACCTCTATATCCAAGTTGACAAACCTTAACCCGACTATGTGGGGCAGCTACATGAAGCGTTTACCCCACCATGTTCTCTCTAGGGCCAACTAGTCTCCCCAGCAGTTGCTCATATATTTTCACGACTCAAATGTCCATATGAAAGTCTAAAGATGTTTCACACCAGCTACCAGTGGCTTCTTCTCTTATTGCTCATGGATCCTATAATGTAGTTGGAAGCAAAGTTTATCCGTGAGATGGTGTAGGTTAATAGAAGAGCTCAATCAACACCAATTTTCAAGTTGACACATCCTTAATGGGGGGAGGAATGAGGATCGACAAAACAAGATTTGAAGTCCAAAAAGTGCGTAGAAAGAGATTCGAAAGGAAACCCCCTATGTTATCAAACCCAGTCTGTTGGACCAACAATAAAACAGATTGGACGACTAGGTTCTCAAATTCAAAAAATCCATGCAAATTGGTTAAACTAATTTATCTATCATATTAAAACTTCATGTGCACAAAAATGAAGAACTGATGGCCCCAGAAATGCATGCATGCTAGGATATTGTCTCACAGCACCCAATTGCAAAGACATTACCATAACAATCTAGTCTTACGAAAAGACAGACAGACGAGAGAATTATAAACAGAAAGAACAAGCATAAGAAAGTCACAAAAGAAAGGACCTTCATATCAAACACTAGCACCGCAGCTGGAATTATTTCAGTAGGCAGGAGATAATAAAGGAAAACCAACATGTCAAGGAACCTAAGGCTTGATTGAGAAAAAAAGAAGCAATAAATCAAACACAACAAATGAGGACACCCAGGAAAACTCAAGAGTATGGAACAAGGGGATATTGAAGGAATTAGAGGAACCCAATGACGTAAGGTGTGGATTAATTTTTTTTGTTGAATGATCCTTCTTGTCTAGGCAGTAGAATTGCAGCACATTCTATTTGTAGGCACACCAATAAAAAGGTAAACTACTATGTAAAGAGAGAAACCTTAGGCTTGAATGAATTGATTTGATGATCTTGTGAGTGATTAATTAGTTTTTGTCTTAAGGAAAATAAGAAAAATGATTACACAAATCAAACACAACACAAAAAGACACCCAGCTGGAAAATTCAGAATCCAAGGCAAGGGACATTTTTGAAGGAATGGAACGAACTACTATCTAACAAAAGGTGTGGATAAATTTCACTTATAGTAGAATGATCTTGGACAACAAGACATAAATCCCATTGTTCAAGAAAAATGTAAACAGTAAGCATGCCTTTCACAACTTTAGGCTTTCTGCATCAGTGGGAAAAAAAAAAAACGAGTAGCTGAAGTTCCAAGTGGCTGAATCAGCAGGTCTAGGCTGATCTCCAAAACATTAGAAGATCCCCATGCAAAGTTCTTCTAATCTTTGCACAATACATTCATAACAACCCTAACTGAAATGCACATTCATGACCCGCCTAACTAAAATGCATTACTTCTATTTAGGGAAATCAAAGATAATGAAAGAGTTTGCATACACCGTATGCCCTATTGTTGAATCTGATCAAGTCTAGAATTATAAAGATTAGGTAAATCTATCTAAGATCCATTACAGATTTGAAAAGTTTAGACATAAATCAATGGCAAAGTGCAACACGAATTGAATCACATGAATTAATCTCATGCGATTATAAACTATCGAACCAAATCATCCAAAGCAACATGAACTCAATCACATGAATCTGATGTGATTCTTAATTTCATTGTTTCACCCTCCCAAATACGAATGCATGCTGTATCAAAAAAAGTGAGCAATACGTATAAGCAATTGTTCAATTATGATAAACAAGCATTCGACCTTGTTCTAAGCATATTTTTGCTAGATCTGGCAAAATATATCAAAGAGCTTGAGGGAAGAATAAGATGGTATTACACAGATAATAAAAAAGACATGCGTAATAAGAATGTCCTACATAGATAAGGAAAATGAGTACGTAGATAGAACTTAAGTAAAGGAAACTAGAGAGTACAAACTAAAGATATCTATGCCCCTGCCTGTCTGACAAGGGCAGCGTGCACAAATCCACGAGCTTGCCAGCCGTAAATCCCAATTAAGAGAAGCGATCGATAATAGAACTGTTCTTTTGTGTCGGGGTAAAACACGAGGCAGCGTGCACAAATCGACAAGCTTGCTGGCCGATGTTACTTCTTCCGCTGAGGAATACGGGATTGCGAGCCTAATTTCAGAACCAGGTAGCGTTAACCTAACCAACAAGAAATTTCTAAAGTAATTTTTGTTTCAAAACCCATTAATATCAATATAATTTTAATATATGTTTATTTATAACATCACGGTTCAATTCCGATTGAAACGGTGACCTATCCACCCAGTTTCTCTTCCAATTCATACAAATTTTCGCCAAAGGATGATTATTGGAGATGCATACCAGCTCTATCAAGCTGCAATCCGAGGAGATTGGGCGAGCGGCAAAACATTCTTTGACCGAGACAAAGACGCTCTCACACCCAAGATCATCGAATATTCGGAGACAGTGCTTTACGTAGCGGCTGGGGCGGGGAAATCATCGAAGTTGATCGATTTCGTAAGGAACTTGGTGGATAAGATGTCACCAGAGGCACTAGAGCTTCGTGACCTATACGATTGCACTCCCCTTCACATTGCCGCATGGGTTGGAAACACTGAAGCTGTAAAAGTGATCCTTTTGCCAAAACACATCTCTTTGTGTTGTATATCAGGGGATCTGATAACTTGTCTGCCCTCGACATGGCTGCTAGAAATGCTAAGAAGGACACACTTTTATACTTGTTGGAGTTCACTAAGGATGTTCCTTACTCTAAGCTCTTCTCCGACGAGGATTCTGCTGCTCATTTTCTCATTCTGGTTATAACATCCGGATATTATGGTGAGTACCAGCTTCTTGACTTCACAATTAGGAGAGATACTTATTCACACAGAGCCAGCCGCTGTAAATCAGCTCTTTACAGAGATGATCAATTTCGACGGTCCAAAAGTGTTTTAGATAGTCGAAATTGAACTCCATAAAGAAGTTTTTCTCCACAATTAGATACTACTTGCTTCCTTCCTTAATCAGGGTGTGCTCGTTGACAATATTATTAAGTAGTAGTATTGCTACAATCTTTTTGGTGGTTCTTTTTAAAAAAATATATATATATTTTCGACATACCCGCGTCAAATCTGTTAGACTCTTTCATGTTGAGTCGACCAACGGAATTTAAAGACAAAAAAAAATGGTGTCTAAAGAAAGTCCCCATAGGTTTGCTGAAGGTGAAAAAGATTGAAAAAAGACCGTCTTCATCTTCTTTTTTGTAATTCTTAAGATTGGTCTTATTTCGATTTTTTCCAATTTTGTTTGACACATTTATAGTTCGCAGTTTTTCTCGCTGAGACGAATTATTAATTATGAAAAAATCAATGACAATCTAAACAATAAATCGCTGGCCATCAATAATGGTCACCATGTTTAGGAAAATTTTCTCCAAACGCACCCTTCAACAAAAGTACCCATCAGTTGTTAGACAATCTTCAAACACACCCCTTTGAAGTAGTGATGAAAAGAAGACTTGGCACGTCAGCATGTATAGTAGATTAATTACCACTTTTTTAAGTTATTGATTAATTAACTAACTTTTTGATATATTTCTCTTCGAACGAACAGATATAGCTTTGTATTTGGTTGAAAAATAATCCTAGTTTAGCTACCTCAAAACCAGAGGATTGTGACTGTGGATTGATCATCAATGGTGGTAACACATAATCTACGCTCGTAAGATTTTGCTAGTAACTCTCATTCTCTCTACTTTTACATGGCCTGCCTACTTTGTTATAACTTAATTTTAGAGCAAGCAAGGAGAATATGTCAAAGTGTAGTCTCTCCCTCCCCTCACATAACATATGCGGCTCATGCGGGACCACATGTAGGCCCTACATGTTATGTGAGGGGAGGTATAATTAATGTAGTTCTAGAGTACTATTGAATAATTACCCCATGGCCTGCCTCTGTTTTTTGCACCTCTCAGGTACTTGTCATGCCCCAAGACAGAAGGAACCAAACCAAACACATACACAAACACAAAATTTCACGCGGTCCCCCAAAAATCGGGTAAATCCAGTGAAGTAAACGGAGCAATTTCTTGTAAGCGGGAGGACAAGAGCTTTACAAGTAGTGTACATGTTCTTGTTCTCTCACACAGTTACACAAATCCTCACTGATCTCTCGATCACTCTCTGAGATGAGAAATACAGCAGCTTGCCCAAGGCTCTCTTATAGCCATGGATCCGCTCCAACGCCAGACAATAGAGGGTTTTGCACTTTACTCCTGGGGTTGGAACAGTGAACTTAAAGGATGGGTACGTAGGATAGTAGCCACACCCCAAACCTACAAGTCAACAGTGTGTCGTGCACTCATATCGGCCCGGCCTTGTTGACACCTTTACTTCAAACACTTCTCATTGTACACGCATCTTTCAATTCCTTCTTTGGTTTTGTTTCCCGGAAAGAAAAAAAAAAAAAAAAAAACTTGTTTAATTTTTTTTCAAATGTAATTACAAACATGGATGCAGATCAAAAAAAAATTGCAAACGTGGATATTGTAGGTGAGTAGGAGTATATATATAGCAAAGGTTAATCGTACATGTGTTTTTCCTTTAGAAGTTCCAGTGAAGTTGGACGATGATTCCGTAGAACGTCTTGAGACAAAGGAAAAAACTACAAGCCATATTAGAGGTGACATGGAGAATGCAGTCGCCGACGACCCTCAAGTACTTCCGCGCCAAAAATACAATCGGGCTCAACTTTTTGTGGAATACTTCTGCACTTTCGGTTAGTTGTGTTTATATATTTCATTTCTAGTCTTGAAATCATTTTGCGAATGTATATGTTCTCAATGTAATTATGACCATAAGCACCCGTTTAATGTCGGAAATGCATACGACCTATAAAAGGGAACTAGTGGTTTGGTAAATTTATCAATTTTGATAATTTTCTCAATTTATTAGTGTTCGATGAGATTTAAATATACAAATTTGTAGAGATTAAATGTCGGAAATCTATATTCTGGACAGATTATGTACTCGTATAAACTTATTACTAGAGGCCGGGGCACATGCGATGAGTGTGCAAGTTGGATTTTGTCAAAATATTTGTGAAAAATCAATCAAATATTAAACGGGAAGCTATTGTGCAAATTTTGACAAAATTCTACTTGCACACGCATCGCGTATGTCCCGACATCTACTTCATACATAAAAATGGGCACTACAGTAGTTGAGAACGGATAGTATAAGTTGTTTTGGTTTAAAATTATTAATTCTAAGAAATTGATCTCTAAGCCAAAGGAGTTCACGTTTCAATTTTATTTTATTTTTATCAGTTCACGTTTCAGATTGGAGTCCACATTTCAAAAGGTGGTAATGGTAATGGAAAAAATCAGGTAGGCAATGCTTTTGAACAAAGTTGAGTATGAAGAGTGCAGAGGGAGCGAAGGAAAATATGCATATCTAAATTTCTTCACTATTTGCATGTGGAGTTAGACAAATAATAAATCCCCCCTCCCCAAATCCACTAGGATAAAGTAGATTATAATTAATCGAATGACCAAAAAAAAATTCACTATTCAGCCAGACATCCTATAAACAGAGGCAATGAAAATGCATTTAGTACAAAAACTCCAATTTCAATCATTTAAAATTGAAAGAAAAAAAAATTGGGTATGAGGGTGCGGAACGAAATTTAATGCTTTTAAAAGGCATCAACATTTTATTCTTATTTTTTGGTCATACGTATTTTTTGAAAAGGAGGTTGTTTTTAGATGTGGATTTTGCTTTCTCCTTGACTGAATTTAATGCTTTAAAAAGGGATTTGTTTGGTGTTAGTCGAATTCGGTAAATATTTAATGCAATCTTAAGAAGAAGTCCTCATTTGTTATTTTTGATGCAATCTCGCTATTCGCATCAATCACTTCTTTGTTGTTGTCCTTGTCCATCCTCACTTCCCGGTACACGGAGCATGATTTTCTCTTTTCTCTTCCTAATAGGCTGATAATTAGTTTGGTTACCCTTTTCCTCTCCATTACAACAATGGTGGCAGCCTTCAGTTCTGCACTCTATCTTACATTTGGGAACAAGGATAAGGCATGGATACCTTATCCAATGGCTGCGCTAGCAGTCATACCAATCTTTTCTTTCGCCTCCCTACAATTCCCCCTCCTTCTAGATCTTATGGTGTCAAAACATATTGCCCTCGAATTTTCGGCAGACAAAGTGATCTTCCGTTTTATGGGGTACCCGTCAAAGTGGCGGTGCTATGGTACTTGCTGGCAGTTCGGGTGTCGGAGGTGACTGAAGCGTTGGCAAAGGTTTAGCGTTAGGTTTTTGGGGTTCTTGGGTTGGGCTTGGCCCAAGCTTTATATGGGCTTTGCCTTTTTAGGTGTTTCGGGTCTTGCCCCTGGGTGTTTTTGGGCTTTGACCCATCAGGTATTTTTTGGTTTCATCCAACCGTTAGTTGAATTGTCCTCTCCTCTTTTCCAACTTGATGTACCCTTTAGCAAATTTTCCTTAATAAATTTTATCGCTGGGAAAAGGAAAGGAAAAAAAAAAAACAAAAAAATATATGGGCGGCATCAAAATATGTCCAAACCTTAATTTGTTTGCTTTCATGGGAAGGGGAAGTTAGGGTATGCATCAGTTCTTCGAAGCTTGTGAAAAACAATTAATAATGTAATAATAGGCCAATTGTCAATAATTGGCCTAAATTAATACTATCTTTTTTAACCAATTGAGGTTAGCTCAGTTGGCCAGAACTCTTATATCTTACTAGAAGATCAAAAGTTCGTATCTCTCCACCTGCCATATATACAGAACTCCAATTCAGAATTGCTTGGGTATAAAGTTAGTGATCAATGTCAAGATTTCTAAGCTAAAAAATTTAAGCTATTAGGTTGGATATAAATTTTTACATGGTATGGACTGATTCCATCCAATATTTAAAAGTTGACAATCCCCATTATAGCATATCCAAAAAAATATTATACATGATAGACTTCAAATGCGGTTATAGATGATAGAGCTATTGAGATAATCCCATGTTGTGTTGGTATAAAATATGTGATCTCTTAATATAACGTCAGGAACCCCTTAATTTTTCCGTCAAATATAACATTTTTATGGAAACAAAAAATTAAATTAAATTAAATAACAAAGTACCGTATTTTGGGATGGAAAAAACGAAGAATCAATTCTTGTGTAAGCACAGGCAAATTTTGCAAACAAATGTGCCTTGCTTTGCTTCACCTACACTCATAGTATACAACATTCAATTCGTATATATGCGCAAGCAAATGTGCCTTAATTGCTTTGCTTCACCTACGCTCATAGAATAGAACATCATTCCTTGCTTAATTTACATCTAGTTGAAAGACACTAGAAATATCTACCTGAAACTCTCCTGGAACTCCCCAAATAAGAGAAGTGAAAATTTGAAACTGTTTTTGTGCAGAGGCAAAAGACAAGGCAAGCCGGCTATTGAAGAATTTGCTAGCTCATGGCTACTTCATCCGAACAGCGGGACAAGAATGTGGCCGGCGCTTCAAAACCAGGTAGAGTTAACTAAACCAATAAGAAAGGTTTGAATGGCATACATCCTTTTCCTCTTCAATCATGAGGGCAAGTTCAAAGGCTTCGTATTGTAGAGATTAAGGAGAGGTCTCAGGTGTAAGATCTAGTTGATGGAGCAACATTGGGTTGCTTTAGTAATCTAACTTACTAACATCCTACCCAACAACAGTAATTTTCTGCTGCCCCGAGGCCAATGATGGACGCAGTTCATACTTAGTTCGAACCACATGTATTTCGACATTGATAACATATACAACATTGCATTAGTTTGAACTGATACTTGTTAGTCATGGGGGAGAAGAGATTATGCCTTTGTACATATTCACTCTTTAATTTATACACTGAGACACACACACAACAAAAGATTGATAAGTTGAAAATTTTGAGTTTTTTGCTACACATATTCAGAATGTCTAAGAACTTTCCTCCACGCAAGAGACTTGTAGGCAGACATGAGGCGCTTTGCAATGTTGCCATACAGCACCAACGTCGAGGGAGGTAGTTAATCCTCGCTTGCCCTGCGCCAACAGGTCGATCAGGGGGCGCCTCAAGCATTGAGTGCATGCTGGCCCCCATAAAACCAACACTAACCAATTAGGAAAAGTTTGAATCCCATACGTCTTTTAATTTCCTCTTCAAGAGTGAAGGAAGGCATCTCTTTTTGTTCAGGAGTGGTTTGTAGTTGAATTTCCTCTTCAAGGGGAGATACTCGTGTGATTAACCTAGCTAATTTCCTTTACTAGTGGAAACTTATATTTCTTGCTTTTTGAGATGAGAAATTTGTTACCAGAATATCTGATCTCTATTCTCTAGCATCTACCATTCTAGTACTCTCTACATAGAGATGAGAAATGTGTAGTCATCTCATTTCTGAGAATTAAGCTATGTCTCTATTGTCCACTTCAATGCTCTGAGGATGCATGATTCTATGAGATCTAGACTAAATTCAAAGACTGTTCGCGAGGGTATGTTTGGTGTATGTGTTCGAAGGGGCCGTGGTAGGCCTGTCAATGGGCCGGATCCAACAAATTCGAATCCGATAAGATTCGAATTCGATCTGAATCTGATAAGACTTGAATCCGATAGTGGTAATCCGGATCTGATCTGAAAATTCAAATCCGATCCGAAAACTTTTTTACTTCAAAAATTTTAGCTAAAAAATAATTAAAAAAAATTTCAAAAAAATTTATTTTCCAAAAAAAATTAAAAAATCTAAAATCTAAAATAAAAATACAACTTCTTAAACATTTTTTTTTCAAAATAAAAAATTTACAGTTTTTTTTAATTAAAAAAATTTTAAAATAAAATTTTGGATTCGGATCGATAACGGATTTAATCTGATCCGTATTTGAATTATCAAATTAATGTTATCGGATCGAATCCGGTCCATTGACAAGCCTAGGCTGTGATGCCATGTTATGCATATGGGGGTGGTGTGTAAGGAGTCTATCTTATTTGGTTGAGTAGCTGAAGGTGTTCTCTTTTGTTTTGTTTGGGTTGAAAGCTTGTCAATCGGGTAATGCTCTCTGTTATTTACCTTTGGGCTTTTGTGGCATATGATTGTCGAGGTACGTTGGTGCCAATAGGTACGTGAGTGTCAATATAGTTGGGATGTTCGTGCCTTATTGTGATGCCGTTGTGCTTTTTGCCCGTTTAATCTTTGTAGGGCAAGATATAGATTACCTTCATGTGGTTTAAGCGTTTAATTTGCACATTACCTCTCTAACATTTACAAAGGACAAATTCACCTCTTTGTGGTTTCGGATTAAAGTATTGCCGTTATATTTCCGTTTAAAATTGATGGAAGGCCCAGGTGTCGTACACAAGCCTGTTAGTTATGAGAGTTGGAATAGAAACAATAGAAGTATTTCCTCCGTCTAAAAAAATTAAGGACTTTTTTTACATTTCGGAACGGAGCTAACTTGTGTAAACGAACAGAAAGGTAAATTTGGGCTGTAGGATTCGCCGGTGAGGATGAATCAGTGACAGGTAAGAGCATCTCCACTCCTTCACCAAATTTAGACTTAAACTCAAATTTGAGTAAAAATCATCTAAAACCCTCATCCACTCTTTACCAAATTTGACTTTTACTCAAATGTTTCACCAAATCTGGTGTGAACCAAATCAAGAACCAGATTTGCAACAATAACTTTTTGGTCGTTGTAGTAGTAGGCGGTGGTGGCTGCTAGTGGTGGTCAACAGTGATGGAAGATTTTTGGCATGAAAGCTGGGTTTTCGGTCGGAGATCTCGTGGCAGTCGACGGCAATGGTGGGTTATCGGCATGAAATCCGGTTTTCTGGCGTGGTGTTGGTGGTTGACAGTAGTGCTGGGATTTAGGGTATTCCCTGGTGCGGGTGGTACTGGTCCCTGTGGTGCGGGTGGTAGGGGCTAGTGGTGAAGCAGTGGAAGGTTTTGGTGCTGTTAAGGACAATAGAAAGGGATAAAATTGTTTTTTGAATTTATTTTATACAGATTTTGAGTAAAAAAATGCGTTATGATTTGAGTGGATGGTACCAAATCAAGTTTCTGTCCAAATTTTTACTCAAAAATTTTGGATAAGGACCTAAGATGCTTTGATGGAAAAGGTGTTTTATACCTTGTTTTGAAAGGCTGTTTCATTTTATTTGGTTTTCCACTTGACTTAAAAAAAATAAAAAATAAAAAATAAAAAAGAAAGGCTGTTTCATTTGTTCAGAAGCCCAATCCCGTTCGTCTCCACATTCGTACACAGCCGGTTTTTTTCCCCAAGGTTCATCAATTGTGATTTTTGGTTTGGTAAAGCAAGAACGCATGACCTTTAGGCTCCGTTTGTTTCAACTCAAAATGTTTAACAATGCAAAATGGTTTTCATGTAAAATGTTTTTTTAAGAAAATAAATTTCAAACTTTTATTTTCCGGTGATTGGTTGACACTTGTAAAATATTTTCAGAAATCAACAAAAATAGTGTAAAGAGAGAGAGAGGGGCTTAAATGGTAGAGAGATCTGAGAATATTGGTGAACATAGATCAGGACTGATAATCGAGGAAACTGAGCGGTGAGAATTGCAGTAGAAAGCAGTAGGTTCATTTCGAAAAATAACTTATGGAATATTTAAAGGTACAGTCCGGTTCCCCTAAGGGATCCCGCACGGGCTTACCATGCGGGACTCCCATTTCCCGACCGAATTGCGACGATCCGACCCACTCAAAGTGATCAGAACGTGATTTTAAGGGTACCCGCGAGAAATCAGCAAAAAAAAGATCAGGAAGGGCTTGATCTGAACAGTTTTTGATTGAACGGTTCAATAAAAAATTGCTCAGATCAATCCCTTCCCGATCATTTTTTTTTGCTGATTCCTCGTGGGTACCCTTAAAATCACGTTCTGAACACATTGAGCGGCTCGGATCGTCGCAATTCGATCGGGAAAGGGGAGGTCCGCACGGTAGACTGGTAAGGGATCCCTCATTGGATCCTAAGTGTTTAAGGCTAAGTTATTTTTATCCAATTAATGAAAAATGTTTTACATGTAAAATATTTTCCTCATTTGTTACACAATCAAACACCAGAAAATAGGTAAAACATTTTACTGAAAAATATTTTATGCCCAAACAAACGGAGCCTTATTGAAATTTTTTTTTGGCGTATGACATTTTTTTTTTTTTGCTAAGTAAAAAGAATTTATTAATCTTTATAAATAATTACAAAGATTAAAAGAATCAATGGCACACTAGCAAAAAACCTCCTAAGATTTAAAAGATGGCAAGACGTCAATTAAACACCATAACAAAACCACATAAACTCAACCTAAAATATTCAAAACCCCAAAACAACCCTCATAACCTATGTAGAAACCCCCATCTATCATCCATCACCCGAAAAGCCAAAAAGCCAATCAGACACAAAACAAGTCCACCGAGACCTTCACAAAGGACTACACCTCTATTTCTCCCTATTATTAATCAATTTCCACGACCAAAAGAAAACAACCTGAAACAACCACCGAGCAAAATCAGAAAAATCAAGCATACCCCATACCCGCTCAATCTCGAACTCAAAAAGCTAGAAAGAGAGAAAACATCATCCCCGAAATCAACATTGTCCTCCGAGATATCCTCTTCCTCAAAATCATCAAAAGCATGAATCCTTTCTTTTAATTCTTCCTCTTGCATTTGAACAAATTTCTTCAAATTATAATTCCTCTCTCCTTTAACGTCAATACCCAAAGTAAGAGCTATATCCAACATCTTACGAGCTTCCTTAAAGAACATTCAGGAATAAGGGCCCTTCTTGTTTATATGATTCAATCAAACTTAGCCTCAATCTCCGCAAGATGCTTTTTTTTTTTCTTAATCTTCCTCTCCGATCTTCTAACTCTGCTTCTCATCTTATGGATGACATCAAAAGACGCTCTAACACCAGGGGCATTACTCCCATCTTTTGAGATTCCCCTAGGTAGCCCTTCAACCTCTCATACAATCCCATTGGAAATAACATACTCCTTTCTATGAGAGATACACTCCATGTCCAAATTAACGTACTCCTTTCATTGAGGTCCACCGTTAGATTGATTCCCTTCGACTGCCCAAGTAGCTATTGACTATTCATCACTTTGCTTGTTGTACAAAAAGTATCTATGGTTTGAACAAACATTGAGCCTGAAAGCCCAACATCATCCTCCTTGACACCATTTTGGGTTGAATCATTATTCTCATTGTCAATAGCAAGTCCATTCCTACTGTCTATTGATTTACTGTCCCAAGATTCCATAGGATCCATTACTCCTCCCTTGTTTGAATTTGTAGCTCCACCTCATTCTGTCCGTTTGTCTCCGCTGTTTTCGTAGAAATAAAATCCACTTGTTCCTTGTCGTGCTTTATGGGATCCCCATGCAAATTGACGTTCCTGTCTCCCATTGAATCATTATCATCATTTCCACCTTTCTCCTCACCATCCATCTCATTTCCCATGTGATCAGTATTTGGCCACGTCTTCATCCAGCTCATCATCATCTTCTGTTTCATCTTCTTCCATCAAAGGAGAAGAAGAATTCGGGGGTTGCTATGGGAATTAAGTAATTCTCTGCAACTGATGGTTGATCAGAAGACTCCTCCATTACCTTGACTCTGTACCATTTACCTTCAATTTCAATATTTATCCATTCATCTATATATCTCTTTGAACTCACTTGTTGCCGAGTTCGGATCCCCTGTCCGACCCCCTTTTGGACACGTGCCTGTCCCACCCTTCTTAGCTATTGATCTTGCAAATTAACGGTTGAGATGGACCGAGCACGTCTTGCTCAAAACGACATTGTTTTGGAGCAAAAAGTGTTCGATCCATCTCAGTCGTTGATTTGCGAGATTAACGGCCGAGAGGGTGTCGAACAAACCCTTGTCTGAAAGGGGGTTGGACAGGGGATCTCGTGGCCTTGTTGCCACCAAGATTTTGGCTTGCGCAAACGAAGTGAGTTTTAGAGTAAGTTCATCCGTGGAAATAAACGATTATGTAAGCGACACGGATATCGAAAAAGATTGTCAATTAAAAATGGAGGGGGTATATGTCAGTTCTCAATGAGAATTGTTTGGAGAAAATAGTACTCCACTAATATAATCAACTCATATTTCTAGGTGCTAACCTATATTGTATCTAATTATTTAACGTCGACTTTGGCCGATAAAAAAATGAAATTAAATCAACGACACTAATTAATTAATTAATGAGCATCTTTGATTTGGTTTTGTGGCTACAGAGGAGGAGGAATACTCGAGAAACTTGCAACTCTATAAAGCTGCACTCCGAGGGGATTGGGTGACCGCGGAAAGATTCTTCGACCAAGATCCAGGCGCTCTCACAGCCCCAATCAATGAATTTTCACAGACAGCACTTTCCGTAGCAGCTGTGGAGGGAAGAAATACAAACGATTTCGTTAAGAAGTTGGTGGATAAGATGCCACCAGGTAGCGTTGACGAGGCCTATGGTAGTGTTCTGAACAGGGCTGCGTCTGTCGGAAACTCTGAAGGCGTAAAAGTCATTTTGTCAAAAAACCCGTCTTTGGTATATTGCAGGGAAGATGATACTTCTCCTAATAAGAAGACTCCGTTTACTCGGGCTGCTAAGAATGGTAAGAGGGACACCCTTTTATATTTGTTGGAGTTGGTTAAGAATGATGAGGATTCCTCTAAGCTCTTCCCCGATGAGGATTCTGCTGTTTTCCTTATGGTCGAGACAATAAGATCCGGATTTTATGGTGAGTAACACCCTTCTTGAATTTATTTCCTTAATTAATAGTCTTAAAATCTTCACAATTATATATATATATATATATATATATATATATACACGGGGCGGTTCTATGGACAACTATTTAGACACCTAAAAAAACACCTCATAGTTCCCGATCAAATTTTAATGATCCGAGCCGCTCAATGTGATCAGAACGTGATTTTAAGGGTACCCGTGAAAAATCAGCAAAAAAAAAAGACCGGGAAGGGCTTGATCTAAGCAGTTTATATATATATATATATATATATATATATATATATATATACGGGACGGTTCCGCGGACATCTATTTGGACACCTAAAAAAACACCCAAAATCTCAATCTCATAATTCCCAATCAAATTTTTATAATCCGAACCGTTCAATGTGTGCAGAATGTGATTTTAAGGGTGCCTGCGAGAAATTAGCAAAAAAAATAACCGGGAAGTGCTTGTTTTGAGCAGTTTTTAATTGAACCGTTCGTTAAATCTAAGCTAAAAACTGCTTAGATCAAGCCCTTCCCGGTCTTTTTTTTCTGATTTTTCGCGGGTACCCTTAAAATCACGTCCTGATCACATTGAGCGGTTCGGATCATTAAAATTTGATCGGAAACTATGAGGTGTTTTTTTAGGTGTCTAAATAGTTGTCCATAGAACCGCCCCGATATATATATATATATATATATAGACTGACTTGCTTGCTTGTTGTGTATTCGGACAATATTTATTAACTAGTCCTATATTTTCTATCGTTTCCAGTTAAATTGTTGTTCAATATTTTTTAATCAATCTATCGTCTTGATTAATGAAATCTAAAAATAAAAAATTATGACTCAAAATGTCACTAAAGATGGAAAAAATAACAAAAAATAATGAAAACTGCTTAAATTTACTGTTGGTCCCCAAACTATGAACGAATTGGGAGTTTGGATCCCAATAAAAAATTATACTTTGGTCCCCAACAGAAAATTTGAGTCTATTGAGTCCCCCCAATGATTTTTTTAATGGTCCTCATTACTAACTCTGTCTAAATTGACCATCAAATGCAGGGTTGTGTAACTTTGCTAAAAAATGGGAGTTTTTAAATGCATACTATTTCGATCAATTATAAATTTTGGTTCCATCACCAACACCAGTGATCATTTGTCCTCCCCTCCACCACAACCAGCTGCCTGCACCAAAAATTATAATCCTGTTGAGAAATAATACTCTTACTACTTAATGCTGATAATTTGCCCAATACAAACATCTTAATTTCCGGCGAACTCCACCACCACTACTACAAAATGGTATAAAAATCACAGTCCAAAAACTAAAAAGATCTCACTTTTTGTAAAAGCGTAATAAAATGTTATGGATTATAGTTTTAATCTCAGTTATACGAAAAAACTGAGATGGAAAGATTTTTTAATCTCAGTAATCTAAAAAGTGATATTGTAACTTGAAGAATAGATCTCATTCTCAAAAAATGAGATTATATAAGAATATATCTTGTTTAAAAAAAACTGATATGAAAAGATTTTTTAATCTCAATAATCTAAAAGTGAGATTGTGACTTAAATAATAGATCCCGTTTTTGAAAAACTGAGATTATATATGAAAGAATATATCTCATTTCGGAAAAACTGAGATAAAAAGAACCTTTAATCTCAATCATCTAGAAACTGAGATAGTAAGTTAGAGAATACATCACGTAGCTCTTATATAGGAAAAGTTGAAAGTCGCTTTCCCCTTAATCGACTCCGTGCGCAATATCCCTAAATAAATGTCACTCTCAACTATTCTACAAAAAAATATTTCGTTAAAAAATGGGGTACTTTCGGCGATGAAAATATATTTCGTCGCCAAGTGGGTACCTTTGGTGACAAAATTTATGAAAGTTGCGTTTCGTCGTCAAATGTATTTGGAGTATAACTCTATGCTCAAAACTCCATTAATTGAGATAATTCAAATTGGGTCTGAACAATAACACAAAGGGCTACAACTTTCATGTTTATCAAAATTTCTAATTTTAATATTTAAAGGTTCAAAATAATGTTCGAAATATATTTTAATGTTAAACGCACATGTTATATATTAAATATTTCAATTATATATTGAAAAATGTGTGTAGTGTAGTTAGTTGAAGCTTCTATACAAAACCCAAGAGACTTGGGTTCAAAACCTAACAGGACAAATAAAGTGGAATTTTTTCCCTTAGGAAATATGCCACTTTTAATCTCGGTTTTTCCAAAAAAAAGTGGGATTTTTTCCCTTAGGAAAAATGCCACTTTTGATCTCGGTTTTTTCCAAAAACTGAGATTATTACTCTCTAAACAACTACGGTTTTATAATGAAAGTTAGATGTTAAGCTATTAAAGGTCACAATTTTGTCATTTTTAATTACAGTTTTTATATTTTTAGTCACAATTTTAATGAGTTTTAATCACGGTTTTGATCTTATGGTTAAAAGATAAAGACTTTTAGTTACACCTTAATAGAACTTGGTTTTGAATACGAGATTAAAAGTGAAATATCACAGCAGATGATCGAGGTCTTTATCTATTTTTTAGTAGTGCACACCCATTTACCCACCCTTGTCTTGAGCTTCCCATGCACCCATCCCCCAAATCCCAATTCCAGTGAATCAACTCCTCCCCTCTCTACCACACCTTCTTTTTTGAAGTTTATTTTATGTATTTATTAAGTTACCATTTAAATCCTTCCTTCAACCTCCTCCATTTTGATTTTTGACAATCAATCTGGACATAGTTAGTTAATTATGGGGACCATTTTAACAAATATTTCATACATTGGCCACTTTGCTAATACTTTGAGATCAATGCTACAAATAAGTCCAATGAAAACTGTCTTCAATAGATATTTTCAACTTCATTTCATACTTTTCTACTTTTTTTTCATTTTTTCTAGTTGAAATTAATGATTAATCTCAAAATATTAACGGAAAAAACAAACAACAAAATACTGATTACAATCAATAATACCTATTGTATTTGGAAAAATTTTTTTGTCTAGACTCACCCTTAATAAAAGTACTCACGAGTCGTAAGACAATATCTAATATAATTTTTAAACGAAGTGTAATATGTCGTTTGGTGGTTTTTGAAAATGATGAAATCAAGACGTGGCACATCATTATGTATTGTGGATTATTTTAAATTTTTCTTTGCATGTGCAGATATAGCTTTGTATTTGTTTAAAAAATATCCAGCTTTCACAATGCCAATTAGTAGTGCTCTTGGATTGGAAATATTGGCTACAACAGCTGCTTCTGCATTCAAGAGTGGCACTCACTATCAATGGTGGCAACGCATAATCTATGCTCGTGAGTTCTACCTACTACTAAATCTCATGATCTCTACTTCTATATGGCTCATGTTTAATTATTTAGTAACTTTTCGATCAATTAATTATCATGTTAAATTATATAATGACATGCATTACATTCCCTATCAAGTCTCTGGATATCCATGCCACCACCAACCCTGTTGGATGGGATAGGAATTTTGCACAATAAGAGCAAGTACATTAGATGAGCTTAAATACATTTTGTAACGACCCTGATTTTCAGTCGTTAAAAATTTCGTTAAATATTTGAATTTTTATTGATTACTTGAATTTGCTTTTAAAATCCTATAATTTGTCGTAATTACATTTTTGCCCCTTGAATTTATTTCTTATTCAAGTTATTTATTTAAATTGATTATATTGCTTTAATTTCCGATAGTTTGTCATAACTGCAATTTAGCCCTTGAACTATCGTTTCTTACACTTTAGCCCCACTTAGCAAGTCTAACTAGCTTCTAACCATCCGGTTAGAAGAACTAATTGGAAAGCTTCCTAGTTACTTTAAAATGACCGTTTTGCCCCTCATTGTAACTTTTGAACCTTTTGAACCCTAGACTTAGAATTTTAATATTCTTTTTCTTTTAATCAAAATGGTTATATCCTTTGTCCATTGGACAATAATGGTTAGGAAAGCTATTACCCATTGGATAATAGAATTCCATTTGTTTATATTAAAAATATACTTACTTTATAGTACTTTTTTATTATTTTAAGATTAAAAGTAACCTAATAGCTATTATCCATTAGATAATAGAAGTTAGGAGAAATTTTACCCATTGGATAATAGGGTGAGTCTTTCAAAGTACAATGGGATTATTAGATTAATCTTTTTCTTTAACCACATGGGAAAGTACTTAATATTTTAATTAAAGGGTACATGGTACCAATATTCCAAAAGTACCCCTTTTATATTTTTTTTTATTGGGGTTCTAACCACCATTGTACATGTATATATATGTGTATATATATATTAGTACCTAGATGATTAGAATATTACTTAAAGGTACCTATGCCTATTAAATTAGTTGGTGGAAAAAATCCTAGCCTTAAAGGCTACCTTTGATCTTATGTACCAAAAAAACTACTTTTTATTTATTTTCCTTGCAATATATGACACATGTATATACATATATGTACTTGACTAGAGAGTGAGAGGGAGAGAGAGGAGAGAGAGCCGTGGGAGAGAGAGGGAGAGAGGGGGGGCCGGTTGTGAGGAGAGGAGGAGGGAGAAAAATTGGTTAGTACTTGGCCTTGATCTTCCAATGTACTACAAATCCTTGGATTCTTATTCTTCCAACCAAAGACTTAACTCCATTGTCCTTCCTTGTACAATTCCTAATTATTTAACCCTTGGAATCTTATACCAATCTCATCTCCACCATTGGATTGTCCAAGATCAAATCTAAGTACTAACCCTAGCCATGCAACCCTAGGATTTTTGCATTTATCTTCCATGTGAACACACTTTTATTGGATTTAAAAATTGGGGAAGGAGAGAGGAAGGGGGGCCGGCCATATGAGGAGAGGGAGGGAGCCTTTGCCTATAAATAGAGAGCCATTTCATGCTTGAACTCACACCTCAAAGTAATAGCTCTTCCTTCTCTCTAGAATTCTAGGCATTCTTTGTTCTTAAGTTCAAGAACTTTCTTTGTTCTTGAGAGTTCTTGAGCAAAACCACTAAACCACTCCCAATACCACCCAACGATCCTTAAAGTAGTGTAGTAGAAGTTAGGAAGTTGTTTCTAGGAAAAGAAACGCAAATCTTTTCCTTTCGAAGAAATCCGAGGGCCGTTACGCCGCCGAAATCAAAACCGTCGATCAATCCACCGCCTAGGAGAACGGTAGTGATCCTTACCTAATTTCCAAGTGCTTACTTTATTTTCAATAAGTAGCTATAGTCTTGCTACTTGAAATCTCTACTTACTTTCCAAAAGTTTAAAAAGTTACTTGTTTATAGATGAAAAAGTAAAGGTGTATGATTATGTCGTTTTTGAGATTCAAGCATGCTATGCGGACTTAAATGTTCTTGAGATACTATTTCGAAGTTGGATTGAATGCATGTTGTATGTAAAGTCTCACACGCGGAGTCTTGCATGAGAACGAGACACGAAAACCGAGAAAAGTAGAAACATGGCACCTAGGGTGTGTTTAACAAGGAAGTTGTGTTTTCCCGGTTGGAAAATATTTTCGAAACTACGTAAGAACCATCTCGAGGGTATTACGTGAGTTTGTGTGTGTTCCCATGGAAAACCGGACCGGCGGAACCATGGTGAGGTATAGCTTGGTTATCCGCGGAGAGGAGCCAATGCAAATGTGTGCCAATGGGAACCCGGCGCGGCGGAACCATTGTGAGGATACTCGGGAACCCGGCGCGGCGGAACCGAGGTTGGGTGAGTTAAAAAGGTGTTTTTGAAAAGGGTAATAACAACATGGGTTATGATGAGTCGACACCAACGGTAATCGTAAAGCGATTGTTAGCGTTATTGCCTTTTATCACTGTTTATGTACTTATCATGTGGAAATCGATGCTAGTATTAGAATTATACTACTGAGCCTTCGTAGCTCATGGTGTTGTCTTGTGGTGACCCTAGCATATTATATGGGTGGCGACGCCGGTATAATATGTCAGATTTGATAGACGAACAGGACGAACTATTCACCTTAGAGGCGTTCGAAGCCGAGGAGCTGGAGAAGCAAGAAGAATTGTAGTTAGGAACCCTAGATCCCTCTGTTTTGTAAATTAAAGTACTTTTGTAGGGTTTATGATGTAATAACGAGCTGGACTCGCTTTGTTTTTATAATAAAATATTTTATTTAACGTACCCAAAATTCGGGGCGTTACACATTTTTTGTTATTTTATCAAAGAGAAACAGAAAAATAGTCTGCACTAGATGAGGTAAAAAAGAAGCTAAAATGGATTTGATAAAACGGTTCGGTATTACTACCGAACCACTTTTCATGAGCAACCCTTTAAACAATTTGTTTCTCTCTCTCCTGGAGATCATCTGCTCTCTCACTCTTTCCTCTCTCTCAACGCCTTCTAGTTCTTCCTCCCTTCACCTCGATCTCCACTCCCTCCATCGACTGAGTTCCAATGGTTTGCGATTCCGATCGACGATGATGATTTGTGATTCCAATCGACGGCGATCCCTCTGATGGCGAGTTCTGATGGCGATCTGCAATTCCCATCGACGCCAACCGTGATTTCCGATGATCGATTCCAACTGTGATTTCCGATGTGTACAGTATACTCCTTGTTTTGCCATGTATATAAATATCCACGATGTATATATTTTGCGCATGTATATCTATGTATATATATACATTAAAAAAAAAAAAAGAAGCGTTTATGTTTGCAGGTGTTTAGAACATGAGCACATGTCACTAATTAATATTGCTAACATGCATTCAAATGCTAATTAATACTAATACTATGTGTTTTTCCTTGAAGATGTTCCTGTGAAGTCGGTCGACAGCATTATAAGCCCCACTCTGCAGACAATTTTAGTTGAGAATCCAGCTGACAACCGTGATCAAGTTATGGGATGGAGTTCGTACAATTGGGCTGCTAGACTTTTGGTGGAATACTTCTGCATTTCCGGTTTGTCATCAATTTAATTAAGCACTACTACAAAAACATAATTTACCCGTGATCTCTACATATATAATTTATTTTTCTGACGGTTTTAAAACTGTGGTGGATCATTTAAAAGTCGTGAGATTCAATCACGGTTTTTCCCGTGATTAAAGATATGTCCAAAAACATAGCTGAAATATGTTCTTCTTTTTATTCAAGCTCTAATGGATTGAGATTTGGTTTCTTTAAATGGTTTGAATATCCTCATAGTTATAACAAATTAAATAATTTATGACGCATTTGATGTTTTGATTTTTAAAATTGGATATGTTTTTTTTTCAATAAGTAATCGTTGAATACATATTGAATTGGGATGCGCGAGTATATATATTGTAGAATGTCATTGTGCCTAAAACCTTAGAGTATCTTATGAAAGTGCATAAAATCTAATGGTACCCTATAAAAGTGCTTAAAACCCTAGGGTACCCTATATATAAAAGTACCTAAAATCCTATAGTAGCCTATGAAAGTGTCTAAAATCCTAAAATCCTATAATAAGATAATGCACTCTAAAATCCTATGAAAGTGCCTAAACATGTTTTGACCTTATGACTAAAAAACTCAAAAAATTGAAGGACTTCCACTGAAAACTATTTTATCGGCGTCCTTCTCCTAAATGAAAACTACTTTAGCGTTCTTATGGCTAATTTTCCCTTGAATTTCTTAGAAACAAAATTATACATACAGAAATTTACAACTCTCTAAATTTTATTTTTTTTTTGCTTGGCAAAAGGAAACTTTTATTAATCTCGAAAGGGTACATCGAGGAGAAAGCAAAACATTAACGCAAAGGAATATATCCAACCGAAGTTGGATAATACAACAATTTACACCTTCACTTTTTGAATCTCATTCAAATAACCTTTGAAATCCTCCACGGAGTAGATCTTGATATCGAACTTAGCCTTCATCCACATACCTACTCTTGTTTTAACTAAATCCGCCACTTCCAAAGCCTATTGTGTTGCCCCGTTGAAAAGAAACCCCCTAAATTTACATTTCACTGAATTTTATTTTATATTTTAGTTGCATTTTGTTTTTGAACTCGATTTGTAATATAAAGTCAGAATGAAATACTTGTTTTTTTATGACACATTTATTTCAAGTTATTGTAATTATTTAAGAAAACATTTTTATCATTATTTATCTTCCTATTTATACACTCCTACAAAAACTCGTTGGGGACCATGCTACTACAATTTTGCCTAGGGCCCCAGAATATGTAGGGCCGGCACACATCAATCATATATTACTGTTCTATTTTTTCCTGAATATGCAAACTAACGATGAATAAAGGAAAGTTACTACATCGATCCATGAGTACTTTTGTAATTGCAGTGCCTTGTATTAAACACATCCAAAAGCAAAAAGAGATCCATCTTCAATCTCTTGAGCTGGTCAAGTGTTTCTGTAAGGGAATTGCATCTCTACCATACTCAGCCAAGCACAGCTCAGTACTTACAAAAGAGGCAATCCTTTCGGCTGCAAGAAATGGGATTCCCGAGATTGTACATGAAATTGTGGAATCGTTTCCTGCTGCACTTTGGACTGAAGACGAAAAAGGTCGGCGTGTATTTGATATTGCGGTTTTAGAGCGTCAGGAGAATGCATTCAACCTCATATATCAAATGGGAAAGTATTCTCGAGAACTTGTACTACATCAGAATGATAGAGGCAAACACATCCTGCACTTGGCCGGAAAACTAGCACCTCCAACCAAACTCAGCCAGATTTCTGGTGCAGCTCTGCAAATGCAATTTGAGTTACAGTGGTTTGAGGTAAATGTTTGTCCACTTTGGAAGACTATGGAATCAAAAGCAACAAAATTCTCTTATTTTATCCCCTACCATTTGAACTAAAGTCATCTTTTTCAAAAAGTTAGGGTAACTTTTGGAAAAGTTGAGCATTAATTATAGGTGCAATGATTGTGTTCCATCAAAAAGTTATATTCCGCAAATTGGGACGGAAGGAGTATTATTATCTACTGATAGGGTTTACTTTACTTTAACATTGCAATTTTCACAATTTAGTCTTGGCAACTGCTACAATAAATATCCATATTCGGACGTGGTTGATAAAATGGTCATATAAATTTCAAATTTTTGGCTATCATACAGGCAGTGAAGAAGCTTATGAGTCCCAGATATATAGATTGGAAAAACAATTATGGGAAAACTCCTGCAATGATATTTACTGAAGAACATAAGGAATTAGTGGCTAAAGGAGAAAAATGGATGAAAGACACAGCAAACTCATGCACAATTCCGGCAGCACTTGTTGTCGCCATGGTATTTGCAGCTGCAATCACCATTCCAGGTGGGATCAATGGTACAAATGGCGTACCAATTTTCTCTAAGGAAGTGGTATTTAATTTCTTTGCTGTTTCCGATGCAATCTCATTATTCACGTCAACCACTTCTTTGTTGGTGTTCTTGTCCATCCTCACTCCCCGCTATGCCCAGGGTGATTTTCTCTTTGCTCTTCCAAATAGACTTATAATTGGGTTGTTCACCCTTTTCGTCTCGATTATGGCAATGTTGATAGCTTTCAGTTCTGCCATCTATCTTCTGTTTGGGAATAGGGCATGGATACTTTATCCGGTGGCATGTGAATGGAATGTATCTTGGTGTATCATATTGTAATCAAATCAGAGCTATTTATAGTAAAGATTAGGCGTAATCATATCGTACTATTTAAGGCATAGATTAGGCTTGATTAGCATAGATTAGGCTTGATTAGACTTACCATTTGTGTGTCTTTTTTAGGGTTATATATACCCAGCCTTGTAATCTTCTAATTTATCAATAATACACACCAGTTTCTCCTCTCTCTGTGTCTCTCACATATGTCTGTTATCATGGTATCAGAGCAGGAATAAGATTATCTGAACCTCTGTCTCTGTTCTCTTCCATCTCTCTCTGTCAGTCAACATCTCTCAGAAAACCCATCTTCTTCCTCTCAAATCAACATATCAGCAATAGTAAACCCTTCGCTCTCCCTCTCTCTCTCTGTGTCAAACCCAGTCATATTTCTTGTAACCCAATAACCTCCGACGACCCTCGCAAACCTCAGGCGAGCACCTTCCAACCTCTGACGAGTCTCACAGGCTTCCGACGGCTCAGATCTGAAACCCAGCAGTCTTCCGACAGCCTTCCAGCCATTTTTCCGACGACCTCTGATTGTTTTCGGGCGTTACCCAGCCTCGCTGGACACTTACAGCCCTCTCTTCTTCCTCCCTGGTGCTCTCAGCGCTCTCAGCTCTGCTTATTTGGACTCTAGTATTCTGCTATTCTGCTATTCTGCATCTGCTGTGGTATTTTGTGGTACCCTGACATTTTTTTTGTGGTGCTCTGGTATTCTACATCTGCTTTAGTTCTCTGGTATTTTGTTTTTTGACTGTGTTCCTCTTTAGCATCATGTCGGAAGATAAAATACAAGGTATTAGCGTTCGTCTGAATGGCGCTAATTATTCTTATTGGTCCATTGTTATGAAAAATTTTGTAACCGGTCAAAGTATGTGGGGACATATAACTGGTTCCATCGTGAAACCCACTGATCCCAAAGCTGCAGATTATGCAACTGCTCTAGCCAAATGGGAGAGGGAAAATGCACGTATTCTGACTTGGTTTCATAATTCCTCCGAACCAAGTATAGGCATGAACTTTTCGAAGCATGATACAGCGAAGAAAGTTTGGGATTATTTGCAAGGGATGTATCTTGAGTCCAATTTTGCTAAGGAGTATGAGCTTGAGTTGTCAATCCGCCATGCCAGTCAGGGTGACAAATCTATTCAGGAGTTCTATAATGAGATGACTCGCTACTGGGATCAGTTAGCACTTATGGAACCGTCAGACTTGCAAGTTCTTGATAGCTATGTGCAGTATCGGGAGAAAAAGCGGCTTGTACAGTTTCTCATGGCCCTTCGGACTCAATTTGAGTCTCTTCGTGGGGCCATCTTGCATCGGTCTCCATTGCCCTCAGTAGATGGTGCAGTTCATGAGCTTATTGCTGAGGAAACACGGTTCAAAGTGGCTAATCTAGCACCTCCCTCACAATCTGTCTTTGCCACTCAGTTTGCTCCGTCTATTCAGAACTCTTCACCCCTTTTGCCTACTCCGGCATCCCATCTTACTCAGATTCCAGGAACGCCTAGGCCTCGCATTCCCACAGATGAGTGCAGCTATTGTCATCAGAAGGGTCATTGGAAGTATGCTTGCCCTAAGCGTGTTCAGCCTAAGGGTCGAACTAATTCTCATTCAAGTGGCCCTTCAGTTCCTCGGTCATCACATCAACATTATCGCCCACCTGCAGCCTTAGCAACACCTACCTCTGGTGTGGTTCCTTCTCCTCCCATGTTTGAGCAATATCAGCAGTATAAGGCTTTCATGGAAGCCATCCAGGGGGATCCTTCCCAAGTTTCTGCCATGTCTTCTACCCACTCAGGTTTGCGTGGTTCAGGTGTCACAGGTATATTACCGACTACATGGATTTTTGATTCTGGTTGTTCACATCATATGACTCCTGATTCCTCTCTCCTTGGTAAATGTGTCCCTCCCATATCTCCTATTAGTGTTGCCACCGCAAGTGGTTCTCCCATGCATGTTGTTTCCATTGGTTCCATCCAGTCAAATTCATTGTCTCTCTCTAATGTCTTTTATGTTCCTCAGTTAACATTGAGCCTTGTTTCAATTAGCCAGCTATCTGACTCTGGTTTTGATGTCGTGTTTTCTTCCTCTGGTTGTGTTGTGCAGGATCGGGAGTCCAAGAAGCAGATTGGGATAGGCCGTAGAGTTGGTGACCTTTATACCTTAGAAAGATTACACATCCCGACCAAGTCATCTCCCATTGCTGCATCGTCTTTCTGTTTAGATCAGAAGTCATCTCCTTTTTATCTTTGGCATTCTAGATTAGGACATTTGTCTAGTGAACGTCTTAAACTTTTAGCTAAGTCTGGGTCTTTGGGTCAAGTTTCTATTAGTGACATTTCTGAATGTAGTGGTTGCAAACTTTCAAAAATGTATGCATTACCCTTTAATAAGAGTACTTCTGTTTCTTCATCTCCTTTTCAGCTTGTTCATACAGATTTTTGGGGTCCATCCCCAGTTGCAACAAAAGCTGGTTCTGTTTATTATGTTTCGTTTGTTGATGATTATAGTAGATATACATGGGTTTATTTGATGACGCACAAGTCTGATTTCTTTACAATTTATCAAACTTTTCATGCCATGGTTCACACCCAGTTTTCTGCGTCTATTAAAATCCTTCGTTCTGACTTAGGTGGGGAGTACTCTCTTTCTGAATTTACTGCATTTTTAGACAGACATGGGACCATTCATCAATCTTCTTGCACTGACACTCCTTCCCAAAATGGTAGAGCCGAAAGGAAGCACCGTCACCTTCTTAACACTGCTCGGTCTCTCTTATTGTCATCTTCAGTTCCTTCTGTTTTCTGGGGAGAAGCCGTCCTCACAGCTGCTTATCTTCTGAATCGGATGCCCACTCCCCTTCTATCTGGCAGTTCCCCTTATGAGCGACTCTATGGTCAAATTCCCAACTACTCTCTCCTCCGTGTGTTTGGTTCTACCTGTTTTGTCCTCCTCCCTAAGAAGGATCGCTATAAGCTCAGTACCCGATGTGTCGTTTGTGTCTTCTTAGGATACGGCATTAATCAAAAGGGTTATCGGTGTTATGATCCAACGACAAAGAAGCTATATGTATCACGGCATGTCACATTCTTAGAGCGTTTACCTTATTTCACTCTTCCTCCCAAAGCTGCTCCTGTGGCCAAAGAGGATCTGATTCATATTGATCCCTTCCCTATGGATGTGCCGCCAGAAGAATATACCTCCACGCTTGAGGTCTCTGATATTCCTGTAGCCTCTTCAGCTCCGCCTTCCAGCTCCTCTAGCTCTTCTGCCTCCCAACCTGCTTCGGAAGCACCTGATCCGCCTCCTCACCGGTATCCTGTTCGGGAAAATCGTCATCCCCCGGTAAAATTTGGTTTTTCTCATACCTGTTTTTCTTCCTTTTATCAATCTTTTCTTTCTCGGATTCACACTTACTTTGAGCCTAGGTCTTATAAAGAAGCTTGTAATGATCCCAATTGGGTGGAAGCCATGAATGTTGAACTTACTGCTCTTGCTCAAAATCACACTTGGGAGTTGGTTCCACTACCGGAAGGTAAGAATCTTATTGGTTGCAAATGGGTGTATAAGGTGAAAACTCATTCTGATGGCTCTTTGGAACGCTATAAAGCCCGCTTAGTTGCTAAGGGCTTTTCTCAGGAGTATGGGATTGATTATGAGGAGACCTTTGCACCTGTCGCCAAAATGACCTCCGTTCGCACTTTGATATCTGTTGCTGCTGTGCATCAGTGGCCTCTTTACCAATTAGATGTGAAGAATGCATTTCTTAATGGGTACCTTTCTGAAGAGGTTTATATGCGTCCTCCTCCTGGTTTCTCTCATCCCTCTGGTCTTGTTTGCCGTCTGCGCCGTGCTCTCTATGGCTTGAAACAATCTCCTCGTGCTTGGTATGCTCGTTTTCAGGATGTGGTTCTTCAGATTGGTTTTCAGCCTAGTATGCACGACTCTGCTCTCTTTCTTCGACGCACCTCTCACGGTCTGGTTCTTCTATTGTTATACGTTGATGATATGATCATCACTGGCTCTGATTCTACTGCTATTGATGACGTGAAATGTCATCTCTTCCGTGAATTTGAAATGAAAGACTTGGGCCCTCTTCGGTATTTTCTTGGTATTGAGGTTGCTTCTTCCCCTAAAGGATACCTTCTTGGCCAGTCCAAGTATGCTACTGATATTCTCTACCGTGCTCGTCTCACTGATAACAAAACCGTTGATACTCCTCTTGAGCTCCATGCTAAGTTCTCTCCTTCTGATGGTGTTCCTCTAGAGGATCCTACCGAATATCGTGAGTTGGTGGGCTGCTTAGTTTATCTTACTGTGACACGGCCAGACATTGCTCATGCTGTTCATATTGTGAGTCAGTATGTCTCTGCTCCTCGATCTACCCATTGGGCCGCCCTGTTACGCATTCTGCGTTATGTTCGTGGTACTCTCCATCAGTGTCTTCTACTCTCTTCTACATCTAGTTTGACTCTTCAAGCTTACGCTGATGCTGATTGGGCAGGCGATATTAGTGACCGCAAATCCACCTCTGGTTTTTGTGTTTTTCTGGGTGATTCCCTAATCTCCTGGAAAAGCAAAAAGCAATCTGTTGTTGCTCGATCCACTGCTGAAGCCGAATATCGTGCCATGGCTCATGCTACCTCAGAAATAGTTTGGCTTCGCTGGCTCCTCTCAGATATGGGTGTTTCTCTCTCTTCTCCTACACCCTTATATTGTGATAATAAGAGTGCTATTCAGATAGCTCACAACTCGGTCTTCCATGAACGTACCAAGCACATCGAAATCGATTGCCATTTTGTTCGTCAGCATCTTCAGTCCGCCACCATTATCTTACCCTTTGTTCCCTCCACGTTGCAGTTGGCTGACTTCTTCACAAAGACCCACACTGCAGCCCGGTTTCGCTTCCTCCTTGGCAAACTCTCGATGCTCTCCGCTCTCGCATCCTGAGTTTGAGGGGGGGTGTGAATGGAATGTATCTTGGTGTATCATATTGTAATCAAATCAGAGCTATTTATAGTAAAGATTAGGCGTAATCATATCGTACTATTTAAGGCATAGATTAGGCTTGATTAGCATAGATTAGGCTTGATTAGACTTACCATTTGTGTGTCTTTTTTAGGGTTATATATACCCAGCCTTGTAATCTTCTAATTTATCAATAATACACACCAGTTTCTCCTCTCTCTGTGTCTCTCACATATGTCTGTTATCAGGTTAGTATGCGTACCAATCATTTCCTTCGCCTCCCTCCACTACCCTCTCCTTCGAGATCTCATGAAGTCAACATATGGACCTGGAATTTTCGGTAAACAAAGTGAGGTTCCCTTTTATAATTGAGATGTGATATATATAAATAATCGTGGGTTGGGCAGCAACTAATCGTGGGTTGTTGCTTTGACTGAAAGGGGAAGGTAAAGTCTGTATCAGTTCTTGGATGCATGTGAAAAACATGTCTGTAATGATAGGCCAATTGTCATAATAGGCCTCAACTAATTTCTATTTAAGACAGGAGGTATTATTGACTCTTAATAATCTTATGTTTAGCTTTTTGTTAAAAAAATTGAGATTAATCATTTGTCTCGAAGAGAAGAATCATAAAATCATATGCATATATATTGACCGAATGATTATGACACTGAACACACTAAATATAGATTTTTGAAAACATTTTGGTCTTTGGTGGATATTTGCCTTTGCTAATAATTTTTTTACTATCTAAATTTCTCACAGAGTTGAATGACAACATAGGAGCAACTGCTAGGGTAGCCATAGCCAAAGACAAAGCAAAATGGGGAAATATAATTCATGTAGCCGACCCCAAATAATAAGGGATGAGCCTTCGTTGAATTGAGCATCATCATCAAAATGGTTGGATGAACGCTAGATATGATGACATCCTTGTGAGAAGAGCTAAAATGCATTATGCCAGTATTCATTGAATCCGGATTTATTACAACATTTTTCAGTGTTCTGATATCCAAGTTGACAAACCTTAACCCGACTATGTGGGGCAGCTACATGAACTGTTTACCCCACCCTGTTCTCTCTAGGGCCAACTAGTCTCCCCAGCTGTTGCTCATATATTTTCATGACTCATATGTCCATATGAAAGTCTAAAGATGTTTCACACTAGCTGCCAGTGGCTTCTTCTCTTCTTGCTCGTGGATCCAATAATGTAGTTGGAAGCAAAGTTTATCCATGAGATGGTGTAGGTTAATAGAAGAGCTCAATCAACACCAATTTTCAAGATGACAACATCCTTAATGGGGGGAGGAATGAGGTTCGACAAAACAAGATTTGAAGTCCAAAAAGTGCATAGAAAGAGATGAAAATTTGATTCGAAAGGAAAACCCCCTATGTTATCAAACCCAGTCTGTTGGACCAACAATAAAACAGATTGGACAACTAGGTTCTCAAATTCAAAAAATTCATGCAAATGCGTTAAACTAATTTATCTATCGTATTAAAACTTCGTGTGCACAAAAATGAAGAACTGATGGCCCCAGAAATGCATGCATGCTAGTATATTGTCTCACAGCACCCAATTGCAAAGACATTACCGTAACAATCTAGTCTTACGAAAAGACAAACAGACGAGAGAATTATAAATAGAAAGAACAAGCATAAAAAAAGCCACAAAAGAAAGGACCTTCATATCAAACAGTAGCATTGCAGCAGGAATTATTTCAGTAGGCAGGAGATAATAAAGGAAAACCACCATGTCAAGGAACCTAAGGCTTGAATAAGGAAAAAGAAGCAATAAATCAAACACAATAAATGAGGACACCAATAAAAAGAAGCAATAAAGCAATGAAGAACCCAATGACGTAAGGTGTGGATTAATTTTTTTTTGTTGAATGATCCTTCTTGTCTAGGCAGTGGAATTGCAGCACATTCTATTTGTAGGCACACCAATAAAAAGGAAAACTACTATGTAAAGAAAGAAACTAAGGCTTGAATGAATTGATTTGATGATCTTGTGAGTGATTAATTAGTTTTTGCCTCAAGGAAAATAAGAAAATGATTAAACAAATCAAACACAATACAAAAAGACACCCAGCTGGAAAATTCAGAATCCAAGACAAGGGACATTTTTGAAGGAATGGAACGAACTACTATCTAACAAAAGGCGTGGATAAATTTCACTTATAGTAGAATGATCTTGGACAACAAGACATAAATCCCATTGTTCAAGCAAAATGTAAACAATAAGCATGCCTTTCACAACTTTAGGCTTTCTGCATCAGTGGGAAACAAAGAGTAGCTGAAGTTCCAAGTGGCTGAATCAGCAGATCTTGGCTGATCTCTAAAACATTAGAAGATCCCCATGCAAAGTTCTTCTAATCTTTGCACAATACATTCATAACCCCCCTAACTGAAATGCACATTCATGACCCGCCTAACTAAAATGCCTATGATGCACCAACACGGATACAGACACCGAAACCGACACCGGGACACGGGAATTCTAAAAAAATGGAGACACGGACACGGCAGGGGACACGTCACGTGTGTGTGTATATATATATATATATATATTTATTTATTTATTTATTACATAAATAAATAAATTATTATTGTTTAGCACTCAGAAATTTTAAAAAATTATAATTTGGCCTCAAATTTTTTAAAAAAAATTATAGTTTGACCCCCATTTTTTTAAAATTACATTTTGGCCCCAAAATTTTTTAAAAATGGCAGTTTGGCCCCTGCCGTGTTCCAGCTGTGTCCCCGTGAAAAATTCAAATTCAATTATGGGACACACCACGTGGCGTGTCCCGTACGTGTCCCCGAGGTATCCCCGCGGTGTCTCCGTGTCCCCGTGTCCGACACTGCGATACCTCGACCTCTAGAGGTGTCGGTGCTTCATAGTAAAATGCATTACATCAATTTAGGGAAATCAAAGATAATGAAAGAGTTTGCATACGCCGTATGCCCAATTGTTGAATCTGATCAAGTCTAGAATTATAAAGATTAGGTAAATCTATCTAAGATCTATTACAGATGTGAAAAGTTTAGACATAAATCAATGGCAAAGTGCAACACGAATTGAATCACATGAATTAATCTCATGCGATTATAAGCTATCGAACCAAATCATCCAAAGCAACACGAACTCAATCACGTGTGATTCTTAATTTCATTGTTTCACCCTCCCAAATACGAATGCATGCTGTATCAAAAAAACTGAGCAACACGTATAAGCAATTTTTCAATTATGATAAACAGGCATTAGACCTGGTTCTAAGCATATTTTTGCTAGATCTGGCAAAATATATCAAAGAGCTTGAGGGAAGAATAAGATGGTATTACACGAATAACAAAAAAGACATGCGTAATAAGCATGTCCTACATAGATAAGGAAAATGAGTACGTAGATAGAACTTAAGTAAAGAAAACTAGAGAGTACAAACTAAAGATATCTATGCCCCTGCCTGCCTGACACCATACAATTGGAAGTGTGTGTGTGTGTAGGTAGAGAGAAAGAATAAAACCTAAGTTCACGTACCCTTGCAATCTAGATTTCGAGGATGAAAGGTATAGACCATCTAGGCAGCCACAATGGCCTCAAGTTCAGAAAGGCTAAGGGTTAATATGAGACTAATAATGCCAATGACTAACCCTATGCAAACAATATATAGTGGCGAGAAATATCAACGCTTTGAAGTCACCACGGGTGTTTTATTAACTTACCTATTAAATCAAGTAACGGAAAGGCGGTCCAATGGGAGTGTCTAAATGCTTTGTTTCTTCCTAGCCACACCAACTTGAGGTGCATAATTTTATTGTTGTCCTAATTTAAATTTTGGCTAAGGGAAAGATTCTAACATTTTTTCTAACGTTTGTTAAATTTCCTCAAATACGGAAAAGCATTAAAAACCGCATGGAGTTACTATTTCTTACCAAACCCACTCCTACCAAAGGTCCAAGAATTCCTCAAACCTTCTCCCATACATGTGCAAGATCTCACCTCTCCTCATGGCTACATCTCTCTCCAACCACCATGCGTGTCACCTCTAGCGGTCTTCAGCCATTTGTGTGCCTACCATCTTCCCAGAAAGCCCAAGGTCTACCCACATGAGACATGACCGAGCAAGTAATTGAAGGTTCTATGAGTTGGACAAAGCTTTTGAGGTTCTAGATGGAACATGGTAAGAATTAGTTTGTCGTAAGGTGTTGGAACGCTGAAATTCTAGATGAATGAGTTTTTTGGTTTAAATTTCTAACAAAGATATTTAGGGTGTTTTTACAGTTAAATTAGAAGGCCAGATGAAACAATATAATATCAGAAATTACTCGGTTTCAATTGAAAGGGTTTTAGATGTTTAATTATGGTAGTTAAGCTCATTGAGTCTGACAGTAACATGCGATAGTAATGCCACATTTTTGTCAGCTATGGAGGAGAGTAAAAGAGTTTCCCCAGTAATGGGTTGAGCAAAATCATCGAAGCATAAATATTCGAATATCTATAGGTTCCTTCATTATTCAAAATCTACCAGGACTAAATCAAGGGTACTAGACTTTGAAGGTTTGACTACTAATGGCCAGCTTAAGAAGCATGTTCGTGCTCTCAGATTACTGCAGTATTTTGTCACCTCATTTGACTACACAATTATGCATTTGTTTCAGCATCAGCAGGGCTGTTGCTTTTCCAAACCACAATTGTGCTCTTTAAGGAATTAAATTGCATTATCCATGACTGTCAAAGTTCATGGTCAGATCAGGTCACGCTAGGCGCAGATAGAAGCTGAGACTTCATCTCACCACGGGAGCTGCACTAAGCAAGCAAAACAATAGTGTTTCCTTCATACAAATAGAACTCAAGATGCTTACATGTAAGCAGTACAACACAGAAGTATATATGGTGAATGGCAGTGACAAAAGTTTATTTGCTAATCAGTTCTAACTTCTTTGTGTTTACAAGCCTAGAGTTTGTTTGGTAAAACTGACCTACCTGTAAAATGCTGAACTTAGAGTTTGACGAGACTTTACAAGGGAAAATAGTGACACACCTTCAGTTATATCAGTGCCGGAAAATTGAGGAGATTCAAGGAAACAAACTGTCTTGCCTCATTATTCCTAGTGTAACTTATTCTCGTACAAAACTCCAACTGCCCTGTAAGAGTTGTGCATTGGGGAAATGGGTTCCTAGCAAACTCTAGTACCATATCTCCAAATTTTCTATAATTATAACTACCTGCAAAAGCCATTGTTCAAGGAAGGGGTTCAATACTTCCATTTGCCTTCAACAATGGCTTTCTCAACTTTCATGCCCCCACAAAACTGTATGATCCAATTCACGGACCAGTTACCTTTTGTCTCTTCTGCTCTCTAAAGATTTGTCAAGCTGACCACTTCCATTCTCGAAGTTCTCATCTGTGTGTTCCCAACAGAAAGGAAGTTTGGTCCAATTCGAATCCTGGTAGAAACAAATCATTTTCTCTAATCCGCATCCAGTTCATCTTTTGCCATATGAACGGAAAGACTCACGAGACAATCATCTACCAGCTCAGCTTCTGGATGTGAATTATCCTCCACAAAGAAGGGTTGGATCCTCTTGCCAACTTCGATCCAACTACAACCAGGGTTCTTTTTCAATCCAAGCTCCTTCATCTTTAGTCTCACTTTGCGTGCCTCATCCCATCTCTTGACAGAAGCATACATGTTGGCTAAAACAATATAAGTCGATGGGTCATCAGGGTCCTTCTCAATAAGAAGTCTTGCAATTTCCTCCCCGAGTTCTGTTTTCCCATGTAAGCGGCACGCAGAAAACAGAGTACTTAGCAAGCCAACATCATCTCTAATCCTTGGGATTCTTTGGACAATCCCATAAGCCTCATGCAATCTCCCAGCCCGCCCAAGAAGATCAATCAAGCATGAGTAATCTTCAAATGTAGGTTTGATATCATAATCCTTGACCATTAAATCAAAATAATTGAGACCCTCATCCACTAATCCTGCGTGGCTACATGCTGACATTACTGCAAGGAAAGTAACTCTGTCTGGTTTTGAATTGGATTGCTGCATTTCTTTAAAAAGATTCAGAGCATCAACAGCTTGTCCATGAGTCCCATAAGCGGTTATCATTGAAGTCCATGACACATGGTCTTTGTTCGGTAATTCCTTAAAAACATGAAGAGCTTCATGAACCGCACCACATTTAGCATACATATCAAGAAGAGCCCCCATGACAGTTTCATTAAATTCAAGCTTACTCTCAACGATACACTTGTGAATCTCCTTACCTTGTTCTAAGGCTGCTAACCGTGAACAAGCTGTTAGTATAGTAGTGTACGTAAAGGCATCTGGATTTACGCCAGCCTCTTCCATGTCATTGAAGATGGAAAGAGCCTCAAAATAAGAGCCTGATGACACATATCCAGCAATCATAAGATTCCAAGCTACAACATTTGATCTTGGCATCTTCTTGAAGACATTTTCAGCTGAGGCCACTCTTCCACATTTGAAATACAGCTCAATAAGTGAGTTGCTAACGTATATATCTGCCTCTACAGAGTTTCTTATTGTATATCCATGAAGGAACTTACCAAACTGGAGGTTGGCCGATCTAGAACAAGCCATAAGTAAGCTGCTTAAGGTGGTTGAAGTGGGCTTCACCCCTTCTTCAATCATCCTTAGAAAGAGCTGAATGCATGAGTTGCTGTCACCAACTAAACTGTATCCCGCAATGATGGAATTCCAAGCAACCAAGCTTTTCGTTGGCATTATCCCAAAAACCTCCTCAGCCATCTCTAAACAACCACATTTTCCATACATGTCAACCAGAGCTGCACTAACAAACCCATCCAACACAAACCCACGTTTGGACAATTCATTGTGTATCCGCTTCCCTCTTTCCAAATCCAAAAGCCTCGCGCACGAAGCAATTGCAGTCGTGACTGTCACTGAATCCGGATCAAACTCTAAACCCTTCATTTCCTCAAACAACTCCAGCGCTTTCTCACATTGCCCACTGTGGTAATAACAGGAGATCACACTATTCCAACAAGCCACATCTCTCTCAGGCATTTCATCAAACAGTTGCATCGCGGAACCAAACATATCACACTTTGCATACATTCCCACTATAGAGCTACCAACAACAACATCCACTAAATTCCCACTTTTGATCACATGGCTATGAGCCATTTGACCATAATCTCCCTTCCCCAACCCACCACAAGCCTTTAAAACACTTGGGTATGTGTAACTATCAGGGTGTAGATAAGGGTGATGAAATAATTTCTCAAAGAGCTCAAGAGCTTCTGTGAACAATAAGTTCTTGGTGTAAGCTGCCATAAGGCCATTCCACAGAGATATGTCCAAAGGGTTCTGAACTGATTGGAAAACTAGTTTAGCAGATTCAAACAATTGGCAAGAGAAGTAGAGCTTGATGAGGTCTTTGCACAAGGCAATGTTGTTTTGTAAGCCTGAAGTGATTACTTTCTGGTGAATGAGTTTGCCTTGTTTCAATGACCTTGAATTGTTGCTTACTCTTAGTAGAGCCAACAGTTTTGTGTAGTCCATGCAAAATAATGCCGCAAGAATTATGAACACGAAAGCGAGAGAGAGAGAGAGAGAGAATGCAAAACGGTGCTTGAATTGGTAGGCGTATTTCTAAAGACCACAGTATTTTTGTAGGGCTCACTAGGAGTTCACAGTAGCAATAATCAGAGCCGTAGATCACGTAAATACTGTATATATTGCAGAGAAAAATATTTATACAATGGGAAATGATATTGGCACTCCAAAAATTGATGCATGCATTCCAAAATCAGTGTATTTCCAAAGTCATTTTCCTTTGTTTTTGGAGTGCCTGCATCAAATTTTGGAGTGCCAATGTCATTTCCCTATACAAAATCAGCTTAATAGGAAATTCATCCAAGCATGAACAATTCGTATGAAATAAACAGTTTAAGTACAAATTATACAATTTTGTTGTTCATAAAACTAAAAAAAGTAAACTATTCACGCAATTGTTAATACTATATGATTAAACAAGTTGTCGTATGAATGTTTTTTTTTTATAGTATCTATAAGATAAACGGTTCAAATCATTTTCAAGAACTCAATGTGAAATTCAATTTCATGGAGTATAAGGTGTGGCAAGGAGGTTAAAGCAATACAAGTGCTAGGGTATGGAAATAGACAAATGGCTAGTGCGATTAAAAGTGACAATTTAGAAATGGAGCATTAAATTATTCATATATTTTGAAAAGTTTAAGAATATGTTCATATTTAGTTTGTTTACTAAGCGAGAATCTCAAATGATTTTTAATTAAGTTGATCACAAGTCAAGATTGAGTTTTTTTTTTTTTTGGAAAACGAGATTGAGTCATTCGAAATTTAAATAAACATAAGCTTATCAATCTGAGTGATAAAATCTTCAAATTATCTTTGACGAACTTAACAGTCTCCAACATATTCAAGATTGATTTAATTATGTAGAAAATCGATCTTGAACAAACATTAGCGAACCAAACGTAAGAAAGAATACAATTAATTTAATAAGTTTATCGACCCTTCGAATGACAATTCTGTTTTCGTTATTTTGTTTCCCCTTCTGTCAATTAGAGATGGGGCAAATGGAAAAGGTGACCTGAAATGATGCGCTATAAGCAAAAAGCTGGAGAAAGAAAAGAAACATATGGTAAAATTGAAGATGCATTTTTGCATTGGCTTATGGAATTTACATTTCAGACCCTTTAGAACAAGAGGCTGCAACCTACAGAGAATTTGCATCAGTTACCCTCAATGGCCCCCCCACACAAGTCGCATACAGGGGAAAAAATGAAAAATACAAATCAATTTAAAAATTACTACTAGAAAAGAAAACACAACCAAACCCCTATACTTTTCTAATTTCAAAGCAACCTTAATGCCCGCAACGTTTAATAAATCGATGAGGCCTTCCCGGTAATGGAAGCGGGAATGCAGACACAAAAAGAACTGCACTTGTCTTACTGTTAAAACTTCCGAACGTCAGCGTCCTAAGTCCTCGCTCCCCATGCTTGACTTGTCGACCATGCGTACGTTGTACCGTTCGTACACCCTGGCCCGATTCTCTGCCCACCATTGCTCTGCTTGTTTCTCACTAAAACGCTTCCGACTGCATTCAAACAGCCATAGACCATGTTAAATGAATGCATATCAAACTTTAATGCTATGTTTGCATCTTGGAATCGGGGGAGAGAGAGAGAAGGTAATGAAATGACTTATAAATATCCCGTATCTTTTTTACAGGCAACCCAATGAAAATGACAAAAACATGAATTTTTTAAAACAAATAAATGCCCATTTTCTACTCAAGTTCCTGCATAAACAATAATCTGGAAAAGTTTAGCTTCTTTACAATTCATTTTCTCTTACTATATTTCCCATTTCCTTTTTTTCCCCTGTGCAAGATCCAAACAGAAAAGAAAGTCTAAACCCAAGAGAGTGTATCCATCACAGCCAACGATTACGTGATTGAGTCTTGCTATACTGTAACAAAGAAATATCAACCTCATGCTGTTCAGTGGCATTAGGTGCTCATATCATCAGAAAATAAACTAAAGTGGCAAAAAGAGCAAACTTGGTACACAAATTTTGGTTGGAGGCTCCTCTGTCGTCTTAGCAAGCTTAACCCTCAGAAATCAACATTTCCCACTTCCACTCGCAAAATGCAACTCCAGAAATCACCATTGTGCACATTAATGACTACAGCAATTAGTCCCCGATGGATTCAAGTCACATAATTAGTGTCTGATTTACATTGAATTCAGGTCAACACTAGTTCACCTTAAAACTAATTTAATGCATATGAAGACATATGTGTAGATTACCATGGCCCCAATGAGCTATGCCGACCATATACAGGAATCAGCCTGAGAATATCTATGCAGCATTTCATGCACAAAATTCTAAGTTGACTTAAGAAAGTTAGGTTTATCATCACAGAAATAGGAGAAACTATAGATACAAACAAACATACCTGAACCGTACTCTCTTAAGATCTTTATCTCCTCCAGGTAATGCTGTTAGTGTGATATAAACACCTGGCTCATCTTGCTCAACCCACTGACTGTCATTACGAGAAGCACCTTCTTTTGTTCGGCTGCCATTTTTGGTAGCTGATTCTGAATGGCCTTGTCTGGTGGGGCCCGAACTGTGGTTACTAGCAGTACTTGACCCATTAGAAAGCAAACGGAAGTTTAATCCGTTAGAATCTGGTTCTTGGTATGTTAGTTGATCATTCAATTGGTCAGTAGAAGTGTTTGAAATGGGATTGGAGCCCGAGGAAACTAAGGAAGGTGATTTGATACTTCGAGCCGCTCCCACAGGTAACCTTTCAGCCATCTCCTTCAGCTATTTTTCATACAAAATTAAAAAACCGAGTTAATTGGTTTTAGAAGTCAGCTACATCATAAAACTAGTTTACTTCCAATGAGGAAACAATTGATTCAAACATCTAACAGTATCACAGTATCACTACTATAATACTATCAAACCCTTTTATCTAAGAAAGGATGCCACTTCTACGTATCCATGTCAAAACCATATTGTGAGGAAGCAATCATGTCACAGTATTACTGTTTACACTTTACAGTAATAGCTCAGAGCCAAGCCACAAAATATTTGTGTTTTGACAATATAAAACATATAATTCTAAAAGGAAGGGACAAGCCATGTACAGGGATCAAGTAGAAGCAAAGAAACAAAAAGCTGGTCATAAAATGATGACCAAACCAACCAAGACCGAAAGAAGCCTACACAAACGGCAAAAGAGACCAAAGATTCTTAACATATCTAAAGATAATCCAAGGAAAGTAAAACCCTTCCAGAGTCCAACTATACGGCATAGACAACAATGCACTTTTTTGATACATATGATATGATCATACTTCACTACGTGCAATAAACATAACACCATGGATTCTTGTGTAAGAAACATAACACTTGGACTTGGCATTGATCTGATAAAAATCAAGAAGCAATACGCATTTGTTTATCCCCCACGGGAGCAAACTGTCAGTCATTAATTTTAAGCAAATAGTTCCAAGTTCCAACACATTAAGAGATTCAAATGTTCTAAAACACCAGGAAAACAAATAGGACATTCTCTAGTACTGTTTGTGAATAATAAGTTGCTTCATGAGACACAAAACAACCTGTTAATTTGTTGTATGCAACTAACACGACGTAAGTATTCATCTTACTTGGGCAGTAAGTGACTTGATCACTTCCTTCGCTGCTTTGCATTTTGCTGTTTCTTCCCCTGCAATTGCAATCGCCTCCTTCAGCTGCTTAGTAGTTCTTTCCAACTCTACTTCTTGAAGTTTACCTTTACGGGTAAGATTTTCCACCTGAGGTAAAGATTGGTCAGAGATAACGCAGGAGCATACCCCAAAACATTTCAAATTCATGATGAATTACGGAAGATGGCTTTTGCTATCCAAGTACCAATCAGACAAGTTCACAAAAAAGCTCCCTAACCAAAGGAAAACTCTGTCATATTGAAGTGTTTTTTTGCTAGATCTATCATATTTAAGTCAACTTCAGAATTTTTATCCTATATCATTCACTAAAGGAATGATAGTTTAAAGAATGCCAAATGTAACCATATAATTGAGGATCTTTGACATATTGCGAAACCCAAGTGTTTCGAATGGCAAACTTCATGTTTATACTATGTTTTACACCAGTAGACTAAATTTAAAACTTAATTCACAAATTTCATGTTAATACCATGCCTGTTTTACACCAGTACGCTGCATTTAAAACTTGCAGCCTTTTAGACATAGCTGGAGAAGTAGCTAAGCGCTGCAGCAAAGAAAACCAAAGAGGGAGAAAACAACCAAAAAGTCACATTACAATCCACAAGTCTTACATTTGGCTCTAAAACTCTTTAACCAGCTTGTATAATACTTCGTTGTGCTCCTTGCTCAATGTAAGGCCCCAAGCAAACTACTTGTCCAGTACCTTGATTATAAATCCACAAGCCATACCACATGGCCCAAAATGCTTAAGCCCAAGGTCCTAGAAGTAGCCCACATGGTTGGTTATATATACCCAAGATCATCCATGTAGACTTCCAATGTGGGACAGGGTGTTACACTCAAGGAAACAAAAAAGCAGAAGGAAAGTAGGAAAAAATGATTGTTAAAGCATCCAACTCAAAACCAATTGGCAATAAGTAGAGAGGCCGCCCAGGCTTGTATACAAGTTTTGGACGTCATAACTAACTGGGACAAGCTCTAACACTACCATGCACAAGTGACCCCTGACCCCACATGGAGAGGTAAACAAAGGATCCATAATGTCAAGGTTGCCACGAAACAAGGTGTTCTTAAGGCACAAATAATGGGGCAATCAATCAAACGAGTCTTGTCTAAGAGCCTCCGAAAAGCCTAGCTTTAATACGATGGTTAAATATCCAACTCAAAACCAATTGACAATGAGTGGAGGGGCCACCCAGGCTCATAAACTAGTTTTGGAGATTATAGTTAACCAATGGGACAAGCTCTAACAATGACTAATCAGGATTCACAAGGTTTGTACATGGCCCTCGAACTTCTATGACCAGCTTGTATAGTCCTTAACTGGGGTTTCCGCACATAGAATCAAACTGGTCTTTGATCTCAAATTAGACCTCATAAGTCTAATTTAATAGGAATGGCAACTTGATTGACCAGCTCCTACAACAGATACTCCGGGTCATGCAACCATGAATGACAACATGAATCAATGAATGTATGCACTTGGGTGTCCAACCATTTCCCAAACAAAGAGAAGATGAGATTACAACTCTAAAAAGACCTATTAAACAGAAAATATATAGCACGATCACAAGAAGATGTGGATGAAAGTATCTAACTATTCCCAAAAGGTCAGTCCTCCAAGAAAAGAAAGTGGCCTTTATAACTAAAGAATTTGTTACCATGAAGTACAAACGTGGTTCCTTCACATTTTCCATGTATAATTCCATTCCGATGGCCTTCTCAAAATTGAAGTTCAAAGAAACAATGCGAACAAATCACAGAAGCATGTGACTGTCAAGCAAACAAGATAATGCCAGTACCTGTGCTTTTAATCTAATAACTTCTTGGTCAAGGCTATCATTTGTTCTCTTAGCATCATCCACACCGATTTTTGGAGAGGTGAGTCCACCTAGAGTAGGTGTTGGTGTCGTGGAGCGAGGTGGGCTTGGTCGTCTTGATATTGGTGATGTTGCTCGAGAAACAATTCTCGACCCAGGCACAGAAGCTGAGAAGAATTTCTTAGATGAGCCAAAAACTGGATTAAATGATTTAGAGACATTAACAGCCCCCCATTGGGAATTTCCATTCGGAATAGGTGATACACGACTGCTATTGTATTCTAGCTTTTTGTTTCTCTTGGAGGAACGACTTTCTCCTTGCTTGAAGGACTCCATTGGGGAAAATCTACCTAGATGAGGATGAGATTTGGAATCCAACTTTTCATCTTTTTCAGTTAGTTCATTTAGCCCCCGATTCATGCTTTCTCTTCTAGTCACAGTAGACTGAGAAGATGCATCAGGTTCACTGGCTTTCTTCAGTTTACCAAAACAAATATCACAAACGCGATAAGGTTTGTTGGGGTTTGGTGCCATAGAGGCCTTAAGTGACTTCTTGCTACTACATGAATGACAGAAAACAAGTCCACAATTGTAGCAATTATGACGTTTTCTTTTGAAATTGAATGGCAGACGACAACCAGAGCACATAGACTGATCAACCCCTGATAACCACTTATGCAGGCAGATAGCTGCAGTAAAATTAGTGCCACAAGCGATACTTTTGACTTGTTTGTCTTTCAGTGCTTCTACTAAAGTGGGACAATTCCTGTCATCTGTATCCCCATGACCTAATCGACCATTTGCACCCTTTCCCCAAGTGTAAACTTCAGTTCTCGAAGTTAAAACGGCAACATGGTAAGCACCACAAGCAATCTCCTCCACGAAACTCTTTAAGAGTTTTCCTTCAACACGAGTAGGGAGTTTTCCATCAGCTTGCAATTTTCCAAGCTGGCCATAAACAGGACTACCCATTGTGTAGACATGGCCAGAAGTTGTAAGTGCAACAGTCAGGCTATGCCCGCATGCCACTTGGCAAAAATTGGGTTCAACAAGAGCAGCAACACACGTTGGCACAAGTTTTGCTTCCTTGTCACTGTGCCCAAGTCGACCTTTGTCCCCGTCTCCCCATGTGAACAGTTTTCCAGAAGAACAGTTGCTAGAACTTGAATTCCCAACCATGACTTCAACAACAGCAGCAGTATGCCAAACCCCACAAGCGGCCCGTACAGTCCGGAGCCCCTTAAGGGAGTCCACTTCCCTGGGTTTGGAAACACTTTCTCGATCTCCATGACCCAAAACACCAAATGTTCCATCGCCAAAAGTAAACAATTGCCCGGAAGAGGTCACAACAGCAGTATGCCAAGGTCCACAAGAGAGAGACGAAACATGAATACCCTCCAAAGGGCCATTCACCCTTTTTGGGGCCCAGTGACTGACTGCATTCCCATGCCCAAGAATACCGAGATGGCCATCACCCCATGTATACAAATCACCAGAAAATGTTACAGCACAAGTATGGTACTCACCGCAAGCTACAAGCTCAATGTTAGTAGAGCCTAGAGCGTCAATGAGCTTTGGATGCAAAACATCAGAATCTACACCATGCCCAAGCCTACCACGGGATTCCTCCCCCCAGGAAAAAATCTCTCCTCGTTTGGTTACTAAGACAGCATGCCGTCCACCACAAGCAATATTTTGGACATCAAGAACTACTGCAGACTCTAATGCTTTAGGCAACAAAGAGTCCATTTTAACACCAAAACAACTCCCAGCTCTGTGGGGTCCACCACCGAGAACACCATCTCCAATACCCTCCCCCCAAATGAAAACATCCCCCAAGGCATCACCATCATCATGACCAGAACCTTGGCTTGATGAGCTAACAGCACTTGATAAACTTACCCTGAAAGCATCCATCCCTGTTGCTTTCATGTGACAGTGTAGGCCATCAGAGCCTCCGGTTGATATAGAATGTACAGAACCACTGGCACAGTCTGGGGGCAAGAAACTCTTTGCAGGCACAGGATATAGTATTACATCCGAAAATGCCTTGTCCAGACCATTTTTTGGGGGGCTTTCATACGGACTATGAAGTCGAAGCTGATCACCATCCTGAATTAAGCAACAAAGACCCTCTTACTTGGCATTCCTCAGAAGTCAGAAGAACCGTGTGCGTGTGCGTGTGCGTTTACATGTGCTTATCTTGTCTCATGGAGAATTTTCTGTTTATGTACAAAACAAGAAGTCATACCTTCTGCAAGCAATCGCCACTACCAAATGGAGAATGCAGAGGAGAACTCCTCCTTGTATATGTTCGGGGACTTGTAGCTTCGGATGGAATACCATCACTCCTTGATTCTGTTCTCCACTTCCGTTGATGGCAACGTGAAATCAATGCCTTTAGACCACTAAACCATACCTCAGCTTCATCTTTATCTTTACAAATCTGTAATGCAAGTTGTTAATCACATTATACAAAGAGAATATATCAGATATATATATATATATATATATATTTCGAAACCATTCTGAGGAAAGTAGCTAACAATATTAGGAAGGTCATAAAGGAAATGACTGCCTTCGAAAAAGGAGAAGGAAATGGCCTTGACAAATAAGATACTTACCAAATCCAATGACCTGTCACTATATATAAGCGAGAAGGACTGGTACTCCTTCTCTGGCCGTGGATGCCTCTGAAAGATTGGCTGAAAAATAGCCCACAAGGAAACAAAAGTTTAATGACATACTTAATACTTAATCAGTTACATCAGAAAAGGTATACATCTGATTTGAACTGCGAAAACAAAAACTATTCTCCCCCCGTCCCTAATTGTTGGTCCATCTTTCCGTTTTTGGGATGTCCCAAGTACGAGCCTCTTTTACAAGTGAAAGTACAAATGTTCAGTTTGCAAAATGACCCCTCATAAATGGCTGGGAATGTACTCAAAAGTTATTAATAAAGAACCCATGATGAAAATGCACTTTCTCCTAAAAATAAAAAATTCTGAGTTCCCAAAAGTGGCCATCATTGAGGGACCAAGGAAGTGAATAGTTGCTCACAAGATCATTGTTAACAAACTGAATGAAAATATTGGTGCATCTGACAATTACACGACTTCTACACAAGTTGGCATTATTCCGGGATTCTAAATCACCTTTCAGAGCAGCATCAGTACATGCATGGTTTAATAAATCGAACAAACTGAAAAGTGGTGAGATAGACCACCCTATAACCAAGATAGAGGTCTTCTTAAGGACTAAACATTTTTGCATCATGCGAGTATACGATTAATAACTTCATCCGAACAAAACCAGAAAGCAGGTTTATACACTGTTTTCCCCAAAAGCAAATAACAAACAATGATTCTCTTCTCTTTTTTTCCCTTTTCGATAGCTAAAGGTCAACCAATACTTCTCAAATTTAAAGCACCGTGCATCCTCAGCATGTTGTCGAAAAGTAGCAAGTAACAGAAAAGTACAGTCTCTGGAATTTAAGATTAAAATAGTGATTGAGGACATTGTCTTCACAGCAAGAAACTTACAGTACGTTGCCCAGCAATAATTCTGGATACATGACTTAGTCTGAGGCGTTTCTCTTCTTTCCCTGAGAACCATATTATTACAGATTCATCCTGCAAGCATCAACACCACAGGTTTTAAATCTCTAATTTCAGTAGAATGCAATCAGCGGAGCCAATATTTACCAATAAGACACAACAAATAAGCGATACACATGTACAACAAGATATGGGCAAAAGTATGAATCCCATACTCTCAAAACTGAAATGAGTACAAATACAACATTGAATCAAACATCCAAATTTCTGACAAGAAGTTTGTTTGCCATTAAAAAAATGAGCATCCCCTTAATTCTTTGCAGAAACGACTCAACAATCCATTTGTGAAACAAGGCAGGCAAATAAAGCATGAAATGGGATGGTGAAAGAACAAAATTTTCAGATGTGACTTGTTAGCACAAATAGCATAACTTCCATGACCGAATATGGCTGTTAACTAGAGACAGAGAGAAACATGGTATTAGCATAAATAGCAAAAAGTCAGAACTGAGAGAAGGTAGTTCACTAAGTTGGGTAGAGTTACAACTCCTATCTGAAGAATAGTTAACATTGCCAACATTAACAAGTCGAACAGTTATATTAACTTGTCCAACAATGAGTGGAACATAGAAACTACTGAAATTGTAGTTCACCCCCTGCGGATAGGCCCAAAAGGAGCTCCTCACATTGATTTGAAGACACCAACAAGGTGATATATGCTTATCTGTGTATGTGCTTATATGAAATTACGCACAGAGATAGAATGGGAGGCAGAATTCTGCTCTATGGATTCAGATATCGAAGAGTTGAAGAGAAGAGAGGAACATAGTCAGTAGAAATGCACAGAGAAAAAGAAAGGGGCAAAGACAAAATAGCCTGAGTATTGCAGGTTTCCTGTCTTGTTTTGTTACCCATCTGAGTCAAAGACAAAATTCTACACAGTCAAATCATTTGGATCTCCAATTCATGGATGTACTATTGTCATTCACACATTTTTATTCACTTCAGTTTTTACGCCTCTAATGAATATAAACAACACAGATTCACATAATAAGTGCTTTGTGTAACTGCTCAAGGGAATTTGAACCCATAACATTACATGGTTCAGAAGAGAACACTAACAGTGGCACCCTAAACACCACAGCCACAGGTTTTGCATCACAAACAAGCGTTATCATTGCTAAGTGTTTCCAGTTAAACCCCATAGAGCAAAGTATACATATCACTAAAAACAACTGAATTTTAGACATATCACCCAGTTTTTGTCTACACTCTAGAAGAGTTCATATACATAATCGCAACCCAACAGAACTCTGAAATAGAGCATCTGAAGACGAATTACCAAGTAGCGAAATAGAAAATGATCAGGTCCTTGGTCCCAGACAATATCTAGCTCAGTAAGATCACAAACATCTGTGGTTAAAACAGTTTCCATTGCTAACTAAATCACAAGTTACTGAAACCTACAATTGCCACCTATCGTTTCTGACCAAAGTACACTGCATTTACTAGCAGCACTATTCGGACATAATTTTGAAAGGGTTACTGACAGTTGATGAGGTCTCATTATAATAGGTAAACAATAAACCAACTCCATTCTCTCGAAGAAAAGGAACTAAAAAATCAGAAATAAAAAACTCCATGTTCTCATTTCAAGAAAATCAGGTAAAACCGTAAGTGCAATGCAGAAGAAGCAAAAATAAACTGTAGTGTTGTTGTTTCTACTGGTGTAATAAATGAACAGAAGTAGGAAAGGCATACAGAAGTCAGCACATATAAAAAATAAACTTACATTTGCGAGCCGGAAGGGACAAAACTTAGGTTTTCCCCTTCTTCCGTACTTGAGCAAATACGCTCCTTTCTTAAGAGCAGTAACGGCCTGTTGCAAAGATCAGCAAAGAACCCAAATTAAGCAAGTTCAGCACTTTTGCAGACACAAAGACTAATAAATTATAAATGGATGCAGTGATAATTTCGAGTTGAGACAATGCATAATAAAGAAGAAACACACAAGACATACATAATTTAGTGTTAACAAAGCTAAGGGAGGAAACAAAACACAATAGAAATGATAAAGTTCCAGCATTCAAGTAGAGCTAAACCATTCGGATGGAGATCCAAAGGACCAACATCTCAATGACTATTCTAAGACTATGGACAAAAAAATCCTTGATTTCACTGGTAGCTCACAAAACCAAGATATGTTATGGTGGTGTAATATTTCATGCTTATACTACTGTAAGAATAGCTACGTAACATAATGTTACCTGGAAGATTGATTGTTCCCATAGAAGGAAAGGGAACAGGAAGGGAAAGGGGAATGTCGTACTCCACAAGTCCCAAAATTGTTAATGGTAGGCTTCAATAGATTACCATACCGTAGTAAACTTATTCCAAGAGATAAACATCCCATAACAATATGTGGCCAGTGGTTTATCCACTAATTCATTTTTGCACTTCTTTTTCTTTTCAAAGTTCCAAACTCTGTAGATTATTAGTTTATTACACTTTGATTTTTTTTCCCAAAGAAATGATTATCATAACAAAGATGAAAACCTTCGTGGATAGCTACATTTATCATTTTGGAAAAGAAGTGAACATTGTTCCAGACCAATCGTTCCAAAACATAAAATCCTAGGGCATTTAGCATTCCCAGCAAAACAGGCTAACACAATAGGATTGCTTGGAAATTTTCTAATTCACCGGTATAAAACGTAGCAGTGGTCGGTGGATTCTCTTCCATCAAAGATGGAAGGTTTGGTGCACCAGAAAATTTTCTAGCTTTGGAAGTCCAAATCTTACTAGAATAAGAAAGTGACCAACAAAATATTTCATATATTAGTCAGAACAAAATTTTCCTACAAGCATATATTCTTTCATATGTATTCTTACATCTGAATGCATGCTACACTTGTTATATCTTTTTTGTATGTTGACTGCCAATATGTAAGTTCATAAGAATTCATATCATGCAATATGTTTTATAAGTCGTGCATCTTTCAATTCAAGAGCGCTTTGTCCGCAACATGCAGTTATTGAAAATTCTAAAGAACCTTTTTGTTACTGTAATTGTAGGGATTCAAGAAAAGTAAGCCTACACCTAGGTCTAGGTGTGACTGTAGGGGCACAACGTGTGAATCCTAAAACATTTTTCTGTTTTTTTGCCCGTCCTCCTCCCTAGTCTTCTATGGTTTAAACTTCAAAGCTTATGTTTAAATGTAAAAAAACATATCCACCTTAAACCATACTTAAGTTACCCTAACCTTTTTGCCACCTTATAAAACCCTTACAGCATCAATTATCCAAATTGACCATAATGATCCAAAGATCCTAGCAACTAACTTCTTACTGTTTTGCATCCATACAGCTTTTATGTTACTTCCTCTTATCAAATCATGACCATAGAACAAATCAGCAAACAACCAAGTTCGAAGGAATCATAGACACTTGGTTAGATAATCCAAACCATCTTGACGTAGCTGCTATTACGTAGTTAAAATAGGTATATGCAATTTGGGAGCCTAAAACAAAGCCTATAGGCCACACAGCATGCAGGAAACAAATACAATAATTTGGGCAATGTTGTTCTTATGTTAAGTCAATTGTTGGTTATTTCTCTTAAATTCCTCCTATTATACGGAAGACAGGTAATCGTCAGGTTTGCTTGGTTGGGTTATCGATATCATGTCCATTGAAAATTTAGGATCACATGTTTTAGGATACCTAAAAGCCAAAACCTGGCCACTTCTCTTTCTTCTCCATCTTGTTCTCTTTGCAAAACACTCATGCCACTAGTCTCAAAATATTATTCATGCCCCCAACGTTGTATCAATTTCAGCCCCTAAAGCATCTTTGATCAAGCTCCAACCATCCCTTAACCTTTCCTAACATTTTGGCTGCCAGTGTGACGTAACCCAAAGTTAGCCACTGTATTGAGAATCTATTGCACAGTTTACATGCCAATTTCAATCGCTTTCAATCCCAAAATCCCCAATCATTGCTTCCACTTATTAGGATCTCCCACGTTAATCTAACCATCATTGTCTTAGCGTTTATTATTTGAGAAATTGGTGTGTGCTGTTTTTTCTATTTCTCTAAGTGCGCCTTGCTTCAATATAAGGCCCGTGCCTCGCACCTAGGCCCCAACAGACCTTTGCAACTCTCGCCCTTAATAACTATGGACTAGGTTGATGCAGATATTCATGAATGATGTACCAACCCTACGTAACCACCAAACCAGCGTCCACAAATTTTAGACCAAATTATACCTTCGAAGGCACTTTTCTATTTTAGTCAGTCGCCTTTTTGAATGCACACTACACTGCATTTGCCTATCTATTCTAAATCCATCCTATTAATCTTTTATTTCTTTACTCCTACTTTTCTCTTTAAGTGTACTTTAATTTTTTCCAAATCGCTCTATTCCAAAACTAAACGTGTAACGGCTGCATCTAACAAACATACCTAAAAGGGATATGTTCCAATTGTCATATGTTTGTAACAGGTATATTTCAACTGTCATATTTTAAGCGGCTATATTATTCTTAACTGATACAGTATATTCCAATTGTCATATTTTGTAAACGCTATATCCCAATGGTCATAGTTAAAAAGGCTACATTTTAACAAATATATTTTTTGGGTCAGTGTCCATTAGACCAGTTGTTGTCTAATTTTCACCTACCTCAGCCCTAACTTTCTTTCAATCTATATTCAACTTTGAATATGGATCTTGAGTATCTGGACGACATGATTTTTTAGGATTCTAATTCTAATGATGAGTTGCCCAGTGGAAAGTGGAAACTACTGGAAGAGCTACTATGGAAGCAAAACAATTGGAAACTGAGAGTTCATTAAGGTCACAGCCAAGATCTAATCATTCTGCAATTTATTCGGCGCAATTATTTGGGAGGGACTCCAAAGGCTCTTTCTTGACTATTTTGCTGATCTATCAGTATCTCCTCCCAATGTATTTCACCATAGATATCAACTGAACACTTGTCTTTTTCCCTTATTATTTCTCACATACTCCCTCAGTCCTAAAATGATAGACCCCTACGAAAAGATTCGTACATGATTTTTCAAGTTTCTTCTCACGTGTGGAAAAAATTAAAACATTGTGAACATAAGTACTTTATTTTTAAAATTGAACATCTTTTCGTAGGAGACTATCATTTTGGGACAGAGGGAGTATAAATTATAAGCTCAGGGACCTTATTTTGTCCAGCTAAGAACTAAAGCTGGAGTGTTCAGTTTGTCTTCCCTTCAGGAGATGACTGAGGAATATAGATTACCTGCTTATTGAATAGTGGCTGATTATATAGACAGATAGTTGATGAAAAGCACTGAAACTAAACTATTAGCGCATGAACAGTGCCTCGCCAGAGGCGACGAGGAACTATAGCAATGTCAATCTGCAGCGAGGTCAAGACGAAGCTGATGCAACTCCATTTTTGGAGGTTTCCTGGCCAATTTACCTATAAAGCCAAATTAGTGATGATGCTTAAACTGATACTCTTAGGGTTTTTAATCTACTTGCCCTGGATAATACTACTGTACAGCCTAAGTTAAATTTCCAAACATTGATTCACAGAACTACTGGAGCACTAAACAAAATTTCAAAAACAATCCCGAACAAATTACCTGATCCATATCCTCACTTTGCACTCGTGCTCTCAATCCTGGCTTCCGTCTAATTCTAATAGTTTTAGGATGTTTTCGAAAGACACTTTCAGGCTCTCAATTCTCCCAACTCACATACTTAATTCATTTCCAAAAGTCAAATCACGAAACTACCGGAGCATTCAAAAACGATTCGGAACAAATTACCTGCTCGATATTCCCGCCTTGCACTCGAGCTCTCAATCCTTGTTCCCGTAGAATTTCAATAGTTTTACGATGTTTTTTTTAAAGAGGCTTTCACGCTCATGCTCTAAATCCTCGTTCTGCGCTCGCGCTCTCAGCTCACGTACTTAGTTCATTTCCAAGAGTCAAGTTGCGCAACTACCGAAGCATTAAATAAAATTCTGTAAAAAAGCAACCAGAACAAAATTACCTGCTCGATATCCCTCTCAGCCGAGCATCCAGCCCTGTTAACATCCGACGTCATCCTAGCCCTCAAAACTAAGCCTTTCCATTCATCAATTCACTTGCAAACTTAACTTCACCCAGCGAACGGTAATTACTTAGACATGCAGCAATCACTCGAAGCTTCAAAATGCAGTGATCACTTAGAAACGTACCAAGTGCTCGAAACCCACTTCTCAGGTTGGAATGCAATTGACTTGACCTCGGCCAACGGAGCAGAGATCGAGTCACGAAGAGGACTGAGAAATGTGCTTCCGTGATTAGGTTTCGGGACGGAAAGAGAGAGAAGCAGTCGATCGAAGACGAGACGGCGCTTTACTGGCTTCGATGATTGGCAGCGGCGGCTCAGGCGGCTCGGTGTTGGAGTGAGATAGCGTCAGAGGATCAGAGTTGAGATCAGCAGTGATAATCCGTTGGAGAGCTGCAGAGGAGAGAGAGAGAGAGAGAGAGAGAGGGGTTGGACTAAAATGGCGTACTGAAGGAAATAAAATAAAGTTTTGTTTTTCCGTGTTTGGCTGTCGAAGAAAAAAACGTAAAAGGAAGAAATGGGAGGGAGGATCTCTGTGCCGAAAAATCCAGTGGATCTAATAAAAGAATTTTTCGGCAGTTAAATTGAAAGCATAAAACAATATAAACATCATTTAACGGTCGAAAAAATTTTCGACACGAAAGCACATAAATTATTGGGACAGAAAAGATCGGACCAAAATTGGATATTCCGAATATCATACGAATTGACACCTTGTTTATTTAAACCTTTGTCTTTTAACGCAACATAAAAGTTGCCATTTCTATAAGAACCTAATATTTTTATATGCAATCGAAAAGATTATTTTTAACTACATGTTTGTCAAAATATTAACCATATACTCTTATTAGGGTTTGCCCGTGCCTAAAGATACGGCACAACGTGAGATCTAATTAGTGGTAATTGTGCAATTAATATTGTTTGAGAGAGAGAGGAAGAGCTGTAGGAGTTATGGAGCAAATCAATTGTTAGAATTTATAGGGAGATAAGATTCAAAAACCGTTCTCCCTTATTATGTAGATATAAGACTACAATTTCTTTTAAAACTGTTGCGAAGGATTACAACGAATCACATTCATGGTTTGATGTATCTTTTAGTTCGTTTATATAACTATATGAATATCTAATATCTCACATACAAGTCTTTTTTCCATAATAAAAATTTTGTGGAAGTATTGAGTTAGAATGTCAAACTATTTTTTGGCCTCGTGAACATCAAAATAGTACCTAAGGTTCTTTCTTTTCGTTTCACCGATAAGAATTCTTACATATGTAAGAATTATTCGTATACCGGATTGTTGATATATTAATTTACAACTTGCCATAAGTTGTAAGCATTTGTTGTGTAACTCTTTTTTTATTTTTTTATAAGTAGCTTTCAAAGAGAAATTCAAACTATTGTACTAAATAAATTGTAGAATACGTTATTAACGACTGAATGGAAAATTATCCTTAATAACTCCATGGAGTTATTCTAAGCATTTTTCCTTTCGATGGTTTATCAGCTTTAGATAAATAGAGAGAAAAGTTTTAAAACTAGAGTAATTTCACTTTATATAGTCTACAAGCTGAGAAGGGAAAATAAATTATCAACAATTGCTACCAAATATTATAAGAATTAAGAATAAGAATTAATTCTTATTCTTAGGCTCCGTTCCGGAAAGGAGAATAAGTACTTATTTTTTAAGAATGTAATTTCAAGCTCAAAAATCATGTGCTTATGTAAATAATTTTTTTATCAATATGGATCTTGTTTGATAGATTTCATTGAGATCTTTAATACAGTGCAAAAAAAATTGAAAAATTATTTTTTATATACATTATTTTTTAGTTTGAAAATATGAAATAAGTACTTATTTTTAAAAAGGTGTTCTGAAACGGGGCCTTAATTAATTCATTTTGTTGGCATTGAAGTTAGCCAAATCCAATGGCCGTTACTTTCCAGAGGGATAAGTCAACACATATCTCTATTGATGGACACAACTCCTACTGACGTTATCTGATATTACCACCCAGATTATGGGATCCAGATCCTCTCCGCATATGCCTCTCCACCTATCTTCCACAGCTTTTCACCATCTGCTGCCAACACATTAATGACTTGATCCTACGGTCCAGATTCAACAATAGCCCCAAGTTTTCAGCCTTATGTAAAATGACACCGTTTTGCTTAGTTTCCCCTAACGGCAACTAACTGCACTGTTTTCTCCGGCTGTCCAGAAATTGAGAAACAAAAAAAATTAAAAATACAAATCTTCTTATCCCCAAACCTACTAGTACGACCTCCATGTCGGATAAAAAAAAAAAGTACGACCCCGATCAGTGCTCATCGTGAGAGTAGTCCGGACTCCGGCCGCTCAGGTGAGATCAGTCCGACCCTCAACTCCGGTGAGATCAGCCCGGACTCCGGCCCGTCCGGTAAGATCTGTCCTTCTGTATCTCGACGCCGAAAAGATGTGATTTTATTCTGTTTTGATTCTTTTCATGTGAATTACGATTCTGTTGAACCCATTTGATTTTTGACCAAAAGAATTGTATTTTGTTCTTATTTAATTTAACCTTACCATTTGTGCATATTAGCAAACGATTTGCATCTTTTCCAAACAATTCAGAGGTTTGGGTTTGTCCAAAGTTCGACTTCATTTAGAATTGCAGGGGAGTTGAAGAAAGAACTATCGACAGAGAGAGAACTTGGAGAGAGAGAGAGAGAGAGAGAGAGAGAGAGCAGCGTTAAGGGACAGCTGGGGAAAACAGTGCAGTTAGCTGCCGTTAGGGGAAACTAAGCAAAACGGTGTCATTTTACATAAGGCTGAAAACTTGGGGCTATTGTTGAATCTGGACCGTAGGATCAAGTCATTAATGTGTTGGCAGCAGATGGTGAAAAGCTGTGGAAGATAGGTGGAGAGGCATATGCGGAGAGGATCTGGATCCCAGATTATGTGCAGATTTCCATTTGAATTACTCCAAGCCATTGAATGTTGATTTTTTTTCAGGATGTCAACTCGACCACATATCATTTAAAAAAAATTCATGCAAAGTCGATCAACTCTGATGTCGGTCTCAATACTCTGTGCTGGTGAAGGATCGCCACTGCATCTCATTTGTGCTATAGTACAGTATCACCACTGGATCTACGTCTTGACAATTTTTACCGTCGCCGTCAAAGAGCCAGAAAACCGTCGCCCAACCAACGTGATCATGCTGATAAATGGACACTTTATCCTAAGAAGTTGGCAAATCACTGATTACATCCTCCAAATTTACATTAGGCTCTAACAAGACCTTGGACTTGGTATTTCACGTTGCCCCTTGTTCATAGTTATGTCCATCAACATCCCTCGAACTTCTGGTTTTGCTATTTTAGCCCTTCTAACTTTCACAATTCAGTCAATGTGGAACAGATCAAAAATACAGAAGGAAAGAATCTTTATTACACCAATGGACTATTAGTACAAGCGAACTCTCTACCATACTATTCCCTTATCTTTACCGACTTTACACACTAACCACTCTCCACTATATACAAAAATTAGCTAGCTAACTCCCCTGCCAAAACTAACTAATCTGCACTAATACAGCTTGAGCTAAGCTGCAGCAACTTCCCTGCCCGGTTTCGTCAACAAAGATTTTAGTTCCATTGCATTTTGAAGCAAGTTTTTCAAGGACTCCATAGCATTTTGCAACTATGACGTACGTAGATGGAATGAAAAGGTTAACTTGAGATGAACAGGAACGTCCCCACCTGCTGCGCAGACGTTGTTCTTGTTTTCATAGCAACCTGGTAGCTTTACCAATGCAGATAAAGCCAACTCTTGGTTTCGCTGTTTCTAGATGCCATTTCAAGCAAAGAAGGTATCTCTCCTGCTTCACCAAGTAACTTTATGTTTGTTCATTAACTTTCAGCGAACAAGTGTTATATTCTTGACTTCTTTATCCTGGAGAGTTCAAGAATGAGAATAATGTCAAACAAGTTCCAAAAAATAAAAATTCAACCATCCGCCACAACTTTCCGTTTATGATGATTGATCCTGGAAATACTGTATCGCATAAAAATGAGAAAATTGAAAAACTAGTCAAATTAATTTCAGACAGGAATTCTACCTGCCATATTTCAATCAAATAATAACCAATCAATTTCAAAACACAGGGATCGAAGACTTATGAGCACAACAAGCAGATCATGTGTTAAGGCATGGCCATTAGCCATGATTACTTTTTTTTTAATGGCAAAGAGAGATTTTACTAATAATAAGAATATACTGTAACAAAGATAAAAGGGAAAGAAAGATGGCATCTCAACAAGCATGAAGCATTTCAATGAGGTTGGCACCCAACATGCTCGACAATCATATCCCACTCGATCCCAAGAGAGGAGAAAGAAAAGGTTGATAAGATACTAACCGAAAGCAAAATAAACTATACATAGAAACTTCCAAAACAGTACATTGAGACCCCCGAACAGGCATGAATCACTTGAAGGTTGTACGAGGTTCCGATCCTGAGATGTGAAGAAGTAAGACCTCCTGTATTATAAAATCTCCAAGCTTTAATGAGCAATGGAGTGTAATGAAGTGATTTGACAATAGCATACTCCATTTCCTTCTTAGCTTGAAAGCCTCCAATAGGTATCGTAGACTACCATAAGATAAGATATCCAAGCCAAATAGCAGTAACAAAAATCAGAATTTCAGATTTGCACAGCAGCAGTAACATCACAGCAGCAATTGAGAATCAGCGAGCCATAAGACCTCCTAATTTGATCAATAAAGAGTCTTGGAATGAAATAACATAACAGACAACTCAAGCTATCAAACTACTCAACACTCCCCTTATCCTTATCAATTACAGATTGCGACAGACACAAGAAGTCCCAGCCCAAAGCAATTATCCCCACCGTCCCCCCACTACATATAACTACCCCAGGACAACCAACAACAGAATCAAGACCCCCATTCCCACCAGTCCCAAAACTCCTAACATTTTAATAATTCAGACACCCCAACAGTAATCTCACCCACATATCCAAAACAATAGACTCCCGAATAGCATGAATCGTCCACAGTACAACACACACTTGCACACACTGTTACACACCACACGCACCCAAAAGTACACAAAACACACACCCATTCAGTCACACCCACTGATGCACAACACACACACCCACTGCTACACAACACTCACCAATAAAGTCTCTTGATCGAAGCCCTGCAACTTCAACAACATACCCACCAACTCCATTAAGAGATTCTTTTATTGCCTTAATCTTGTAGATGAAGTCATTGATGCTAAAGTCATTCGTTGCCCCCCCCCCCCCCCCCCCCCCCCAAAAAAAAAAAAAAAATTAAAGTCATTCTCTCCCCACTTCGTTTTCACCCATAAAGCTATTTTAATCTTGGTAATCTCCGGAATCTCATCCCATTGTGGTTCTGAGTTTTCGAAAAAAAACATCCATTAGCCATGTTGATAGGTGACATATTGCCATCCCTATCAATTGTGTTTGAAAAGTCTCATTTCCATCTAGCCATATTTGGGCAAGAGACGTTAGCTCTTTTTCCGTATAAAAGTTAAAGAGATTATCAATTTAAATTCCGTCAATCAACAACAAAGCCCAATCTTGATCTTCACTTCAAATCTCCCTTACATTTCCTCTCTCTCTCTCTCTCTCTCTCTCTCTCTCTCTCTCTCTCTCTCTGACAACTACCATGTGCACTCCCTCGAGGCCAATAAATTGGTGACCGTTTAACCCATCACGTAACATCCTGTATTGCTATTTTGAAGATGAAAAACAAAAACATTCAAAGATATTCTCTTCACTCTATGGGTATAGTATTAGAACTACCTATGAATGTGAACTGGTTAACTTGTCCATGTAGTAGAACCACGTGTATGAACATAGTTTAACTACAAAGATTGTATAACAACAATATCTTGAGATCATAACTCAATTCGAGAAATAAGGAGCTTTTTCCTAACACATGCACAATTGTAGGATCGTGTCGTAGATTTCTACACAAAAAAGATAAGGGTCAGATACTTGTAGGTTTTGAAGGAGACATACAAATTGTAAGATCTTTTAAGCTTTTAACAACTATGCTCATATCACTGTCGAGCTCTGTCGTGAGTGAACCGACCCAGAGCTAATCAATATAGGGCAATAGGACTTCCAAATTCACCTACTCATCCAATTACCCAGAGATATTACATAGAGGTACATATCGAGAAATGAAAAATTATAGTTTTGGTGACAATTACAAGAACTGCAAAAAGTAATAAGAATCCACGTACCGAAAAAAAGATAGACCTGAATCAAGTTGGGTAGCATGAAATGATGAAGTTGATAGACTCATTTGAATCATACACAATTCGGGCAAAAATTGAGCTTTTGCAAACCTGAAAAATGTGACGCCAGAGTCAGTTTGCAAAGGATTGATGCCCATTTGTGAACAAACATTCAAAGAAATATAATATGTATACACCCCCACAGAATGTTGATATTATAATTCATGGTTTTCCCTTTTCTTTCAATTCATGTATTATGTGAAAATAGAGGTTGGACCCAGGGATTTCACTCGGCTGCAATTTCAAGTTGGATATTGGGTCGCCTGATTGCCATGGCGGCACAGCCAAGTCATCAATTTTAAGCAAAATCATAGTCCCAAAATGTGTTTTCCGAACAAGAGGATATCGAGGATTACATTTCTTACTCTTATTTTATTTTATTTTTTTCTCATGAACTACCTGAGAAAAAGAAGAAGAATTAGGGACACTCTCATCCCTAATCACCTGTTAAGATATCATTATCCTTCGCATTCTCTTGTTCTCTTCTCTTTACTCGCTGATTTTGCCAAATGGACAGTAAATGAGGATGGGCATAAACCTAAAGTGATTTCTAGGTCGTGGTACTAGTCAAGTTAATGGAACTTTAGATGCTTGTAGACACCCCAATCTGGGCTTCCGGATTAGTTTACTTACGGTTTTTGATTCCCCGATGATGAAATGGATCAAGAACACCCCGGGAATGATAGCGTGTTTGAGCTTTGAGTGTTTGTAAAACCCTTGAACCTAACCTAGCCTAAGCCACTTCAAAAACCAAAAACCTTGCTGGTCCGCGCCAGGGCGCAACTATCCCGCGCCCGGGCGCACCATCGCGCGAGGGTTTCACTCCATCGCGCGACAGTGCGCCAGGGCGCACCATCGCGCGACAGACTCACTCCGTCGCGCGACGATCCAACCTACAACCGACCTTTCCTGAGATGGACAGTTGGCCACCAATGCAACTCTCAGTAGGCCTCGTGGACTGCCTGAACTCCTCTGTTTCCAACCAGATTCACCCCCTTTCCTATTTATACCCCCCATTTGTTCTCTTTCAAAGGGTTAACAAAAATTGAAAGGGTGAACACAATTCAAAGGTCATAAACCCTAATCTCAAGAGCATAGCTTGCTCTTTCTCCTCCATTATCAAACATCCAACCACTCAATCAAGCCTTCAAATCTCAAAGTTCAAACACCGTTCAAACTCAAAAGCCGAAGGTATAGCTTACCTTTGCTCTGCTCTTTGTTCTGATCCCTGAGGGGGGCTGGCAGGGCCAAGGCTGGTAATCAATACCAGTCCTGGTCCTAAAGCTGGCGAGGTTTCAAAAACCATCATGGCAAGAACCAGCGCGCGATGGAGCCACTCTCTCGCGCGACGATTTCGATCATCGCGCGATGGTTCTCGTGGGGATTGGTGTCTTGCTGTTTTGTGCTTTATTTACGTATAGATCACTGCAAGCATGTTAAAAACCAGTTTACTGCTTTCCTTTGTTAGAAATTGCTAGTTGTATTTCAATTTGCATGTTTTCTATTTTGGAATACCCCTGGGATAATTCTGGATCTGTCCCAGAACCCAGAAAATGTGAACCAAGCACTGGTCTGTCCGCGCCAGGGCGCAACCATCCTGCGCCAGGGCGCACCATCGCGCGAGGGTTTCACTCCATCGCGCGACAGTGCGCCAGGGCGCACCATCGCGCGCCAGACTCACTCCATCGCGCGACAGTGCGCCAGGGCGCATCTTCGCGCGCCAAAGTGACTCCATCGCGCGACAGTTTGCCTCCGACCAGTGAGTGGCCTTGCACGGGTAGCTTAGTTTTAGGCCATTATTTTGTCCCCACACTGTTTATGGGGTGTTTTATTAATTTGTAGGGCTTTTCAGCCTTTAAACTGTATATTATGCTGCCTATAAACTGCGTGGTTTGTCCTGGGTGTGCACTGGTCCTTCCAGAGCCCAGAGAGTTTGAGAATAAGAGCTGTGGGTTTGAACTCACCGGCGCGTGCTTGTCTTGGAATTATGCGCGCAAGAGTGAACAACATGCAGTGACTTGTTCAGTGCATACTGGTTTCTTCCTGCGCACATCACTCCAAAATAGGAGCTCCCCAGTTTGTTTAAACTCCCACAGCAGTCTGTTCTCATCCTATACTAACTGCTCATCTATGCTATCTATCACATCCTGCAAACGTGTTACAGTTTTAATCCCCTTTAACTGTTTGCCCGCCCTAATTGGCTAAAAACTGATTAATCAAACAGAATCGCAAACAAACAACATTTTTGCAAATGCCTAAGTAGAGACCGATCTCCGGATTGGGCGAGAGGGGTGCCATAAAACCCTTCCCCTCTCGTAACCTGGCTCCCGAACCCAGATATGGTTATGACGGACTGGTTCCTTAACTTTTTCAAATCAAACAGCGCGGCAGGTGCTTCGAAATACGGTTCCTTGGGTGTCGGACCTTCAAAACCCGAGTGGCGACTCTGTATTTTCGCGAGCGCTTGACGTCCAGCTACAAAAAGCGCTCCCGCGAACCGGCAGCATCTTCGGGCAATTCGCATTGCCCACAATGCTGAGTATCTATAATGCAAAGGTTTATTGAATTTCGAAGCACAAGTTCCAGAGCAATAGCAAAACGAGCCAAGCAATGGAAACTATAGAAGAAATTACAAGGAAAAAAAACAGTCAAAGACTCAGAATGCCTTTAGGTACGAAGAACCCCATTGTCCTTAGGCTCAATATAGGCAATGGCCAAAAAGGATGGAAGAATTTAAGAGAAAAAACTTACTGGTAGCTCTATGCCACTAACTAAAACTAAAACTTCACAACTTCTTAAACACACGTAGCTTTAGAGGATACAAGTTACAACTCAGTTTTTGAATCTCTGATTCTCTACAAAAGATTGGGAATGAGGAGAGATTCAGGAACAAACCATAGCCTACAAGTTACAAACCATAGCTTACAAGATAAAGGACTCTCTCATTCCTAGTGCATTTATTCAGTTTTTGAACAAACCAGAGATTTGCAATTATTTCAGTCTTTCCCCATATAACACGCAAAACACAACTCTCTCCATATCGACGCCAAAATACCACTTGTTTCCACTAAAAGTACAAAAAATAACAACCCCTTTGGATGGTATGGCGAGAAAGGAAGAGAAAAGAAAGGGGAGCTCTTCCTCACCAAATCTCACCATTTTTTGTGAGATTTGGTGGAAGGGGAAAAGGCCAATAATAAAAAATCTCTTTTTGGTACTTGTCTCTCCATTTCTTATTAAAATGCTCGGTCCAAATGAATGATTTCATAAGAAACCATAACCCTTTCTTTTGTTTTCTCATGAAACCCCTCCATCCAAAGGCGAATAAGTTAAGAAAAATGAGTTATCTAGTGGTTATTTTTGTACTAATGCAAAGGTTTGTTGAATTCCAAAGCACAAGTTGCAGAGCAGTAACAAAACAAACCAAGCAACTATCGAGCTCGGTCGTGAGAGAACTGACCACAGCCACAGATCCTGCAGCTAACCAATACAGAGCAATAAGACTTCCAAATCCACTTATACGGACACTTACCCAAACACTCAGAGATATTCCATAAAGGTACATCTAGAGAAATAAAAAATTAAAGTTTTTGTGCCAATAACAAGAACTGCAAAAAAGAAATAACAATTCATGAACCGAAAAAGAAGATAGACCTGAATCAAGTTGGGTAACATGAAATGATAGAAATCGATAGCCTCATTTGAATCGTACACAATCCGGACAAAAATTGAGCTTTTGCAAATCTGAAAAATGTGAACAAGATTGACCACCGTTTGTGAACAAAGATTCAGTCAAATAGTACAATATGTATACGCACCAGACAGAGAGAGAGAGAGAGAGAGAGAGAGAGAGAGAGAGACCTATGGGGATATGGTGACGACGACTGGTATCGGCTAGCTGGACTTACTAGCGTTAGAAACTCGCATGTAACACATGCGAGCACCGGGTTCCATTTAAAGATCACACATTCACACCTTGAACACGGGAGTTATCCGAAAACGACGGCGTTCGTACTTGTTAAGAGTTCTCGTCTGTAACCTGCGAAGTCCCTTGAAAACTTGAATTTGACTTCTTTGTCAAATTGTGCACCCATTCAAGTTTATCACCATTATCAAAACCCTTCATGTTACGGATACTGTCGACAAGATAAACCATGTCAAAGATCTTTTGAATCAAATACTCATTGATACATAATCAGAGACGATAAGTGTGGATTTTTTTGTTTGAAAATAGACTTTGCTACACTTTATCATATTCCTTGTGCCAAACGGCGTCGTAACCGTACATTATTGGACTTGTAACGTGAGTTCTTCAAATTTTGATCTCGTTTCGTTTGATCTTCACGATCCGAACAGTTCAAGTGGTAGAGCTTGCAAAGAAGATAAAGATCGTTTGAATCGAATCCCGAACGATCCATAATCGGAGACGATCAAAGCTAATTTGTTCCTGTTAAAATAGATTAGGCCACACAGTATCAAACCCATTATGGCAAAGAAGATACGGAGTAAAATTCAGACCGACGAAGGGACGTCCGCGACGGAAAAGGAAAGGGATCTCTCTCCATTGTTAACCAGTAAGCTAATTTCGATATCGTATAGGTTTCTGGGCAATTGTGTTTATATTGGTTTTCATGGTCGCTTGAATTTTACCTTAATCTGTTGATGATCTTTCGTACACCTATTAATCTGCGACAACAAGAAATTTCTTGCTCCATTTGCATAAGTTGCATGTTTAAATTGAGGCAATTGTCAACTACTTTCTGGGTATTACTGTTTGCGAGCCCTGTTTTTCGCTAGAGATTTAGGAAATGATTTCTTTCAGTTTGGATTTCATCCCATGAAGATACCTTATGTGTGAACTTCCAGTTTCCCTTCTTCTAGATACGTGATTGAAAATAAGGAAGGAAAGAAGGAGAGTAAGCCTTCACCTTTCACAGCTCGTTAAAGTTTCAAACCAAGCTCAAATAAGCTGCTACTCGGCTCATCTGACTTATGAAACTATTTTACGGATTTGGGACAAGTAGTTCAATACTCAAAACACATGCGGTTCTATTAGTTGTTCACCTGAGGAAAAGAAAGAGGAAGCTTTTAGAATGTTATGTTGCATGTTTTACGGAAAAGTCTTAGAAAGCATGATGGCACCGACAATACTTTGAAGTTTTTGGAGAATGTCGCTACTTTCTCTTTCTCCTATGTCTGTCTTGACAATTTTCTGTAGTTTCGTATGATCTTGATCTGTCAAATTGACTCGGGATACTTTCTTAATTTTTCAGGTTGTAGAGGGTAGCCCAGCTGCTCATGCTAGTATGCATGAAGGGGATGAGTTAATTGAGATAAATGGTGTGTACTAACCACATTGTCTTATCGCCAACTCAAGAATCTGAATAAAGTTCTCTGTTTTTAAAGGTGTTTTGACTACTGTGAATGAGCAATTTTAAATCTTTGTGACTTGGTTCAAAATAACTGATAGGCATTTGTAAACATGAAGTTATACGGCTTTTTAGAAAGTACCAATAAAGGTTTGTTGACTGTAATTGGTTTACATTATTAAGTGGCTGTAGCTAACATCTGAAATTTGTTGTATTAACTATCCCGGATTTTCTTTAAAGTCCATCTAATGTGCTTGTGTTTGTGTCCTTTGGTTTTGTGTGTGTTCTGTCATGGTGTCTGGTTCTTTGGTTTGCTGGTTCTCTTTTTCTTTGGTGGTTTCTGTCTGCTTTTGGGTTTTTTCTGCAGTTCCTCTTGGGAGGGGGCCTGACTGGTCTTGGGGGTCTGGGTGGTGTGAGTGTTCTGGGTGCTTCCTTTAGTCTGTGTTTTGCGAGGGGTTTGGCCGAGAGTGGCTGTGTCTTTGTTTTGGTCTGGTTTTTGCTTTTGTATTTCTTTGTTTCTCATGGGTTCTCTGGCTTCTGCTTTTCCCTTCCAATTGGGGTTTGCTTATGTTACTACGTTTCTTAACATGGGTGTAGCAGATGATGGGGAGTACTTCTTCTTTGATGCTGGCCCTTGCTGCTGTCTCTGGTAGCTGTTGGATTTAAGCAAGTTATCCTGGAAGTGGTTTTGAAAGGAAGTCAAGGGTCGCTTTTGATGCATTGCTCCTGATTGTGGTGCTGGTCCTGTTTGTTTTTTCTTTGTGGTGCTATGTCATGCTTTGGTAGTTTGTGATAATCTTCCTCAATCCATGTGCTTCTGTTTTGTTCTTGCTTAAGGTCTTCTGCTGTTGTTTCTTAGGACGCAAAGATGTCTAGTTGGTGATCCAAGTTTTGAGGTCTTCTTTGGTGCCTATTCTTTTTTGGCCTTACAACACATGATATATGTAGGTCTTCAGCGTTTTTCTTTTCTTTTTATTTTATTTTATTTTCCTACAGTTCAACTAGCTAGCCTGGTTGCTTTCTTGTTGGTGCTTTGGTGGATCTTTCATATCTATTCTGAGGCCAAAGATTTCATATCTTCTGATGTCTTTATAAATCATGTGTTGCTGCTGCTGCTCTATTTTACATGTCCTGTTGCTGTGCTAAACTACTAGTCATGCTCTTTTCTGCTGCTTTGTGTTGATGTTTGGCCAATGCAACTGCTCAATGTGCTAGATGTTCACACTTCTCAATCTGCTAGAAGTTGATGCTTCTGCTACGTTCACGCTGTGGCCTAAATCCTGGGCTACTCCATTTTGGCTCAGTTGATGCCTCTACTATTGGGGTATTCTTGCTGTTGGAGCTGATGCTGCTGTCCCTGATCCCCTGGTGTTTTTCCCTTGCTTTTGGACGTGCTACTTGAAGGCCTCAGTTTTGGTCTCTACTATACTTTTTGGTGTTGGATTTATGAGGCAATTATGTATTTATTTTTCTTTGGTTGGTTGAGGATTGTGGAGTTGTATTGAATTGATTCTTTGCACGTACCCGAGGCAATAAAACCATTTTGATTTACTTGTTAATTCTCATTTTTCTAGTTGAACATTTACAGGAATCGGAATTTGAAGTTGATTTTATCTGACATATGGAGAATTTAACACTGATTTACTTTATTAGTCTCATGGTACAAGCAGTGAACATGGACAAAGCTGGGATTATGTCCGAGAAAAATATAGAAACTATATCCCAACTCAAAAGTTTATGTTGTTACTTAAGGAGATTTCAAGTGATCATTCATCTTATACCCGACCAATATTGAACTTGTACATTATCTAACATCTCCTCAGTCCCGTAGACACGAGCTAGGCTTTTACTGGTCCGACTTCATGGACAATCAAGGATGGGTCCAGTTAGAAGCTCTTCCATAAAAAGGGCCGACCTCAGTATTTCGATTGAGAGGCGTTGGATTGATTGTTACCGCCCCATGCATACTTTTGAGGTCTATACACTATAACTTCTTTAACAAATTGACGGAGAAAGGATATGCATCCGTGACTTTCTAACATCCTTTGCTCGAAGCAATACTCAACTGTAAATGCCTTCCTCATCTTAATTAGTGAAGCAATTATGAAAGGTTCCTGAAAAAGTAACGACATTTTACTAAACCAATTAGGGACCTAAAACAATAGACACAGAATATTACTCCGTATGAAAGAACTAACGTCTGAATGTTAGCTACATTGATTCTACGTTACAAGGACAACTCGAGGCAGCACCTTCGGGCTCCTGGATGTCCAACTCATGCTCTGCTACCATGATAAAAGAATCGGCTTCCTATAGCGACCCCATAACATCCCTTTCCTTGAGTGGAGATCCATCATGGAGCTCCATAACACTTTACAGTCACCCCAAGAACAGAAAAAAGTATGTTGAGGTACTATCAGTGCTGACTTCCTAGAAGTAGCAGCAGTGGCTGCAAAAGTAAGCAACTTGTGGTATTGTTTGTTGCCACTAACCCGAGCCATCTTTGGGTTCCAAATTTCCTAGCTGAAATAAGGATTCCAATATGCTAAAAACTGTATCTAAAAGTGCATTCTTTTTTTCTTTTCTTTTTTGATCAGCAAAAGAAGATTTTATGAAGATCGATAAGGGTACATAGATGAAGGAAGGAGCTAAGAAAAACAGGAACTAAGCGAAAGCCCAAGAACCTGCTAAAAGAAGCCTCCAAGATCCAACCAAAGGTTGAATAAGAAAGGAAAAAGGAAAACAAGGGAAGCAAAAAAAACCGGGGATACCGATAGTGAAAGAATCAAATTTTCACTTTCATAATCCCCTCCAAACATCTCTTGAAGTCCCCAACAGAACAATCCTTGAGATTGAACTCGAAAGATCCAGACAGCTGTCCTGGTCTTCACCAGATTCATAATGTCGCATGCTTCTATAACCTTGCTATTGAACACTATCTCATTCCTTGCCAAGGATAATGACCACAAGATAGCATAGAAACTGATATCTCTAGATTTTTGAATCCATTATTGAACCAACTATCCTCAAGATGAGAGATAGCTGCAGGGCTAATCCAAAGAATATACCACCAACACATAAAATTCGACCATACCTGCCAAGAGAAGGGGCAGGTCAAGAGTAAGTGATCAGGACGTTCTTGTATCATTGGAACAAAGAGGGCACACAGCTTGGTTTAAGTCCAGAATGATATTCCTCCTCAAAAGTTCAGATCTTGGATTGCCTGCATACGTTTGCCTCCACTTTTAAAGGACAAAGGTTCTGCCATAAGAACAGCAGACAGGGATTTTCAGTGTAGGACCTTGATTCCCAAGCACTATATGCAGACTTAACTTAGAAGATTGTGTCCTGGTTCCATCTCCACTGCTAAACATCACCCCTTGAAGATATTCTGAAATTCTGTATCTTTTGCAGCAAGAATCCTAGCTGTTCAGTTTCCTAAAACAAAGAGAGACCTTCTAAACTGAAAATTCCAATCCCCGTGGCCGTTCAGATCAAGGCGTTCTTTTGAGTTGATAACAGGTAGAGTCTAGGAAATTCCTCTCTCAGGGATTGTTCACCTGACCATGTATATATCAGTCCAGAATTTAGCAACATTTCCTGCAAACACCTTTATGCATAGTCCGTCATGAATAATATGTTACCAAGATCAGATTGTTCATTACCAACAGATAGTTTATCATGCTAAATTCTGGATGGTTTTCTAGTTGAAGGTAATGCAGGTATCCAACGGTATTCTCCATACCTGTATTTGCTTTTAAGCTTACCCATAGGGAATTGTCCTTGTTATTTTATCTCCACCACCACTTTGCAAGTATAGCACATTTGCCCCTGGTGATGGAACCCCATTTTACCTTGTGCAATCTCTTTTTGTCTGCAGAATCAGCCCATAGAAAGTTTCTTTGAAAATGCATTCTTGACAACATAAGCTAAGGGAGATTTGTCATTCTTCAAAGTGATTAGCGATCCCCACCCATGAGCTGTAGCAATGGCCAATGCTATCTTCAAATCACATCGTAAGCCGCATGTCATCACTTGTTTTCCTCTAGGGAAGTGGTGTTGGCATGGTTTGAGTCAAGATTATTAGCTTCCCCAAAACTAAAACGAAAGAAGCAGGAGTAAAACTGCCTGCCTAGTTCTTCAAACTGTGTGCAAGGAGGAAGAGCCTTATGTACAGGGTACAAACTTTTTTGGAAGAGGTTAGTAGTAACTAGTACCTGAATTTTTCCTTTCCCAAAGGTTTTGTGCCCAACAAGGATACCTCGGCCATTGTCGTGCAGAGCTCTAGCCAAAATCTCACTTGCACTTCCCTCATTCACCTGTTTTAGTGAAGAGAAGTAAACAAAGTGGCACTCAACTTATAAGATCACTATACCTAGTACTTACATGTTTTAGCATTATAGCCACAATTCAAAGAAGAGCCTGCTCAAACAGATCAGACGTTTTTGAAAAAAAACCACGGCTTTTTCCTGGACGAAATCAAAATTGGATTCTATCTATTAGAATACAAGATGGAAATGGCATATATTCCAGGTAATTCACTCGACATATTTGGTCCTCAAGTAAAATGGTTTCGTAGAAAAGGGAACTTTAAGCAGAAGGTCGAAGACTTACAAGCATACCAAGAGGATCATGTGTTAAGGCATGGCCATTAGCCGATAGGTGCCATATTGCCATCCCTATCAACTGCGTTGAAAAGTGTCTCATTTCAATCTAGCCATATTCAGCCAAGAGACATTAACTCTTTTTCTGTATAAAAGTAACAGAGAGTATCAATCTAAATTCCGTGAATCAACAACAAAGCCCGATCCTGATCTTCAATTTAAATCTCCCTTACATTTCCTCTCTGTCTATGGCTACTCCACTGTACTCTTCCCTGAGGCCATCAAATTGGTGTCCCTTTATCCCATCATGCAACATCTTGTATTTGTTATTTCAAAGATAAAAAACGAAAACATTCAAAGATATCCTCTTTGTGCTACGGGTATGGTATTAGAACTACCTGTGAATGCAAACTCAGTTAACATATCCATGTAGTAGAACCATGGTTTTGCACATAGTCCAGCTTACTTGCAATAATTAGAGAAATAGGGATATACAGAAACGTTATTGATTGAGGCATGCATGTAGCGCTCTTCTTAGAGAAGATATGTCCCCTTTAGCATTGGGGTGATTGAAATTACACTCATATCACTATCGAGTTCATCTTTTTTTTTTCACAAAAAATTAAATTAATGGGAGTTATAAACATGTTCAACCAATTTACCTTATTTTACAATTAATTCAGCTAATAAGCCATATTAAAGAGGTTAATTTTAAAAGTTTTTTCCAGCACACACACGTCTATATTGTAGGATACCTTATCATATCGTAGAATTTCTACACAAGAAGGATACGATCAAATAATTATAGTAGTAGACGATGCAAATTGTAGAATTTGTAGTTTCTTTACATTTATGCTCTCATATCACTATCGACATCGACCTCTGCTGTGAGAGAACCGACTACAACCAAAGATCCAAGTATCGAAAAAGAAAGATAGATCTGAACAAAGTGGGTAACATGAAATAATGAAATCAATAGCCTCATTTGAATTTCGGACAAAAATTGAGCTCTTGCATACCTAAAAATGTAAAGCCAGAATCAACTTGCAGAGGATTGAAACTGTTTGTGAATGAAGATTCAGTGAAATACAATATGTATGCAGAGAGCGCGCGCGATAGAGAGATCTTGGGGGAAATGGGGACGATGACTGGTGTGCATACTGGCAATTATTAGAAACTCGCATATGACAGGCGCGAGCTTTATTTTGTCTAGACGGCGTCGACCAGGTTCCATTTAAAGATCGCACCTTGAACACGGGAGTTATCCCAAAAACGACGTCGTCCGTACTTGTTAAGACTTCTCATGTGAAACCTGCGAAGTCCCTTGAAAACATGAATTTGACTTCTTTGTCAAATTGTGAGCCCATTCCAGCTTACCACCATGATCAAAACCCTTCATGTTACAGGTATTGTCGAGACGATAAACCATGTCAAATACCCTTTGAATCAAATACTCATTGATACATAATCGGAGACAATAAGTGTGAATTTTTTTGTTAGAAAATAGACTTGGATGCACTCTATCAAATCCATTGTGCCAAACGACGTCGATTGATCTCTATGACCCGAATTGTTCAAATTATATAGCTTTTAAAGAAGACAAACAGTGTCAAAAATCATTTGAATTGAGTTCTGAACGATACATAATCGGAGATGATGAAAGTGAATTTGTTTTTGTTAAAATAGGTTTGGCCACACGGTATCAAACCCATTATAGCAAGGAAGATTAAAATTCAGTCCGACGAAGGGATATCCCCGACTCCCCGTCGGAAATCGATCGACAGGAATATGGGCGTCAGACTAGATCAATCCCCTCGAACTTACTTTCATGTAGATAAATGCACTCGTAATGATCTCTGTTCAATTAATTTAATTTTTGGAGTTCTAGAAGAAATGTCAGATGCCAAGCCGAGCGGAACGAATGGAGCGAAGCGCAATGAACAGCTGCTTCTACTCCCGTGGGCGTATCCGGTATTGGGGAACCATGTATATATATCTCTATGTTGATTTTTTTACTATTTTATACTCGTAAAACGTGCGTTTGTCGATCCTAATAGGCATGATTGTTATTCTCAACAAGCATTGCAAAATGGACGATCATTAAAATGGGTTTAGCATGAGCCCATAGAGGGCTGACTGCACAATCTTCTTTGAGAACCCGTCATTAAAAAAAAATCTCATACAAAATTGTTGCAACTTCTACGGAAAGCTTTTTTTTTTGTTTTTTTTTTCAATCCACAACTTCAACGTAAAGCTTATGACTTAAAAGAAGAAAAAAAAGAAAGAACAAAAAGAAGAAATAGAACTGGATTGATCTTGTTTGTTGAATGACTCAGCCATGTGACTGTGTCTGCTTTCAGTGCTAGTGGGGTAAAAGCAGAAATGATTGTTGACTGTTTACACTTTCGGTGCAGATGGGACCAAAAGTAGAAATAATTGCTGACTGTTTCCACTTTCGGTGCAGATGGGACCAAAAGTAGAAATGATTTTTACTTTTGACTATTGCGTCAGATATCATTGCCCTGGATGATTTCCTTAGGCAAATGGGGTCCTGTGCATCTTGAAGAGCTGATCCGTATGGATTGTGTGATGTAGTTGATTCTTCAGATGATCTGTCATCTTCTTCTTGACTGGCTTGAGCAATTAGTTGTTGAGCTATCATTAATAATTGAGAACACTTGGTTTTGGATTTTGAAGGCTTTGAAGAACTTGGCGTTGGGCTTCCAAGTCTGATAGTAGAAAAGGTGGGTGAGCTGGGTTGTGGAAGCTAGGAGCATCATCATTGAATGAGTTTAGATCATGCTTTTAGCTGTGCCATAATTAATATGGTGCACCTTGGCATTATCTAACTTCCCTTAGCTAAATAGGTAAGCTACTTGTACTATGAGAACAAAATCACCCTTAATCCCATTTTTGCCTTTTAAAAATTTGAAGCGCCTTTGTTTGATTAAAGCATCGGATTGTACAATAAAAACTAATCGACCATATATCCGGTGCTCGGTTGAAACTTCTAAATCTGCTTCCTTACTATAGGTCTCATTCAATCTGATCCAAGCCTTTGTCTACGAGACTACTTCTTCGAGAATCCCTTGCTTTTGGCTTTGCACAAGTTATGATCATCCTAGTCAAGTTTTGCTTCACATTTTCCCATATCACAGACCACCCTTACCGAATAACTTGTTGATTCCCAAAGGAGAATAGTGGGAAAAGAGCATGCAAATGAGCAATCACAAGTTTGCTCTTGCGCGACAACTTGATGGCAAAACACAGCACCATTGCATATCATGAACATTTAGCAGAATAGGGCCACAACAACAATAAATTTATTTTCATTCCTTGGACTATACATTTATCCGTCAGATTTATTGTACAAGAAAGGTAAATTTCGTAAACGATCAAATCTAGAGCTTGGACGGACGTTTCTTCCGACCACCTAGGAATTCCTGCATTTTCTTAAACTGCTCCTTGGTCATTCCATCATAGTAATATTCATGAGCCCTTTCCTGAAAAACAGCAACAGCAAATAATGGTGACTGTCATTGAGACATTAAAATCCACGGCTTTCACACATACAGCTGAGGAGATGTCAAACAGAGGTCCACAATCAATGCTGTAATGAATTTTCCAAACTTGGGTCTTTTCCTTGCCAATTTATCTCCTCCAGCAATGCAGTATCCTATCAAAAAAATGCATATCAGTATCTCGGTTTAAATTGGTAGACTAGTAACTAGACGCAGAAACATAAAACGTCAATCTATGCATACTGCTGACATTAAACAAGATTTTCAGTACACAATTCGCCTAGTGCCTGACAAATATACGAACCTATACTGGGTGCTTATAGCAACATAATCATAGTCGGTCACCAGTTGTTAAATGGTCCAAAAACAATGCTATTTTTCGGTGTCCAGTTCTACGCTGACCCCATGATCAAGCAAGTGTGCCACATTAAGTCAAGTTGCTTCTAAAGTCCCCAATCTCAAAGATCACAAGATTTTCAAGGTCCGTAATATCAGTCATCAACAAGAAGGAATATCATAAAGAAATTTTACATATGCAATTGGTCTAAAGAAATGCCCCCAAAGGCCAAAAGGTTGAGGGACTGAAAGGAGGCAGAAGCAGATCCAAAATGTGGGCAACAATTGTTACCTTACAAATAATAAGAATATAAAAAAGATAAAAGGGAAATCACAACAAGGTTTGCACCCAACATGCTCGGCAATCATATCCCACTCGATCCCAAGAGAGGAGAAAGAAAAGGTTGATATAAGATACCGACTGAAAGCAAAATAAACCATACATAGAAACTTCGAAAACAGTACATTGAGATCCCCGAACAGGCATGAATCACTCGAACGTTGTAAGAGGTTCTGATCCTGAGATGTGAAGAAGTAAGACCTCCTGTGTCATAAAATCTCCAAGCTTCAGTGGTGGAGCAGTAACAAGTTGAATGGTATAATGGCAGCAACATGAAGTGATTTGACAATAGCAATACTCCATTTCCTTCTTAGCTTGAAAGCCACCAAGAGGTATAGTAGACTACCATAATAATATGTTACAATATCAGATCGTTCATTACCAACTGATAGTACATCATGCCAACCTCTGGATGGTTTTCTAGTTGAAGGTAATGCAGGTAGCCAACTGTGTTCCCCAAACCTATATTTCCTTTTAAGAACCTTTCACCATAGGGAATTGTCCTCATTATATCTCCACCACCACTTTGCAAGCAAAGCACAATTGTGCTCCACTAGTTTCTTGATACCCAAACCCCCATATTTTTTGCCCCTTGTGATGGAACCCCATTTTACCTTGTGCAATCTCTTTTTGTTAGCAGAATCACCCCATAGAAAGTTTCTTCGAAAATGCCTTCTTGACAACATAAGCTAAGGGAGATTTGTCATTCTTCAAAGTGATATGCCATCCAGCCATGAGCTGTGTAGCGATGGCCAATGCTATCTTCAAGTCACATCGTAAGCAGCGTGTCATCACTTGTTTTCCTCTAGGGAAGTAGTGTTGGCACGGTTTGAGTCAAGATTATTAGCTTCCCCAAAACTAAAACAAAAGGAGCAGGAGTAAAACTGCCTGCCTAGTTCTTCAAACCGTGTGCAACGAGGAAGAGCCTTATGTACAAGGTACAAACTTTTTTGGAAGAGGTTAGTAGTAACTAGTACCTGAATTTTTCCTTTCCCAAAGGTTTTGTGCCCAACAAGGATAGCTCGGCCATTGTCGTGTAGAGCTCCAGCCAAAATCTCACTTGCACTTCCCTCATTCACCTGTTTTAGTGAAGAGAAGTAAACAAAGTGGCACTCATCCTATAAGATCACTATACCTAGTACTTACATGTTTTAGCATTATAACCACAATTCAAAGAAGAGCCTGCTCAAACAGATCAGACTTTTTTGAAAAAAAACCACGGCTTTTTCCTAGACGAAATCAAAATTGGATTCTATCTATTAGAATACAGGATGGAAATGGCATATATTCCAGGTAATTCACTTGACATATTTGCTCCTCGAGTAAGATGGTTTCCTAGAAAAGGGAACTTTAAGGAAAAGGTTGAAGACTTACGAGCACAACAAGCGGATCATGTGTTAAGTCATGGCCGCCATCCCAATCAAATGTGTTGGAAAGTGCCTCATTTCAATTTATCCATATTCAACCAAGAGACAATAACTCTTTTGCTGTATAAAAGTTATAGAGATTATCAATCTAAATTCCGTGAATCAACAACAAAGCCCGATCCTGATCTTCACTTCAAATCTCCCTTACATTTCCTCTCGGTCTATGACTACTACACTGTACTCTTCCCCGAGGCCATCAAATTGGTGTCCCTTTTGCCCATCACGCAACATCCTGGATTTGCTATTTCGAAGATAAAAAACGAAAACATTCAAAGATATCCTCTTTGTGCTATGAATATAGTATTAGAACTACCTGTGAATGCAAACTCAGTTAACATATCCATGTAGCAGAACCATCGTTTTGCACATAGTCCAGCTTACTTGCAATAATTAGAGAAATAGGGATATCGAGAAACATTATTGATCGAGGCATGCATGTAGCGCTCTTCTTAGAGAAGATAACTCATATCACTATCACGCAGTCGCGCTCATATATTTTTTCACAAAAAAATAAATTAATGGGAGTTATAAATATGTTCAACCAATTTACGTTATTTACAGTTAATTCAGCTAAGAAACCATTTTAATGAGGTAAATTTTAAAAGCTTTTTCCTAACACCCATATCTATATTGTTGGATACCTTATTTTATCGAAGGATTTCTACACAACAAAAAGGATACGGTTAAAAATTATGGAGTAGTTTTTGAAGGAGACGATACAAATAAAAGGATCTGTATGTTTTTAACAACTATGCTTATATCACTATCGAGCTCTGTTGTGAGAGAACCGACTACAACTAAAGATCCAAGAACCGAAAAAGAATAGACCTGCATATATTGGGTAACAGGAAATGATGAAATAGATAGCCTCATTTGAATCATACACAATTCAGACAAAAATAGAGCTTTCGTATACTTGAAAATGTGAGGCCAAGGCCAGAATTTGCAGCCCGTTTGTGATCGAAGATTCGATGAAATACAGTATGTATGCAGAGAGAGAGAGAGAGAGAGAGAGAGAGAGAGAGACCTTGGGGAAATGGAGACGACGACCGGCGTTCGGTTAGCTGCACGGAGTGGCATTCACCGGAAACTCGCATATGACAGACGGGAGCTTCGTCTTAATGGCGTGGACGAGGTTCCATCTAAGATCGCATCTTGAAAACGGGAGTTATCCCAAAAACGACGTCGTCCGTATTTGTTAAGACTTCTCATCTTCAACCTGAGAAGTCCCTTGAAAACATGAATTTGACTTCTTTGCCAAATTGTGAACCCATTCCAGTTTATCACCATTATCAAAACCCTTCATTTTACAGATATTATTGAGAAGATAAACCAAGTGAAATATCTTTTGAATCAAATACTCATTGATACATAATCAGAGACAATAAGTGTGAATTTTTTTGTTTGAAAATAGACTTGGCCACACTCTATCAAATCCATTGTGCCAAACGACGTCGGAATCGTGCATGATTGGATCTGCAACGTAAGTTTGTCAAATTGTGATCTCATTTCGATTGATCTCCACAATCCAAATCGTTCAAGTTGTGGAGATTGCGAAGAAGATAAACAACGTTAAAGATCATTGAATCTCGTCCCGAACGATGCATAATCGAAGACGATCAAAGCGAATTTGTTTTTGTTAAAATAGATTATGAGACACAGTATCAAACCCGTTGTACAAAGAAGTTTATAATAAATTCAGTCCGACGGAAAAGGAAAAGGATTCTCTCACTCCATTGTCGTCTCTCTCGATCGACCGGAAAATGGGTTCGTCGAGTGCTATGCAACGAGAGCTACAGCGAGAACTGGAAGCCAAAGCCACCGAACTCAGCAAACTCCAGAAAGGCAACTCTCTCTCTCTCTCTCTCTCTCTCTCTCTCTCTCTCTCTCTCCAATTTAACCCTAATCCTTGCTTTTTCATAATTTGTTACTTTATGACTTGGATGTCGGATTAATTTGCGTGCACATCGACTGATTCTTTTGTACGGACCAATCCTGCTGTCCACCAACAAGCGCGCCGATAGAGCCGGCATAGACTGACCCAGTTGGTAGCACAGGTTTTGAATAACTGGTTTCGAACCTGGTATATACAGGAAGAAACACTTATGTCTAAGTCCCATGCCTTAATCATAACCACCGGGCGGGCGGTCCGGCTAAAGCCTTGGGCTTTTTGTATATCCAAACTTCTGAATGTACCTCTGGTATGTAGGTCATGCTATCAAGCGCTTTTGACTTGCAGCGGTGGTTAAGGTTTATGTAATGCTAAAAGGAAATTAGACCTGGATTCATTTTTCTCTAGTTGTAACACACTTTGAGGTCTTCGGTATTTCTATGCGTTGTTCACATGTTGCTTAAACAACTTTTTACACCCCACTGCTCTTTCGGGGAGGTACATTGCTGGTTCCACTTTGATGATAAGAACCATTCAATCTGAGAATTGAATTATTAGAAGACTATGCACAAATTTTGAAATTAAGCCCAATCTGGTATTGCTAAGTACTGGATAATGAATCCAGTTCTTGGGTCTAACACTAGATTGAGCACATTTAGATTTTTTTTGATGAAGTACTTACCGATAAGTGATAGTAACTGATTGAGAAGAATTATTGCATGGTCTCCTAGCAAATCAATTCTTTCAAAATGAACAACTACGTACCTCACCAAAAGTGGGTGAAGTTGCTACCCTCAACTTGAACAAAGTTACATTCCTGCTAGTTTGCATTTTGATTAAAGAAATTGCATGTATTTATGTGTTCAGACATCGCAAAGAACCACCAAGTCAGAAAGAAGTACACCATCCAACTTGGCGAGAACGAGCTCGTTCTCAAGGTATCTCTCTGTTGTTTATACACATGTATGGATATACGTCTGTATGCACTATTATTACTATAAACTAGGACAGTGAGCATTGTTATGTTTTGTGGTTTAGTGAGTAATGGGTGGTGGGTTTGTGATTGAAGGAGCTGGATTTGTTAAACGAAGACGCAAATGTGTACAAATTGATAGGGCCAGTACTTGTCAAGCAGGACTTAGCGGAAGCAAATGCCAACGTCCGCAAGCGGATTGATTATATGTCTGCTGAATTGTAAGTTTCTTTATCTTTGTTTAATTTATCGTTTCAATTAGTCTTTGGTTTCCATTTCATCATTAGTTCCCTATCTTGATGTGCGACTGTGGCATTGCAAATTATGCTAACTTTTGTTCGTTGTTTTGTATTGACTATTGATTGATGGGGGATTTTTCATTTTTCCTGGCCTGTCTCTTACAGAATGCAATTGGCTCATTTGCCTGTAAAATTTTATTTGTGAAGCATGCTCTTACTCATAAGCTAATGGAATTATTATGGATACGGTATCATCTTTCTTTATCTAGCCTTAATATAATAGGAATACTGGAACTGAAACGAAAGGTAAATTGACTTGTGTTTGGTAGTATTGTGGTAATGTTGAGTAAGATTTGACCATGAAATTTGTGGTACAATGATACAACAGTGAACAGTGAAGTGAGGGAAGGAGCTGAATGTGCAATGGATTGAACGAGAACTACATGGACAAAGTTGTAGTGCATGAATATAGAAGTAATTTGTAACTGTTGTTCTACTGATTCATAATTGGTTTAATGCTTTGAATGTTCATAAATGCTCTTTCTGTATTTGTGTTTTTTTCCAGTATTGTTCTGTCTCTTATTTACGTTCCGTAGATGGTCTATCTTCTTTTCCTTTTCTTGATTTCCTCCCATTTGAAAAAGTGAAACTCTTTTCGTTCTCATGAATCATGATTATGTCTGATATATTGTTTACTTGCTATATTGCATAGCCTCATTACAGATCTGATAATTGTCTGCTATATGTGATTCTCCATCCATCAATACTCACATAGATGTTTCTGCCAAGTCCAAATAAAAACTTACAGATCCACAGAGAAATAACCTGGAGAGATTTGTCGCCAGTTTTGCCTTCCTATTGTTGTACTGAGATTCAGTGGAAGTTCTCAGGTTGTGTGGGAGGAATTAATGGCCATACATCTTGGGTCGGGCTATGGTTAATGTCAGCAGATTGTATATTTAAGGCCACTTGCTTTTTCCCCGCAGGGCATGTTTCCTGGCCTTGTAGATGATTTGATTTCTTTACCAATTCTTAAGCACTATTATCAATTTATCATAAGCCACAAATGATATATCCTTTTTGGGATTATCCTTCTACTCCTCTTTATTTCAATTTGTCTTCTCCATCTTCCTATCTTATTGTTCTCGGTGCTTGGTACTCAGTACTCGTGATGTGACGTTGTGAACACAGTGTGTTTGCTTTATGATAGGAAGCGTTTGGATGCAACCCTACAAGCCCTAGAAGAAAAACAAAATAGCAAGAAAGAAGCGGTTAGTACCATTTCCTCTTTTGGCGTGTTATAATTTGTATTCTCTTTATATCTCTCCTACTTCATTTGGTCCCCTAGTATGCTCAACGAGGTAATGTATTTTCAAAGTATTTGCAAGTTGTATGGTGATGTTTATGCTAATTGTATAAAAGTTGCAGCATTTCATTATATGATTTGTTTTCCTTTTGAGAAGATTTGAGTAGGTTTGTTCATGCGATTCCACTATTCTGCTTTATAGGATTGACTTATTCATGTTGGTTTGGTGAACAGACTTTTACAGCCACGTAATACTTAAAAACACATAAGCTGATTGGTGATCACAACAATCCCCATCCACACCTTCATGCCCCCAAACAAAAGGTTACATGTACTTCGCCATTTACCTCTGCCATGGCCTGCCTCCGTTTCCTCTCTCCCTAGCCACACCATCGATCACTACCACCAACCTCTTAGCCACCTTTGATTCTCTACCCTCTGCTCCTATCTATTTCCGCCGCTTCCCTAGCACAACCACCGCAAAAGCCCTACCAGCATCAAACCCAAAGTTACCACCAAATCCATCATCACACCACCACCAACACCATCATTATTAATCAATCAGCAATTGCATATTTTTGTTCCGGGTAGTTCAATAAGAGCTGACCTGTTTAATTTTTATTTTGTGCACCACTCTCTAAATCCTCTTCATTCAGATACATATAACCCTAATTAGACACAAACAGATGTAAAGTCATCAACTATGGACCTTCATTCTTCACTGGAAAAACCTATGTATCTTGACGGGAGTAATTATTGAACGATTATAGACACTAAAATTATTGGTTCAATGAGGAGAGGAGGCTACAGGGAGAGGGATTTCAGGGTCGAAAGTTGCGAAGGATTATACGTGGGCTTTAGCGGAAGAGGGAAACAATGCTCGGGAGTAAGCAGCGCTGTGGATGAAGGTGGAGGGAAGGGTCTGCGGTAGGGGTTCAAGAAGAAACAAAGTCCTTAATTCTGTCACAATTCTGTTGATTGAACATTGAAAACATTTGTATTCTCCTTTTTTGGATATTTAATTGCTCGTTAGCCGGTAAAATTTTACTTCTCCTAGCTCGGCCTTAGTCGTGTTAAAATCTTTAATTCCGTCCCTGGTTGTTGGGTGGTTGTCGGTGTAAGAAAACGCTATCCTGCTGCCGGTGGCTTTTGAAAAAAGGAGAAGCAAAATGGATTGAGGTTAAGGATAAGTGATTTTGAAATTTCTGAACAGTGCAAAGACAAACTGCTTGATAGTTATACGGAGTCAGGATCTACCAATTAGCAATGACTTCAATCAGACAGGCTAATGGCTCTCCTGTTCTTTCATATTTTCCGCAGATACTAAAGCTGCAGCAAAGAATTCAATCCCTCCAGGCTGGAAAAGCAAAGGCATGATTTTCGCCCATTAGTGTTTACACATCAGTGCTTGTTTCTCTTCGAGTTTTGTTTCCCTTTTCAAGTACTATTACTTTTTTCATTTCCAGACCTCCCCCTTTACATCATAGCCGCCTTAGTCAGTTGGTAACTCTAATGACCCTTTGTGGGCTGTATTTGCAAGATTAGTGATGAAAAATTGGGTGCATATTCATGCAGAAGTTCTCTATCAGACTTTAATTTCGGTCTAATATCTATGGATGTGTGAGGTTTTGTTTGTATTGAAAATCGCTCCTTCCTCCAACTAGATCCCGTTGAATCTTTGTAACTATTGAATGGAGATCTTGGAGAATATGTTAATGTATTGCCCGATTAGACTATTGTCCTGCTGATTTTTGATGCATAAATGCCATGTATTTTCCCATTCGTTTTGGCCATTTTTTTCTCTTGCTGTTTGTTCTGGGTTTTCTCAAGGGTCCTTTTCTTCGTTCGTTTCTGTAGGATAAGTGAATTTTTTTCCAAACCTGTTTCAAACGTACTTAGAGGTTTTTTCAAGTCTCGAGTCAGGTAACGTAACTCTGGCCTAGTTTTACAGCCAAAGAAATACCGCAACATCCAGTAACAAGGAGGGTATGCACGACTAAATTGCGCGCTTTTACATCCAATAGAATTGTTGAACTACAAAGAACCAGAGAGTATCCCAGTCCTCTCGCTCGGAGATAATCTTCGAAAGACAGCTTTTGAACTTTTCCCCATCCAGAGCTTTCTGAGTCCTCAGAAGAACAACATGTTTCATCCTTGTCGAAACTAGACGGTAACTCCACTGTCGATCTCAAGAACGTACCGGAAATGTCAGCAAAGCAAGTAGTTGTACCTATTCTACTTCATGAATTGAGGAATAAAATCACAACAGGAACTTTAAAAACAAAGTCAGATTCTTCCCCAGGGACTGTACTGTTTCTCATTCCTAGCTCTCATAACGTATGGCGGTGCTTTGATCTTTGGATTTGTGGTGATATTTGTGCTGGGAAAGGATACGTAAGATGAAGGAGTAAATGAGAGAGAGATTCTTTCTTCCGTCATCTTTTCTTTAGAGCGATACGAGAGAGAACTATATACGATCACGAGGATATGATCATTCATGTCCTCCATTGCCGACACTAAAATTCCAGCTACCAACGCAACTTGCCAAATATATTCCCCGGTAACAATAATGGACATAGAAGAACAGGAGCAAGAAATCGTCAATCATCGTCGCTCCAACATGATTTTGACACTGAACAACAATTTGAATTCCGAGTTTGCTGATCGTTATGAGTTATATTTACATGGGTTATATACATATAAGCTAGAGCATCAAGGACATGAACCGCTAAGAGTTTTTGCTAAAAATAAATGGGCCGAGGAGGTTTGTAAAAATCATGAGAACAAAGTGACAAAAGATAGGAATAAGATCTTGTACAGAAACGAGATAGAAGTTCTGAAAGTACATAAAAAGTAATAACCATTTGGGCTCTCTAACCTTGGTAGAAAGTCCAACAGTCGTTTGGGCTTCAGCATTGAAAATCCCTATTCAAAAAAAAAAGAAAAGAAAAAGCATTGAAAATCCTCCCTACGTCCACTGAGTCCTCCACCTAAGAACTAAGTTTTCATAATCCTTCAAAACGACTTTCGCTCCTGCTCTCAATTTTCGTTCTTCTTTCGCACTCACAATCCTCGCACCCACTAGTTTTTGTTGTTTGAGAGATATTTAAAAGACGCTTTCATGCTCACCATCGCACTTTCGCACTTGCATTACATGACTTAGCCCAAGAGGCTAGTAGGTCCCTTGATGTCTCAGCTGATTGCTCAACCAACTCTTTACACACCTATTAACTGAACGTCACCGGATTGCACTTGAACTTTCTTTTCGTACTTTTACTAATAACATATTAACAAATCTTTCTCTTCGTACTTTTACAAATAACATACAACATTGTAAGTGAAGTCTCATCTGACAACGCCACTCTGTCTCCGTCATGGCTCAAATGCAAGGAGGAAAAAATACATATATAGCAGACAGCGTGGCATGTATAGAAAAAACATTCTGGAAAGAGTAATCGATTTCGGAAGGTATTGGTAACTTTTGTGTACTCTCCGATGAAATGTATGATATTATTGATCCCTTCACGATAAGAATTTTAAACATTATTGCAAATGCACTCTCATTTAATGCCAAAGAGATGAAGGGTATTCTAAACATTTTAAAGCTTTTTAATAATTTTGTTTTCTTATTTGAATTGCAAAATTAAATAAACAGAAAGAGACGAAGAGACGGAGGAAGTAATTGTCAAGATATTTCATGTGAGAGGCAGGGCTCAGAGATGCTTCGTCATATGGCCCCCCGCTAAGTTTCGGTTTCTTTTTTTCAAATTTCAATATAGATACTAGTTTTTTTTTTTTTTTTATCTAAGTGTTTTATAAGGGGTATTATTTAGATTTTTAAATGCTTTGAGAAGGTGTCCATTTGGGGTCCCAAAATCCGAATCTGAAGAAAAGTGCTCTTTCCTGAAAGTAATTATTTTAAATTCAAATCATTGAAAACACTCTTAGACGGTTGTGATTGTGCCCTACAGCCCTGTAATGCACTCTTACACTACAGGGTTTCCCGATTCCCCCAAAACCCAACCCCTCTCTCGCACGGTCTCCCATAAGCTTCCATTATTAATCTCATTTTTCTTTCTTCTATCTCTCTTCACTCATTATCTAAAAAATCTCCTTCAAAATTCAAATCGAGCAAAGTATTAGATTTCCGAACCTTGAAATTTCACAATTTTGTTGTTCATAATTCGGTCCCGCGTTTACGAAATCCGGGTTCCGTCTATAGCGGGGCTTCTCTACCTCGATACTTCTATGATTAGTTTAAAATTATTTTTACGTATTCCAGCTGGATTTGTTTGTACTAATCTTGGAGGGTTAGAAAGAAATTAATCGTGGGACACATGGCAGAAAAATATGAAGAGGCGGCTGCATCCCTCCTTTTTACTAGTACGTTGGGAGACAAAGCATTGACCACTAAAACAACTTGTTTTCCTGTACCTTTAGGTAACACCACGCGTTTCAACACTCCTTCTCCTCTCCTTCTTCAACTGGGATTTCCAGTTCCCCTATATAAATGTGTGCGCATATGCATGAAAATATAGAGTTTACAAAGTTAGAGAGAGAGAGAGAGAGAGGATTAGTAAAATATCCCAATTCCTAAAATCCCATCTTTGTCTTGTCTAGTTCTTTTCTTGATTCATCTCCCCTGTTCCAAGAAAGGAAAAAAATACCCAAAGTACTCAAGAAAAGAACTCTTCGAGATTAAGCCGATGGACGAGATTCAAATAGCCAAATCAAAGGCAGAAATCCTGGACAAACTCACAAACTCCAGTAACTACCCTGACAACTCTACCGGAAGGGTCTCGGCGAAACTCGGCGGCGAGGAGGTAGACTGGGAGAGGATAAGCGGTGTCACGGCGGAGCTGGCCCGGTGGCGGGCACGGGCCACTAACCGGGACTTTTGGACGGTGTTGGAGGAGACAGAGCTGAGGGTGACGGTGGAGTTGGCCAGGATTTTGGAGCCCACGTTGGACCCGGTGCTTAAAGGGCTGAGGGAGGTGGTGGTGGAGGAAGAGGAGGAAGGTGGTCTTTGTGGGGTTTGTCAGGAGGAGATGGAGGTTGGTGAGGATGTTAGGGCTATGGGGTGTAGGCATAAGTTTCACGTGTTTTGTATTTACAAGTGGCTTAAGCACAAGAATGTGTGTCCTTTGTGTAGGTACTCTAGTGTCACCGACCAATAAAAACAGATAGAGAAAACTCAGAAAACATCTCTCATTTTGGTCGGTTCTTATTTGAACTTGTTATAGGATGTGATACGTATATAGGATGTGATACGTATAGTCGATTCATATTTGAATTACAGTATTTTAGTAGTTGGTGATACTTTGGTTGTGTCCAATATCTTACTTGGCTCATGCATGCACCCTCAAAAGTGAATTCCAAGCAGCAGAGTTCAACAATCGACGGTGATCACTTGATCGGTTTTTATTTAAATTTTTGAAGTTCGTAGTGTTTGTGTCACGCTCGTGCCATGCATGCACCCACAAAGTTGATATGAAGTGCACACGGAGAGTTTCACAATACTTGATTAATTTTCTTGATGATTCTCTAGCTTTGTTTTGGATGTCAATTCAAGGTACTTTATGTAATTAAGTAGGAATTTAACTTTATAACAACTAATGACAGTAGATTGTGTTATTCGTTATTATTTCCATGATTTTTTTGGCGTTCAGTATTCATAAAACTTGCACAAGAGTGGCACGGTTCTTAGTACTGAATCGATCTTTGAAAGGTTTCCATGCTTGTTTACTGGGGTTTTATTTATTGATCAGTAAGCAGTGCAGTTTGTTGAGTCACAAAATGCATCATCAGGGTTAAGTTTTCAAGAAACTTTCGACGACTCTTTTGCCCAATACACATTTTGCAGGATACACAATACACGAAAGATCACCCGGCCAGACACGATATCCGTTGCAGCCAAGCACCATATATAGGACACGGGAGTCGGACACATTTGAAAAACATGCAGACCCATAGGATTTTAGAAACTGCTTATCCTCCATAAATCACGTCAATGATCCGGCCTAAAAGTAGTATTAAGTACTCGTTTACAAGCCTGTAGAACTTCAATAAAATTTTCAGAACCATAAGGAGCACGTTAGAACAGTAACCTTCGTTTCATTGTTCTATTACAGGACAGAAGCACCACTCAACGATAAAAATGAGCACATCAGAAGTGTATTACTACAAGAATGAAACGAATTATGTACATCATCTACAAACATGTAGGCACCGGAGGGGTATCTGAAACATCTATGGTGCTACTTACAATGGTCCCACTTGCTTTACAGCTGAAGAATCATAAAACACAGCATTTTGAAATTTACAGCTGAAGAATGTCTTTTATGACATACACTCGGGTCTCAGTTCCCTCTCTCTCTTTCTCCCTCGGAGATAATCTTCAGAAGACCCTCTTGAACTCCCCCATCTACCGCTTTCTTAATCCTCAGAATAAGTTTCATCCTCGCTGAAACTAGATGGTAACTCCACTGTCAATCTAAAGTTTATACCAAAATGTCAGCAAAGCAAGTAGATTAAAATCACGACAGAACCAGAATGTCAGCAAAGCACTCACACTGTTCTCAAACTATACGGTTTGATGGGATCGTGGATTTGTGATGATATTCGTTCAGGGAAAGAAGGATAAGTAAGATAAAAGATAATACAAGTACAAGAATAAATGTCATGCCCTTGAAATTTTTTGCACCTGTTCTTTTATGTCCATCAGTTTCACCTTGATACTGAATAACTATCTGAATTCCGAGTTTGCTGATTGTTATCAGGTATACATACATGCATATAGACCATAAGTGGAGATAATTAGGCGAAAGGGTCTTTTTGCTAAAAATAGGCTTAGATTTGTAAAAATCATGGGTACAGAGTGACACAAATGTTAGCAATAAGATCTCCCAAAGAAACAAGAAAAATTTTCTGAAAGTAATAACCTTTTTATCTGATTTGTCCATTGCGGTGCCTCAGACATTGATCTTTTCCTTGCATGCAGCTGCTGTGGAAACTCAGTCCGATCCCTATTGGCAGCCTTCAAGTATCAAAGAACAATATGGGATCAAAATCAAGATGCACAGCTATTAATCCATGAACGAAAAACGAACCAAAAACTGACTCACCCTAGTTTCATTTGTTGGACGAATCATTGCACTGGCTGAGTTGCAATGCTCATTAAAAGTTCTCCTCTCCTTAGTACTTATCATCCTAGTCAAACAAAGAATATGATTTCACAGTCGGAGCTCCAAATTATAATACATATTAGCAAAAGACAAATAGTTCAGATAAAGACCTTAGCCATCTTTCCAGAGAGCTGTCTATCCTCCATTAGAGTAGATGCGCTGGGCTTGAGGGCTATGTAAGGATATTTGGATTCAGTGTTCTCTACGGGCGTCCTCAGGGCTTACATAATAAGAGTTATGCGACCAAGGCTTCTTTTCTCCACCAGTAACTTGAAGGCCGTAGGGACCTCAATCGTGGCCAGAAACAGAAGCTATTCTCCTCCTTCCTTCACTGCCACGTTTAGAAGTTTTACTACCATATCCAGACATTTCACCAGCAGAACCTTCATCCGGTCCTATTAATAATTTCCGTCCGGGAAAAGGATTACTATTGTTTCGTTCATATGGCCCACGCATAATTTTGAAGCTAGCTCCATCCAACTCTGAGTTGGGTGAGGTCATCTTGGAATCTTTTACTTCATACCTCTTTGAAGGCATAGAAATGGAACAATAAAACTTCTCAAATCTTAAATGGCATTGAACAGATAAGGGAGATGAGATACAACGATCATACAGAAGCGACAGCATTTTTAAGTTTGTGAGTGAGACAACTTAACAGAAAATCCAACAAAATTCAACACTTTCAGTGTCATATTTCATGCTTTTCAGAATTAGATGGTCGAACGGCTATAAAACTCGAAACTCGATCATGCTCTATCTATACAAAATGTCAACCGTGACTATTACTTTCGGCTCCAAAGAACCGTTGGTATCCAAAATTTTCTCCAATACCCAAGGGACAAGGATCAAGGACACCACATGGCACTCTTGGGAAGAAGCCACAGAACGCAGGTCTGCCAATTTACAAGCAACTTTGTTGTCTTCTCTCGTAGCGCGACCCAAGGAGCATTTGCTCATTTCCAAACAGCAGCACAAATTGCTCACTTGCAGAATGAAGAAGTTAAATTTGCCTTGCATGAAGTGAAGCAGGCATCAAGAACATGACTGATTTAAGAAATTTAAAACTCACCTCGAACCTACTTACAGAGATAGAGAGAGAGAGAGAGAGAGAGAGAGAGAGAGAGAGAGAGAGAGGTTGAACAAAACCACAATGTAGGGTATTCTTAAACAAGTTGCAAAAGGAAAGGACCCTCCCACTTTAGAGTACCGCATTCAGCATCCAAAAAAGAGTTACCCGATGTTGTATGACAGCATCTCAACAAGAACCATTGTCACTATCAACTAAACAGTCACCACTCATCCCATTTTGTTATGAAGTCATTCCACATTGCTGTTGCAATAAAGTCTCGCAATGAAGAAGCAATCTGTCCTTCAACCGGGGAAGCCAGCATCTCTGGTCCATCTTCCAAATCAGGCAAATCTTCACTTGAAGGTCCTTCAGCAGCAGCAGCAGCAAACAACCAGTCATTTCTTTCCTCACGCCGGATGAGGTTATGTAGAACACATGCAGCTATAACTATATCCCTTTGAATATGGAAAGCATATTGAGGAGCCACTTTGAGAATTGGAAACCGCCTTCTCAATACTTCAAAGGACTTCTGGATTGCATTTCTTAAGCAGGAGTGTCGGTGATTGAATAGCTCCTTTGCATTTCTGGGTAACAGATTAGCACCCCTATAATCATGGATGTGGTGTCGAATGCCTTCAAATGGAGCAATAAATCCTTCCGTATTTGAGTAACCACTGTCAACAAGATAGTACTTCCCTGTAATATGTAAGATGTCACTAAATAACCACATAACATCTACACTTAACAAAACAAATATCACAAAAGCAAATATAATTTCTATCAGCTGCATTGGATGGCAACCTTGAGGAATTTGAGGAAAATTCTGATCAGGATCGTCGAGGACTGCTCTCAGTACTCGCGAATCTGCAGCTGAGCCTTCCCAACCCGGATAAATGAAAATAAATTGCAGGTCAAATGTGCAAGCTGCCAAAACATTTTGTGACAGAACACCTTTCTTATTACGGAATCGAGATTGATCTTTGGCCGGCACATGTGCAGGGAGGTGCATACTATCTATCACTCCAAGGCAATCCTGTGGCAATCCTGTGTTAGAAAGTTGAGGTGAATAAAATGACAAGATAATAAAATTGAGAAAGAAAAACACGAATGCATGTCATATGAACACAAACCTTGAAATATGGGTGAAATCTGTTACTTGTGAGGATTTCTGTAGGAGTAGATATTGGTGGGGGTTGTAGGAACTCACGTGACAATGACTTAACTGCCTTCAACACATTATTGAAGTGTCTGCTAATTGTTTCGCCGGAATGTTCAAAGCGTTCTTGGATCACTCTGTTGCGCTCATTGTGTCCCACAATGTTCAAGAAAATGCCGAGCTGCTCCTCTATCATAACTCCAGGAGTGTCACGCAGCATGCCTTTCTGTCGAAGAGTGCCACATAACTTGTGGAATACATGTTTATCCATCCTAAACATTTCACGGCATCCATCATCATCACCATTCAATACTTCAACCATAAACCTAGTCCCACAAGGAGACTCATTACGGCTACAGCGAGGTTGCTTAGTTAAGCTATTATAATAATGGTAACCAGCAGCTGCAGCAACTAATTCCATCTCGTCCAGTTCTAATTCAAAATCCTCCATGCCAGTCGATAAATCTGTCGAATACTAAAATGTACAATTTAAAACAGCATTTATGAAAGAAAACTTAACTGATAAGTTAAACGACGCAAACTGCTGACAAGCACTTCCAAAGACATCTCAAAGCTTTCAAGCAAAAACAACCTTAGACCAGATAGAAATGCAGAAAAGAAAATAGTGCAATCATTCATCCAACCCTAACAAACAATTTTGTCAACCATAACTCAAACCAAGTACAAACATAAAGGTTTCACAGAAGACTACTACAACCATAGTGATTATAAAGAACTTCAAACCAAAAAAGGAGCAAATTTCAGTCCATTCTCTTAGACTACTGAACCAGAGGCAGCACTAAACTTTCCCTGCAGCCACGTCAGTCGTTTCTCACTCTTAAGAGCTATGAAAATTTCTCTGGCATTGGGATTCTCAAATAAATCCAACGCAAAAAAGTAGAGGCGCTGATCAACAATTTGCATCTCATCCAATACTTTTATGCATTTGCTTATGGAAAATCGGTCCTCATTCTTCATAATTTCAGTTGCCCTCATTTTTGAAGCAGCTGCTATTTCTAGCATGGCATCAACTATAGCATCACCAGTAGCCTTACGACTTCTCTTACGACGACCTGAACTTGGTGTAGTGGACTGGCGCTGCTTGTGTCCATCTAGCATATTCACATCCTCTCCTGAGCCCGAAGACAAATCATCATCCAAAAAAGTAGGATCAACTGACATCCTTGAAGTTTCAATCCAACACCAACTGGGTGATTTTGATTCCAACTGTCTTCATTCCAAAATAGCAATAAGCCCATAAATTAATCATTTCAATTCTTAGCAAAGCAAATTCTTCATAATGCAATAATTCATCAGTCAAACAACTAAGAAGAAACAAGGCATGCAAGATGCGACAACACAAATAAAACAACAAATAGGTGAAATCACGACCAATCCATATGTCAACATCTGTAAATTTAAAAGTGGCATGAGAGACACAAACAAAATGATTCTGCACACCGCCACAATCAAATGTAAGAAACAATCTAAAAAACCAATCACGAGCCCATTGCAATAATACGCCATTAGGAAAGTACTGGGGTAACCTGACCCCATGGGACCAAAAATGTTAGAGATTACCTATAAGTTGTTACCCTCTGGTTCTATAAAGTGACTTTGAAGTCTGAACCCATGGACAAATGACTTTGAACCCATTGGTTGACAGGTAATTGTGTGAATGCAGAGAGGCAAATTCTAGTCGATGTTATTTACTTAAATTTAAGTAGTGCTATAGGGAACTTCTAAACACGAAAACTTATTCACCGCCCCTGGAGCACCGCCATGTGATGCCGCAAACTCTCTCTCCACCATACATTTGTGGTGTCCCCACCACAAAGTGTGTAGAGCCCACACAAAATTTGATAGAGAAGAGTTTGGGAACCACACGGCGGTGTGGTGCCCTAGGGCCACAGAATAATAATTACTCTATAAATACACCCTTAAAACTTCTATGCAGACCCACTCTTGAACATCAAAAACTTTTGCACGTTATCAAAAAATAGTAGTAGAGAATTTTATTTGGTGCATTTACCAAATTACCAGCACCTTGAGATAACTAAATGCATTATAATTTTTCGAGAGTAGACATTTATACATACATAAATAATAGGTAATAAATTTTCACACTCCCACTTTTATAACCACAATTCATTTTTTGTCCTCTTGTGATGTTAATTTACAAAAGTAACCTTTCACTAGTGTTTTCACACTTGGAAGGACAACATTGTAAATTCACATCACAAGAAGACAAAAATGGAGTGTGTTAATAAAAAAGAGTGAAAATCACTATTCAAATAATTTTACCAATACATATACATGTTTTACATTTTTTGTGCTAGTTTTTGTGGTGTTTTCATTCTTTTACTAGTATTTTTCTAGTAGTACAAGTCGTAAATCTAAAAGAACAATCAGACCGATAAAATTCTGACACCAGTACACCACAAATAAAATTTTCTAGAGTCGCCACCGGTTGCTAACTTAGCAAGATGACATCATGTAAAACTAATTTCTTCTATATCTATTCAGATTGGAAGTGCTCACATTTTCAGAAAAGGCTCTGCGTGCAAGACAATGTAAAAAGTGCTCTCATTTTCAGAAAAGGCTCAGCAAGCAAGACAATGTAAAATCACATTTGTGGAAGTAAAATTTGCCATTAAGCATATATTTATTGTCTGGAAAATCATCATGGGAATGAAAGCACATTAAACGATGTTTCCAAGTGCACACTACCAACTAAATGCAACAAAAATACCCAAGGAATATATCTTTCTTAAAGAAGAAGTCATGTCAATCTCAAACCTCGGGAAAACAGAAGGAAAGATCTATTTCGACGAAAGCCCTCATAGCTTATCTGTATGTAAAAAGTGCCTCAAGGAACACGAGGACGAGCTTCTGAAGCTCAATACACAAAGGTCAGATCCTGAAGGAACTTATTCTATGTAGTTTGTTTACACGTATTTGCTATGAACCCACAAAACGTGAACGTCTCGCCGCCAATGCGGAAGGATGCCACTGAAAAGAATGGAACGCTGTTTTGCTCTGCTGGATGCGTCGAATCCCGTATAACAAGCGAGCTCTTTACCCTAAAATTCAAACATGTATCCTGCTCTATTCTTACGTAGCAATAGAAGCCTGGGTTGATTATCTTTGAACCCAGATCTTTCCAAGGGATATTAAGATAGCACTGAAAAGTATATTCTTATCGCCCCAGGCGAAAGATTTACAGGAAATTCAGGAATACAAAGTTCTTGGCGCCAGGTAAGAGGGATGTGGCCGGTCTGGAGGGAAGGAGTTCCAACTCCCTTCTCGGAATCGTTCATAACAATAAGCTACCTTAAGGAATAGGTATTTAAGGTCGCAACAAGGTAGCCTCAGGTACGCTTGGGGATGGATGGGGACCCCCTGATTGAGGGATTTCAAGTGACAAGATTCCATTCTCGGTGTAGGATCAGCTGCATCGTTCCGACCACCTTTCTCTATTCTCTTCAATCTTCTCGGCCGATGCTGGCTTGTCCCCCTGACCGGGGACTTGTTTCGGGGGTAGTTAATTCAGGAAGGTCTGCTTTGATTTTCTCGAACAGTGCTGGTCCGCATCAGGGGCTCTCATGCGAGCCATGCAACATGAGTAACACTCATAATAGTAAGGTAAACTAAAAACCAATCAATAATGACCCCTGATACCAAATGTTCATTGATGAAAACAATGTTTTTAAAGGCGAATGCAAGATGCGAGGCGTTTTATCCCTCATGAGGCGAGATGAAGTTTGACGCATTGAGGCATATGCATCTAAAACTTTAGCCTCAAATTTAATAGATACAGAAAATTACTTTGAAAATTACAAGAAAAACAGAGAGTGGTAAAGATTGTAAATATAAGTTATAAAAGCTCTCATAAACAAATATAGAAATGTCAATATCAGTGTAAGCCAATCTTTGTAAAATAAAAAAATGCCCAAGTGGGTACTCTTACCACTTCCGAGCGAAGATTGAAAAAGTTAAGAGAGGATTAAATTGAAGATCTATGGGTCATATTATTCCTAAAAAGTGTACACCTCAAATAAAATGCATAAAAATGTGCAAAAGGTGCAACTTGTGCGGATGCCAGACATTCCCTAGACGAGGTGTAGGCTTTTGGAGGGTAAGGCCCTGGAGCTGTGTTTGACAGCCTAGCCTCAAGGCAAGCTTCAACTTAGACTTTGAAAACATTGGATGAGAATGTAAATGTACACAAATTAGCAGTTGCGCAAACTAAAGAAGAATGTATTAATGTCCATAAGTTCCTACTGCCAACACACTTCGACAACGCTGGTGACATTTTCTTTTTGTCACCAATACTGATTATATTATAATTATATCATTTACTGTAGAATATATAGCACATTGTACACCGTGATCAGATCAAGGTAAAATGCTCCTACCAATCATACAAGTATGACACCTATATCGAATAAGACTGACTCAGTGATACAACTCAACAGGCTTAATAAGCAGTTTCAAAAAAGTATAATTATGCATCAAATACAGGTATAAACTGATAACAAATAAATTTCAAGTTTGGAGATGATTACAAGGGGAAAGGAAGAAGAAGGCAATTAATACCTAGTGGAAATAACAAAACCAATACAAGAGTAAAAAACAAAAATAACTGCTTCAGTGATTCTAAATAATGTACTTTATTATGACAGAAGATTAACATCTTATGAGTCTCTCTGTAATATCTATTGGCTTCTCTCCCAGGGCTCACTGCGCGCCTGCAAGGTGCTACCTCAGTTTCATGGAGGACTAAAGTTTTGTAATATGACTAGTAAAGCAAGCAATAACTAGCTCATGGAACTATCAAGAGTAATGCGGACAAATAAATTGCTTCTGCGTAGAAATAATCATAGTTGAATTTGACAGACAATTTGGGAACATTATAGTTGCTTCTCTCTCTGTAGAAATAATCATAGTTGAATTTGATAGACAATCATAGTTGCTTCTCTCTCTGTAATATCTATAGACAAATAAATTGCAATAACAAATCTATGCCGCACCAACACTGGCATAGGGGAGCCAAAAGATCCCGATTCAAGAGAAAGCAAATGAGGAGAGAGAGAGAGAGAGGCTTACCAGCAGTAGTTGAGTAGAGTAACAACCGCCAGGTGCGACGAAGATTTTGTAAAGTAAACTAATGCTTGAACAGGAGATATTTCTCTCAAGCCCTAATTCATTCCAAATTTTGAGAATTTTGCTTCTTATAGTTGTACCCCATGCAAAAATTATATTTAGAGAATTGTTGTTATTATATAGTTTTTACACCCATTTAAAACTTTGGAATATTGCAGTTTCACCCACTTCAAACATTTGATAACTGCATTGTTACCCGGAAGTGTCATGTGCCTGTCCTTGAGGTGTCCCTCACATGTCGAGAGCATGTCCAACTTGAAATAATGTAAACAAATTTGAACACTTTGAATAGGAAGTCAGATGCATGACCAGAGAGTAGCAAAGTGTCCATGCTTCGTAGATATTAACGACATAACCACCCATCAAAAAATCAACAATTAAGCTCACCCCAGCTCAATCACATTAATACAAAGGTTCTTCGATTCTAACGAGAGGCGGCAATCCCAACCCATATTTTTGAACCCGCCCAAATCTGCCCGCTCATAACCCAACCCAATCCGCCCATATTGTATAATGGGTTACATGGGTTGAAAATGGGTTCAATTTGGGCTGAAATTAAATGACCCAAAGAAGAGAGAACGAGAAGTGACCGGCAGTCCTAGTTTTTTGTTTCATGGCTTAACGGGTCCCTCTCTGGAAGAGTTATTTGGTGATGTTGGAACAATAATTTGCACCATTCAAAATTTGCCACTTGGCAATTTGTCTCCCAAAGCAACATGGACCCCACAGTGTAAACCAATCACAACCAATCACCTAATAACCGGAGTACCATCATTACCATGGAATAATTTTTCTCCTCTCTCTCTCCTCTATTCACTTCACAATCTCTCTCTCTCTCTCTCTCTCTCTCTCTCTCTCTCTCTCTCTCTCCAATTTTATTTTACAGGAGTATCTTAAAATGTTTATGATTTTTATTTTAACCCAGTCATATGAATTTAACAGCTGTTCCGCTCATACAAAGTTGAAAATTGGAAAAATTACGTTTATCATGTCACCAGACTCACCACAGTCCACACAAAAAAGAAAGGACCTCCACGTAAATGGATGTACAACAGTTTGTTGACTTATAATACTGTAATTAAGTCAAATTATCATTTCTATTTTTTTTATTCATTAGTTTTGGTTTAGTTATTTAAGAATTACCAGCCCCGACAAAGCAATACTAAAAAATATGAACGAAACTAAAAAAATTTATATAAAAAAAACTAATCCAAAGCCGTCTTTGAATAGAAATCAACACAAAGTTCAAAAATAAAATTTTAGATAGAGACAAAAAAAAAAAGTGCTGCAAGATTATTATGACCAAAAGAGAGAGAGAGAGAGAGAGAGAGAGAGAGAGAGAGGAACATGGATCGACCTATTTCAACCCGCCTACGATTGACCCGTATTCGACCCGCTCATATTCAACCCGCCCATTTGCCACCTCTAATTCTAACCATCGAACACACCATCTCAAAACTACAAGAAGTCCTCAAATTTCCAAGCACCAAACTCATATCCCACATCCTCAGTCAATATATATACGAATAAGGAGGTGATTAAGCAATTTACAATCCTCCCCATACATGCAAAACCACTTGACTTGACAAAGAGAAGCCTATGCCAAGTAAGATATTAACTACTGCAATCCACACAAAGGAAGCAAACCTCATGCACTCTTTTGAAATTGAACATCCCTAGAAGAACCCTCCTACGCTGATCAACAAAATGTCACTTCAAAATTCAAGAAAAAGGGTGGGTTCCTTCCCCCACATCTCTTGCAGAAACACTAACACTTCCATCTCCAGCCTCCATAAAGCTCGTCTAAAATTGTTTCAAAACACTAAGCTCCATACAAGTGAAAAAAATCTACCAATGCTAGATCCATATCCACCACAATCCCACACTTGGGAGGGGAACAAACTCTTTATCTTCTCAATTGTTCAATTCTATAATACAACATTTGACAAGTTGAAACGTAATTAAGTATATCACTTTCTCTAGACCTACCTTACATAAAATAACTTCGTTAACCCATACTCTACCCCCTACCTAATTTCTCTAAAAGGTGTAAAACATTTCTAGGGAATAACTGCCCACTTGGAGTAAATAACGATAATGGTGTCCTACATAGGTCCAACAGGTTGCCACTTGCCACAAGTGAAGAATAAAATTTCACAGCAACAAAGGCCATAATTGATCACTAACTCCAAAACTCTTCTAAGTTTCATCTAGCATTGTCAAAATTAGACCAATTTCAGGTGAGAGTGCTAAAAATATCATCCTGTTAGTACCTCAAGATGATGGTCAGTGTCGGATGTTTTATGTATTGGACAGTTCAATAAACCAAAACAAAACCATGACGTCATATCACATAGTTAATCGAAATCCAAAATATAAATGAAACTTTCGAACATGAGAAAGAGGTTTTTCCATTATTTTCTTCAAATCTCAGTGCGTAAATATACATTGATTTTTTACTATGCTACAAAAAAAAAATGACATGCTTTGGTTTCTTATTCTGAAAAACCACCAACTGGGGGTAGAGGTGTCAAACGTGCGTGTCGTGCCTTGCCTTGCCGTTCAACTTCCGTGCCTGTTTACTTAAATCGTGTCGTGCCGTGCCCGTTTACTTAAATCATATTGTGCCGTGCCATTTTCAATCATGTCGTGCCGTGTCGTTTTTCAATCGTGTCGTGTCAGACCAGGCCCATTTACTTAAATCGTGTCGTGCCGTGCCGGCCCATTTTTAAATTGTGTCTTGTCATGCTGTTTTTCAATCGTGTCGTGCCGGGTCCATTTACTTAAATCGTGTCGTTCCATGCTGGCCCGTTTTTTAATCTTGTCGTGCCATGCCGGTCCGTTTACTTGATCGTGTCGTGCCGTGCCATTTTTCAATCGTGCAGTGCCCGTTTTACTTGGTCGTGCCGTTTTTAATCGTGTCGTGCCCATTTAGAGGCGTCAAGCAGGCCGTACTTTCTGTTCCTATTGCTATTTGTTTATGTAAACTTGAGCGTCATGGCAAACTAGAATCTGTTTACAAATATTGTGTCCACAGAATTGTGTTGCTCATTTTGACATGATCGCTTGCTCAATAATCTATGGAGAGATTATTCATTTCTTGACGATTGCTCAATGAAACGATTGTATGTTATATTGAATTGGAGTATTTTTCTTCCAGGACCCTTATTGCAAAGGCAAGGCAAATTCCAAAAAGCTATTAAGTACCATTCCATGGTATTGGCAATCTCAGAGAGGGAAGGAGAGGATTCTGGGAATACAGAGGCCTATGGAGCAATAGCTGATTGTTATACTGACTGAGCCTGGAGATCTCGAGCGAGCTGGGATTTTCTATGACAAGTTACACGTACATTTCACTATTACAGGCAGATTGATTTGTTCCTTGTATCGGATAGTTCTTTTTCCTCGTTTTGTTGTGTTGATGGATGAATTTATCAAGCGTTAAATGACTTTAGGATCAATATGAGTGGAAAATCATTTTTGTTTGTTATGTTACTGGTGGCAATAATTTTCTTATCTGCTTTATGGTAATAAGCACATATTATAGTAGGTTGATAACAATCCCACTACTCGGGAAAAAAAAAAGAAGCAAAAAAACAATAGAAACTCCTAAAAGTTTGGAAACTTAAATAAGACGTGCAACGGCCGGAAAACAACAGCTTCGCCCATAATGCACATTCAATCTTGATAACACTGATAGTGCATGAGCTGCTGGGCAGCAGCAACATTCTGAAAGCCAATTCTCCTAATAGGAATGCATTTCAAACTCCTAATTTCACCACAAAAAGAACAGAATACAAAATCAAGACATCCATCCTGTAGCAATCCATTTTGACAAGCAAATTTTCCTAAGAACAATAGTATATTGCAAACTCGTAATTTCAACAAAAAAACCTAACCATTGCATAAGTGAAACGCCCAATTCGCGTTTTGAATAAAATTCCATAATGCCTTGTATAAGCAGCCAAACCTCATGTCACACATAATCACCATAACTTGAATGAAGGAGTTGATTAAACACTTTTCTATACTCCTAGATAAATAATAGAGCCAAAGCAAACAAGGCAAAAAACATTGTACAATCTTGAAAGTTTTTGTTTAGGAGAGGATTCTGGGAATACTCCCACACGCATTTTAAACACTTCTCCAAATTGTGTCATCACAGGCAACTACAGACGATACTGCACAAAGATGATAGCTTTCTCACTCAAAAGAATACAGCAAAGTAACCAAAGACTCGAAAACATCTCATACGCCTAAGTGATCGTTTAGGAGAGAGAGAGAGAGAGAGAGATACCGATAAAAAGACGCCTGAACCGCTGCTCGGAGTCAGATCTAGGGTTTGGACCGCTGAACGGCAACGGCAACGGCAAACTCAGATCTAGTTCGGGATCTAGATTCTAGGGTTTCACTTGAGTCGGGTCGGTATTGACCGTTTGAGTCTTTGTGATGAGAATTAGAGAGAGAGTCAGAGAGAGTGGTGTGTGTGTGTGTGGGTGCTCAGATCCGATGCGAGTGTGATTGAGAGCTATGGAGCTCCAGACCAGTCACCGACTCAACCGCCGGAGACGTTGAGAGGGACTGAGAGAGAGAGAGAGAGAGCCGTTGAGACGTGAGAGAGAGAGAGAGGTCTCAGTCTCTCAGAGAGACGTTGTGAGAGAGAGAGAGACGAGAGAGTTGTGCTGTTGTGGTTGTGGGCTGCCCTAGCAGCCGGTTTTTTTTTTTTTTTTGATCCGGCCCTAGCAGCCGGTTGCTTTCTACTCGTTATATACCCCAGATGGGATGTGATTGTGTGCATATGTAACACCATAAAAATGTATGTGCATTATATATACACAAAAATCTCAAAAATGTTTGCAAGTAGCACGATTGCAAAAAAAATAACCTCATTCAACTCTGCTGGAAAACTCAACTTTTGCACATCGTATTATGTTTATGTACTAAAAAATAGAATCAAATATTCCTTAAAAAATTTCAAACACAACCAACTTTTATTTGTAAAACTCCACACGTGACTACCAGTCACTATCCCTCTTCTTTCACCACCACATCCCGTCTCTTCTCCTACCAACCATAGCACCCAAACAAAATAGTTAGTCACATAGCTAGGGTTACACTTATTAAACCTGATTAAAATGGTTAGACTTTACACGAAAATGAGCCAATATGCGACCGAGGGGGCTTCACGGGAACTTCGGGGAGTGAGATTGAGCTTGAGTGAGGTGATGGACGCCCAGATTGAACTTGATGGAGTGGTTGATGTGTTGGTGCTTGAGCTTGAAATTAAGAAGAAGAAGGTGAAGGAGAGGGAAAAGAGTTTGATGTATGCTACAAACTTGGGAGCAAGGGAGGGAGAGAGAGTGAGGGAGGGAGAGAAGTGAAATTTCGTAGCTTAGAAGAAAGGTGTTAAAGAGGCCGTAGGGGTGGGAATTTCTGACATGACCCAAACACGACACGAAGTTAGCGGCTTAAGGTCAACTATTTCTGACACGAAACACGAATATGACATGACACAATAACACGAAAAACTAAACATGTCAGGTTAGAATTGAAAGAATTCTAACACGAACACGATACAACACGAGAATTTATGAAAAGACACGAGAATAAGACATGAAGTTATCGGGTTAGGGTTGGCTATTTTTGACACGACACGATAACACAAAAAATTAAATAGGTTGGGTTAGGGTTGAGTGAATTCTGACACAAACACGAGACGACACAACACGACACAATACCCACCGTAAAAGAGGGTGTGCATAAGGAGTATGAATGTGAATATATAGCAAGAGGTTGGGGTGAAGTGTAAAAAGGATAAAGGGGTGTGGGGTGATGATTAACTTCCTAGGGGATGTCATGTGTTTAGGGGTTGATTTTTGGAGTCTCTAGGGGCCAAAATCTGATTTGATTGCCTCTCGGTTAGCAGTGAAAGAGTATTGTGAATGTGTAGTAGGATTGTATCGGGTCCGGTTCCAATCGTGACACTTGGCGATTGTTCAACTAGAATGCTACGCGAAGAGATTATATCTAATTAACTAACTTGAACATAATAGCAATGACCACATTTTCCAGAATCGAATTTGATATAATGACGATATATGGAAATTGAAATGCACCAAGTTTATGTTGGGCCAAAAATGCAACCCTTACAACGCGATGGTGCTCTAATAACACTCAATAACCGCTAGTTAATGAAAAGCATGCTCTTTGTTGAGCTAGCTTCGTTATCTTTATAATTGAGCGGTGGTACACCTATATAAACTTACTGTCTGCTGTAAACATAAAAAAAAAAACTGGTTGTTCAAAAATAAATAAACTAAACTTACAATCTAACATGGCTATCCTAATCTTTTTCTTTTCTTTTCCAAGATTGTATACGAAGGTAATGGAAAATTAGTAAATAACAATCAAAGGGGGTTTGACGTCCTTCTTATAAGTCAAAAGGTACAACCAGATGGCCTAACCTAGTCAATTTACCACTTGGGTGTTGTCAACGACGAGTCGTTGTTTAGATCTAGCAATTACTTTGGATATCAATTAGGGACACATGATTTTACTTTTTGGTGGGCAAATATATAAGGGGTTATTCAATTTGTGAGCATATAAAAAATTTTGAAATAAACATATATGTCACATTTTGGGAGGACAAACGCTCATTGTATTGTTTGGCAAAAATTAGAACACTTTGAGATTAAGTGTCGGACATATGTCAGTGTCCACATAACCGACACAGGTATGTTGCCTCTGCAAAGTGTCAGTGCTACTTGTAATCGCCAAAAGATGGATAATCTCTGCCTAGCACGAATCATCTTGCTAGTATGTATTGTCTCCATGTCACGGATTGTCTAATAGAACGATGCATCTCTATCTCAATTATCACAAATCAAATAGTAAGAATTATTAGTATAAGACTGTGCTTGAAATTAAAAATACAAACATATACTGTACTGTAAAATGGATGGAAAAGATAAAATCAGTTTCATTAACTGAAACAACCTGTACTTCTCCTACAGTCCAAATCTGAATAATGATATCTAGATTCAATAATTCAGTAAAAAATGAAAAGGTCAATGGTGTTTACAATAGCCAAGCAAACAAATACCTACATTTGTTCATGCCTCTTACTAAGTGTGTTAAAAAATAACAAAGATTTAACTTAAATGTTTTGCCCCCTTGACATAAAACCTTAGCCTCAACTGGATATGTTATCTGTGAATGTCAAATTTCACATCATTGTCCACGGTGTCAGCATATTCTGATGGGAATTCAGGACTGAAAATCATGAAAGGAAATTAACACCATGGAGCAGAGTAAATTAAATAACCAAAATGTAGTGTATGTACACTTGCATGATTCTGGCCAGGCATGAAATTCATAGATGGATTCAGAATGAAATGAGGCAGGAATAACCAAATTGCATTCAAATGCGTCTAATAACTTGGGAACTAATCCAAAGTGGAATTCCATCCTGATTCCCATGTTTTGTAGGCTACAGTCATGCTTGGAATCAAGCTAAACTTACATCAACTTCATTAAAATACCCGTCCATCTTTATTTTTATGACGAATTTGCATTTTTTATGTCAAAAATGAAAAAGCTAAAATTCGCTTGATGGCACAAGCTCGAGCTCCTCAGACCACCACCTGAGCCCTTTGGCAGGAATTGAAGGGAAACAAACCTCTACATCTTTTGAAATCTATTCTGATTGCCCCTCTACCACTGCAAACCCCAGTTAGATTCGAGCAGGTACATCCGTCATCTTCTCGCGTCCTCTCTACAAAACCAATACAACAATGCTAAAGAAATGTTAGAACTTCCGATCAAAAAAAGAAACATTCCAACTTAGAACACACTAATGATAAGCTAAATCTAGCAGTTTGCCAGTATCAACAACTTACAAAATTAAAAATCCATAAAACACCACCGCCACCACGTAATTTGTCAAATGGTAGGAACAACACCCAGAAAACCTTTAACAGAAACTCTAATAACCTTGCTCCTGTGTGCATGTAATCTTCTCACCCATGTACAAAACTATAACGAGCTTGCTCCTCTGTGCTCAATAAAATGTTTTTACAAGCCCACCCTACTTCTAACATCCGATCATTGAGCAAGGTAAAATCCCGGTGAGCACGTTGCTTGCTATCTTCAACCAGTTCAAACCAATGTCTCAAAACTGAACTGGAATCATAGCAGGCTCCTAAGTCGTCCTCCCACCTACAACTGCCAGATAACATAGCCTTGCGGATATGGCATGCCTGCATGGTAACAAAAAAAGTGACAAAAGAGATTAACCACAATTGACATGAACCTTCTGAACTTGACAAAAAATTTCAACAGCAAGATCAAATATATTTCTTTTATCCAGCACGCACGAACTTGTGGAAAGGAAATACCTGTGTGTGTGTGTGTGTGTGAGAGAGAGAGAGAGAGAGAGAGAGAGAGAGAGAGATATGTCATTTTTGCTCAGAGAGAGAGAGAGAGAGATGTCATTTTTGCTCTATTTGGTTCCTGAAAGAACAAGAAAAGAAAGTGACAAGGGAAAAATGGCCTTAAAAATTTTGAAGATAAGAAACAAGAAAATAAAGTGTGGTTTTCCGTACTCCATAAAGCACTCTTGCATACCATTTCAATTCTTCATGGACAAAAATACCCAAGGGTGAAAGGGGACATTCTATATTTACTCTTCTAAAGTTGTGAAGTACCTATATCTGACACTTGATACCTATACAATATGGGATACGTAACCAATATTGCTAATTAGATACACACCCAACAAATTCATTTAAGAAATAAATTAGATACACACCCAACATTTCGTTTAAGAAATAAATTTTCTGAAAACTAGTATACTTATCCCTTCATGAGCCTCTTCAATTAGGAGCTGGTCCTGCTTCTTATCCACAGACAGAAGATAGAGCCCATCATTCGACTTTTACTTGTAAAGACTGTCCCCACAGATGAGAAATTGGCATCTGATAAAGAAAGGCCTTTATACAACTAAGGGGAAAGTTTGGAACCCTAGTAGCAGAATGGAATCATTTTACCAGGCTGACTTCCAGGCCAACATGAGTAGTTTAACTCATCACAACCTCGTAAGGGTGTTGAAGATTGTTCTTGCTTTTATAGGTCTAGACTGAGTTCCGGTTAGCAACCAGGAGAGAAAAGGAGTCATGTAACTGACTGGTTTTGATAGAGGACATGAGTACTAAGACTCCCACACTTCGTTTAAAATCTTTGCTACATAAATGAACCAAAAACTTCAAAAACATCTAAAATAGAATCTTTTTTTAACAGCAGAAAAAATAAGAGAGAAGAAGTCAAATAATTTGTCACCGAGTTACGTACGGATACCCGACACTTGCACCTGAGTCCTATACGTAAGATTTTATGGGACTGAGAGGAGCTATATTTCTTTCCAAAAGGATAGAATGGAATGTGGGAGCTTCTTCTTGGAGTACAAATAACCACGTTTCATAAGATAAACGAACAAATAAAAGATGCAAAGTGACAGGGGAAACTGTTTTCCCTTCTTCGTTTTTTTATAATTTATCTTTTCCCTCACAACTGAGGAACAAAAACTAGTAAGGGAATTCAATTTATTTTTTAGTTTCCCTTCCTTTCTCTTTCTTTCGTTGGGTGAATTTCCAAAACAGAATTCACTACCTGCAATAGACCCATTACAACATCAGCAGTGCAAGATCCTTCTCGCATACACAGGACAATGCCTTGCTGTAGATTGATCAATTGAAAAGGAAAAAAAAAAAAAGGAGGTGAGAAGTTAGATAAGAGTCTTTTGTTAAACTTACAACGAGAGATTCCAAGTTTCAACCAAAAACTGTTTCATACACTAACTTGGTGAGTTGCTGCCAATCTACTGCATATGACTTCCAAGCATAAAAAGTACATGTCCTCACCCTTCAACGATTGCATAGTCGTCATTGACAACCTTGGTATTTGACGTTTGGGATTTAAGCAACCAATTCTTATCGGCCACAATCCTCTGCCTGATCCAAAATCTCACTAAATATCCGTATCTAAGACTTAAGCAAACTCATAACAAAATCAATAAACACAGGCATGGAAAAATAAAGGTGCAAGGCCTAACCATTGCTTCTCATGAAATTTACACCTTCCACTTTACTCACATCTGCAGGTGAAGGAACACATCCCAACTCAACCCACTTAGTGATTATAATCTCAAGCCTATCCTGAATACAAAAAATTATAATAAGGTGCTAAACGGCCAACCATGGTAAAGAAGAAAGTAACACTTTATTGTGTGAAAACAAGTCAGGAGTATATGTCCATTGGTACTTCAAGGGTCATTTCCAAGTGAAGACCAAAGTACTTCCCTGTCACAAATGAGGCTATTGGGACAGTTGGTGCCATGAGTATTTGCTGCAGGCAATGGCACCCAATCACTGAATTAAAAGTCGAACTGATTTTGATAGCAAACAAGTGGTATCAGCAGGTGAAAAAGGCAAACACAACCAAAAAGTGGTTTGACTAACCAAGCCGAGCCTTGTGTCCCAATCAATTGGGGTCGGCAGAAAGTGGTTTGACTGATGAGCAAAAGCAAAAGTGAGAAGTTAAGATAGAAACGAGTTATCTAAGGGACGCCATGATATACACCCATTTTCAGGAGTTTTATCATTTTAACTTTATTGGAGACTTTTCTTTGTAAGGGGCAACAACTATGGCTGCCAGCCTGCCAAGCAAAGAAGTTGAGATACTTCTCAGGGGAACTTATCAAATCAGGGGAACAACCAACCTTAGTTAATGTTTGCAAATGCACATGCTTCAACCCTTGATAAATTCCAATAAGGTCAATTGCTGAGAAGATTGGGTACACAACAAAAGGCAAACCTGCTTGCAACCTTTCAAATTAATAAGACAGATAGGTCAGATAGAAAGCTCGGAAAAGCACAAGTGTTGTTATCCAATCAGCAAATTTTGATCACATCAGTTAATAATTTGCAAATATTTGGTATCTCCCGATGACATTCATGGGCATTCTAAGAGGTAAGGATACGAACACAGACAAACAGAAATGACTTTTTCTGAAAATTAGGATGTGGACTTTGGAGACAGGTTGAATACGGAAAGCATACATATTAATGTCAATATAACAACTCTTATGACAAAACTAGTAGTGTAGAAACAGGAACAAAAAACATACATAATGCATTCCGTAAATAAGGAAAATAATTTGTGTACTAAACAATATTCAAGCATCCAGGACAACTTTGACCCTGCACTGACAATTAAAATGGCATTTTGACCGCCCCTCTCCCCAACATATCCAGCGTGTTGGACTTAAAAAATGTAAGCAAAAAAAATGGGCATGTCACACCCCTCTCTCGGGGAATGTGTGTGTGTCTCCGAAATGCAGGACACATATGTGAGGCTTGTCGGTAATCTGTATTTCTTTGATGGAGGAAAGGTATCTACGAATAAGATTAAGCATGGTGAGATATTTCGTAACCTAGGAAAAGATAGAAGATTTAAAATGTCGAATTGCAGTAATAAGATATACAACGTGGTCAACTTAGCTGTCATAAATGGCTAGGAAATTTATAGAGTAACAACAGGACAAGACATCTGCAATATTGCGACCTACCAATCATTCAACTATAGGTATAGAAAGAACTAGTAAATAACCTCCCCTACTGAAAAGGGGCAAGCAAGTGAGTGAGCTAGTAAGCAAGCCAAAGCTCCCCGACAATTCCTTTCAAATCTTCAGCACAATCAGATTCAAGAGAGGGAGAGGCCAATAAAAAGCATAAAGAAGGTGGCCGGTAAAGAGTAAGAAGCTAAGCTGAAAGCCATCGGACCGGATTTGTCGTAAAATTGAGATTATTTCATTTCCTTCCTTATCAGAGAGGGAAGGAACTAATACTAATAACTAAAGACGGAGAGAAAAAACCTTTGATTGTTTCTGAATAGAATGTTCAAGGCTGCGGCAAGCATTAGACCAAGATTGTCAAAGCACACTGTTTGAATCTGAAACCCAAACAATAAATTACCATTTCACTTTACATGAATTAGATGCAAAGCAGAATACAAGGAACAGGATAAGAAAACCTATAACCTGTGCCTTTGCAGAAACTTCACCAAGATTATCTGCGACTGCAAAGCTCCGATGAACAGCAGTCTGCCAATCCCATACGGAAGCTTTTTTAATTAGACTCAACATGACAAGATGAACCCCAACTTCATGACCATTGACAAATAAATAATTTCTGAAATTGAACAACACAGAACAACAACAATAAAAGAATCAATGTAGTCCCCAGTCATTGGGGGTACGGGCAAGGGAGGATTGGAGACAAACCAAACCTTTGGCAATATGCACAAAGTGGCTGCTCTCAAAATACCACTGAAACAGTGGCCCCCCTATACCTGAAATTGGAACCTCCCCCAAAATAGAATTTATTTTGTAAGTCAGCTGAACACAGTCATCACCGAAATCCTTAACGAAGAAAGCATCTTCTTTGATCCCAGGGAAGGTAATAAGAAATAACTATGCTAAAATTTTAAATGCATGCGTCCAAGCCTACATTTACAATGCACTTCAATACTTTCTAGTTATAGAAGTTGATGATGAATAATGTCCACGTGCAAATGAGCTTCTAGTTGAGGAGTGGCAGAATTTCATATATGCTGGGCAGTGGTTTTATATGGTTGTTTAAGTCAATTTTCCATTGTGTCTTGGTTTTATATTTTCAGTCCTCAGAATCAAACATGAGGAGCAATGTGGAATAATGAGAAAGGTCATCTTGAATCCCTTCAAAATACACTAATAAAATAACTGATGACAAGAAAAAACTCCCTCCACCCCTTGATTTAAGTCCATTATTCTATTTTGGGATGTGCCATAGTAACTTGTCCACTTTGAAAAGTCAATGGACAGGAAACCTAGACATTATTCCCATTTAACCCTGTATTTTTTAATTTAAAATTCAGGTTTCAAACTTGAAATGGGTGAAATAAAGGATATTTTCCAGAAGTAAAAACTTCTAAAGTGCAATAATATTTACTCCTTAAAAATTGGGATCCTCCAAAATGGACCAATATTGACAAACCGATGGAGTATTCTTAACTTTGAAGATACATACAAGGGAAAAAGATCCAATCACTGGGAATGTTAAGGCTTTTAAACTTACACCAGTAGCGAGATAGCATGCTAGGCTTATTTGTTTCGCGATGTTAGCTATAGTTGCCAGAAGCAAGAAATATTGGGGATATGCAGGAGTCAGCAACTCAATGCCAATGCTCAAACTGAACAGAACAGATGTTGAAAACCGAACTTTCTGCAGAGGAGAAAACAACAAATCGATAATTAACTAACATTATATTCAACGGCACATACTCCATATTCTAATGCTTTGTAGTTCTTTCACATATAAAATTGTAGCACTTTTTTTTTTTGGGTTTGATAGGCAGCACTTGACATGTTGTAATTGAGATTTCCCACTATTTCTTTAATTCTTTCTGTGGAAACAACATTTAAAGAGCAGAACAATGAGTTGTAAATTGTAATTGGTACCATATACAAGGTTATTGTTGCCTGAACTCAAACGATGGAGCGTGGCAGTTGGAAACTGCAGGAATGCTAAAAATAGATGTGTAGTTGAAATTAAAGTGTGTGACCCATATCTGGTGGGTACAAAGTCATACCTTCAAATTGGTATCAAAAGCAGATGCTAAACTTGCAGTGTAGATGCACCTACTTAGCCTCCCAAGCCCATCCTTCAGGACCCAATTTAGGGCAGCTGCTGATGGAAGTGAACGAGAGTATCCGACTCCAATTGCTCGAAACATTGCCTAGGAGTAACCCATTCTTACACGGTAAGTGATCGCATAAACCAATCCCAAAGAGGAGGGCAAATGAAGGGAAAGGACATAGCCCCTTAACTTATTACATAAGGAAATCATCTGTGTTGTTTTCTTTGACGTGAGCATCCCAACCTTACAGCAGCAAAACTAAATTCACTAATCGAGCAACATAATCTTACTGATTTCCCAAAAAGAGAGTAGTTATATTGTTCCCAAATAGTGGCAACTCCAGTTCTTGGCAGTATGTTACATAAAAGGACAACTAATAAATCCAAGATGATGGTTCACATATTTAGACAAATACTATCTTCAGAACTCCAGTAACCATCAAATGTTCCGCACAGGTCCTTTGGATTGTGAGCAAAGAGAGAAAAGAAACAAAACAAAGGAGAATCCTACTAGCTGTTTCGATAACTAAAGGAGGTGAGAAACTGTGACAAACTATGAGGAAAAAAAAAAGGATTAGTTTTTATTGGTCTATCTTTTTTCTCACCAAATCTCACATTCTCACCACAGTAGTAATTTTTGGTGAGAAACAACCACCCTTTCTTTGCGACAGAATATGAAAAATGAGAACATAAAACAAAGAACCGGACAACAGCAAAAGAATTTGTGCGGTTCGGCTGAAAAACTACGTACATATGCAAAGTTCAGAAGAGGAACTCCACTGTGAAATGAAAGTAAAACATATCAGTAATATCCGTAACTCCTAAAAATAAAAAACCCACTCACACACATGCGCGCACACACACATGTACCCAAAACGACATAAAAACAGGAAACCTACATAAGGAATCAGTTCAATGCACCCAACAACAAATGAAGACAAACCACAACGGGATGCCTCCTCCAGGACTAACACATTAAATTCAAAAGGTTCTTTGCTTTTTACTGTATAAGAAATATCTATATACGTAGACACACGTGTAGTGTATCCACAGGAATGCAATAGAATTAACCTACCTGGGTGGCAAGAACCTGAAGAGCAGAACTGAAGACCCTGTGCAACAATTTCCATTTGACATACTCCAAGTAATTCCCAGTAACTTGCCGAGGCAGGAAAAAATTCCTCACTCCCAAACTACACATTCTAAACAGTTTTCCAAACCCATCTTCGAAATCTGAAAAGAGCAAGGATTTTAAAGACACGGCATTATTTCCGTCGATAGAAACCAATCTCAACTCACTCCCGTCCCAAATATACCGCGAAACGGCGCCAGACCCAAGAATTACGACAGGAAGGCTGGCCGGCGAGGTGGGTTCGTCGAGATTTCCTCGTTGGAATTCACAATTGAGTGAGGTTTTCAACGAGTTCGATAGAGTCAGGGGTTTAAGAGAGGGTTTAATGGGTATTATGGGTTTGTCAAGTGAGGGAGTGAGAAAGTTGGTTTTGTGGGATTTCCATGGGAAGGGGAAGTACGGTGGAGGATTGGAAGCAGAAAAATTAAAGGAGAATTGCATGAGAACTGGACTATTAACTATACGTATGTATGCGTCTATATACTACTGTACTGTACATAGGTGTATGAATGGAAGTGATGTTTGGTACGGATGAGTTGAAGCTCAATCTGCCACTTTTAGCTTCTGGTTTTTATCGCGGAATTTTCAGTAGCTTTGAATACAAGGGTTTAGGGGGTTTTTTTTTTTTTTTGGTTGATCCGAAGAAACTAGGGTTTAGGCTTTGGTCGGGGAAACTGTAGCCACTTCGAAGAATAATTTTAACGATACGACGTCGTTGTAACATGGTAAAACTTGGGGGAGTCCGAATTTGTTCACCCTCAGTACCTAGGGGGTCTTTTCACTTGACCATATGGGTCCGTTTGAATGCGGGATAAGAATTTGGGGTATTAGTTATGAAAGGGGATAAAATAGTAGGGGTATTATGTAAGAAGAGTAGATCTACATTGATGTGACGGAGGAATTAAATAGTACTTGGTTTAGATGAGGGATAAAATGGGGAATAATATTGTTTTGTAATTTAAATGGAAGAGAGATTGGGTATTATCCGGGGGTATTATGTAATAACACCCCAGAACCCTCCTATAAATAATACCCTCTCCGAGGGTATTAGGGGATACAGTAGAATTCAGGGCTTAGCTAATACCCCCTCCATTTTACTTTCCAAACGAGGTCTTAAGATTGGGTCCATGGACTACAAAGGAGCTATCACAATCCCCCCTCACAATACTCCATCCAAACAGGCCCTATGGACTAAAATATATATTTTCTAGGATTTTTAGTCAAATTATTCTTCTCACATATATCAAGTACTAAAATACTATTTAGCATAAACAACTTCATTATTATCATTGGCCAAAAAAATATGGTGGAAACGCATCTTTATTGGGCAGTGGGGATAAATTACACATGAAATTTTGATAATTGGGAAAAAACAAATGAACGGTGCTACTGGTACAGCGGTTGCTGTACAGCAGCCGCGTACAGATCGCATTTGCGCCCGTCTCGGGTCCTGCAAAGATGATCGGAGCCGCTCATTTTGTTCAAAATACTTCGTTTAAGGTCCCTGTAAAAAACCACCTCAATCCAATATCGGGAGGGGTGTTTACGAATCATCCAACTTTGCTTCAAAATTTAACCTAAGTTTTGAAGCAAAATTGGATGATTCGTAAACACTCTTCCCGATATCGGATTGAGTTGATTTTTTACAAGGACCTTAAACGAAGTATTTTGAACAAAATGAGCGGCTCCGATTATCTTTGCAGGACCCGAGACGGGCGCAAATGGGATCTGTACGCGGCTGCTGTACGTCAGCCGCTGTACCAGTAGCATTTCTGAAAAAAAATATCTATTAAGCATTCGTAGTTAATCAATTTAGAGAAAACAAAAAAAAGGATTCTTAACTAATCCAATTCTGAAAGTGAGATAACGTAAATGTCCCTAATTATGCCTAAAATGCTACACATATGTCAGAAATATTATAATTCTAATGGTTTTATTTAGAGGTTTGAATGTCATATTGGGGCTTTTAAATTCAAAAAACAATTGGTGCTTTCAGGGTCTTGCGATTGTTGTTATATAATTAGTAAACAGCATCCGACTAAACACAATCCTACTAAGTAGCAAGCAATAGAAGTTCACAATTAAATTTTGAACATGTTTTTTTTTTTTAATTGTATGAATCAAAATAAAATTTTAAGATAAGACTATTGGTACGGATTTTGATAGTGTAAATATATATGTGAGGAAAGTTCAAGGTTTCATGCTTATTTCTGTCTCTCCCAAATTTTTCTGGGGGATGGATTAGACTGAACACTCTAGTTTTGTCGGCTTGCTGCCTCCTAATATCGGCCGATTATTTGCAACCATAGATTTTCTATATGTAGTTTGTTTTAAGCTTAATTCACAAATCTTATAACAATTTGCTATACACACCTTAACAAATATTCATGAACTTCCAAAAATACCCTTCCCACCGCACCAGTCATCTTCCTCCTCCTCCTCCCCTTCCCCCTTCTCTCTCTCACCTCGTTCTGTCTTCTCAAAATATCGATGAACCCAGCTGTTTTGGTTGCTGGCCACCGTCCCTCAACCTCCTGGTTCTCCCTTTCTCTCCGACAACAGCAAAGAATAATTAGATCGTTTTTCAATTGATAGCTGAGGAATAAGATCTTGTAAAAAAACGAGATAGAAGTTCTGAAAGTACGTAATAACCTATTGGGCTCTCTAACCTTGGTAGAAAGTCCAACAGTCGTTTGGGCTTCAGCATTGAAAATCCTCCCTACGTCCACTGTGAGTCCTCCACCCAAGAACTATAAGTTTCCATAATCCTTCAAAACGGCTTTTCGCTCTCTGCTCTTAATTCTCGCTCTACCTTCGCCCTCACAATCCTCGCACCAACTAATTTTTGTTGTTTGAGAGATATTTAAAAGACGCTTTCATGCTCACCACCGCACTTTCGCACCCGCATTACATGACTTAGCCAAAGAGGCTAGTGGGTCCCTTGATCAGCTGATTGCTCAACCAACTCTTTACACCTATTAACTGAACGTCACCGGATTGCGCCAACCTTGAGGATTGAATTTGCGCATTATGCTTCCCATATTCCCCATGCGGATTTGAATTACCAACCGTACTCCTTGCCCTTGACCTTTCTTTTCGTACTTTTACGAACAACATATTACAAATCTTTCTCTTCGTACTTTTACGAACAACATACAACAGTGTCGGTGAAGTCTCATCTCCGTCTCTATCATGACTCAAATGCAAGGAGAAAATAAAAATAGCGGACAACGTGGCATGTATAGAAAAAGCATTCTAAAAAGAGTAATCAGTTTCGGAAGATATTGGTAACTTTTGTGTACTCTCCGATGAAATGTATGATATTATTGATCCCTTCACCATAAGGATTTCGAACATTATTGCAAATGCACTCTCATTTAATGCCAAAGAGATGAAGGGAATTCTTAAACATTTTAAAGCTTTTTAATAACAATCATTTTGTTTTCTGATTTGAATTGCAAAATTAAATAAACAGAAAGAGACGAAGAGACGGAGGAAGTAATTGTCTAGATATTTCATGTGGGAGGCAGGGCTCAGAGATGGAAGTAGCTTCGTCGTATGGCCCCCCGCTAAGTTTCGGTTTCTTTTTTTCAAATTTCAATATAAATATTAGTTTTTTTTTTATTTAAAAAACTCTTAGATATTGTGTTTTATATGGATGCTTTGAGAAGGTGTCCGTTTGGGGTTCCAAAATCCGGATCCGGAGAAAAATGCGCTTCCTTGGAAGTAATTATTTTAAATCCGCATCGTTAAAAACACTCTTGGACGGCATGCCCTACAGCCTTGTAATGCATTACACTACAGGGGTTTTTGATTCACCCAAAATCCAATCCCTCTCTCTTGCACAGTCCCGTCTCCCACAAGCTTCAACTATTAGTTTCATTTTTCTTTTTATCTTTCTCCACTCATTACCTAAAAATCTCCCCCCAAAATTCAAACTAAACAAACTATTAGATTCTCAAAACTTGAAATTTCACAATTTTGTTGTTCATAATTTGACCCCCGCGTTTACGAAATCCAGGTTCCGTCTCTAACAGGACTTCTCTATATGATTTGATTGGTTTAAATTATTTTTACGTATTCCAGCTGGATTTGTTAGTGCTAATCTTGGAGGGTTAGAAAGAAATTAATCGTGGGACACATGGCAGAAAAATATGAAGAGGCGGCTGCATCCCTCCTTTTTACCACGTTGGGAGACAGAGCATTGACCACTAAAACAACCTGTTTTCCTGTTCCACATCCACATGTACTAATTTCAACGTTAACTTTTCGACTTCCCTTAGGAAACACCACGCGTTTCCACACTCCTTCTCCTCTCCTTCTTCAACTGGGATTTCCAGTTCCCCTATATATATATATATGTGTGTGTATATGCATGAAAATATAGAGTTTACAAAGTTAGAGAGAGAGAGAGAGAGAGAGAGAGAGAGAGAGAGAGTATTCGGAAACTATCCCAATTTCTAAAATTCCATCTTTGTCTTGTCTAGTTCTTTCATCGATTCATCTCCCCTGTTCCAAGAAAGGAAAAAAATACCCAAAGTACTCAAAAAAAGAACTCATCAAGATTAAGCCGATGGACGAGATTCAAATAGCCAAATCAAAGGCTGAAATCCTCGACAAACTCACAAACTCCAGTAACTACCCTGGCAACCCTACCGGAAGGGTCTCGGCGAAGCTCGGCGGTGAGGAGGTAGACTGGGACAGGATAAGCGGTGTCACGGCGGAGCTGGCCTGGTGGCGGGCATGGGCCACCAACCGGGACTTCCGGACGGTGTTGGAGGAGACCGAGCTGAGGGTGACGGTGGAGCTGGCCAGGATTTTGGAGCCCACGTTGGACCCGGTGCTTAAAGGGCTGAGGGAGGTGGTGGTGGAGGAAGAGGAGGAAGGTGGTCTTTGTGGGGTTTGTCAGGAAGAGATGGAGGTTGGTGAGGATGTTAGGGCTATGGGGTGTATGCATAAGTTTCACGTATTTTGTATTTACAAGTGGCTTAAGCACAAGAATGCGTGTCCTCTGTGTAGGTACTCTGGTGTCACCGACCAATAAAAACAGATACAGAAAACATCTCTCCTCTTTTTGTCGGTTTTTATTTGAACTTGTTATAGGATGGGATACGTATAGTCGATTCATATTTGAATTATTTTTGTAGTTGGTGATACTTTGGTTATGTCCAATATCTAACTTGGGTCATGCATGCACCTACAAAAGTGAATTCCAAGAAGCAGAGTTCAACAATACAATCGACAGGTGGTGATCACTAGATCGGTTCTTATTTGAATCTGTGAAGTTCTTAGTTGCTGGTGATGGCTCGGTTGTGTCCCATTTGTTTTTATCATGTTCGTGCCATGCATGCACCTACAAAGTTGATATGAAGCGCATACGGAGAGTTTAACAATTGTACTCGATTAATTTTCTTGATGATTCTCTAGGGCTTTGTTTTGGATGTTAATTCCAGATACTTTATGTAATTAAGTAGGAATTTAACTTTATAACAACTAATGACAGTACATTGTGTTATTAATTCGTTATTATTTCCACGATTTTTTTGAAGTTCAGTATTCATAAAACTTGCACAAGAGTGGCATGGTTGTTATCACTGAATCGATCTTTGAAAGGTTTCCATGCTCGTTTTCTGGGGTTTTATTTGTTGATCAGCAAGCAGCGCAGTTTGTTGAGTCACAAAATTCATCATCAGGTAAAGTTTTACAGAAACTTTCGACGATTCTTTCACCCAATCCACATTTTGCGGGATACACAATAAAGATCACCCGATCAGACACGATATCCGTTGCAGCCAAGCACCAGAAATAGGACACGGGAGTCACAGACACATTTGAAAAACATGTAGACCCATAGGATTTTAGAAACTGCTTATCCTCCATAAATCCCGTCAATGATCCGGCCTATAAGTAGTATTAAGTACACGTTTACAAGCCTGTAGAACTTCAATAAAATTTCCAGAACCATAAGGAGCACGTTACAACAGTTACCTTTGTTTCACTGTTCTACTACAGGACAGAAGCACCACTCAACGATAAAAATGAGCACATCAAAGTGTTTTACTACAAGAATGAAACGAATTATGTACATCATCTACAAACATGTAGGCACCGGAGGGGAATCTGAAACATCTATGGTGCTACTTACAATGGTCCCACTTGCTTTACAGCTGAAGAATCATAAAACACAGCATTTTGAAATTTACAGCCGAAGAATGTCTTTTATGACATACACTCGGGTCTCAGTTCCCTCTCTCTTTCTCCCTCGGAGATAATCTTCAGAAGACCCTTTTGAACTTCCCCATCTACAGCTTTCTTAATCCTCAGAAGAACAAGTTTCATCCTCGCTGAAACTAGATGGTAACTCCACTGTCGATCTAAAGTTTATACCAAAATGTCAGCAAAGCAAGTGGATTAAAATCACAACAGAACCAGAATGTCAGCAAAGCACTCACACTGTTCTCATACTTTACGGTTTGATGGGATCGTGGATTTGTGAGGATATTCGTTCAAGGAAAGAAGGATAAGTAAGATAAATAGCTAATACAAGTACAAAAATATGTCATGCCCTTGAAATTTTTTGCACCTGTTCTTTTATGTCCATCAGTTTCACCTTGATACTGAATAACAATCTGAATTCCGAGTTTGATGATTGTTATCAGGTATACATACATGCATAGAGACCATAAGTGGAGATAATTAGGTGAAAGCGTCTTTTTGCTAAAAATAGGCTTAGATTTGTAAAAAATCATGGGTACAGAGTGACACAAATGTAAGCAATAAGATCTCCCAAAACAAGAAAAAATTTCTGAAAGTAATAACCTTTTTATCTGATTTGTCCATTGTGGTGCCCCAGACATTGATCTTTTCCTTGCATGCAGCTGCTGTGGAAACTCACTCCGATCCCTATTGGCAGCCTTCAAGTATCAAAGAACAATATGGGATCAAAATCAAGATGCACAGCTAAAAATCCATGAACGAAAAACGGATCAAAAACTGACTCACCCTAGTTTCGTTTGTTGGACGAATCATTGCACTGGCTGAGTTGCAATGCTCGTTAAAAGTTCTCCTCTCTCCGTAGTACTTATCATCCTAGTCAAACGAAGAATATGATTTCACAGTCGGAGCTCCAATTATAATACAGATTAGCAAAAGACATATAGTTCAGATAAAGACCTTAGCCATCTTTCCAGAGAGCTGTCTATCCTCCATAAGAGTAGATGCGCCGGGCTTGAGGGCTATGCTAGGATATTTGGATTCACAGTGTTCTCTATGGACGTCCTCAGGGCTTACATAATAAGAGTTATGCGACCAAGGCATCTTTTCTCCACCAGTAACTTGAAGGCCAGAGGGACCTCGATTGTGGCTAGAAACAGAAGCTATTCTCCTCCTTCCTTCACTGCCACGTTTAGAAGTTTTACTTCCATATCCAGACATTTCACCAGCAGAACCTTCATCTGGTTCTATTGATAATTTCCGTCCAGGAAAAGGATTACTATTGTTTCGTTCATATGGCCCACGCATAATTTTGAAGCTAGCTCCATCCAACTCTGAGTTGGGTGAGGTCATCTTGGAATCTTTTACTTCATACCTCTTTGAAGGCATAAAAATGGAACAATAAAACTTCTCAAATCTTAAATGGCATTGGACAGATAAGGGAGACGAGATACAACGATCATACAGAAGCGACAGCATTTTTAAGTTTGTGAGTGAGACAACTTAACAGGAAATCCAACAAAATTCAAAAGATCAAGAATTATAAGCAACCAACCCAAGGAAAAAGTAAAGAAAAAAAAACTAATAGTCGTTTGCTTCTATCAACAACAAAGGAGCACCAAGGGCAGCAATTCCAGCAAAGCTAGGCCCGGTTAAAGGGTTGCCGAGGCCAGTCCAAAGTTCACTACAATTATAAGCAATAAGCAAGGAAAACCAGTAGAGTTGTCAAACCTCCCTAATTTCTACTCCCAATGATGTGCGGAATCAAATAAGCCCATTGTGTGTTTCTCCTTTCTTTTCTCCTGAATCATGGTTAGAATTTCATATAGAAAGTTTTGAAGACATTCAAATCAGGTCAACAAGATACAAGGTTGGCTTGACCCCAGATTCAAGTTGAATTGTAGAGGAATAATAACTTTACTAGGTAAAAAGGTTAACTACATAAAGATGGGAATCAGTACGTAAACATAAAGAGGCTGACCCAGCGCAGGACTTGGAAAATAAAATGCATGAATTTTCCCTTTGTAGATCATTGTTGATGGCACAAGATGCGAAGAAAAAGTAATATCAGTTATTTTGACCAAGAGAGAAGACACATATTTTTACAGCTTCCGCTTACCATGCCAAAATTAGGTTGGTTGCAGATTCTAGGAGAATCTGGGGAGTGGGAAAGGTCTGCACCACCAAGGTCAGAAGCTTCTGCCAAAGAGTTGACAAGGACACATGTAAGATGATAAAAACAGCCATGTTAAATTCATAGAACATCTAACTTGTAGAACTAGGAGGACGTCTGTATATTGGAAAGGGTTAGCATAAGCAAGAACAAGAAAGAAGCAACTTTAAAAGTATTAAGTACAAAGGTTGTACACCAGCAAATAAAATTCCCGTAGTTCAGCCAATAATAAATTCATAATAATAACAATGAAAATGGTTAAATATAAAGCAAATAAACAGAGAATGTAAAGCGTCGCTCAGCACTTTGATCTCTGAGAACGGGACTCTATATTTCAAAAGCAAGTTCCAGAGGTTATGCTGAAACCATGGTATACACTCTCACAACTCCACTAAGATCTACCCCAAGAGCAACGGGTAGGCAGGCCAACTGCAAAAGCATCAAACAAGGTCGTGTTGAATGGTATAAAGAAGTGCCTAAGAAAGCTAAAGGAAAGTGGGTGGAAGAACTACCAAGTGTAGAGGGCGTACAAGACCACTACAGCGTGCAACAGGGGATACCCCAATGCCTTGGCCTACGGAATAGATGTCGTCATAACTCTGAATATTGGCCTGCCTACTATCCGAACGGAAGAACTCGACGAAGAACATAATCCACAAGTGTTGGAAAAGGACCAGGACTTCAACCTGGCGGGAGAAAAGGGAAATCACTCCTAGCATCTTCCGAAGCAACCAACTTGCCCAGAGTTAAAATCAGGACCTCTGCCCTCATGAATACTTACTTGGAGAGTTGGTTGCCAGCAAGGATGATGAGGAACACTAAGGTTCCTAGATAAGGAAAACCCGGCCCTAAGGGAAGGGTTGTACAAGGTTACAACCGAAGCATACCACTCAGAAGACTTGCAGGGAAATAAGTTATACTACGGTAATGGAGCATGGCAAATACCAGAAAATCATATAATTAAATTGGTTTAGGTAGTTAGCAGTAGCTAGAATTGGAAGAAATAAATTGATGCAAAGTTTGCTTTAGTGGAATAAAAAGTAGTGTTCATTATTCATTCATGTTGCACTACTACTTTTTAGAGAAGAGTTTTCCTTCTTTTGTATCAATGACAGCCCTGATGACGGCCGAAGTATTTTTGCTTGTTCTCCTAGTCCAGCTAGGTTGGACCAGACTATATTTGGGGATTGGAGTAAATCCCACATGGCATAGGTATCTTGGAAGCCAAGTAAAGATAGCTCTATAAGGCAGATCATCTTTCAGCCAAAGGTAAGCACTCAGATTCACAGAAAGTCAAAGTCCCTCTCTGGTTCTCCTTCTCTCTCATCAGTCTCTGACTTAAGCATCAAGGGTTATCCGACTGCATTTGTTCTCGCCAGAACCCTACTCACCACAACTCGAAGAGCTTTGTTTTCCTAAGGTTAATACCTACCCCACCACACCAAAAAACATACGAACATGTACAATCTAGAAAGCTAAAACTAAACGCTCTATCACTAAGCACCAAAACCTATTATGAATGGTCCAGTTCCGGTGTATGGAACTGAATATAATCTCTTTTTTTTTTTTTTGATCGGCAACTGAATATAGTCCTTGCCATAACACACAAAACAACACATATATTTACGTCTTTTTTTTGGTTTATTTTTATTGGAATGTAACAATGCTTATTTACCATTGACTGGATCCCTCATTGAGGACTCAAATGCACCAGGAGGAAGCAGGTCAAATACAACACCAAGTGGCGGACCATCATCTCGATAATGCCTCCCCAGTTGCCTCTTAACAGCGGTAATAGCAACATTTTCAACCTGACCCTTCACTTTTAAATATCCTGACGGCCCAATTCTGGTTCTTATGCCCATCGAATTTAGTGGCGCAAAGTTGACATTCGGTGGAAGGTGTCTTGAAGTTGCTATATCCAAAGGATCCTCTTTTTGATTACGAAATTTATGTTGTAAAGGCAAGCTGCTTCCCGAAGATGTATCACTGTTGTCTCCATCGTGAGGACGCCCATGCTCATAGGCAAGGCCAGGAGCTGAAAAATCTTGGCCAAGAAACCTTCTACTTTCGACCTCTCTAGGTTCAAAATCCTTGTTATCCCCTTGTTTGGTGCTGCCACATGAATCCTGCCTATGTCCACTGACATGGTCTTGTACAATGATACTTGAACGATCTTGTCTTCCAGTTGCAGCTGTTTCACCATCCTGTTTCTTGTCCTTCAACCTTCTGTGGCAAAACCACCCAGAAACTTGCTTTTCTGACAGCCCTACTGACTCTGCAATTTGTGATTTCAATTCCTCCGAGGGATATTTGTATTCTGCAGAAAAGTAAGCATTTTTTCTTATAACCTTTCAGGTAAGATCACAAATTGTGTCGCATTATACAGCAAGATGAGATATGGCGATAAGAGCACACATACCAATGTAAAATTTCTCTAAAGCCTCAACCTGAGATGGTGTCTTGAACCTTCTTTTCTTGCTTTTCTCTGGAAGGGCTTTGTTGTCTTCAGAATGCACTTCAGATGACTCTAAAATATTAATAACAGCACATATGTTATAGTTAGTATCATACAATGCCACCAGCCACCACAAATTCTCACCAGCTGCACAACAAATTGCACCTGAATGACATTTCATATAGCTAAACTAGGTCACCCACTTGGCACCTCTTTTTTAATTATATTTGCTCTACATACCAAGGGAAAACAAACTGTGTATGACTGGAAGAGCTTTACGTTATTCAGAATGCATAATGTACTTCAAATGACTAGGAACATCGAGGGAAAGAGACACGTAACAATGCGTTCCAGAACCAACAACTATGGAAAGAACTTTTTCACATATATAACTTCTTATTCCTTGATCCAACACCTACTCATAAGGCCTACCACATACATTCCGCTATTTCACCTTTTACTGATGCCAAATCAACGCCTCCTCATTGTCCTCAATCTTATTCTACAGAATCTACACCTACAAATGACATGGTTTACAAATATGTTTACCTATCTCATACTCATAAGTCGAGAAATATAATCTCTGTCACTAGTGTAGTACATAAGCCACCAAAAGTGTACAGTCAGTCACTCAGAGTATTTACTCAATTTTTCGTTCAGCTGACCACTTTTCTAGTTTTCTTCTTTACAGCAACATGATGATGGAAACTATACCTCGGCCACATAGAAGACCAAACTCGGTTCAACCACATTCCGGAATTCGGATCATTAAAAAAGGATACAAACTCTGGAATGCTTGACAGAAACACAGGAAACATTTTTGCTGCCACAAATATAGTAGAACCGATTCATTTGTCCAGCGAAAAAAAATTGACAAACCCGAGTGGCAAAACCAAAGTAATGCAACTATTTGAAAGCTAAGATATGGGAAGAAAAAACACAAATGTTGTCTTCGTTTCAGTGCCAAAAACCCAAGCCAGGCAAATTGCAATAGGAAAACAGATCAGTCAGATACATCAAACAACATCACTAATAGTCTACTACAGGTACAAACACAACGGAATTGCAAACTGAATTGATTTTCACACTCCCCTTTTAGAGTGCGGTTAGTAATTGGAGGGCGAAAATCACCGGCCCAATTGTGAACTGTATACAGGAAAACCATAACCAGAAATAACCCCCAAAACCCTAATTCAAACAGATCCCTTTCGAAATTTCCCCCACAACCCTAATTAAATTTTCTAGGGAAAACAACTTACAATCAACAAACTGGGAAATATTCATATTGCTTGCCATGATAGGCTTTCAATTCAATTAAAAATCGTTGGCGATGATGAAAGTCGTCTATACCTTCCATTGTACAAAGATTTCTTGGGGGTTTTTCCCCCCTCTTCCTGTTCTTCTTGTAGTTGTGGGTTCCTCCTCAATTGACTCAACAAGCCAAACCCACTAGGCGGAGAACGCAAGAATGGCCGGGCCTCCTCCTAAAGGGAAAGATGATGAGAGAGAAGAGGCATAGTGTATTTTGTCGATACATATCTGCAATTGCACACGATTAAGGAGGGAGGGAGGGAGAGAGAGAGAGAGAATTGCTTTTTGTTTATGGGGGAGATTGCTTTCTTCATTAGTTTTCTTTCCTCTCTGTGAATCCAACAGTTTTCACTAATGACAGTTTTGGCTCTGTGTTGTTTAAGCTATTTCAAAAACAAGGTATACCTATTTTGAGCGTTGAACAGGTGTATTTCGGTGTGGAAACAGTCACAATTGTCCTGTCTATAGGGCTGCCCTTGGTTTATGTAAATCCAACTTCTGGGTTTTTCTCTCCTTGTTAGTATTTGGAGGAGAGAGACAGAGAGGGAGAGGGAGAGAGAGAGAGAGAGAGAGAGAGAGAGATTCCTGCCAAATGGGCACGCATTGGACTGGATTTGACCTTAGGGTTGACCCGATATATCATGCAATTTTATCTTCTTTTGTTAAGCAATAAAGTGAAGAAGAAAAAAAAAGAGAGTAAAGTTTAACCAGTTGCTATTAGAGAATAAAATTTCGGAATTGTCTTTCACACTTCCATATGTCATAGCCCTTCTCTTCTTTAAACAAAATTTTCATGAGTAGGAATTAGTAAATTCAAGAGGAATATTACATAAAATAAGAAAAAAATCTGCAATATTTTTGTACAAAATAGGAGTGTCAATTGTGGAAAGTATTTTCTCAAAAGAATTAGTACTTTATATGCTTATGTATGGAGGAGATATTATATGACATCACTCAGAACCAATGACTTTCTAGTTGTGAATATTCTTTGTAACTGTTCAAACTCAAATTTAAAATAAACGGATAACTATGTTTGTTTGTCACGAAAAGACACATTTTTGGGTTTGACTCAAGAAAAAAATGATTTGCGAAGTCTAATTGATAGTGTCAATTTGCTATGCTAGAGCAATGTTGCTCCAATGGTGCATGTGCTATTTCTCTCTATCTTTTCATAAAATGTGGAATTGCTACTTGTGAATTCCATGATGAAAGAGGTAGAATAAAATTGTAGCAACAGCTCTACACCGTGCTATATAATTATATTCGACACAAAAAAATCAAAATTTTATTTTTCGGTCAATCGGAAATTTATTTGACACAACATATGGCTATAGGTAAATATAACATTTGTTTATCCCACCACTGGAGACGAAAATTTGGAACTCCATGCTATACATAGATAATAATAGCATCGTATCACCAAGTTATTTATAGTTGCCAAGTGACAAATTGTTAGCATACGTCCATTGTCCTCCCATTTATACGATCCAACCCGCACTTAACTTCGCTAATTTACCTGACTTTTTCGTCTTCCTTTTTTTTTTACCCTTACCACCGTACACACAAGATGCAAACGTAGCATTACTGGAGAAAATCTTTTTAACGGCAGAGTTGTGAATACTAGTTGTTTACGGAGTCAGTCGTAACCTTTCAAAAGTGTTTTGGACGGTCTGGATTTTAACAAAACTTTTTTTTGGGAAAAAGTTAAGAAAAAGTTACTTTTTTCCAAAAAAGTTTCCGGACCAGAACACTTTTGGACGGTCGCGATTGGTTGGTGCCATAAACAACTTGTTCAATACGTTTCTCTCAGCATTACTATATTACACAGTAAAAACATCACACCACAAGTAGCACAATTTCGTGGAGTAAGGTCACCAACAAAAGCATGCAGGTAATCTCACTACAAATGCGAAGTCCTAAACAAACTCAGAATCTTAACGCTGTGAATTTCCCGAGAAACAAAATCCGAGCGCTCTTTTTGTACTTATAGATACCAAAGGGAAAATAATGTAGCTCTAAATCAAAACTCTGTTACAACAGCATTGGGGCTGTAGGCCATGTCAGAAAATGACCAGGCTGCAAGGCTTTTCGGTCCCCCAAGAAAACAACTGTATTTCGTAATCAAAGTGGGCACTGGTTTACCATTTTGAGGGTTACGTCACTCCACTTTCTTGCTCGATGTGGCATCATCGTCTTCAGACGTGGCAGTCTTAGACTCGTCAAAAGCCAACAACTACAAATGATAACCACAAGCAATCAGCAAAGAATTCAACCAAGTATCAAGCACACAAGCATAAGATTAACAGTTTAATTGCTAAACCTCTGAACAAGTTTCAGCACACCGTACTAGTCTAACTTTCAGCTGTATTGCATCTCTGCACTACTTGGATTATTCCGGTATGAGGAACAAACGTGGGAACACGGTACACAGGTATGGCATCTACAATGCAGGACGATAGTAGGCTTGTATACCCAAATAGAGTCGAGTATTTTTCAATTCAATTGTGTAAAAACACATTTCTAGGAACATGGGCCCTTTTTTCTCAAAAAATTTACACCTGCAAAGCTCTACTGCAAAGTTTTGGGGTCACTTCAAACTGCTAAATTCAATACACCGTAGCTCAGAATACAACATAGGTTCCAAAAATGCAAAATGCAAATGGCTAAGGGCATTCATGTAATTATGGGTAACACCGCAACAGACAGCTTTAGTCCTAAGTGCTTGAGGTTGGCCAGATGATCCCTTTTTTACTGTTGGTAATTCATTGTTTATGAACCTATCCCCCACCTATATTTAGGCTTCAGACGAGCTGTGATGAGACACAAAAAATAGTATATCCAGTCTCCGCTTCATATAATCAATGTTATTTTGTGCTATACCGTAGGAGATCGACTTCGTTTTATATAACAAGACTTGAATCCTCATGCACATTTACTTGGGACATGCGTCCACCCAACCCTTTTCATTCACGACATTTTTTCTTCTAAAGAATAATATAAACATTAAGAGGCACTCATTTTGCATAACTGCTATTTAACTAAAAAAACTTAGATATGTTACACACTGGAGATTTGTTGGTAACATAAACGTATATGATATTTCCGAGCTCGTACTTGAAGTTCAATTTGGTACTTAACAGGAATCTGATATTTCCGAGCTTGTACTTGAATTTCAACTTTGTACTGAACAGGAAAGAGCGAGACACAAGAGGCAAGGGGAACTCTAGACTACGCTTGGTAATTCTGAATAATGTCCTTGCAATACATACGTGCAGGTTAATTTAGTGATTCCAAAGCAGGATTTTTCTCTGACAACTAAGAACAATGACGACAGAAAATAACAATATGAACGCTTATGGACAAACCTGTTTGACATCTCCATTCCATATGCAATGAACTGCCAAAAATCCAATAACAGCTGGTACTATGTATAGCAGAGCAGGCTGAAAGTGAGATGGAAGTATATATAAGACGGAAGAACGATTACCAGGAGAGAAAGAAACAACAATGAAGAAAAGAAAAACAAAACTTTCACGGCATAGGGAAATATACCAATAAAATTACAGCAAAAAGACAACACGCACCTGTGCAGCTTGAAACCAATTCATGACAATGATAGTAAGGACCACACCAACAGCATATCCCAGAAAAGCACTATTGAAATACTGGCTCTTTTTCCCCCTGGACACATCAAAACGCAATGCCAATGCTACAAAAATGCCTGAAGGAAACAAGGGTGTCAAGACACATAGAAGACTAGTGTAAATATTAAAGGCTTAAAAAACAATATTTTATCAAATACTACAGATATTAGCAAGTGATTTAATCATAAGTAAACTAGCTTCCTGTGAAAGTAGTGCGTAGAAGCAATCAGAAGTACAAAAAACGCAAAGAAAAATTTGGGGCATGCTCGCTCATGTATGGAAAGAAGTATATTGCCACCTAGTTATGTTTACTTTCACTGCAATCAACCGACGTGTCATAGGAAAAGCATTCATCAGACTCATGCATAACAAAATCAACACCTAAAGGCAACACACGCAAAACAAGGACCTAAAGCTCCGACTTTCTTCCTAATTGGACATGTGTCAATACACTAGCAGTCCGCGCTCTATCTTTTTGTCTCCTTGTAATTGTAGCCACATAACAATATGATAATGAGAGAGAGAGAGAGAGAGAGAGAGAGAGAGAGAGAGAGAGAGACCACAAAGAGGGGGGGAGCTCATGAAAATCTTTATGCATTTTAAATCAAATTATTGTGCTCATAATTCAACATATAATTACACGTTCTCAACCTGCCTACAGCAATAATGTGAGCCTCAAGAAAGTGTACTCAAAGAAACTTGGTTCACCAAAGGTTGTAACTCCAAGCACATGTTGCACACATCTTGAAAACCCTGATACCCCTATACAGTATCCAGATTGACAGGGTCACCCAAGCTTTTTAAAATAAATGCAAGATAAGTTACAACAAAAGGTGCCCAGTCAATTGACACAAGCCTGAGACCAAACTCTCACAATATATCAAGAAGCAGAAACAGAAACGCTAAACATGAGCAAATTTAGGGAAAAGGATTTTAAACCCAACTTTAAGTTTCAACAAAAACCTGGAATCACTATATCTCCCAGTCCAAGCATCGAAAACGGACGCGCAGAATCAGCCGTTGGGAATAAAAGCTGCAAAGAATAACGAATTATCGCAATTAATACACTGAAGTATAACAAAACTTCGTGATTTCAAAAATAACTTCAAAGCACAGAATATTCTCATCAACTGACAAACTCACCTTTATAGGAGCATCAAAAGATTTTGCGACACTAACCATCACAGGGGTAAAGAAAACCCAAAAGATATCATACACAAAAAGCCCACACTGCAGGTTTTTTAGCACAAAGCAAAAATTAGACAAAAGAGGAACCACTAAGTGAGTAAACTATACTGAAGGAGAATAGGGAGAAAGAGGTTGAACAAAAGCAGCACCAGAGAACCCTACAAACTCTAAACAATAACATTTGTAAGGTTACCATCTCAAGAGTTTTTTTGCTAGTACACAGAGTATCTTTTCATGTAAAACCTCTACCTCCAGCTAAGACCAAAAGATAGAGCGGAAAATAAACAAATAGCATTTGGAAATGAAAATAGGGAGGAAACTCTTTAGAAATGCATTACTAAAAGACAAAAACCATCCAGGGACTGTTTTGCAGGGCAGCCAGGGTTGGGGACAAATTCTGTCACATACAATGTAATCCAATATGTACGATCTACCGCCACAAGTGCAGGAAACAGAAAGGAATCACTAAAGTAGAAAAGGCAGCATGAAAACTTAGAATAATTCATCTTCTGCTTTTCATAAAATTATTGTAGAGCAAAGTCAAAGACACGTATAGTAGGCTCTTATAAAAACTGATATTCAATTGCAGTCAGTATTTCTTATGACTATGAGCAACAAATGAATTATCTCAATGAAAGTGCTGCTATGCACATGCCATGTGGAAGGCCCCATTAGCCTCTAAGGACATAAAATTTTCAAGTATACTAATCTGAATCTGAGATGGCAAAACAGGATATGGAACCTATGCTTTTGAAACTTGGTGGTATTTTGTGTTTGTCTTTGTATTCTTCATGTGTACCTACCTCAAGTTAGGCTCTCAACATTATTATCTTCCCACCCAATAAAAGAAAATTTCTGTGTACCTAGAGTAATCCAACCATCCTAATGTAGAGCTTAAACCGTCATGATCAAAGAGAACACATAAGTACCTTCGAAAGGAAGAAAGAAACGAAAGGAAAAAGAACAAAAGAAAAGGCAAAGGCAAAGTATAAGAATAAACTAAAGCTTTTCCAGATACATGTTGGTACAGTTATACTCCGAACATAGTCAGCAGTTAAGTGTATGAAGCTTAAGTGGGCTTATTCACTTGCAGAATTTCCATATAACCACACTTTTACTCGTCAAACTACAAGTTGAAAGAGTAGGGTAAAAAGGTTATTTAATCAACTAGTTTCACTTTGGATGATTTTGAAGTTTTAAGGTCGCTGGCGGACTACGAGGCTAAATATAAAGAAAAAGTTGTCTCTGGACATCCTACGAGAAAATTAACTAACTAGATATTTCCTACTTCTTACAAGTAGGATGGCGCCAGTCTTAAACGATCCAAGTGACAGCATTTCAATTCCCTGCAAATTCATAAAAAGTAGAAAATGAAGCTAACCAATTTAAAGTTTCAACGTATTATTTTGGATCAACATATTCTCAGAAAAAGAGAGGAGACAAAAAGAGATACGTGTAAAAACTTGAAGAAGACATCAAAGAAATTTAAAATGGCAATATGCAAAATACAAAAACAACATGCATAATTACAAGATCTAATTACAAAATCCAAACAAAAAAGGACACACAGAATTAACTAACAAGACAACAAATCCTGTATGTGACTACAAACCCTTTGTCATTCACTATTTGTTTAAGAAAAAATCAAGAACTGCAAGGGCAGAAAAATCTCATTATAACAAGGAACAGCAATAAGTTTCCTCCATAACTAGGGATTTAGGTGGGTTTTAAGCCCATAGCAGCCTTTTCAGTTAGAAAGAAAAGCATTACCATATATGTTTCCCGTTTTTCATTTCCTGATAAGTGCAAAACAACAGAGGATTGAGGTAAAATCTAACACAACATCCAGAAAATGCAATGTAGGACCAGGGGCGGCTCTAAGATTTTAGTTAAGCAGTGAAAAAACAACTGTACGCAATTTTTCGTGACACAAAACTCTACGTATAAGGCTTTTACCTAATTTTTCGAGACACAACATCCAGAAGGTTTTTATTTTCGTTAAAAACTTATCGGGCCTAATTTATTTTATTTTTGTTGAACTATACCTTCTACTTACACACAAATTCATGTAAATTTTCATCTACTTAGACTTCACACAAATGATCCAGTGCAAGACAATACAATAACAAAATCAAGTTATACATCAAAAAATACAAAATTTTAGTGTATTTTTCTAATCCAGGGGCTTCACTTGAACCCCGTAAATACCCAATAGAGCCACCCCTGTCTAGGACTGCCACTGAAAAGTAAGGACACCATATACAAATAACAGACATACAACAAGTGCTAACGCTTTCGAACCTGCACGCAGAATGCGAGGCCCAACACATTGTTAGCTAGCCAATGCTTCTGTGAAGCATACCACGCACAGAAAAAGGTTCCAGGTATTCCTGCGATGATCTGAGACCTTGTGAACTCAACCTCCAAAGCTGTGGAAGAAAAGCGTGAAAAAAAAATTATACATATTCTACTTATTGCATGCAAGATACTGCCAACTGCAGTACTGCACCATCATAAAGCAAAGAAAAGAAAAAATCTAAGAGAGATTGTGTATTGAATATTAATTATGAAGCGCAGACCCACCTAAATGGGCGCCAGGTCTCATATCAAACATGGATAGAAAACTGACATGTCTGGATATGAATCAAACATGCCACATGGAGTGTCCTAATGGTTCATCACACAAAAAGACATTTTCACCCTTCACTCTCCACCTTTCACCAGCTTCAATAAGTTGCTTTACGATTAGCGAGCCCTTTCCCATTGACCAAACCAATCACAAAAATTTGATATACTAAACTCGAATTGACTCATGCCTATGTGAATGAAGGCTTAGAGCACAGTCCCACCATGACCAAGATTTATGGACTCTAAGATGGAATAAAAAAAAACTTCCATACATTCTTTGGTCAGTGTTAATGTGGACTGACAGAAATCACTCTGCAGTAACAAAAGCATCCATCAGCTGAATTAAGTATCAATGTAGAAGGTGCTAGTGCTGAGAAAACAACATTGCACATGACGAGCAGAATAGGATCTCCAGGAAAAAAATAGGAGAAAAACATTTAATATAAACAAAAGGAAGGAAAACGAGGAGGCCACATACAACGGAAATATGGGAAATGCCAGACTATTAGGTCCTCATTCCAATGATTTGGCAAAAAACGTCTGATTGCAGGTAATAGTGTCGCCCTGTAAAATTGACATAAAAAAAGAAGAAGAAGAAGAAGTTAACAAAGCAGACAAACACATTGCAGAAAACTTGCAACAAATAATAGATAGTAGAATGGCCCATACGGGAAGAACATACGAAAGAGCGACGATCCCAAGTACAAAGAAGTAGCACGTCAGAACAGCATTAACCAAGTCTTTTGATACAAACTTAAAGAGTAAGAATAATGATAACAGCATTGCACTCCCAACCAAAGGGAAGCGCATGGCATGTTCATTAGACATTGTCTCCTGCACATTAAGATATCACATTTGAGCAAGGTTAAACAAATAGAAAGAAAGGAAAATGAAGACAGGGTGCAAGAGGGATTGCCTATTGTACTTACTGAAGGTGGAGTTGCCTTGACCGAGCGGTAGCACCCCACGTAAACGGTGAGGCAAGCAGTCAAAATGACATTCAAATTTGGATCTACCTTTACAACCAGTGGTGCCACAGTTAAACCTGCAGCCATTTGTAATATCATGAAGCCATGGACCACATAATCCATCACTCCAGAAGAGTGGGACAAAAATGCAGCACCTCATAAAGCAAGAAACGAGGCACTGGGATACCCTAATATCTAATCGTTCAACAGTATCATTGTGGTGAACATCAAAGGTGGCACTAGAAACTAAAGGATTTCATATTCACCACCATTGGTTGACTCGCGTAGCCAAGTGGTACAGTGCTACCAGGTGGCATAACCATCTTGCAAGAAAGATGACAACTAGTCCAGCCACTCAGGGATCAGAAGCTCATTACGATTTACTGCTACTGGCTTTAGGTGAAGCACTTTATGCTGCATATCTCTTGTTTCAACATACATTAAGATGACTTGAAGGTTTATGATATTTAAGAAGGAAAGGGACAAAAAGAAAACACAGGGACAATCTATACTGGCAGGCATACATACCCCAACATAATAGAGACGCTTTAGACAATAGCTGACTGACACACCGGCGTACACAAAATAGGAACCCCAATGATGCCCAACATGCCATTTCACCCAAAACTTAAAGGTCCACAGCAGTCATAATGCAATCAATGAAACATAAACAGATTAAGCCTCACCAGACTATGACTATCCCCAAAAAATGCATAAAAATTCTAACAATGATCAAGAAAATGGGGTCAGTAGCCACCTGCTAAAGCAAGATTAGCAACACGCTCATGATTCTTCATCGTATCTATCAACGACAAACGTCTCTTATCAAAGGAAAATCCGGAAGATCGTCGATTCTGCTGCAGAATTTTGACTGCCCGATGCTACTGCCGTCTCTGTCACGACCCGATACAACGGTCTGCGAGTGATACAAATACAAGATCAAAATGGATTCATTTGACCTAATTGTAATCTTTACAAGTATGAGACCAAAATGGGATTCACTAATAAAATTTAAACCTTGATAAGATTCTGATTCTGAGTATCTTATTACAACATATCCACACACATGAAAAAAAAAAAAAAACATTTCCAATGACATCGTTGCAATCTTTAAAGATACCAATCTGAACAAAATCACCAAAGATACAAAATCACTCAGTCTTTAAAGATTTCGAGAATCTGAACAAAATCACTAAAGATACAATCTTTTCTTGTAAAACAACATTCATGATATCGAAATAAGTAATCGTGTAAAGAAACTCAATTGCCGAACTAGGGTTTCCCGATAATTGACAGTACAGAGATTAGGGATCAACGTATTGAATTGCAAAACACGGTGCATACATGAAACAAACAAAATATATGGAGAGAGAGAGGTATGAAACGGCTTACCAGAGGAGGAGAGAGAAGCAGATTGACTCTCTTCGTCTCTCTCTAGCGGTAGCAGGACAAACACATCAGAGAGAAAGAGAGATCTGTATGGGGTTTTACAGAGAGGAGGGGGTTAATGAGAGAGAAGGGGTAACGCATATCTTGAATTTCATTTTGACGTGCGGGGAGGCCCAAAAACCAATTACATGTCGCCATGTCAGCATCCCAAAAGCTACATTTCCCACGAGCGATCATTTCAACTAAATTATAAAAAGTGATTCTAGAAGTAGAGAAGTTTTCAGAGAGACAAAGAGAAACAGAAAGAAATAGGGTTTTTATTTAATAAATTTTTTATGCCGCCGGTGTAAATATTTATTTCCTCCAAATTAATTATGTTGTTCCACGTTGCAAAACAGGGGCTCAATCAATAAAACATGGCGATGTGACGTAATATAATTAATTTGGAGGAAACAAATGTTTGCATCGGCTATGTAAAGAATTTAACCTCATATAATAATGATTAGAGGGAGATAGACATAGAGCAATGGCTACGTTCGTTTTGAGATTTTAGATTTGAATTTGTAGATAATTAGTGTAAAAAGAAATAGAGTAATGATTAAAAATATAGTAATGATTAGAGAAAAAATGAGACTAATGATTGAAAGAGAAATCCCGTTCATTTAAGGGTTTTGGATTTGGATAATGAGAGTAATAATTGAAGAAAAATATGATTAGAATCCAAAATTTAAAACCTAACAAAACAAGGTCTATGATCGGCTGAGGAGAGAGACAAGGGGAGGGGTCGGATTTGGACCATTCAAAACACATTTGAATGGTTCAAATGCGTGCTGGTATCTGTATCCAATTTGCACCCAAATATTTATCCAGTAGAAAGGGAAAAAGAGGGACTTTGACGTAAATTCCTACTTCAATGAAAACTTTTACCACTAAAAAATAGAGATGTTTTTTTTGGGTTAAAAAAAATAGAGATGTTACATACAATATATCTATCCATTATATCATTCATTTTTTTGAGGTCCACTTTGGGTCTCATAAAAATATAAAAAAATGTTTATAAATTTTAAAATAATATTTTATGAAGTCTTGTAAAAAATCAATTACAACAAAGGTCGGTAAGTATTATTTTTTAATTTGTAGTATTGAAACTGCTCATTTGTACAATTTTATCCCTATAAATAAAAAAATAATACTTACCGATATTTGTTACAAAATGTCATAAATATTATTATTAAATTTATAAAATACTACGTATGTTTTTGTATTTTTTAGGATCCGAAATCAACCCACATAAAATATACTGTAGTAAATGATGGATGCGGTGTACCGGAACTTATTGCTACAGTAAAAAATTAGGAGAATTATTAGGAAGAACATGCCCAAAAAGTTTTGGGACTTGTTTGAATCTCAGAAAGAAGAACTGTTGATTGCAATCCGCTACATCATACACCAAGCGAAAGCAAGCAATTTCCGGCGGCCCATGTAGGTACATCTGCTGGTCGGAAAAATCACCCTTTTTTAAGGACTTCTTCTCCGGTCAATCGCATAAGCAGAGAAGCCACCTAATCTAGGTAGCCATGGCAACCCAACGGCCACTTTTTCGAACAACCCATTTCAGAACGACCCCTCTAGCTTCTATTTCATACCCTTACGCTAAAACCCATCAATACATCAGAACCATCCAAACCCTAGAACCCCCCTTCAACCAAACCCACCCATCTAACGAGCTGCAAGATTCACCATCACCCCTTTTCACATCACAGTCCTTTAATGTGGAAAAGATACTATGGAGCCTGAAGCAACAAGGTAAGTCCAGTTTTCCACACAGTTATATAAACCAAATGAACCCATCAATTGTAGTTGATGTTCTTTATCAATGCCGTGACAATTTGCAAATGGGTCAGAGGTTTATAGACTTAGTTGCCGCGAAAAACCCGGTTTTCAAGCACTCTTCGCTTTCGCTGAGTGCTTCGGTACATATACTGGCGAGGAGCCGGAGGGCGTCCGATGCCCAGGCTTTGATTCTCCGGATGGTTAGAAAGAGTGGAGTTTCGCGGGTTGAGGTTGTTGACTCGTTGGTCTCTACTTA